>OW799207.2:11458143-12908787 GCA_941918905.2 Xestia sexstrigata | reverse complement strand
TTTATACTGATTTAAGTAATCGTTCCATTGTATAAATATCCTTCTACCTGCTTCAGCATGGCAGATAAAACTTTAATTAAAAAGCGTGCATCATACAAAGCTAAGCTTACGCTATTTGAAAATTATTTGCAAACCGTCGAGAGTTGTGACAGTTTGAGTAGATTACAAATAAATGAATTGAACATCCGTTTATCTAAAATCGAAGAAAATTATACCGATTTTGACTCGATTCAATGTGAAATAGAAAATTCCATGGAAATTCCAGATGAGCAGTACAAAGAACGTGAGGCCTTCGAGACCAAGTACTTCAGGATGATGGCGCGCGCTCGTGATCTGCTGGCTCCAGCAGCTGACCAAGCGGGCATCGACCGCTCGGGGACAGGTTCTTGTTGCACTGCGCTTGAAGGTGGGCCAAAACTTGCACTTCCTACTATCCATTTGCCTAGTTTTTCGGGTCAGTATCATGACTGGCTGGAATTCCGTGACACATTTAGTAGTCTCATACACTTCGACAAGTCGATACCCAACATTAACAAATTTCATTATTTACGTGCCGCGTTAAAAGACAGCGCCGCTGTAATAATTCAGGCATTAGATTTCTCGAGTGATAATTATGAAGTAGCTTGGGAACTTCTTTACGATCGCTTTAACAATGAAAGGTCATTAGTAATCAATCACATTCAATCCATTCTTAACTTGGAACAATTAGCGAAGGAATCATCTAAGTCTTTACGTAACTTAATCGATACAGTCAATAGGAACCTCGGAGCTCTCAAAAAACTTAAGCTCCCTACTGAGCACTGGGATGTATTACTAATACAGATAATTTCAAACAAGCTTGATACAGACACGAGCAAAAAGTGGGAATCCTATCGTAATAAGTTGAAAGAGTTGCCTACACTCAAAATGTTTAATAGTTTTCTAAAAGATCGTGCTGATTTCTTGGAAACAATGGAGAGTGCTCATAAAAAGCGTAGGTCAAGTGACACTACACATGTTCGTCATGTTTTGTCGGTGCATGCAATGAGTTGGCTAGATTTTTAAAGTCGTATTCCGACGAAATTAGCTCTCAAGCATCTAATTCACATATTAACTTCAAATTTTCACCTGCATACAGTCCACATTTTAATGGATTAGTCGAGGGTTCCGTAAAATCTGTAAAATATCATTTAAAGAGGGTTTTAGGTTTAGCTAACTTAACATACGAAGAGATGAATACAGTTCTTGTACAGATCGAGGGGATTTTGAATTCTCGGCCTCTTACTCCGTTGTCTTCGGATCCTTCTGATCTCATAGCGCTCACCCCATCACATTTTTTAATTGGACGTACGCTAACAGCTTTACCTTCTCCTCAGGACATTGAACCTTCGTCAATACCTACTCTCTCACGGTATATGAGAATCCAGCAATTAAAAGCCCATTTCTGGAAACGTTATTACATAGAATATATTACAGAGCTTCAAACACGACAGAAATGGCGCAAACAAGGAAAACAACTCCAGCTCGGAGAAATGGTGCTGGTGAAAGATGATCGGCTGCCACCCACCCGATGGATGTTAGGGCGCGTGGTGCGCTTGTACCCCGGCTCCGACGGCGTGACCCGTGTGGCTGACGTGCTCACCAATTCGGGCACTCTTCGACGAGCATTCAACCGACTGTCCCCACTGCCAGTCATGGACCAGAACTGCGTTCCTGGGGTGGCAACATGTTGACGCCTTGCATGTGTGCGTTCATCAATGGCTCACGCACACACGCGTACACCGATTATATAAGACCTTTTCTATAGACCTACAATACTGGCCGGAAGCGACGATGTAGTGTCACTCGCATAGTATTAATTTAAAATACTGTCACTCGCTGATAGATCGTTGTATCCGCCACACGTACTTATTGATTTATAATTTTTTCTTATATTAAACCAATTTATTGGAACTAAGTTCGCCTCATTTTTCCACCCCACTTGATTATCCACGTGAAGCTCGGTACCGGCGTCTTCACCTGCATACAAGTGTAACGATAATGACCATAGACAAATTAAATTATCCCCAAAATAAATGAACAGAAAGTAAGGCATTTTGTGCAACATTTTTGTTTGATACACGGTTAATTTTACATCGTTCTGGAGCCGAAACACTCAGTTGATTCTCAATCGAGGGCAATTTTTTTCTTTCATTTAATTTTTTTATGGATGTCCTGTTATTTCCCATCATAACTGAGTTTGTCTTATCGTGATAGATTGCTTAGTTTAAAAAGTTATACAGTTTTATTTAGACAGCGGTCACAACAGCGAACAAGAATTTTAAAAAGCTATAATTTATTTATTTATTACATACATACTCGTACATACATACATTACATATTTTCCCTCATTTTAATATGTGCACATTATGAAGACGCTGTATAGGTATAGATCCAGTAACATGGAGTAACAAGGTATAGAATAAAGCGTAAGTTTCACACATATCTTATTAAATTACTTACCTCTCTAGATAGTATCTCTGCACATGTACTACCCACTTTATTTTATTTATGCACTCGCACTTTACGCCCGGCCACACCGTTATAATAATAGTAAACACGGAAAACAAATATTTCGGCTCTGTGTTTCAAAACATACACTCACTAACTGACATTCCACACAAAAATGAACCTTGTTACGTAGGTGTGACGTATCGAAAATGGTAAGCGCGTTCCTTCCATTGCACGCCATCTATCGTAACGGGATCAGATTGACAAACTCTGCCGTTGCTTTGTTACAGACAAGGATCGGGATGGGATTGAGATTTATAGAAAGCGCGTAACAGAATGAAGTAAAACTAATGGTGGCCTATTGGTCGAAATTAGATTTTATTCATGTGACAGTGACAGACACAGAAAAATAATAAAAAGTGGAACCAAAGAGACATCATGACGCATGGTGGTGTGTGTAATGTTTTTTTTATAACAATTTATTTCTAATGCATATTATATAAAATATTAGTTATCTGCACTCCTTCTCATATTCCTTCGTCCGCGTATCTATTTATTTTGTTGCAATACTTACATCGTCACATTATTTCAACTATTTCGACGTGTTTCTCTTCATCAGTAGATAAATAGGTACTTACTCGATAAATACTTTGTTTCGTTAGAATACATGGTCACCCTATTTCAGTCGCCATCCGCCATAGTGCATTTTTAAAGCGCATATTAATCTTGCTTTGGCATCTTTATTAATAAAATATTTCTTTAAATTTGCATCATCTTCCAAAACAGAATCCAGCTCCCTTGCCGTCAAAAATAACATTAATTTTTGTTTCCATAAAATATATTCTGACTCGCTTGTCAGTTCTGACAATTTTAGATCGTCAGTCATTTTCAACAAAATTTTATTTCCAATAATTTTAACTTGTACTCCAAAATATTTTTCAGGCTCATCCTTCCTCGACCTTCTCACAACATGAGGTGCAGTTCAATTTGCCCGGGGGCACCTTTTATAATTTGATTTGATTTCTTACCATCATATTGTGAGAGTGGGATCTCCTTCAATAAAATAAATCAATCTCCTTAAAGTACTTCACATTTAATTTAATTAAATCTCATCAAAATATTTAAAACTCATCCATTAAAATAAATTGCTCCAAATTAAAACTCTTCACAATATCAAATTTTCTTTTTCACTTGACCACATTCTGTCTTCTCTGTCATTTTTATTATAAAAACCTTCTTAACATCAATGAACTTTTTCAAAGACTGAAGACTTTAAAAGCTGCCAGTAATTCTTAGATATAAAATTCTATTAAATTAATATTACAACAACCTACCAGATGCGGATGCCCTCCTAATTTTCAAGATTCTCGACACACTCTACCCGAGGATCACTTCCGACTTCTGACCGTTGAACTAAACCAAAATAAAATGTGGTTATTGTGACCAACCAGGCCATAAAGTCAAGAGATGTCAAAAGTGGATCTCAGATGGAAGACCACCGAAAGCTTCTACTACAAGCATATCAAACCTGACAATTATAACAGCAGAAAGTCACCAAGCGTTAAAGAAAGCCGCTGTTTCCAAGACAATTACCGAGAGTTGGTATGTTGACAATGGTGCGACAGTCCATGTCACAGGTCGTAGAGTACTTCACAACTTTTGAAAGTTTTGAAGATTCTACAACGGATTGTACGTTGACCACCGCAAATGGTGCTGTTGTTAAAGTGATTGGAAGAGGTACAGTTGACTTGATTGCCTATGTGCATAAAGAAAAGCAAGACATTCGACTAAAATTCAGCCTTTCCCGAAGTGGGCGATAACGCCCCCTTGTGGGCGGTGCAGGCCTAAAGGGGGCAGTAAGACACCCAGAAAAAAAATGGGGCCGTTGTGTAGTGGCTTAGGCGCGTCGCTCACTGGTAAGTCGAGGTGGCGGCGGCGGCGCGGCGCGGGCGTCGCGGAAACCTTAACTACCTTGATATACGGTCTATATAAGAATAAATTCGCACGCGATACTCGGAGCGCCCGCAAGCTACTACAAGAGCATGCGTGCGACCGTATATCAAGGTAGTTAAGGTTTCCGCGACGCCCGCGCCGCGCCGCCGCCGCCGCCTCGACTTACCAGTGAGCGACGCGCCTTAAGGGGCGATTTGTGCGCGTGAGAGCCCTCACGACGGGGGATGCGGTGTCCCGGGGTGGGGTTGTCTTGGCGGTGTCTCTCGACATCGCCAATGCCTTCAACACCATGCCCTGGAGCTGCATTAGGGAGGCACTCCGGTATCACCGGGTGCCGACCTACCTTCGTCGTGTGGTCGGGGACTACCTGACGGATAGAGCCGTCATCTACCCCGGTCGCAGCAGAGAATGGAACCGGCGAGAGATGTCGTGCGGCGTTCAACAGGGATCGGTTCAAGGGCCGTCCTTGTGGAACATCGGGTACGACTGGGTGCTGCGCGCCGATCTCCCTAGCGGCGTCAGCGTGGTCGCGAGGCGGCGAGCCTCCTAGCCGGATTGCCGCCATGGGATCTGGAGGCGATAGTCCTCGCGCGCCTACATGAATAGCGCGCGGAGGCGCTACGCCGGGGGGAAACTCCGCTGCCGCGACAAATTGTCGCTCAGCGGACAGACTTCCGGCGGGATCTCATGGCGACATGGAGAGAGCGACTGTCGCAACCCTGTGCAGGGCACGCCACGATAGTGGCGATAAGTCCCCTCTTTGAGGAGTGGCTTGATAGACGCCACGGCATCCACACCTTCCGCCTGACGCAGGTCCTCACCGGACACGGTGTTTTCGGGAGGTTCCTGCACCGAATCGGGCGGTATGAAACGCCCGGGTGTTTCCACTGCGAGGATCGACCGGAGGACACGATGGAGCACACGGTGGAGGTGTGCCCTGCGTGGGCGGAGCACCGCCGTGTCCTCGAAGCGGCGATTGGCGGCGGCGACCTCTCGCGTCCGGCCCTGGTGCAAGCCATGGTCCGGAGCGAGACGGAATGGGACGCCGTCACCTCCTTCTGCGAAGCAGTAATGCTAGAGAAGGAGGTGGCGGAACGTGAGAGGGAGAGAACCTCACAGCGTCACGGCCGCCGCGGGAGACGCCCTGGGCGTCGGGGGCCACCACGTGGTCCCCGGCCACCGTAGGTGCGGGCCTGTGGACGGTGGGCTATGGGCTAGCTCGCCGTCCGTCCGTCTCATGACGAAAGGCCGTGTCGACGGCGCGTTCGTGTTCCACGCGCGCCTCAAAGAGAGTCAGCAAAAAGGAAGGGGTCCGCAAGGACCGATGCCTGCCGGGGTTGCGGGACTGTTCGAAAGAGATACCGTGGCCCCGGAACACAAAGGGCGATGAAGGAACATGGATGGGTTTTAGTTAGTCGGTGTCTAAGAGTCCTCCTAGATGAAATTACAAATCGTCCCCTTTTTTTTTTGACGCCTTCCTATTGCTGAGTCTCTTTGAGGCGCGCGTGGAACACGGACGCACCGTCGACACGGCATGTCGTCATGAGACGGAAGGACGGCGAGCTAGCCCATAGCCCACCGTCCACAGGCCCGCGCCTACGGTGGCCGGGGGCCCGGGGCGTCTCCCACGGCGGCCGGGACGCTGTGAGGTTCTCTCCCTCTCACGTTTCGCCACCTCCTTCTCTAGCATTACTGCTTCGTAGAAGGAGGTGACGGCGTCCCATTCTGTCTCGCTCCGGACCATGGCTTGCACCAGGGCCGGACGCGAGAGGTCGCCGCTGCCAATCGCCGCTTCGAGGACACGGCGGTGCTCCGCCCACGCGGGGCACACCTCCACCGTGTGCTCCACCGTGTCTTCCGGTCGATCCTCGCAATGGAAACACCCGGGCGTTTCCTCCCCCCCGATTCGGTGCAGGAAACTCCCGAAACAACCGTGTCCGGTGAGGACCTGCGTCAGGCGGAAGATGAGGACGCCGTGGCGTCTCTCAAGCCACTCCTCAAAGAGGGGACTTACCGCCACTATTGTGGCGTGCCCTTACCTACGAGGCCTCACGTTGGCAAATCAAGCAAGCGTAGTTAAGCAAGTAATAATGCGAGCTTCTGGCGCAATGAGATCAGCTAGTAACGGACCTTTTCTTGAGAGTTCCTAACTATTGTTGCTGCCAGTTAACATCGCGATTGCAATAGCGGTCATTGCCGTTTCCCTAATATTTCTTCGTACGAACCAAAACAAATGAACCATGTATCGTTTTTTATTAGAAAAAATACTGAAGATCACGATAGATGACGATTCAAGACTTGAACAGGCTTATTTTTGGTTTTCTAAGTTAACAACTTTA
The DNA here is from genome assembly GCA_941918905.2 of Xestia sexstrigata. Taxonomy (NCBI): domain Eukaryota; kingdom Metazoa; phylum Arthropoda; class Insecta; order Lepidoptera; family Noctuidae; genus Xestia; species Xestia sexstrigata. Next base: position 12,902,026 of record OW799207.2, on the reverse strand, counting down.
ATAAATTTTTAATAGCATGACCGCTATTAAAAAAAAAAAAACAATATTTGTTTATTTCTTAACCAAATCAGAACAACAAGTTGATGATTGGAGCCTCCTTTTAAGCAAAGAAAAAGCCTGTATTAGGAGAAACTGGTCCGCCTGGCGGAACTGGCCTGGCTGGCTTGGCTGGAACTGGAACTGGCTGGAACTGGCTGGGGAGGAACTGACTGTATTAGCTATTGCGATCTTATCTGGCATCAAGTATATACCTGTATAACTAACAAGGTGACCAAGCACTTAAACGGAGCGTAGGAACGCACTCATGTCTCAATCAGATAAAATACTTACGCAAATGGGTTATAAAAGGATTTTTCAGTACATTTCCTCAAAAGCTGGCTCTTAACGTACTACGATTAGGTTCAACGTGCAATTTTTTTCATTTATCAAAACTAGTGTGAAAATGAAAATTTTCGCAGAACTAAGGATAAATTGGTTCAAATCCTAGTCAGCGGTGTTTTTTTTTTGTTAAACTCATCAAAGAGCCACTGTCTTTACGGCGTAGGTACCTTGGCCGGTTTTTTTTAATAAATTAAGATTTATTTGTGTTCTGAATTCAAAAATATAAAAAAATAAAACTATTTTTATATTAGGCTGTTTAACGGCTTCATACCTTTCTTTGCCTCTCCTTCAACCTGGCGAAAGCAAAGCGCGGAAAAAAGGAAAATTAAAATTATAGTATCATTAGTTCATGACAAAAATATTTTTCGTTATTTTATTTTATTTCTTCAAAAGTGTATTGAAAAACGTCGTTTGATACAAGTGGAGAAAGTTTGTTATTGCACAAGTGGAGAAAGTTTGTTATTGAATTCGAGGCGGAATTAACACCCGAGCCGTAGGCAAGGGTGCTTTTGAGCCGAGAACTTCTCCACTTGTTTCAAAATTTACTATTTTAATCATGTTTAGTTATGTATGTATATTCTATTTATAAACACAATTTAAATCAAAATCAAAAAATCAAAATCAAAGCATTTATTTCAAGTAAGCCAGTTACAGGCACTTTTGAATTGTCGAAACAAAGATGAAAATTAAATGTAGCTACAGTCCCAGTCACAAGACATAAAAACTGTGAAAGTACTGTAGTTGCCCATTCCCTAGCGTAGATCTCTATGGAGAAGAACGGGCAAGAAACTCCATGGACACTCTTTTAAATCAGAATATTGTTACAAAATCTTGGTTACATCATTCATGTTGAGATGGTATATTATGTGAGAACAATGTAGCAAGATGTGCACGTTAAAAGTGTCCACAGCAAAAACACACAAACAAAAAAAATACAATTCAAAATAATTCATTCAAATAAGCCATGGCAACTAAGAGATGACCAGTCACAACCGACAGCGCCCGTTCACGGACATGACGCATGGATCAGCACCATTCAACTCAACCATTTTGAAGGGAACTAAATGATCCGACACACGCGCCACCATCAGCGAGACATTTGAGTGAGCATGACATACTCTAAACCGCCAGGGCACATTCAAGTCAAGAAAAGACGTAGGTTTCCAGTGAATGATAGCTTTCTAGTACATAGTACTCACACAATATGGGCTAGGCATTTATATAATACTAAAGAGATTGAATCTATACAATGCAAAGATAGTTGTACAATCTTCAGCAGCTCCAACAATACATTTTAATGCTATCAATTTATGCGCCCCTGTCCTTGTGGAGCAGGACCAGCATTGAGCCAAGCATTTTTATCAGCGATATAATCGCTCAACTTGTAATATGCTTGCTTACATAGTGTGCGTTTAATGCATGTTTTAAATTTCGTCTCATTCAGTTCAAGAATACTTTGTGGAATTTTATTATAGCATCTCAAACAGTACCCCATGAAAGATGAGTCTACTTTAGCGAGTCGGAAACCTGGCTGAACTAGTTGGTCCCTATTTCTAGTACTGTAATTATGTCTGTCACCCCTTTTACCAAAAAGGTGCAGATTTTTTCTGACGTACATTATGTTTTCGTAGATGTATTGACAATGTACCGTCATGATGCCAATATCCTTAAACAGTTCCCTTAGAGAATCGCGATTACGAAGATTATATATGGCCCTGATGGCTCTTTTCTGCAGAATAAATATAGACTCAATATCTGCAGCCCGTCCCCACAGTAAAATGCCATAAGACATTATACTATGAAAGTAACTAAAAAAAAACCAGTCTAGCGGTATCTACATCAGTATACTGACGGATTTTTCTAATGGCATAGGCTGCTGAACTTAGCCGCCCCGCAAGAGAAGTCAAATGAGAACCCCATTGTAGCCTTGAATCAAGCGTAATCCCCAGGAAAACCGTTTTATCTACGAATTCAAGTTTCTCTAATACTAAAAAAATACTAAGGTAGGTACCTACGCCGTAAAGACAGCGGCTCTTTGCTGAGTTTAACAAAAAAAAAACACCGCCGACTAGGATTTGAACCAATTTGGACTTAGTTTAGAATTATCTGCGAAGAAAAAAATACATTGCACGTTAAACCTATTGTATTGTATTGTATAACGGGCTGATGTCCGCAACTCCACGTCAAAGCGCGTATTTTGCGTATGGGCTATAATCCACCACGCGGGCCCAGTGCGGATTGGTAGATGTCACATATCTTCGAATTTTTGGTTCTAGGACATGCCGGTTTCCTCACGATGTTTTCCTTCACCGTTTTGAGAGCAGTGGTGATAAAATAAATTACACAAAGTAATGCCACCTGCCTGGGTTTGAACCCACGACTTACTGTTCGTAAGTCGGGGCCGCCACCACTGGGCCACCGCTGCTCTACACGTTGAACCTAATCGTAGTGCGTTAAGAGCCAGCGTATGAGGAAATGTATTGAAAAATACTTTCATGAACAAATTAGCATTTATTTGTGTTCTAAATTCAAGAACATTTGAATATCATTAGGTTGTTTAGCGTCTTCATACCTTTGCTTCTCCTTCAACTTGGCGAAAGCAAAGCGCGGACAAAAGGAGACTAAATCATATTTTATTCATGACAAAAATACCTTTCGTTCTATTACTATATTTCTTAAAAAGTGTAATAACAACGTCGTTTAATACACGTGGGCACTTGTTACTGCAGCTCTCGGCTTCATAACAAAGTTTCCCCACTTGTATTAATGAACCAACTATTCTAGAACATTGTAGGCCGGACGTACAATGTTCTAGAATAGTAGGTTCATTTTGATATCTATGATGAAATGAAATGATGAAATGATGTTTATTTTTGCAAGTAGGTTCTTACAAACACTTTTACACGTCATTTTTGTAATTTTTTTAAAACTAGATGGGGCCGGTGTTTCGTACCTGACTACTCTGAGAAGAAACAGCCAAAACAAACTCAGAGGTCATAGTCTCTTTTGAAGTCCAGACATCTTGTTCTATTCAGATGAGGACTATGCAGATTAGTGTCTGAGATGGTCTTTTGAAGAAAGAACCACACAGATTTGAATGGACCTGTCCAGTCAGTGCAAGCATTTGTCAGTTATCGTGTAGCTCGACTTATAACTCCAGAAGCTCAACGAAACGACGAACAATACCAAAGAAAGGACATTTGGGTAGGTCGCTTATAGTACTTAAACTGCCAGACAGACGTGGGGAAAAAAATAAAATAAAATATGTGACCCACATGGTCCTCACATTCACAATAATTAAATAAAATTAACAATAATTTACAAAACGAATGTTAAAAAAAAAAATGTCACAATAATAATAAAAAAGTAAAATACTTAACAAAATAAGTATTCATGTCAAATCAATACAATACATGTCACATAAAATAATGTAAAATAAAGTAAAAAAATAAAATAAAATACTGAACTAAGTATTTATGTCAAATCATTCCATGTCAAAGTGTATAGTGTATATTGTAAGTGTAAAAGAAAGGAATTAATAATAAACAAGCGAAGTCCGAAATTTTGACATTCACAGAGCAAATTTCATTGGAGCAGCTTAATCCCAAACCTTTTTATCTTCGAGATTGTGATTAACATGATAGTAGGCTTTCAGGCATAACTTCCGTTTTATAAGCGATTTGAATTTATTTAGGCTTAGTGTTTGAATATGGCTCGGAAGTTTATTGTAAAAACGTATACATTGGCATCTAAACGTACCCCCTATTTTCTTGAGCCTCGTTGCACGAACAACAAATTTGTGTTTCTTCCTCGTATTTATGTTGTGGATATCACTGTATTTTTTAAACAAATCTATATTTTTATGTGCGTACAAAAGGTTTTCATAAATAAACTGAGCGGGCACAGTAAGAATATTAATCTCTTTAAATTTTTCTCAAATTAAATAAAGTCCCAGATACTCCCTGTATCTGGGACTTAATTTATAAATTGAACGAATTGCCCTTTTTTGTAAAACAAATATTGTCTAAATATCGGCGGCATTACCCCACAAAAGAATACCGTACGACATCACGCTGTGGAAATAACTAGAGTAAACTAAACGGGCAGTATCTAAATCAGTTAAATCACGAATTTTTCTAACGGTGAATGCTGCAGAGCTAAGTTTTTTTGATAATTTGTCTTTATGCGGGCCCCACTGCAGCTTGGCATCCAAAGTTATGCCCAAGAACACTCTGCTATCTTCCGGTTTCAACTCTTCATCCTTGATTTGTACAGTAGTTTCCAATTGTCTTACATGGGGTATCATAAACTTAATACATTTAGTTTTTTTCTCATTTAGGAGTAGATTATTTACATTAAACCAATAACGACTTTTGCCAGGGCGCTATTAACCTCGTCCGAGTTTGAGTTTAAATAAAAGAGAAGTATCATCTGCAAACAATACTATGTCATGATTATCCTTTATTAGGTAAGGCAAGTCATTTATATAAATAAGAAACAAAAATGGGCCAAGAATTGAGCCCTGGGGTACCCCCATTCTTATAACGGAACCGGGAGATCTTTTCCCATTAACATCAATTCTCTGAATCCTATCACTCAAATATGAAGTAAGAAGATCCAGAGAGGCGTTACGGATTCCGTAGTGGTGTAGTTTCCTGATTAATGTTTCATGAAGAACTCAATCGAAAGCCTTAGAAAAATCGCAAAAGATGCCCTGTGCATCGCATTTGTCCTGCCAGGCATTATAAATGTGCCCTAAAAGTTCAACACCGGCAGGTTCAACATCAGTAGTTGAACGACCCCTTGTAAATCCGAACTGTTTATTGTGCAATAACTTAATTATGTTTATTAAAAAATCTTTGCATTTGGTCTAAAATTAGTTATTCAAAAATGTTACTAAATGTGGGTAGTACTGTACCTAATGGGTATTAGTGGGATCTGATGTACTACCCGATTTAAACAATGGTATTATTTTACTATTTTTCATTAGATCAGGAAACTCACCGCGGTCAATACAATCGTTAAATATAATAGTTAAAGAAAGAGCTACAATGTTTCTAATGGACTTAGCAACGCCCACAGAATGACCCCATAGATCGGCGGTCTTTTTAACATTTAAGGTGTGAAATGTTTTATATATATCTTTACAAGTGACATATTGAAAATTAAATTCTGAATCACAGACTGAAATGTTTTCCCTTAGTAAAGACGCGGCAGCAGTCTAGGAGGGCTACCTACTTACTCACCTCCCCATTTCAATACCATCCATTTTCACAGTTACAGTCTGTTTAAATTGAGATGGGTTGTAGGGACGAGTCTACTAAAAGGATTGGGCCCAGGCAGCAATAGGCGGAAAATTTAAGGCCCTTCTCACTTTTGACGCCCAACTGGGATTTAACAAGATATAAAAATATGAAGTTGTTCAAATAATTCCTGCTATTTATGGCTGTGCCGATATTTTTTGTATTTGCTGGTTAGGTCTAGTAAATAAAAAAAGTTGAAGATATGAATAATATGAAACTCCCGTCATTACGGGGGTACATGGTACAAAATGCGTGGTGTCAAGGCTTCGTGAAAAGTCCTTTTACACCTTGTATTAGGCAAATAAGCAAATGGATGTATGAGAAGCAAATGGCAGGTAGTTGCATACCTAGCCACAATTCATTTGACTTTGTAAGTTTGTGGAACTTTAGACACGTTAGTTTCAATGGAAATCTAGAACCTAGAAAAACCATTGAGCTATTACTACTACGTATAGAAAAGACACCGCGAACAAAGTCTGTGCTCCGTTCAAATGCTGTCAGCTGGCTGTAATTCACTCAGTGGCTTGCTCGCCACAGCATTATATATACGGGGTTAGCCGCCCCCGCGCGCCCCGCACTGCGCTCAGATTTTGTTCGCGCTGTCTTCTTTATACGTAGTAGTAATATCTCAATGAGAAAAAACAATTTTTATGCCACTACAAACTTAGGTTCTAATATGCTATATTAATTTTAGGTAGATTTTAGGATCGACTTTATTAGGATATCATATGTTTAAGAGAAGACCTCCTCATAATACTGTAGACCTATGTGGGTAGCTAATTCTCTAATATTAAAATAAATTAAAGGTACCCAATCTGGAATTTGATCGTAAGAGGGCGGTCAGGGTATTGTGGGGTCTCGTGCAAAAGGTCGCAATAATAGACGTCGATTAAACAGATTTCTGGAATTATGTGCTATTAGTAGGTATAACCTAAGTTGTTGTTAAAAGGAGCCACAAAAGGAAAAGGAAAGCACTAGGATGTTACGCATTTAAATTGCAATCCAATATTATTAAAAAAGGCTAATTCGGTACTCACCTACAGCCACGACGACGACCTACGGTTTCATATATACGGATTTTAGTAAGGCTTTCGATAAAGTCTTACATAAAATACTGATTCATAAGCTGCACGCTTATGGTATAACTGGATCATTGCTTTCTTGGTTAAGCTCATATCTTCTGGATAGATCTTTTTATGTAGTAATAACCGGATTTCAGTCTGACAACCGAAATATCTCATCCGGAATTCCACAAGGTTCCCATTTGGGCCCAGTTTTGTTTAATTTTATATAAATGATATTTCAAAGTGTTTCTTACATTCTAAGGTTTTTATGTATGCCGACGACTTGAAATTTGTTAAAATGATAAAGTCCGAACACGGTGTCATCCTTTTGCAGAGTGATCTCAATAGGCTTGTTGAGTGGTAGCCGTAAAGCTAGTCCGTGGGTTCCGCACGATCTCCCGTGAGGCGGCGAACCTCGCACCTACGGGCCGATGCCTGCCGGAGTTGCGGGACTGTTCGAAAGAGATACCGTAGCCCCGGAACATAAAGGGCAATGAAGGAACATGGATGGGTTTTAGTCAATAAAACTCTGACACTCCCTCCGGAGTCATTTGATAATTTCTAACCCGAACAAAATTATGTCTTCTTGAGTGGTGCGAACGCCATTCAATGCTGTTAAATCCCAGTAAATGCTATCATTTCAAATTTAAAAGAAAGCATCATTTGGTAAGAGAAGATTATTACATAAATAAAACCAAAATAGCAGAATTAAACATAACAAAAGACCTCGGTGTTACTTTTGATACTAAATTAATTTTTATCCCACATGTAGATTGCATAATAAAAAAGTCTTCTGGAATGCTTGGTTTCGTTTAAAGACATTGCAAACAGTTTAGGTGTCCTAAAACTAGAATTATGCTTTACAATAGTCTGATTCGAAGCCTGTTGGAATATTGTAGTGTGATCTGGTGACCGCACTATGCTACACATTCGTTGCGTCTGGAGAGAATCCAATAACGCTTTCTGTGGCACCTGGCGTTTACCAGCGGAAAAGCACAAAAAATGCGTTCATATACCAAGCGGTTGAAATACTTTAAAATGATTTCACTGGAAAAACGCCGTCGCCTTATTGACGTAATGTTTGTGTGCAAAGTAATGGGAAATAAAATTGACTGCCCACAGATACTAAATTCTTTTAAATATTGTGTGGCTTCAAGGGTTCCTCGTAAGCCAATAACATGTAACAATTGAGATACTAGTAGTTGATATAAATAACATATAACAATTGAGATACTAGTAGTTGATATAAATAACATGTAACAATTAAGATTCTAGTAGTTGATATAAATAACAAGTAACAATTGAGATACTAGTAGTTGATATAAATAACATGTAACAATTGAGATACTAGTAGTTGATATAAATAACATGTAACAATTGAGATACTACAAAGTTGATATAAGTTAAAGTAGTTTTCTTTTCTTTTTTTCTCTATTGTACGTACAACTTTCGTTTTGCATGCTGAGTTTACCTTTAAGTGATTGTACACTATTGTTTATCTGTTTTTGCTTGTTTTTTTTATGCCCATAACCAGTGTAAACAATTGTTGGTAAACCAATAAAATAAAATAAAAAATCATTAGTGTCACTCAAATTTTCACTTATCTGGAGTTCTTGGATTGTCAAATACAATAGCTATTAAAATTGACCATAGCTATTAATCAAAGAAACAAGATCCAATTTTCCTTGTAAAATTACGTATGCCATCTAAACATAATAAAGCCTACCTAGTACCTACCTACCTACCTACATAATTCTGACTGTACTTGGTAGAGGTCCTTGAAATGTAAAAGATGAAAATTAGCAAAGTGAAGTTGATGTAATGTCGGTAAAATAAAGTTTTACTCTACTGGAGTTCCAAGCAATATATTCAGTGCAGATTTATATTGGATCATAAAAGTGCAGCAGATCAACGACCCACAGCGAGAAAACTTTCCTTCTTTTGTAAGAAGATTCAATTTTTGTTGACGACAATCACAGAACACAAGCGTGCAATTGGACGTGTGAACTAAAGCAATATTGCTTGAAACGATTAAAGCTTTGCTTGAGGAATATTGGTTTAAGTTACGTTGCAGGAATACATAACATCACGTCTGTAATCCCTGGAGGGTGGGGCAGAAGTCTGGGCAACGCAATCTGACCTTTCGGGGAATTAGGTACATATTCCCAGTTTTCGGTAGTTTACGAGTCTTATCTTAGGGGCAAGTGGGCAACCATACCCGGCCATCAGAGGTCGTATTGAGATATTAAATTAGAAGCACTTACGAAGACTAGGCCAACGAAAGTGTTGAAGGAAACCTTGTGAAGAATGACGTTTAGTCTAAACGTACCTAAGCGCAGTAACCAATGCTTGTTTATTCTCTACGAAAGGTTTTTTTATCCTGCAGCGACACAATAATAGTAAATTTTATCATTAATTTCGACCCGTATTTGGACTGTAGTATCCAATATCCAAACATTGTATTTCAACGTAAATATTTGATGAAAAAATGTGCAGCAATAATGTTTCCCTTATTTTTCTATTTTCGACATTTTATTATCATGTCCTTTTCAATTTGTACAATACTTACCGCATACCAACATTTTTAAATTGAAGATTGACAATTTTTATAGGTATTGAAATGACATGCATTTATTCTTACGGAACAGTGTTAAAAAGCTGAAGTTCTCGTATGCAGTGATTTAATCAAATGCTAAGTAGCCATTGAAGTCGGGTTGAGGGTAAGCTGAGTGTCAAATGAAATGGAAGAAGCCACTTAGCCCAGATGCTGAGGAAGAAATCGCTGGAAGTATCTTTCGCTGCGTGTAAATACATGCTAACGCACCATTATACGATGTACTTAGATCAGTATACTCATGATCACGAGAAAGGGGAGATGTTGGGACGAGATTCAGAGATAGAATTTCCGATGTTAACATTTATTGTTGCTAATGCAATGATAAGAGGTATTCAGTTTTATATCTGCGTACCTGCCTATACTTAGGACGAGGAATGAACAGGAAGTAAGGTAAGGATACTTTTACCGAAATAACATGGTCACCTAGTACCAATTTGGTACATTGGTATTTAATACGATTAAGGTATATTTTTTGCATCCGTCTCATGATTTTCTGGGGGAGTCTAGGTGTGGGATGGACTGGGAACTTTAATAGGGAAGAGAAGGCAACAGTTAATGGTTGTTGAATTTTATTCGTAACTTAATACGCACGTCCTCTAAAAAAACTGTAATATCGTATCACAAACATAAAATGTAAGTTTTTAGATAATACCCCACTCGACTTCAATTATCCTTGCTTTATATTTGAAAAAAAAAAAACAACTTAACTGTTCAAAAATAAGTCGCCAAAGGGCACAAGCAAAAGCTAGCATCGTTATACGGATAAACTCAAACTCAAACTCAAACCATTTATTTCAATTAGACCATTACGGCACTTTTGAATGTCAAAATTACAAATAAAAAACAAAGCTACAGTCCCAGTCACAAGGCATAATAACTTGAGAAAGTACTGTAGTTGCCCATACCAAAAACTTTAAATGCGTTTTTCATTAAACTATATTTTTGTGATAGGACAGTTTTTTAGAGGATGTGTGAATGATTATGATTCACATTTCAAAGGATAAAATGACTCTGACCATTCTCCCCTGTCAACCGTCACGCTATCATTTACACCTTTTTCCTTCATATCATTCCTCACACAATCCATCCATCGTTTCTTTGGTCTTCCTCTCCCTCTCCATCCATCAACATTTATATTCATCACTCTTTTATTCACATGCGATTCTTCCCTCCTCATCACATGCCCATACCAAGACAGTCCCTTTCAACTTTTATGTAACTGGCGCAACTTTCAAACTTCCTCTAATATACTCATTCCTTATTTTATCCATTCTTGTCACACCACACATCCACCTCTACATTCTCATCTCCGCTACATGCAATCTTTTTTGATCCATCTTCTTCACAGCCCAGCATTCCGATCCATACAGTACGACAGGTCTAATCACGAACTTTTATATTTTCCCCTTGCAGAAGCTTGACAACATAATTGAAAAAAAGTAATACTACTTTTAAATCAAAGTTCGTCTCTACGGCTTGCAACCAATTATTTATCAGAAGGTACGTTACCTGCTAATAAATAGTTTTCTTTCATGCTATTTATGTGGTAACATTTTTCCACGACAGAAAAATTGAGAAAAATATGGTTCTTAATTTTTTTTCCATAAATTCTTTCACTGGCAATTTCTGAAAATGCAGTATGAAAAGTTGCGAGTATTTTTATTATTAAAGGCAAGTATTTATTAGAAAAGAACATACGGGTTGTTTGTGTAAATTGATGCACAAGTCGCGCCAACTGCAGCCACTGAATTAGAAAACATTCATTTCGCATACCTACTCGGCAAAAAACAAAGTTAGAGATGTGAAACTAAACTTTCAGCTGACTTCACTAATTCAATTAAAGGAATCTGTATACTACTCGTACGACACCGTATAGTAGGCTCATATTAATCAATACAAAAAATATAGGGTTCAAAGTTTCAAACGCGTAGTGTTGACCTTTCCAAACCCGTAATAACCGCGTATGATGACCGATTTAAACCCGTTATAAACGGGTTTGATACGCTGCTGATACGTTCTAGTGGGCAGAATCCTTTAATTATGTGTCTCTTCTATTTTAAAACAGCTCGTGATTTTTTTAGATAGAGTACTCTACGGTGTGAGGAGCTCGTGGCTAAGTAATAACAGCCACTTGGGTCGATCTTTAGGTCAAACCGTGCTTGCCTAGTTTGGTCTGTGGATGGAACACCTATTACATACCGAGTTTCCTCCGTGCCTCGGAAAGCACGCTAAGCCTTGGTCCCGGCTGTCATTTGTAGATCTTTGACAGTCGTTACAGGTAGTCAGTGACCCAAAAAGTCTGTCTTACCAAGGGTTATCGTATTACCCGGTACTAACTGGGTTGTGGAGGTCAGATAGGCAGCCGCTCCATGTAAAATACTGGTATTCAGCTGCATCCGGTAAGACTGGAAGCCGATCCCAACGTAGTTGGGAAACGGCTAGGCAGATGATGAGTACTCTACGGTGCTTTATTGGTTAGACATAAAAAATTGATTTTAAGTTTCTTTTTGTTTTGCGACCACTTAATCAAAACATCCTTCTAAATCATCGTCATCAGGACTGCCTCTTTGTCCAGTGGTCGCAAATGCGACTGCAGAGTATGAGGTCCTGGGTTCGATTCCCGGGCGAACAAAGTGTTATTGGGTTTTTTCATCAGGTTGGGCGCCAAACTGTAACAAATCTACTTGATCCTTACAAAATAAAGGGATATACGCAGACTTGTACAATTAAAATTTAATTCGTGAAAGAAATGAATTTACAGATGAGTTAAAAATACAGCTAATTATAAAAAAAACCTACCTAGCACTAGACTATGGAAAGTATGAAGGTGGTAGTATTATAGATCACGCACTTAGTTGGTGATAAATCAGTTCAGCATTGTAGGAGAGACGGAAACAGGCGTTGTACTGCAGGTCAGTTATCAGGACAGCTTCAAGGAAACTCTGCTGGAAGGGCGTCGTGCAGTTTTTGAGAGTAGTCTTTCCAATGTTCAAATATTAGTTTTTCTTCAAAACTAATATTTGAAAATAGGAAAACACACATGTATGGTACACACATATACACTGCATACGTGTGTACAGTTAGGTACACCTCAGGGATTAGGTACTGCAGGCGTCATGTAATGTTATGTTAATCAAAACATTGTTAGAACTCTGAACTTAGATCACCACAATCATTCTTGATTTGTACCAGCACTCTCTTGTTGTGGCGTTGTGTGCACTTTGAATATTATAATCTTGTTTGCCACTTCCCACATAAGAATACAAGTAGTACGAAAGGGAGGGTCTCTTCTGCAGATATAAATACCCACCTAATTCAATCTTGAAACTAGGCTATATTAAATGCTATAAACGACGAGTAATAATTTGATGAAACAGGCATATGATTTAAATTGAGGATATAATTGGGTCAGTTTAACATCGGCTGGACATGGACCATTATAAAATGAATACCACATCGATAAATACATTGGACTGAAGATTTAGAGGTAAATTGCTTAAGGCGGCATCAACGAATTCATTTGGATATTGGTCTAGGTTAACTTCATGTTTAGGGTTAAAGTAGAGGAAAACGACAGCTCGATGAGAAGGGAAAACCAGTGATATTGTAATACGGAGACCATTTGTATTTTTCAAACCAATATCATGGAATTGTCTTTAAGTATATTTTTCTTTCCTTATTTTTTCAGGATCCAATTCAGTAGGAAATGGCATTTCTATGTAAATTTATTTGACAGTGTACTGTCTGTTATATTTGGGAATTTGCATGGCGATGTCGATCGGGCTTTAAGCAATGTCGTCTGCGGTCCGAGGAATTCCCTTCTGTCATTGTGTTCCTCGAGTTAATCGCTATTCTTTAGTGCAGTGAATAAGCCATTCCTTGCAGGATTGATTCTAGTTTATTTTTGTAGTGAAGATACGAATATTCGCTTCTGTAACAGGCTCACGTTGAAATATTTTAGGTGGAAAGAAACAAATAAAATCAACAGTCTTCACAAAGTTATAAGCCTTAAACCTTTCAGCGAGGAACCGAAAGAAAACTTTGATACAAAAAAGCTAAAATCAAAGGATATTACGTCCAATATTTCCAGAACTTTGATAAAATAGAAAAAAAAAAACGATTTGTCGGGAGTAAGTAAATATGCCATAGAGTCTACGTTTTGTCTGACTTTTCCTGAGAGAACAATAGCCTATTTGCTACATTTTCTTTTACGCTATAGTATAATCAAGTCTGACAAGTTAGAAGCATAAGTTTGTAAGTACATTTCATGAAATGCGATACTGCCATGACGTGCAAGACGGAGAGTTTTGTTTTCTAACATAAAATATACTGTTGTTTATTTTCCCCAATCGTGACGTAGGCATACTCCTTATCCATTAAGCTGTCAGACCTTTTAGCACCATTACTGAGTAACAAAGAGATGCCAAATCTGTGTACAACAAAGATCACGTTGTGTACGCGAATGACCGGGAGCGTTGACTCGATGCTTTTAGAACGAAGTTTTCGAAATCAAAAGAGATAAAGTTTCTCCTGCAGTCCTGCATCAATCCGTACCATTATTAAGGGTGTAAATAGACCCTTAACAAAGCCGAAAGGCGCGTTGTTCTTCCCGTCATTGCGATCGTGTTTTTGTTCTAGACCATACCTGGGAACCTTCTAGTTACGGAGATGTTGGGTGTCAAAGTAAAATTTTTTTCACAAGTTTTTTTTAAAACATGTTTTTAATGTAAGATTTTTACTTTAAAGACCTCCACGACCCCCGTACTATATATTCAATCCATCCATAAGCACAATGTTTTGAGTGCGTTATCTACATTGAGTTCCACCGTAAAACGTGATTTAAAAAAAAAAGTCGTTTTCCAGCAATATTTTTTGCGTAAAGTTACTTAGCTTGATGAATGTGGTTGTAATGTACAACGGCGAGCTTAACCTAGAATTGGGCTTTCTTACAGCAAACCTTACTTCGCTTGTGAGCTTTGCAGAAGAGGATATACCTAGGTGCACAAACATCATTCCAGAATCAGAATACGAATCTTTATTTGTTAAACATAGGTATTTACTTATAGGTGTTAGGTTAACATGAATAAGTGATTGGTGAAGATCTCTAACATATGAATAAACAGAAAACATTCTGATCAGGGTAGGCTAACATGCTGGTTATATTATCTGGGTTATCGCACAAACACACATACATACACAGACAAATACACACTCAAACAAATACACACGCACGCACAAAACACAAGGAGAGCTGCTTAAGTAAGTAATTAATTAATTAACTATCATTTATTTTATTTTATTCCTTTTTTTATTGTATTTTTATTCATTCGTAGACTTCATTTTCATTATTAGGATACCACTTATGGGAAGAGCGAGACAGCCCCGACACAAGTACTATTGTAACTTACTTAGGCTGCCTCAATTTATGTATGACACTATGTTTGAGAAGTAATTATTTTTTTTCATATTTGAGCGCTACCTATGTTTTGCCGCGAAAGCATACCTTTTTTTTTAATTGCCTCCTACCTACCTTTTTTCCTTTCTTCTTATCATTTTAATAAGAGCATGTTTATTATAAAATAAGAATTTTTATTTATTTATACTACACTTGCTTAGTAAGTGTGCCAATACTACCCCACTAAAAGGCTTGAAAGCTGTTCATTAAACCTTCTCAAAAATCTAGGCAGTTATATTGTATGGAATTTCATTACTGCCCTGAAAGTCAGGGTAGTAATCCATTACTAACGTGTAATAAAACCACTGTAGCTCCAATCAACTCTTGAGTATATTCAAATCCAAGTATTTTATTCCACATAGGCCTGGATGGGCACTTACGAAAACGGTTGGTCGCTTCCATGGGGAAGAACCGGCAAGAAACTCCATGGTTACTCTTTTCTAATTATTTGGTATTACACAATTCTAGATTACTTCACGTTTATACAAAATGCAATAATTACAACACTTATCAGTTACCGGACATAGATTCGACTATTAGTCTTAACACCACGATTTCTTCCAATGAACAGCTCTCTCTAGGCCGAGTGTCATGATTTTTAAACTACCCCTTCCCGCTACGACATTGACGGTTAGGCAGTGATGTCATTTCTCAAATATAAAACGAATTATTAAAATCTTTAAAACCCTACATAGTATTAGTTTAGATAGATCACATCAGATCTTATTATTTAATACATATTTGAAAATCATGACAAACGCTCGCGTCTATTTTTTTGCTATCTTGTCTTTTACTTCTTTGTGCTTAAGTGTAGTATAAAGCAGTATATATCACTCGAGGGTAAGTACAGATTACTATACTCGTGTGGTTCACGGCCCTCCGCTTCGCATCGGGCCTCAAATGCACACTCGATTAGTAATCTGTGGCTTACTCCCCTTGGTAAATAAATAGCTATTGTATTTAATTGCGATGCGGTGCAGTTGCAATGTGCTCTTGGCTTTATTGCAGTGCAGTGCAATGTGCTCTTGGCTTTATTGCAGTGCAGTGCATTGCAATGTGCTCTTGGCTTTATTGTGAAAGTTGAATAGTATTGATGTTTACTACTCGATCACGTCACTGCTACATGTAGAAATGTTGTTTATTCGGTGAAGATCGGAGTTAGGTTGCGAAGATTAAATTCCGGATATGACAGATAACAGTCGGTTCCGGTTTCGAATAAACAGGATTTTCCATCAGTCAGAAAAGCTTTCTTTGTTTTTCTATGAATCACAGTCCTCCGAATGACAGGTAGGTGACGCGGATAGGATATTCCAAGCTAACTTTGTTTATACAAACACCGATAGCTACGAGACGTAGGCATATTAAATAACAGTTATACGTAAGTAGAAAACGGACGCCAGTCATGTTGTGAGTTTACTACTGACTACCATTTGTTTTAGCTAACAAACTAGTGGTCGTAACAGTTTTAGGAAGAAATATAATACCGTCAGGAACGAATAATCAAGATTTGCAATGCAGACGCAAATACAACACCATTCTTGTTATGTTCCAAATTATGCAAACGACCTTGGATTTGGCAAATATTTATTATGTTGGTTTGTGTGGTCAGAATAATATCTTCCTCAGCTGCAGTCTTAGATTAGTTTCCTTTCGTGGTATTTCACAATTTTACAGTTTTAACCTTTTAACCGCCAGAGCATAAACGCTCGCGCATGACCTCCACGCCAAGCCACAATATCACCTAAAATTTTGTCACATATTTGTATCGTTTGGCGTAAAAGGCACGCAAAAATGAAATGTATAAATAGACAAAAAAAGATGAAGGGGACTTGGAGGACACATAGACGACTGCCTAATATTTTTTTTACAAATTGCGATAGCATTCGAGCGAAACAGGTCCGAAAGTTGGTTAATGCGGTCGAATATTAAATTGGGTTCACGCTTGACTATTCGGTACTATACCGTATACAGTTCTCGAGCCATAACTTCTGATTTATTTATAACTAAATCGTGACAAGGTTCATAAATTTTGCACAACTTATAACTTTTTCACTGCTCGGTCGCTCAGCAGTTAAAAAGTTACCTCTCATATCCTACATCGTTTTCATGTTGAACTATTCTAGAGGTTAAACTACTCCCTGCTACGAAACGCCTACGCCGTCTGTTGCTAAACTCAACAAGTCCATTGTGAGGCACGTGTCCAGTCTAATATCTAAGGTGCTTATTTATAGAAGAACCTCGATACTGTGTTTACGAGCAGTTAGTGTCATCATTGTTGTAGTATATTGACACTGACAGCTGCTTATCGCGGTTCTTATCTTATCAAGAATTTGTGTGTATACTCGTACAACAACTAAAAAAACCTAGACTACTGGAAAATCACGCTCTAATTAAATTTTGGGTTTACAAGGTAAAATCGACTCCTCCTATTGTTGAAGTCGGTTAAAATATATCTAAACTAATATTATAAAGAGGAAAGATTTGTATTTTTATATTTTTGTATGCAACGAATAAACTTAAAAACTACTGGACCGATTTGAAAAATTCTTTTAGCAATGCATAGCTATACATTATCAGCGAGTAACATATGCTATATTTTAGCCCCGTACTCCTGGGAACGGGAACTACGCGGGTAAAACTGCGTCACGTCCGCTAGTACATGATTTATTATTTATTTAGTACAGTATTTAAAACCATTAACACTAAATTAAATACCTAATCCTTTTACTCGGTCTTCTCGCAGAACCACAAACATTCCAATAATATCGTCTTCCATTCATCAGCAAACAAGTCCAATCCAGGGTTGGTCTCCACGAGCGCGTTGAGGTTCGTAAGCATACGTGGTACAGGCGAAGTGGTCGATCGATATATGATATATTAGCATATGTTATCCGGGCCATAATAATGAATCGATTGACACCTTATTCACTAAAATCGGATGAATAGTTTAGGCGCTACGGAGGAACATACGTAAATACAAACATACATACTGTTACGAGCTGGGTATGGGATAAATTAATTACTACCGAAAAAAAAACAACAAATAACTTTAATAATCACAAAACACTTAAAACTTAATCACAAGTACACTACTGATCACTATTCGCTTTGATATCGCACTTTTAGTTTACTTCGATTCGCTTTGTGGTGTAGCCAAAATCAGACAGCCTGCTCCCGCAAACAAGTCGACTATGTATATGGCGACCGAAGAGACCGTTAAAGAAAGATCTAAGTAAGAGACTTCATAGAATATGCTATGGATATGCTGCAAAGAAGAGCTCTGAAGGAAGTTCCTGAAAATCTGGCTACAGAAGATCAACTTTTTGCGCACCTCAGAAGGACATGGGACAATATTCCGCAGCAAGACATTGACAACCTTGTTCTGAGCATGCCGAATCGTTGCCGATGTGTTATGAACATCATGGGCGCTTTCTCAGACTACTAACTTCAAGTTTATAAACACAAATTAAATGATTTTTCTATTTTTTTCAGTTTTTACTCACAAATTAAAAGTTCATTCTTAAACGGTTTCCGTCTATGCTTCATTTTTTTTCCATAAAATCCTGAAATTTTAATCTATACCTTAACCATTATTAAAAAATGGTAGAATATTAAATAACGTATCTTTTAAATATATACATGTCATATAAATAATTAACACATTGATAGTAATTCGCTTTTTTAAAAATATCCCTAGACCGTGTCCGACCGTGACATGTGTGTATATATTCACATTCATCAAACAAACATACATAGCAAACATTCATTCATTCATTCAGTCTTAAGTAGGTACCTACGTCAAAACTATTATTAAGCAATCTAGTGCATAAAATAATCTTACCTTAGACAAATGGCTAATCTTTGTTCTGGGCAAATACATTCTCTGAAACTTGTATCTCGTACTCTTATGTCTAGTCGTCCCAGTAAATCGTCAAAAGTGGTTGCTGTCATTCGAAAATAATTGAAGAACTTTGATTCGTCTCTTCTAAGTTCACCCATTAATGTTTCAAATGTTCCAAGTGAAAATCTTTCCCGTAAAATAGGGTGTACCCAATGTTTTCTTTTTCGCCTTCTAAGATACCACCACAACACAACAATTTCGTCGTCCATTGTGCGCGCAGGTCCAAATTCAACTGAGGTACTGCCTGAATTTCTTCCGGGATCCGATGTAATGTGAACACTCTGTCCGGTGTCCGGTTTTCGGCAGATCTGCCGGTCCGGCGTAGTGGGAACGCTGCCTTACTCAGTTGAATTTGGACCTGCGCGCACAATGGACGACGAAATTGTTGTGTTGTGGTGGTATTTTAGAAAGCGAAAAAGAAAACATTGGGTTGGGACAACAGCGGGGGACAGATACCGGCACAAACTCGTTCACATTACTCCGGGCCCGATCGTTCTACCGGCAATTCGTAGTGACAAAACGCTCGGTAAAAATGCCGGGCTCGGCAAAAATGCCGGACCCGGGATAATGTGAATAGCTTCATATAAATTGTACAGCCACTAGCCCTTCCGGCAGATGTACCGGCGCGGCAGATCTGCCGGTCCGGCGTAGTGGGAACCCGGCCTTAAGCTTTCCGGTCATAACGGTTCTTCATCTTCTCAGACATCTGTTGGCCGGATTGTCTGATATGCTCATAAACATCATTCAACTTGTTACGCAAGTCATTTGCGTAATCTGTTATACTGCGTGGAGCATCAGGGGGAGTTTCAGTGATTAAATCTGCAGGCAATCGTAATTCCCTTCCAAAGTTCGCGAAGGCTGGCGTCACACTCGTACTTTCGTGGACGGCGCTATGGTAGGACAGAAGAAATGTCTGTATGTGCTTGTCCCAATCCATTTGTCTGCTTACCACGACTTTTGCCAGATATCTTTCCAACGTTTTGTTGAAGCGTTCCACCATTCCATCAGATTGTGGGTGGTAAGAGGTGGTTCTGGTTTTGTGGGTACACATTAATCGACAAGTCTCCTGAAATACTTGCGATTCAAAATCCCTTCTTTGATCGCTGTGTATTTCCAAGGGTACTCCAAAACGACAGAAGACTTCCTGAACTAATTTATTTGCGACAGTTGTAGCTTCTTGGTTAGGAATGGCGAAGACTTCTGGCCACTTTGTGAAGTAATCTATTACCACCAGGAAGTACTTGTTTCCGCTTTCACTTTCTGGAAATGGTCCCGCAACTTCTAGTGCCATCCTTTCCCAAGGGGCTCCAACGTTGTACACTTTTAATGCACCTCTGCTGCGTGGGCCCTTTCACGGCCGCACAACTGGTACATTTGCGACACCAGTCCTCCACATCATCTCGACAGTGGATCCAGTAAAAGCGTTCTCGAATTTTCAGTAGAGTCCTTTTTACCCCATATGTCCTCCTGAACATCCATCATGGTAGAGCCGTAGAACATCCGGTACCTTAGCTTTAGGGACAATCATTTGTAGATGACAGCTGTCCCCTCGAGTGTTTTCCCATTTACGACACAAGACTCCATCCTGAATCACCAAGCTGTTCCATTGTGCCCATTAACTCTTCGTGATGGAACTCATTGCAGCCACATCACTCCACTTGGGTTTAGGAGCACCAGCTTTGATCCACTCGAAGATCGGTTTGATGTCCGAGTCATTTTGCTGAGCCTGCTGTATGGTTACCTTCCATTCATCGCTGAGATCCGTTCTTAGTGTCCTCACGGGCACCACTTCCTTGGACTCCTGTCTAGAACTGTGTTTACAATCTTCAGACAAAGGTCTTAACAGTTTATTTGTGTTGCTATGGTTTCTCCATTGTTGCTGGGCAGTCATTCCAGCCGCTTTTCCCCGCAACGATTGATCTTCTGTCGGTGTGCTTCGCTTTTTACAGTTTGACCGAAAGTGACACCTTTCTCCACAAGTATAACACCTAGGGCTGTAACCCTGCGAACGCTGGCGTACAGGTGATGCCACAACTTGCTTTGGAGAGCTTGACCGAAAATGATCCCTTTCTCTACCAGTGTAGCAGCTAAGGCTGTACCCTTGCGCACGGTCGCGTACAGGTGATGCCACAACCTCCCTGACGTGGTGTGTTCGATGGTCTTGCCTCGCTGCCTTTACTTCCAAGGCATGGGCCAACGCCTCTTTCAGTGTCTTATGATGGCCAAGTCGCACAGCGGCTCTAACTTCCAAGTCGCGTATTCCATCAATGAACGCCTGTACCAGATTCCCATCGATAAGTGCAGGGGCAGACTGGTATGCTTTCCGAACCAGATTTTCAACTTCCAGAGCCCACTGCTGTAGGTTCTCGGCACTACGTTGAACACGATCCGTCAACTTAGCACGAAATACGTGCTTCAGGTGCGCGTCGCCGTATCTGGACTCTAACGCCTCCAGCAGCTGCTCGTAGGTTGTAACCGTGTTGAGGCGCTCGGCAAGGATGTATCCTTGCCGAGCGCCTCAAGAATGTTTAAGGCCTGGTCTCGGAGGCCCAAGGTGAGCGCGGTCATGGTTTGCGGTTTTGTCCATCCATTCGTCTTCATAACGGCCTCAAATTGAATTTTATAAGCCGTCCACGAAGATGTTCCATCGAATGGAGGCGCCTTAAAGCACCGCGCTGAAGGTGCTGCAACTACTGAAGCCACAGTCACGTCTCCAGTCAAAGCCTTTTTCACCCCAGCGATCTGAACTTCGGCCTCTGAGATACGGTTCTCGTGAACCTGATCCTCCATCACCTTCAGATCTTTGCCAAATTTGCATGAAGATCCTTTATGAGAAGCATCTGTTCTTCTTGGCGGCGGGCCTGCTCCTCTTTATCTTGCTGCTCTACCAACCGGCGAGCCTGCTCCTCATGACGGCGAGCCTGCTCCTCCTTATCTCGTTGCAACTGCTCCTGTAACTGGCGAGCCTGGTCTTCTTGACGGCGAGCCTGCTCCTTCTTATCTCGTTGCAACTGCTCCTGTAACTGGCGAGCCTGGTCCTCTTGACGGCGAGCCTGCTCCTGCAGCAGCGCCATTAAAGCTGACAAGTCTGGCGCCACTGATGCTGCAGAAACCCCGGATGGGCCAGCGACTGGCACTGACGTAGGCTGGACACCACCCGGTGTCTGTGTCGGAGAATCTCTAAACCGCCTTTGGTCCATGTTCTGCTGTCGCTGACTCCTGGTACGGATACCGTCCGTGTCGTCCTTTGGTAGAATTGGCATAATTTATTACGAATTTGTTACGAAACGAAACCAAATTGTTACGAGCTAAGTATGGGATAAATTAATTACTACCGAAAAAACAACAATAAATAACTTTAATAATCACAAAACACTTAAAACTTAATCACAAGTACACTACTGATCACTATTCGCTTTGATATCGCACTTTTAGTTTACTTCGATTCGATTCGTGGTGTAACCAAAATCAGACTGCCTGCTCCCGCAAACACGTCGACTATGTATATGGCGACCGAAGAGACCGTTCAAGAAAGATCCACGACTTCCTAGAATCTTCTAGACAATTCCATAGTGGGTCATTGTCCTTCAAGAAACTTCCACAACTTGTACAAAGGAAAGAAGTAGGTACTTTGTGCCCTCGGCGTACGGTCGAAATTACAATGACAATTCCTGATGTACATTTGTAGGTAGTTTGCTAATTTGTACCTACATCATTCGAGACTCGTTCAACCTACCTACTACTACCTACCTTCCTACTTGTAGGTACCTACTACCGTAATTGTAGGTACGGGTACGACGTAACAATACATACATAGACTGCTAAAATCACAACTCTCCCTTTTGGCTTCGCCATAGTCAGGTAAAAGTATCTTCCTAGCTAGATTATTATTTCAAACATTTACGTTTTCCAAGTTAAATAAAGGTGCTATTTCAGAATCATCGAACCAATTAATCACTATATAATCGTTATTTTTCACTTCGCCCCGTGGAGGATGTCCGGGAAATACGAGAAGAATTTATCGTACAAACTTTGTCTGCCTAAACTCGAGGAACTCTAACGGGGGAAATCGGTACGGCCGACTTCGTTACAAAATTACTTTTAAATAATTATACTGCAGAGTATTTTTACACGTTTGCAGCTGGGGTGTATTAATTTTGGTTAAAGCGACGTTATCGTAATTATGTGCGTGTTTACTCGAAAACGTAATACATAGTGGACCGAACCACCCTTCGTAAATTTTTTCATCGGTAATAAAAAAAAATTGCTGGTTTCTATAAAACGACAATACGAGTAATTCCAAGGTGAAAATGTGTGGAATGGCTGATACTTTTTAAATTACCGACGAAAAATTTATATGTGTGTTGTCAGAATGATGTTCTGCGTTTGTCATGTTAGCGGTGTCCTTAATTCCCCTCCTGTATATAAGTGGTCCTTACGTTAGGAGCATAAGGACCTCTTTGTCAAGCTTCGGTTCAGTGACACGAGATGCAACTTAACAATAACGAGATTGAAACATACACAGACAGACAGACAGGTGTTACCACGTTCACAAATAACTTGCCTTACAGGAGAGTGGTGATTTGTGCGGTTCACAAGAAAATTGCCATTGCAGTGTATTGTAACAATGTAATATCTTGCATGCTCTTGTATGTTTACAATGTTTAAACAAATAAAGAAATCTTATCTTATTGATTTCCGTTTTAGAGAGGTCTAATTATTAGCTAATTTGAGCTCTATACCGACAGTCTGTATGGTTGTCTGTATGGTTTCGGACGTAAAGAATAGCACCATCCCATATCTTCCCGTGGGTGTCGTAAGAGGCGACTAAGGGACTTACGAGAATGGGCAGCAGCGTTCTCTGTGCTTTTGTAACAACCGTACTGCGATCGCCAACCCGCCAAGCGTGGCGATTATGGCAAAACCCCCCCTTTGGCGGAGGCCCATGTCCAGCAGTGGACGTCTTTCGGCTGAGGTGGTGGTGGTGGTGGATACCGACAGTTAGAGTGGACAGCTGGACATCACGGAAAGAGAGGTGTAAAAGCCACATATTGACAAAGGTTAAACGTTCTTGTATAGTTTAATAATTCCAACATAACTCTATAAAAAAAAAGTACCAACGAAAAAACAAACATCAACCTAGGTATTACATTAGTTCACCACATTTCTTGGCTACAGCTTTTATGCCTCAAAGTACTTTGCGAATATTTTTCGTCCCATTTGTGTAGTGAAAAGCGTCATTACTGTCCTCTTCTCTGAAGAGATGAATAGCCAAAACCACTTTTATTTTTTATGTTTAATTCGTAAGTACAGTGATAAACAAAAACAAAAGTAGGTAAGAAAATTTTTCTTTGTTGAAAAGACGTTCAAAGATTTAATTCCGTGAATTCAGTGTCTAGTGGAGGCCTCCCCCTTTCCACGGAGGTTGAGGAATTTTACATCCTGTTCCTCAATACCCTTAAAGCTGGTCCAACCCCGACTCACTGGGGTTCGCATCACCGCCGCAAGCAGTTCCGACTAACTGTGAACTTGGCGTCAAAGGGCTCAGACTTACTGGAATTATTCATCGGCCCACTCCGGTCACCGAGAGGGGAGGTAGGGCTGTAGCGACTTATAAAAAACTCGCTATCACCATCTGGCTTCCAATTAAGAATGAAAAATGCTGCTTCGCGTCATCATGATGGATAGTCAGGAGATAGATAATCAATTGCAGGATTTAAGCGTAAATATAAGAACCCGACTACAATCACCAGACACAGCACACGACTGGTATTAGGATATTTCCTTTTCAACGAGGGATGAGGAACTTTACACCCTGTTCCTCATCACCCCTTAAGTGTCTTAGATCTTGAAGGCTTCGTGACGAGTCCGTACACATTGTACCAAGTAAATAGAGCTCAATGTAGAAAAGTCTGTACGAGGCTGTAGTGTAGGTTGTAGATGAACAGCATTATGGTGTGTATCTACCAGTTTAAAGACTGTCGATGGTAAACGCGATTTCCTGGTTTTATGAAAAAAAAAATTAAAAAAAAAAATGTTTATTCACGAAAATATTCTTTAACTGGTACATAATTACCCCCGTCAAACTGCAAAGCTGTACTGTTCGCAGACGTAGCTCCTTTTTCCTTTACATTTACTTAGTAACATTTTATTAACGACACTTTTCCACAAATACAGTAAAACAAAGTAAAAAGTAAAAATAAAACTTCTTGCATTCCTTAAAATAACAAGTAAACAAAAAAAACAGGTGTGTTAACATTGTTTAACTATCCTCTACTACAGCGAGGCTTTGACAGAATATATCATATAGGTACTTATTTAATTTGTTTTTAAAGGAGGTTTTAGTGATACAAGCGTTATATAATATATCGGCTGGAAGGTCATTAAAGATAGTTGGGACTAAAAACTTTCTACATCTTCTACCATAATAATTATTACAAGTGGGCACTACAAATCTTCTCATGTTATTGTTCCTTTGTGATCTTGTGTGTATCACCTGGTTTTTAAACTCATTGCTACAATATTGTTCTAAAGCTACTGACAACACTACCCTCTCATGAACCGGCAGCATTTTACATTCCAAAAATATAAGTCTTCATAATCACTACTTTTACACCGGTTTCTTGTCTTTTTATCTACTAATATTTTCATAAATCTGATTTGCAATTTCTTTTATTGTTCATTGAACTATTGAAGTTGATATTAAAGATTCTTTATACGTAAAGTACCAGGATAAATGAATATCCAGACAGTTTTGCCATTCTCTGCACGTGCACATTGCACTTTGATTTGCATTCAATTTCAGTTAATCTTACGGAAAATATTAATCTTGACGAGTATGTAGTGACACTTTACTGCTGACTTTACTGGTTACCCCCGGATATTAAACTTCCAAGGTGATTGGTAGTTCTATATTCTGATAAAGTGCTATACCTTCTGGTTAATTCCAGGCTCAAGATCTAGAGCACGTTATAATTTCATCTTAATTGTCAGTCAACCTCACAAGATTTTGGAGGTTGGAGTTAAAGTAGGTTTCACAACTTCACATACATTCAGTCAAAAAAGTATCGGGAATGGATGATTTGTTTATGGTTCCAATTATTTTTTTTCTTTTTTTTTTGTTGTTGTTAGATTAGCACAACTGTTTTCCATTTTGGCGCGGAGTTTGAGTTACATCTGTTAATTAGATTAAATACAGTACTGATTTTAGTTATATCATATCTAGTGTGTATTGCGAATTTCTTAATGGACAAAAATATCGGACAAAAAGTTTGTCTTAAATTTTGCATCGCCAATGGAATTTCGAGTTCGGAGTCTCTGAAAATGTTACAGAAGGCTTACAGTGAATCGACTCTATCAAAAAACACGCGCTTATGAGTGGTACAAAGCGTTCAAAAGCAGTCAAGGTGTGATGGAAGATTTGCCTCGTTCTGGTAGGCCATCAACGTCTGCAACTGAAGTTAACATCGCAAAAGTGAAGGAAATAGTGACTGACAATCTTGCCGGAAGGTCAAACGGTAAATAAAAAAATTTATTCGGACGTTATGCAGCGTTTAAGAGAGCACATTAGATAAAAGGGCCAGATTTGTGGAAAGAAAATTCTTGGATTTTGCACCACGATAATGCGCCTTCGCACAGTTGTGAACGATTTTTTGACCAAAACTCAACAAATACCATCGAGCAACCAGATATGGCTCCAGCCGACTTCTTTATTTTTCCTAAACTCAAATTACCACTTCGTGGCACCCGTTTTCATTCAGTAGAAGACATAAAGGAGAATTCGCGGCGAGAACTGAACTCAATTCTGGAATAAGCATTTAAAAAATATTTTTATGATTGGATTATTAGTTGGCGTAAGTGTGTCGGTTCTGAAGGAGCATACTTTGAAGGTGATAAAATAAATTTGGATAAATAACTAATATTTTGTGTTTTATTGATCTTTTCCCGGTACTTTCTTGACAGAGTCGTAAAACCATGTTGGTGTATAGTTATTTGCTCATAAATATTTGTGATTGCAGCAGACATCTGCTGCAATACAATTTAAATATTTTTTTGATAAATATTGAATGAAAAGTCGAACTCTCATTTGCATCCGTAATTAAAGTGAAAACTTTCAATCCGCACTTATCGTAACGTACAATTCACTTGCAATTTTCTGAAGCTTAAGCTCAAAGTAATTGGAATGGCAAAAGAGTTAAAAGTTAAGCAATTAACGGCATCCAATTAACAGACGACAAGTTTATCTTTAAATAGTACTTCCATATTGACAATACTGCCATCTACTGGTGGTAATTATTTACATTTAGATCCTGATGAGACATCAGTTTATGGTCATGGGAACATTTCAGACTTGGTTTTGTTGCCATGACTGCTAGGAAACCAACTTGACCAGCTATAATCTGGTGACCCTGAGCAAAGGCTGGATCCCAGCCACTGCGCTGGCCGCCAGATTATGAAAATCAGATTTGTATTTTAGTGGTTTCGTAGCGTAGCTCAGATTTTATTCAAAGCAAACATAATTGCCTCTCGGCTCTGCTATTGTATTGTATAGCGGGCTGGTGTCCGCAACTCCACGTCAAGCGCTGCGTCGGCTCTGCTATCAATGTTAATTAAAAAGTCGCCACCTTGCGGGTAATGTTTAAGGTATTTGAAAACGGAATTTTCATGTAAGTACATGAAAGTTCCGTCTTCAAATACCTAATCAATTTATAATGCTCAGGGGGCAGTGGCTTCGTTTCTACAAATCTTGTATAATCCCTTTTGGTTTAACCACCGCTACCAGACGGAGGGTTCCTAAGCTACTGAATATTTTACGATCTGTTGGCTGTTGGCGTTTGTTTATTATACATTGGCTTTTAGTAATTATTTGTAAATGTGTTGAGTTTATTTTTTAAGTTGGAAGTACCTAATTCCAGAGTTTGAAATTTAGGAATGTCAAAAATGTTTAAATTGAGCACAACCCTGAATTATTTAGACAAAGACGAAACGGAGGGAGTTTCAATAGTTATTTGTGCAACAAGAGAGCAAAGTAATTTTTTGCTGCGAGTGCTGATTTTGAATCCTGAGTGTGGCGAACTGGCGAGGGATTCAAAGGCACGACATGCAAAAACTTTGCTCTCGTGTAACACACATAACTTTTCACTTCAGCAGCGAGAACACTTTAGGAGATAAAATAATAAACAGGAATAGAATGAAATAACTATTTATTGTGAATCAAAATAATTAACATTGTAGGTAGAGGTACCAATTCAATAAAATGGAACATTTTAAAAGCTAAAAGTAAAATGAGTGCAATTCTGCAAATTAAAAGTAACAGATTTATTTGGCAACGTTATAATTGCATTGAGTTGAGTTTGATTATCTGGGGTTAAAGTTTCTGTTTCGGTGGCGGATTGAGAAGGAACAACGGTGAACGTTGGTAACTCTGATCGCCTTTCTATATAAGTACACTGTGCGTCGTTGGAAGTGGATAGGCGTGGGTGAGACCAAGGATCCGAGGTCGAATTCAGAATTATTGTTTCACGCTTACAGATTTTCGACTTACTTTCTATTGAGTCTTCAATATAGCCTTCTGCAACCGTATTGGACTTCCACCCGCCGCGCCGTGATGTTTTAAAGTAGTGAGATCGGCTCCGGAATCAGCCAAGAGCGTTGCCGAAGTTCTCCGAAAGCAGTGACCCGTGTATAGCTGAGGCTCTTCCAGTTCTAAGAAAGTGGCAATTTCGCGCGGTATAGCACCTTTTTTATTTACTTCCATAGGCTGTCTTGAGCATTTATTATTATGGCATTGTATAAAAATCGATCGGTTTTTATATTAACTGGACGTAAATTTTGGTATTTTTCTACAATATTTACATATTCTTCGCGTACGACAAAATACCTGTCAAGGTTCGTCTTCGTATTTTTCAATTTTACTAACAGTAATTTATCTGAATGCTTTTCGATATTATTAACTGTTAGCTGTAATAGCTCGTTATTGCGACACGCTCCACTAATTCCTATGATCAGTACAACCTGTAATAAAAATATTACATAAATAATATGCATAATTTAACATTTACAGCATCTTTTACATATCGTGATAAATATTTTAACAGTATTGCTAAGCCAGACTAGGATTCATTGCGCCTCCAAAAATTTGTAGTAGGCAGTAAGTACCTTTATACATAACAGTCTACACACAAATTGTAATAACTAACAACACAGATTCATAGGTACCACTTACTTTAGCGGCAAGAAAATTGCAGTCCGGAGCTTCATTAGGAAATTTTTTATGTTATGGGCCTTGAAAATGTTGGACTTTTTAGCCTTATAATAACTGACATTATTTTTAGAAAAGATACGAGTTTTGTGTATGTTTCAATATGCACGTTATGTTTTGTTTTTAAAGTAGCTTTCAACATTGAGTAAATGCTCCTCGCCTCGTCTGTGATAAATCTAAAAAATAAGATAGCAACACCATCTCCGAAAAACTGCTTGCGCCCTTTGTAAGTCTCCATTCATTGAAGACATGGTATGCTTTCAGATATTTCTCGCGAGACTTCTCAGGTAGGAAACTTAATTCTGCATTAATAACTTGTTGTTTTAACTCTTCCGGTGTTAAAATACTGTTCTCGTCGCTAGTTTCACTCATATTTTACGATTATTTTAATATTTTTTAACTTATTCAACTCTTTACGCCAGCCACGAAATTTTATTCCCGCTATTTTATTTAAATTAAGGCGTCTTCGGAAATAGCTCCCATGATATTTTATTATTCTAAATATATTACGTAGGTAACATTATTGAAACTAGAAATAAATATTTACAGGTTGTTTTATTTGCAGTAAATACTTATTTTCGTTCAAATAAAACAATAAGTTAAAAATTCAATAAATTACATTAAAAGACATAACTATCTTTTTGCAAAATTTCTTTAGTTAGTACGAAATTCCGAACGTGTTTGTCTTTGAGGTCGAATTCAAAATCGGAACTTCGAAAGGGCTGGTCTTTGTCTCTCTCTCTTTCTAATGGCGGGAAAGAGATAGAGTGTGAATGTTTCGAATTGTATGATTAACCCAAGGCTGAATAAGATTTTCGCGGCTTTCTGAAAATAAAAATTAAAAAGTTACTTTATCTCACTCAGTGAGTAAAATCGCATTGTGCTCACTGATTTCAGGCAGCAAAACCTAAATGTTTGAGCTACTGAAGTAAAAAATGGATTTGTCTC
The DNA here is from genome assembly GCA_941918905.2 of Xestia sexstrigata. Taxonomy (NCBI): domain Eukaryota; kingdom Metazoa; phylum Arthropoda; class Insecta; order Lepidoptera; family Noctuidae; genus Xestia; species Xestia sexstrigata. The sequence continues at coordinate 12,872,096 of OW799207.2, read as the reverse complement.
ACTTCTCCATATTGGCTACGCCGAAAGTTCGGGATCTAAACTCAAGCAAGATTTAATGAGATTGAAACTGTACGCTTGTCACGAAGCTTCAAAATTGGAATTTGTGCTATTTGCCTTCTGCATTCGTCACGAAATTATCTTTGACAAAATATTTTATAATAACGAAGAAATGCTATTTCTGCGTTATTACAAACTCAGAAAACTCTCTGTATTTAGATACAGTGTTTCTAGTAGATTTTAAGTTTATTCAGGTCATGCTTTTCTTTATCTTTGTGTTTTGAAGCTGTCTTTCGCCGGAGGCTCGTCCTTTTGTCTTATTCATCATTCTGAATTTTGCTAGCTTTGATGTCACTGACAAAAAAATACAGATCCTACTGTAAGTATACATTTCTCGGAATCTGAGTAAAACATTTTTCGTGAGTGGGTTTGGGTAATTTTCTTTAAATTTTCATTTTATTGGCTAAATTAATTTGTAAAAGGGCAATGAGCTGAATAAATTACCATCTAACGACGCTGAATTTGCTGTGTTTAAGATTGGTTAGAGTTTTGTATTATATCTGATACATTTTGCGTTTTCATGATCAAATCGGCCCACTAGATTAACAAAAGTGTTCGTAAAAAATCACTGTTGCACATTCGTTTAGAAAAAATCTTTTTCACTACTCATGCTCTGAAAGTGCTTATTTGTGCAGGATATAGGCTGCACAAAATCGAATTTTGTGCACAAGTGCATTAACGTATCTACTCATAAATGTATCTATATTAAGGCAAAGAAAATGAGCCATACAGCCAAACACAATAAGAAGTTCATAGATAGAATTTGTTATTTTATAATATTTACTTTAATTTATTTGCTTATGGTATATGCTGCGTGCGTTTTGTGCACTTGTTGTAAAATCTACTATTAATTAAAATTCAAAGTAAAATTAGTACAGGTAAGATTAAAAAAAAATAAAGCGGCGATATGCCGGGAAAAACAATTTCCTTCAGTATTCAAATACTGAAGGAAATTATTTTTTTTTAATCTTACGACATTGATATTAGGCTCGGGCTGTAGACCTATACAGCCTACTATTAAATTAATTTTGTAATAATATTTTTTTAAAATTAATTAAATAACCTACCGTACTTGAATTTAAATTTTAATATCTTTCATGTCTTAAAAAACACATAAGGCAAATAAATTAAAGTAAATATTATAAAATAACAAATTCTATCTATGAACTTCTTATTGTGTTTGGCTGTATGGCTGTATGTATTCTTTGCCTTAATATAGATACATTTATGAGTAGATACGTTAATGCGCTTGTGCACAAAATTCCATTTTGTGCAGCCTATATCCTGCACAAATAAGCACTTTCAGAGCATTAGAAGTGAAAAGAAATGTTATGTTATTTCACTGTTTTATTTCCTCGCAATCGAAGTGAAAAGCAGAGTTTATAAGTCGTCCACAAAACCATTTAATCCTCGATATTATTATCAGCCCTTGCCATCAGCTCGGGCTGCTAAAAGTCTCGGATAAAAATGGTTCGTTTTGTGCACTTGTTGTAAAATCTGCTATTAATGTAAATGTCTTCAGCAAAGAAGCAAATACTGTTTTAAGCTTTCACGGTTTATAAATTTTTTTTCTAAAAGAAAGTAATGAAGTAAATGATTCATTTGTGAGCCAGTTTCAAGGGAATACAATCAATTAAAGACATACTCTCTGGGGGTACAATGAGCGGTTTCATCGCAATCAGCGATCTCTTTCAGAAAACATTTTAAGACCTTTTTTATAAGTAACTCTATTCTATTTCAGGGACGTTTTCACATTTAGGAAAATTATTCGAGAATAGAATTTATCTCGTCTAATCTTGTATTAAGTGAAAGCTACAAGTATAAAAATGCTTTCGACATTTTTATTTTTTGTCGGTGTATTTTAACTATCTTATAGATTTACTTATGTTTAGTTGTAGAACTACTGTAAAGTAAATGCAACCAGGATCAATTCGATTGTAAATATTAGTGCAGTAAATCATAAACTTCTTGGTTTATAAGTCTCTTGAAAGCTTAGTATTCAGTTAATTGCACAAACATTAAGTTTAGTTAAGTTTTGTGGAAGCTGCAGAAGATTGTAAAAATATACTGGCATTATATAGATTCCAGTTCTTAGTATTATATAATTGCATAGCACATGTGTGAGTACTTTGTACTGTTCAGCCACCATTTACATTTATTTATATTTCATTGACTTGAATATGCCTTGGTGGCTGAGAGAATGTCATGCTCACTTAAATGTCTCGCTGATGGTGGCGGGTGTGTCGGGTCATTCAGTTCCCTTCAATATGGTTGAGTTGAATGGCGCCGGTACCTACATGCGTCATGTTTGTGAACGGGCGCGGTCAGTTGGGACTGGTCATCTCTTAGCTGCCAAGGTTCATTTTAATTACTTTATTCGTAAACTGTTGATCTAATCTTTTACTCTGGACGCTCTTAGTGTGCACGTCTTTCTACATCGTTCTCACATATATGTATAATCTCAAAATTAAAGATGTAACCAAGATTTTGTAACAATATTTTGATTTTAAAAGAGTGTCCATGGAGTTTCTTGCCCGTTCTTCTCCATAGAGATCTACGCTAGGGAATGGGCAACTACAGTACTTTCTCAAGTTATTATGCCTTGTGACTGGGACTGTAGCTTTGATTTTTTTTTTTGTATTTTTGACATTCAAAAGTGCCGTAATGGTCTAATTGTAATAAATGCTTTGAGTTTGAGTTTGAGTTTGAGTTTTATTAACCAAACGGAATCGAAGTAAGTATTGCGGGTGCTACATTGCGCACTCCAATTTATTCACGGTTTTAAGCCAAGTTGAGTTAGGGTTCTTACAGACGAGCGGCACGTTGCCAACGGCGGATAAACTGCATCAGGCACCTGATGACGGCTGCCGTCGACGCGCCGGGTGGCAGCCGCCGAAGCGTCGACGCTTGTAGTTGTGGCATGCCGCGTAAATGTGTGTCGACGGCTGCCGTCGACGCGCCGGTTGCAGTGGCCGACGCAGCAACTGCAAGCGTCGACGGCAGCCGCCGACAGGTGGCGTCGGCCGCAGTTTATCTGCAGTTGGCAACGTGCCGCTCGTCTGTAAGAACCCTTATCTATTCAATAGGTCCAATTACTTTTAATTCAACTACTTATTCACCATTGAAAACCACAGGTTTTAGTCCTCGTAATTCTTCTTCTTTTTTCCTCGTCCTTCAAGGATAAAATTGTATGTTGAACTGAGTCGTAAGTACCTTCGTGGAGAGGGCTGTTAATTTGATCGATTTTGTTGTAAAACAAGTTGAGTAATCTCCCAGGGCCTTCAGAAAGTCCTTAATCGTGTATTAACCTTTTTGACCAACCACAATTTGAGGTTCAATCAGACACTTATATTTCCTAATGGAAGTATCCATTAGGAAATATAAGTGTCTAATAAATATATATCTCATAGGGTGCGGACCAAACGAGCGTAATCCGGCGTTATTTTCCTTTGTACAAAACAGTATCTTCAATTTGAGCCTACTCGCTTTACTTCAGCTTAAACACTCTAACTGAACTACTAAACTACAATGGATACTTTATGAATCCAAATGCAACGTAATTACGGCGAATCACTTCGAGTGACGTAATTTACGCAGGGCTGATGTTACTTTAGTACCATCTGTAAAAGGTTCCTGCATTCAAAAATGAATAAAAGTAAGAGTCACCTGCTGCTGCTGGAATTGTCATCTGCTTCGGTGAAGGAAAACATCGTTAGGAAACCAACATGCCTGAGAGATATTTCTCGACGGCACGTAAAAAGCCAAGCCAGAGGCCCATGAGCAAGATAAAAACTCTGACACCAGTTTGCGCACTAACCACACGATAAAGAAGAAGAAGATAAGAGAATTGGAAATTGTTCTTAATTATTGCCATTGCTCAGCTTAGGCTACGTCGGTGATACACACGTAGCTAGACACAAACTACCGAGTTCGTCAAAAGCGTTTCAACATTTGATTGACTTAATATAGTTTATCAGAAGATTCACATAATGGTACAGAGCGATTGGATTGAGAACCAACTAACCAACGCTTCAGGACACGTGAACCACTTCCGAAACAGTAAATAGACAACATACTGTTAGCAGTTAAGTTAACGGTTCAATTCAACTGTGTCTCGTAAGTTTTAAATCCCTAGAATGGGACCTGAATTATCCCGGAGCTATAACAGTAGTGAGACAGAAATAAATGCGACCCCAATCTCAGGCAATAAAGGCTCCGAGAAAGTAACACCAACGCGAACGTCTTGGTGGTCCAAAGAATTCAATTAGGAGGGATTTTCAAGTAATATATATGCCTGAGATATTTTTAATAGGATGATAAGATTTTAAGGAGGCTGGAATAACTCTATGTGTAATTTGAATCGGAATGTTAACTTCGCAAAATAAGACTAGAAACAAGTTGAGTTGAAAACAAGATAGTTCCCTATCGTGTTTAAGCAAACACTTTATTGTTCTAAAGATACACGGACAAACTACAAATGCCCTGCAGGATTCTCACACATTCCTTTTGCTTTTGTTATAACGTTAGTACGTTTGGAAATCTGTTTCATGTGATATGTGCTTATGGTACTATTTTTATAAATATGCCAACTATGTGTCCTTACTGGCGATGAAACACCTATTGTAGGCAATATATGTATACTCGTGCTTTGAAACCACAAGAAGTTTATTTTATTTTGCTTGTTTACACAATTTTGTATTCCTCATAAATTTAAACAATCTACTAAAAACTTAAACACTCAACACCGAGAGTTACATAAAATATATACATAATTTTCCGTCAGTCAGGTTACCAACTGTACAAAGTCTTCACAAAATACAAAACGGAGTAATTAGTTTTAGTGAAGTAATTCAATTTGTAAATTTTATGAGCTCGTCAAGAAACCGCCAACTTAATATTCCAGTCGTATTGTTAAAGAAAACTTTTCATGTTTAAGGTTTCGCATTTTTATAAACGAAGGCTTATTTTTCAAGCCCCAATCTCCTTTCACTAAAAATGTTTTCTTTTTTTCATAATTCTATCTTAATGCTTCGTTAAAACTATGGCATAACTTGATAACTAGAATAAAACTGTAAAGCGGAAAACAAACAAAATAATTCTGTATTAAAAGCAGTCTTTTTCGCATAATATTTTCTGTGATTAGCTTTTGTAAGCACGGAATCTCTGCGTTTTCACTTAGGATTAGCAGAAAAACTTAGCTAAGTCGAGAAAAGTACTTGAAGCGGTGTTAGGGTATGTTTATGCATTTCAGTACGTGATTCAGAAGAAGTTGTACGAACACGACTCGCAGTATGGAGTGTTACGTCAATATAAAGTTGAGCACGAGGGCTTTTGACTTAAGATTCCACTTCTAAATTTTCAACTTCCACCTCGAGATCAACGAACAAGATTCTTTCTTGCATTCGTATTTCGTTATTTATTACTTTTTCATAACTCCTCAGAGACCCTCGAGGTTTCTGTCAACAGATTCTGAAAGATTGTTATGTCGAAGGGTAGGTCCTCGTCATGGCACTCGAACTGCGAACGGTTCAATGAAACTGCGTTCACAGCTTGTACGAAAGCCACGTCGAGGCTTCAGACCTTTTATAAGTGCCTCTTAAGAGCTCGCTTTTTTAATGTCTCCTTTTGTATCGTTCTTCGTGAGAAGTTGCGCGTACATGCGGAATATTATGCATCTGATTAGTGACCAGTTTTTTTTTTCTAGTAGGTTCGAAACCGTGTTTTGTTAAGTTAACTTGTGTAATATTTTTAACATAAATGCTATCTCTATGAAAAATCCTGTCTTTTCTAACCCTGCAAAATTCCTGCATGTGAGTTATGACAATCTGCGGACTTCTCTCTACAATTACCATATTATTACAATATGTAGGTAACATTACCATTGTAACCTAATGTAACTTTACTGTATCTCTTGGCCACCAGTGCCGCACTGACTTCATTTTATTCCTGACCTGGGAATAGATATAACATAAAGAGAATTTCCTGCTGATATGGTATTTATGGTCGTAACCTCAAATCAAAAATGTTTCCTATAGGGCTAGGCAGATGGAATATATTTTTCAATACACTTCTAAAACTGGTTCTTATTGCACTACGATTAGGTTCAACATTTTTCTCATTTTCCGAAACGTGTGCGGGAATGAAAATTGCCACAGATAACTATACCTATACTTAGTCCAAATTTTAATTTTGGCAAAGCACTAAGCGTGTTTACGGCATAAATATTTAATGAATATGTCGGATCCGGTCATGAGTACGGACGGGCGAATGGATCTAAAGCGGGCCAGTGGTGACATCACGCGACCTACTTACCAGTTTACCCCACCATGGCGGCTTTTACAGAGTCCTGATGTTAACACTTCGCGCCGAGGCGGACATTCTGGTTCTGATCGCAGCGGAGTTGAGACGTCTTGAAACTGTACCCGATTCATTGTGCCCAGTGTTAATGTTTGAAAGTTTAATGTCAAGTAATTTGTTAGACTCAGTGTCTATTTGAAAAGAGTAACCATAGAGTTTCTTGCCGGTTCTTCTCCATGAAAACAACCAACCTGAACCGTGCAATGTAAAATAAAATAGTGTACCGCATCCAGTGTGTTTTCATAGCACGAAACCCGTCTTCTGCCCACAAAATGCTCGACCCTAGCGAAATAAATCCTGATAAACCCGACAAATATTCAAATTGTGTTTATAAATAGAATATCATAAACAAACATGATTATCAAAAACTAATAGTTACTTTTATACACAAATTAACATTTATTTGTGTTCTAAATTCAAATATATAAAATAAAAAAAAACTATTTATTATATTAGGCTGTTTAGCGGCTTCATACCTTTGCTTCTCCATCACCTGGTCCAACACGCAGGCACAATAATTATTGTAAAAAATTACTTACGTTAACTGCGACAGGCCGTTGTTGTAATTATTATATTATTTAATAGCAACTTGGTACATAAGCCGATGTCAGCAAACCCGACCCGGGGCGAAGTATAAACAAGGATAACTTCCAAGCTTTACTTAGTCAAGTTACACAACATTATACGTATTTCGTAACCATAGTGTAATCGTAACTTTGGTTACATAATAGTTACGAAATAGATATGTGTACAACGCTTTTTATGAAAGACTCAGTATGTCGACAAAAATATCAGCTATTCTATTAATAGCTAAGTAAGGTCTTTTCGTTGTTTCATAACTATGAAAGTACTTGTAGTAAAAAACGTTAATTTCCATGTGCTATGCTCTCTTATAGTATGTATAAATAAGAGAGTTTTATTGATGATTTTTAGGGTTACGTACAAAAAATGAAAAAAAACGGAACCCTTATAGGATCACTCGTGCGTCTGTCTGTCTGTACGTCTGTCTGTCACAGCCAATTTGCTCCGAATCTATAGGACCAAATCAGGTGAAATTTGGTAGGATGGTGTAATCCTATTACCCAAACGATATAATTATATAAAATAAGGGTCATTTTCGGGAGACAAATTAGGAAATAAAAAAAAACGTTTTGCAAACCTTACTGTGTCATTTATCAAATGAAAGGGGTTATTATGAGGATCTTAAATATACCAATATATTAATATCTTTTGTTATTATTGTAAAATAAATAGTTTTGAAGACTAAAATCGACCCCCCCCCCTGATCTCCGAAACTACTGAGCCTAATATTTTGAGAAAAATACGAAATATAGTTCATTGCTTGTAGATTACAGGAAACCCTATAAGAATTCTATCAATTAAAAATAAAGTGGTAAACTCAATATAAAACTTTGGCATGTATGGAACCCTCTCCACGCGAGGTCAACTCTCACTTGGCCGGTTTTTATAATTATAACTCAGGAAAGCCAGATTAGTTAAGTCCGGGAATCATATTTTATTACACACACAGCCTGACACTGACTAGGAAATTGCAAATAGCTTAAGAAAATTTGAATTTCGCGGGCTACCTTGGGGCTCCCACCTAAACCTAGCTATACACTGTATAAATGTACATAATTGTTAGTATTTTACATAGACTAGTTGAGAGCAGCTGTGGCCTAGTGGTGGCGGCCCCGACTTACGAACAGTATGTCGTGGGTTAGAACCCAGGCAGGCGCATTACTTTGTGTAATTTATTTCATCACCACTGCTCTCAAAACGGTGAAGGAAAACATCGTGAGGAAACCGGCATGTCTTAAAACCAAAAATTCGAAGACATGTGACATCTACCAATCCGCACTGGGCACGCGTGGTGGATTATAGCCCATTCCTTCTCATTGAAGGTAATAAAAAAACATTCCTCTATAGACGTTTCTACGGCTAAACAAAAGGTTAATACTAGACGATTCTATGAAGTCTGTGAAACAACTCCAGTAAAAACCTCTTTTGCCAAAAATTTCTATATATTCAGATCAAGCAGACTGTATAATAAAATTAATAAGATTCTTGAAATTGCTAATCTGTCTAGGGTAGAATGTAAAAAGAAGCTGACACAATGGCTTTTAGAACTTGATTATGAAGAAACTGAAAAACTGCTCACTATATTATCCTAGTCTAGCGTTTCTCATAACTACATACTGCCACCCCTTCGCGCACACATTTGTATTTACATCCATCTATGAACGTACACACACATTACACTATCTTACTCTCGCTGTCTCACACACATACACACACACTACACCACACCACATATGACACCTTCCACCTCACACTCACACTTCACACGCAAACACACACGCATTTTTAGTTTTTGTTTTATTACATTAGTATTTTTTCTTGTAATTCTTTTTTTTTAAAATAGTCCTACAATGACATGTCTCTCTAAAATTGTCATAATGCCAATCTCGGCGAGGGGGGCCAGGAGTCCATAGCACAGGGTATCATCCTAGTTTGAACTCCTGACTCCCACAAACCTTTGTACCTCCAATATTTAATTGTAACACCTCTATATTGTAACTTTACTTTGTGGGAGAAAATAAAAATTTATTATTATTATTATTATATTATTATTATTGAGAGGAGGCCTGTGTCCAAGCAGTGGGAACATTAATAGGCTGATGATGATAGTCCTAGTTAATGATGGAATGGTTTCTCAATAAACTGTAATTCATCATCATCATATCAGCTTGGAATCACCCACTGCTGGGTATAGGCCTCCCGTTTTTTTCTGCTATACTTCCCAGTTCTGTCCTTATCCAGGTGTTTCCCGCGTCTTTGACGATGTCGTCGACCCAACGAGCTCTAGGACGACCCTGGTTTCTGTGGCCTAACCTTGGCTACCACACGGTCAAAGCCTTGCTCCTTAGGGTACAAACTAACCGACAAGCGTAAACACACTGATTTTATTACAAAGTAACTTTACATAGTAGGCGTCGATAAAACTATTTGATACTTGCATTTACTAGAAAAGGTGCCAAGACTACAAACATCTTGGTATTTTCTTTATTCGTCGAATTTTGTTTTCTTGTTACCTGTGTTTCTTTAGTCATAGGAAAACTAAATATGGACCATCCTTTCTGATAAAAACTGTATAATACAAATAAACATGACTGTTTGATCTTTGCATCAGCCGCAGGCTAGACCACGGCGAGCGGCGTTGGTTTTTATCTTCTTGGAATGTTTTGTTACGGCAAAGATTAGAAAGCAAAGTAGTTACAATAAATGCAGACATTTCTGAAAATAATTTATGAATTCATTTTATAAGTTAAGACGACGACTAAAAAAATTTAAGCACATAATTTATATTAGTACACTTGTGGACTTGGAACATGTTTAGAAACCAAAACGCCTGACTTTAATACTGATCCTCTGCTGAAGAAAAATATTCCTTTTCTCTTAATAAACCGCTGCGGCTTACTGACCTAACCCTACTTAAACACAGACAGTCCCATCAGCTGACATAATTGTACCCAAACATAGTCAGACAATTGCTCTACATTTGATTAGTATGTAGTAGCGATGTATCAATACGGTATTTGATATTCCTAGTCAACACAATTTTAGCTAGACATATCACGAAGAGAGCAGCGGTGGCCCAGTGGTGGCGGCCCCGACTTACGAACAGTAAGTCGTGGGTTCGAACCTAGACAGGCGCATTACTTTGTGTAATTTATTTCATCACCACTGCTCTCAAAACGGTTAAGGAAAACATCGTGAGGAAACCGGCATGTCCTAGAACCAAAAATTCGTAGACATGTGACATCTACCAATCCGCACTGGGCCCGCGTGGTGGATTATAGCCCATTCCCTCTCATTGAGAGAGGAGGCCTGTGTCCCAGCAGTGGGAACATTAATAGACTGATGATGATGATGATGATGATGATGATGATGATGATGATGTCACGAAGCACCGCAAGTTTATGAAGCGAAATATTTATCAGTATTCCGCTGTATATATTCATCCGTGAACGCAATGCTCCACGCTTCGTAAGAAATTCGTATGCGAGTACATTATTTAATTAAAGAGAAACGAACCTCGGTGACTGGCCACAAAGTTATGCAAACGAATAATTCGAACATGAATAATTTACACGCAATAAAATCCTTTAGTTTATATTTTATCCTTTACCATATTTTGAATTTCATGGAATTCAATAAAACATTAGTTTGGTAATTGAATATGTATTGAAACTACTACACACTTAATCAAGTTATAAAAAAAAACATTGAGAAAACAAAAGGAATGTAAAAGTTTTGCGGCAAATAAATCGGCTACGCGGCTACGTTGCTACGCAACAAGCTCGGCGTAGCGCTTTCGTAGCGGGCTCGTAGAACCAGGCAATGACCATTTATTTTATTCCGTTGCCGAGTGCCCGTACTCTAGACTTTCACATTTAGTGCCCTTACCAGACTGATATGTCACCACTCTTTACTCAACCAATAGAGCAAAAATATGTTCCAAAAACCCAGTCAAGTGAAGGCAAATCTTGCAAATTAAGTGAAGTTCAAAACATTAGTATCTCTTCGGTCCACTGATTTCTCAATTTGGAGGTCTTTGTCATGCATTGTGCAGCCAAAATGTTTTATTATTTTCTAATACAAAATCGTTGAAACACGTCAACATTATGATATTATTTAGAGACTCGATAAAATCGGTAATCTAGTTGTCTGATGAATTGTGTTGCCAGTATGCATTATTTATGAAGAAATCTGTTCCCCTTTTATTGTCACATTTTTTTTTAAATTTCATTAGATAAAGCCGCATGGCCTGCATGCCTAATGATATCGTTATTTTAGTTGTCTCCGGCTTCAAAGGCCCAGCGCACACAGCTGGAGGCGCAGCGCAGCGCATTTGAAGACAACAATTTAATATAAACCTTAACTACCTTGATATACGGTCGCGCGCATGCTCCTGTAGTAGCTTGAGGGCGCTCCGAGTACCGCATGCGAATTTATTCTTATATTGACCGTATATCAAGGTGGTTAAGGTTTATTTTAAATTGTTGTCTTCAAATGCGCTGCGCTGCGCCTCCAGTGGAGTGCGCTGGGCCTAAGGACAACAATCTGTTCGTATAGAAACTTGATTTGAGTAAATTACCCAAATCGGTTGGTACCTACGGAAAGAGGAAACGCAAATAACTACCATTTTCATCGAATACCCGACAGATACATATAAGAATATACGTATCTTCCAGGGTTATTATAAAAAGGAAAGTAATATTACATGTTCCGCAATATATTTGACTCCTCGAAACCGGGAGTGGAAAAATTGCGTCCCCGTTTCCAAGTACCTATTGAATACTAATTAATTATACTTCAGTTACCTATTGATTTCTTTTCCGTTCCGGTTAACCTTCATAAAACCGAGCGCTGGTCTGTGAGACCGACAAAACAATCCTTTGTGACTTTTTCTTTTACAATCAAATATGGCATTTTGTTCTATCTGTTCTTAGCTGCATGATTAGTTGCTACGGTCATTTCAGGCATTAGGTGAATAGCGGTCTTTGAGACCGTCGCAAGTTTAAGTGTTCCTTTATCTTTTGTGATGTTGTACTGAAACTTGCGTCTAACTGATTTGTTTTTCTGTTTGTGTCTCAAAAGGTATATTTAGAGGTTTGTAAGTTTGTTTGAAGAAAATAATCATCTTTGCTGTCGTTTTACAATCCCTTACAATCAGTAAATGATCGGTGTGGTGTCATTTAATTGGAATTTTTACAATACTGCGTAGTATTTTTGCAGAGAACATAATCTCCCCGTATAAGTTATTAAAATATCCCAAAATTGAGTTCCGAATTTGCGGTCTGTCAGACCGTATGCGCATGGGCGAGCGCAACGAAGAGGCAATTAGACCAAGCCTACCCTACCAACTGGGGGAATTATTATAACTAATGAACTATGTAATAAACTAACACTTTGTACAAAATATTAAAAAAAAGTTCTAACTCCTGTTCGAATACTTATAGCAATTTTTCGCGCCCGTGTTACGTAACTAACACTGTACTGGACGTTGCTACGAAGCTCGACGCTCACCCGCCGGACGCATCTTATAGGCAAGCAATCCACTTGCCTTAATCCCATTGATAAATTTACGCACACAGCGGCACATTGGTGCATATTTTCGTGTGTATGAACCGCACACATGTATAGATTGCAGCCATTTGTGGGCGGTAACTCCTGCGAGTGTAGCTGGGCTATGATTGGCTGCTACAACACAAGGCCAGGATTCAAGGTGGATGTTCTTTAGCCCGCGAAATTCAAATTTTCTTACGTTTTTTTGCAATTTGCAGGCCAGTGCTATGTTGTATGTTGATTAAAATGTGACTACATACGTCTTACAGCCGCAAATCATATAATCATCAACATACAACCTAGCACTGGCCTGCAAATTGCAAAAAATGTGAGGAAATTTGAATTTCGCGGGCTACCGTGCAGCAATGCACTAAGCAGGGTTGGTTCCGGTTCCTTTCCAAATTAAATATAAATTTAGTGGATTTTGTATTATCCTGCAAAATTTTGTTTATCACTGTTGTGAACCAACTCGATATGAAAATGATGCAATTTTATTTGGTCGTATTTTTCCATCGACAAATTAGAAATTATATTTTTCTGAAGGAAGCCATTATTGTTTCATTGTGACAAGCAATTTATATCGCGATCTTGAATGTTTTAATTTTAACATATTAAGTTATTTACACATTTGTTTTGAAACAGAAAACGTACATTTAACAGTAACAGTAGTGTAAATATTAATTTTGTTGTGTATTAATTGTTTATTCACCTAACAATGGTGTTTACTTGTGAAGTTTGTGCTGATAATGTGTGTTTGTTAGAAGTTAAAGGCAATAAGTTTTCTCTATTATCGTATAATGACAAGCTTCAAGTTGTGTCTAAAGGTAGATGTGTACCCGAATTACGAGAATTAATCCAAAAATATGGTAATCCAGCGCGTACTCGTCATTTCAATCCTCAAAATTATGCAACATTTACCTGGCTGTGTGGCTGTATACATACAAATAAATTATTTTGTTTTCCGTGCATTTTGTTTAATACTTCCAGTAAGTGGAGTGAGGGATTTATTGATTTGCATAATTTTCATTCCTCGGCCAAAAAGCATGACCTATCAGAAAAACATATAGAGGCTTGCTTAAAGTTAAATACATTTGGTAAATCACGTATTGAAACTAGTATTAACAGCCAGTTAAGATTAGATATAGAAAGGCATAATTCTAAAGTAGATAGGAATAGAAATATTTTTCAAAGACTGATCGATGTCGTATGCTTTCTGGGAAAACAAGAATTAGCTTTTCGCGGCCACGATGAATCATTATCATCAATGAATAGAGGTAATTATTTAGAAACAGTAGATTTATTAGCAAAGTATGATGGAGTTTTAGAAACCCACTTACAAAATGCAAGTACCTCATTCACGGGCATGTCGAACAGAACGCAAAATGATTTGATCTCGAGCGTTGCATCTGTGATGAGTGATATTATTAAAGACGAAATTAAACAGTCCGATTATGTTGCTGTCATGGTGGATGAAACATCGGACATAAGCGGCCGAGAACAAGTAGTTCTGATTTTAAGATATTTTCGTGATTCCGAAGTAGTGGATCGATTTATTAAATACGTAGATGTCAGCGCGGATCGGACCGCTGTAGCTTTAAGTTCTATAATTTTGGAAATTTTAGAAAACTTAGATTGTCATTCTAAATTAATTGCACAAACTTATGACGGGGCAGCAGTTTTATCCTCTCAAATTAACGGCGTACAGGCTTTGGTGAGGCAAAAATGTCCGCAAGCTATGTATGTTTGGTGTTCCGCACATGTATTAAATTTAGTTTTATCGAAATTAAAAACGGGTTCCTGAAACCAAACGCTTTTTTAGTATAATAAAATCAATTGCGGTTTTTTTTCACAGTAGTACGAAACGAATGGCGTATTATAACGACTTTGCCGTTATGAAAAAGCGGCCTCGTGTCGCGGAAACAAGGTGGACATATCACTCGCGCACGTTAAATATAATTATAAAACGAGTCCACACACCTCCTCCAGTTGTTTGAAGAAATGAATGAAAATACACAACACTGGGATGGTGATACATTGTCACAAGTCACTTCATTTTTATTTAACATGAAAGAATTTGAATTCAATTTTTTTTTAAAAACCTTCGCGGATATTTTTGCTGAAACCGATGTTTTATACGACATTATACAGAAAAAAACTTGTGACATCGCGTATTGTGTTAAAAAGATAAAACAATTCGAGTCATTTTTAGCTCGTTACAGAGACAAGTTCGAGAACAATTATGATGCAACTGCCCTCATAACCGGACCACCCAAAAGAAAGCGCAATGTCGATAATATAAAAATACACTATCGGCGAATTTTTAACGAAATTATTGATAATGTACTCACCGAATTAAGAGATCGTTATATGAATATAAAAAATTTGAAATTCTTTGAGTTACTTTCTTATGAGAATTTTAGTAAATATAGTGAACAATTCCCTGAAAAAGAAATCAGAGAATTCACTAATACTTATCAGGCAAATTTTAATTTTGATAGATTAAAAAATGAATTGCGCTGTATTTATAGATCGCCTGAATTTGCGAATTGTAGCATATATGATATCATTCAAAATTTGTATAAAAGTAACTTAGATAAAGTTTTTTCAGAAGTTTTGCGTTTGGCGAAGTTTATTGTTACTATCCCAGCAAGCAGCGCATCGGCAGAACGTTCATTTTCGTCCTTAAAACGTATCCACACCTATTTACGAAACACACAAAGTCAGCAACGACTCACAAATCTATCTTTAATTTCTATAGAAAAAGAATTAATGGTCGAACTACGACGCAAGCCTACTTTTTATGACGAGGTCTTAAAATCATATTTGAAAAAGGATAGGCGAGTAGATTTAATTTATAAATGAGTTGATTTTTTTACAGATTTCAAATCCATAGTTAACTTATTAAATATATTTATACATGCGAATCACAATGAAATAGGGCCTTCAAAGGCCGCTTCGGATATCTTGCAAGTGACGTGTTCTGTAACTATCACCCACTCACTTGGTTAAAATATATGAGGTGGCAGAATCTTTCTTCTGTTTGCATCGTTAGAAAATCGTGAGTTGAACCTTGAATAATGAGGTGAGTTCTTGAATTCTTGCATTTATAATTTTTGTTTTTACAGGCTTATTTTCAAATATTATAAATCAATAAATGTGACTACTTTGAGGATTGAGGGCCATCATAATTATGTAGAGCGACGGACGTTGTGGAGTTGCGCGTTTTTTTTTTTTGCTATCATTATTTCGTGGCCTACCCAGCCTGGTAGACGACTGCACGCCGCTGCGTATGCGGTATCCTCCGACCCATCTCGTAACTTTCTCATTTCGACAACTAAACAAAAGACGTGCGAAACAAGTGAAAAAGTGTGCCAACTCGTAACTATTTTATTCTTGATACATTGAATCCCATTTCGTCAACCACAAATTTCAACTGTTTTTTATAAAGTACAGTCAGCTTCCAAAATTTGGCACGGGTATACGAAGATTGAAGGTTGAGCTCGAGGCTATATAATAACAGTCGCTTGGGTTGATCTTTGAGGAAAGCAGCCCTGCTTGCCTAGGTTAGTCCGTGGATGGGTGACCAACCATTACATATCTACCGAGATTCCTGCGTCGGTACCTCAAAAAACACGTTAAGCCGTTGGTCCCGGCTGTCATTTGTAAAGATACGCAAATGACAGCCGGGAGCAACGGCTTTACGTGTGACAGTTGTAATGCACTGCCACAACTGGGTTAACGTTAACGTCAATGGCAATGGCCAACTATTCGTTAATTAAGGCATTAAAAATGCGCGTTAGCTACATTTACGTTAAAATGCCGTTAAGAGTTATTTTTTTTTCCGAAAATTCGTAATCCGGTTCAGCGGTTCACAATGGACCTTACTTTTTTTATTTTAGGTATATTTATGCAATTAAAAAAAAAAGAAAAAACCTAAAAAAAGAAGATTCGGCTTTGACCTATTTTAAGTTCATTTTTAAGGTTCCGTACCCGAAGGGTAACCGTCGGGACCCTATTACTAAGCCACTGCTGTCCGTTCATCCATCCGTCCGTCTGTTTGTCACCAGGCTGTATCTCATGAACCGTGATAGCTAGACAGTTAAAATTTTCACAGATGATGTATTTCTGTTACCGCTATAAAAACAGAATAAAATAGATATTTAAGGGGGGCTCCCATACGACAAACGTGTTTTTTTTTTTTTTGCTGTTTTTTTGCTCGTTATTAATAACGGCAAGACAACGGTAGACGCTCACAGAATATTTAGTTATATATTCACTTTCAAAATAAATAATTAAATTAAAATTTTGTCTAATGTTGTATAGATAACCCTTCGTGCGTGAGTCCATCTCGCACTTAGCCGGTTTTTTTATTGAACAGTGCTCTTTTAAAACTTATCATACGACGTTGATTTAATTTTGCCCGTGTGGTTCCAAAGCAAAAGGCAGATATATCTGGGCATGTATCGGATCTTTTGCTTAAATATAATGTAGTATAAATATTAATTTAAAAAGAAAGAAAGAAAGAAAGAAAAAATCTTTATTCATCGCAGGGACATGACGTGCATACAAAATTAGCGCAAAGCAGCTGCAGTTTCAGATTGAAAAGTTTAAGTCATAACCAGATTATTCATGTATTCATAGGCCTATAGAATGTGAATTTAACTCGTCTCTTTTACAGAATTTATAATAATCAGTTTTTTCCAGCGGCTTTCCCGCGTTGAGGTCGGAAATAGGGATGACGGCAGTATCAAAAAAATGCAAATCTATTTAGTCCGTCAGTTGGAGTATTGGAAATTAATGGACACGTATTTTTTTTTTTTGCAAATCAATGAATATTGACAAAGATAAAACGCATCAAAACTCGGGAGTGGGGGCTCGTGACGTCAGAACTAGCTAAAAATTATACCTAGGCGTGACGTATTGAGAATTTTAAATCCTCCTCTCAATCTTCATCATACTTGATTTACGTAACAAAAGAAAAAACACGGGTCTAATATTTTCTGATAATCTAACTGACGGACTAATTAGTTTTTTTTTGTCGTCTCACCTATTATCCAACAGAAACGAACTTTTGGTATAAAAAGTATCCTTTGTCGTAACCCCGTGTGCTACATCGAAACCCGTTCAGCCGTTATGGTGTCAGAAGGTAACGCGCAGACAAACCGACAGAGTTACTGTTGCATTTATAATATCAGAATGGATTATCTCAAATCGTATATTGTCTAACAAAAGTTGCTAATCCATATTACGCTTATCTACGTGGGCGCCATAAGATTATAAAAGTCCCTAGTTACTAGGTCTTAGTATAAATAGGCCAATAGATTACTCCGGTTATATCAGTCCCCACAAGACCTGTTTCTAATTAGGTCACACCTACGGCTGGATCACGTGGGGTTCGAAGAATCGGATTACATCGTATCTTCCGCCCTCAATCAGCGTAAGTTTACAATTGACTGGAACATGTGGGTTCCTTCCCGACATAAGATTTAGAAACAGTTTCCTATCTTTTGTTCTTCGGTTCTTGAAGATATCAACACAATTCACGATATTATTTCCTGTCATTTCAAGTTCTTATGGGACATTGGTGACATCAGTGGTCCATTTCGGACGTTGGTCGGGTTAACTAAGTTTTCCAAGGCCTAGTTTAATAGTATTTTTATTAATTAAATCTATTATGACAATTTGCTTTATCGTACTTATTTTTAAGCAGACCCAATTATTACTCCTTTCAAAAAGGTGCTCTCACTCAGAGGATCCAGAGGAGTCTTTCAATCGGTAAATAATTAAGTATGGTTTTTCTTGTCCTAGACTATCTAATAGGCCTTCAGTCGACCTGCCGATTGTGTCTTCTTGTTAACCTAGCTAGTTAAACTTATTCTGCTATACTGTTTCTCTGTTGTTGGGCAGAAGTCTCGCCCATAACCTCCCACAATTTCTTCTACAAAGCGTAAATACAATTAAACTTTTCAAAGTACCTTACAAGTCTTATCTTGCGAATAAGGTATGGTCGAAGTGCCCCTATCCATTATAGTGTACTATAAATCCGAGTCGGTAGTAGTAAACGGTTGAAGAATTTTAAAAAGGTAGCTGCCGACTTCTGACCGAGGTCCAACACTTCTGGAATTTTATTTACAAAACTAGCTGTATCTCGTGACTTTACTTCGAGTGAAATTTTTGTATAATTATTACTTCCCTATTTGAATCGGATTTTGGGAACAACGGTTACAAGGGATTTTTTTTTGCACGGAACCTTAATCCTTTTCCAAATATAAAAGCCTAAGTCCATCAGCTAAACATCAAAAATAAAATACCCGTCAAAATTGGTCCAGCCGTTCCGGAGATTAGCCGGAACAAACAGACAGTCAAAAAAAAAAAAAAAAAGTGTTTTTGCTATAATAACCGTATATACTTTCCTAAGCATTCAGTAAAAAAGCTGATATTTTGAAATTCCAAACAGACACTTCAATTTTATTTATTTGTATGGATTACTAGTATTTTGCCTGGTCATTGTTTTTAAACAGGACTCTGTCATAATCGATACTGATCTTCAAACTTTGGTTATTCAAAAGTAGATCTATCTTTCTTCAATAAACATTAAAATTAATTAACGCAGACCCAAGGCTCATTGTTTTCCGTTTTGCGAGGGACTATTCGATTAACATCAATTCGGGTAGGCTCGGCCCAATAGGTATGATTTAAGCAGAACGATGGAACAAATGTTGGAAGGTTTATTATAAGGTATACAGGGTGTAAAAGACCTCATCACGAAGCCGTCCACCAAGCATTCTGTACATCAAACGAAGTAACTTTACGCAAAAAATATTGCTGGGAAACGACTTTTTTTTTGGGGTGAAAAATCATGTTTTGTGGTATAACTCAATGTAACCCACTCAAAACATTGTGCTGATGGATGGATTGAATAGTACGGTGATCGTGGTGGTGTTTAAAGTAATAATCTTACATTAAAAACTTGTATTTAAAAAAAACTTGTCAAAATGTTGGAACTTGAACCCCCAATATCTCCGTAACTAGAGGGTTCCCAGGTATGGTGTAGAACAAAAAAATTATCGCAATGACGAAGAGAACAAGTGTCTTTCGGCTTCGTTAAGAGCTGTTTTACACCCTTTATAGATAGATACCTATTTCAGTGTCAACGAAACCTGAATTGTTTCAGGAGGATTCGTTTCATGGATTTTGTACAAAATAAAATAGGACTGAACGAAAGTTAACAACATCGTCTTTGGGATACACAAAGTAAAAAGCGATTCTGACTGCTCACGGGAACAAAGTATGCGATGTCACGTAACCAAACCAAACGGCCGCCATACGTTACCTGAAACCGTTCCATTGATAAAAATAGACTTTACAAAAAGCTAAGACGTGAATTGATCGTGAGGTCTTGAGGTGGACAGCGCCGTCGTCGGCTGAGTAAGTGCCGCTTAATAAACTGGAGCCTGCGGGTCGTTGGATAAATGGCCGCACTGCCCGTGTCTGCCTTGAAGGATAACTTTTATATTACAGGTTCACTCACCTAGCAACACCGACATGACCGACAAATACGTGCTCATTTCGAACCAACCAAGAAAAAGGACAAACGAAATTAATTACGGACGTAATTCTTGTAAAACTCGCACAATTAACCTAATTTTGCTGGTTCTTCTTGAATAACATAACTTAGCTAAAATATAAGCTAGATTAAATGCTTTACTACATTTAAATTGCTGTGTTTATACTTTTACAGTAAACTGCCAAATGAAGTCGTAAATAATACAGAATTTATCTCGTAAAAACATTACTTTTGGGTGGAACATAAAATTTGTTTCAGAATAAATGAGTAAACACGTTTCTGCCTCCGTAGTCTATCTCTGCGGTACTTTGTGTGTAAATGTGGATTGCTGTCAGCCATTTGTTAACATCATGTTATACGGTAGCCGAGTAAGCATAACGAATTTTGAAATTTTAATATTGAAACGGGTAACATAGAGTAGCTTTCGTTAATGAGTTCCTTGTACAGAAATGTTTGCGAGTAAATGTAATACATACACACATCAAAAGTATCTAGGGATCAACATATATTTTTGCAATAACTTTTCTCCTGATTGATATTAATTAAAATTTTCTTTAAGGATTCATCAAATAAAGTGTTTTCGTTTGTCACAGTAACGATAAACCAAGTCACCTTTGCATTAATAAAGAAATTTGCCATTTTCCTAATAAAGGGATTTTTGACATTTGAACCACTAACATTAAAGTTCGAAAAAAAGACTGAAATAACAGTTTTCTTTAAAATTTTATTGGGTAACTTAAACAATTAATAATCCGTGTTTCTACCGCGAACACTAACAACACAAGAACATCGGTTTGGCATACTCAAAATGAGTTCATCCAAATCACGCTGTGGAATGGCCGCCCATGTTCGTTGCAACAACAAAAAAAGGTCTTCTTGCGACTGGATACCCTCCATATTCGGCAGAGCTCTTCTCTGTAGCATATCCCATGCATGCTCAATCGGGTTCAAGTCTGGCGACTGAGCAGGCCAGGGCAGGACATTGATGTTAGCTGCGGCGAGAGTCTGTCTTACAACTCTTGCGGTGTGCGGTCGTGCATTATCATGCATTAACTGAAATAAGGGACCGATTTGCACTTGTAGAGGAACGATGACGTCTGATACAATCGTCTCAGCATAAATTTGAGCGTTGAGGTTGCCTCTGATCCAAATCAACTCAGTTCTTCCGCCGATCCAAATACCCGCCCATACCATGATGGTTCCACCACTATAAGGATGGACTTCCTGGCAGGATTTTAATCACTGTTGGCGTCCAGGGGTTCTCCAGTGTCGTATACGTCTTGTATCCGGTCTCATACCAAAACGAGACTCATCAGAAAAGCACACGAAACGCCATTGTTCTTCTGCCCAATTTCTGTGTTCAAGAGCCCATTGATATCGAATCCTACGATTGTGCATTGCTATAGGTGGTACCCGTAGCGGTCTTCGGGAATGAAGGTTCACTTCATGCAAGCGGTTTCTGACTGTTTGGTCGCTAATTAAGTTCCCTGAAGAGTGATGAAGCCTCACGGCTAACATCATGGCGGTTATTGTTGGAGCTCTTCGAGTTAAGATTTGAATGTATCGGTCTTGTCTCCGTGTGGTGCAGCGATACCGTCCTCCATGGCGCTCAGCCACGGTACCAGTGCTTCGGTAACGTGTCCAAAGTCGACTGATAACACTCTGACTTGTATTCAGAGCTAAAGCTACAGTACGTTGCCGGGAACCAGCTTCTATCATTCCCACGGCTCTGAGCATTTCTTCCCTGCTTAAATGACGTCGCCGCTCCATAATAACGTTGGTTTTAATCAGTAGTAGGGAAACAGTAGCACTAATAATGTCTTCAATGCGTTGTATGTTTTTATAGGGAAAATATTGACAGCTTATTTTCATCTTTTACTCGAATTTGATTGAGAGTTCCTGATTCAAATTATGAAATGCACCAAAAAGGATCCATATAAATTTATAAAATCATAAATTTATTACAAAGCCACATCTCAATCTCAAGAAATCCGCATAAAAATGCTTGATCCCTAGACATTTTTGATGTGTGTATTACGACACGAATGTCGCAGCGGTGGTTAGGCTGCCTTACGTTTTTAGGGTCCCGGATTCGAATCCCGGTAGGAGCAAATGTTTGTTGAGTGTGATGAGCATGGACATTTGTTTCCGAGTCATTGATGTTTACATATTATTTATAATAAGTACAAATTTACAAAAAAAAAGTATCCATGTAGTAAATTATTGTTAGGAATTCTTATTGTGCTACTGTTTGTTTTTCCTTAAATAAATAAATCAACTATCTGGTGTCCACGACACAAGCCTCATTGCTTAGTGTGGCACTAGATGGCGGTGTGTGTAATGTCTAGCGATATTATTATTATTATCTCCTTTATTCATTTTAACTACTTACTTTATACATTTTTAAAAATATCTTTAAAAAAAGTCTAATAAAAAATATAAAAAAAATGTGGTCCGCCGGTGTCAGGAGCAGGGTCCAAGCCACCGGTGGTTAGGGCTGCAGAGACAGGAACATCATCACAATGCGAGCCTAATCGAGGAGGACTGCCTTCTGAATCAGGCCCTTGATCCAACCGCATAAAGAAAGCTTCGATAGATGGTCATCGAAGCTCTTGGCTATATGGCCACGACAATCGGCACGAACCTCGTGAGCCAAGTCGAGATATTTTATTTGTTTCTCTTTCTCAGCTTTCACGAGGTTCTCGTCATGCGGAATGATAACATCGATTATCATTACGCGGCGCGCTGATCGGTCTATCACCAATATGTCAGGCTTATTGATGACAATAGTCATGTCAGTAATAGACTGATCGCAGTACAGCGTAACATGGCCTTTCTCGAGAACTGGGTCGGGCACATACTTGTAGTACGGTACCTAAGATTCCACAAGTTCATATTTCATGGCAAGTTGCTGGTTAATAATCCTGGCTACTTGGTTGTGCCTGTGCAAGTACTCGCTGTTAGCCAGACGAGAACAACCAGAAATAATATGTCTGATGAACTCACCCGGAAGGTGGCATGCCCGACACACGTCAACCGTTCCGTCCTTCATAATGTTCGTAAACATAACTTCGTCCATAATCGCACAGACAAAACCTTCAGTTTCCCCAAAGAGGTTGCCGAAACGTAACCCGGACACGAGAGCTAGAAAATCTACATCAGGCCCATGAAGAGCCCGGTAGAAGCGCCCGTGAAGCTCTTTGCCTTGCCATACTTCCGGTCATTGGTGGTAAGTCCTTCAGGTTTGTGCCAGTTCTCTTTAGCCATGGACAGCGAGGTGAGTCCCTTGACCATTGCGAACACATGTCGGTGCATACCCACATCGGCTTTAAAAAAATATTCTCTGAGACTGCACACCTCACGGTTGTGCGACGGTCTTCGCGTTTAAAAAGCCTCGAGTCCTCGACCTCCGCACTTTCGCGGGATGTGCAGTCTCATCACCGATGATCGTGGGTGATGCATCCGGTTTTCGGTCAGCAGTGTACGAACTCTTATATCCAGGGCGTCGAGTTCGGTCTGAGTCCATTTGAGTATGAAAGAAAGAAAGAAAGAGTACATTAAAACCGGCATGACCCAACCATTAAAGGCCTTTTTTTTTTTTTTTTTTTTTTCGGATGGGAAATCATCAAATGACTTCTCCCACTCTGGGCGGAGCAGGAGGGAGTGTCAGACTTTTACTGACTAAAACCCATCCATGTTCCTTCATCGCCCTTTGTGTTCCGGGGTCAGGGTATCTCTTTCGAACAGTCCCGCAACCCCGGCAGGCATCGGTCCTTGCGGACCCCTTCCTATTGCTGACTCTCTTTGAGGCGCGCGTGGAACACGAACGCGCCGTCGACACGGCCTGTCGTCATGAGACGGACGGACGGCGAGCTAGCCCATAGCCCACCGTCCACAGGCCCGCGCCTACGGTGGCCGGGGGCCACGTGGTGGCCCCCGACGCCCGGGGCGTCTCCCGCGGCAGCCGGGACGCTGTGAGGTTCTCTCCCTCTCACGTTCCGCCACCTCCTTCTCTAGCATTACTGCTTCGCAGAAGGAGGTGACGGCGTCCCATTCCGTCTCGCTCCGGACCATGGCTTGCACCAGGGCCGGACGCGAGAGGTCGCCGCCGCCGATCGCCGCTTCGAGGACACGGCGGTGCTCCGCCCACGCGGGGTACACCTCCACCGTGTGCTCCACCGTGTCCTCCGGTCGATCCTCGCAGTGGAAACACCCGGGCGTTTCCTCCCGCCCGATTCGGTGCAGGAACCTCCCGAAAACACCGTGTCCGGTGAGGACCTGCGTCAGGCGGAAGGTGAGGACGCCGTGGCGTCTCTCCAGCCACTCCTCAAAGAGGGGACTTATCGCCACTATCGTGGCGTGCCCTACCATTAAAGGCCTTGTTTCCACTTTAAAGAAAGCTATTTAACATCTTCTTCAGGCAACCGAAGAAGCACTCCCTCAACGAATGCTTCATGTCAGTTACGTTAATGCCTAACGCTTCTGACATACCCAAATACTTATTATTATTTGTTTTTATACTTTTACGTATCTCGGCTTTATTGCCGGATTTATAGAACGTACGTTTAGGGAACGGGCGTACCCCGTTCTGTGCCCGTTCTATAAATCTGGCCAGGGTAGTACTTGGGATAGGGTGATGTGATGAGATTATGATATGATGGAATTTTGCGATGATGAGTATCTATGTATGTTAGACTGTGTGTGTGAAGTTATGTGTTTGTGGTGGTGACTACAGATCCATTTTCATTTTGTTTTTTTTTTTCTGACAATCCTGCATGTATCCTTAATACATGCAGGATTGTCAGTGTTCTGCATTTATTCGCAATTTTTTTGTGGAAAGCAGTATCCTATTCGGGGAATCTATTTCTGAATGGCGCAGGATGCGGCGTCATATTGGCGGAAAATAGCTGAACAAACAACTCACACGATTAATGCTGGGACTCGGGGAGCGCAACGCTTACGAACTGTACAGTATGTTCACACTTTTGGTTTGGCAATCACTCCAACTGCAAGATAAATTGATTGAACATCGAAGCGCAGGTGAAGCGGCTGATCAATACCCAATTAACTAATCCGCGGGTTTCAATTCCTAAGTTTGTTTTAAAAGGTAGTGTTTGCTTCAAACAATTAATCAACTCGCCTATCGCGGTCCACAAATGCAAATAGCCTCCCAAGATTCAAGATTTCTATCCTCTGCCGAATAATAATTGTTCCGAGTAATTAAGGTGTAGGTACAAAGTCTTGTCATCACGCCTGTTTGAGAAATGTCATATACGTATACAGGGTACAACAAACTCTTCACGAAGCATTCTGTACATCAAACTGAGTACTTAACTCTGCGCAAAAATGCTGGGAAACTCCTTTTTTTTGGGGTGAAAAATCACATTTTACGGTATAACTCAATGTAACGCATTCAACAAATCGTGGTGATGGATGCATTGAGTAGTAAACAGGCCATTAAGGTATTTAACGTAAAGTTATATAAGATATTAAAAACTTGTATTAAAAAAAAAACTTGTGGAAAAGTTGAAACTTTGACCCCAAAAAAAAAAAAGAAGGTTCCCAGGTATGGTCTAGATTTCTATAATAACAAAAAAATTGTCGCAGTGACGAGGAGAACGAGTGCCTTTCGGCTTCGTTAATAGTCTACCCCTGTCCGTCCCTTTATAACTAGTACCTAACTATATAAATTTTACCGACAGTGATACAATAATTCTGACAAATGGGGCAAAAATCCTGAAAACCCACCTCAAAATATATACCTTACCTTTACCTATAAGTAAATACTTTACGTACTTTTTTCTTGCCACCTACATTTTCACCGAGTTGAACTCACGTGGAGAGGGTTCCGTTCAATGCCAAAGTATAATATTGAGTTATACCACTTTATTTTCAATTGATGGAATTCTTATAGGTTTTCCTGTAATCTACAAGCAATGAAATATATTTTGTATTGTTTTCAAAATTTAAGGATCAGTAGTTTCGGAGATCAGGGGGGGGAATGGTCAATTTTCGTCTTCTTTCATGAATAAAATCAAAACTATTTATTTTACAATAATAACAAAAATATATTTGAGATCCCCGTAACGAGCCCTTTCATTTAGTATATGACACAGTAAGGTTTGCAAAACTTTCTTTTTTAATTTCTTAATTTTTCCCCCGAAAATGACCCTTATATAAAAAATATATTTATTTACTACTTTGCACATCTATGTTTGGGTCATAGGATTACACCATCCTACCAAATTTCACCTGATTTGGTCCAGTAAAGTCGGAGCAAATTGGCTGTGACAGACGGATGGACAGTCACAGACGTACGAGTGTTCGTGTAAGGGTTCCGTTTTTTTTCATTTTTTGTACGAAACCCTAAAAACGGACTCAAAAAAGACATAAAACCCATTCACTTAAACTTGTATACGGCGCAAGCTAAGGGAAGGTGAAAATAAAGTAACATTTAGCGGTTTCAAAAAGTGTAAAGTTTTAGCGGTGAGGAACTACAAAGGCCTGTGTCGAAATCCATGCGCTTTTGCGTGCTTTGAACCGTTCTAGTTGGAGCTTTTCATTAAAGTTGACACTTCCCCTGCGCCGTGTAGGGATTCCGTTCCCTTTATTTTGTGGTAGCCTCAAAGGCTACCATATTACCATATTATTCAAATACAATGCAAGGGATATTTTTTTGTAAATGTTCGAAACGCAGGGTATGTCGGATACACTGGTTTATATTAACATTAACCAAGCCAATACGGTAATGGTCATAAATTACTCTTTTCATGTCAATTTTGACCATTCACCAGTTAATGTCAAAAAAAATAAATTAATAATTTCTGATTTATGCTACCGGAATTTGTGATTGTCGGCATATAAACCGGTACATCTTAATATTTACACACAAATTTGGACATACAGTGTTTGGGATTGGTGTTTCTTCAATGAAACCAGTGGACTGTATGATATTAGTATAATATGTAGGTTAATTCTACATGGGTCGGTAACATCTAATAGACGTTTTAAGAAGGCCCTTCCCGGCGCGTCTATCGTCAACGCGAGCATGGTCGAAAAGCTTGTTGTTTCATCCAGAGTCATCGCGGCGATATTTTTTCAACTGCCCTGTCTTACCTAGCCCCGACCCCGCACCACTCGTCACCCGCGCACCTCATACCGACTAACGCGAGGACATTGAACGAAAAATTGTGTTCGAAAATTTATTAAACTTGTTCCAGGAAATACGTGTTTTTGAATAAGTCTTACAAGTTTGTGAAATAAATATTTGTTATTTAAAATCTCCACTATATTTGCAAGGCTTCTATCAGGCTATTTTCTTTAGTTTTACAATTTATGAGTACATTATGAACGGCCAAAGTTGAGGTAAAATTTGAGAAAAACAGCAATTTTTGGAGGTTCATACTGAATTTGTTCCTACAGATTTTTATTTTTTGCTTCGATAGAAGCCTAGATATAGTGCTCAAGATACCTATCAGTTAAAAAAAATTAAAGATATATTTGTAACCACTTCATAATCACGCATGAGCGTTTGTCAAAATTCTCGCGAAAAGTATGGCGAGTTGGCCGCTCTTAATTATGGCCCCCTCGCTTGCGAGTTTTTTTTTTTTTTTTTTTTCGGATGGGAAATCATGAAATGACTTCTCCCGCTCTGGGCGGAGCAGGAGGGAGTGTCAGACTTTTACTGACTAAAACCCATCCATGTTCCTTCATCGCCCTTTGTGTTCCGGGGCCACGGTATCTCTTTCGAACAGTCCCGCAACCCCGGTCGAACAGTCCCGCAACCCCGGGACAGTCCCGCAACCCCGGCGCTTGCGAGATCTAACGGTCACTGATGGGTCACTGCTGACTGCTGGTGGCGGGCGGGCGATGGCGCGAGCGCGCGCCGCGTCTCGTCCCGCGCGCCTCACCCTCCCGCTTTCGACTGCCGCGGTTCGGATGCGTTCGCGCGTGAACACACAGTAATAAATATAAAATTAATTCGAACTATTTAGAGTTGTTATCTTTTACGGCATAGCTATTCCACTAAGTGTAAAGGACTGAAAATACATATCACTCTTGCTTCTTTCGCCTCAGTTTGATTGGCTGTAGGAAAAATTCAAATTTTAAAATCTTACGACATGCTACTGACGGCTTATTTAAGCCGTTAGTCATATTTTAAAAGAGTTGAAAAGAGTGTTCTCAAGCGCTATTTAAATGAACACACTAGTAAAAGTGAAGCCAAAGCAAAACAATTTCCCCCCTTCACTTACTAATCGCCGTGGGAAACCTCAACTTGCGTTAAACTTGTTCTTAGCAAACAGTTCTCAATGTTAGCAATATGTTTCTACTTTATAAAGTTTGCCTTCGTATATTTTACTTAACAAACAGTTAAGACTTTCTACAGTGGAGTATCACACATCGTTAAAGCTATTTAAACATATGTAATACCCGACCGTATACGACATCGTTTATATACAATGTTGGTAAAGTACCAACTTTGTTCGAATTTTGCAGTGAATAAGTTTATGAAGAAAATTTGCGGCAACAAATATAATTTGGTTAGCCACATGTACAGACGCCAGCACACTAAGCTGCTATAATCTGTCAAATTTCTTTAATATATTTTCAACTTCTCTATCGATAAAGCAGGTTGATTGGGAAAATTTGACGGTTTCAGTGCTGGCGTTTGTTTCTACATAATTTTTCCAAACTTGCATAAAGCCACCTTGTTTAAAACGCGATAAAATACAGTTTATTTGTATTAGGAAATAAATTAGGTTAACAAAAAACGGTGGGTATATTTGTACATAAACACGTACTACAGCGGATAACATTGCCGCGATATTTCTTCAAGAATTGGGTCAGTACGTGATTGTCATGAGCGGTCTTGAATTTAATTGACAAGCAGAAGGCGCCTGGCCCCGTAAATCACGACTAAGCGGTATCAAACTTTTATAGGCCATTAAATATGACTTAAACAAGAAACAACTTGAACAACACTTTTGAAAGGTTAAATTATCTTAAAGTTCTTACATAAATTCAATAAAATAACCGAGATAAAATATTCATGAGTGTATATTATCCTGTTTTATGTTGTTTAAACCAAAATACGTTTTGCTTTGAACTGATGATATACATTTTAAGTAGAAAAAGACTGATCAATTTTATTTAATATTCGTTGTAGCAAGAGTTATTAAGGTTTAACATGACGTTCTTTTAAGTTTTTTCTGACAGATAAAAGGCGGTAAAAACGCTGCAAAGTTTAAGACGTTGTGAAGTTTGCCGTGAGCTTATAATCAGTGAAACAAAGCCTTTCAGAAGGGTCGGCTCGTTCTTTGGAAGCTTGTCAAAATTAATAACCAAACTATTTTTTTTTTAATTTGTTCTAATTTACGTGTTGAATGAAAAAGTTTGTCTGTTAAAAAATGGGACTGGAGACGTTAAAATACTGTGGAGGTATTTATTCAAAGGAAGAGCTCTCAGTATGGAACAAAAACTGAGTAATCGATACCCAGTATTCCATTGTATTTCTCATTCGTATATCTGAAATGTTTCATTTTATAACAATGACTAGCGGTATGCAACAATTGTTAATCGAACCAAATTACAATTCGTTAAAGTTTGATAGTATTTTTTTATTATTAGAGGAGATTCACATCAAAATAATTTAATAGTATTTGAAACTGTGATAGTTTGAAGTTCATTAGTTACATTGACAACTCCTATTAAACTAACATTTTAAAACTACATACTTACAAATTCGCATATAATTTACAAACAGAATATTTTAGTAGATATGACTAAAAAGAGTTTACTCAACGCTTTAATGTTCTCATAGGGGAGTGTACGAGGTCGTCTGCTTTTGCATTTTAGTAAAGGTCAGTTATGTGCACTGCAGAGATCAGAACAGGAAGACCATATTTGCCTAAACTTTAAGGAAGTAGGTAACTGCGATTCGCTACCAGTTGCGAATTAGGATTTTTTATTCTTTGTTCGCAACCAGTCGCGAATCAAGAATACTTTTTCCTTATCCGCAACTAAGCATCCTGATGATTAAGTTTCATAACCAGTTACGAAAAAGGAATTTGTTTTCCTCATTATTAACCAACGTTGTCTGTTTGTTGACATTCCATTATATATTACTTATATTTACTTATTATTATTTATTACTTCTCTCTGAAATTTCGGAGTATTTTGAAGTCCCTTTTTCCGTTTATAAGGAGGTGTCTGATAAGTGACGAGTAATAGAGAAGTATGGAAGAAGATGACATGCTGCGCCGACCTCAAATAAATGGGGACAAGGAGACTGATGATGTTTCCGATCTCTGGTCATGTGACAGGTAGGCTTACCTTGATCTTAGAAATGAAATGTCGCTTCATCATCTGCCTAGACTTTTCCAAACTATATTGGGGTCGGTTTACAGTTTTATCGGATACAGCTGAATACCAGTATTTTACATGGAGCGACTGCCTATCTGACCTCCACAACCCAGTTAGTACCGGGTACCATACCCCTTGGTAAGACTGGTTGTCAGACTTTTTGGGCCTCTGACTACTTAAAGACTGTCAAAGATCTACAAATGACAGCCGGGACCAACAGCTTAACGTGCTTTCCGAGGCACGGAGGAAACTCTGTATGTAATGGTTTTTTTTTTCTTTTTTTTTTAAATATATACCTAAAGTCAACAAAAAGGAATAACCTGCCTTCATATGTACCTATTAATAAGGGTGTAAAAAACCTCCTAACTAAGCCGAAAGGCACTTGTTCTCCTCGTCATTGCGATCATTTTTTTGTTCTAGGCTATGGCTAAGATTCCCGAGATATGCCTCGGGAATCTTCTAGTTCCGGAGATATTGGGGGTCAAAGTTCCAACTTTTTGACAAGTTTTTTTTTTTAATACAAGTTTTTAATGTAATATTTTTACCTTAAGTGTTTAAGGTTAACCCCACGTACTATTCAATCCATCCATCAGCACAATGTTTTGAGTGCGTTACATTGAGTTCTTCAACAAAACATGATTTTTCAACCCAAAAAAAAAGTCGTTTCCCAGCAATCATTTTTGCGTAAAGTTACTTAGTTTGATGTACAGAATGCTTGGTTGACGGCTTCGTGATGAAGTTGTTTACACCCTGTATCAAACTAGCCTCAATAGGGTAGATGACACACCAATCAATTGAGATACTTTTTAAGAGCTGTCAAAACGCGGTTCTCTCTCAGATTTTGTATGGCAATAGCCAACTGTGACGTCACTGTTTATTCAACTCAATGACTCAACTATTTATTGATTTCAAAGTAACTAAAAATCGAATTTGGCAATTAATTGAAAATAAATCGGGTTTTCAGGTCCAAAATAAAGTGTTTTTTTTTTAAGATAGGTGTCTGGGAATTATTGTTTTATGGTGTCATCTCCCATATCTTCCCATGGGTGTCGTAAGAGGCGACTAAGGGACTTACCAGAGAATGGGCAGCAGCGTTCGCTGTGCTTTTGTTTTTGGCGAATTATGGCAAAACCCCCCTTTGGGGGAGGCCCATGTCCAGCAGTGAACGTCTTTCGGCTGAAATGGTGGTGGTGGTGGTGGTGTCATCTAACCTATTACTTAAACCAGGCTCACGATTGATTCCTGTAAGCAGTAAACAAGGATTTCGTATTAACCTTTTCCGTAATAAACTGAGACAATAAAGTATGAACTCGGCTGGAGCTTCCAAGTGGTGAAGCCAATAAAGATAAATTGGCTCTAGTGGTCTACGAAGATGGAAGACTATTAGTCGATACTTAAGTATGTTTTGTTATAACATAACACCAAGTGCAACGGTTCCTGAAATGAAAATCAACACAAAAATAAAGTTTATATGTCACGCGCGTTATAAACTGCTGTGATTAGCGACCCAAGGGCAGGCTTTTACCGTTTTTTACCCGACTGCGGCGAAGCCCAAAAGTAGGGTAATGTGTTTTTACCCGACTGCGGTGAAGCCCAAAAGGACGGTAATGTGTTTGACCTGTATGCATGTATGTATGTCCGTTTCTTTGTTGCCTCGTAACTCCTCAACGGATGGCGGGATTTGCATAGATTATAATTATGATGTTAGATTCTTCTTGATGGCGCAACTGAAAGAATATAAAAAAAAAACCCGACTGCGTAAAACCTAAAAAGAATAAAACAAAAGTTCAGGAGACAGGACATATTGACTGCAACAGTCCGGACCCTTATGCGGGTTGCAGACCAAGAGCTAAGCTAAGTTAGTTTAGCTTAGCTCCCATAGCTGACGCAGTTTTTCATACTTGTGTCATAGTTTGCGGTCTGCACATAAGTATAGAAAACTGCGTCAGCTATGCGAGCTAAGCTAAACTAACTTAGCTTAGCTCTTGGTCTGCAACCCGCATTATTGGATGTAATGATTTTAATCCAGATTATTTAATGGGGCCCGACTGTTGCAGTCAATATGTCCTGTCTCCTGCACTTGTTTTATTCTTTTCAGTTTTTATTTAAAGTTATTAGTTATTTTTACGCAGTCAGGTTTTTTAATTATTTTAATGATTAGTTTCACACACATCCCTCCCTAGTCGCTACGGACGCTACGCATCCTCGCTAATCTCAGGTAGAAACACAGTCAAATGTGGAAGAGTGCGTCCTCGTTACGTACGAACAATATCGTCCTATGGGCTTCGGCCCAACTTCAATACAAGCTTGATTGTTTCTACCTACGAACAATTACAATAGTAATTGTTCGTAGGTAGAAACCAGTCTGGCAGTCTGGGTTGGTCTGCCTGTATTATGAGACGGCAAATATGCCGTCTCATAATACAGGCAGTGGGTACAGTTGATAAAACAGTTTATACCGCAGGCAAGATTTGAGCTTTTTCCATCTATATAAACCAACCACCTGTATCTAAGGCTATGGAAAGAACATTCAATCACAAGCTGGTATGGAAGAGTGAGCCGAACGTAGAAACAATAAAGTTTTACGACTACTATATAGCATTCTTCAATCTTCAACATTCTACAACAAATTATATCTAAATATATAATCGATAAAAGAATTTGATCAACACTCGTCAAAATTAAAATATTTTATTTTATATACCTAGGCCTATATGGCCACTTTTAAAACGTCGAAATTGGTGAGAAGAATATACCGGCAAGACATTCCATGTTTACTCTTCTAAACTTGGTTCAGTTTTATAGTAATGTAGCCTGACCACAAATGGGCACCTACTTCAAAAAAATCGTAAACCATACAAACTTTAAAACAACGACCACAAAGGCTACTATAACTTGTTCGTAGAAGAATACAAGCGCACTCCCATCTTATAAATTGACTGTATATGAAATGAAACTGTTTCATATTCATGTATGTACGTTCAGTATTAGTCCATATATTGTACGTTTTGCACTGAAAGGATTTGTGTGACAGGAAACGTGCCCGTCC
The DNA here is from genome assembly GCA_941918905.2 of Xestia sexstrigata. Taxonomy (NCBI): domain Eukaryota; kingdom Metazoa; phylum Arthropoda; class Insecta; order Lepidoptera; family Noctuidae; genus Xestia; species Xestia sexstrigata. The sequence goes on along the minus strand of OW799207.2, from coordinate 12,838,572 downwards.
AAGATTTACTGAAAATGTACTTGATATTACTGCTTCAGTGTAGATGGGTAGCCCACAAAGGCACGAGAGAGCCGTAAATTTTGTGGTCGCTTTCTAATCAAACTGGTCGCCTTGGATAGATCTCAATAAATATCTGACTTTGAATGGTCTCTATAGGCGACTGCATACATACATTTCTAAGAAAAAATCTGGATTCTAATTTTATTAAATTCACCGCGTTTATTAGTCTGCCTTTTTAAATGGACTTTACCACTACAATGATTCTTTGCCTCACGTAATTCTGGGAAGGGTCTAATTTTCAGCTTTTATTTCCGTTTAGGAGGTCATTCTGTGGTAATATTTGTACTTTTGACAGTACAGGTAAACCTCCCGATTCCTTTTAAAAATAAAATCAATATACAGCCATAGTAGAGAGCAGCGGTGGCCCAGTGGTGGCGGCCCCGACTTACGAACAGTAAGTCGTGGGTTCAAACCCAGGCAGCCGGCATTACTTTGTGTAATTTATTTCATCACCACTGCTCTCAAAACGGTGAAGGAAAACATCGTGAGGAAACCGGCATGTCCTAGAACCAAAAATTCGAAGACTGTGACATCTACCAATCCGCACTGGGCCCGCGTGGTGGATTATAGCCCATACGCAAAATACGCGCTTTGACGTGGAGTTGCGGACACAAGCCCCTTATAAAAAACAATACAATACAGCCATAGTATGGGATAAAACAAATAAGGGAGGCTTAATTGTAACTTACCTAATTAATTTCACCGTATATTCAAATATGTATAACCACATGGTAGCGCGCGTGGTGAAAGTAAAACAAAGAGGATAAAGATATTGATGTAAGCAAATTAATTCTTGTTTCTGAAAAACGTATGATGCTGCCTCTGAATGGTACCGTACTAATAGTATTCCACCCTGCTGGCTTTGAAAGGCATGTAAACATTGGTGTTCCGGTACAGGGCTCGTGAAAGCCGTCCCATGGCTCTCGTTCATCGGAACAAACCTTTTGGGCTTTTGGGCTAGCGGTCCGTACTTAAAGATTAACAACGCGAATACAAAAAATATATCGCCAAACTTTGGGAGACGACGTCGAGAAAATCGGAGACTATTTTGGAGAATCTGATGTCGTGGGTGTGTTTATTTTTCACGCTTCGATGATTTTTGTTTCTGAATCCGGCTGTAAAGAAAGATACTGGTATTCAGATGAAACCGGGTGTAAGGAAGAAGTAATATACATCATAATGAACTTCTTTACAGCCAGCCAGCATGTTCGCAAAGTAAAACTTTGACACGAAGAAACATGACCCGTTTCTACGACTCTTAAGGCCGGTTAGAGCTATGTATAAATACCCCACAACTTTGTCTAACGGGGCTCAATTCAAAACACGCTCATTCACAAAGGGATTGTTCTGAAAACTTTCTAATTTAAATATTGTCTTGTTCTAAATATTTACGTTTATAACGAAGCGACAGCAACGTCTTTTATAAATGTCCTCTTGAATCACCACTGAGATGAGACGAAACTCGAAGCTTTAAAATGTAACTCATCTTTGTCTTGTAATAGACCCTCTTTCATTGGATCTTACAATATTCATGAAAAAAGAAAAAAAATGGTTGATCTTGTGAAATGGAACGCTTTCTCAGAAACGGTTTCATACTTAAAAGGGTTCGGATAGGTTAAAGGATTTTTTAATTACTTAGGAATTGTTTTAGATAATAAGATACCTAATACTTTGTTCTTAGTAATAGTTTGTTCTTAGGAATTTTAATTAATTTTACGAAATACTTAAGCTCTTCGGTTTGTGTAATATGACTAAACCTATAGAGGTTTGCTTAAAAGATTGGTAGTGGAGGGATTTCGGAGTGATTTGGAAATTATAATTCGATGGTTTTAGACCTACTTTTAGAAGGGTTCTATTGTACTTGTATTTTTTATAGTTTCATGTCTACAACAAAATATAATGAGATAGTTATAGCTTACCTAATTACCTACTTATGTAAGACTGCTACGGATTTCTTTTCAAATATTTTATAAAGATATCCCAACTTATTATTTTCAAACAAGCTTCATTTTGTAAAAAACGAGGATCGAGGTGTATTTTTGCTCCTGGCTGTAGGTACCGCAGATATATTTCAGTTAAGTGGGTTCATGTCTAGGCCTCGTTGTGTTTAAAATAATTTAATGAGATGTGAAATTATACTCATAAATATATCTGAAAACATCTAGATACCAAATCGATGAGATGTTTTTCAGAATTGATATTCTAAACTAAAAGAGCTCTTTTTCAAGAACCTTTAAAAGGTCAGGTTTATTTTGTATTTTCAGCTTAAAAACAGAATTGAAGCGGACTTTGTAGCGGGTATAACTACACATCCTGTGCGCATTGTCAAGTGTCTAAATTTTCAAGCGCGGGAATTCACCGGATTCAATGTTTGAATGAAACTTTGTGCTACATAGCACACAACCATCATTTAACTTTATGAATGGCTACTGCATGGGTTGTTTGTAAAAAATCCTGAAAAGGATTTTTGCTCATCCATAAAAACGCTACGAATATTGCTCTAACAATTTTATTCTTGTTCGACTAAAATTTGGATACTGTAGGATGAAAACAACGAAGCTCAACACTTCACTTAAAGCGAACCAATTTGTCATTTCTCACCGCAGTATTAAGAATTAAGTCGACAAAAATCAAAAACATTTACAAAAGACTTAGTTTTCCTTGAACGAATAATATTAATTTCGTCTTATCACAGAATAAAGAGGTGCCACAGTATTTTCCTTTACGGATTTCTGTATTCCACAATAATATTATTCTAATTAACCGACGTACCCACAAACGGCAGTGAACGGTGCCGAGATGTTACGGTGTGATACCAAACTAACATGTCCTAAATAAACCAAGATAAATTGACTGATAGAATAAGTTATTGAGGTTTCAGGACATTAAGGGTGTAAAGCACCTCTTAACGAAGCCGAAAGGCACTTGTTCTCCCCGTCATTGCGATCATATTTTTGTTCTACACCATACCTGGGAACCTTCTAGTTACGGAGATATTGGGGGCTAAGTTCCAACTTTTTGACAAGTTTTTTTTTTTAATACTAGTTTTTAATGTAAGATTTTTACTTTACCTCCACGACCCTCGTACTATTCAATGCAATTCAGCACAATGTTTTGAGTGCGTTATATTGAGTTTGAACACAAAACATGATATTTCACCCCAAAAAAAAGTTGTTTCCCAGCAATAATTTTTGCGTAAAGTTACTTAGTTTGATGTACAGAATGCTTTGTTGACGGCTTCGTCATGAGGTCTTTTACACCCTGTATTATTGGTCTTAGGAACTGGAAGTTTGTCCAGGATGTTATCGCGTATTTTGTGTTATTTTCAGAAATAGATACATAAATAAAATAAATAAATAAATATCGCTGGACATTACACACAGCGCCATCTGGTGCCACACTAAGCAACGAGGCTTGTGTCGTGGACACCAGGATAGTTGATATACTACATAGATACTTTTTGTTTGTAAATACATACTTATTATACATATAAACATTCATGATTTGGAAACAAATGTCCATGCTCATCACACAAACATTTGCTTCTACCGGGATTCGAACCCGGGACCCTAAGAATGAAAGGCAGTCTCAGTACCGCTGCGCCATTCGGGTCGTCAAGTTTTTCTAATACATATTAGGTACTTCGTTGAAATATTTTTAAAGAAAACTAAACCAATGTAAGACTAGCATGAAATAATGGAATTAAATAAACAAAAGGCACGTTATATTAATGCAACGTGCATTTTATATGACGATCAAAGTACAGTAAGGAAAATTTTAATTTCATATTAGTTTTAGTTTTGATATCGTACTGACCGTTTTTAAAAATGTAGACTTGAAAACTGAAAACTGTTGAAATAAAAACTGGCACAAGGAAAACGCAATTATTACGAAAAATACCATTACATTTTTAAAAGAAATAGTGATGTTGTTTTGTTTGACTCGATTAGTTTTGATACCGTTATTTTTTTTCATTCTGTACTTTTGTGCAAAATTATTGATTTACGGTTGAGACAAGACATATAAATCCACATTATATAGTATAATGTGCAGCTGAACAGTAAGTATAAATACTTGTGAATATTTTGTGAGGCCCTCGTGTCTGAACTAGTCGTCAGAGATACTTAATAGCTCTAGAGGCAACAATTCGTACGTGTTTTTTATACTTCCATTTTATTTTCCTTGTTATAAAAAAATATACGCCTTCCATTCTGGCTTTATTGTAGTTGGATAACAAAAAATATGATATCATGTTAAGCAAAGTGGTTTATGCCCAAATGTGAAGTCATTTATTCGTGAAGGCCACCATTATTTATATAACGCTGTTCATAGTCCTAGGTGCTGCGTGTTTTAAAGCTCACATTTCATCTTGTAAACGAGAAAGTTATGAACAAAACGCCTTTTTGTATTAAGAATTTTTCGCGAGCATCACATTGTGTGTGTCAAAAGATACGTGGGTATAGTAATTTTAGTTCGGAGATTGTAAATGTGATGTGCGCAGTTCAAGTGCACAATTATCGTAAACTTCATCACACCTCACTTGCATTATATCCGTCTCGGTTGGTATTGGTACTGATCGAAAGCTCTTAAATAAATAATCACTACTACATAGAAAAGAATAAACTTTTACAATATATTTTCACAACTAAATAAACTGTTAAGCACTAAAAGCGTGTTATAAGATAGGTTATTCGTTCTCTACAGGCTCAATATTTCTTACATTTTACGGTTAGTGCCCGGAGCACCAGCTGCACAATACTGTATTATCATTCCGAGACTACGTGACTCCATAAAAAATGTTAGATTTCACTGTCTCAAACAATAAAAGTAAAAGGTGCACTTTCATCGCTGGCGATATTCTTAAAGTTTGTGACTTCGTGACAAATTACTTGTGATATATTAAGGCAAAGTAATATTTTAAATGTGTTTTATGTTCTAGCCGCAGTCTCGAAGGAAATCTTTCTTTAACCAAACCTCGTTTGCGTGATAGAGACCGCGTCCACGGAGACCGGGCGGCGGGCGCGGCGCGCCGCCTGTGCAATCCCAACACTATTAGTTCCTTAGGTGAAATTTGAACAGATTATTTTGATAATTTGAAAGGATATTTAGTGTTTATTTCCCAAGAAGGTACCTACATAGTTTTGTGAATAAAAGCGACATCAACGTATAAGAAAATAGTCTTGTGTTTCGAATGTTTTTATTTAGTAAGTCTTGTAGGTAACTAGAATAGGCGAGACGACAAAAAATAACTAATTAGTCCGTCAGTTAGATTATCAAAAAATATTTGACCCGTGTTTTTTCTTTTGTTACGTAAACCAAAATTGACGAAGATATGACGCTTTAAAAATTCTCAAAACGTCACGTCTAGGTATAATTTTTGGCTAGTTCTGACGTCACGAGCCCCCATTTTTGATACGTTTTATCTTTGTCAATTTTCATTGATTCAAAAAAACCAAAAATATTTGTCCATTAATTTCCAATACTCTAACTGACGGACTATATAGATTTGAAATTTTTTGATACTGTCGTCATGGCTAATTAGAATATATTTTTTATGAGACGATATAAAAGGTCATAGATGCCTATTTAAACAAAATAAATCTTAATTTACACTGACAAATCGAAATATCAGCACGAACTTGAGATTAAGATACTTGAAAAGCGTTTTGACTGATGAAACCAAATAAATTCAACAAAACTTTGATGACAAATAATTTCGCTCAACTTTTCTATTATCGTAGCTAATTATAAACGTCTGTAAAGGATTGAGATCAATTTTAATGAGCGTTTCATAAATTGGCATTTTGCGATCGAGAACGACAAGCGACAAGTTTTCTCCTTTAACTACTTATTGGTAACTGAGTACTAGAGTCGATTACTACGACTACTTGAGTCGATTTAATTAAAGTGTCCGGCTTGGAGCTCGGTAGTTGACGAAGTGCTAATTAGTTTATTAAATTACAGTAACAACTCTATGCAAGTCAATGTTATGTGGAGTGGGTGGTTACTTCGTTGGATCTCGAGTCATCATCATCAGCTTAAATGCAGAAGTTTTAAATGTTTGATCTGTTAGATCTTTAAAATCTTACATGATCTGAGTTCAAACCGGTGTAAGCCAGGTTGGTTTCTATCTTTTAATTGTTATTATATTTTAATACGAAAGGATTAAATATTAAAATTAATTTTATAAATTTATTTAGATGAAGATTTTTTTGAATAGATTTTTTTTATATTAAAATATTTAATATAAATTATTAAATTTTTTATAATATAATGTTCCCACTGCTGGAACACGGCCTCCTCTCAATGAGAGGGAATGGGCTATAATCCACCACGCGGGCCCAGTGCGAATTGGTAGATGTCACATGTCTTCGAATTTTTGGTTCTAGGACAGGCCGGTTTCCTCACCATGTTTTCCTTCACCGTTTTGAGAGCAGTGGTGATGAAATAAATTACACAAAGTAATGCGCCTGTCTGGGTTCGAACCCACGACTTACTGTTTTTAAGTCGGGGCTGCCACCACTGGGCCACCGCTGCTCTCAGATCCAGACCGCTGCTAGGATCTCGAGTCGTAAAATATTATTAAAAGGTTTCTGGGAAATATCGAATTATCTAAGAAAAGATTATCAGCTTTCATCTAGTTTTTTTTATGGCTGGTGAATATTTGAGCAAAGTACTTAGAACTTAGGTACTTAGTTGATAAAGTACCTACTTCAAAAAACATCGAAATAAGTACCTATTTAAAAATAACTACTAATAAAAAACTTTCCATTGGATATAGGTAAGTTTGAGTTCTTTGCAAAAAGTAAACTGAATTTCTTTTTTCAGAAATAAATTTCTTAAGCCAGAAAGCAAAGGAAATTTTCTCGCCCATTTTGCGGATCGTCGACTCAGCGGTCCCATAAGTCTGCTCGTCGCCTTTTTAGTATGGAAAGCTAAAGCCACGCATACAACCTCGAATATTGATTGCGTGACCCTTATTTTTTTGAAAAAGGTGTATGCTAATAAACAGTTCGGAGAACGGATCAAATGACATACGAGCATGCCAAACGTGACTGAATGGTTATTCAACTATTTGTACCTACCTATAAACTATTGTTTGTTTTTCACAGGGACCAAGCAGTTTAAATTAATTCTTCAATTCAATATTTAAGTAGGTTAAATATTTAGGTCAACTAGATCCATACCAATTAGCTAATACATAAACATAACATCACGCCTGTAATCCCCAAAGGCTTAGGCATAGGTGTAGGTACCTAATAATACACCCATATTTCGCCAGTTATGTTTTTTTTAAGTCCCATGTAATAGAGGGCGGGCCTATTGCCATCAACTGGGCACAAATCTTATCACCGTGGCTGGTACTGAGATATTCCTGATGGACAACACCCAATAACACTGCCTTGACCTTATTTATGCTCTACTCGATCAACGAGGTGGTCAATTAGCTAATATTCAGAAGGAAATCCCAATCAAGTCGGAATTCTTGAAAGGGACGGATTTTTGTACAGTAACGAGCACTAATAGGTATAGACTTGTATAATTATGGCTACTTTTAAAACTTATTTTCTCCTACTGTTCTGAATGTAATTTCATGTTTTTACTACTACTACACTACACTACAACAGCTCATAACGTCCACTGCTGGACATAAGCCTCTCCCACGATGGGAGGAATTTGCCGTAATCTCCACGCTTGGCAGGCGGATTGGAGATCGCAGATGAAAGACTAACATAAAACGCTGCTGCCCATTCTCTGGTCTACCACACGGCTACATGTTCTACGACACAGTATTTTGGAAATAGTAAAATTATAAAATAAGTCAAACTCAAACTCAAAGCATTTATTTCAATTAGACCATTACGGCACTTTTGAATGTCAAAAATACAAAAAGAAAATCTACAGTCTACAAAAAAGCTACAGTCCCAGTCACAAGGCATAATAACTTGAGAAAGTACTGTAGTTGCTTGAGAAAGTAAGTCTTATGCAAAAGTAGTAATCGTTGTCCCACGAGAAAATCGCTTTTGTATTTTACTGTTTCCATATAAATGCTCGTGAGTGTACCCTCTTCGTCATGTACAAAACTCCATAATTGGCGTAATAAGTTTCTGAATCCACTAATGTCTTACTCACGCGTCCCAGTAATTTCTCCCAAAAATTACACAAGAAAGTTATCGCTGGATAACTTTGAAAACTTCCCGAATGTACCGGATAATGAATTGGAAATAGAAAATTGTTTATTTACCTATTCATAGGTACACACAGACCTACTGTTATACAAAGTTTATAAGTCATCATAACGCTTAAAATACTTACAGCTTACATATATACCTAGTGTTTATTGTCAGTGAGTCCTAAGCTAGATCGTTAGTCTGTATGTTGGGGCTTAAAATATATGACAACATATTTCTTGCGTAGAATAGAGAATCAGTACAGATAGGAGACGGATATATACGGATACTCATCCTAGAGGCTATGTTGTTTTCGACAGCAAAATAACTGAAAGTGCAGCCACTCAAAGAGGGTTCAAAGAGATTGGTAGCGAGAATTCTATTTCTCTTGAAGTAAGCTCACTCGAATTCCGACATTGTCTGAATTTCCTGATTATCTCGACGAATAATTAGGAAAGTTTCGCAAAAATCAAAGGTTTCGTAGACTGTTGGTAAAACTTCTTTGTAATTTGGTAAATACATAATAGACCTAGTGGTCACGGATGATTAACATAATGAAATAAACTAAAGTTCGGTGGGACTGTACGTAAGGGCGGTGCCAAGTTTGTTTGTTGTATAGCGCGAGAAAAAATTGTATGATTACTGTGAATATTTTCGCCGCCCGATCGCTTTAATCCCCTCAAACGTCATTCTGTTGAGACGACGTTGACGTAACATCGTTTAAGAGATAAAGTTACATTTTAACATCGTGTCTACAATAAATCTGACTAATAGGATGAATCGTAAAATTTACGTTTTACATTGTCACAGTAGCAGTGTTGCAGATAGTGTGAATTTTATGATATTACACTTGCGGAGATTTATTACAAAAGGACAGACAAATAAATGAACAAAACATTTATGACTGTGCGATAGAATTATATTTTTTTAATACACTTCCTCGAAAACTTTGGGATCCTATCGCACTACGATAAGGTTCAACATGCAATGTATTTCACACGCATGCGTTTTCTTCATATTGAAAAAAAAAAAAAAAAGAACATAGTCTCCTAATAATTCATGACAAACATATTTTCATTCTTTTATTTAATTTCTTCAAAAGTGTATTGAATAACGTGGAAATTTTTGTTATTGTAGTTCTCGGCTCAATAACACCCTCACCTACGCCTTGGGTGTTAATTCAGCCTCGAATGCAATAAGCCAAGCGACAAACCAGAAAAGGGGAAAATTGAAAATGGGGTCTCAGCCAGCCCTGGCTGCGGTCCGTAGCTCCGTGCCAAGAACGAGCCAAGTTGATGTGGAGGGCTTCACTAAAGTGGAAAGGAGGAAGAAGAAGCCCTGTTCTCGTAACCTGTGCGGTACCGCACCGAGTGGACCCAACATGGTGCTGCGTCCTGCTGTGCCCACGACGCAGCTGAACATTACACGTCTGCATCACTCCACTACAACTGAGGAAGTGGTGCAGTATTTGAAAGTGAAGACCAACTGGACTCTGAGGTCGAAAGGTTGGAATCTCGCCACAACATCAACTTAAGTCATTCGTGGTACGAGTTCCAACCCACTATCTACAGACCTGCATGAAGGACTTTTGGCCAAAGGGTGTCGTATATCGACGTTTTCGAGAGCGGTTACGCGACACCACGCAGCGAAACACGACGCCGCGCCGACAACGTTGCGTGTATAGTTTTAGTCTCGTATGGTTTAAAATATTTATTATTTTGTTTATTTTACCTATGGGCCTTAGTTGCCTGATAATAAAATGATTATTATTATTAATAACAAACTTTCTCCACATGTATCAAAATGTACTATTTCAGTACCTTAGACAAAACATTACTCCTTAATAAAAGAAAGTTTTCGACATTGATATCTTAATATAAAACAAACCAGTCAGTATAAATTGCTAAAATAGTAATTTACTAAAATAATAATTGGCGATGAAAGATAGCCTACACAAAGCAAGATAATTTTTTTCTTAATTATAATTTTTGATACTAAACAAAGAGCAAGTGCCAAACTCAATAAAACTGTTAAATTTTACTCTTCGCGCTAAGAAAAATAAATTGTAACTTTACAGTACAAAAACCAGTCTGCGCGTGCAAAACCAGGCTTCAAAGTGTCTTTGACTTTTTTCTTTGTTTGAGCTCTTTTGGTTCTAGTTTGATGCCATCAATGAAACAAAAACTCAAACAAAAAAAAGGAAAATGGTGCCTTTTTGCGGAAGACATTTATGTAGAAATTGAGTGATCATTTGTTTAACTACGATGTATGATTTCAAAGGTTTAATGACCTATTCATACAACCTGAGTTAATTATTATGTCACATTAAAATCTTTTACTATTTCAAGATCCATTACTACAAATTCTTTCGTTATCGTGTGTTTCTGTGTTTACTTCAATTGGTAGGTATTGGAAGAAAGTTTTTGGGCGCAGGATGTGGTGTTCCATCGCTTACGCGGAAAAATTCCACAAGAACGCACTAAACATCTGCATCGTGCAAATAAGGTGTTATTTACTTTTACTTAGTTTTAAGTTGCTTATACTGACACTAATATTATTAGTAGGTATATTTAGGTTAAGGTATCTAAAGGTAGTAAAACACCTCTTAACGAAGCCGATAGGCACTTGTTCTCCCCGTCATTGCGATCATTTTTTTGTTCTACACTATACCTGGGAACCTTCTAGTTACGGAGATATTGGGGGTCAAAGTTACAACTTTTTGACAAGTTTTTTTTTAATACTACTTTTTAATGTAAGATTTTTACTTTAAACACCTCCACGACCCCCGCACTATTCGATCCATCCATCAGCACAATGTTTTGAGTGCGTTACATTGAGTTCTACCACAAAAAATGATTTTTGACCCCTAAAAAAAAAAAGTGGTTTTCCAGCAATAATTTTTGCGTAAAGTTACTTAGTTTGATGTACATAATGCTTGGTTGACGGCTTCGTGATGAGGTCTTTTACACCCTGTATATAAGAGTCTTTGTTACCTGAAAATAAATGGATTGTTGTTGTATATAATCAACCATCGAAAAATCAAACTCTTGACAGTGTATACTTGTCTAGGCTACATTATTGGGCATTTATCTTCTTATATAAATAATTTTAAATTGAAGAGTTTATAAATCTTTCAAGCCCACTTATCCTATAGCAAAAGTTATTAATAATAAATCAATCTACCTATTTATAATATTTAAGCCTCTTACCACCGTTTTCCTTAAATTAAATTCTTTTTACTTATGGGATAGACGAGATATCCACTTATGATAATCTTACGATACAAAGAATGCTCACGTAAGATTTTACGTGAGCGTTAGAAATTGTAACTTATTTCAGCAATTTCTTTTTTCGGCAAGACTTTGAAAAAGCTTCCAATGTTTACGGAAAATTTAAAATGAAAGCTATCTATTTAAGAAAATAACTCGGTGTAAATAAGTGAGCAAACCATAAACGAAATTGTTGACCCTATTTCTGATTAAGAACTTTATAGGCTTTCAAAAGTTGTGTTTTCGTTCAAAATTCTGAATGTCAAGTTTCCTCTTTTAATAATAAAATTTAACAAACCACGTTGTAAAGTTTTGTTTTCAGAAAATGATTTGATTTTAACTTTTCAGTGGCCCATAATTATTAAAACTGTTAGATATAATTCTTTTTGTTAACTACATACATCTGCGTAATTTTAGCTCTAAAAAGTGCATTATGATTTATGACATACGTAGACTAAGCGAAGTGGAAAATCTGTCGTAAAAGGTATAGAGCGGACGATCAACTTTATGCGTCTAACATAAACCAAGTGTAATATGACTTTTAACGACTTCACATACTACATGAAACAATAAACACGTTTTTATGTGATTTCAGGAACTCAGGAGGAAGTGTTTACGTAATACGACACGACTCAGTATGTGGGACCCACATGTGCTACATAATATGATTTGTTTATGATTTCCTGGTACTCAAGTGGCTATTTTGACCAAGGTTTTTTCTAGTTTCCAGAAATATCTTGTCATAACAAGTTTTTGCTGTTTTTAAGTGTAATGATAACAATTTACGTAATTATAAGCGTCGTAAGAGGAAGAGCTCGTGTAACAGACACAAGGGCCAGTCCTATCAAAGGCCATGGGCGCCGGCAGGATTATTTCCAGGGAGGTGCATCTTCAGTTCCATGAAAACGGCTCAATTTTTTTTGCACTCCACCTCGGTTTTGTTAGATTTTCGTTTGTCAATTCGTACAAGGAGTAACTTTGTCGATTTATAGAGAAAAGACTATCAATCGAAAAAAATAGTACCTATTCAAGAGCGAGCGTAGCGGGATTGAAAATTTTAGCACCCACCTCGAATGTGGTAGGTTTTCTTGTCCTTTATTGTTGAAATAGCCTAGTATACGTATATTCTGCCTATTTATAAAGAAAAGCTTATTCACGCAAAAGACATAACATGTCTGAGCGAGCGGAGCAAACTCGAATATTTTAGGATATGCTTGGATTAATTAGGTTATTTTTTCGCATACGAACAGAAAAGAATAGAAATAGACATTTTTTGCTTTCTGCTTCAGATAGATTTGTCTGAATGTAAATCTTGTCTATGTATATTTTCTTTTCGGACAGGGGCGTGTAAGTTCACCCACTTGCACCCTACTGCCAGCGCCCATGTCAAAGGTTATCGTATTAACCAAGTAACTGGGTAGTGGAGGTCAGATAGGCAGTCGCTCCATGTAAAATACTTAAACTGGTACTCAGCTGCTGCATCTGGCTTGACTGGATTCGACCAAAAGGGTAGGTAGATGATTAAAGCAATTTACGTAATATTCTAAGTTGTAGTATTCCTGATCTAAGGCTCCGTCTCGGCAAGAACCGACCATAGCCGATTTGAACAAAATTTTGCTGAAATAAATTTTAATAAAAGCGGCTCGGACGCAATCGACATACGTTCGGACGAAAACGTTTGGTTCAAATTCAAATTCGTGACTGTGACTGGCTGTAGTAGGTATTTTAAGTATGTTTTATTGATGCCAGATACTTACCAACTCCCGATGGTTGGTTTAGGGTTCGTGGCAATGGAGCTCATGGTTAAATATTATCAGCCGCACTGGTCGATCTTCAAGGTTATCAAGGTCAGTCCGTGGATGGGTCCATCTATTATTTAACGAGTTTCCTCCGTGCCTCGGAAAACACGTTAAGCCGTTGGTCCCGCCTGACATTTGACGATCATTGACAGTCGTTACAGGCTAAGCTAGACAGATCATGATATTCTTAACTGAAGGTTTGGACATTCGTCAGTTATGTTTTTTTCAAGTCCAATGCAATAGGGTGCGAGCCTGTCGCTATCAACTGGGCACAAATCCAGACTCCATGGCTGCTACTGCGAAATTCTTGATGGAAAAACCCAGCACTTTGCCCGACCCGGGAATCGAACCTAGAACCTCATGCTCAGTAGTCGCGCTTGCGACCACTCGACCAACGAGGCAGTCACTTAGCATGTAAAATAAATCTCATTGAATATTAACCCTGTATTCATACCTACTGGCACTTTACAGAAAATAGCAGGTTTATGGGCAGATAATGATTAAGGCCATTGTCTTAAAGTACCTTTATAACGACCGCCCCTCAATCACCTCTTAGAAGTAGAATGAGCAGTTGCTGATACGAACATCTTCATCAGAGATAATGTGCTCCGTGCTTCTTGTGTGTACGAAACATTTGCTGTAAAGATTTCATCCCTTTGATGATTGACACTAATTAACTCACGCACAGTAGGTAGGCTAATGTTCCTATGTCTAATGTTTTCTGTATAATAGACACTATACAGGCTGGTGTACAAGTACCTATAATGACTTCGTAAAAAAAAAAATGAATCGTGAGGATTCTAATATTTTTGATTTAAAGCTGTTCCCATACAATTTTCAAGAAGCTACAACTCAAAGAATCGTGGAACATACATGTGGGTATTTTCGGATACCCTTGGGCGTGAGGAATCTGACGACACGAATTATGACGTCACTATTTGGACCACCCAATCTATGTTATAAAGCATGTAACAAAAAGGTTGTAGTCATCTTTAAGGATACTTGATCATCAAACTGAACAACTTTCTCTGAGAGACCAACATTGTTATCGCTGAAAAATAATCAGCTGGCAATTATTATTTGGGTCGAGTAGTTATTGAAAATTTGTGTTGGGCTCCTGGTTTATTTTTTCACGATGAAGAAAGCTATTCAGTTTATAGGTCTGTAGCACATCCTTTCTGTTTCACGTTGTAATCACAATGCGATTGTTGGCAATCGTGCGATCTAATGTATGGTGCGGTTTCAAAACGTTCTCATCGTGTTACCGATTACTTGAAATAACAAAAAAGTTGTCATAGTGCGAAAGTAGGCATCGTGCTACGAAATCTCTTCATCTTCTTCTTCATCAGCTCTTTTACCACAGTGGATAGTCGAGATTGGACAAAAAATACTTTTTTATTGGACAGAGAATACTTTTTTATCGCTAAAACCAACAAATAAACCGAGTAAGTAATCATTTCAATAAACGAAGTCAGGCACTGGATGAAATAAAAAAAAACAGGCGTGAAAATCATAAAAAGTTTGTTATTACGGCACATGTTCCATTATTACAGCAAAGTTTAATTTCATCCGGCCTGGCGGGTTTTTAGAGGAAACCTTTTCAACAAAGTTTGGTAAAGCTTTTTAGGATTAGTTCCAGTTTTAGAACAACATATTACAGAGAATATGCGTAGGCGACGTTTTGATGGAAGTCTATATTTTTATCATCATATTTCATAACTTTGACCTAAAATAAACTATTTATTCAACTCATCTAGGCATTTCAGTTTTACTAATTTGGAATGAAATAGAATAAACATTTCTAATGACAGTCTGAAAAGTCAATTTATTTTAATTTGTAGACAGTTGGTTTATTTCTTTTGTTTTTGTCTGGAGAGAACCTTTACTCGGGAATCGAAATTATCGATATTGTTAAAACCTAATTATGTGCCACGTGCACGATAATATTTGAAACATTTTTATTTGTGAGTTTGCACAATCATTATTCAATGTTTTGTTTCTTTTTATTTAATATTATCTATGTGCTTTATTTCGGATGAGAAAACGGGAAAAATTAAAATGTTCTTTGTTGTTTTCTTTACTCTAATCGTTTTCAATTAGATTACCAATTTAAAATAAAACCGTATACTAGAAGTAATATAATTTCCAGGAAACCCTTGCAATTTTTGCCATTCAAGTCTCTCCGCCGAATTCCAGTTTCTTCTTTAGCTGCGGACTGATTCTATTAAGTTACTAGTACTACTCGTACTAATAATAAACTTAAATTGAAATCGAGTTTTATCGATTTAATTGGATACAGTTTGTTTCTTACCGATTAAGTACTAGGTACAGTCAGCTTCATAGGTTGATGACCACAATTAGATTTTCAAAATCGCTGTATACCGTATTATACCTAAATCGCTCAACATGACAAGCGCCAGAAATGAATAAAGGCAAAGGGCAAAGGGCATAAGTAGGTGACCATCACTTTTCAAAAGTCGCTAAACAAAGTTATAGTAAAAAAAGCTTAACATTCTTCGTCTCTAAAGTCTTTGAACAAATTTTTGACAAAAATAGCATACCATCGTTTATCTCTAAAGTCCCTGAACAAAATGAAATGTTTTTTGGGTTTAATATGTGTGTGTATTTTTTTCGGTAGGTATATATACAGGGTGTAAAAGACCTCATCACGAAGCCGTCAACCAAGCATTCTGTACATCAAACTAAGTAACTTTACGCAAAAATTTTTGCTGGGAAACAATTTTTTGGTGTAAAATCATGTTTTGTGGTAGAACTCAATGTAACGCACTCAAAACATTGCGCTGATGGATGGATTAAATAGTACGGGGGTCGTGGAGATGTTTAAAGTAAAAATCTTACATTAAAAACTTGTATTTAAAAAAAACTTGTCAAAAAGTCGGAACTTTGACCCCCAATATCTCCTTAACTAAAAGGTTCCCAGGTATGGTGTAGAACAAAAAAATGATCGCAATGACGGGGAGAACAAGTGCCTTTCGGCTTCGTTAAGAGGTGTTTTACACCCATTATATGTTTAGTATATAAATTAAGTAGACACATGCACATGTAAATCACCACCCTTTTATTTATTATCAACAAAATTAAATTAAATCGTTCGATAAATCAATACAGTTAATAGTTATTATTTGTTTTTATTAAAAATTAACAAATTTAAACTTTCATAATCAAATCAATGTTTTATAAACAAAAACAAGGTTTAATTTTTTATCAAATACAATTATGATTAGGCTTAAACTACTTAGAATTTAAACCTAGTGTGTCCCCCATTTGCATCGATGACATTTTGGAGATGTGCTCGCATGGATTTTATCATATTTGCAAGTATCTCGTCCTCTAAAATATTCCCAGATTTCTATGGCGTGATTTAGTAGATTTTCCCTTGTTCGAGGAGTGCTTTCATCCCAAGCCTGGACCATAAGCCCCCATAAGTTTTCAATGGGGTTAAGGTCCGAGCTCTATGGTGGGAATGGAATTAAATAGAAATCTTCTTTTTACATTCAAGGGTAAACAGTTTTTCAAATACCCACAACTATGTTTACCAAAGAATTGAATTAAAACGGAATTTGTGTGTTTTTGAAAATGAGTCTTCTATGTGTATACATAGAAGATTCATTCTGTATAGATTAGGTTCTAATTCAATCGTACTATAAAATTCATAAACTAAGTCGACGGTATGAATTTGAACAGAATCTGCGTGATTTTTGAAAATGAGTCTTATTGCTTCACGAATAAGGTTACAATTCAATCGAACTAAAGCAATCATTAATTAAGTCGATGGTATAAATTCAAACAGAATCTGCGTGATTTTTGATAGTGAGTCTTATAGCTATACAAATAAGGTTACTATTCAATCGTAATGTAGAAAGCTTAGATGACGTCGACGGAATATTTTTTAAGCGGAATATGCTTATCTTCTTTAATCGTGCTTGCGTGCTTATTTTGAAAAATAGGCTTAAAAATGTGCTTGCCACTTGAACACCCACTTCTAATATTTCTCATTGTTACTATGAAAAAAAAAAAACAATATTATTTTGGAAAGTTAAATTCGAAATTTACATCCTTTTAATTTTTTTTTACATGATTTAGTTTGGATAGGGCAAGATTGGATTTATAACTCTGAAGATAGTAACGAGCACTTTTTTAGTTTGCAGTTCAGCTACTTTTGATTAAGTAATGTTCAGTAACTTTTGTTTTCTAGGATGTTATGTTATTTTTGGACGTTGCCGTGATTACACTAGATAACCAAAACAAGCATTTTATATTGTTCAGTGACTTTTGTAAAACTGAATGCTAAGATGTTTTCGGAAATTATAACGATCAGCAATTTTTGACAAAATGGTGTTCAGTGACCTTTGACGAGTAGTGTTCAGTTAATTTTGAACTTTAATGATGTTCATTCAATACTGGCGCCCTATTTTGTTGAGCGATTTATGGGTGATATAGTGTACAGTGATTTTGAAAATCTGAATGTGGTCATCGAGTTTTGATGCTGACTGTACCAAGTTAGACGGTTCCGGCAAAGGTTTCTTCAAAACGGAGCTGCGATTGGAAAGTAGTTTACCAAATTAAGTTGTTTACTATATTAACGAAAAATTTGTCGTAAGAAATCACTTGAAGGTTTTCATCTGTAAATGAATTGAAGGTTTAATTAAAAGTACTTCCAACTGAAGAGGTGATGCAGATTTCAATTACTCATGGTAATGGAAGCATAATAAAAAAAAGTCTTGTATAAATTGAGTTTGCTTCACTCATTTAAAAAAAAATACAGTGGCGTACCTCAGGCAGGTAGGTACTCCCATATTTTTTACTGCTATAATTTTATATGGCCTCAGGTGCCGTTATAGGTACAGCGATTCGTTTGAGATGGCAATTTTCTTTCGAGCACCCCACCTATTACAATTTACTTCAAACAGCGTCATAATTCGTATATTATATTAATTTACTCAGTAATTTAAAAAGTCAACATTTTCTGGGCACGAAATTAAGTAAACTTAATATGAATAAGTAAATATAATGAAATAAATAAATTGTGTTTTATTTCAGGCTCAAAATACCCATAATTATACTTAAAATGTCACTTACGGGATATCTTCCGTGATTATTGATTATTTTTGAGCTCCCGATATTTCGACGCTATTGCAAGCGCCACCCATAATTATACAACAAATTAGTAAAAAAAACCGGTTAAGAGCGAGTCGGACTCACGCAACGAGGGTTCCGTACAAACGTTTTAAAGAGCAAACTTAACTTTGCTGTTCGTTCACATGAAACGGCTATTGCACCAACCGCAAAAAATAATTTGTAATAGTAAAATCACATTTTTTTTTGTTATTAAACTACATATTTACTTACGGTTGTCAGATTTTTCCCTTTACATGTGCTGTAAGACATTTCTTCTCGCCAAATATTCGTGATTCTAGGTCAACGGGAACTACCATAAAGGTGTTCGACTTCGGGTGTCACAGTTTTTTGTATGTATAACTTAGTAAATTTTTTAAATGGTCTTCCGGTTGATCTAGAGTCGTCAATTTTGGTTAAAAGCAAGGTCTTACTACACAAGGTCTCTATTAGACCATATTACACGTTAACAAAAAAAAAAACCAACTTAAAAAAAAAACAAATCGTGAAAAATAACTGTAGCTTCAGAAGTCGGCGACCTTTGCTAGTTTTTTTGTCACCGACTTCTGAAGCTAAAGTTATTTTTCACGATTTGTTTTTTTTAAGTTGGTTTTTTTTTTTGTTAACGTGTTGACTCAGGACCTTGATTTTTATACACCTAATATGGTCTAATAAAGACCTCAGTATCTGGTAATTATTTCAACTTTCTAGGTCCACACACACGGACAGACAGACGGACAAGAAAGTGATCTTATAAGGGTTCCTTTTTTACCTTTTGAGGCCCGGAACGGAACCCTAAAAACAGTAAAGGATCATTAAAAATCATTAAAAAATAAATCACCCATTTCACTATGAGAAATAGGTAGGAAATTACCGAAATCCCAGTGATAGAAACCTTGTATAGCTACTTCTTTTGTTTCGCCAAGAAAACAATTAGAATCACAAACAACAGAGAAAACCCTATTCCGTTATTGATATTACATCTACGAGTAACAGTCAGACATTCTTTTAATATAATCCAAGGAGCACATTTCACAAAGACGAGAGATATAAACAGATAATTAAGGAGAAACATTAAGTACCTACATAATTAGTTGCTCTAATTAGGTGGATAAGTAAGCGACAATTTTGTGAGAACCTACCGTTAAACCTTATTTCAAAATAATGTATCGCAATTCATGCTTTCCGTAAACCGATTACAGCCGTCAAGCCTGACTCAAATGGTAGTACCTACCTATTACGTTTAAGGGATTTATATAAAAGGCCTGATGGCGTGTACCTAGCTCACACGTGTTACGTAAATCTTCTCAAATGGTTTCAATCCTGCAGGTGTTAGCAGGTATTTGATCTCGGGTTCTGTCAGAAAAGGCAAAAACAAGGCCAAGATAGTCCATGTTTTAGCTTCGGCAAGAAAAACAAATCAGTTTGAATCGGTAAACAAATATGGACCAACCAACGACCCTGCAAAATCATGTTAAATGCGAAAGTGTCTGTGTGTGTGTTTGTATGATTGTTACCTTTTCAAGACTAACCGGTGGATCGGATCGTAATATTTGCCAATTAGATTCGGAATCAAGATATCCTAAAAATGGAATGGAAATGATAGGGCTTAGTACAGGACCAATTTCATTTCATGTTTTTTTTTTTTATTTTTCTCTTTGTTTAAATTTTTTTTATTAGTTGTACTGTTAATTTAACCATTTTAATTTGTGTTTTGTCCTGTGCGGGCTAATAAATGCTTTTTCTTTCTTTCTTTTAAAAAGGGTGTATTTTTACAATACACATCAAAATTACCACGCGAACGAAGTCGAGAGTAACAGCTAGTGTTAATAATGTAGTTAATAACGGCACTTTATTAATATACTAGCGAGGATATGGATATCCATGCTATACAAATTCGACCTACGAAATTAGGTTTTAAAACGACATACTTTTTCGAGTTCGAATTCCCCAACATCCAATACTTTGGGGTGAAAATCAATCAGCCTGGCAAGTAATTTGCGAATTAGATTAAAAAGTCGAGAGACTCCTCTTTAATACAAAGTGATCCCTGCAAAGAAACTCGCATTCTAAGTCGATTCCTCAAAAGTTCTTCGATTCGACAGCTTTCCTTTAAAATCGAGTCAATGAAAGTGAAAATCGTTAAAACTTAATTCTCAAGAACAGTTCCAATTTTGATCATTATTTTGTGATGCTTTTCTTCAAGTGTTGCCTGTGTCATCCTACTGCTGGGAAAAAGCCTCCTCCGATGACCTCCAATTCTTCAAATGTAGTCAGGTATTATTCGAACCATGATCAATTGAGCAGAATTAGAGCAGAATACCGTGAGCAGCAATGGCCCAGTGGTGGCGGCCCCGACTTACGAACAGTAAATCGTGTGATGGGTAATCGTGGGTGTAAACCCAGGCAGGCGCATTACTTTGTGAAATTTATTTCATCACCACCGCTCTCAAAACGGTGAAGGAAAACATCGTGAGGAAACCGGCATGTCCAGAACCAAAAATTCGAAGACATGTGACCTCTATACCAATCCGCACTGGGCCCGCGTGGTATACTATGGCCCATTCCCTTTCATAGAGAGGAGGCCTGGGTCCCAGCAGTGGGAACATTAATAGGCTGCTGATGATGATGAGGATGATGATAAATGAATAGTTCAGAAGTGATTTTAAAGAGACTATTGAAACAAATGGATACTCCTTGTTATGAAAAATCTTTGTTGAGTAAAGTTTTGCTAGTGCAAACCAGTGGCTTGCTTTGCTGAAAAACTGTGACACAAAAAAACCTATTGTAAAGCCTACGACCGCTCAGGCGAGCGATGACTTAACAGAATTTTAAAGACGATCCCTATGTTCAGTTTGAAACCCTTTGTAATTAGTTTTATCTTGCGTCTCATTTTAGCGGAGTCAGGAGAGCTTTTAACATGGCCTACTTATTTTAATGTGCTTAGTAATTAGGTACGAGTTGTTCTTACATAGGTACCTATACCTGAGAGGACAATGAGTCGTTTCCTATAAGTTTTGTTTTGTTAGATAACTGACCCTAGTACTTACCCTTGTTCTTTTTAAGGGCTGATAATATACCAAACAATGTGTGAGATGAGACAAGATCGCCACACTATTCCCAAACCACTGCAACTCTCGGCTACCGCCAGAAAAGCGCGCAGACAGTTACGTAAGCTCGACGAAGTCCCAAAGAAACAATTTAACTGTCTTGGATCCCGCAATGAAAAAAAAAAGAATACCGATTTGTGAGCTGTTTAGTTTGATTTCAATAATAGGTATGTCAAAAACCTGTACACTATCCAACATAATATTGCGTTCATTTTGCCAATCAGCACGTCAATCAAACCATGGTTGGCATGATTCAATGTAAAAGGTAGATACTAACAAACGAAGCTACACGAAAGACCTATTGACTCCATGCTTCATTCGCATCATCTGCCTTACCATCAAGCCGTCCCCAACATAATAGGGGGCTTAGTATTTTCCCAACCATGTTAGGGTCGGCTTTCAGTCTAATCGGATGCCGCTGATTACTAGTATTTTACATTGAGTTAAAGAAGTATAAAACCTAGTGTAATTTTTTTCTCATATTATCGTTTCACAGAATAAACAATACGCAGAATATTTACTTCGAAAAAGTTAAAATTATAGATTTTTGTTTCAAATAAGAATATTGTTTCGATATTCAGAAAATATTATAGATATAGAATAACATTAATCAAATATTCTTTATACTCATATTGTATTAGTGTAAAACTTATTACCAAGAAAAACATTTTATTCAGTTTCCTAATATTTTAATTCATACACGCAGAACTGAAATCTGTAGCAATTACCTCCTTATTATTATCCTCCTTATTACTTTCCTCTTTCTCGTGTATATAAATGATCTACCCTATTTATTGAAAAACCAACCTCAAAATATGGTGTTGTTTGCTGATGATACTTCCCTTATTTTTAAGATAAATAGACGGGCCCAGAATCTAGATGACGTAAATGATGCCCTACTTCAGGTCCATAATTGGTTCACAGCAAACAATTTAGTATTAAATGAAAAAAAAACTAAATGCATAAGATTTGCTTTACCCAATGTTAAAAGTAGTGATTGTGAAATAATATTAAATAAAGAGAAACTTGAATTCGTAGATAAAACGGTTTTCCTGGGGATTACGCTTGATTCAAGGCTACAATGGGGTTCTCATTTAACATCCCTTGCGGCGCGTCTAAGTTCAGCAGCATATGCTATTAGAAAAATTCGTCAATTTACTGATGTAGATACCGCTAGACTGGTCTATTTTAGTTACTTTCATAGTATAATGTCTTATGGCATTTTGCTATGGGGACGGGCTGCAGATATTGAGTCTATATTTATTCTGCAAAAAAGAGCCATCAGAGCTATATATAATCTTCGTAGGCGCGATTCTCTAAGGGAACTGTTTAAGGATATTGGCATCATGACGGTACATTGTCAGTACATCTACGAAAACATAATGTACGTCAGAAAAAATCTGCATCTTTTTGGTAAAAGAGGTGATAGACATAATTACAGTACTAGAAATAGGGACCAACTAGTTCAGCCAGGCTTCAGACTCGCTAAAGTGGACTCATCTTTCATGGGGTACTGTTTGAGATGCTATAATAAAATTCCACAAAGTATTCTTGAATTGAATGAGACGAAATTTAAAACATGCATCAAACGCACACTATGTAAGCAAGCTTATTACAAGTTGGGCGATTATATCGCAGATAAAAATGCGTAGCTCAATGCTGGTCCTGCTCCACATGGACAGGGGCGCATAAATTGATAGTATTAAATAGAATTGTTGGAGCTGCTGAAGATTGTACAACTGTCTTTGCATTGTATAGAATCAATCTCTAGTATTATATAATCGCACAGCCCATATTGTGTGAGTACTATGTACTAGAAAGCTATCATTCACTGAAATCCTACGTCTTTTCTTGACTTGAATGTGCCCTGGCGGTTGAGAGTATGTCACGCTCACTCTAATGTCTCGCTGATGGTGGCGCGTGTGTCGGATCATTCAGTTCCCTTCAAAATGGTTGAGTTGAATGGTGCTGATCCATGCGTCATGTTCGTGAACGGGCGCTGTCAGTTGTGACTGGTCAACTCTTAGTTGCCATGGCTTATTTGTATGTTTATTTTAGAATTGTATTTTTTGTTTTTACTATGGACACTTTTAACGTGCACATCTTGCTACATTGTTCTCACATAATATACCATCTCAACATGAATGATGTAACCAAGATTTTGTAACAATATTTTGATTTAAAAGAGTGTCCATGGAGTTTCTTGCCCGTTCTTCTCCATAGAGATCTACGCTAGGGAATGGGCAACTACAGTACTTTCACAGTTTTTATGTCTTGTGACTGGGACTGTAGCTACATTTAACTTTGTTTCGACAATTCAAAAGTGCCTGTAACTGGCCTACTTGAAATAAATGCTTTGATTTTGATTTTTTGATTTTGATTTTGATTTTGATTATTAATAAAACACACTTGCACACCTATGAATATAATTTTACTTGAACTATTTAATAATTATTTATTTATTTATTCTCTTAAAAATTCCTTAACACTAATTACAATGCCCCACAAAACTGCTTACGCAGTTTAACTGTGAGGTCGTTGAGTCTCGTAATAAAATTTACGCGCAAATTTTACTTTATTATCTTTTTGTCTGATGTCAGCAGGCAAAGTGTTCAATAAATAGGGATCTCTGTCGCCATAGTAATTACTAACTCTGGGTACATCATATTTACCTGCTGTGATGGACCTGGTAGTATACTTGTTAGAAACTAGTGAGTCACTATCCCGACTGCCATGGTTATTAACTAATAATAGGTATTTATGTTTAAGGCTAACTGGTAGAATTTTACATATTTTGAATAACTTAGTATAGTCTCCTTTACAACCGTTTTTATTTTTCTTAACACTATATTATACCGTAGTATAGTTATATGAAAGGTGTTATTAACTGTCGGAGTTTCCTAATTTTGTAAATGTGACCAATTTCGATGTAGTTGGTCACATTTCTAACCTAACCTATTTGGTCAGAGTGCTACGCGGGGATCCTATTTCTGTCTGCAGGGTTTAAGGGCTATATATCCCTCAAATGGCTTAGCATGATCCTCCGTTACTCCTAAAATACCGCAGCATTAATTTTGAAATAAATATATGGTAAAGTTGAGGATTGATGCTAAGTCCCATCTGTGACGAAAATACGATTCCATAAACTTTTCTCGATAGAAAAAAATTCCAAAGTTACCTCCAAATCGAACAATAAACCGCTGGTATTAAAAAAGTACTTGAAATTAGATCATGAAACTTTGCATACTAACTGAACTAACTATAAAGCAGGTTTTGTGCGTTTATTTTTTTAGTCCAATCAATAGATTTTTTGTAAATCGTAAAAAACCACTCATTTCGCACTATTCGGCCGCAGTGACTGACGTAACAACCGCTTTGTAGTTCAAGCTGATTAGAACTTTATTCTAACAGCATTTCAAACGAAGTTTGAACCACCACAAATAGAGTTGCTAATTTTAGGGTTAGAAGGGCCTTAAAGTAACCTAACACGCGAAGGTAGATGGCATTTTCGTTAAAATAAAATACCATGGAAAAATACACCGATCAAACAATATTCATTAAAAAATATTCTACTGTGATAATGATGATGATGTGCGTTTCGGGCCACGCGCAGTGTAGGGTTCCGTATTAGCCCTCTATATTTTAGATTTTGTTTTTCAATGCAAGTCTTTACCCGTTATAAACAAGCAACTACTTCTTCTTTTCTCAGTCACTTTTAAGGATTAATTCTAAGGATTTTGTATTTGGTACAAAAATATCCAACACCCAAGTTCAACGACTATTACTGCTAAACTAATAAAGTTATCTTAACCGCTATAGTTTTTCTTTAAGTTCATAAAATTCACTATCATTATGAATTTTTCCAGATTTTTCAAGCCAGCAGTTTAGCTTTTAGAGGGGGGGACGCCCTACCTGAACAAAAATTTGCAATTTAAAGTTTAATATTTCGTAATTGGAGCATTAAATCTCGAAAAATAGTGATAGCAACCCCTTAGTTATTCCATAGGTCTTTCTGCATATTCAACGATACCCCACAGGATGGGATAGACGACGAGAAAAAAATTCATCCCGACATCACATGTAGGTGAGATACCCTAAAAAAATATATTCCAAAATTTTATTTTACCAATTTGTCGCCGTAATTAATACCTCAACAAAATTACAGCTTTCTAGTACTAACGGTCTCTTAGCAAAACCTCGGACAGACAGACAGACAGACGGACATGACGAAACTATAAGGGTTCCTTGTCAGGACTACGGAACCCTAAAAATGGGATTATAAAATTCATTGAAATGTGTTTCTGTGGAACATAGTTTCATTGAAGTAAATAGTAGTCAAACAATAATATTGGAAATAAAAATACAAGGACCAAACATTATATGAAACATTTTCTGTGAAACAAAACTATGAAATTTCTGCATGCGAAATAAGGGGACACTTTAAGTCCATGGCAGAAGGTAGACAATTTAAAATCACTTATATAACTAAAGGTATTGGAGCTTATTGAATAACTTCTGTGATTTCTTTACAAATATTCATTGAACGTAAAAGTATTAAGCCATTCATATTTAAACATTTGCTAAAAGAACAGCCAAAAGTGAATTCTACATACGTGGAGATCCTGATTTTCGGAAACTCAAAGAAATGTTCTTGTCAGGAAATTTGATTTCGAAGATGTCAGTGAACACTCCTTATTTACAATTGAAATTCACCGTGTTTCTGATTGTCGAGTCAGAAGAAAATACTTCGTATAATATTAACTTAGTAAATATTTGTCGAACGGCAATATTCGATTACAATATTTTGCGTAAGTAGGGCAAAGAAGTTTAGGGAATGCAAGTCAAATAGATGAGAAATTCAATAGTTAGATGAAGTAAGTTTCGGGGTTAGTTGGTTTCATAGAGCGTGATTGTCTTTGTCTATTCTAGGTAGTTGTGTAATTATTAAGGTCTGTTCCAAATTAATGCCTACGGATACTGAAAGTCACTACTTAACTAATTTAATTTAACAAATAAAAAAAAAAACAACTGGTAAGCACATACTTACTAAATAAATACACACTGATTAACTGAAAGCCTTACTGACCTATTTATTTACTAACGACTATATACATATTCACTTTAATTAGGGTCATGATTAAGAAAGTACAGTCAGCATCAAAAGTTGATGACCACATTTAGATTTTCAAAATCGCTGTATACCGTATTATACCTAAATCGCTCAACATGACAAGCGCCAGAAATGAATAATTATCATAAAAGGGCATAAGTAGGTGACCATCACTTTTCAAAAGTCGCTAAACAAAGTTTTAGTAAAAAAAGCTTAACATTCTTCGTCTCTAAAGTCTTTGAACAAATTTTTGACAAAAATAGCATACCATCGTTTATCTCTAAAGTCCTTGAACAAAATGAAATGTTTTTTGGGTTTAATATGTGTGTGTATTTTTTTTCGGTAGGTATATATACAGGGTGTAAAAGACCTCATCACGAAGCCGTCAACCAAGCATTCTGTACATCAAACTAAGTAACTTTACGCAAAAATTTTTGCTGGGAAACAATTTTTTTTTTTGGTGTAAAATCATGTTTTGTGGTAGAACTCAATGTAACGCACTCAAAACATTGCGCTGATGGATGGATTGAATAGTACGGGGGTCGTGGAGATGTTTAAAGTAAAAATCTTACATTAAAAACTTGTATTTAAAAAAAACTTGTCAAAAAGTCGGAACTTTGACCCCCAATATCTCCTTAACTAAAAGGTTCCCAGGTATGGTGTAGAACAAAAAAATGATCGCAATGACTGGGAGAACAAGTGCCTTTCGGCTTCGTTAAGAGGTGTTTTACACCCTTTATATGTTTAGTATATAAATTAAGTAGACACATGCACATGTAAATCACCACCCTTTTATTTATTATCAACAAAATTAAATTAAATCGTTCGATAAATCAATACAGTTAATAGTTATTATTTGTTTTTATTAAAAATCAACAAATTTAAACTTTCATAATCAAATCAATGTTTTATAAACAAAAACAAGGTTTAATTTTTTATCAAATACAATTATGATTAGGCTTAAACTACTTAGAATTAAAACCTAGTGTGTCCCCCATTTGCATCGATGACATTTTGGAGATGTGCTCGCATGGATTTTATCATATTTGCAAGTATCTCGTCCTCTAAAATATTCCCAGATTTCTATGGCGTGATTTAGTAGATTTTCCCTTGTTCGAGGAGTGCTTTCATCCCAAGCCTGGACCATAAGCCCCCATAAGTTTTCAATGGGGTTAAGGTCCGAGCTCTTTGGTGGGAATGGAATTAAATAGAAATCTTCTTTTTACATTCAAGGGTAAACAGTTTTTCAAATACCCACAACTATGTTTACCAAAGAATTGAATTAAAACGGAATTTGTGTGTTTTTGAAAATGAGTCTTCTATGTGTATACATAGAAGATTCATTCTGTATAGATTAGGTTCTAATTCAATCGTACTATAAAATTCATAAACTAAGTCGACGGTATGAATTTGAACAGAATCTGCGTGATTTTTGAAAATGAGTCTTATTGCTTCACGAATAAGGTTACAATTCAATCGAACTAAAGCAATCATTAATTAAGTCGATGGTATAAATTCAAACAGAATCTGCGTGATTTTTGATAGTGAGTCTTATAGCTATACAAATAAGGTTACTATTCAATCGTAATGTAGAAAGCTTAGATGACGTCGACGGAATATTTTTTAAGCGGAATATGCTTATCTTCTTTAATCGTGCTTGCGTGCTTATTTTGAGAAATAGGCTTAAAAATGTGCTTGCCACTTGAACACCCACTTCTAATATTTCTCATTGATACTATGAAAAAAAAAAAAAAAAAAATATTTTGGAAAGTTAAATTCGAAATTTACATCCTTTTTTTTTTTTTTTACATGATTTAGTTTGGATAGGGCAAGATTGGATTTATAACTCTGAAGATAGTAACGAGCACTTTTTTAGTTTGCAGTTCAGCTACTTTTGATTCGGATACGTAGCGTGTAAAAGTATACTACGTTTACACGCTACGTATCCGAAACAAAGTAATGTTCAGTAACTTTTGTTTTCTAGGATGTTATGTTATTTTTGGACGTTGCCGTGATTACACTAGATAACCAAAACAAGCATTTTATATTGTTCAGTGACTTTTGTAAAACTGAATGCTAAGATGTTTTCGGAAATTATAACGATCAGCAATTTTTGACAAAATGGTGTTCAGTGACCTTTGACGAGTAGTGTTCAGTTAATTTTGAACTTTAATGATGTTCATTCAATACTGGCGCCCTATTTTGTTGAGCGATTTATGGGTGATATAGTGTACAGTGATTTTGAAAATCTGAATGTGGTCATCGAGTTTTGATGCTGACTGTACCTACTATAACCTGTGGGCAATCCCTATAGGATCTAAACGCTACCAGCGCGTCGTAAACGCTCAGGCTTTAAAATAAAAGCTTGTACTGATATGTAAAGCGAATATTTCATAAAGATATAACTTTTTAAAATCATTCTTGCTTAAATCAAGGAGAAAATTAGGTATCTTACTTTCACGCTTGTGTTCTCCGAATGTGTAATTAAAAAGATAGCAGAAAGATGCAAAATTGTACAGAGGTAAGTGGGCTATATGATTAAGGAGCACAATATATTTTATGATTTTCCTCTCAGATTTTAATATATTCAAAGCTAGGCATAACGGGACGTATGTGTATGCAAACGTGGGCGTGTGAACGCGCCACAGATTTATATTGGACACGTTCACTTTATTTAATTTGTGTGTTTTTCATAAATGAGTTTATATCCTGGTTCAGCCACATACCCTTCTAATATTGTGTAAATATGATTTTGGCAAACAGCGTTAGAAAACTTCCACGTTTGTGTTAATTCCTTATGAATCCTGATGAATTATCCCGGGTGATACTTAGTTATTAAATTAGATTTTAAATTATTTATTAAATCAGATATTTCTTGTTTTAACATAATATTTCGCAAAGCGACTGCACGTGCATATAAATCAAATTATAAATACGAATTTATTGCTTGTGTATAACAGTTTGGTGGAGTAACAATAAACAAGCACTGTTGGTAATAAAATTGCGTGAGTTAAAGCACTAAATCTAGTCTTCTGTATCTAGATATAAACTTAGAAAATAAATAATCGTTCGCGTGAAACCCTAACATATGGCCGACCACGAAAATTATGTGTCAGGTGAGGTGTGCACATGATAAAACCTGCATCTTGGCTGAATGAACGAGCGCCTTTGCTCGGGTAAGTAATATATGATATAATTACAAAATCTCTAATATTTACAAGACATAACAACTGAATCTATAATTTTATTCGATAGTTAATATAATAAACGATTGATATAATTTTAAAGTAATAATTTTTATAAGCATAACCTAGTTGGTGGAAATTACGGTTTTTTCCTACTCCTCCACTATACTTTTCTGATTAATTTCGTTGCGGGATCCAAGACAGTTAAATTCATTCTCTGGGACTTCGTCGAGCTTCATTGTCTCGGTGCTTTTCTGGTGGTCGCCACTGTTGATTCTGGCTTTCAGGAGTTACAGTGGTTTGGGAACAGTGTGGCGGGCTTGTCCCAATCAAAAAAAAAAGAAAACATAACCTACATTAAATATAAAATCGTTTGATATACCACTCAGAAGACATAAAACTTATTTAGTCTAATATGATAAAACGCGTGGGTTTTTATTTCCCTGTAAAAAACATGCAAACAAGCATACACCATGCATGCAGCAGGCACGCAAACAAGCATACACCATACATGCAGCATGCAAGCAAGCATGCAACATGCAATCAAGCATGCAGCATGCAAGCAAGCATGCAGCAAGCAGCAGGCATGGTTTCTGTCACGGGTCCGGCGCTGCGGGGCTCCAGCGGTCCCATGCGATCATATCGTCGCAGATGTGGTTCACGCTTACTGCCGCGGCTGAGGCTGGCCGGCAGAAACACCTGCTCCTCAGCTCGCGGGCCGCCTCACCCCTCCGCCCAACACTCTAGGGGTAGGGCAGACAAGACTACGTGGAGTCGGTTTGGTAGCGATTCGTTTCTGTCACGCTTTTCGATAATAAACGTTATATTATATAATGATTTTCGATTAAATAAACGTTATATCAATTTTATATGTTTTAAACGATAGGCCTAATGATTTTCGATTAAATAAACGTTATTTATTTATTTAAACTTCATGTACAATAGTTGTACATAGGCGGACTTAATGCCACAAAGCATTCTCTACCAGTCAACCTTTGGGTTAAATAGGAAAACATAGTGATAGGGTACAAAGTAATGTCTAAAAAAAAACTTTTTACTAACGAGAGTTCAGATTTAGATTGATACTAATACACATATACAGATAAAATAAACTAATAGATATTTATATTTATTGTGTTATATCCAATAACGTTATACGAAATAAGTTTTAGAGTACATAAATGTTATATCTAAAGAAATTATATCAACAGTTGGTATAACTCACGTTTATTATATCTTGTGAACGTTATTGAAATGAAAATATACCAAATAACTTTATATGTTATGACACGCACCCCCTTTGCTCTATTTTGTTTGTTTGTTGGTGGAAAATCGAAACTTATATTATCGTATAAATAGGTTTGCGTTGTAATTATTTATTTGTAAACTTGTTTCTTTTGATAAATCGTCTCATTTTAATATTTTTAATAACCTGTTAAAGTTTTTAAGCTAACTAACAAATTATTTAGTCTTATGAAAGGAGTAAAATAAATTAAGGTATAATCGATGTCAGCAATTACAGACCCATTTCTGTCCTTCCAGCTATATCCAAATTACTGTAGGCGACATAGGCTTCTTAAATATCTAAATACATTTAATTTACTTTCCCCGACGCAATTTGGTTTTAGGCAAAATATATCCACTGAAGATGCTGTAACTGCTCAGCTCACTCATAACTAATCATCTTGATAATGGGGACAAATGTCTGACCATCTTCTTGGACCTCAAAAAGGCATTTGATACCGTCTCTGTCCCAATCCTGGTGAACAAACTTGAGAAAATAGGAATAAGAGGAACCCCACTCAATCTTCTGAAAGATTATCTTTCAAATAGGAAGCAGAGGGTCATGCTGGGACAATACAGCAGTGATGATACAATGGTATCATATAGCGTACCTCAGGGTAGCATTTTGGGGCCCAGCCTATTCCTAATATACATTAATGATTTATGTGACATGAATTTATATAACGCTAAAGTCTTTTCTTATGCCGATGTCACAACTATTGTATTTTATGGAAAATCCTGGAAAGATGTTCAGCAAAGTGCTTCCACAGTTATGGCTCAAATCACTTAATGGCTAAATAATAACTTACTCACTCTGAACACCTCAAAAACAAATTACATATGTTCTACTATCAGCAATCGTACACAACCTAAGAATGACTTTACTATTAAAGTTCACGTATATGGCGTTCCTCAAAACCAAAATTGCACGTGTTCTATTATAACCAAGGTCTCACAGACCAAATACTTAGGTGTTATTCTTGAACAGAGGTTATCTTGGTACATCCCCATCTTGAACAAGTCGTAAAAAGGGTTAGAAATTTGAGCTGGATATTCAGGACATTGAGACACATTGTTCCATCTAGGGCTACTAGTGCTAATGACTCTTCTAGAAACGTATTAAAGGAAATTTATGTCGCCTTAGTGCAATCTGTCTTGGTGTTTTGTATTCCTATAGGGGGAGGTGCAGCTAAGTCCAAATTTGTGGAAGTAGAACGAGCTCAAAGAGCTCCGATCAAAATTATGCATTTTAAGAAAACAAGGTATCCCACATAGTCTATATCAAATTAGTGATCTGCTTTCCGTGAGAAAATTATGTATTGCACAAATTGTTTTGAAAAAACACAAAACACTACCTTATGATGCTGGCAATCAAACAAGAAGAAGGAAAGATCAAGTGGCGCATATTCCACAATCTAAAACCAGTTTTTATAGTATGCAATATGACCGACGTGCATCCCACCTGTACAACAAATTAAATAAATAACTACAACAAAAAATGTCATGAATGCAAAAAACTTATAACTAAATGGATCTTCTTACATATGAGGAAACCGAGGCCCTCTTACAACATGCATCATAACTCTGTCATACACACGAAGACCCACTCACAAAAACACACACACCTCACTCACTTACACACATACATCACACTCATGCATCACACATTGACCCCACTGACTTATCTCATTTACCACAAAACACGCACACCACTACTACTGTCTTACAAAAATGTATAAATATGATTATTATCAGCTAGATTTTTATTCTTAATTTATGCAAATTCAAAATTTTAACATATCTTTTTCTTTTTGTAAAAATACTTTGAAATGTTTTATTAAGACAATAAGATTTAAAATTGTTGGTACACCACGTAACTTTAAGCTTTGGAACAGCGAAGTGACCTAACACAGGCAATTTTTGTCTAAAAGGTCACTTCAACCATTAGATGTAGTACATATACACGTACTTGTGAAAGAAAATAAATTATTTGTATTTGTATTAGTAAGGTACCTCTGATTTCACAGTTAATTCAGTTGTGCAGCTGTACCAAGTTCTATTAAAGTTTCTATTTTTCTCTGTTGAAATAAAACTCCGTTTGCCGATTCCGGCTTCTTACTTCGGCGGCACGTGCAAGGCAAAATCTTGTTTACTTTAGGATGATAGATTTAAATTGCTACCTAAGTTGTTCTAGACTTAATAAACTTTCTTTATAAACTAGCGTTTGGTGCTTCATTTCATTACTTGCAAGTTGTTTTAAGGATCACTCGAACTAGACTTCTTCGCATGGGAAATCATCAAATGACTCCTCCCGCCTTGGGCGGAGCAGGAGGGAGTGTCAGACTTTTACTGACTAAAACCCATCCATGTTCCTTCATCGCCCTTTGTGTTCCGGGGCCACGGTATCTCTATCGAACAGTCCCGCAGCTCCGACACATTGTAGACCTGCTGCAGACAATCTGTCCATAAGGGTTTGACTTAAGCTTTGTTCCTTTTACAAATTGTTAATCCTTGGTGTAGTGTTCCTAAGCGCGACTGGTGAGCATGAGGTTCTGGGTTCGATTCCCGTGTCGGGTAAGTATTATTAAGTCTTTTCCAACAGGAATTTCTTAGTAACCCATGGAGTCTGAAATCGTGCCCGGTTGATGGCAATAGGCTCGCCCCCTATTGCATGGGACTTAAACATAACTGGCGAAATGTTGGTGTGCTATTAAGTACACCTCTGCCTAATCCTTCGGGGATCACAGGGATTTTATGTCAATAGGCTAGTTTCCACCATTAATAAATTGCAAGTCTAAATAGTCCGTCAGTTAGAGTTTTGGAAAATAATGGACACGTATTTTTTGTTTTTGTAAATCAATGAATATTGACAAAGATAAAACGCATCAATACTCGGGAGTGGGGCTTTTGACGTCGAACGCACTAAAAATTATAGCACGGCATGACGTATTGAGAATTTTAAAAGCGTTGTATCTTCATCAATTTTGGTTTACGTAACAGAAGAAAAAATACGTGTCAAATATTTTTTGATAATTTAACTGACGGACTAATAAGATTTTTTCAGGACACAAGCCTATTGTAAAGTTAGAAAAGACAGTCATAAAAATAATCCTCAGGTTTGTGGCGACAGTTACCTACTCTTGGTTTAATAAGCGTAAGTAAAAGTTCTAGCTTAAGTCGTAAATCACGCTAGTAGATGAAATTGCGTGTGAAGATAAGCTTACAACAGATTACAGACTCCACGCTTCGCTTCACTCAGTACTTTAGCTCAACATTAAATTAATTACAATTTATTTAACATTAAATTAATCGTGTTGGAGCTTAATGGTGCTAAATACATACTGTTCAGAGCTGCATAAGTCAGTAAAGCCGGACGGCAGAATCAAATATTTGTAGAAATTCGTTCGGTAAAATTCCGCTTGGTTTAACTCTAATTGTGCTGAGCCTGTCCGAATACGATTAACCGATGGTAACTATGCCAAGCGGAGTAAATAAATACCTGAGCAAGTAAAGCATTCCATATACCAAAAAGGTCAACAACACAATCCGTTTGTGCAAATAAAATTAAAATAATGAACACCAAAACCTTGCGAGCAAATACAAACGTGACATTTTATTGTATACCCTTCATAGACCGTAAGGGTTTTACGAACGTAGCTTGTATGGGCAGTTTTGTTACGAATTTATTGAGCAAATATTTTATTCAGGTACCAGGTAGGTAGGTCCTGTGGTTTAACTAAATTAATTGGTAGTAAAGTTTGGCTTTAAGTTAAGTTGGGTCTACATCGTCCTATTTACGAAGCCTGTATACATTGTTCGAAAGTTAAAAATTACGCACCATACAACGGAACGTGCGGTAAAATAGATACTCTCACCTAAGTACCTAGTTTACCGCATACTCCGTTGTATAGCACCGTGCGTATAATTTACGGTTTTTTTTTAATTTCCATAATAGTACAATAGGATATAAGTGCGGTAATTATCAAAGCGCTCATATGTCATACGACGTTTTATAACATATTTGCGAGAAAATAAATAAAACTCGGACTTTCTTAAACGAATAAATCTTTTACTTGTTCACAAATTAGCGATGCGCGCGCATCAGCGCTTTCTTTTAAGGCAAAGACACAAAAAACAGCCAGTATAACTAATAAAGTAAATTAATATTTTTGTGTTTTTGTTGTTTATTTATTTAACAATTTATGTAAACACTAAATATAAAGAAAAGTAGAAAGGAACATAAAATATACAAAGGTGATGCTTATTTCTGAAGAAATCTCTTCCAGCATACCTGCGAAAGGAGATACTAAAAAAGAGATGTATGATTTAATGTCAAAATTAAAGAATTAAATGGTTATTTATTATATTTCATTTCCCAAAGTTAATTTTATTCATAAAATGTTGACCACTTTTCTGACATAAAAAAAAGTGGCGTGGCGGTTTATCAAGATGCTCCGTCTAAAACGAACGGTACTTTTTTAAATCTTAGCAAAGAGTGCTAAGATTTAAAAAAGTACCGTTCGTTTTAGATGGAGCATCTTGATAAACCGTGCGTTTCACATTAGAATAACGCACAAGTGCGTAATGAGATATAATACGATATTGAAATTGGTGAAATAAGAGACCCTTTACGAGCAAATGTGTTATAAAAAATATAATAAGAATTCCACCAAGGAGTTTCACATTACGAGACTAACTTTTGCTCAATACTTTTGTCTCACTTTAATTCTAAAGAGTTAATGAGATAGAAAATGTAGTTCTAATTGTCACCAGGTGCATGTGGCACCATTTGCAAATTCGCGCCATTTTCATATTAGAAACGTCAAAGATTGTTGCGACTTTCCGACTGATATTTGTAAACAAAATAACAATATGGATTCAAGCGAGGAATCTGATGTTAGGGAATCTACTCCACCTGATATTTTGAATGAGGCGCAAATTGCAGAAAACGGTCTCTTGCAATAATTTGTAATTGTTCAATACTATTAATTTAAAAAAATAGTGACATAACTGTGTCTACTGTGTCTGTGACTACTCTTTACTCTTATTTTTAATAGCAAATAAGAAATTATTTTCTTATTTGCTATTAAAAATAGTCTAATGAAAAAGTTTGTTTCATTACAAATATTGTACTGTTTTCTCGCAAATATGTTGAAAAACATTGTATGACACACGTGCAGAAATTGGCATTTACAAACTCGTGACTATGGTAAGCTTAAGGGCTTACATTCGTCTACTCATTTGTAAAAACCAACTTACCGCACTAGTATCATTAATAACTATTGTTTAATTTAGATAAACTAGACAGAAGGCCTAGCTAAGCTGTCGTTTTTGTAACAAGACCTTCTTCTGCTAAACCTATATTAAGGTTGACCTTATACCAGGAAAAAATATACCCCACAGCAAGAAATTAAATACACGATGTCAGAAACAGATGTGGGTGTAAAAACTCACACGTGGCACGTTAGAACATAAAAATAATAAACAATATGTACCAATTAGTATTTCGTTGGGTTCGACACTCCAGCTTTCATTACTTGGCTGTCAGGATAGATCACACGCATGACCACACCGAGTAATGGGGATGTTCCATCACACCACACTGAATAACGGAACACCAGCTACATAAATATATTACTTAAATGTATTTGAGTATACAAAACATGTTTAATGTAGGTACTACTCTGTCAAGAAAGTACCGGGAAAAGATCAATAATACACAAAATGTCTGTTATTTATCCAAATTTATTTTATTACCTTCAAAGTATGCTCCTTTAGAAACGATACACTTGCGCCAACGAATAATCCATTCATCAAAACATTTTTTAAACGCTGCTTCCGGAATTGAGTTCAGTTCTCGCCACGAATTCTCCTTTATGTCTTCTATCGATTGAAAACGGGTGCCACGAAGCGGTAATTTGAGTTTAGGAAAAAGAAAAAAGTCAGCAGGAGCCATATCTGGTGAATATGGTGGTTGCTGGATGATATTTGTTGAGTGTTTGGTCAAAAATTCGTTCACAATGATAGCCTTGTGCGAAGGCGCATTGTCGTGGTGCAAAATCCAAGAATTTTCTTTCCACAAATCTGGCCTTTTTCGTCGAATTTGCTCTCTTAAACTTATTCTTTATTTACCGTTAGACCTTCCGGTAAGAATTCAGAGTGCACAACACCGCGATAGTCAAAGAAAACAGTCAACATGACTTTGACTTTTGATCGACTTTGGCGTGGTTTTTTCGGTTTCGGTTCAGTTGGAAGGCGCCACTCCGAAGCTTGTTGACTAGTTTGCATGTCAAACTCGTAAACACACGTCTCGTCACCAGTAACAATGCGTTTCATGAATGTTGGGTCTGAACTGACTCGTTCTAGCATGTCCTCGTGTAGCAACATGTTTCATACCCAAATGATTAATTAGTTGAAATGGTACGGATCGACTCGTGAGAAACAGAAAGTTCGGCGGCTATCTCTCTCAGAGTTGAATGGGGATTTTCAGTCACTATTTTCTTCACTTTTGCGATGTTAACTTCAGTTGCAGACGTTGACGGCCTACCAGAGCGAGGCAAATCTTCCATCACATCTCGACCGCTTTTGAACGCTTTGAACCACTCATAAGCACGAGTTTTTGATAAAGTCGATTCACCGTAAGCCTTCTGTAACATTTTCAGTGACTCCGAACACGAAATTCCATTGGCGATGCAAAATTTAAGACAAACTCTTTGTTCGATATTTTTGTCCATTATGAAATTCGCAATACACACTATATATGATATTACTAAAACCAGCACTGTATTTAATATAAATAACAGATGCAACTCAAACTCCGCGCCAAAATGGAAAACAGTTGTGCCAATCTAACAACTACAAAAAAACAAAAATTTGAATTTGGAACCATAAACAAATCATCCATTCCCGATACTTTTTTGACTGAATGTATAACACTAACACATTCCAATTCCTAAGGGCGTAAAGACACTGAATTTTGTGAAGAAAAGAGACAACCGTCTCTCTGCCGCGTGAAGTGAATTCTGAAATATGACGATGAACTGTTTGAATCTCTTGTTTCTTCTTCTTTATCGTGTGGTTACTACCTAACCTGGTGTCAGAGTTTTTATGCCACCCATGGGCCCCTGACTTGGTCTTACATGCCGTCGAGAAACATCTCTCGGGCATGCTGGTTTCATCACGATGTCTTCCTTTACCGAAGCAAGTGATATTTAAATAATCCGCACATGAATCCGCAAAATCAAAGATGCGTGTCTTGGGTTAGAACTTGAGACCTATGACTTGTCAATCCGACTGTCACAGAACTCGGCTATCACTGCTCAACCTTTTGATTGAAACACGCATTCAAAGAGCGCGACCAGTACAATATTTTCATAATGTAAAGTCTGTTTAGATTGTAGAATAGATCTTTGTTCAATTGTTCCTTATAGATTGTAACTACTTACCTTAACATGAAACTATTTTTCCAGTCTGATTTCTTAGGTCCTTATTTACCTTATAATACACTGACTTTCCACGTATTCACTTATTTTTTTTCTAAATGTAACATGTAACAATATACGAAGACCGTACTTTGTTATCGCAATGTTTTCCGTAAAACATGGAATTGAATTCTCTGAATTGTGTAATCAACAGTGAAGGAAAAATAAAATTACAAAGACAGATAGAAGTTTATATATTTTCCATTAAGGCACATTATCAAAAGATTGATTTGCAAAGTTTCTATAGGAAGTAGAAGAGAAGGCCGCAAAATTAAGTATCCGCTTTGGCAACATTGGACACGTTTCGTTGATCACCGCCACGTTTTATGAGCCGACATCGTCAGCCGTGAAAGGAAGCATGATATTTTTCGAATCGAATCACTTACCCCGCCATTTTCCGATCGAAGATCTTAGATATCTCTAAATCGATTTACTTACACTCAATTCTAATATCATTTTAAGGGTTCCGTACCCGACGGGTAACCAACGGGACCCTATTACTAAGCCTCCGCTGTCCGTCCGTCCGTCTGTCTGTCAGCGGGCTGTCTCATGATCCGTAATAGGTAGACAGTTGATATTTTTACAGAATCGATCAGACAGATCTATCGAATTAGGTTTAAGATTACCTGATGATACGGAACGGAACCTTTCATGCGCGAGTCCGACTCGCATTTGGTCGGTTTTTTTTAATCGATTACTCCACGCCGTCGTCATCTGAAGTTTATCTACGATATTTATAAATCCAGAGAAATTGGTAGATCGCTTGACCTAATTAAATTTATAAACTAGAAATCAAATTGAGGCGTCACTCCGGCAATTGTTTGCCTCATTATAATTTCTAATTCCTTCATTATAAAATAACAATGTTCTACAATTAATTTCAATTCGTATTTAAAGTGCTTGTACGGTCAGCCACAGACAAAATAAAGTGGATATATTTATTACACTAAAAATATCTGTGGAGGCATTAGCAATTTAGTTAAATATTATTGTTATTATAATGTTATAAGCCTATAAGCTTTCCTAAATTGTAAAAAATAAAAAAATAGAGGCGTTATATGTTAGACGACGCTACCATTATCAAATTGTGATCGCTGAAGTGATGAACCTACATGTACTTAAAAAAACATAAAGTCACAAATGTTTGAGTGACAAAATTGTCTTTCTAAAAATTTTTTTTTTTTTTTTAAAAGAAAAGAAATGTTCGTCTACCCCAACGTGTCCATCAAACGAATCTAAACCTACGGCACCTATGATGGTAACGAAAATGTATTATTCCGTAATGGAAACAATAATTTGCCTGAATTGTGAAAATCTTGAGTAATTGTGAACGATAAAATAAAATAAATTATTAATAATGATAAAATTGCATTATTTGTTCTTGAACGTCGCTGCGTTCAAGAACAAATAATGCAATTTTATAAAAATATGTTGCTACTACGCAATTCGAAATAAATAAGTTATTATATTTTCTATAAAACAATAACTAATAGACACGAGAAAATGACGTTGTAGAAAAATATGTTAGGAAACAAGTTATCATTTCTTGACAGGACAATTTCCTTTGACAAAATTTCTTTTAACGTTTTAAGGAGCGTAGAGCATCTCTAGTAGATTCAATCGGTGTACAACTGAACAGCTCGAGTCAAAGTAAACGTTTTTTTGTTATCTTATTGCACATCGCGGGACACCTGCATTCTCTGGAGTAATTAAAACAAAAAATACGCAAAGATCGTTCAACGGTTCATACGGCGTTCAAGGTGATGTTACAGCGTGTGCAGCGCATCAGGAATGTTTGCGGATGCACCGATGGACGGCTTCCATACTAGCATATACTTTTACTTTTTTTTGTGAATGGCTTCTTGCAGTTCAGTCTAGAGAGACTGGCTCCTGCTTAAACGGGCTAATCCTGTGGATGTCTTGAATTTAAGGCCAGGGGCAAAACACAACAACGCAAACAAACATGCCAGCGACTACATGGACGAAGCAAGCATCCAACAGATCTGCAAGTCCAGTTTCAAAGAGGAGGAGATCAGCGGTGCTAAGCTGCTTCTGTTCCAGTCGCTCGGCAAAGCCGAGCAGATGCAGTCCCGCCGGAGGGATGGTGGCCAGAAGTGTGTGCAGGACATCATCACATTGATGAAGAGCACCGACGCCAGCGACGTGCCCGCTTTTGTGGCGAAGGAGCTTCATAGCTGCCCCCAGTCACGTTTGACCACGTCGACGTCACCAGGTTGCTGAAGGACATCACAACTCTCAAGGCAAGCCTGGTCGAGGTGCATTCCAAGTTGGAGGCGTCGAATAACATCGTTGGTGGACTACGTGCCGAGGTGGAGTTGTTGCGCAACGCTATTAAGGTAAATAGGTCGCCTGATGCCACCAACGTGAACGCACGTAGCGGAACGAGAAACGCTAGCGTCAGCAGTTTTGAGTCGGCGAGCTCCACTGCGTCACCCGCTGCTATCGCACGCGTTGCAACATGCGCCGCCGAAGTTGCTGACTCGGTGCCGGTCGAGGCAGTGACTTGTGTAGGTACGTCGACCCCTAAACGTGCCTACGCTGCTATTGTCGCCACGCACAAACCTGCATCGCAGATGAAGAAGGGGGAAAATAAGGGCTGCTGTGAACCTGCCAACAGAGGTTCGAAACAACATGGCCCAGCAACGGCCACGTGTGACAAGGATGGCTTCGTGAAGGTGGAGAGGAAGAAGAGGAAGAAGCCTCCTAGTCGGAACCAGTGCGGGACCGCGCTGGCAGGACCCAATATGCTGCGTCCGGCGATACCAACGACGCAGCACTATGTGTCCCAGCTACATCCCACCACGAAGGTTGAGGAGATCGTGGAGTATGTCCGAGCAAAGACCAGCTGGACCTTGAGGGTCGAGAAGTTGGAGTTGCGCCACAACTCGAATTTTAAGTCGTTCGTGCTGCGAGTTCCGACTCATCATATTGAGACCTTTCTCAAGAAAGAGTTTTGGCCGAAGGGTGTCATGTACCGGCGATTCCGCGGAAGGCTACGCGACACCACGCAGCGCAACATGACGCCGTCTCTTCGTGTACAATAGT
Source organism: Xestia sexstrigata (assembly GCA_941918905.2). Classification (NCBI taxonomy): domain Eukaryota; kingdom Metazoa; phylum Arthropoda; class Insecta; order Lepidoptera; family Noctuidae; genus Xestia; species Xestia sexstrigata. The sequence continues at coordinate 12,796,901 of OW799207.2, read as the reverse complement.
TTAATAAGGTTTTTGTAGTTTATATAAATATGTATGTTAGTCTGTAAGGTATATATGATATGGGTCTTTTGTTACCTGAATTAAATGATTTATATTATTATTATTAAAACACTACAAACTAGCATTATGCAAGTGGACTGTCTATCTTATACCCAGTTTCTGAAACGAAAATCAACGACGTATCAATATTAAACGCACATCAAGTAATTTAATTGCTCGTTGATAATTCGGTCGTCACTCACGTCAATTGACGCCCTGTTTTGTTAAAGGGTGTACCTGAGTATAATATGAGTAGCTTTCAGCGAAATTGAGTGATAATCTTGCTATCTTACTTATACTATTTAAATGTGAAAGTTTGTGAAGATGGCTGGGTATTTGTTACTCTTTCACGCAAAAAGTACTTAACGTATTTTGATGAAACTTTTCAGTAATGTAGTTTATCCATCAGCATAATACACAGGCTATATAGTTTACAATTATATTATGTATTAAAAAATTAAGCGGCTGAAGATTTATTACGTAAATAATGAACTTCTTCAAACAATTAAGTTATAAAAGAGCAGAAAGTTTCCTTTCGCTATTAAAATAATGACCCGGAAAATTGTTTCTAGGGACTTTATAATTGAAAAGTAAGTGCACTAGTGTAGTTACATAACAGACAAGAAAAGGTTTGTGTAGCTGTTTTAGTAAGTAAATGTCCCGTTGTTCTTGTTTTTTTGGGGTTATCCTACACTACAGGATAACCCCGCAAAAACAAGACCAATGGGACTAAAAGGTTTGTTAATCTGTAGATTAACAAACCTTTTAGGTTAGTTGGATCTATAAATTAACTAATACCTATTGTTACGTGGGCGTTCTATCAAAAGAATGCGCCAATGACTTGTGAGCTAATTATATAACACGGGTTTGTGATGTTGTGAAAGATACATACTGATTCTCGAGTATAAGGTACACAGATGACAGAGTAATTGAAAAGCTTGTCTGAATCTGGTACACAATACACATTTTGTTTGTTCATCAAATTCAAAACCACATTCTCTGTTCATCTTGAACAGAAAATGTGTTTTTGTTTCAGTTTATACTGCGCTTCTGTAGACGTCTTTTAGATTTTTTATTTATCTTGCTTCTTCATCAAGAACACGAGACGCTGGGGAATGGGCAACTACAGACTTTCACAGTTTATTTTGTCTTGTGACTGGGACTGTAGCTACATTTAATTTTCATCTTTGTTTCGACAATTCAAAAGTGCCTGTAACTGGCCTACTTGAAATAAATGCTTTGATTTTAATCAAAATAATAAAAAAAAAAAATTAAAGACTCAAGTAAATCAGTCTTTTGGATTCAAAAATTAAAAATCAAGTATAATTTTTTCTTGAATCGCAAAATGGGTACCAACATACACTCACCAAAATTCAGATAGATACCAAATATTTTGGAAACAGTTAAATTCAACCAACTGGATAAAGTATTCCAGTTGGTTGCTCCTGCCTCCTCACTCCTTATTACATGGGACTTAAATATAACTGGCGAAATGTAGGTGAAATATTACGTACACCTCTGCCAAACTTTTCGGGGATTACAGGCGTGATGTTATGTTATATTCATGGAATACTTTATTTCATCTCTTAACGTTTCTTTGAATATAAAAGAAAAGCTATCGGTTGTGTCCCGCAACTTGCGCATTGTTTGCTCCAGTATTGTTATTTATTTTTCTAAAACGCATTGTTTTCAAGACAATGGAACCGAAGTACCTACCTAAGCTTGTTTTCAGTCACAAAATCCCAGGTTCAAGTACAAAGTGAACTCTGATACAATTATTTGAGTTAATATTTTGCAAAAAACCTATTCCGATGTGCTCTGTTGGTTTCTTTATTTTTTTTATTTCAGCATACTCTGTCCCACTGCTGGGAAAAGGTCCCCCATGGCTTTCCAATTTTGTTTACAATTTTCCTTCTCCGACCAATCATCCGTTAAGAATGAGTCCAGAACGTCACGACAGCGTTTCTAGGGTCGATTTTCGAGGGCAGGAAATACACTATGACGACGAATATATATCTACCTAGGCTATCTAGTTTCCTTGAACAACAGGCCGGATAAAGAGATCTGCTCAATACTAAGCGTTGAAAACCCGTACTATAGAAGGATATACTCTATTTTCAGTTCTCTATAGTTATATTTATTTATTTTTTATTTATTAAAACTGTATGCACATAATGTACAAAGGCAGACTTAATGCCTTGGGCATTTTCTACCAGTCTACCTTAGGGTGATGCAGCGACAAAACAGTAGGTACAGAAAATTTACAAGAAAAAAAGCAATATATTTAGATATAATAAAATAAAACAATAAATACATATATACATACATACAAATAAAATATACAAAGTCAAGAGAGATTAAAATACAACGAAGATGAAAAACAACTAATTAATTATGGGACAAGTCTGCCAACTTCTTATGTAGGTGTTCGCCAGCTTTTACTTTAAATATGAGCCGACTGGTTGCCATCCTGATATTCAGAGGGAGTGCATTCCAAAGGAAAACCGCCTGGACAGGAAAAGAAGATTTAAGAAAACCAGAGCGGTGAGTAGGACATCGTAGATGACGATTATTGGAAGAACTCGCTGTGCGCAGAGCATAAATATTAGAAGTGAGAAGTCAGATAAGAAGGAGAAGTGGGTTTATCTAGAAGGGAAAACAAAGTTGTCAACGCCCTTAACGCTCTGCGCTGTCTGATGGGTAACCATTTTAAGCGTGACCGATGTGCGGACACATGGTCATTAAAAACGGAGATTAAAAACGAATCGAATGCAGTTATTTAGAAGTCGGTCAAGTTTATTGAGGAGATCTGCATTCAGGTCATAGTAACACACATCACCATAGTCAAGTATGGGGAAAATAAGGGAATGAACCAGCATTACCTTTGTGGGACGGGAGAACATTTTTCAACCGATAGACCGACCGCAACGTACCGGTGACTTTCTTGCTCAAAATCGCGACTTGCTTACGCCAGTCAAGGCAGGTGTCAAGATGCAAACCTAGATCCTTGACGTCAGAGCTAAACGGAATCACTGTGCCGTCAAAGGTAACCGGTGGCACCGTTAAACCATTCAGCCTTCTCAAGCTATAGGGGCTCCCTACAATGATAACCTGGCACTTGGTTGGGTTAACGGCTACACCGAAACGATCAGACCAGTTTTTTACCACTACTAGATCCCGGTTCAGCCCCTAAATCGCATCAGATAAGTTGTCAACACCTGCCTGACTGTAGAGCTGCAAGTCATCAGCGTAAAGATGATACGCACACTGAAGCTCGGTAGTTATGAGATCTATAAAAATAGAGAACAGAAGTGGAGATGAGTGGAGTGGAGATGGGTGTGCCTTGTGGGACGCCAGCATCTAGATTACTCCAGTTGGAAGAAGAGTCTCCCGCAAGAACTAACTGCTGACGCCTCCGAAGATAGGAAGAAAACCAATGCAAAACCACGGGAGAGACCATTCGATAGGAGAGGATGGATAAAAGGACTTCGTGACTGACGGTATTGAAAGCATTAGAAAAATCTATCAACACTAAAACGGAAACTTTGGTGTCTTCCATTCGCCGCCTTATATCGTCAGTCACTTTAAGGAAAGCTGAAACGGTACTGTGGCCAGGCCTGAACCCGGATTGGAAAGGACTAATGAGGGAGTTATGATAAATAAAGTGAGAGAATTGTTTATGGACACAGGCCTCGAGTACTTTAGATAAAAAGGGAAGGATGGAAATCGGACGAAAGTGACTGGGAAGAGTGCGATTAGGAATTTTAGGCAGTGGTCGCACATAAGCACAACGGAATAAAAACTAAAAACGGTCGCATAACGGAACAAAAACTATCATCATCAGAAGTGGCAGCTGATTCGTTGGCAGAGAAAAAAGATTCATTATCAAAAAAAGTTGTCATGGATTTAAATAGAATTTATAATAAATACAACAAAATAAAATAAACACTATAGAAACACTATACGGCGTTTGCATCTCTTTACCACCCGCCAGCTAACATCATCATATAAAGAAACAGGGTAACAACAAGTACTGACAAAGAACACATTAAGTAAAACTATCGCATTAACAATTTAAAAGTAGTTTTAGAAGTATGAATAAAGTAACTCTAACATGGTATTTGGAACGCACCCAACAAGCTTTCAAAAAACATCTATGCTAAGCGAACGTATCCGATCTTACAAAACGTCATTGTCAGATTTGACAATCACGATTATTTGACATTTCCGGATGTAAAATAAACAACTTGTTGAGTTGAGGTTGAAGGTAAACTAACTAACTAACAAGCGCATTGCCCCTCGGCAATGCGCTCTCGCTGGATTCTATTCAGTATAACTCACGACTCACACGTGATAGCGCGGTGGTTCTTTCGTGTATTTACAGAGTTCGTTTTGACCAATCGATTTAAATAAAAACTAACCAATAAGTGTTGAAATTAAAGAAATAACCATTAAGTGTTAAAAATTAACACTTATTGATTTTCTTTCAATCTTTAACACTAAAAGCAACTCGCTGATATAGACGTTTCACATTAAAACCAACGGCCGTGTGCACCGACACAGGCCACCGATACCCGATTCTTTTTAAATTATCGATGAAAAATTTCTATGGGGTTCAGAATGATTTACTAAATACGTGGTTACCGTTTTAGCGCCGGTGCCCTCCCACCTTATACAGATATTTCTGTTGATCAAAGTTGACATCTAGTTCGCACTTCAACACGTTGACCTCTATAGTAGGTACGTCACAACTTGTAGGGTTTATATTTAGTAAGTGAAGGTACAGTTAGAACCGGGGCTGCGGGACTGTTCGAAAGAGATACCGTAGCCCCGGAACACAAAGGGCGATGAAGGAACATGGATGGGTTTTAGTCAGTAAAAGTCTGACACTCCCTCCTGATCCGCCCGCGGAGTCATTTGATGATTTCCTATCCGAAAAAAATAAAAAAATAAAAGGTACAGTTAGAAGGAAAAGTCTGCAATTTTTACTGATATTTATGGTTTATTAGAATTTTTTATGGCTTGGTTTGTTACATTAAATTTAACTTGATGAAGAGGATTTGAGTAATCCTCCGGAATTACAATGTTGATAATAATGATCCTGCATGACGGGAACCAAATGGCTTAATAGGTAATAGTCTCAATCAACCCCTGAGGATCTTCTCGTTTGGGCAGCTAAATCAATAGCTTGATGCAGAAAGCGGTACACGGTTTGTCTCCTTATGAGGTTCCTCTGACCCTGTTCTTGATACCGGTGGGCTACAATTTTTCATATTTTAAAATGTGTTTTAGATTGTATTAAAAAAATATATATAAAACATGTATGAAAATAAATGAAGGAGAATAATTATATTATGTTAACTTCAAATAATGATTATACATTTTTTTGCGTAAATAAACAAAAGTTATTTTGTTCAACTGAGCAGTCACAGCAATGGCTTCTTTAAGGCAGCTATATCTTGTGCTCATTTCGAAGAAGCGCCTTTTTTCCAGGTAACAGACATACGAGGTAACGGCGAAGGACTCGTTGATTTCACTCCTTTTGCCAGAGTAACCGGCTTTACATCTATGAAACAAACGTAAAAAAAAAATACATTAGGAGTTTTTTGTGCCACACTAATGAAGTGGGGTTAGACATTTGTCTGTGGAACAGACATTGACATGGACAGATTTAAAACATTTTACCTGTGTTTAGCTTGGATGGACATTGGTTCAGAAATGTGGGAACATTGCATCTGTCACCCTCATAATGACTAGTGCATTGACAGACTGGCTCACTGTACTCATCCAGGGAACAGATACCGTCGTTCAAACAATGCCCCTGGCATGCGTTCACATCGCACTTTGCCCCAGAGTATCCAGCATTACAACTGAAATAATTAAACTGTTACATTACTGTTCTTCTTCGCGTTGATCCTGCGTCGGTAACAAAATAATAAAAAACTATGTTCAAATCATATAACAAAAACGTAGTAAAATACATCATGTATATTGTATAACGGGCAGGTGTCCGCAACTTCACGTCTAAACGCGTATTTTGCGTAAGGGCTACAATCCACCACGCGGGCCCAGTGCGGATTGGTAGATGTAACAATACAATATACAAAATACATCATGATGTTTTCGTATTTTGGTCATTTTAAAAGTTTTTCCTTCCTTTTATATTTATAAATTGTGATTTCATTAATTAATAAATATGTATAGATAATATACTGGGATGAATAATTATTACATTTTACCTGCATTTCGGTAGACCCTCAGTACTGACTTTACAATTTCCATGGATGCAATAGTTTTGACAGACGGAAACATCACATCTGCCGCCGCTGTAACCTTGGGTACATTCACAACGAGATTTCTCACTAACTTTCGTACCGTGCACACAAAGCAGGCTTACATCTGTAGAAACACTGATGGAGTCGCTGTCGGTTGCTTTGCAATTCGGAATTCCCTGAGCATGTGCTTCAATTTCATGGTTGGTGGCTATGCCATGAAAACCAAATATAGAATTGCTATCCATTGAAACTTGATAAGGTTCCACAATAGTATCGGGCAGTGGATTAATTGGTAATTGCCAGAAGTACTTTTTTTGGCTGTTCCCCCAGTAGATAAAATCTTTTGATACAGCTAATTGATCTGGTACAAGATTTTGGCTCGTCTCTTTACTATACTCGTATCTTATATTATTTCCATTCAAATCTGCACTTAAAATGGAAAATTTAGTTTTCACATCTCTTTGACGTTCAATCCAGTACATTTTCTTTGTCTGAGAGTTAATGACCAAGGCCTCTCTGGTCATATTACTGCTGTCTAATATAACTTCTCTCTTGGAACCATCAAATCGAACCCTCTCTATTTTGCTAGTAATTGTGGACGTGATCCAGTAAATATACCTGTAGTTTAGGAATAATAAATTAGGTACCAAAGTCTTAAAGTTTATATTGTAGTTTCAGAGTAATATAATTTTAAACTAATATTTTTTTTAAAGGTAAACCGTAGTCACACCATTGCACATTTCTAACTTCTAATAATTTGACAAAGCGTCGGCACTGTTGCAAGCGCCATGATGACGGACAAACTAAAGTTATTGGGTGTTTAGAAGCAGACAAAACAAATAGTAAACATGGTAAATAACTAGTTTTCAGTGTTAATGACAACGTGATATTATTAGCATCGAGATTGGGGTCGGGTGCATACTTAGTATGGCACTTTTTCAACAAGGTTTTACTTTAAAGAAATTTCAATTCGGTTGGTCAGAACCCTAAAGTTCATATTAATAGCAATTGTAAATAGAAAATGAATGAACATGAAATGACGTACCCTCCACAGCTGCTATCCAGGACAATATCACGGGGCGCTAAGGAGTCATTCCCATGCAAATTGAAAACAAGTTTTTCGTCAATATCATTGTCTTTTCCAGATTTTACGAGAAATGAGTTTATACTTTTATAAGTAAACCCAAAATATAATTCCGTTGCCGGGTCGTAGGCGATGTTATTTATATCTCGGATATATTTTTTCTTAATTAAAGTTTGTGTTTTCAAGGTTGATAAGTCAAAACTTAACACAGAGTCGGTTAAACTTTTTCTATCGAACACCAACACCCGCTTGTGAATTGGGTCGTAAGATAACCACTCGACCACAAAATCGTTCGATGGCTTCACTGAGCGCGTATGTTTTCCGTCATTATAAAATTCTAGTCGGCTACCAGTTTTTGTAATTCTGCCTAAGACGATGTCTGAAAAATAAGAGTGACATATTTGAAGCTATAATAAAGTCTGGCCTCACCTAGCCGTTGTCCGCCGCGTAGGATTATCATTTATCAGCATTATCCTGGCCTTATCCCAAAATACGCTTATCAGTGGATACCAAATTACTTGCATTCCTAGCAGCCTGCTTTGAATAGGGTGTAGCGCTTCCATACGACTTCACCATCAACGACGATATTAAAGGATGATGTGGTCCACATGTTTATCATGAGAACAATAAAGTTAGTCCAGTCAGTTAGTACGTAGGAACGATACCCAAAAAAAAGACGACTTTTGAACTCACCCCAGGAGAACGAGTGCGCCAGCCCCACATGCAGCGCTAGCAATGGAAACACACACTGTATATACATTTTACATTTCAGATAAAGTTCAACAGAGGCAGGTATAATGCGTCCAAGCCTGGTGACCGCTAGTAGGTTTATAAAGGAAAAATGTTGGATATCCTCAAACGTAAAATTATAAATAGTTATTTGAAAAAGGTACATTGGTTTGTATTGGAAAAAGGTACATTGGGAAAAAGGTGCATAGACAAACAATACGTAGAGAATCAGGAAAGTCCACTCATTCCATTTCATAACTTCTTTCATCATTCTTTTTAACTTCTTCCATAACGATGATGAATGTGTAAAGTTTTATGCGGGCTGATAAAACACTTAAGTCAATCTCGTTGCAAGTAGTTGTAGGGATACGATCGACGCTTCGAAAGCGATTGCCATACTTGTTTAGGCCTTCTGAGTATATGGTAGGAGGGGCATACCATCACCCTAGGCCTGTCAAAGTTTTCAAAAATTTATATTTTAGTAGCAGTTTGGAGTCCGAATTTCTGCTCAGTTACTGGCAAAATGCTCGCCCCCTATAATATAGAATTAAACATAACTGAGAAAGGTGGGCCTCTGTACAGGACACAGTCTCAATTTGGAGGTGCTTACTGGTGTGCTGTATGCTGATCATCATGATGCTGCGGTATACAAAGCAGTCGCATCGCTTGTGGTTTACTCCTACCATCATATCTTCTACTTACTGAAACACAAAATACCTTGACACTAAAGTTAGTTAAGGAGCGGCGTGAGATGATCCTGCAGTCTTCAGACGAGGCATGTAAATACCGGCAGCTCAATAGACGGATCTCTAAATCCTTGAAGAGCGACCTCCGCCGCTTTAATACCGAGCGTATTAAAGACGCAATTGAGCGGAATAAAGGCTCCAAGGTATTTGCAAGAGATCTGGCTATTGGGCAAAGCCAGCTCACGAAACTGAAGACCGACGATGGTAGGATCTTATCCGCCAAACCGGAGCTTCTGAGGGAGATCGAGAGCTTCTATGGACCGTTGTACACATCAAACAGTCAACCCGTCGTAGATCTAGCAAACGACCCAAGAGCTAGACTGACCCGCCACTATACCGAAGACATCCCAGACATCAGCTTGTACGAGATTAAGATGACTCTAAAACAGCTCAAAAACAACAAGGCACCGGGTGATGATGGAATTACGGCCAAACTTCTGAAGGCGGGTAGAAAACCGGGTACTTAAGGCCCTTCAGAAGCTGTTTAATTCCGTCATACTTGAGGGAAAAACGCCACGGGCATGGTGCAGGAGGGTGTGGTGGTACTCTTCTTCAAGAATGGCGGCAATGCCTGGTTGAAGAATTATAGGCCCATCACACTTCTAAGCCATGTCTACAAGTTGTTTTCAAGAGTCATCACGAATCGTCTCGCGCGCAGGTTTGACGATTTCCAGCCTCTCGAACAAGCCGGTTTCCGAAAAGGCTTTAGCACCGTGGACCACATACATACGCTGCGGCAGGTTATACAGAAGACCAAAGAGTATAACCTGCCCCTCTGTTTAGCGTTTGTGGACTACGAGAAAGCATTCGATCGAGACCTGGGCTGTACTGCAGTCTCTCCAACGGTGCCAAATCGACTATCGGTACATCGAGGTGTTGATGTGTTTTTACAAAAACGCCACCACGTCAGTCCGACTTTAGGACCAAGCCTCGGAACCTATCCTTCTGCAGCGAGGTGTGAGCCAGGGAGACGTCTTATATCCGAAACTGTTCACCGCTGCAATGCAGGATGTCTTCAAGGTTCTGGACCTGGAGTACATCACTCATCTTCGGTTTGCCGACAATATAGTAGTTATGGCTGAGACCAAGAAAGACCTCAGTACAATGCTCGATGACCTCAGTAGAGCTTCCGGAAGAGTGGGTCTTAAAATGAACATGGACAAAACCAAGATCATGTTGTCACACCCACTCCTATCAAGATCGGAGACTCTACACTCGAAGTTGTAGACGATTATGTGTACCTGGGACCAACGGTCCAGTTAGGTAGGTCTAATTTCGAGAAAGAGGACAATCGTCGGATCCGACTCGGCTGGGCAGCGTTCGGGAAGTTGCGCGGTATCTTCTCTTCCAACTTACCGCAGTGTCTCTAGACGAAAGTCTATGACCAGTGTATGTTGCCAGTGATTACATACGGGACCGAAACGTGGTCGCTCACAATGGGCTTCCAAAGGGCAATGGAGAGGGCAATGCTCGGAGTTTCCTTGCGCGATCGAATCAGAAATGAAGACATCCGCAAGAGAACCAAGTTTACCGATGTAGCCCGAAGAATTCCTAAACTTAAGTGGCAGTGGGCAAGGCACATTGCTCGCAAAACGGATGGCCGATAGGGCTGAAAAGTTCTGGAGTGACGACCGCGAACCGGAAGACGTTGCGTTGAAAGGCCTCCCACTAGGTGGATCGATGACCTGGTGAAGGTTGCAGGAATCCGCTGGATGCGAGTCGCACGGGACCGGTCAATGTGGCGAAACTTGGAGGAGGTCTATGTCCAGCAGTCCACCAGAAAGTTAAGGATAATAATTACAAGGCTGTACACTATACAGTTTTATCAAACTGTACAGTGTACAGCCTTGTAATCATTTTTCTAAGTTTGGAGTCATTTATTATATTTGTATTGAAGTAGTTCTTTACATGAGCGGTTTCATATATATGGACTAAATAATAACATTTTTGTTGCTGCTTGTACATTTGAACACTATGGTTTGTTTTTGTTTTGATTCACGTCGGGAACATATTTGTACAAATAATGTAAGTATTTGCATTCGGTTCTGCGTTTATTTAAACAATCATAAAGGTGTTTTTAAATTAGTACTGAAATGTCTTTGTATCTTTAAACTTGTTTGAACTCATAACATATTTAGTGATCTCTGGTTTGCAAATAAAGAAGTTTATTAGAAACAAAATGTCACTACTAAAAACATCGCTATGGTTGGCCTTAACACGCCTGGGATCAGGTGCCAAGCCAATTTTTTACAGAAATAAATATGGTTACCCAAGGGTACTTTTATCATAAAAATTGTCTCAAGATTCTTTTGACAAATGTTTATTGTTTAGGACATATTGCTGAATGTAAATTTTCTTTAGAAGCATAAGTAATATTACTTATATGCCGTGCGTGTGGGGACGACCTTTTCTCTCACAAGGGGCCTGAAACGAAATGCTTGCATCATGTTTTTTAAAAGCCACATTTCTGATTTATAATTCGGTTGGCTTCAGAATATTTTAAACATTAAATTATTATTTTAATTCTAATTCAAAAAAAAATTTATTCGTGTATAATTTTAACTTGAATCACAGCGTACGTAACAAAGAACAAGCATTGAAATTAACTGTGTGTAAACACAATTTTATTATTGTACTGTAGCGTTCGAGAATTATTTGTTATTTTTTTCCCCATAATATGTGTTTATTTCAGCATTTTTTTGTTAGCACAATAAGTAGGAATAGGTGGAGGTTTGTCTATTTTCGTTTTAACTGTAGTTACCACTCAAAGCTTACTTTCAGTTTAAGTTTATAGCTCTAAGCTATTTTAGTTTTGAACTGACTTGGGTACTAACCCAAGTCAAACAAGACACGATTCAAACAAATCTGTTTGAACGAGTAACCTGATTTTTATCTGCAAGTCTTATTACTAAAATGGTTTTATCGAGCTTTAGTTATTCAATTTATTAAAAAGATAATGACGGGGACAGGTAGTATATTGTAAGCGTTATTTTCGACATTCATTGATGAATTAGGTAACATTTTATAGATGAGGGTTTTCCACTTTTTAAAGCCAAATCTGCTGTCAAACCTCACCAGTCATTGTGATTGGTTGTCAGAATTAACAAAGGCCAAACAAATCACTTGTCATGAGATTTATCGGATTCCAAGTCATTAAATAAGCTCTTAGAACACAGTTGGTTTATGGTTTGAGTTAGACAAATAAATACTGCGCAAAATAACACGGTGGAAACAGTTTTACGGTTAGTTAAGTCTGTTGTCTCGGTTTCGTATTAATTTGGTTAAATATTTAGATTCCTTAACGTATGACGGCTCGAACAACTTCTGCGCTATGAGAGGCGCGCTTAATGGGGGCTATCGCGCATGAATTCGCCGCTAGAGGCGTTCGTGTAGACTAAGGTCTTTCGAAATGTCGGATGTCATACAGTGTTCGCGCGTTGCGTGCTTTATTAACACATATTTATACTAATACTCACAATTGTGTTCTAGACTGAGCCATTCCTGATTAATTATGACTTGATGATTTTAAGTAGCAACTTAGGATCTTATTTGTTAGTACTTGGAGGTAGAATGATTGTTAAATGTTTCATGATTGCTTATTTTAGGGAGAATATTGTAAATATTTATCTGAAGTTTAAATTATGTTGTTATAAGTAATATAATAAATTCTATAAGACGTTATTGGTACTTTAAAGAATCAAATATAATTACAAACAAGACCTTACTCGACAGTGGCGCCAGCTGGTGAGCTCAAAAACGATAGCCCCCATTATAGCAAGAAAGAAACAAATATTAACGTGGCATACTAAATATTCAAACTGACAGTATGTATACTCACGATCCTGAGAAATTGTTCTGGGCGGTGACAGCCCGCACAGCTATAGTATATATCAGAAGAAGAAGAGACTAGAGAAGACTGGACTAGCTAGTATATTGGACTGGAATGTAATCTACAAACACATGAACAAGAAATTATCTTTTGTTTTATTTTTGTGTCAGTGTTAGTCCAAAGAAGTTTTATGTCCACAATCCAAGCCTGACTAAAAACTAAAATAAAAACGTTTACCTTCGGATTACTCACCTTACTTACTTTATTCTTTATCGTTTACATAGACAACCTAGCGTACAAACTTTACGTCGCTTAGAGAAAAAGTCTGCTGATTCATAAATACGGTCACGGTCATAATCAAAGAAACAGCAGATTTTTTTTTAATAACCAACAAGGACTTCTTACGCTGATGTTCATAAGTAGTAAGGGTTTTATGGCAGCCGTTTGCACGTCAACGTCTCGTACACTATGCATTATTAAATGCATCACAATCCTTTTAAGTCAAATTCAATTTATCCAGACATTTTACAGCTAATTTGATGTTACTCACATGTCTTGTTTCCAGTTAAAGGCTTTTACGAAGAGCTACAGAGGTGACACATACATACATATCTACATTAAGCTCCTAACTAGTACCTACCTGTTATCACAGAAATAGCTTCTTATGTACGTCATTTAAGCTCTAAAAGCCTGACCAACTTAGTTACTTCATGATTTTGTTATATATTTTGGTGCCATTTTGAGCTGAAACTTGAAGATAATAGTGGCGGATCGAAATTTATGGATTTTTTAATTTAATAACGTGGTGCTTTCGTGTGGAGCATGTTTACCAGCAACAGAGTAAACTGTATTAGGGGCACGAGATACTTTACGTTGTGAATAGATTGTGAGTTTCTTCGAGGAAATTGAAAATTTAAGGAGCATTACCTTGTCTATACGAACAATAACTACGTTTGTGACTAATAGCGAGTAAAAATATCTTAATATATATAAATCTCGTGTCACAATGTTTGTCCTCAATGGACTCCTAAACCACTTAACCGATTATAATAAAATTCGCACACCATGTGCAGTTCGATCCAACTTGAGAGATAGGATACAATAGAAAAAAATAAAAAGTCCACCCGTGCGAAGCCGGGACGGGCAGCTAGTATATTTATATATTTATTTATTTTTATTCAAAAAAGTTATATAAAATTAGTAAAATAAATCTAGAAGAAAATAATCTAGATCTAAAAATAGAAGTCTCATGCACTTAAATTAATAACATTGCCATTTTTACCCACAATCTACCTTCATAATAAATTCGACGTTGGAAGATGCCCCCCCCCCCCACCCAAGGCTTTCTCGGAAAAGGACCAAAATTAATATTCAAATGACAAAAAAAATTGGAACGTTTGAATCTGGTTACTGTTAGTGCGTGACTGAGCCGACAAGAAACTTTCATAAGTTACGCGCTAACGAGCAAAAGATTTTTCAATATTGATGAATTATTCATCCATTATTTTTGTGCCTCAACCTGCATCTAAATACTGATAAAGCAAAGAAGCGAATGCGATCGAGCCTCGGAAACAGAAATTGCTAATAAAATGAAATTCTTTCCTAACAGTTCATCATCATCATCATCAGCCTATTAATGTTCCCACAGCTGGGACACGGCCTCCTCTCAATGAGAGGGGATGGGCTATAAGTCACCACGCGGGCCCTGTGCGGATTGGTAGATGTCACATGTCTTCGAATTTTTGGTTCTAAGACATGCCGGTTTCCTCACGATGTTTTCCATTACCGTTTCTGAGAGCAGTGGTGATGATATAAATTACACAAAATAATGCGTCTGCCTGGGTTCGAACCCACGACTTACTGTTCGTAAGTCGGGGCCGCCACCACTGGGCCACCGCTGCTCTAACAGTTGCCAAAATATAATATAAATAAGCCAAAATATTCAATCAGGAAAATGTGAATTCAGAAGCTTAAATATCGTATCGTTAATCACTCTATAAGCACTCGCTTCACTACCCAGAAGTGGCCTACCTAGAACAGTAAATATTTCTTTCAGAGGAATTCCCGAATGCGAGTAACGACTTGTAATGTATTTTGGACGTCGGCAAACCCTCAAAAGTCTCTCAAAGTCCCTCGTAGGCGTAGTACCCAAATCTAGGCAGATTTGGGTACTACGCATAAGAGGGATTTGTTAAAGCGTATTTGCCGCTACCTACTGAGGCGACAAAATAATTGCTTAAGCTTACTCCTCCGCTGCTCTTTTTTGATTAACTTTGTAGCGGTACTTCCAAGACAGTTGAATATTTTCTCCGAGATTCATCGAGTTTCATTCTCGAGCCACTAAATCCTACCACTCAGGAATTGCAATGCTCGTAAGTCGTACACTTTATAAATGATTGAGTCAAGTGTGAATGCCAATAAAACAGACTACGATCGTTCGATTGCGTTTTAATTAAGTGTTCAAATACGGGTACCTGTGATATACTTTAGTTAGTTTCGACCCGCCCGCGTCACCAGTGAGCTGTGAAGGATTATATCAGCTTTAATAAAATATGGATGAATTAAAAATGGCACCTAGATACAAAGAGGATTTATATGGATTTCTTTGACAACTTTTTTGTTTTCAGATTTAGTTTTAATAATAAATTATCCTTGAAAAAATAATAAATACGACGCAGAAAAGCTTAATGGAAAATTTATGTAGGTACGTTTCATAAAATGGTAAAATAAAGAACTAACGTTTTAGTTGAAAACTAATCTCATAGCACATAGTTAATTAAGTTGTAGAGAAGTGAAATTAAATTATTACTTTAAACAAGCTAGTACCTAGTAGCTAAGTACACACATAATTTATATTTTGTAAGTGGCTTATGCCCGCGGCTTTTCCCGCGCGGAATTCGATAATTGTTCCACGGGATCATACTACAGATATAAAAAGTATCCTTTGTGTTAATCCAGGTTATAAACTATCTGTGTGCTAAATTTCATCCAAATCCGTTCTGTAGTTTTTGCGTAAAAGAGTAACAAAAATCCATCTATCCATCCTCACGAACTTTCGCATATACGAGTATAAGAAGTAAGATTATGTGTAGGTAAGCACAAAACTATCCTTTGTTTATCTCATTCTCTCAATCTCCTATTCGCTAATGAATGTTTCACTACCCGAAGTTTCATGTTTGTCATATCTCGATCCGGTAGGCTTCCGGTCTCTCCGCAGCACAACTCACCGGAGCGAGCTAAGTACGACCCGGACGGTACGGAAATTGTCGTTGCATGATAATGGATATGGACCACTTAGAGCTGCTCTTTTCAGCCATTAGACAGCTAATGGAATGTGGCTAATTTAAGCCCATTGTTTGTTTTTTTGAGACCATTTTTATTTAATACGGTTTTCTTGGAGCGTGGATTAATGACCGCTTTACAGTTTTAAAAGCATTTTTTTTCTAACGTGATTTATTTTTAGTGGTTATATGCTTAAATATATTATGATGTTTAGTAGGTACGTATAACAATGTTATTTTTATGAGGAAGATCAATCATGATATTCAGGTGACAATTTTTTTTTATATTTTTTTTTTCTCGAATCATTTGTAAAATGAAACTCGGAAATGTAATTGGAAAAGTGATGGATGTAACTCGTTTAAAGGCTGTTATCGTTCTACCTGGTTCTAGCAAACAATATCATCACCTGCCTACCCTTTTCCTAACTATGTGCGATAAGATGCGGCTGAATACCAGTATTTTATATGGAGCGACTGCCTACGTAATACCCTGGTATAGACTGTTTGTCAGATTTTCGGACTACTAACTACGTGTAACGACTGTCAAAGATCTATAGATGACAGCCGGGATCAACGAGTTAACAGACTTTCCCAGGCATGGAGACTCGGTATGTAATTGATGGTCACCCATCCACAGACAGGCCTTAGAAAGTGCTGCTCCACTTTCTGCTCCATTTAGCTTAACTGCCGCAGCTGGATCAGGCGGCTGTTATTATCATAGCCAACTCCATATTTCAACTCAATAAGTAAGAAAGTAAATACAACTGAATTGCCAGTTTCAAGAACACTAATGATGCTCGACCTAAAGAGAGCTTCACACAATTCATGTTACCATTCGATGCCGTATAAATCACTACGTTTAATACTACAGGATTATACTGACAAATATGACGATTAATAGCTCACATATTCTCTCAAAGGGTATATTTTGTATATATATGTATATTCAATGGATTATGTTCGATTTCCATAAGCCGGTTGTTGGATATACTATTTAGGGTGGTTAAAAAAACTTACTTAACTATTGACAAAATATTTGATATATCAGAAAGAAAGATAAAACAGGCGTTAAAACTAACATGAAAAATAAGTCTTAAGAAACTTATATAAAACAGATTGTGTGACATATAATAACAAACAGTGAAAAAGGGCAAAGTGTGATGTTCGACCAACTAGAAGGGCGGATCCTCCATCCAACCAGGCATGCGTTATTGCCCGGCGTATCATGAGCGCGTTTTTAACATCAGTCGAACATATAAAAAAGGGCGAAGAATCATTAGAAAACATATGGTTTGCGGTGTTCACCAATGGCATCCTATTTTTCAAATCTCGATAAAATATAGCTCCTATGAAAAAAGGAGATATACCTAGTCTTCTACACATAAGCAAATGCGCGCATATACCAACGCATTGTTTGCTACGCCGTAGCTCGTAGCTGGCGAACGATTATTATTGCTTCGGTTATAACGTGGCAATATATTGCAATCCGTCGCGCTACGAAGCTGTTTCGCGAAACTTCAGCTTTGGCATTCTGTATACTTGACACACACAAAACCTTACATGATCTAGGTTGTGGATAAAGCATTATTGTTGGAGCTGGCAACAAACCGAAGATCGTGTTTCAGTACGTATAACAGCTTGTTTATAACAAGCAGATGCAGCTGTTTCTAATAATATAACATTTCGATAGGTATAACTTGATTACAAAACACGACGTTGTCAACTTTCTGAATGCACCCGCAATCAGAAAGTTGACAACGTCGTGTTTTGATTATTTAATCAATAACTACTGAATGAAATTATGTAATCTCACTCTAAGGGGCTTAAATATTGGCTAAGCATTGCAATAATAACATTGGATAAGGCATTGTAACAGTTTTAGAATTCCAAGTATTTTTAAATCTAAAACTAAATATTCAGTATAATTATTTTAGTTATTGCAATATTCAATCAAAATTTCAGTGCAACAAAGAGCGATAGAAGCAATACATATGACAGCTTTTTGTGACGTTGCCAACTTTCAAAATGCACCCTCTAAACATACACTAGGGATTAAAACTATAAATTGACCCCGTATACCACTCTAAACCACTCGTAAAATGTTACGTTATTACTCTAGTAATTGTGACAGTTGGAGTCCCGAACATACAGCAATTTGGAGCGTCTGTGACACGTGACAGGTTGAATGTCTATTATCATAATAGGTTTACGCGCCGTATCCGATAAACGTTGGCAACGTGATTGTCTGAACTCGCGCTATGTCGGGGCCTCGAGGTACTTGAGGTACAGTGGTACTTTGGTTAAATTAATTAAGGGCACTTCCAAAACCGTTTGAAGTCATTAACCATTAGAGTAATATCCCGGGCACACATTACATTGTTATAGGGTAAATATGGAAATTGCGTTAGTGAACGATTTAATTACTAGAAATTACATTACGGAGCATAACAATGTTGTCATGTCCAATTAATTATTTATTATAAATAAGAATAATATGGGCTGGATATATTAGGCTTTTGAATTGTCAAATAACTTTTACTGGAAAAAATAAAGCAGTCAGGCAGCTTTTTCACTGAAAATTGTCATTTATTCTTTAGATTAAAGCTATTTGACTAAGTATTAAAAATAAGTGTAAAAGAGGTGTACTATATTCTTAATTGTTTATAATATAATACGCCACTTTACAACAACAACAAACCCAACAGCCAGCTAACCAACCAACAGGTATAGTCATAGTAGTAGATTTAGGCTTAATAAGTTCAAATTATTAAGCCTAAATCAGTTCAAAAAGGCTCCGAGACCCTTGGTGTTGCAGGTAGGTAAGTACGTAAGTATAGTTTGCTATAACCGCTATCCATGCGTTCAATCAGCAGTTAGCCTGTTTGCCATAAAAATAGAGTCTTAATACACATATGCCCCAGTCCCCACTCGATATTACCTGCTTGAATTTCGGTTATTATGATAACAAGGCCAGGTTGGTTAATTTGATACATTAGGGAATATGCTAGTACGCTCCTTACCAAAACTATTTACGTTCTAATTTAACTTAGGTAAATATCCGCCTAGGTCTTTTTCTTCAGACCAAAGTCATGACTTACGATAAATTATAAATTCGTTATTAAGAATCTCTTTGAGCTCACGATAGACAGTAAGAATATTTTTATTTATATGCATTATTAAAAAGCACCTTTAACTTGAACATAAATAACTTTGAACCAGGTGCAAACTCAGCGCACACTTAACACTTTAATGTGACTTTATTAGTTTACTTCACTATATTATTAAAGTACTTCACTGTAAGTACTGTTTGACTGAATGCTATTTCTGTAATAGACTTCCAACTGGATGAACTAAGGAGAATTTCTTATTAGTATTTATTTCGGTTCTTAGTTATTTGCAGCTATGTTATGTCAGCCAGCTTTTTGGAACGGCAATCCAACACGAACGCGATCGAAGAGAGATCAGGCACCACTCATAATTATTCTTACACAACCTCAAACATTTTATAGAAGGTACCTAATAGTTACATCTGAATTTATTCCAACTGCTCGTTCAGATAAGAACCAAACATTAATCCCCCGGCTTGTCCCCTCCAAATTGAAAATGACCAAAATCTGGAGCGAATTTCTCGATTCAACCACTTCGGGAAATTTAAGTCGCGTCACGTCGCAGTAAAACGACCGCGATGTTTAATGGCAGGTAGTTAGGGAAACTAATGCGAATTGAACGGCTACACAGATAATTATTAATCACTCAAAATTCATAACCAATTTTGAACTTTACATGTCCGAACTATAAAACAGTGGTTCTGTCCCAGCCGAGGTTGGTGGAGGTACATGCTGGCTTTTCGATTTATGGTGTACTTTACGGTAAGATTTCAAAGGTTAAGTTTAACTGGCTATAGAGTTCTGAGAAATCCATTTAAATCCATTCCATTCTACCGAAATTCCATAGAAATCAATCGATGGCAAAGGCCAACGAGCAAGGTATTATTTAAATCATTTATTTTACTAAATGTAAATCAGTTAATCAAGTTGTAAATTTAAATGTGTTTTCGAAATGTAAAAGGTTATCCCTCTTTAGTAAATCGTAGACTATAGTATTCACTATTTACTAAGTATCGAACAAAATATTATTTGAAATTATGCTTCCATTTAAAATCTTGCGTTAGGCTTATTAAGCTAAAAGTGACACTGGATATTAATTATGTAGTCGAAGTAGAAACATAAATAACGAAAACTGAAATGTAAAGTCGAAACTTTATATGGGTACCTCTATTGATGATCCGTGCTTAGCAGATAATTATGATGATGTTTTTTAGTCACGAAAACATTTAGGTAAGCCTGAAGAAATGACCTTATCTAACAAGAAATAAATGTACTCTAGAGAAGTTAACCTTTGTGGTAACTTAGGAATTTACTCTGGCACGTTGTAAAGAAAAAAGAAACAAACAATAAGAAGAAAAGCAGACAGTTAAGACGTCCGTAAAAGTGAGAGATGTAATTAGTATGATTTTCTTTACGATCATTATTTCGATTCATCATCTTAACGCCACTCAATATATTGTACTAGTGGAGGGCGTTGTGACGACAAACCATTTTCAAAGACCGTTTTGTGTTCTGCGATGATGAAACCGGTTTACGTCCTGAGTTCAAACAGTCTTCGTTGCACAAACCAGTCTTCGAATAAATTACTTGGTGCGTTTTTTTATTACGCCTAAGAAAATACAGTCGAGAACGCAATGATTCAACTATCTATCTCACTTAGGTCACTCGTCCCGTCGTCGTCCTTAACGTTCCGCGTTAAATTGTAGTCTTTGGTTCCGCAACGAAATAATCGCTAATGTATTACCAGTTGTCAATGCTGCCGTTCATTATGCGACCGTCAAACCCGTGCAGAAACTGCAACTATTTCACTAGACGAAAACGCAATTCTATTCCATGTTCTAAGAAGTTTCAGTCGTCTTCAAACCAGTTGCAACGACGACCGTTTTCTGCAACCGTTTTCGCCGTCGGAAAACGGTTGCGTTTCGTCCGTCAAAAATTCGACAAAGACGGTGGGTCTTTGTCGATTTTTTGAAGGACTACTACTTTTGACTAAATTATATACTCAAATAGAAAATCACTACAACATACAAACGATCGACCGATAACCTGGTGAAGGTTGCGGGAATCCGTTGGATGCAAGTCGCACGGGACCGGTCAATGTGGCGACACTTGGGGGAGGCCTATGTCCAGCAGTGGACGTCTTTCGGCTGAAATGATGATGATGATACAAGCGATCCTTAGAGGACCTACAGCACCTATACAATAAAGTGAAGTACTCATAAAATAATATATAAAAACATATTTAAGATTACTGCTTCAGATTTGTACTTTTACTGTAAGTATACTGTTTGTCCAACCCACATCCTTATTATGTACATAACATTTTATTTATTCATGAGAGCGTAATTGGGTTGTGGCAGAACAATCCGCAGGATGCTGTCAGAATGTCAATTTGTGAGAAGCGTTTGCATCTCGTTATGGTTATTGTTGTACGTGCTTCTTGTAGTAGAATTCAAGAATATTATTGTATTAAAAAAAACGGCCAAGTGCGAGTTGAACTCGTGCACCAAGGTTTCTGTATAAAGTGGTAGGTATTTTTTATTTAAACGTTTTACGGTTTTCACGCGTTTCTGAGAAAAAGGGTATTGACTGACAGATTAAGACATTTTCTACTAGTCTACCTTCGGGTGATGCAGAAACAAAACGTCGGCAGTCGCTAATTATGAATCAGCTCATAATTCTAGAAAGTGCTCAGGGCGAAAACTACTGGGAAACTGTAAAATACCTTCGTGGAAAGTCTAATTGAAATAACCCAAACCATTATATTGATGAAAATAGATTTAGCAAATCTTTGCAAAATCCTTTACACAGTTTTTTGTTTTGAATAAAAATGGATATAACGTTCCCATTACTGCGATTCAGGTATCCCATCTGTCAGAGTTAAAGTATTATTGAAGCAGGGACCGATTAGCCGGTAAATGTCAACTGCTAAATATGTGCTTCGTTCCGAACGACAGAGAGTAAACATTGCCAAAATCCTCTCGCTTGGCAACCGGGCTGGTATTTGCAGAGTTGCATTTGCCAACTTCACGCAGTACGAATTCCATAATGTTGTTTGATCCACTGCTAATCTCAAATAACACCAGCGTTTATAGTTTAACAAGCATAATTCATGAACACAAATTTTATTATTTAGTAAAGTTAGTACTAATGATGAGTAAATGAGTGTTACATTTGTACGTATATTATGCAAATATGCACCCAATACAACATTAAATTAATTAGCAATGCTAAATGAAGCCTGAAAAGTAATACAATCCAAAGTCCTTGAAATACTAATCACATTTGGCGCCCACATTCTGAATCAATTTAATCAGATTTACCGAAGCTTTTGGCCTGAAAAGTAGATTAAGCATCGAATCAAGGGGACGTAATATCTGTTGATAAAAACCTGAACGACACATGGGAAATATCGCGTAAAAGCAGCGTATCCAGATTAGTTTTTGTAATTTACTGAGATAAGGGAATTTCGTTGGAAATTGTTCGACATGTAAATTCAAAATAATGTGCACTAGCTTTGACGGGGGTAATTTAGTTGAATGTCACCCTAACAACCAGCAATTTTAGATGAATTTTATCCACTGAAACCTAGTCTAGTTTAAAACATGGCTGTTTGGAATATTACCGGCAAAATCCTGTTTTCAGCTAAACTAGTTTTGTAGTTTTATATTCGTTTATGAGCTTTATTTTTATACACACCACTAACTGATAGAGGAATATGCTAGTTGAAAATATGGACATTTATACATATACAGGGTGTAAACAACCTTATCACGAAGCCGTCAACCAAGCACATCAAACTAAGTAACTATACGCAAAAAATATTACTGGGAAACGACTTTCTTTTAGGGTGAAAAATCATGTTTTGTGGTAAAAATGTAACGCACTCAAAACATTGTGCTGATGGATGGTTTGAATAGTAAGGTCTTACATTAAAAACTTGTATTTAAATAAAAACTTGGCTAAAAGTTGGAATTTTGACCCCCAATATCTCCGTAACTAGAAGGTTCCCAGGTATGGTGTAGAACAAAAAAAATATCGCAATGATGGGGGAAACAAGTACCTTTCGACTTCTTTAAGAGGTTTTTTACACCCTTTATACAAAGTCTTGTTTATTTGCAAGCATGATAATAAATGCGAGCATTTGGTGCCAACTGTATTTTATGAAACTTGGCCTTCAGTCAGCTAGCCAGACGGCCAGGTCAGCTCCCGGGTAGGAAGGCTGATAGTCAGTTAAGTTAACTGATTGGCAAATCTTGCTACCGTGACATGGACATAACATAACATCACGCCTAAAACCCCGAAGGCTTAGGCAGAGGTGTACTATCGAGGACACAACCCTCCTGATCACCACTAAGCAAATTTTTGCTTGCACTTGCAACATTAAAACGCTCTCTTGCCCCGCCCCGTTGAGTTTGTAAGGAAATAATGAATGAAAGATACCGATCGGCAGAGCGCAATGACGACGCACGCCAAACGAGTGTTATTGTTAGTTTACGCGCCAAAGTTGACGCTATCCTAATAGACCTAAACTTTAAGGGGGCGTAGCTCGGCGCCTCCGCATGATTTAAGCGAAAAAAAAAATTAACTGATCAGGCGGAAAACACCACGACTGTACCTAATAGTACACCCACAATTCGCCAGTTATGTTTAAGTCCCATGTGATAGGGGACGAGCCTATTGCCATCAACCGAGCACAAATCCAGACTCTGTGGCTGCTTCTGAGAAATTCCTTATGAAAAAACCCAATAACACTATACCCGACCTGGCGGGATTCGATCCAAGGACCTCACACTCAGCAGTCGTGTTTCAAACCACTAGACCAACGAGATACTCAACTCATGCCCACACTACAAAATAGTGCAGTGACGATGCGGAAAACTTTTTTTTTTCCAAACTTCTCTATATGGCCCCAAGGGGTGCTTAACTTTAGCAAAGTAGAAGTGGCTTCATTTTTGCTGAAGTTCCGCTCTCTGCCCCCAGCACCAATTATTATTACAAGAATGATTTATTTTGTTCTTGTTTTTTTATTTAATTTCTACTTGGCAAATAAATTGGCATTCATCCTATTAGTAATTAGTGATTAACACTAAAAGCATCGCCGTTGCGTCACCAGCCAAGAGTCAAAGGTGAGAAATGTGTCTAGCGCCTGTATACAAGGTGTAAACTGACCCTTAACGAAGCCGCCAACCAAGCATTCTGTAAATCAAAATTATTGCTGGGAAAAGACTTCTTTTGAAGATTAATAATCACGGTTTACGGTAGATCTCAATGTAATGCACTCAAAACACTGTGCTGATGGATGCATTGAATAGAAAATTATAACAATAAAACACTAGTTTAAAAAAAAAGTTGTAACTTTGACCCCCAAAATCTCCGAAATTAGAAAGTTCCCAGGAATGGTCTTATGGTGTTCTTCGTTGTTTACCTTTGCAATAAGATCATTTCCACGTCTCTAGGTCTCTTACATTCAAAAATATTTTCATTTCATTGAACATACCCTAGATCAGCCGATTAGAAAAACAAAATGGCTGCCATTCGCGGCGTGTGGGGTTAGGAGTATTTATAAACATGTGTTTGTGGATAGAAATGAGTAAATAATATGACCCTAAAGTATCGGTAACCGGTAGCCAAACACATTGTATATTTACTAGGTACGGGCGGTACCCTTGTAAATGTATGGGAACGAGTCCTACTCTATCGAGTTAAACTTCATGTTAGATGAAATTGTTTAGTGTCTCAAGTTCATTCATTCGATTCTCCGTACCAACAATTTGTTTGAGTCTAACACTAAAGTTGGATCGCTGCACGATTTTAGCCTCATGGGTGACCAACCGGACCTGTACTCGACTGTACCTTCTGCATTATGAATTAAGGTATTACCGTAGTAACCGTAGCCAAATATTTACTGCAGTAAATAACGTATGATCATATTCATACTCACAATATGACCGTACCTATGTAACTCACGCCCTCTTATTATAAAACGTGGTCTTATAAAAGTACCGGCTGTAGTACTAGGTTTAAACCATGAACTTGTATAAACGTTATTACAAAACGAAGTTTATCGCTAGTCCTAGAACTATCTATGATACCAAAGTTAGACCATCGTGACCCCTAGTTTAACTATGGTACTAAATTGTCAACTCGTTTTTTAACATATCTAAATTGGTTTTCGTCGACTTATCTTCAAGTATTTTAGCCGACTCGGCAATAAGTTGACGCAGTATAAATCCTAGAATGAAATTTGTATTAATGTAAGTAATGTGGCATAGGTACATAGTTTAGCTTATTGCATCATATACTGTGTGTAGTTGTGTACGTAATCTAACTTGTCAGTTATCACTAACCTTTTCTTCTGAACTCCAATTTTCACCTCTTTTTTTTCCTTTGTTTGTTCCATTTTTTAAATTGAGTGCCCACACGATCTCACCACAAAGAATACTGTGCCCAAAGAACTGTGCCTTTACTTGTATTATTACTCTTGAAGTGCAACCGGACATTTAGTTTACTTTAAGATGTAACATAAACATTTCGATAACATTACTCGAATTACGCGCGCCGCCCCGTTCACTCCATTATACGCGCTAGCTCGATAGTTGTTCCAAAACAGAACAATTGGATGCATTAAAAAAAATACAAGTTGGAATATTTAAATATCTCTAAATAACCAAACTTTATATTTTACCACTACAAAAAACAATTTATAAAATATTTTTTCTTTAAATTACATAACAACATTTTGTAAAAAAGGAACGGTGCAGAGAACGCTGAACGAATGAATGAATAGTTTAAATATTTTGTTGCTTATAATCTGTGGATAATGTTTAGACCAGGGACTATCTTTGGTACTAAGTAGTCCTTTGTTGGTCTACGATTTGTAATACGAATGAAAGAACTAACGTTAGTACCGTAACAAACCTAGACCTTTTAGTCCTGGTTTAAACCTGGTACTTATTGGAAGTTTTATAATAAGACGGACGTAGTTTCATATTGCTTAGACACATGTTTTAGTTATGCTTTGCTAGCACTATGTTAAATTTCAGACTATAAGTTCCTTTCTCGTGTTTTGCATCTTACCTGAACGCGCCTTAAAAGGTAAGGCTGACCCGTGGGTACCGCACGATCTCTCGCGAGGCGGCGAACCTCCTTGCCGGATTGCCGCCACGGGATCTGGAGGCAATAGTCCTCGCACGAATGGCGGGCGGAGGCGCTATGCCGGGGGGAAACTCGCGGCAAATTGTCGCTAAGCGAACGGACTTCCGGCGGGATCTCATGGCGACATAGAGAGAGCGACTGTCGCAACTCCGTGCAGGGTACACCATAATAGTGGCGATAGGTCCCGTCTTTGAGGAGTGGCTTGAGCGACGCCACGGCGTCCTCACCTTCTGCCTGACGCAGGTCCTCACCGGACACGGTTGTTTTGGGAGGTTCCTGCACCGAATCGGGCGGGAAGAAACGCCCGGGTGTTTCCACTGCGAGGATCGACTGGAGGACACTATGGAGCACACGGTGGAGGTGTGCCTCGCGTGGGCGGAGCACCGCCGTGTCCTCGTAGCGGCGATCGGCGGCGGCGACCTCTCGCGTCCGGCCCTGGTTCAATCCATGGTTTGGAACGAGACGGAATGGGACACCGTCACCTCCTTCTGCGAAGCAGTAATGCTAGAGAAGGAGGTGGCGGAACGTGAGAGGGAGAGAACATTATGTCCCTGACGCCGCGGGAGACGCCCTGGGCGTCGGGGGCCACGTCGTGTGCCCTGGCCACCGTAGGCGCGGGCCTGTGGAAGGAGAGCTATGGGCTAGCTTACCGTCCGTCCGTCTCATGACGACAGGCCGTGTCGACGGCGCGTTCGTGTTTCACGCGCGCCTCAAAGAGAGTCAGCAAAAGGGACGAGGAAGGCAAGGGCCGATGCCTGCCGGGGCTGCGGGACTGTTCGAAAGAGATATCGTGGCCCCGAAACACAAAGGGCGATGAACGAACATGGATGGATTTTAGTCAGTAAAAGTATGACACTCCTTCCTGCTCCGCCCAGAGCGGGAGGTGTCATTTGATGATTTCCCATCGCAAAAAAAAAAAAGAGCGAAGTATTAAAGAATAAAATAATGAAGACAAACAAGGATAGTTACAGTACCTATATATTTTGGGTTGACTTTATATAAAAACTGCCTATACTGACAAAGCCCAATTGAGTGAACTCTTAAAGAAATGAAATGTATTGAAAAGTTGAACAATGTATAGCTTCATTATTTCAGATGCCTACTCGGTATGAAAGATATTCTATTTGCGTCTCCAATGTAATGTAAACTTTCTTAAAACGCTTCAACAAGCTATCCATTCAGTCATCAATATTTACGTTAAAGTTTATATTATTTATCGCCGTTTCAGAACATCTTAATCAATCATTCCGAAGCGCTAAGCAACCTGCAACGCTTGAACAACTTAAATTGCCAATTACACTAATTTGCTAGACGCTCTCGGCAAACTCTCACATTTATAACATTCTCTTTGCTAAGGTAAATGTACGCCAAATTAATAACTCTTCTTTGTAAAACAAAGTGTGGTTTGACTGTCCTTCTATTGAATTAAAAGGAAAAGTTTTTTTTATTATTAATTACAAACTAAGAATTGAAAAAAAAAGATTTTTCGCGTCTTCTTCTTCTTTATCGTGTGACTAGTACCTGACCTGGTATCATAGTTTTTAAGTCGCCCATGGCCTCAGCATGGCTTTACATGCCGTGGGGCAATATCTCTCAGGCATGCTGGTTTCATGAGTGTTCCTCAGGACGTTTTACTTCACCGAAGCAAGTGATAATTATACAATCTGCACATGAATCCTAAAAATCTGAACATAAAAAAAAAACAAAACTTTTAAAAAATAACAAGGAATGTTATTCGGGTGTTCAAGCAAAACAAAGAAGAGCATGTTATAAAAAGCAATGTATGCAGTGCAAACTGCTATGTTTTTTTTGGGAAATAAATACTTATTATTATTATAATTTTGACATAAGATGCACAACTAGACTTTTTGCACCAGTGTGCTGTGCATTTGCTTCCTACAGTATTTATTCAAGCGTAAATTCACATGGAAATTGCCTTGATAACAGTCACGGTGACTGTGATAAATATGTTACAACTTAAAAGCTCAAATACCGTAGCTTCAGTAAAAAATGTTTGTACTACCCGAAAGCCACTGCGGCTTTCGTAGCATATTCGTAGCTCGTAGCGATGCTACGAGTGCCTACTGCGTGCTACATAGTTGATGTGAGCACAATAGGGAATATGCATGTAATTTTTTTATCACTTGCATCAATTAAATACAGTGTTATCATCATCATCATCATCATCATCATCATTTCAGCCGAAAGACGTCCACTGCTGGACATAGGCCTCCCCCAAGTGTCGCCACATTGACCGGTCCCGTGCGACTCGCATCCAACGGATTCCCGCCACCTTCACCAGGTCGTCGGTCCACCTAGTGGGAGGTCTTCCAACGCAACGTCTTCCGGTTTGCGGTCGCCACTCCAGAACTTTTCGGCCCCATCGGCCATCCGTTCTACGAGCAATGTACCCTGCCCACTGCCACTTAAGTTTGGCAATTCTTCGGGCTACGTCGGTGACCCTGGTTCTCTTGCGGATGTCTTCATTTCTGATTCCAATTTCTGATGTGAACTCCGAGCATAGCCCTCTCCATTGCCCTTTGGTTGACTTTAAGCCTTATGATAAGGCCCATTGTGAGCGACCACGTTTCGGTCCCGTATGTAATCACTGGCAACACACACTGGTCATAGACTTTCGTCTTGAGACACTGCGGTAAGTTGGACGAGAAGATACCGCGCAGCTTCCCGAACACTGCCCAGCCGAGTCGGATTCGACGATTGACCTCTTTGTCGAAGTTAGACAGTAAAAGTTAAGTTCAACATTGCTTGTCGCTCAAAAATAATATTAAACTCCTGCAATTTTCTGACAGTTCAAATGTCCGTGACTGTCATGGCTATGATGTGACGTCATTTACCTCAATCTGCCTTGTTTACATCTAATTTTTTGGCCTTATTATAGTAATTTGACTAATTGTATGTCCTTTATTCAAGCAAAAATTGCGATAACGATATAATAAAATCTTAGTGAAACTTTAACTAGCTTTCCAAATAAAAGTGTTTTTTTTTTATACATAGACTTTGACGTCACTACCGGCGTTATCGAGGACGACGCGTTTTGAGAGTGCGTTCCGTTTCATCAAAAACATGCTACATAAAAATTATTTTATGTAGCAAATTGTAAAATAAGTGATGTTTTAGAGACTTAAGGGGGTGGTATCTGCTTACGAGAGGTTTTCTCCATGTAACTGCTCTTTGATGAGTGAACAATTGAAATAATTCTAACTTTATTATTACTATACGAAAAAAATATTCAAAGTGAAGCATTTTTTCTTTGAAATTTTATAACTACTCCTAAACGGCATTAAGTTTTAGTATTTTTTTTTCACACAAATATTTGTCACTTTTTTCTTCACAAAGTGTACAATTGGCATTTTGATCGAATGATTAATAAGGCTACAATTAAATAAAAACCACTCATTTCCCACTATTCGGCCCGTAGTGACTGCCGTAACAACCACTTTGTAGTGCAAGCTGATTAGAACTTTATTCTAACAGCATTTCAAACGAAGTTTGAACCACCACAAATAGATTTGCTAATTTAGCAGATACCCCAGCCTTAAACAAGCTTACCACAATGTTATTATGCGCTAATACCAGGCATTTTTAATAAATATAAAACCACAGATTTCGACAGTTTAGGTATGTTAAGTTCCATTTATTATTAATGTAAAATAAATGCATAGCAAATATTTGCATAGGATATTACAACTAAAAATGGAAATATAAAAAAAAAACTTTATTTGCAAATAATAAAACCGACTTCAAAAAACCTTTGTTTGATTGATTTGGTGTTTTTGTCACCGGCTTCTGAAGCTAAAGTTATTTTTCGCTCTTTTGTGTCTTCTTTTTGTGGTTTTTTAATAAGTCGGTTTTATTTTTTGCAAAAAAGTTTTTTTAAATAAGTAGAAAACGTTGAGCTAAAAAGTTAACAAACTGATTTACATGTACATATTTATTTACTAGGATAATCGATTTTGCCAGTAAGTACATTACACTTTTATTATCTCTGTGTATAAACTAGATTTCAATTTCGATATAGGAATTTATTTTTACAAAATAATAAATCGAGAACATTGAGATAAAACCAAACATATTCTGTAGTACTATAACAATTTATTTTACTACTGTATAAAACTATCGCATTTCTGTCCGGACATCTAATACAATATACGTAAAAACAAAATTGGGGAATAACATGAAAATCTTATTACTAAATCTTATCTATGTCATTTATATTTCAGCTACAGTACGGTTTGTTATTGTTACGTCAGATGAAAATGAAAATGATTGACGATAACTGAATGCTATCTTTTCTCTTTTAAGATAATTACGAACACGTAGAAAAACCTTTGTAATGTTATTAATATGATAGATACTTATTTATGAGTGTAGGTATATGATATCAGGTAGCTTGGATAAATTGGCATTCTATCAGTGATAACGGTTGACGGCACGGTTGGCACAGTGGCTGAGTGACGGCGATTCGATTTCCGAACAGAACAAATATTTGGGTCAAATATCTGAGTCTGACTGTTTGTTTATGTGAGTTTTAATGTTTGTAAACGCACCCAAAGGCCACGAAATTCCCGTAATTAAAAAAAAACAAAGATTGTCGAAAAGTCAGATGTCGAATGATTTTATTTATTTATTTAAACTTCATGTATTTACATTTATTCTGACTTAAATAGGTAGTAGTTACGAACTTTTCTAATGAATTGATGATTTTCGAATGTGTTCCCATACAATACTGCAATAATCTACCGAAAAGTTTCTATATCTTGTTGAAAGTCTCTGTAGGAATATGAAACGCTTACCACTTCTGTAGTCTCACAGGTGTTTATGAAAATCGTTGAAGTAGAATAGTTTTAGAATAAGAAACTTGCAGGAAATACCTATCGCATTGAGTCCGCCTCTGTACTATGTGCTGGAAGTATTTTATAAATGAACTAGCAAAGTGAGAGTGTAATGCATACACAACCGAACAGTTTAGTTGGCAGACTAGCACAGACAGAGGTAAATCTCATCACCGCCACAAAGTAATAGTCATGTCATGTATCCCTCACCTACCTACTACAGCGGGATTATAACATAACATTTTCAGACAGCTTTATCATCATCATCATCATCATCATTTCAGCCGAAAGACGTCCACTGCTGGACATGGGCCTCCCCCAATGGGGAGTTTTTGCCATAATCGCCACGCTTGGCAGGCGGGTTGGCGATCGCAGTACGGTTGTTACAAAAGCACAGAGAACGCTGCTGCCCATTCTCTGGTAAGTCCCCTAGTCGCCTCTTACGACACCCACGGAAAGATATGGGATGGTGCTATTCTTTACGTCCGACACCATACCACAGCTGACAGACAGCAGACAGCTTTATAGGCAACTTTATATATATGCCCATAGATATACATATACCTTACATACTCAACTCTGCAAGAGTAGGCCTATGTAATTAAAAAAAAAAAAACTAAAATAAATGTGATGAAATATAAATTATGTTGGTAAATATATATGACCTTATAAAATAAAACGCGTGTTTTTTTTGTAAACAATGCCTGACTGCGGTGTTTTAATAATTAAGTATACCAAAACTGAGTTTTCGATTTTAAAACACATGAAAATTTTCATGAGTACTCCGTTCTTAATATTTATTCGCTGACTCTTTAAACATGTGAATTTAATTAAGAATAGAATATGCAAAAGGTGCGGCCACTGGTTACACTCCGTTATTACATAACCCTTGTATAAACCAGACCAATAACTTATTCAATATATATTTTTTTTACACAATTCTTTTACGGGGGTGCTATTTTGTGTTTTAACAGGTTTTGCTTGATAAAATCGCATCTCACACCTGATACAGAATATAGACAGATGAGCATGAAAGCTTTGAACTTAATTAATAAGCTGTTAGCATACCACCCACATATAGAGAATAAATTATTGGCGTTCCATTCATAGCTGGCGTGCTATATCAACACAGATACATTATCAATTTCATTCATAAATTAATAACATACGTACGGTGGAGGGTTGCGGGAGAAATTAAAACAATTACATAATAATATTTCCTCTTGAAACTATGAATAAACAAGTTACAATATAAAAACATGTCACCATTCGCCACTCTACCAAATGAAAGTTGTAATGGAAGCCGTGAGTTTTATTCAAAGTTATAAAATATTCAGAATTTTACACTGGGTTCCATTATGGAAAGCGGAATATGTTTCAGCGGAAAAAATGAAGTGTGAAGTGTGTGTGTGTGTGTAAAAAATGAAGTAATGCGTTGGACCTTTTCTCGTCAATCCTCAATTAGGAGTTTAAAGCAAGGGTAGAAAGGATATGGGTTTGGATTCTTTCCGTTAAACTACGTCGAAACTTTAGTAGGGCTTAACCCTAAGTAGTCTCTTAAAAACACTTATCCTCTCATAGGTTGTGTTTTTCTGATAAAAAATAAATCTGTTCCACTTAGTAGATTCACTACTAATAAGTATCAACTGTCCTCTATAATTTTAATAATATTCGAGTACATACCTACATTACTATACCTAGTACTTCTTACAAATTACCGTTATTCCGTCCTCACCGTCGAAGCCCGTCGTGACGACCCCATTCCATGCCTACCTCTAACAAGAGCCTGCCGGCGCACTGAGCCTGTTACATTAAATATTGTCCTTAAATAATAATCATGATCCGAACCAGCCTGCCTCTTGCTGTCCACCTCCAGCTACGGCCTCCGTTCGTACCCCACCACACGGTATATCCTTAATGTGTAATTTTTAAGTTTTTTGCCGTGGCTGGAGGAATTACATTTAAATCATTCTCAGGATGGCAGCCGACCTACACCCACACTGACACTGACACTGACATTTATTTGTTTCTAAAATTTTTATTATTGAATTCACATTATTTTTTAATTATTCAATCAGCTGACTAAAATTGTCAAAAATTTTGTGTGTTGTGTATCTAATATGGGTCTACGAGTATGACCTGAAATAAATTATATATATTTATTTATTTTTATTGGGTCAACCAGCGAGATAAGATTTACAAATATTATTAGTCTGGATTTCCTCACTGCAGGGCATCAGCCTCCTTACTTTCCCTTCTTCTATCCTACTTGCGATCAGTTTTCATCGAAAGAGCCGATTCATTTCCGTTCTTTAATTTGTGTAAGAGTACCTACTATTACTGTTTGTGGATGATTCGTGTTTATTTCCACCTACCCTACCTACTCTTTGGTGTATGTATCAAAAGAAACGTTTGATGTAGTTTAATCCGATAAAGCACGATTACGCCTCGGGCTCAAGCTTGATATTTTAATTAAAATATTATAGTTAAAGATCAAATCAAAATTCCTGGAGGCTTTGTACTGATTATTCGGTAGATGATAACGTGAATTATAATTACATACATATAAAATTACTAACCTGAGATAAGCGAAACAACCGCTCCTGTCATTCTGTGGGTTTGTTTGAACAAACCTTTTTCATTATTTGATTAAAGCTCATGAAATATTCTTCTTTCTTCTCTGTCTCCGTTTACATGATTATTTTATTTTTAGATATAAACAAAAATTAACATACAACCTCTGACGTTAACGTATACTATTTCGAATTATGTCATTAACTTATCTCTAAAGGAACAGAACTATATATTTATTCATAGACCTAAAAATGATACATAATATTCACCAAATAATGGCTACTAATAAATTGGCATTCATGGAAATACCGAGAATATGTTATTATATCATTAATTCATCAATCGCCTACCCTTCGCACTACCTACACCTTCGTGAGATTTAATCTGTTCTTTGAAATTGGGTCGTTGACACCGCAAATATCAGAAAGCCAATGAATTAAACCGTTATTTTTCGCAATCCCCTCCGACAATCCATGTCAAAAACTTATAAAAAATTAAGGTAATAAATGAAACTGAGAGCGCCAATTTTCTTTAAAACACAGGATTTAATAGAATAACAAAACCACGTCAGTGAATTTCGAGTATTTGACCCGTCAGAACAATTACCTCGAGCGGTAAACGGAAACTGATCAAAGTGAGCAAGTTGAATCACTCGATCGCTCTCAGGCATTCTATTGGTGAATGGCAAACAAGTACACAACAGAGCAGTGGGCACGCTCCTTTGTCTTGAACTAAACCTCGTAAATAAAGGCACATACCAACTAATGGATTAGTTTCCCTTGCACACGTTCTGCAACAAACAAACAATCAGTGCCTATTGAAAAGTTACTCAACGGTAAAGTAAGTGTTACTTGAACAAGTTACATTTAAGTAAACTTCCAGAGAAATTAAGGTATAAAGTTATTAGCTTCTCACGCAAACTTTCCATTAGCTCATGTCATTGATCATGCTAATGCTTTAGTTACGAAACGTATACATTTAAGCATTTTGGTGTAATTAGGACGAAGCTTAAATTTAATTTAATTTAAGCTGTGATTACATAACTGGTGATTTCAGACGTGAGTGCCGTGATTCGATTCATAGACAGATATAGGTACTTTTCAAATTATTCAGGTCATATCGTTATTGTATGTAATAATTCTGGGAGGCCTTGGATTCACAGAATTTTTCTATTCGATGAATAATACGACTGTACCTAGAGTACAGTCGTATAATATCGAACAGTATCTGTTTGTTATTATACGACTGATTTATGCTATGTCGTGAATTACATTTATATCTCAGTTTTTTCAGTTATCACCTGAAATCCAAAATACTGTGGAAAAGCTCTTTTTATTTTGGTTACTTTTTGCATCGTAAGATTGTATCACGGATTGTGCCACGTGTGGTAGTAGCAGTGATTGATCGACGCGCGGCAAACTACCAAAATTTTAAATTTAATTTGGATGCTCCAGGATAGCCCGCGAAATTCAAATTTTTCTTGCATTTTTTTCAATTGACAAGCTAGTGCTAGGTTGTATGTTGATTAAAATATTGTTCGCGACTATAAGACGTATGTACTACTACACTACTACAACAGCCCATAACGTCCACTGCTGGACATAAGCCTCTCCCATGATGGGAGGAATTTGCCGTAATCTCCACGCTTGGCAGGCGGATTGGAGATCGCAGTTATGAAAGACTAACAGAAAACGCTGCTGCCCATTCTCTGGTCTACGGAGGCGCAAGGTGTTCTGCCTCAGACATTAGTCGCCTTATACGACACCCGTGAGTGTAATGGTTTGGTTCTATTCTACTCTGCCGGATACCACACGGCTAAGACGTATGTATAGTTACAGAATTATAATCATCAAAATCATCAATACAACCCTCCAAGTTCATAAAGGTCGAGGAACGACTTTTTCAAGGTCAAGGTCAAGGTGTTCCTCGACCTTACTACTAGATCCCTTTCATGCCCAATCAATGTTTCTTTATTTTATTCGTAACTTGTTTACTTCAGGATAATAAAACGACAATTTTCAAATTAATAGAAATTTATCGGTTTATTAGGACAGCAATGGTGCAACAATGAACACGTAGGTATTACCTATACCTTGTATATAACTTTGGTACATGCTTTGGTGATTAAGCTGTTAATTACATTAGACAAACAATATTTGATAAGAGAAGATCAGCATAGATACATCAAAAATAAAATCTTATGTAGTTATAAAAATGCAATATGAAAATTATTTAAATTCGTTACAATATTCATAAAACAACACAATCGTTTTTCAGGGAAACTCGATATAAATGCAAAAGTTCACAAAACTAATAAAATAGGTATTTACATTTTCATTAAAAATATGAATAATCATTGGACCCTAAGTAAAACTACATTAATCCATGATAAGATCGTAATAATTAAAAAAAATAACGTTTAAATATATACACAGTTTAAAATGTAATAATTTGAAGTACTTAATTTTTGCGTCACGGCTCATAAGACGCAAAAACTAAAATACAAATCCGATAATTAAAGTACAAAGTTACGTTATGACCTTATTCACTAGCTTTGGCTTAGAATATTTACATTATCTAGTACCTAACGTGTGACTACTTCATACATTTTAATAATTACAATATACTATTTACTACTTATGTCTAGATCCTAAGCTGTCGAAGTTATAGAGAGCGATGGTTCCTGCAACAAAAAAAACAAGCATGTTAGGTACTGTAAATGTTTTTTTAACCTAAATGGGATACAAATAGACAAAAATAAACGAAACGTGAGGTTTTATAAACGGTTACGGGTAACGGTTGGTTTTACAATAAAATATAAATACGAGTAGGTACATCATGAATATCCACAAAACTTTAATTAATTAAAAACAGTAGGTATGAAAAACAAAAACACGTTTCAACACGTGTAACCTACGGGTAAATAAGGTACTTTAATACAGGATTCGAAAATAGCTCGGTTTCGACACCTAGTGTTTGCTTAGGTACCTAGTTAATTTTAACAGTTTTGCTAAACCTACTTTTACCTAATATTACTTGGTTGATTAGTTCATACCAATCCATGTTAATCTGGACAAGTCCGCCACACCATACCCAAACCACTGCAACGCCTAAAAGCCAGAATCAACAGTGGCGACCACCAGAATAGCGCCGAGATAATAATGAAGCTCAACGAAGTCAGCCAGATAAACAATTTAACTGTCCTGGATCCCGCAACGAAATTAATCAGAAAAGTATTGCGGAGGAGTAGGAAAACCTTAATTTCCACTTCCAGGAAACCAGGAAAACCATAATTTCAATATCAGTAGGAGGCAGAACAAAACAAGGCCAATAGGCACAAAGGGACAGCAATGGTAGGCTTTCTATCATGGGGTTTAGGTTTCTGCACTTAGTCCTTGAAGTGGACCATTGTGCTCGAGCCATGGTGGCCGATTACTCTAACCAGCCCACCTCCCTCCAGAAGCAGATCAAACTTCCCGGTCTCCTCAAGGCATCTGCAAGGGATCTTGGTGTTCCCAGGGTTTCCTCGCAAATCTTGGTAACGCCAGTGCACTCAAAGAGCACATGCGCCACCGTTTCATCTGCCTCCATGCATGCTCTGCACAGGGGACTGTCAGTGATTCCTTAGGGTGTGGAACTATTTATTCAGTGAACAGTGTCCAGTGATGGTCCCCGCCACCAGACGCAGGCTATCTCTGTCCAGGCGCAGAAGGTTTCTGGTCAGCTTTGTATCCAGGGATGGCGTAGCTTCCTTGGATTGCCTACATCCTGGTGTCGAGGTCCACCATTTCTCCGCTTGTATTCGAGTGTGATCTTTTAACCAGCTTCTTAGCTGCTTGAAAGGAATCATGGTAGGCCTTTATTTAACATTCATACCTCGTCAACTTACATATTCACTCAGCCGAACAAGACTCTAAAACACTATTACCAACTAAAATAACTCCTAAGTGAAGTTGATAAAGCTACATCCATATGTACCCAGGTTTTGAACTCAATAAGGCTCAAATTCCCCTAACCCTGCATCACACAGAACTAAAAAAGTTTTAATATTGCATATTATAGTTTCCAAGCTCCAAAACTGGGGCTTCAACGGCTTAGGACGACAAGATACAACAGCTTCCACGCACATATTATCAATTGAAACATATTTGCCATTTTGTACGACTGCCAACGTTAGATATAGAGAAAGTTTCTGACTCTCAACGCGAAAGATGATTTAGAACTAGTTACTACACTACTTCGTGATGAAAGGAAACCGGGAACTTAATGTATGTAGATAGTATTTTAGTTCCCGAAAACTTCGATAGGAACACTGTCATTTTCGTCATTTAGGCAACCCTCTGTTCTTATTTAATAAAATTATTCAAGGCAAAAAATATGAGGCCTATGTTCATTCCGTTACTTTGATATTTTTTGTACTAGAAAAATAAAAGTTTTAAATGTTATAACTTGAAATACCTCGCGAGACCCTTGTAACATTCAATGCATTCCATTTCCATTTCCACTGAGCTTAATTTTTTGAGTGCGTCATTTTGAGCCCTACCGTAAACCGTGATTTTTCACACGAAAATAAATCGTTTCCAAGCAATTATTTTTGCGCAGTGATACTACAGTTTGATACACAAAATGCTTGGTTGAAGCTCCGTTAAGGATCCGTTTAACCGTTTACACCCTGTAAATAAAAATGAATAGTCACAGATACTCCTCAATTTCTTTATTGAAGAGAAACAGTAACCCTTAGCATCAAAAGACCATCCGTCTGTGTCACCAAAAATATATTTTACGTAAAGATATAAAAAAGCGAATTTTTCATCTTAACACTTCGTTGATCGAGTGGCTTCGGTGGCTACTGATCCACTAAATCAATGTCTTGTCGTTGTAAACGAGGTTCTAATTTAAACAGCTGACTATCTAGGACCAGACCGATTTGCTCTTAGCAACTAAGGACCATTAAACGGGTAAATGCTTTAAGAGAGTGGTAAATGCTTTTGCTACATAATTTATTGATACTTGTAATTATATTGGGTTTAATTAAGCCGACTTTGAAATATAGGCCTATTGTCCATGGAGTTTCCAGGGAGTTTCTTGCCCGTTCTTCTCGAGATCTACGCTTTGGAATAGAGAACTGCAGTACTTTCACTTTTTTATGCTTTGTGACTGGGACTGTAGCTACATTTTACTGTAGTCTTTGTTTCGACAGCTCAAAGGGGTCTTTATCTAGCCTACTTAAAATAAATGCTTTGATTTTTATTTTCACCAGAGATCATACAAAAACCGGTATCAACACCATCCATTTTTAGAGTATCCAAAAAAATCCTTTTAAAAACCTTTTCAAATAGCGAATCGTGTTCTAGTAGCCCGTGACAAAGTTTGGGTAAGCACCAACTTTTCATATTAACACACGCTTTTACAGTGTTGTGAAATTAATGACTTTGAACTTGGCTTATTAACTTTAGTAATTATAATGTAAACTAATGTACGAACGATATGTTAGGTAGAGGTAACACAACCAATATCGTAAATTCACGTCCTTGGTGACTAATCAACGCATGTACCTACAATATAATAAAATTTACCTACACGAATATGCTCATAGTAATGAAATGATTCCCCTCGGAGCCAGTTACTAGACATCCTCACAAATTTATTATTTAAATAAAGAGAAGTACGACAAATTACCGGGGGGACAGTAAAATCTATTAACAAAACTCGTTTGTCTTGTTATTATTTCTACAAGAACTCACTTCGTTGTATTGTTCTTAAGTTTGTGTAGCCGTTTTACGTGGAATACAATTTGGGACAGAATGAGTTCTGTATCAAAGTATTTAACGAGGACTACCTCGTTGGTCCAGGAGTAGCAAGCGCTCCTGCGAGCATGTGGTCCTGGGTTCGATTCCCGGGTCGGGCCAAGTGTTATTGGGTTTTCCCGTCAGGGATTTCTGAGTAGCAGCCAAGGTGTTTGGATTTGTGCCCGGTAGATGGCAATAGGCTTGCTCTCTATTACATGGAACTTAAAACATAACTGGCAAAATGTGAATGTACTATAAGGTGCACTTCTGAATTTACCTTGGGAGATGCAAGCGTGATGTTGTTATGTTATTAAGCGAGTTTAAAATCTAGTAGATATGTCCTGAGACTCTGTCTTATCATTTCGGTATAGAAGTCATCTATATTAAGCAGTGAGATTGCGAGTTGCTGTATTAAAAGCGCAACAACGAATCAGTTGTACAAAATATTAAAAGAACATACTTTTACATCACTATTTTATATTTTCAATAACCTTTATTACAAAAAACAAAAACGTTATATTTTTAAGTTCACCTTAAACAACAAATTTTATGTGTGAAATGTTTATAGTACGTATCTAACTACAACTAGCTAACATTTTCCAGTTTTAAAGTACTTTATATTAGGATGTCTAACAAAATACATAACATTATATTTCGTAAACATAGCATCCTGTTATTGAGCTTGTTACGTGCCCTGCCTACACCAAATCGGCTGAATAGCGACATGATAGCTATTTACGTACAATGGATGATTCCACACAAAATTGCAACACACGGACTCTGCTGACTCGACGCCTCGTGCAGCCATCGGCCACCTACTTCCAACCTGCTGATACCGCGTACGCGTTTCGCCATCGATTAGAATTATAATTTTTGTAATAATTAATTTGGCACTTCGGAACTAGCATCGTCCAAGTTTAGACCTAAGATTTATCATAAGTCTTTTATTGTAATTTGAAAGTAATTAAACCTTTCTTTAAATTAATTTCGGTTTTTTTTAAGTCCTCCGGCTGTCACCTTCATAATTAGCTTTCGAGTACATACGGGAAAGTTATTTTTCAATATATTCAAACAATGCATACACCATTTTATTTTTTTCACGTTTTCATTGTACGCAAAACACGTGCTCGGACCAGTCCGATACACAATACATCATCTATCTAGGTTCCTACTGTACCTAGATAGTCTCAGCCACAGACAAGGCGATAAATTGTTCTTGATAACTCGTGTTAGGCCTACCCCGCTGTACGGACTTAGCGCAATCAATGAGATGCATGCCTAGAAGTAAGGTACCGCTTTGCTTTGCACCTTCAAGAAATGATCTTTTTGGAGTGAAGATCTCTGAAAACTTCTAAGTGAAACAATGCAATGAATTCATGACTATTTAAATAGAAAAGACATTTCAGTTTAAAAGCTTCTGTAAACTTTTGAAAGCAAGAATTTATTACATAGTATTCATGCTACTGCACTTCTTACATTTAAGCGACTTCGTTCGCGTTAGCTCTAGATTAACTAATTGTCGATTGTACATTAATGAACATAACCGATACAGGCATAGATTCATAATAATAAGAATTCCACAGTAGATACATTAAATATTGTCATTCAATCCATTTGTGGAAAGGAAACCCATAGGGTGATTTAGGTACATATTAAGCACCAAACCTAGACTACCTACCAATATTATAAACTAATTTCAATTTGGGCAAAACCCCAGAACCTTCCAGATTTCACGGACAGACTCTATGGAGTTCAAGTAATAATATTACATTAGTCCTTATTTTATTAGGCGCCAGAGACTCTTGGGTCCGTCGCATAAATTGTCGATAAGCACTTAGGACCAAAACCGTGAATATTTTCATTTTTACCGTAACGAAGTCGCGGGCAACAGCTAGTTTTTAATTAATTTAAAAATGTACGTAACGTTGTGTAACCCCGAAGGATTAGGATGAAATGTAAAATGTGTGGTTAAATAAGTTTCTAAATTACTTATAACTGCTTAAAAAATACATATTATGATCATTTACTTACTCGTTAAGCAGTTGGTCCCGGCTGTCAATTAAAGATGTTTGACAGTCGTTACAGGTAGTCAGTGGCCCAAAAAGTCTGACAACTAGTCTTACCAAGGGGTATCGTATTACCCAGTACTAGCTGGGTTGTGGAGGTCAGTTAGCAGTCGCTCCATGTAAAATACTGGTATTCAGTTGCATCCGGTTAGACTGGAAGCCGACCCCAACATAGTTGGGAAAAGGCTAGGCAAATGATGATGATCAATTACTTGCTCTACAGAGTAAGTAATTGATTGACTTGACTTGAATTGACAAAGCCCTGCCGAAAAATATTTAGTTCAGTATTATTTTATAGTTGTTCAAGTCGAGAAACTTGAGTAGAAATATTTATTATGAATGATTTATTTCTTGATTTAGATACTAAAGATTTGCCTTTAGTTCAACAGGCCCAGACACAGAAATGAATAACGTTAATAATAGATCAAAACACTTCCACCAGTCAGTTACACGTTAGGAATTTCCATTTCAATGTCAAAATGGTTCAGATCTAAACGTTATTGAACCATGTGACTTTGATAACCACCCAACTTTAGGCTTTATCCTAAATCTATTTCGATCTGTCCAAAATTAGGTAGACGTGGATGAAAGCCTCAAAAACTATTCCGGTCTGGCCAGAATTATAGGAATTTAGATGAATATCTGAAAAACGATACAATCATAACTGGTTGCCGATTGAAAGTTTTGAGAGCTAAAGCTAAAAGTAAAGAGGAACAAATTCTTCGAAATTGCTCTTAGTCACAAATTGTAGTTATTTCGAATAATAATTCTGCATACTGAAAACTTGACAATAATTAGACACTGCGTACTACGGAGGTACTAGAATCAATTTTCACTTACAAATTCTGTTTACTGACCATTCATTGAAAGTGATATTCTTGGTAACCAATTATTACTACCTAATAACTTTGAATGTTAGTTTTACGTAGGCTAGGTTATTCACAAATGATAAAAGTGATTTTAGTTTGAAACACGTTCAATTCAAACATTATTTCGATAAACTTTAGCAATAATATTATATGTAGTTACGTAATAGTGTTTATCTTTGCAAGTCGCTGTGAGGGCGAGTAGGAAATAAATGACGATCGTGATAGTGTGCAAAGGGTTAACATCCGAGCATAATAAGATTCCCC
Organism: Xestia sexstrigata; assembly: GCA_941918905.2. Lineage (NCBI taxonomy): Eukaryota > Metazoa > Arthropoda > Insecta > Lepidoptera > Noctuidae > Xestia > Xestia sexstrigata. Next base: position 12,754,238 of record OW799207.2, on the reverse strand, counting down.
TTCACCAGGCCAAATAATCCGCAGCGACTGCAAAATATTTCACGGAATATTCCTCTAGTAAATAGCCATTAGCAGAATTATCGATAAAGCTCCAAGTCTATGGCGCTCAAGAATTTGAAAGTCGAAATGTGAAACTGTATAAGCTAAAATGTATTGTTTCATATCTATATTGGAATTTCATTTTGTATTTGTTGCTTTAGTGTACTGTAAACACGTGTTAGCTTGTAACATTGGTCATTAAAATTCTAAGCAAAAATCAATAAGTGAAAAACCAATTTCTTAACTCAACTACGCTCACAACTGCTGAAAACAGAGAAAATAGCTAAAGTTTCGTAACCAATTGTATGGAGACTATCGTCTATCGACAGAGGAAAGTTCAAAGCTATGAAACTTTTAATCAGATCGGTCAAATGTGACGTCTATAATGTAAGAGGCTTATTGCTCTATGGAACTGGCAAACTAGACCAGAGGACCGCAAAGTAATTAAAATCACGGTTCGCATCTTGTGTGCTTGTTTTAATATGAAGGGAATAAATAGTGTGTAAGCCTACCAACCTGTTTATTATGTAGATGCTGAGTTGCTTATAATATAACTGAGGCTGTCCTCATTGTGCGGACAGTGATTGACTGGCCTCTGAGCGGCGATTCCATCGTACATTTCGGGTAAACGGCGAATTGTAGAAAATTAACCGCGAACAGCTGGCGAACTCTTAGCGACGAAGGCAAACTTACTTCCTATCGCCAGCGGGTTGGGCCTAGCGAGCGTACTTCCGACTACAGTCAAAATTTCGTTGCGAATCGGAATGAGTCAACTAGCTAAACGCCGCAAACTGCGTACAGATACGCGCACTCTCACAATAAATACACACACACATGAACACTCCATTTAAAATATATAGGGAGTCCAAATGGAAGCAAACAGTCAGCCGCTCACTATTCCCTAATGGTGCATCCACACCGCAGTTACTTTTTGTAGAGCTACGTTTCCAAGTGTTATTTATTGTTTTTATATGTTGCCGTGTTAGTATACTATTCTGTTAAGTAATGTTGCCTAACTTTCAGTCAACACGTGGTAACAATTGATAAAATTGTTAGAGAATATTACCTCAACATGCAGTGTGGACGCACCATCATGAGGAAACAGACTTATAGGTAATCCAACATAATGGGGGCTATCGCGTGTGAATTTGCCGCTAGAGGCGCTTGTGTAGACTAAGGTCCTCCAAAATGTCAGATGTCATAGTGTTTACGCCTTGCGTGCTTTTTTATCACGTATATAAACTAATACTCACGATTGTGTTCTAGATTGAGCCATTCCTGATTAATTATGACTTGAAGATTTTAAGTAGCAACTTAGAATCATAATATTGTTAGTACTTGGAGGTAGAATGATTTTTAAATGTTTCATGCTTGCTAATTTTAGGAAGAATATTGTAAATATATATCTAAAGCTTACACTATGTTGTTATACATAATAATATAAACTTTTTTATGAAATTATTGATCCTTTAAAGTGTTAAATAGAATAACTGACAGGACCTTACTACACAGTGCGCCATCTGATGAGCTCAAAAACGATAGCCCCCATTACATGTTACATAGGTAGGTACATCATTAGGATACAAAGCACCAGCATAATAATAATTATTGAAGTTTTAATCGTTAAATTTGGACCAGTAGGATAAATTAACGTCTAGACCCACACGTGTGTGTTTAGCAAACACTTATTTATTCACAACCACGAACCATGATTTAAATAATTTTGAAGTTCCCTTGCCTATTTCGTCAGTTTCAAGAAGAGCTATGCCAAGATGCACGTTTAATATTCATGCAAGCATTCGATTTCACAAAGCGAAGTGGCCTGAATACTTTTCAATTCAAAAATGCTTTGTGAGTCACGCTGATATACCTAACTACTTCAAGTGAATAAAACAAGAAGAGTACCTATGTCAGATATTTGTGAGAACAAACCACGTCAAAGCTTTTGTGATAACGGAATGTTGCCCATATTTTATTACATTTTTAAACCTTTTTTTTTTTCGGATGGGAAATCATCAAATGACTCCTCTCGCTCTGGGTGGAGCAGGAGGGAGTGTCAGACTTTTACTGACTAAAACCCATCCATGTTCCTTCATCGCCCTTTGTGTTCCGGGGCCACGGTATCTCTTTCAAACAGTCCCGCAACCCCGGCAGGCATCGGCCCTTGCCTTCCTTTTTGCTGACTCTCTTTGAGGCGCGCGTGGAACACGAACGCGCCGTCGACACGGCACATTTTTAACACCTGGCGAAAAAGTTTTTGTTATTGGTTTGGAAGCTCTATTTTGAATTTTGTGATTTGAGCCCACGTTCGGTTACAATATAAGATACTTTTCGACCTGCAGGTGGGAACAAAACCCAAGTTCATAAAAATCTCGTTAATACCGAAACCTCAATTAAGAAATGCAAAATTCTAAACTGAGAACGGCTTCATTGACATTATAAATTACTTATTTAATTGATTTAACAATGTAACAATGTTGTCCCCGAAATTTCACAAACATTTAATAGGCTTCTATAGAGCCCTTGACCTATTTATGTGTGCCCAAGCTAATAAGGCTTCCATACGGGGTCAGGTTTCATTGAAACAAATTGCTTTGAACAAGATTGGTATCTCATGTTGATAGTTGAACCAATCAATAACTGGGTAACTTGTGCTCGTATTAACTAAATGGATTATACCTATCAAGACCTAGGACGCTCTAACGTAGGTATCTTGGCAATAAAACCGAGCGTGCCACAAGGGACTTGTAAGGCACCGAGTTACAGTAAATACACACATCAAAAATGTCTAGGGATCAAGCATTTTTATGCGGATTTCTTGAGATTGAGATGTGGCTTTGTAATAAATTTATGATTTTATAAATTTATATGGATCCTTTTTGGTGCATTTCATAATTTGAATCAGGAACTCTCAATCAAATTCGAGTAAAAGATGAAAATAAGCTGTCAATATTTTCTCTATAAAAACATACAACGCATTGAATACATTATTAGTGCTACTGTTTCCCTACTACTGATTAAAACCAACGTTATTATGGAGCGGCGACGTCATTTAAGCAGGGAAGAAATGCTCAGAGCCGTGGGAATGATAGAAGCTGGTTCCCGGCAACGTACTGTAGCTTTAGCTCTGAATACAAGTCAGAGTGTTATCAGTCGACTTTGGACACGTTACCGAAGCACTGGTACCGTGGCTGAGCGCCATGGAGGACGGTATCGCTGCACCACACGGAGACAAGACCGATACATTCAAATCTTAACTCGAAGAGCTCCAACAATAACCGCCATGATGTTAGCCGTGAGGCTTCATCACTCTTCAGGGAACTTAATTAGCGACCAAACAGTCAGAAACCGCTTGCATGAAGTGAACCTTCATTCCCGAAGACCGCTACGGGTACCACCTATAGCAATGCACAATCGTAGGATTCGATATCAATGGGCTCTTGAACACAGAAATTGGGCAGAAGAACAATGGCGTTTCGTGTGCTTTTCTGATGAGTCTCGTTTTGGTATGAGACCGGATACAAGACGTATACGACACTGGAGAACCCCTGGACGCCAACAGCGATTAAAATCCTGCCAGGAAGTCCATCCTTATAGTGGTGGAACCATCATGGTATGGGCGGGTATTTGGATCGGCGGAAGAACTGAGTTGATTTGGATCAGAGGCAACCTCAACGCTCAAATTTATGCTGAGACGATTGTATCAGACGTCATCGTTCCTCTACAAGTGCAAATCGGTCCCTTATTTCAGTTAATGCATGATAATGCACGACCGCACACCGCAAGAGTTGTAAGACAGACTCTCGCCGCAGCTAACATCAATGTCCTGCCCTGGCCTGCTCAGTCGCCAGACTTGAACCCGATTGAGCATGCATGGGATATGCTACAGAGAAGAGCTCTGCCGAATATGGAGGGTATCCAGTCGCAAGAAGACCTTTTTTTGTTGTTGCAACGAACATGGGCGGCCATTCCACAGCGTGATTTGGATGAACTCATTTTGAGTATGCCAAACCGATGTTCTTGTGTTGTTAGTGTTCGCGGTAGAAACACGGATTATTAATTGTTTAAGTTACCCAATAAAATTTTAAAGAAAACTGTTATTTCAGTCTTTTTTTCGAACTTTAATGTTAGTGGTTCAAGTGTCAAAAATCCCTTTATTAGGAAAATGGCAAATTTCTTTATTAATGCAAAGGTGACTTGGTTTATCGTTACTGTGACAAACGAAAACACTTTATTTGATGAATCCTTAAAGAAAATTTTAATTAATATCAATCAGGAGAAAAGTTATTGCAAAAATATATGTTGATCCCTAGATACTTTTGATGTGTGTATTACGTACTTACTAAGTGAAGTCGATCGTGGAATTACCGTCGTACCGTATTCTCGAAATTCTCCCTCGAATAATCTTTACGTCACTCTAATATCTCTTTGATTCGAAGAGGTTTTTGACAACAGCTGCTCTGCTCTTTGAGTGACTTTGCGAGTTGAAATAAGGTAATAAAATATCTGTACCCCTCCAGCCGTTTTCGCAACTGCGATTCGCAACCAGTTGCGAATTAATTAACCAGTTAAATTAAAAAATAAATGAACAAAAAATAATGGACTTAATCAAATTGACCAATATTTCTTAGCACCGCATTTTTTTTCCAACAAAACAGAGTGTCAACAAAGTCAAACAGACAACGAAGGTTGCGAATAAGGAAAACAAATTCCTTTAGCTTAACTGGTTACGAAACTTAATCATCAGCTTGCCTAGTTGCGGATAAGGGAAAAGTTTTTCATCCCTTCTATTCGAAAAGTGTCGTTTTGTTCCCCTTTAAGCGGGAGCAAAGTAGCTTTTTTCTCCACTAGACTTTTTAGCGGGCAGTAATGAGATTTGAATTTGGAACATGAATCGTTCATTGAAATCGAACGAAAATTGTATAAATTACTGGCTGTATGTGTTTGCTGTACGGTGCGGGGTCAGCACCCGCATTGTAGAAAATATTAAATTAAGAGCTCGCCCACACCCATTGTCGCCACGCCCTTCTACATATACTGAGATTACAAACATTCAAAATACCGGATGACTTTTTTATCACTTTCCAAAAAAAATGGGTATATTAGGTGAACGGAGTAGAAGCTTATAGCATACCTAGTTTTGTTTTTCTTTTTTCCACAGCTTATAAAAGAATTGATCCATCATCAAAAAACGCTACAAAATTTCAAGTAAACTTTTCATATTAGAACAAAGAGAGAGAAATTAAAAAAACAAAAACTATAAAATATCGAATTTCAAATCATACGAAAAAAACAAAATATGCTATTTGCTTCTACTCCGTTCACCTATTATACCCATTTTTTATTTGAAAAATATCATCCATCAATCCGAAATAAAACGCACACACAGTGACAATAAATTTTCAAATTTCGCCAGTGTATTAGATATAAATATAAATTTGTAATTGACCTTTTTTACATTCATGTCATTTTTTTAATTAAACTTATTCATTAATTACTTAAAAGTGTCTCTTATTTATTTTCTCATAGAACGAGATGAAAAGTAGAGTATATGACTCGAGAGCAAACATATTTTTCCCTCAGGCGATGTACTTTGAATCCCTCGCTACGCTCAGGATACTATTTTAAAATCCCTCGCTATGCTCGGGATTCTATTCTAGAATCCTTCGCTTCGCTCTGGATTCAAAATAGCGCCCTCGCCGTAAAAATACTATTTTGCTCCCTTGTCATACAATCTACTATTCTTGATTCGCAACTGGTTGCAAACAAAGAATAAAAATTTCTAATTCCCAACTGGTTGCGAATCGCAGTTGCGAAAACGGCCGGAGGGATCTGTACGACTTGCATTTTTAACAGCTTTCTAATCGAATAGAAAGTAATCTTAGATTGCAGTAAGTACCTTTTTTTTTTCGGTTGGGAAATCATCAAATGACTTCTCCCGCTCTGGGCGGAGCAGGAGGGAGTGTCAGACTTTTACTGACTAAAACCCATCCATGTTCCTTCATCGCCCTATGTGTTCCGGGGTCACGGTATCTCTTTCGAACACTCCCGCAACCCCGGCAGGCATCAGTCCTTGCGGACCCCTTCCTATTGCAACACGAACACGAACGCGCCGTCGACACGGCCTGTCGTCATGAGACGGACGGACGGCGAGCTAGCGTCGGCCGGGACGTGAGATTCTCTCACTCTCACGTTCCGCCACCTCCTTCTCTAGCATGACAGCTTCGCAGAAGGAGGTGAAGGCGTCCTATTCCGTCTCGCTCCGGACCATGGTTTGAGCCAGGGCCGCACGCTAGAGGTCGCTGCCGCCGATCGCCGCTTCGAGGACACGGCGGTGCTCCGTCCACGCGGGGCACACCTCCACCGTGTCCTCCGGTCGATCCTCGCAGTGGAAACACCCGGGCTTTACCTCCCGCCCGATTCGGTGCAGGAACCTCCCGAAACAGCCATGTCCGGTGAGGACCTGCGTCAGGCGGAAGATGAGGACGCCGTGGCGTCTCTCATCTCTCAAGCTACTCCTCAAAGAGGGGACTTATCGCCACTATTGTGGCGTACCCTGCACGGGGTTGCGATAGTCGCTCTCTTGCAGTGTTTAAGTATAGTCTCTCTAAGTCTACCTTAGTATTGTTTGCTTCTAATTGAAGTTTTGCTTCAAAACTTATACGAGAGTTAATAAATTATGCCGAATGACAAAGGTCTGTCAAACTTTTTTTTTGATGTTTTAATGCCTAGTATTACAAAAACAGACTACGAATTAACACTGATCATCCCGCATTAAGAAAGCAAAGAAAATCAATCGTTATTCCGAACAGATTGATTATCAAACAGACCGTATCTAGACCAAAATAAGAAATCTAGACCCATTCATAAACTCATATGATTGACACTTCATAGCAGTTCAGTAATTGATCCACCGCTAAAGAACAGATGGTGATTGAAACATGATCATAAGATGCAACTGCGTCACTCATCCACGCTGTATAAGCAAATCTTTGACTCGTTGCGTTTGCCAAACACACATGTGTGAGACCAGAATTTAATGCCATATCGGTCCATATTTAACGCATAAACATCAATTATGCAAGTGCTTTGTAGTCCTAACCATGTATATATATGTTGGATTAACTATTAATCAACTAAGCCACGAACTAATGTTATGTAAAGAGAGATAACTGTCCTTCGCAGCCAAAATCTTCCAAAAACAAAATTCCATTTCAGTCTGGAATAATGAAAAACAATGTTTTCCAATGAATACTTATTCATTTCTTAGAACCACTTAGTAAAGTATGGCTACTTGAAACAAATTTACTGCTATGTTGTCGACTATTCTTCGTAAATAGTATCTAATTCAATAATACATTTTTTGTAAACAACACTAAACGTTACATAAATATCTATAAATAAATAAATAAATCTCGCTGGACATTACACACAGCGCCATCTAGTGCAGTCTATATCGACGCAATTGCTGGTATTTTTTCATCCGTACGTTGCTTCCAATGTATGAAGCTGGTTGGCACTTGAACTTTGCAACTTTCCAGCACTAAGCTTTATTACATAAACACAAATGTAGTGATATCTAACTTCTTCACGCATATGCATTTGATATAAAAATCTTGAATATTATTGCACGCAGTGCACGATAAAGCATCGTACTTTTTTTTTTTTATACAGGGTGGATATATTTATATCGACGCACAAACCATTACCACGTATTCAGTACATCATTCTAAACATGGGCACTTATTAATTTTTCAAGGGTAATTAAAAAAAAGCTGTTCTCTACAGCAATACAGTTCAGAATGATGTACCAAACTTCCAAAATCTCTCTTGGTCTAGCCATCCTGACTCAGACTACTTGGTTACGTTTAGCGTCAATGTGCCTTCCACTCTGTACATTTTTGCGTCACCCCAACTAAAGAGGTAGTAAAAGCTTACCTATAAAATTTGCTTTACTATAGACCGAAATTACAATACTAAACATAAAAATCTGCAAACACACCGAGTTAAAAGGATATTCATGATAAATACTCAGCATAAAATGTGCTAACCTGAGAGGTCAAAATATTTTGACACTCGGTACTTTACAAAATACTGAAAAACATTTTTGTTTCTTACCTGTATCGTTGTTTAAATAATACTCTCTTCTACCACCCTGATGAGGGCGGGCATTTGTCGCTATAGCGGCCCGGTGACCTGTGAACAAATGATCATACAATTAACACACACACACATTGTGACGTCACAACATAATCCCCAGATGGATGTTACAACTAATTATAATTCTATCATCCTTCAAACAATATGGATCGTAATGATCGTATCTGGGAGATCCATCTTTGTTCTATACTATGTAGGTATAGTGTGAGTCGAAGGCGAATATTGGTCGAATTCTTAATTAATTTGTATGGAGTAAGTAACATAATAAGACAACATCACGCCTGTAATCCCCGTAGGGTTAGACAGAGGTGTACCTAATAGATAAACTTACGCTTCGCCAGTTATGTATAAGTCCCATGTAATAGGGGTGAGCCTATTGCCATCAACCTGGCACGAATCCAGACTCCGTGGCTGTTACTGACAAACCTCTGAAGTAAAAACCCAATAGCACTTTGCCCGACCCGGGAATCGCACCCAAGACCAGCGAAGCTCAGCAGTCGAGCTTGCTACCACTAGACTAACGAGGCAACGAATAGGCAATTTAATAACACTTGACAAAAGACTCAAAGTTAAATAAATAATCTTTTAGCTAGATCAGTCGCTCCATGTGAAATTCTGTTATTCCACAACATTCAAATACGATTGTAAGAAGAAGCTTCTAATATAAAATGTGAAAAGCAAATCTGGAAATGATATAAAACCAGATGGATAATTTTATCAAATCCGTTCTTAATTGCTACTTACTTTGCTAAAGCGTAGCGACACATATGAGCTATCAAAACATGCTCAGTTTAAAATAAAATGAAGAGATTAAAGATTATCGTTGTTTTATAAAAGTATCGGTAACTGCAACAGGACGGAAGGTTACCGATTGACGTCATCTAAGTTTTATTCGTAACAGTTTTCTATTTTTAAACGACTTGAATAAAACGAGGAAAGGAGTTTATACATCCGACGAAATTGATTTTTACCCGACTACGGCGAAGCCAAAAGGAAGGGTTATGATTTTAGCAGTCTATGTCTATATGTATGTATTTACGTAAGTTTCTCCGTAGCGCCTAAACTATTCATCCTATTTTGATGAATAAGATGTAAATCGATTCGTTATTATGACCCTGGTAACTTAGGCTACATTTTAACCGACTTTAACAATAGGAGCAGTCGATTTTACCTTGTAAACCCCGAATTTAATTAGAGCGTGATTTTTCAGCACTTGATTTTTTTTACTTGTAGTATGCCACATATATTCTTGTTCGTGTATGTAGGAGTAGGTACACGGAATCATCAAAGATTACAGGGATGATTACGTAAAGTGATTCGATTTTCACATTTGATACAAGATGCCCGCGCGGCGGTCCCTTAAAATTGTATCAACTTTACTTGAGTGGTTTTCGAGCGGTTTTGGTGGTTGGTTAGCTTCAGTATTGGGTTTTTAATCCAGTTCGTTTATGTTGAAAATGATCTTCAAATAGCAAGTAGAAGTAGCTGGATTTGTAAGGGGTACCTAAGTACAACTAAAAAGTGAAAAATATAATAGTATATTATGGTACAATTGTGTAATGTTGATGATTACCGCTGAGGTGTCATTAAGAATTTTTAATTAATTATTATTAATTTTTTTAAATCGTTTTCCCTGTTGAAATTATAGTTATTTATTCATTAAAATGTCTAGTTATGAAGAAAATGATTTATGTTGTACACCGCCCGAAGGGCTTCACTGTATCTTATGATACAGTAAGCCCTTAACGTTATGGAAAGTTTACTACCTGAAAACTCCAAGGACAAAAATATCTATTATCTACTAAATAAAATGATTTTTTAGTATTAATTATTGTCTTCACAAGTGTATTGAAAAAGTCGTATGATACACGTGTGTATTGATGATTACCATCCTCGGCTCTCTTAAGACCCTCACCTAATGGCTCGGGTCTCAATGGCGCCTCAGCGGTAATCACCAACATTACACACTTGTACCATAATGTACCATTACGACACGATTGGCGCAGCGGCTGAGCAATTGGCTGCTGCGTTGAGTATCACGAGTTCGATTCCTGCATGCATCAAATATCTGTTTGGCCCACAGGTAGGGGTCTGGGCCTGGCTTTATGTGTATGTGTTTAAAGACACAGCCAGACCCGAAGTTTGTAAACGCAACCACAACACAGGAGAAATTCCTAGTGCGGCTAAGTTAATAAAAATATTCTACTCAAGTTATAAACACCGCGTTCCTCCTTGATATTATTTTATATCTGTTATTTTAGAGACTTCTGCCTCTTTTTTTCGCGAAATCATGCTCCGAATTACAGGTACTGTGACCTAAGTGTATTTACGATTGAAACAGGTGTAAGATTTATTTTGTTCGCTCATAAAAGCTTTGGCATTCCCAAAAGGTTTTATTTTTCTGCGTTTATGATTGTAACAGATACTTTATTAACCCTATTAAACATATATTTTATTACCTCATATGCACGACTTTTCTTTTTGAGACCTTTTTAGAAAGTAGATATAAATATTTGTGGTTACTTTATTAATTTCATACATTCTTCTTAGTCTTCTTAGTGTATTGATGCAATGGCAAAAATTATACCTATTTGCCATCGTGGTGAAAGGACATCGTACATTGACATTGTGTAGGCAGGTACTTATTTTTATCAATATATTTATAAAAGCTTTTTGTTTTCGGTCTGTTAGCAAACTAAAGACTTTGATCGTAGTAAATTGTCTGGACAGAAGTTAGGATAAATTATGATGTTCATTCTGGCCTTTCAAGAGAACATTAATTCTGCTATCTTGATTGCACTTTTGATATGGAGAACTTCTGAGAACTACGATTTAAAGTTCAAGATTTCAGTCGTGAAATTACGCTTCAAAGAAAATAACGTAGCATGTTGAGTGACCCAACATTATTAGAACTTTAATATATTTCTTTGTGTTAAGTTAAAACTATAATTTAAAGGTATAACTTAAAATAAGTCAGTTACACAATAAACTGCTTCGTTGGGGTAGTGGTCGCAAGCGCAACTACTGAGCATGAGGTCCTGGGTTCGGTTCCCAGGTCAGGCAATGTGTTATTGGGTTTTTCCATCAGAAATTTCTCAGCAGCATCCACGGAGTCTGGATATGCGCCCGTTTGATGGCAATAGATTCGCCCCCTATTACATGGGACTTAGATAGATAAACCATTTATTTAGTGCACACAAAAGACATAGCACAACACACAGAAGTACAATTTACATAAATAGAAAAAAAAACAAGGTGCCAATATACAAAAAGAAAAACATATTTACGAAAGAATATTTAAACATAACTGGCGACATGTGGGTGTACTATTAGGTGCACCTCTGCTTAACCCTTCGGGGATTACAGGCGTGATGTTATGTTATGTTACAATAAATATGTTCGCAAATTAACATAACATATATTTATGTCGCTCACCATAAAGCACACGATACTACAGCGGCTAAGCGAAGCAAAATTAGTAACTACATCTGAAACTGGACCAAAGATACTTAAGAATAGATTGTTTTCCAATTGGAGCCGCTAAAGTTCAATAAATAAACATCTTACAACTTACAGGACGTGACTTCGGAAATCAGGTTAAAGTTTGCTTCGTTTAAAAGATAATTATGTACGTACTATCACACCATAATTTTTCAATGTAGCAGTAGCATAATTTTTCAATGTAGCATGTAGAAAGCGTGGCATACCGTAAAAATAGTCATGAATTTTGTCGATAGTGACATAAAAATTTAAACCATTAGATTCACATTGCCACATAATTAAACACGTTTAAATTTCGGTAATTCAGTTCAAGATTTCAGTCATGAAAAGAAAAAAGCGTGGCATGTTGAGTGACCCAAGATTACTTGAACTTTACTAATTCTGTTTCTTTGTGTTTAGAATAATATAAGCCTGAATTAAAATATAGGTATTGAGATATACAGTTTGTCTCGTTCTGTCATACTGAAAACCGTATCTATCGTTCCATGCGGAATGTAAGAGATCAATCTTCACAGTGTAAGTATTTATTTGCGCGACCTCAGAACAGCACTTCAAACGATTAAAATCTTGAAATACAAATACCATGACTCATGTCTAGTAATTACAGCGTATTTTTCTCACAAACATGAAACACTGATAAGAAACTAGGTGTCCTAACATTGAGATACCTGCGTGGTCGGTTCTAACTTATTGGCTAGTTTCGCGGGCTCCTCTGCCGCGGATAGCATGCGGCGCGCCAGGCGGGCGAATGTGCAGCGGAACTGCCGACTCATGCTGCAGTACAGCACAAAGTTCACCGACGACGTGAACAGCGCCAGCACGTCCATTAGGTCACCTGGGAAAGAAATGTCACTGTTAATAAAATATACTGACATAGCCACATTTACAAAAAGAATATCAGCGTCATCTATGACATTTGGGTCATGCAGCAGCTTCTTGGCCTTCCCCGTTACGGAAGGGGCCAGGAAGTTGTGTGAATTGTGCATGTGCCATTTACGGCACAGGTAACAGTTAAGATAAGATTTGGATAAGGTTTTGAAGAGTTAATATGTTTCTAGCCGTAAGAGTTATAAGTAGTGTAATTAGAATTACGGGGCGACATCGTCATTGTTGACCGAGTCTCCTTAAATAATGATTTAAAAAACAAAAAGACGAGAACTAAAAAAGCCCACCTGGCCCGTCTGGTCTTAGTAACCTCCTTTTACAATCGGGGATGATGAGCTTCACAACCTACTGTTCCTCATCATCATCTGCCTAGCCTTTTCCCAACTATGTTGGGGTCGGCTTCCAGTTTTACCAGGTGCAGCTGAATACCAGTATTTTACATGGAGTGACTGCCTATCTGACCTCCACAACCCAGTTAGTATCGGGAAACACGATACCCCTTGGTAAGACTGGTTGTCAGGCTTTTTGAGCCTCTGACTATACTTATCGACTGTCAAAGATCTAAAAATGACAGCCGGTACCGACGGCTTAGCGTGCTTTCCGAGGCACGGAGTAAAGTGGGTTTGTAATGGGTGGTCACCCATCCACAGACCAACCTAAGCAAGCACGGCTTAACCTAACGATCGACCCTAGCGGCTGTTATTATTTAGCCACGAGCTCCTCTACTACCTACTGTTCCTCATTCCCACAAAATTACTAGGTAGTTTTTATTGGCATTTAGGGGCGCATCTCACCTATAAACTGAACGCAATCAGCATAATTATGTAATCTGCGTGCAAGAGCTATGAGCGTCATCATTGCTGCAACTCTTGATTGTAGATCATAATTAATATTCAGTTTATTTCAGTTAAATTCTGACTTAGCCTCACATTTAGAAGCGGCAGTAACCCGACGGGCCGGGCAGAATTAGAAGTGTGTGAATATGTTAAGTAATTACCTACATATTTTATGTAATGGAAAGCTGGCATCGAAAAGATGTGACTAGAGAATTAATAAATTCAAAGGTTACAATGTTAGTCGTTTAATTATTGCCAATACGAAATAACATAATAATATAATATTATGAGTCTAGTGGTATAAAACTGGATCCTAAATATATAATTTAATACTCGTAAAGTCGAACTAGTGGGAATGAACCAAGATACCCGATGAAAACTGATAGAAACCTTTTAGAATATCAATAAGATATTTTATCGTTATCTATTAAAAATTAACAATGTTATCGATAAAAAAACAAGCTAGATTTAGGTTCATAATAATGTATACAGAACCCCTCTGGGTGTACTCTCAGTGGATAGGTAACGTACCAAGAAAAACAAGATAAGACGGATTATATTCCGTAACCGTAGGGACTGAGAAGACAACAGAAGATTAAAGATTATAATACTGGGTTTAAAACAACGTAGGTAAGATGAGATAATAAACAAAACGCAGTTTTTTAACGTTGGTAAAAACTAAACAGTTTTTATTTTAGGCTTGCATAAATAAAAATGCTTAAATATATTTGTCATAATATTGAAAAGTATGAAAGGACATAAATACTTCTTTTCATTTTTTTTCGCTACCGCTGGCAATAAACTATTTCAGACCAACTTAAAAAAGTAAAAAGAGCGTAAAGACTGAGATTTAACGTATCCTTGGCTGGTTGCTTGGTTTTTGCATTTAAAAAAGGAATACTGGAAATTCTTTGGGTCCTCCTTGGAGACTTGACTTGAAAACTAACGTGAATTTAAGCCATCTTGAATTGGAATACCGTGTTTCGAATTAAAATAAATCCATTTGGAATAACAATTGTAAACACAGTTGTTATTCCAAATGGATTTATTTTTCGGACTTTATTTACATTCCACGCAGACTTAAACACACACGTTTCAAAGATTACGTCTCAGAACGTGGCAGGTGTGTTTAAGCTGGCAACACCTTCGAATTATCGTAACACGGGTGACGATAGGTCATGAAAACGTACCTTTTACAAAAAAAAAAGTGTATTTTTTGCAAAAGAATCTGTTTTTTTGCAAAAGTAAAGTTATTTGTTCGGTTGATTCGATAGTCTGGCTCACTGGGTTCAATTTCCAGGTCGGAAAACATGTTGAGGTTTCTTTGGAGCATCTCAGTGACAGGGCAGCAGGTTTTGTCTATGTGTCATTGGAAAGATTGTCGTCAGACTGAAATGATCCGCATCGTTTAAATGTGAGAAACAGTAGGTAAACCCACCTCAAAGGCTTATAAGGACTGTATTTTTTAACGTTGGTAAATACGGCAGAATCTTTCTTTATTAATATATATTTTGTTTTGAATTTTCTTGTTATTATGAGAGAAAAAAAATACGAATGAAATAAAATAAGATAAATAATAATAATTACACGATTTGGTTCTCGATGGTGAAATAAAAAAAAATATTTTACCGATCCGATGGCCAGTTACTTTGTGTCGTGTAGATTACTGCCAATGGATACGACAGCAACAGTGATCATTTAAGTTAGATGTAAGCCCCACGCTTCCAGTCATTGTGTTTTATTTTAGTATCTACGACTTTCCACGATAATCACACTGAGTTTATTTCCGTCGCAATCGCACAAAAGTCTTATGTTGTCCGTAATTAACTTGGAAAACTCCTAATTGACCCAGATTCGCGACATTTCCTCTCCAAGAACGAAAATGTCAATAACTATTTTTATAATTACAAAATTTAATAAAACCCGTTGGCATGGCGGTGCCAAACAAACTTTATTGGCACCAACAACTTTTCGAGGTATTATTAAATATCCATATGTTTTTAAAATCAGCCCCATATTTTGTTACTTATTTTCACCCTGATATTATATTTATTAATGACTAGCTGTTGCTCGTGACTTTGTTTGCCTGGAAATTATGAAGTGTATGTGTGAGAAAAAAAAGCCTATGTGCTATACCTAGACTATAATCGCATAATCTATCTCTGTGTGAGATAGATTATGGAGTTTAATCCAGATCTGTTCTTTCGTTCTGGCGTGATTGCGTAACATCCAAACTTAAACTTACATTTATGATACTAAGAAGATTAACGGGCATTCAGACCTCTATCTATTTTCATACATTAATTTTCTATTATTTAATCCATTTATAGGCCGAACACGTAACTAATTGTTTGGATGTTATTTTTGTATGCTGTCTGGACACTCGTATTAATTAATTAATAACTTGTAAGTATCAGCATGGGACAGATAACTTTGCAAAGAGGCTTACATAGACAGATGCAATTTCAGAGAAGAACGTGTCTTGAATAACATTTATCTACAAACAAAACTCGATCTATTTGCCTAGTACCTGCTTACCTACGTATCTACAAGTTATGTATGCTGTGGGCGGCCAACACTCCACTCTACGAGTTATCCTTACACATACAACTTTCTGAATCCTCTCGATTTATGTAATATCTCCTTTTTGCGAAGATCCGATAAGGAAAAAGTTATTTCACTACATGTATTCGATAATAACATTTTCGAATATATAGGAAATTATCATACACCAACTCTTTTCCCGTTTTCCTTCAACATTTTTCTACGAAATACGATATCCTCCTACATTTTCTAGCTTTTTTTTTCAGACATCTGCATAAATTCTCATAGTTTGAATAAAAGTGTAAGCTGAGTCTCTAGAAAGGATATTTAGATATAATATCTTAATCCGCTTATTTATTGAATGTGTACCGTTTTCCGTTGAGAAGAGATAAAATACACTGAAGAGCTAGACAGTGTTAGTTTCTCTTATACTCTCCGAAGGAATATTTTTGATATTTCGGAGGATTAACTCTGTGTATTTTTTGTAGGTTTAACAAACATAAAAATAAAATATTTCATAATCACTGAAAACCTGTTTCAACAAAGGTGAAACATGATGTTCATTATAACGGCTCCTCATTAATCATATTAATTAATGAGGAATTAAACCACATTCATTGTAATTTGACTCTCAAAGAGCTTACAAACCGATTGTACAATAATGCGATGCCAAACCGTTGATCTGAAAGCACATTATTCAGTGATAAATATCTGGTCTGCTACTGAAGGTAATTGCATCGTTGAAATAGTACCGTTAAGCTGTAGTTGATCTGAGGCTCCGCGTCCGAGAGGGGCAACTTTTACCACGATCCTTTTCAAGAATGAAAGAGCACGTTGAGGCTCTGTAAGGAGTTTCATACAATGTTAGATAGGTACGTAGGCACCTCTCTTCCTTTTAAAACAAAACATCACGCCTGTACTCAGCGTGGGATTAGGAAGAGGTGTACCTATAGTATATCCACATGTCACCAGTTTTATTTGAGCGCTATGTAATAGGAAAGAGTCTTTATTTTTTTAAACGTTTCCCTACACTTTTTCTCCTGTACCGTGGGTACGCTTACAAACCTTTGACTCGCACAAACAGTCAGACCCGTCACATACACAAACAGCTAGACCCGACACAACTTTCTGTAGGCCATTCAAATATTTGTACCGTGCGGGGATCGAACCCGCGACACGCAGCGCAGCAGTCAATCGCTCAAGCACTGCGCCAACCTCGCCGTCAATAGGCTTGTGTCCGTCCGTCAGTTATATTATCAAAAAATATTTGACACGTATTTTTTCTTTTGTTACGTAAACTAAAATTGACGGAGATACGACGCTTTTAAAATTCTCAATACGTCACGCCGTGCTATAATTTTTAGTGCGTTGTGACGTCACGAACCCCCACTCCCGAGTTTTGATGCGTTTTATCTTTATCAATACTCATTGATTTACAAAAACAAAAAATCCAACCCCGATTTCGTCACCCCTTTCAAAGATGACCTCACAGTCCTCCTTAATCTAAGTGACTCCGTCCTTCTGGCGGGGGATCTTAACGCAAAACACCCCGCGTGGAATAGTCGTCTTTCAAATAGGAGAGGTAGAGACTTATTCAACCTCTGCTCTCCCCTCAACTTCGATGTCATTGGCCCAATGCATCACACTCATTTTCCTAATAACCCCAATCATAGCCCTGATGTGCTAGACGTCGCGCTTCTGAAGAATGTAAACTTGCGATTGCATTCTGTAGAAACGATTGACGAACTCAACTCTGACCATAGACCGGTAATCTTTGAATTCGCCCCTAGAATAGGACCCTTTGATCCCACTCAAACTCCCTCCACTAAAGTGATCACGGACTGGGGGAAAGTAAGCGATCTGCTGAAATCCACCGAATCCCCGCACTTAGACAGGATCCCCGACAACATCGAGACGGTAGCCGACACGGAGGCCGCGATCAGCTCGTTCACAGAACACGTACAATCAATCCTGAACGATTGTTCAAGGGAAGTTCCGGCGGATGATCACCGCTGGAAACTCCCGGATGATGTGCGTGATCTTGTGACCGAGAAGAACGCGGCCGTCCGTGCCTACAGTTCTTTTCCCTGCTCCAGCAACAAAGTTTTTATGCGTCGCTTACAACGCAAAGTAAGCAGATGCATCCAAAAACTGCGTGAAGAGAGCTGGGACAAGATGCTCGGTGAACTAGAACCAACCCATCAGGCTTTCTGGGACCTACAGAGGAAACTACGCTCCTCTGAGGTCGCCTCTGTACCCCCTCTCATCCGTCCCGATCAGACCGTCGCTTTTGACGATGACGACAAAGCCGAATGCCTGGCCGACAGCCTAGAGACTCAATGCTCCCCCAGTACCCAACCAGTAGACCCAGCTCACCTTGCGATGGTGGATGCTGAAGTTGAACGTCGGACCTCCCTTCCCCCAGTAGAAGACCCAGACGATCCTCTACCCTCAGTCACCCCTGAGGAAGTTGAGGATATCATAAAAGGCCTTAAGCACAGAAAAGCCCCTGGCTCAGACGGAATCACCAATAGGGTGTTCAAACTCTTTTCTCTCGCCCTCATAGTGCTAATGACCGCTATCTTCAATAGCGCCATGGCAAACAACATGTTCCCTCAGTCGTGGAAACAAGCCACCGTAATAGGAATCCCCAAACCGGGTAAACCCGCCTCTTCCCCGAGTAGTTACCGTCCCATTACTCTCCTCAATGTCCTAGGCAAAATCTACGAGAGGCTTATTTATAAGCGTCTCAAAGACTACGCCGAAGCAAAGAGCTTAATTCCTAAAGAACAGTTTGGATTTAGATCCCAACACTCTTGTGTCCAACAAGTGCACCGCATAGTCGAGCACATCAGCACCCGCCTTCAGCGAGGCATGGTGACCGGTGCCTTGTTCTTCGATATCGCGAAAGCATTCGACAAGGTCTGGCACAACGGGCTGATATACAAGCTATACCAGCTCGGTGTGCCTGATCGTCTCGTGCTCATCCTTCGTGACTTTCTGTCAAACCGCACATTCCGATACCGCATCGATGGTGCGCTATCAACCCCACATCCGATTCGCGCAGGAGTCCCTCAGGGATCCGTGATATCCCCATTAGCCTTCACGCTATATACCAGCGATATCCCCAGAAACAATTCAACCCAACTAGCCCTCTTTGCCGACGATACGGCCATCTATTATTCTGGTAGAAGCTATCCCTGCATTACGCGCATTCTCCAAAAATCCGCAAACGCCTTAGGCGATTGGTTCCGGAAATGGAGAATCGAGGTCAATCCCGACAAGAGCCAGGCGGTACTTTTCTCTAAACCCCGCCAACTCCCCCCCACCCCTCAACCGATCTCCATGTTTGGCAAGCCGATCCCTTGGGAAAAGCAAGCCAAGTACCTAGGAGTTATCTTAGACCAGCGCCTAAACTTCAGTGAGCACATTAAGACGGTGCGTTCGCGTGCCGCCTTCGCTCTCGGTAGGCTTCACTCTGTCCTGAACGCACGTAGCAAATTGTCACTTAGGTGCAAATTGCGTATTTACACCGCGTGCATTAGGCCTATCATGACTTACGCATGTCCCGTTTTCGCGCATACCAAACCCTATCACCTCCATAAGATGCAGACCCTCCAAAACCGATTCTTACGAAAGGTCACGGGAGCCCCATGGTACGTTAGGAATGAGCAACTCCATGTTGACCTCAAGATCCCCACCATAGCCCAATTCATGAAACGCCTAACAAAGGGTTTTTTCGATAAGGCCGAAAAACACCCAAACCCCCTGATTTCCTCAGCAGCCAATTACGCCCTCTCCAAGATATCTAGAATTCGCCGTCCTAGGCTCACTCTTGCCACACCCGATGATCCCATCACCCTTCTCCAAGAAAGTTGTAGGGAAACCAGCACATTACTCAAAAACAGACACAAGAACCGATACAAACCGCGAATCCGGCCCCGCCGCCGAGGCCCTCCGCGACCCCCCAGTAACATCACTGCCCGACCCTTGCTCGACGAGCCAGCCCGCGACGCTGAGCATGTAACGACCGATTCCCCAATTAATGATCCGACCCAGCCTGTTGTCCCTTGCTGCCCTCTCATCAATGACGCACTAAGCCGAGGCCCGAACCCCACAGGGGGTGCCCTTAGTGACCGTTCATTTAATTTAAATCCTTAGTTTGTAAGCCCTGGCTGGGGGCCTTAAAGTAATTTTTGGCCACCACAGGATTGGTCGGTTAAGCAGTTAAGCAACCTTAGCGCGTTGCAACTGCGAGTGGTCCCTCCTAAAAAAAAAAAAAAAACAAAAACAAAAAATACGTATCCATTATTTTCCAATACTGACGGACTAAATAGATTTGCAATTTATTGATGGTGGAAACTAGCCATTTCATACCCAACAGTGGCGCTTACGACAACTACACTAAAGAGGCAGTTATTTATTTTAACATTAACATAAACAAAAACTAAAAAGAAAGTGTAAATGCAAAGAGGTCTTTTAATCCGCTCAGCTAAATCTCGTTTTGGAAAACAAGACGGTTTATGCGACAGATAACGCTGAGTTAATGGAAACTAAGTCGCATTAATAATTTAGATATCTCCTCCTTTTTTAATAAATAAGAAGGTGTTGTCTCTTAGAATTTTAAATTCAGTTTAATTATTAAAAAGAAAAATCCTTGACTTTTTTTCATTAAAAATATAAAATGTTGAGTGCTTAAAACGAAACTTTGGCTGGAATTTTGTCAAATAAATGTTCATAAAAATTTCGGGTGTAGGTATTTCTGCCTTGTGATCACTAAAAATACTTGTCGGAAATTGAAATGTCAGCAGTGTGAAATGCGTCACTCAATGAATAACTTTGTCATTACATAAAGCCCCCTTTGCACGGCATTCATCTGTTCGTCATTTTGGTGTACAATTTTGGGATCACATGTCAGTTCCGTACTGCATTTGTTTTCAACTATATGAACATTGGTTTATTGACGTGTGAACTCAATTTAGCATCACAACTGTAACCCCCGAGGGGCAAGGAGGTATATCTATGTGGAGGTGTCCCATGTATTAGGGGGCTACCGTAAAATATTGCGCAGGATAGGACCATGTGAACAGCCACTGGGTAATACTTACGTATTAAAATGAACTCAAACGCATGAATTTATTTCGTCTTTGTCTTCTTTTACTTTTTAAATACGTTTAGTGCTAACCGAATTCTATAACGAAGTCCACACAACTACCAAAAACAATAACTACCTACCCATTTCAGCAAGTATATCGGAACTGAAAGCACGTTTTGAAGTAAGAGAGGGTTACCTAAGTAAAGCTGGACACACAGAAAAGACGTAAGACGCAGATGGGGCGCGGACATGTCTCTTCCGCGTCTCTTTCATACAAAATGTATGGAAGCGTTGCGACGCAAAATATAATAGAAAAGGCAGGGCGTGGACACGACGGTTGCCCGTCTGCGCCCTGTTAGAAAGGACGGGGCACGGGCGCGAGCGGACGAGGTGCGGGCGAGAACGGGGGTGAAGGCGGGGTGGGGCGCGGGTGCCGGGAATCGTGTGGCGCGCGCGTCACTCGTCTTCTCTCGTGGCGCCCAGCGTCACGTCCGTGCCTTGTCTTTTCTATGTTTTAACAAGTCGCGAAGGCGCGGGCGCCCCGTCTGCGCTCTGTCCGCTCCCCGCCCTCGTCTTACGTCTTTTCTGTGTGTCCAGCGCTCTAAGGATTGTTTCATCGGTAAAGTAGCTAGTGCTTTCCGGTCGTGTGAGTGCGAGAGATTTAGTTCTAAAGCTGCAGGAGAGTGTAATTGGTTTTTCTGCTAAGACTTCTCGACAGTGGCTTAAGTTTAGAGAAGTGCGTGATACATGGGATAAGTTCGACGTAGTTATGGAGCAAAATATACCTAACTAAAAAAGTGGATATTCAACGTACGGCTCACTACAGAAAGTTGAAAATCCAATGCACTCTCAATGTCCTGTTAGACATTTTAAAACGAAAAGTTTATTGTAGTCCCATAATTCAATCAACTCAATCTGTTGTACCAAATTATGACAAACTGGACAGACGCCAACACCCATCCCTTAACTTACTGCATAATTGTATAAATTAATATAACATTCGAAAGCCTTTGCATAATTATCATGGAAACACTTAACGAGGATTATGTTTGTAGGGAAGTTCAAGACTATAGGGAATTTTATACTAGCAGTATTAGTTACTTACTAGTATCACGTCAATTTTACAAGCACGTAGATAATATCTAAGGAAATAATTTGTTAACATGGTATTATCCATCTTGTTCCACCAGAGGGAAAAGGCATGTTCTCAAAGGAACAATGATAGGTATATATGTTACAATTAAAACCCGTTATTAGTGAAAACGCGTTTTCGCTAGTTAAAACTAGTTTTTACTGACTGCCTTAGTTAGAACTAGTATTAACTGATTTGAATATCACTGAAAACTAGTTACTAGGGAAAACCCGTTTTGTCGAAATGATTCAAACTTTCCACCGATATCAAAGTTCATTGTGTGTTGGGAGATGATTGAAACGAACGGAGACTGTTAAACATTATCTGGAGGACGGTTAAATGAACGGAAGCTAGCCTAGGTGTTTTTAAAAAAGGTGTCTCTGCAAGAAAAATGGCAACCTTTGCAACTCAAAATGCCACGATAGTATGCCATGCAATAATAAGTAGGTAAACTCACTTCATTTCATTTTATGTTTTACTTTTCTTTATTTAATTATTCTAATCAGGAACTTGAAACTAACAGTGTCGCCATGGCATTATTGTTGTATTTAAATGCAATTTAGTATTAAATGAAAAAAAAACTAAATGCACCAGATTTGCTTCACCCAATGTTAAAAGTAGTGATTGTGAAATAATATTAAATAAAGAGAAACTTGAATTCGTAGATAAAACGGTTTTCCTGGGGATTACGCTTGATTCAAGGCTACAATGGGGTTCTCATTTAACATCTCTTGCGGCGCGTCTAAGTTCAGCAGCATATGCTATTAGAAAAATTCGTCAATTTACCGATGTAGATACCGCTAGACTGGTCTATTTTAGTTACTTTCATAGTATAATGTCTTATGGCATTTGGCTATGGGGACGGGCTGCAGATATTGAGTCTATATTTATTCTGCAAAAAAGAGCCATCAGAGCCATATATAATCTTCGTAGGCGCGATTCTCTAAGGGAACTGTTTAAGGATATTGGCATCATGACGGTACATTGTCAGTACATCTACGAAAACATAATGTACGTCAGAAAAAATCTGCATCTTTTTGGTAAAAGAGGTGATAGACATAATTACAGTACTAGAAATAGGGACCAACTAGTTCAGCCAGGCTTCAGACTCGCTAAAGTGGACTCATCTTTCATGGGGTACTGTTTGAGATGCTATAATAAAATTCCACAAAGTATTCTTGAACTGAATGAGACGAAATTAAAAACATGCATCAAACGCACACTATGTAAGCAAGCTTATTACAAGTTGGGCGATTATATCGCTGATAAAAATGCGTGGCTCAATGCTGGTCCTGCTCCACATGGACAGGGGCGCTTAAATTGATAGTATTAAATAGAATTGTTGGAGCTGCTGAAGATTGTACAACTGTCTTTGCATTGTATAGAATCAATCTCTAGTATTTTATAATTGCATAGCCCATATTGTGTGAGTACTATGTACTAGAAAGCTATCATTCACTGAAATCCTAGATTTAAAAGAGTGTCCATGGAGTTTCTTGCCCGTTCTTCTCCATAGAGATCTACGCTAGGGAATGGGCAACTACAGTACTTTCACAGTTTTTATGTCTTGTGACTGGGACTGTAGCTACATTTAATTTTCATCTTTGTTTCGACAATTCAAAAGTGCCTGTAACTGGCCTACTTGAAATAAATGCTTTGATTTTGATTGATTTTGATTTTGATTTTGATTTTGATTATGTTGATGTTCTTTAATAATGCTATTATCTGTGCTAGAGCTTCTGAGTGTCTGGCGATTTGAAACAAGTTTTCTTACAATATTTTCCTTTACTGTAAGTCGAACTCATAAATCCTTTTCCTTTGTTTCCTACTATCCGTGACGAAGTAAATCTATTGTAAACCTACGAGGTATTTTATTTAAAAGTAAATGAATTTACTGTATGTAACTTTGCTTAAAGGTGTCTATATAAATATAAGACAATTTTTCATTCGTTTCAGGAATTGCAAATAAACAATTATTGTGTTGCTTTGAAAATCAAAGAAACGACAATTAAAGTTTTTACATTCAAATTGTCAATTCCCTTTATAGATATTCTTTACACAATTAAATATTCACGATAGTTTTCGATATCCTTTTTTATTCCTGTCTTATTTGACAGCTATGAGCTATTCTTGCATTTTACCATAGAGTTTGCTCCACAGACAATATAACTTGTTAGTTATATTGTGTGATTGTTTATCTTGTTAAAGGATTAAATTTTTCACGCAAATATTCACAACTTAATGGAGCGGAGGATAGGTCATACATTTCTGTGGAAATCAGCATTTTTTAACCAAGTATAAAAAGCGAAGGTAGCTGTTTCGGACCAACTCTCCTGGAACGGTAAAATAACCAAATAGGATATTTTTTTTCTTCCCAAATACTTTTAGTAGGTATCTACGGACAGGAAAACAAAAGAACATAAAAAATATTAGTAGGTACTTGATAAATAATACATTTTATAGCCTGTGTTTATTTTATTTACGGTTAGAAACATAAACAAGTTTATTTATGTACAGGCGTAACTTTCGAAACCAAACTATGAAAAAAGTATACCTAGACAACAAAGATTTCATGAGTAAAGGACGTCCGCGTCCACACATTATTACAGTTAATTTGAACAAATAGTTTACTTTATCCTTTACAGTACGATTAACGAAAGATGACCACCAATGGCGGCCGTCTGCGCATGTACACTCAAGAAGAAAAGACTTAAGACAAAATAATTAATTATTTTAATGTTAGTTAGCACCAATGGCGTCGCTCCGGTCTCGGAAGAATGATCACTCTGATTTGGCCAGAGGTTTGTTTGTCGACTGTAACGAGTGGCCACCACCGGCCACACGTGTGCGGCGAGTTTCAACAAAATGTATGAAAAAGCGTGTGAACTGCTTGTTGCTGGCTAACGGTGACTGTGGCTGGTGGCCCGTTTGCGCCGAGCCATAAAGTCTAGCCAGTTGCGGTCAAGTAATGTAACAATACATAGCACTTTTTGTGTGTCTTTACAAATCATGGCGAAGGAACTTACGTAACACTGAAATAATGAAAATATCTGCTATGACAGCGAGCAAAAAAGGATTGTAATATTTATCTTTTACTATCTCAAGCCTGTCATGAGCCTGTACGTTTTCATGATGAATAACAAAACAAAAATCTTTTTGTTATTATAATAAGGTTTTGCCTAGCGTTACAATATAGACAGGTTTGTGATTTTAAGCAATATTATGTTAAGGAAAATCTAACTGATCAAAGCTGGCTCGTTTCTAAAATATCAATTAGGTATTCACCTGCTTATTTTATATTTTAGAAGTACATCACGCTTTACCATTCAACAGGTACATCAATAGGGAAATTAAATCGTTAAGCAAATTAACACCAAAAGTTTATATTTAATTTTCTGTCTATAAAAACAAAAAAAAACACAAACAACAAACAAAAATGCTGATTCATTTTTTTTAATCTAAGTTTGATCTACATTTGAATCCATTTCCGGGTAAAGCCTGTCAATAACTAATCCAGAAGTAGTCTTTGCAATCTTTAATTTCAATAGATTGGGTCGGAGATTTAAGATAAGAAAATGGCAGTTTGTTGGCCTAAACCTTGTCTGTTCACTTTGACGTTTCGACATTAGGGGTGGCCAATTAGAGTTAAGCCATGCGGATAGGAGATCGATCTATCGATATGCAGGAAATGATCGTGACCGTAATTGAACAAGAACTACAGCATTACGAATTTCAGACGTAAGTCAAATGGAGCCTAATCAGACTGAAACGGCACAGGCCTACTCTCTGATGTGAGACTGGGTTGTATCTACTACACACAGTACACATATACATACATTAGTGGATATCTCATGTATTCGATGTTTTGATGTGAAACATTTATAGGCGCGGGTAAAACCAAAAAATGGCGTGGCGACGCATGCCGTGGCGACGCGCCGCCAACTGTGAAGTTGTCAACCCGGCCCAAACAATCCCGAACATTACCAACCAGTTGAAGCAGCATCTACATATTCGCCATGGTTTACAACAAGCCAGCTGGTCTCCGGGCACAGCGCTGGGTTACAATCTCGTGACTTCTCAAAATATGATGCGCGCCCGTAATACGTATGCATTTACAGAATTATAGTAACTAAAAACATCAATACAATGCAACCCTATAAGTTGATTTAGTCACACTGAATATATGTCATGAAAATGTCGTAACTAAATTTGAATTTCGCGGGCTACCCTGGCGCTTTGGCCTAAAGGAAAAATATTTTTATCACGTGTGGTTGCGTTCTGAGAGCAGTGCTAATAAAATAAAATAAGCAAATAAAAGCACGTTGGGTTGAAACCAACGATCGATACAACTCGTAATTCAGGTCAGTTAATACTGAGCCTCCATTGCTCTCGAGGAAACGTACCTATCCTTTTATTTTAAAGCAACTCTCATAAACACTTACCGAACATGCTATAGCAGCTCTTAAAGAAGTCGGGTGCCAGCGCACTGGCAAGCCCCAGCAGTCCTTGAGGCACCTCCGTGGACAGGAACAGGCCGAGCACGGCCAGCAGCATGCGAGTGGTGCGGTCCGTGCGACTGGACCGCCGCGCGCATGCCTCCTCCGTTGCTAGGCACTGCTTTTCTGGCTGGAAAATGTACCTAAGTTAGAATTCTATTTATAGTTTTTAAATAATGTACTTATTAATGAATATGAATAAACCGCAGATAGACCTTGGTTAGTATTTTTGATAGAATGCAAGTTTTGGAGTATTGTCAAGTACATAACCTTGATGATGTAGATGCCTTGGCGCTCAAATTACGTTTTCTGAGGGCGCTACAACCTTTGTGGAATTGTTTTGTGAAAGGTATTTCAAAACAAAATGGAGACGTGAGTTTTGATTTTTGTCACGCACCAAACAGATCCTTGTACCTACAACCATATTAGTGAACCTTATCTAAACACTAATTCCTAACAATTGTTTTGAGTCTTACATCCATCTGCATTGGCAAAGACCAGCAAAAACTGCTATACTCGTATAATTATATGAAACTTATTATACAGATTGCAAAAAGTAATCAGTTTTGGACAAGAAGCAAAAGTTATAACGGCACACAGACAGAACAACCGTTGCCTCTTATTATTTGATAAAAAGAACTTTTTGTTTTGACTAGGCCCTATGCTTTTAATAATCACGAGGCCTAAAACTAATCCTACCATTTAATATTGAGACGTAGTTAAATTCTAAGACCACCTTGATCTTACTCAGTAACAATTACATAAAAGCAATTATTCGCCTCAAATTCAAAAGCTAAACAGAAACTTAAGCGTTAGAAACTTTTGTAAAGATCGCCTCAGTGGGTACTTAAGTGAAGATGAAAATTAGACGCCCTCAACCCCTTTGCTGGAATCAATGGTTGATTGTGTCGAACGCTATTGTTCAACAAGCAATATTCTGAAGTGAAAGCAACCATAACGATCTTATCATTGTAGTCAGGAACAGCGGGAGGAATCAAGCTCAAAGCGTGGAAATCTACCGCACGTTTACCCGTAGCTGTCCTAGAATATCTAAGTTTGAGAAAATGTAGATTTTTCCAGCGTTCATTACTTTGCACTTGCAGGATGTGCAATCGTATGTGCATCGGTCATGAAAGAAAATCGCGTCACTAGTCTAGCATTCACAATAAACTGTACACAGTTCACTCAAAGGTACAACGGTATTGTAAAATTATCAACTGACCAGAATGCTGCAAATAAATCACGTAATAATTTATTCCTTAACTCAAGTCATATTAAAGCGATGTTATTTCAATAAATCCCGATCTACCGATGAAAATTTAAACAGCTTTGATGGCGAATATTCTGTTTAACTATTCTGTTGAAATAAAGCTTTCGAATGTAACGAGATAAATTATTCTCTTTCGGTTACGCATATCAATATTTAGTTAGTACTTAGTTAAGAAGTTATATTTAGTTTATGTACCTTGGAAGAGCCGAGAATGATCGGCTTCAAGATGATTAGAAACATGCGGCTATCCCACTAATGAGTATCGGGTAGGTTGTTCCGGAAATGTGCGACGGCATTAGGCCGGCAACCGCACGGTAACCGTTGAGTTAGAAATGGACATTTTCTGTGTAGTGTTCCGTTTAATCTAACTCCCTCGTTGGTCTTGTGACCGCAAGCGCGACTGCTGAGTATGAGGTCCTGGGTTCGACTCCCAGGTCGGTAAAAGTGTTATTGGGTTTTTCCATCAGGAATTTCTCAGTAGTAGCCATATAGTCTGGATAAGCTCGCCCCCTATTACATGGGACTTAAACATAACTGGCGAAATGTGGGTGTACTTAGGTACACTTCTCCCTAACTCTTCGGGGATTACAGGCGTGATGTTATGTTATGTTATGTTCCGAGTAATCGTGCAGGGGCATATCTACGTATACTTAGACAACTGCCGGCAGCGTTGATTGATTAGTTGAAATGCGTATAATTTCTGCTAAATTAGGCTTTCACGCTATTAGCCAAATTATTTGTTAATCTATGTTACTTATGAATCATGAAATGTTTCTACCTCATTTAAATTTGGAATAGAGGAAGATCTCTGAGAATTAAGTGTATCGTTGGTGTTCCGGCATGTATTTTAGGGAACAATAGGTGTTTGAACATTAATTTTATAACGATCCTTTTGTGAGCCATTATCGCTAACTATTATCTTATTTATGAGCTGATGATGATTAATTTCATAAACATTCAAGGACAAAATGAGCAGCTGTGTTTATTCAAGCATTTTCTCTATTTACAGGATGACTTTTTTATCACTTAAAAAAAAAAAATTGGTATATTAGGTGAACGGAGTAGAAGCATACCTTTTTCTTTTTTCCACAGGTTAGAAAAAAATTGATCTATCGTCAAAAACGCTATAAATTTCAAGTAAACTTTTCATATTAGAACAAAGAAAGAGAAATTTTGAAAAAAAATTGAAAAATATCCAATTTCAAACGCAATACGCGTATGATTTGAATTTCGATGTTTTTAATTTTTTTTTAGGAAGTCAACTAATATGCCATTTGCTTCTTTTCTATTCACCCATTTTTTTTGGAAAGTGATAAAAAAGTCATCCGGTATATAAAGAAAATGCTTGAATGAACACAGCTGCTCATTTTGTCCTTGAATGTTTATGAAATTAATCATCATCAGCTCATAAATAAGATAATAGTTAGCGATACACACCCATATTTACTGTCAAAAACGTTTAAACGCATAGCACCTGTCTACAGCGCGTAGGCGAAGTGTGAACTCTTGTGAACTTTCCAAAGGTAACCTGGGATTAGCGTGTATACCAACCGTTTGCGGCTCACAACACGGCATACAAACTCCTCACAAATGCAAGGAGCTAGTTCCAAAAAGTTTTTGCGTTTAAACGGGTGTCAACCCTCACTGCAAAGTTATGTGGCGTAGTTAGCCTCGTTGACACCGCTTATGCTAAGCTGTGCTCTATAAAATATACTCCTTCTTCTTTTAGCTTTTAATAGGATAATAAACATCTCTTTAATACCCTGAATGCTTTATGAACTGCATAAGGCGACGTGTCCGTGGAACCGCTGTCCCTGGGACACTAATATTATTACGCTAATTACGTCGTGTCATCCCTAGATCTAATTAAGGTGCAGGCATTAGGAGGTCACACGATAATTATGACGTAAGATTGATATCATCTATCAGTCACCTTTCAGTGAAGACTACTAATATTATTATTAGTTGTCAGTTATTATTATTTTAATATTTTTATTATTCTTTTTATTTTGACATTTCTGTTCCTCCGGCTGGCCGGGAAGTTCTGATGACACGGGCCTAAGCCAAGTGTTCATCAGTTGGGTTAAGTGCGGGTATGGAGATATTAGCTTCAGACTGTGTAATATTGTCCGAATCACACTGCAGAAACTTTCTTACTAGTCTGCATGTGTTTAAAATCACTGCCTTCTGCAGTAGGTAGTAGGTGCTAGCTGGTAAGTTAAGAGAACTCAGGGACTGATGAAGCTGTTTAGGGATGACTCCTGTTAACGAAATAACTATAGGGACAATTATAACTTTTTGTAGGCGCCAAAGTCGGGTTATTTCGTCTTTTAACTATAGTCGTATCGTATTTCGATAGTTTTTCGGCAATTGTAGTCTGTAAGTTGTGAGTGTTTGGCACAGCTATGTCTATTAGGAATCCAGTGTTGTTTACTTTGTTTATCAATGTGATGTCTGGTCTGTTATAATGAATTGTGCGGTCGGTGAAGAGAGCTC
Source organism: Xestia sexstrigata (assembly GCA_941918905.2). Taxonomy (NCBI): domain Eukaryota; kingdom Metazoa; phylum Arthropoda; class Insecta; order Lepidoptera; family Noctuidae; genus Xestia; species Xestia sexstrigata. The sequence goes on along the minus strand of OW799207.2, from coordinate 12,723,784 downwards.
GGATTATTATTATTATGCTTTTTCTATTGTTTGTCTTTTTATTTAAGTATATCCTTGTAAATATGTATTTACAGTAATAAATAATTTTATATATATTTATAGTATTTATATATATTTATAGTGTAGTTTACCTTATTATTAATTAAATTATTTTCAGATGTACACCTACCACTGCTTGTCTCTGCATCACCCAAACGTTGACTGGTAGAAAATGCCTATGGCATTAAGTCCGCCTCTGTACTTTGTGCTTGAAGTGTTAAATAAATAAATGCGCAAGTTTGTGAGTATGAATATATATTGTAAGGAAACCTAAGAGAACACATAGACAATAAAGACTGTCAAAGTCCAAAGACAGATTTGACAGTACGATGTTCAGCTACTTTTGCTGGGGACAGCTCTGAGGACGGGCACATCACTTCTTTTTCGTATCGTATTGAATTGATTATTATTTAGTTTGGTTATGTTTGTTTAGGTGTGTAGAGGCCAGAAAACAATAATTGTTGTTTGCTTTACTTTGATTATTAAAATTGTAAGTTTGTAACAATAATTCTTTCATTTTCTTAGAATATATATATATATGTGATACTCTTTCACGCAAAAACTCCTGAACGGATTTGGATGAAATTTTGCACACAGATAGTTTATAACCTGAACTAACACATAGGATATTTTTTATCCCGGTAGTAAGATCCTATGGGACAATATCAAACTTCACGCGGGCGAAGCCGCTGCCGCGCTGGCAGAAACCAAATTATTATTAAGAGGTAAAGTTTGTGAGGTTGTAGGGGGTAATCTCTGAATCTACTGAACCGATTTTGAAAATTCTTTTACCAACAGAAAGCCACGTTATTTGTGAGTGTCATAGGCTATATTTAAAACGTTCTCGTGGGATAGTTTGCGAACAAAACGCGAGCGTAGCTGCGGGCAAAAGCTAGTAAGTATTAAATAAAATGAACCCGCTAACATCTACTTACGTAAAATAAGCTTATGTAAGTTCGTACTAGTACTTATAGGTAGTTAGGTAATCATTTTGATACCTATAGATACACATTTGAAATCTTCTTTTGAACTTTTATAACCAACCCTGGAAGGATTATTTTCGAAAAGTTTCATGAATTCTGTCGGTTTCAAAACGATAGCGAGGGCGATAAAAGGGATCCACTGTATTTAATAGATACTTAAAAGGTTTATCGGACACGATGAAACGTCTACTATTTCACGCGTACCCATAGAAGATAAAAGTACCTATTAGTGAAGAGAATAGAGTGTGGTAGCCAATGTGAATGAATAGGCGAGACGACAAAAAAAAACTAATTAGTCCGTCAGTTAGATTATCAGAAAATATTTGACCCGTGTTTTTTCTTTTGTTACGTTACCCAAAATTGACGAAGATAATAATGACGCTTTTAAAATTCTCAATACGTCACGCCTAGGTATAATATTTAGCTAGTTACTGACGTCACGAGCCCCCACTCCCGAGTTTTGATGCGTTTTATCTTTGTCAATATTCATTGATTCACAAAAACAAAAATACGTGTCCATTAATTTCTAATACTCTAACTGGCGGATTAAATAGATTTACAATTTTTTAATGCTGTCGTCATGCCTATTAGAAGCAAAGGGTCAAGATAAAATAATTCTAATTAAATCTAGCAGTCAGCAATTGTGTTTCAGAAAAAAGGAAAATTAGGATTTTTTTCTTTTTTTAGATGCAAATAAATAAACTCGACCCTTGAATCAGGAAAACTCTCTCTCCAAAATATATTATAATGTCTAATGAAACGTACATACATTTATATCAAGTTACAAACGGGCGGACTGTACCTACTCGTTTAAGTAATTTATTCATTCACTCGTAGATCTCTCTCAATGAAGCGTCAATGAACTCTTTTTATATTCCAACTCAAATAAATTGGTTCCGTCTATTAAAAAATCTGAGTTCTGTACCTACCATTCATCTTCTTTTGAATAAGACCAGACATTGATTTATTAAATTAATCTTTTGATGTAGGTGTGCCGATTCTTTATTAAAGATATTTATACAAAACTATTAATGAACTTCTATTTATTGATAAATTCTGCTTTTCTGAACAACAAACATGTTAATTTTCAATATTTAGATAACCCCGTAAACATATTTTAGAAGTTAACAGGTCTAATACCGTTGAGGGATGCCCATTTCAAAGATAAGGGTAAGTATTAACTAATATTATCTGGCAAGCGATTTGCTAACTTTAACCCCCTATGGTTTACCCATTAGCCGTAGGTATAGATATTATGGTCTCTTGATAGGATAACTCTTTACTTTTTGTTTAAGTGGGATTATGAGAAAACTGTTTCATAAAATCACACAGACTACTTCCTGGTCTCATCAAAAGAGTAACTCTAGGTAAAAACTAAGTTTAATTAAATACCGTAGTACCTAAGATAATCTTTATTATCTCGTGCTCCTCTTAACCCAAAATGATAGGGACCTAATAACAATTTGAACCCTTTTCACTACTTTATTACAATTATACGTTTCAATAATAGCACATATTTGCGCTATTAAATAGCATTTACATTTTAGGGTTCACGTTTAGGACCCTTTTACCCATCAACAGTTAGGTTCGCTGGACAAAGGGGTACATAATTACAATCAATTTGATTTTATGTCATTTTCTATTGACACTGCGGAGGGAAGGGACCCATTTTGTTCCTTTATTAATAGGTTGATTTAATTTGGGGCTCGGATAATTAGTAGGCAGTTTGACTGGTGAATTTCAGATATTATTTCGGCGAAAGGAAGGAAAATATAGCAATCTAATAACGCAATAATATGGGATTAATTATACCGTTTATACAATACTTGTGTCAATAAGAATTATCCCAAAATAATGACTCATTTCTTAAGCTAACCTGTTAATTTAAAAGCTTTGAAGAAAATCCAATTAAGTTGGTGGATAGATGTTTCGAAACACGAATAATGAAGTTAATGAGATATTAGGTACACTAGTGCCTTTTTTATACCTATTCGAAAAACAAAATATTTAAGTAAAATTTCCTTATATATTTGTCCAGAGACTTTCAGTTGTTGTTTTCTACATAAAATAACCACTTATTTACTCTTCGGATGATAACTTCTGAAGTGACACTGCGGAGGGAAGGGACCCATTTTGTTCCTTTATTAATAGGTTGATTTAATTTGGGGCTCGGATAATTAGTAGGCAGCTTGACTGGTGAATTTCAGATATTATTTCGGCGAAAGGAAGGAAAATATAGCAATCTAATAACGCAATAATATGGGACTGCGACCGTATAACACTTCGTGTCGCCAAAACGAGTCTCCGAGCGAAAATAAAAGTGAAGCAGCGGCATCAAGTATCGCCGCTATTATTGTGGAGAACTTCTAAAGAGTTTTTTCTCGTCACTCGAATTACTGATTATCCGGCAGGATCTAGTGTTTTTGCTAAAACATCAGGAACACACGCTGAAATAGTATAGCTGCTCTTTGAATTTGTAATAACTTTAATCGACACGTTCCCGCATGGTAATTACAATTTCAGAACGTTAAATGTTATTGCAGATGGCTTATAAACACACACATTATGCAACCACAACAATTGCTGTAGTTATAGCGATTGATACAATAATACCTATTACAAGTTCACTTTCATATGGAAAGTAGCTCAGCTTGTTTGCTTTGAAAACATTGTTTTGTTACGACGTATACATAGCACTAACAGAAGCCGTACATTTCCAATATATATTCTCATTCCAACTTACCTCATTTGGGCCGATTGTTGAACGCTTTAGAAGTTTCTGCCTCTTTCGGTCCGTCGTTGTTAACTTTGATATTAAACAAGTACTTAATATTGACAGCGCTATACTCGGCACGAGTTTTAATATTACACTATAGATCCACATGATTGCTGTAACTAATTGTACGTTTCTTGACATTTCTAAAACATAAACAGTCCGATTGTCCGGCAGGGAGAGATCCTCTGCGAATTCTGAATTGTTTTGAGCTGTCACTTCACTGGGCACTATATTCATCGCGAAATAAATCGGAAGACACAAGAAAGGGCATATGACATAAGCGCTTACGATAGCGAAAGTTGTGTTCTTCTTATTACACCAGGTGCTGTTCCGCTGGGGAAACGCGATCGCGACATATCTCCACACAGCCAGAGTCACCGCCAGCCAAATGGAAATGGTGTGGAACGTTTGACTGAATATTGAATGGAAGTAAACAAAAACTGCCCAAGCGTAAGTGTTCTTGTTAACTTGTGGTCCTATTTTGATGTTCATGTGTAGCGCATAGGGTATGTATTCCAACATGACGAGCAGGTCTGCGACGGCAAGGCCGGTGAGGATGGAGTTGGTGGAGCTGGTCATCTCGCGGCGGCTCAGCACCGCGATGTTGATGGAGTTGGTGGCCGAGCCGACGATGCAGATCACCAGCGCGATGTAGCCGTGCATGCGGCTGTACGCCTTGTTGAAGTTGGTGGCGCCAGGCACGCAGTACGCGTCCGTCGCGTTCGACATGCTCGCGGTGCGCTCGCGGCCCGCACCGGCTGGTCATCGGCACTGCAGGGACGGTTGCCTCGCCTTGAACTACTCCAACTACCTCGTTACGGACTTCGGTGTCATAACCTGGAACAAATGACGTCCTATTAAGGTGACATCAGTCTCAATTTTCAAAATAATGAATCGGACGTTTGTTGTGTAACTCAAATCAACAAGATTGATTTCACGTTACGCTTAGAAGTCGTCAGGAGTCACATGTCTTCCAACGAGTTGTGTTAGAAAACAATTTTCGTGGAGTTGTTAGGTAAACAGAGTACAATAGCGTCAAGGCCGACTACCGAATATTGTTAATGTGTAATGTTACTGGTCCATCACATATCACTTGCGTCACACGTGTGTATTCTAATGAAACTGTTTACGGTACCGCTGTAAATCACGGACGGCGTCAACACTAAGAAACTAATCCTGCTGCACTCATTATTTTAAATGTAGAGTTCGCAAGTACTTTACAGTTTTATGACTCCCAGTATGTACTGAAACGGACTGTAAAATGGAATATAAAGAATTATTGGTGTATTTATTTCAGTTCGGTACTTCTACCTTTTATTCGCGCACAATTCACAGTAAGTACCCAACGTACTCGATGTTGGAGCCAATTTAAATTTATTGACACAGGAAACAGCGAAACGGTACATTTAATTTATTGATATTTTTAAATATTAACCAGCATTTTACATAAGTACCCATTTAAAATGTAGGAGACCTTGTTAGTGAAATCCATTGGACACTTCATTTAGTCAAATCGACGTAGCCATTATGGCGGATCAGATAGGTACTTGTACTTACAATATTCCCAGAAACTGTTGTTCCCACCAATCCCTTCACCTTAGTTGGTTAATAATGGCTTACGTCCCAAGTTATCCCACCCATAAGGGGTCCTAAGTGGTATCGTATTACATTTGAATGTGATTTACATAATTTTCGGCCGGGTACCGTAGAAACTCGAATACATTTCAATCTGGCGATGAGCCCCTAATGCATTATTGAACAACGGACGCTGATTAATTCGTTTTGATTTGCTTCAGGTTTTGTGCAACTATTGTAGACTAGATAATATTAAGAATATTATTTGAGAATATTAAGACTTGTTATAGTCACATCTAAACTATAACAAGTCTTAATATTCTTTAAGCCACTCCTAACGCGATCGTTGTGGTAGGGTTCAGGTCGAATTTTTTTTATTTAAATATAATTATTTTCCAGGGGAAAGTGTATTATTGAAGGTAGCAAGATGCCAATTCCATTTTATAGTACGAAACGCCTGAGGTAAAGCATGGAGAAAATGTTAAGAGTTCGCAAACTTCCAAGAACCAAAGAGAAAAGAATTCAACGCGTGACTGTTTATTTTTCCTGAAAGATGATAAAAGGTTTATTATTTTATTATTGTACCCACTCCCACAGCATTCTATAAATCTGCAAGATCGTTTTGCAAATTTAAAATAGGAAAAATCTCATTCGTGCAGCTAAAATGCACTTTAAACGTTCACAGCAGACAACGATCGGGAGTAAAATTTATGTGGGGATCTCCAGCGCGCATAAAATCCTACCTATTTTACCAAAAAGTCTCATAGTATTATGCAACATGAAATGTTCGCTTGCAGGTACAGTAAAGTCTCGTATAGTGACATATTATGAAGCCCCCGGGTGACACATTTAAGATCCCACTTTACTTGTACTGAACGGGAGGAGTATGGGAGGGTACGTCGTTTTACTCATGCAATGCACGGCGTTTGTCTTTTCATGTACGAGGGGTACTTAGGTACGTAATTTTCGTGTAGGTGTTCTTTGGTAAAGAATTTGTTTCAGGGATAAAGTTACATAGGGTAAGTATAATACTGTATTGTTTTAAGATCTTTTAAATTACGGTGTTTTATTTCAAGGATAAGCTCAACGTCTACGAAATAAAAATCATGCTATCCCTAAATTACTTTGGAAACACCTTCAAGATCCCGTTTTAAAAGTTCTCGAATATTTTTAATGAGGGACGTTTTTATAACGTTCCGATACGTTTTTACAGCATAGTGTATGTTTAATTATTTAAAAATGAGGCACTAAAAACTTTAACGCTAAACCGAATAAAAAGATACCTAGTTGCACGTCCTAAATTCTGACAACCTGCCTGAGGTTGCTTTTAAATGGAATTAAAAACGGAGGGACGCATTTTTTAATGTCTTTCGAAACAATTAAATTGAGATGTTACCTAGTATTTTTAAACGAGCACAAAGGTCAGTAATAAATAATGGCACTATCTCTTTAGCGACTTGAAGTGTAATAATGTCTTTTTGTCAGTAAATATATACTCGTCTTGATTAAATACTGCCAAATGAATCTCTATACCTATTGTATTCCATATCGTTTTGCTGAATTAATAAAGTCTAATATAGCTAACAATATGTTGTACTAGTAAAAAGTCTGATAAATCCCGATCTCTAAGTACTGAGGATCGGAGAACTTAGACTTGCGACAATCACTTTCAAAGAGTTTCGCACTTCTGTGAAGACTGTCAAGAGGAATGACATACCCGTTTCCGAACCAAAATTCGAAGACATGTGACATCTACCAATCCGCACTGGGCCCGCGTGGTGGATTATAGCCCATTCCCTCTCATAAAGAGGAGGCCGTGACCCAGCAATGGGAACATTATAGGCTGATGATGATGATCGTTATCGCTGATCTGAATGTCACTTTATGTACGCCCCTAATAATAATCTTGACCATATCTCTGCGAAATATGCAGTGGCGTGCAGTAGTATTCCACGAAGGGTAGGCCACGACATAATGATAGCAAAAAAAAATTTTCGTCTGCACCATTTTGGATTTTCATTTTGACCTCATTTTCATTATCAGCGACCCCAAAAACCTCGAAAACGACACCCATGAAGAAAAGACTGAAAATTTTCATCGGCGCCATCTTGGATTTTCATTTTGACCTCATTTTCATTATCAGCGACCCCAAAAACCTCGAAAACGACACCCATGAAGAAAAAACTGAAAATTTTCATCGGCGCCATCTTGGATTTTCATTTTGACCTCATTTTCATTATCACCAACCCCAATAACCTCGAAAACGACACCCATGAAGAAAAATCTGAAAATTTTCATCGGCGCCATCTTGGATTTTCAGTTTTGACCTCATTTTCATTATCACCAACCCCAAAAACCTCGAAAACGACACCCATGAAGAAAAAACTGAAAATTTTCATCAGCGCCATCTTGGATTTTCAGTTTTGACCTCATTTTCATTATCACCAACCCCAATAACCTCGAAAACGACACCCATGAAGAAAAAACTGAAAATTTTCATCGGCGCCATCTTGGATTTTCATTTTGACCTCATTTTCATTATCACCAACCCCAATAACCTCGAAAACGACACCCATGAAGAAAAAACTGAAAATTTTCATCGGCGCCATCTTGGATTTTCATTTTGACCTCATTTTCATTATCACCAACCCCAATAACCTCGAAAACGACACCCATGAAGAAAAAACTGAAAATTTTCATCGGCGCCATCTTGGATTTTCATTTTGACCTCATTTTCATTATCACCAACCCCAATAACCTCGAAAACGACACCCATGAAGAAAAAACTGAAAATTTTCATCGGCGCCATCTTGGATTTTCAGTTTTGACCTCATTTTCATTATCACCAACCCCAATAACCTCGAAAATGACACCCATGAAGAAAAAACTGAAAATTTTCATCGGCGCCATCTTGGATTTTCATTTTGACCTCATTTTCATTATCACCAACCCCAATAACCTCGAAAACGACACCCATGAAGAAAAATCTGAAAATTTTCATCGGCGCCATCTTGGATTTTCAGTTTTGACCTCATTTTCATTATCACCAACCCCAAAAACCTCGAAAACGACACCCATGAAGAAAAAACTGAAAATTTTCATCGGCGCCATCTTGGATTTTCAGTTTTGACCTCATTTTCATTATCACCAACCCCAATAACCTCGAAAACGACACCCATGAAGAAAAAACTAAAAATTTTCATCGGCGCCATCTTGGATTTTCATTTTGACCTCATTTTCATTATCACCAACCCCAATAACCTCGAAAACGACACCCATGAAGAAAAAACTGAAAATTTTCATCGGCGCCATCTTGGATTTTCAGTTTTGACCTCATTTTCATTATCACCAACCCCAATAACCTCGAAAACGACACCCATGAAGAAAAAACTGAAAATTTTCATCGGCGCCATCTTGGATTTTCATTTTGACCTCATTTTCATTATCACCAGTCACCAACCCCAATAACCTCGAAAACGACACCCATGAAGAAAAAACTGAAAATTTTCATCGGCGCCATCTTGGATTTTCATTTTGACCTCATTTTCATTATCACCAACCCCAATAACCTCGAAAACGACACCCATGAAGAAAAAACTGAAAATTTTCATCGGCGCCATCTTGGATTTTCATTTTGACCTCATTTTCATTATCACCAACCCAATAACCTCGAAAACGACACCCATGAAGAAAAAACTGAAAATTTTCATCGGCGCCATCTTGGATTTTCATTTTGACCTCATTTTCATTATCACCAACCCCAATAACCTCGAAAACGACACCCATGAAGAAAAAACTGAAAATTTTCATCGGCGCCATCTTGGATTTTCATTTTGACCTCATTTTCATTATCAGCGACCCCAAAAACCTCGAAAACGACACCCATGAAGAAAAAACTGAAAATTTTCATCGGCGCCATCTTGGATTTTCATTTTGACCTCATTTTCATTATCACCAACCCCAATAACCTCGAAAACGACACCCATGAAGAAAAAACTGAAAATTTTCATCGGCGCCATCTTGGATTTTCATTTTGACCTCATTTTCATTATCACCAACCCCAAAAACCACAAAAACGACACCCATCATCACCCATGAAGTAAAATATAATAACAATAATATTATTGATTATTATAATAATAATACGCGCCAATAACCCCCAGGAATCATTATTTTAATCAACATTGAACATACACCCTAGCACTGGCTTGCAAATTGCAAAAAACGTAAGGAAATTTGAATTTCGCGGGCTAAAGAACATCCACCTTGAATCCTGGCCTTGTGTTGTAGCAGCCAATCACAGCCCAGCAGCCCAGCTACACTCGCAGGAGTTACCGCCCTAAAATTACTGCAATCTATACATGTGTGCAGTTCATACACACGAAAATATGCACCAATGTGCCAATGTGTGCGTAAAATTATCAATGGGTTTAAGGCAAGTCCAGTGCTTGCCTGTCCGGCGGAGCTCCAACCTTTGTAGTAACTTCCAGTAAAGTGTTAGTTGCGTGACACGGGAGCGACAAATTGCTATAAGTATTCTAACAGGAGTTTGAACTTTTTTTTATATATTTTGTACATAATGTGATATTTTATTACATAGTTAGTTCGTTAAAATGAATGCCCAGTTGGTAGGGTAGGCTTAGCCTAATTGCCTCTTAGGGGCGCACGCCCATGGAAATTTGACTTATAAAGTGCGGAAGAGGGTTTATCAGACTAGCGTAAGTATCAGTATTTTCTTACGGCTTGGCGGTAACTAATAAAATCTTCTTTCTACTTTAGAAAATTCTCGTACTATATAATTTTCTACTATCGGCAGTCGATAAAATTTATCATTTACCACTCGATCAGTTATTCCCGCCAGGTTTATTTCTGAATCTGGGTAGGTAGGTCAGGTAACCCAAAGGTAGGGTAGGTAGTGTAGGTAGTGTAGGTAGGGTAGGTAGGGTAGGTAGGGTAGGTAGGGTAGGTAGGGTAGGTAGGGTAGGTAGGGTAGGTAGGGTAGGTAGGGTAGGTAGGGTAGGTAGGGTAGGTAGGGTAGGTAGGGTAGGTAGGGTAGGTAGGGTAGGTAGGGTAGGGTGGGGTAGGTAGGGTAGGTAGTGTAGGTAGTGTAGGTAGGGTAGGTAGGGTAGGTAGTGTAGGTAGGGTAGGTAGGGTAGGTAGGGTAGGTAGGGTAGGTAGGGTAGGTAGGGTAGGTAGGGTAGGTAGGGTAGGGTGGGGTAGGTAGGGTAGGTAGTGTAGGTAGGGTAGGTAGGGTAGGTAGGGTAGGTAGGGTAGGTAGGGTAGGTAGGGTAGGTAGAGTAGACAGGGTAGGTAGGGTAGGAAAAAGGTTTGATAGTGTTATTGTGTCATTAATTTCTATAAGTACCTAACACATTACATAATCGATACTTGGCATAAGCAACATTTGATATAATTTAGAAACGTTTATTGTATAATGTCATTAGGGCATTTGGCCTGTCTTATAATGATTTATGACAGAAACAATCTTTAGTACTTTTGATGATTTTAGTACTATGATATTTTAATCTTCTAATTTTACATGACATATAGTCATATATTCTGTAAGTATTGTATTACATTATAAGTATTATTCCGATCTTTTATTTATACATTGTTAGTCGTAAAACATTTTCTATGAGTTAGGTTTTAGTGACAGAAACGAATCGCTGTAAATCCGACTCCACGCAGTCTTGTCTGCCCTACCCCTAGAGTGTAATTTAGAATCGCGTAGGTCCGGAAGGGCAAGGCGGCCCGCGAGTTGAGGAGCATGTGGTTGTAACGCCCTACGCTGCAGCAGAGGCTGGCCGGCGTAGCCAACCAGCAAGCCGAAGCTGCGGTGGTGAGCGTTAGACACATCTGCGACGATGAGCCATGACAGAGACCATGCCTGCTGCATGTTGCTTGCTCGCTTGCATGCTGCATGTTTGATTGCATGCTGCATGCTTGTTTTATGCTTGCTTCATGCTTGCTGCTTGTTTGTATGTTTCTTACGGGGAAGTAACAACCATATACGTTCATAATCAACTGTTTTATAATGATTGACGCTTTGATTGATTGATTTTTCTTCCTTTTAATGATGTGAAATGTATGTCAAAAGATTCGGACTGTGAATTTTCATTGCGCTTGTACTGAACTAGCATTGTTGTGCTAGTATGGGCAAATGAATGTTATGGTGAATAAATGTTATGGAACGACATTATTGAAAATAAAAAACATAGCAAATAAATTTATAGATTAAAATTATTATGATCGATTATGACCAAAAAAATTAGTGAAAATGATTTTATGTAATTTCACGATTATGGCAACTGAAGCGTTATTTCTAATGAAATTATGGCAAATACAAGTATGGTAAATAAAATTATTGCATTTTAAATTATGGCAAACATTAGTAAACCCTATAAAATATGTTATAAAAGTAGAAACATAATCTTGAACATACCTAATCACTTATTATAATTTGCAAAAGAGCCCCAAGACTAGACGATATTTAATACTCCACGAACCTTGCCAAGTTGCTAATACACAACACAAAAGACGCCGACTAACTTATATAATGTAATAAAATTATTATCAGCAAACTTATCGACTGTCCTCCGAACAAACAAAGCTCTATTAATTAACAACATTCTTTCAACGGAAAATTTAATAAGCAAGTAACTGAACCTCTAATATTACGAATTTCATCTCTCTTGACTGTCAAGAACTGTCTGGAAGATTGGACAATGGTAGATCACAATAGAAAATAATGCTTCGGGACTTGTCTCAAAAACAAAGAAACATTTATATTTGCAGGGAAAATAGACATAACAGCTCTAGTATGGACTTTAATTAACAATCAACTTGTAATAAACAGAATCTATCTATCTTTACCTATCTACATTATATTAATCCGCGCTAATGTATAATTTCAATACGAAATAAATAACTAATTAACAAAGGGAGAGTTTTAAGTAAATTAAAAAATAACCTAAATGTATCCGCTATCAGTATTTATAATTGGGGAGAAAGGGAAACTAAAAAGTACATAAATTAAATATAAATACACTTAGTCATGAAAGAATTGTTAGCAAGTCTATAAAAGCTTTTTAATATTGACTCCGATCTGAATGATTGCAATCAATCTACTTAATTCATCTTTGAAAGCGATAAAGCAAATAGGATCTTCCATTAGGTAGGTATGTGGACTAAAGTACACATCTAATAATAATAGATAGACCATCTAAAAATCTATAAATCAAAACAGTCCACTACACAGATATACAAACAGGTTTCTCCACCATCATTTTTAATCGGAATGTAAAGAGACTTGAAGATCACTCTGTTTGCAAGAATCTGTCAGTCAGTCATCACAAAACACTTTTATAAAAACTATTTATTCACTGTTTTGAGCCGTTTACAGATTTGTGGTATGAGTAGGTACCTAACGCCTGTAAAACGAGCGCTCCAACATTATTGTGTTCAGAGTTTCAGTATTTGCGAACGGTCGGCGGGTCGAAACCACTAATAGTTGGTTTTAAATTATCTAAACATTTTGTTATACAAATGGAACTGTTTTCTGTGTTTTCGTTTGTGTATTTATATTTCAATGGTTATTGTTTTTGATAAAATACAATTCTAAAAGGAAGATATTACAACGAAAAAATTAAACACGACTTTTTCTTGAAAAAACATCATAATCATGTTTCTGCCTTGTCCCGTTCTATTTGGGGTCGGCGCAACACGTTTTCTTCTCCCATTCTCCCCTATCAGACATCACGGCATCATTTACTCCTCTGTCATATCATTCTTCATACAGTCCATCCATCTTTTTCTTAAAAAAACAACAAATAAATAAATTACTATCGCAATAAAATCTGAGTACTTTTACTCATACGCTCTTGTACAGACACTTAAGGCAGAACAACTCACTCACATTTAATCATTTTACTTCGAGTTTAACTCATTAACGTCACGTCACGTCGTTCGACGTCTGCTGTATGAGTACTACGTTGTCTTTGTCTGGCTCTGTTTTACGACGGCTATTGTCTTATTTTCTCATCGCGACGATGTAACAAGGTATTGAAGAAAGTATTATGAATGACGACCCAATTAACGTATTGATCCAATTACGTACCAAACTTGTTGTTAAAAGAAACTGAGGAAAATAAACTTGATCGAAAATATAAATACCTGATACCGTTATTTTTTTTTTTCTAAATGGCAATTCGTTTTCGAATTATGGAAAATATTTTTTTTATGATTACATTACGTAATGAAGCGTGTTAAGAGATTGTGGCAAAATGCAAACGAAGACAAAATCAAGTGGATCGATCTCCCACCGAAATGTCTTTGAGCTAGATTGGTTTGACAGATCTTCCGAATGAATAAGTCTATTTAGGCATTCTTTAATTTACTAGGATTTCACTTATCCAATTTTTTAGACTCAACTCATTTCTTATTACAAAGACCCTTGGAGTAAAGATTTGGGTCAAGTTCAAGCCTCATTCCATTCTTATCATTGTTTCGTAAATAATTCCGAAACAATCGAATGGAGCCTATTCAGTACTGGTGCCTAACTTCATACACTACTTTCATACAAATTACGGTTTAATGCATCGAACAAATACCACAACCGCAAATGACCCGATACCTACACTATCTAGTTATTTATTGATGGTTGAATAATATTAAATCAAGTAAATAAACAGTAGGTAAGTAGATAAACGCGATAATTATTAGGCGTTTGTCTACTTTCGGTATCGGTACATCTTTCGGTAATTGGATATTACTTCTCCAGTACTAGTATAATTGTCACACAAGAAAGTGTCAGGTTTCGAGCTACAACGTCCTAGGTCACGTCTTAAAATAAAATTGTCGTTTCTTAAAACAGTTTAACACTAAGTGATACCAAGAAATCGCTAACTCGATCCGGTCTACTAAGTTTGATCAACAGTATCGATTTAAAACCGGTTAAACTCTCTACATAAAACTGTGCTAGAATAGACGGGAGCTGAAAAGTATCCCCGGATTATAAAGTTGTAAAAACTTCATGAATACAAGTTGCAGATTTTTACAGCGGCGAACCATGCTAATGTGCCTCAGACTCCTTCCGACCGACGGTCTTTGTACGAGAAATTTACATATTACGGTAAAGCACCTTCCTAATGTCCAACTGCATAATACATGGACGGTTGCAGTGGCTCCACGTGTTTTCTGAAAAGTTTAGGTACTACCGTTGGAACAATCTTTTCCTCTAATAAAACTTTGCACTTATCTCTCCCGAATGCACTTAATTGAGAGAGTTGCAATTTACTTAAAACCCGCATAGCTAACTTTTAGCTCCAAGTTCTCAACCTAATTTTCGGTCCAACTGCTCTCAGCATTTCGACTGTAGTTGACGGAGCGACGGACAAACTGCAAATGAAGTTCATCACTGCAGTTAGTTTCACCCATGACAAGCGTCGTTACCAAAGAACAATTTGCAGTAGCGTCTAGTTAAAACAATAAATCATCTATGGTTGAGTATCGCTCGTGCTGTTTGTTATTCAAGCCATTAGCTTCAATAGGTGTCACTTACAAAACAAATAGACGTTGATAGCTATTAATTTATCGACATTTTGTGACATCGGACGCCATTTTATTACTGTAGTATTAAATGGGCGGAGAATCGTTCGGAAGATAGTCGAATGAGTGGATTTTATAAAAAAAGATAACTTGAAGTACCTGCTATTGAACAACGATCCCATTGTAATTTCCATGATTAAATAATTTAAAAATAATGGTATCTCTTATCAGATTTCCTTCGTAAAACATTCGATATTGGTCGTTGGTTTTTTAATAAAATTCGCAGTGTGGTATTAATTGGCGAACAGTTTATCAGCGTCGCGACGGCTTGATAAAGGTTTTATTAAAATCGGATCGTATTACAAACTCCCAATACGGGCGCTAAGCCCCGAATACTTGGCCTCGGCTCAAAATTACGGTCAATTTGCTCCCTGAAACAGCGGGACCAGGCTATCAATTTTCCATGCACGATTTAGATTATATAGATTGGAATGTTATGGTAGGGGAGCAAAGAGGGGTTTAAACAAGCATTATCAACATTAAAACTTGATAGCCGAGGAGGTAAGGTGACGAGAGAACGCTAAAACTATACGACGACGAAAAGTTTTAAACAGAAGTCATTCGGGCAGGGGCTCATTTTCACTTTTTAAAAAGAGCCAAATCTAACAACGGGCTGGGCTGTTCAGCCACACGTTGATTTTCATCTTATCGTGGAGGCCTTTAACCAAAACGACTTAAACAAATGCAAAACTCCGGAAAATTAATGTGGCCTATCCCTACCACTAAATCTGATTTTGTGTCGATTTTGTATTAGAATATTCTCCACTAATAAAGTTTATTCTCTTTGAACTTGTACTTAATCTCCAGTAGCGTTATTTGCTGTAGGTATAGAATAAAAATCTTTTAAAAAGGTGTTTTAAAGAATTGCCAGATTCTTTAGATTTAGTAAAAGGCCACATATATATATATATGTATTTAAAGGAATATATACGATGCATATATTGGGATAAAATAATAAATTGGTGATGTTATATATCACTTTCAGTTACCTTTAAACATGCAAACAAATACTTTCATAAGCAGCTTTCTCAAACCTCTATTTATATCAATGCAAACTTTAGTATTCAGAGATACCAATATAATCAATGCACAAATCTTCATATAGGTAATATACGACGTAGACAACATAAATTGCAATGTTACCACATATTCCACTGCAAACTCATTATGGAACTTGCTATTGCGAAATTCATTAATAGAGATCAAACTAGAGAGACGACGCCTCTCCTAGAGTTAATAATATATGTATAATTTATCATGTAATTACACATAATAGAATACACATACACACACACACATATATTCTGTACAAACTTATAATAATTTCATCATTAAGAACATAAATGATCAATAATCATAAATATTCAATTTTATTTTATTGTAGAGGTAAACCCAACCCAAACCAATTCTAGACCGGTTGTATTGTTACTGATACCACATATTAGACATTAATAGCCTGTTATAACCGATATGTTTTAAATACTCATTGTGGTCAAACGATGAAAATATAGATCGTTTTTACATGACTGTACCAGTGAACCGAGCATCAGTAAAACCAACAGCTGCACTACCGATTTTTTGATTTTGATTTTGATTTTGAATTTTGATTTTACGTTTTTCAAATAATTTACAATTCTACTAATATTATAAATACGAAAGTTTGTGAGAATGGATGTTTGTAACTCTTTCACGCAAAAACTGCTGAACGGATTAGGATTGAATTTAGCATACAGATAACTTATAACCTGGATCAACACATAGAACTTTTTATCCCGGTAGTATGATCGCGTGGGACAATCATAGAACTCCACGGCATAAGCTAGTTACTCTTAGGTTCACCAACCGTGCCCCTGTCATTTTTTATTATGGGGCAAGTCCGCCACACTATTCCCAAACCACTGCAACTTCTAAAAGCCAGAACCACCAGAAAAGCGCCGAGGCAGTGAAGCTCGACAAAGTCCCGGGGAAACAATTTGACTGTCTTGGATCCCGCAACGAAATTAATCAGAAAGAATGGCGGAGTGGTAGGAAAAAAAATAATTTTCACTGCCCTCCACATCAGCGGAAGACAGAACAAAACAAGCTCAATAGGCACAAAGGGACGTTTATAACTGGGATAAGGCCCAATTGCCCATAGCGCCACGGATAAACATTGTAGTAGTAGTGATAGTGAGCTTTTATATTTTATTCCAATAATAGGTAGGTATGGCAAAAACGCTTGAACGCACGGAAACTTGTTCTAGGTTCTGTGATGAAGATCCGTATAGTAAATGACTCAGGATGTAACCTGTACACCATCTAACATAATATTGCAAAAGACTCTGCACTCCCATAAAATATGAAGTGCAGATTTTTCATATTCGCAGTCAGATGTATAGAACATTGACATTGCATTCCTGTCATATTATTCAAGCGAAATACCCTTGTTATTACTTTACTTACATAATGTGTCACTAAGTTAAATCTCTTTGTTATAATCGCTTTAGTTACCAACTAACTCCACTTAGAAACAACAAACGAAACTCGTCGACCTTATAATAATTCTTTCCACAAGCTTAAACAAAATGTCTGCCTCTTTATGGCATGTATGGAATCCTTGTTAAGGCGGAAACTCGCTAGGTATATAAAAATGTGGAATATACGAGACGTTGAGCAATGACGGGGATAATAGTGACCACGGACGTAGAAAGCAGAAGCACTGTTGTTTACCTGAGCAATACCCTCGTTAGCCGCGAGATACATAATTTATCCGACCACTCTTAGCCTGAACAACACGTTTATGGCCCACATGCATTTTCCTGGCACAAGCAAAGGCATAAAGGTAGAATCTTTTATACATTGATGATATTTTACATGTTCTTTTGCATTTCAATCGCTATAACCTTTTGTTTATTCTGTTTGTACTTTCGTGCGTCATTTTGTTATCAATATTTATAATCCCATGTTTGTGGTATGGCTTGAAAGTGAGTTATATCTTGGTTTTATGTATGTTTGTTTAATGCTCCTCACATTTTCTTCTCGATGTATTTTTTCGCGGCCTTGGTGGATAAAAAGCAGTTCAAATAATTGTCTGTAGACATCAACGTACATCATAAATCTGAATACTGTGTTATACTTAGCAAAGAGTTATGATTTGTACTGAGTCTTTGCAGTTTTTCTTCATAACAATATCTATGCTGTGGAATGCAGCTTTTAAAACATTGTGTTTAGAATCGGTTATTGTCGACTAGAAAATATTGTGATGGTTTTCCAGTAGGTATTGCTTGCTCCTGCTGTCTTGTTTCTCAAATGTATTATTACCTACACTATAATATGTATAACTGTATACTTATCTATAACTGGTACTTTTCGAGTTAAATCGAAAAATAAAGCGTGTAAAAAGACTCTTAACGAAGCCGAAAGGCACTTGTCCTCCCCGTCATTGCGATATTTTTTTTGTTCTCCACCTTACCTTCTAGTTCCGGAGATATTGGGGGTCAAAGTTCCAACTTTTTTTTTAAATACAAGTTTTTAATGTAAGATTTTAACTTTTAACACCTCCACGACCCCCGTACTATTCAATCCATCTATTAACACAATGTTTTGAGTGCGTTACATTGAGTTCTACCACAAAACATGATTTTACACCCCAAAAAAAAATGTTTCCCAGCAATAATTTTTGCGTAAAGTTATTTACTTTGATGTACAGAATGCTTGGTTGACGGCTTCGTGAAGGGTCTGCTTACACCCTGCATAAACAGCTAATTTGGTTAATTTAGTTTGCTAATTTTTTAAATTGTTTCTGGAAATTAATATTTCAAACAAAGCAGCTTTAGTGATGAATAAAATGAACAAAAAGGTAGGTACCATCAGAGTTTAATAAATTTAAAGTAATTGGCACTATATTACAATTTAGTTAAATCAGTTTTTATATACCCTCAATTGTCACCATCGCGACCGTATGAGAGTAGAACAAAGCGAGCAACTAAAATAGACCCTTTTCCTCTGAAATATTATATATTACTTCAAGTGTTGCAAAAGACAAGCTTCGAAATTATTTGAGACATTAACGGAGGCTCAAATCGAATATCGTTAAGTATTTTTTCTTCGAAAGTTACTTTATCCTGGTATCTTTGGTTCGGTAAGACTTCCTCTCAAAGTTTCGGCCGAGATGTTCGGATTTCGACATCCGACTTTTCTCGACCCTAATATTGTAATATTCATTTGACCTTCCTTCGTGCTACGGACCTTTAATAAGTTTCTATGGCATGGTGTCCATTAAATTATTTTTTCTTAATTATTATTACAGCAACATTGTTGAACTTAAGCGGAAACTGCGGAACCCTTAAGACCCTCAAGTTTTCTCAAGTGTGAGCTGTACAATATTTGTTCTACTCCTATATCCAAACAAGTACCCACTTAATGTTGCCAACATAACACTTTGACGATATTTACTCTCTAAACAATCTATAAATTTCCGTTAAATCTACTAATTAAATTCTTATTTCCGTGCACATTTTGACATTTAAAAAATGTCTTTAAACTGGTTGAGAACGCCTTGTTGCATTAGGTCCACCACCGCCACTAAGTCAATATAACTAAATAGTCGGTATAAAAATAAATTGGCTTAAGGTGGATGCTCCACCGGATCCATTGTGAGGATCGACCGGATTACAAGGTGGAGCACACTGTGGAGGTGTGCCTCGCGTGGGCGGAGCACCGCCGTGTCCTCGTAGCGGCGATCGGCGGCGGCGACCTCTCGCGTCCGGCCCTGGTTCAATCCATGGTCTGGAGCAAAACGGAATGGGACGCCGTCACCTTCTTCTACGAAGCAGTAATGGGAGAGAGCCTCACGTCCCGGCCGTCGCGGGCCTGTGGAGGGAGAGCTATGGGCCAGCTCGCCGTCCGTCCGTCTCATGACGACAGGCCGTGTCGACGGCACGCTCGTGTTCCACGCGCGCCTTAAAGAGAGTCAGCAAAAAGGAAGGGGTCCGCAAGGGCCGATGCCTGCCGGGGCTGCGGGACTGTTCGAAATAGATACCGTGGCCCCGGAACACAAAGGGCGATGAAGGAACATGGATGGGGTCTAGTCAGTAAAAGTCTGACACTCCCTCCTACTCCGCCCAGAGCGGGAGCAGTCATTCGATGATTTTCTATACGAAAAAAAAAAAGATGCTCCAAGGTAG
The DNA here is from genome assembly GCA_941918905.2 of Xestia sexstrigata. Lineage (NCBI taxonomy): Eukaryota > Metazoa > Arthropoda > Insecta > Lepidoptera > Noctuidae > Xestia > Xestia sexstrigata. Next base: position 12,703,640 of record OW799207.2, on the reverse strand, counting down.
CCCGCGAAAAATTTTCTTTGGTTTTTTTCAATTTGCAGGCCAGTGCTAGGTTGTATGTTGATTAAAATATTGTTCGCGACTGTAAGACGTATGTAGTTACAGAGTTATAATCATCAAAATCATCAATACAACCCTCCAAGTTCATAAAGGTCTAGGCTTTGACCTTGAAAAAGTAATTCCTAGACCTATAAGAACTAGTTCTCAAGAACTATTTTCTAACTATTTTCCTCATAAATAAAGTATTTATTTTGGAAGTTTTGTGTTTATAAAATATGCTTATTTATTAAACTTAAATTTACTAAAGAAATCTCGTTCATTGAAGTTATTAAGTTTATTTAAGCCGTAAAAATCGTGCGAGTCGCTAGTAAACGCTTAACATTAACTAGTTTTCCTTGTTCAGTGAAATTAAATACATAAATACTTAAACAAGCTTTGAAATTTGTCAGAATGAGAAGTTAATGAAGGAAGGTAAAGATCTGTGTTCCCGACGTTAAGTGTTACTAAGCTTGACTTTTCTCGCTGCTCGTAACTTTTACGTAATTACGTTAGGAAACTTGCTAGGTACCTACTCACTGACTTCTTATTGAATATTAAATAAGTTCTGTATCTGTAAATCTGTATCTATAATCAATCATTATGTTTACTTTTTACCCGACTAAGGCGAAGCCAAAAGAAATGTATGGTATGGTTATGATTTTAGCAGTCTATGTATGTTTACAAGGTGTAGTTTTGCATCCTAGTCAAAATTCAGGAAAACTTGTCACAAAATACTTATTTGATCAATTTAAATTACGATACCCGGTAAAATAATTAATAAATAATACGAAAGTAATAGAAGAATCACCCATCGCGCGACATGTCTTAAATTTGTGTGCGTTTATTTATGTGTATGAAGGCACAGTTATAGGGCCAGTTACTGACGGGCTGCGTTTTAATACAGATGGTTTACACTTAAGTACCGATTTCCTCAAAGAAAAAAAAAACCTACCTCTTTTATTATCGATTCGGGTCGAGAATATTACTAGCATAGATACCTCCTTGAATTTGACCAGGATGCAAAGCGACACCTTGTATATATGTATGTATTTACGTATGTTCCACCGCAGCGCCTCAACTATTCATCAGATTTTGATGAGAAAGGTGTCAAATGTATTCGTTATTATGGCCCGGGTAACAAAGGGTACATTTTATTCAGTAGTCGAGTTTTTAGTGTTAGTATCCACACAAATTCTTGTTAACTATAATTAGGCAAATCTCTGCCTAATCCTCCAGGGATTACAGACCTGATGTTGTGTAAATTGTGTTCACGTTATCGTAGATACAATAAAAATTACAAAGATCCAAAAAAATACACTAAAAAGTCGGTGACTTTTATTTGTTTCACTGATTTTTTTGCCACCGACTTTCCGAGCCGAACGTGGAGCTACTACTGTTCCTTTTTTGAAGACGGTTAAAAAGTAAGTAATTTACACTAGTTCTCCACCTACTAAAAATGTTTATTCCTTGAGTATTGAATTATTAAACGGGCTGGTGTCCACAACTCCATGTCAAAGCGCGTTTTTTGATTCCTCGAGTAGGTAATAATTAGATTAAGGAACAAAGTGAAAGAGGTGAGGAGAATTCCTTGTAACAACATTTGGAAAGCTGACACTCCGGATGTTTAATTTGATCATTAGGGTCGCAAGTTCGCACCCCTTTTTTTTCGGATGGGATATCATCAAATGACCCTTCCCGCTCTGGGCGGAGTGGAAGGGAGTGTCAGTGTCAAACATTGTGGCACTAATTGTTCGAAAGATTTGACATAGATTCAGGGAGACAGAAATGAGAAGTGTCATAAATACACGTGTATTTTCACATCCAAAACATCAACATACTTTTCGATCATTTTCGGAACACATGTCGTATAAAATAAGATATTTTGTTTTTTTTTTGTTACCGAGCTGACTGATGGGTAATAATTTTACCACAAGATGAGTTATTCTCGTGTGCTGAACGAAGAAAAAATGCGAAGATTTAATATAAGAATATTATGTCATTTATACGAAACCACGTTCCTGCCTTACCTTTTCATTATGAGTGGGTAAATCGGAGGTCTTTCCGTAGACGAAAACAAACAACGACGTAGGTTTTATATTGCATGCTATCCATAGAGAAAATATGTACCTATTGCACGCAATTTCGCCCCAAGTTGGTTTGCGGAATGTTTTATAGAAGAACACGTGACAGCTTGCGACGAAAACAAAACCCGTAGGTATTGTAGATCGATATCCACAATACTGGTTTTCGAAATTCAAATTCACTCTGCGATCAGACTGAATTGTTGAGTGAGTTTGAAGTGAAAACGGCACAGTCAAACGAATCTTATGATTCATTTCAGAGAAGTACTGCATTGAAAATTCAAGCGTTGTTTTTTAAACACAGATTCCTAAAATCTCTTATTCAATTATGTGAATGATTCCGAAATGGAGTTCATGATAAATATATACCTTTTATTGTTATTCATTTCAGTTTTCATACTGCAGACCCATCACAAAATTTTTCCCTAAATACATAGCTTAGTATATGACATCGCCATTATACTCGTAGCCATTACCGAGCATTTCTTTTTAATGTCAGGTTTCAGTCAGCCATAATGAAGCACTGTCTTCTGGATTTTACATAAACATTACCTGTTAACAATGTTTATGTAAAAGCCGGAATGTATAAATCATTACATTTTCGGTCATAAAATGCAAGTTTTCAAAGATTACTGATAACATCTGTGATATATGTATAACAGGGTAGATGACACCATAAAACAATAATTCCAAGACACCAATCTCTAAAAAAAAAACGTTATTTTGGGCCTGAAAACCCGATTTATTTTCAATTAATTTCTAAATTAGATTTTTAGTTGCTTTGAAATTAATAAATAGTTGAGTCACTGTTTGGTCAACTCAAACCAAACAGTGACGTCACAGCGTGCTATTGCCATACAAAATCTATGAGAGAACCGCGTTTTGACAGCTCTTATAAAGTATGTCAATTGATTAGTGTGTCATCTAGCCTATTACTGAGATCTTTTATTTAAACATGGAAACTGGGAAGTAATAAAGCATTTTTTGTTTGTAAACATAGTTCTAAATATTTTTGAGGCATGAGGAAGTTGAAAGAGAACAAATTTAGTTCAGTGGTTTTAAATAGAATGATATATTTCTTATTGTGTTAATTGGGCAATAAATAAATAAAACATATCAGTACAAAATAACCCACACGATATATCGAAGGTTAAATCAAAATGGCTCTCATGCCATCTGAGACAAAAAGAATGCGGAAGTAATATGCTTAAAGTGAATTAATAAAGTTCTAATGTCTAAAATATTGAATAGATAATAATTATTCCGACATATTAGTGATGATATTAATCAAGTTTAACAAAACATACAACAGTTTTTAATCAACACGTTTCTTGCATGTGACGAAATGTAAATCGAAAAGTATTTCACTGTTCGCGATCGTTTTTCTCTCAACAGTTAAATAAAACACTCCTAGATAAATAATTCCGATGCAAATATACCATCGTTTTCCTCGGTGTATCGTTCGAAAAGAAAAGTAGATATAAAAGCGGGAAATATCAGCCCGTATGCGCAGCTCAAAATATACACCCATTACACCCACAGCCAACCATAACATTCCAAGTTTCCTCCGTGCCTCGGAAAGCACGTTAAGCCGTTGGTCCCGGCTGTCATTTCTAGATCTTTGACAGTCGTTAGGTAGTCAGAGGCCCAACAAGTCTGACAACCAGTCTTACCAAGGGGTATCGTATTACCCGGTACTAAATAGGTTGTGGAGGTCAGATAGGCAGTCGCTCCATGTAAAATACTGGTATTCAGCTGCATCTGGTAAAACTGGAAACCGACCCCAACATAGTTGGGAAAAGGCTAGGCAGATGATGAGATGATGATGATCCGTAGCTCAAAATTAGGTGTACCTAACTAAAATAAACTATGTTACTGTCCAACAACATGACAAAGACGTATGCTCAGACAGAAAAGGAACGAGTAATAAATCATCACTTTTGCTTTGTTATAGATAAGTACTTTTAGGTTACTAAGCTACTAAGCTACTAAGTTAGTTTCTAAACAGGTTGCTTTTAGTGTTTAAAGACGATTTATAAACATCAGAGGACCCGGTTTCCTTACTCTTACCACCGTATTATCAATTTATTAGATTTAAATGCCATCGGTATTATCAAAGCATTTCCAAAAAGCTGCTTCAGGCAATAGTTTGTGACTATGACGACAGAGCAATCACTCAAATAAATATGGCTACCAGAAACCTATGTGTTCATCTCTCACTAATTAAAAGTGAAACAACTCAACCACAAGACCTAAATTAAACAGGCAATTACCCTTAACCTTAATTAGTTCGACAGACCTCGGGAACATTCGACAGCATCAAACTCTATATGAACCGGCCAAGGATCGAATGTAAAACTAATGTACCGTATTTAATGAAAATCACAAATTCATTCAATCATTCACTGACAAATAACTTACAGCCTTCGTAGACTAAAGAATATATAATAGACTAAATAGGGGTTGAGACTTTGTATATAAGATCATACACATAATATACACAAATACATTTTTGAAAAAAAAAATCCGTCGAGCACACGGCTTATATACCTATTATAGTAAATTCTTAGTCGACATTGATAACCCGTTATTTTATCCAATAGCTATTGTCAAAAGTCGACGGTATTTTATTTCCCAATGGTATTGTAAAATGGCCTGATAATATGTATTTATTTTTATCATATAAGGTAGTATTTACCAGATATCTCAGTCTAGTAATAAAATGTGTTATATTGACTTGATAAAAATAAATTATAAGATAACATTAAATAAATACAAACATAACAAATGATGTATTTTGCAAAGGTGTGCCATAGTTTCCATTATGTTTTGGGAACGTGTCTTTTGTAATTTTCCGAAGTAGATGCTACCGCACTTTGTTAGGGGCCAAACACCTAATGCTATCATCGCTAAAAGCGTAAATGACACCTAAGGCTGCGGTCTAATTAGTACTTCGTCTGATTAAAAAGCATTTTGATTATAACCGAAATGTAAAGAAACTGAATATTTTTCAGTCATCATATCATTAACAATCATGGTTGTATTAGCTGATACAAGTTAAGTTTAAGTAGGTATTGTATTTTGAAACCCAAAAAACAAATTAAGTAGTGAGCCTGAACGCCACTAAGATCAAATTAAAAAAAAAGAAAATACATATTTTATTCTTGCGCCAAATGTAACGCATAAAACGAGTTTAAACATATCAAATGTTGTTTATTGGTAACAATAAATTTTTGTAACTGCAAACATAAAACATAATTACTATTTAAATAGCATTAAAGGTACATACGTCAATGTAACAAACACCAGACCGCGTGAGATGTAGGTGTAAATAAATGAGATACCTACTGCATGATATATTTCAAGATCCCCGTATTCATTGGCAGTTCTTACCAAATCTAATCTAATATCTGATCCGTAGATATTGTACCGTATAAAAGATATCTCTTTTCACCGAATAAGAGAAAAAATTGGGAAAATATACGTGATCTTTTTCACGTTAGGTAGACTTGGGTTTTGTTGAAAATAAGTCTTAATTAAAGCTACGAATTAATGTGTTATTAATATGTATATGTGACTTTATATTAGGTTGTACACCTGCCATGTATTTTTTAATCATTTCATTATTAAGTAATGTATTAACATCCCAAACGATCAATTGGTTAAATTGTTTTATCAGTGATCGTAATTGTTTCTAAACACGCGCCGAAAAACGAAACTTATTTAACAAAATGGAGGCACTTAACCTATTGTGTATATTAATGGTATGGATACAGAAAAATCGTGAGAAAACAATTAATTGAGCCATTAACGGCTTTAGTAATTATATCAGGGCTATAAAGTAGAGTACCAAATCTGCAATAATTATATAAATGACATGTGTCCATCACAAGGTTCTGAGAAACTGAATTACATGTTGTTAAACCTAATTAAACAATTTCGTTCTTAAAAACGTTGTTTTGTATGAGCGTTTAATATATCAATTATCAGGTAATCATTTACTTACAAGAATAATCATCGAAGAACTCCAAACAAACAATCGTAACCACAAAATTTACAGCAAAACTACATGGATTCAACAAGTTGTTTATAATAATAAATCTGTTAAAGTATTACTGAAACGACTTACCGAGTGTTGTACTCGATAATACACAATTTCATGGTTGTTGGTTCATTCACAAATATTAGGCGCGCGTTACAGGAGCGTCAGCGAGCGCGTCGCGTCGGGAAATGTGAAAACACTGAAGTGGCGGCGCGCGGTGCGTGTGGCGACGACGGGCACGAGAGTGGCACTGCTGGGCGCCCATCGCCGACCAGCCGCGACAATCAGCCCAGTAAACAACCTCCTTTATCGCTCATCTCAACCTTTACATGGACGACACAACTACCTATTATTACCGAAACTTATTGTAAACTGCAAATCTAACCTACGCAGTCATCGCCACACATAAAAAGTTTTTTGTTAAATCAGGATGCAGTTTATACTAATTTATCCACATAACACGATTCGTATGATAAGAGGCACTTATCGTAAAAAGTAAGATTGACATGTGTCCATAAAAACCAGTTACGATGACGAACGTAATTAGTGGCATCGTATAAATAGGATAATATCATCTATTCGAAACGATTGTATTGAATGTTGGTAATGAAATGCGTGAGAATGTAGATAATGTTACAAATTAAAATAACAATAAGTAGGTAAAACACACACACACTATCGGCTACATTTCTTTTCATTTCTTGTTTTGCAGTTCTGCTGGCAGAAATTTCTTTTGAAATAAGCAGTACCTACCTATACAGACGCAGCACATCAGGCTACCCGAAACTGTCAAATTTTCCTAACCAACCTTAAACCTAAAGTTTTAGCAATAAAGTTGAAAATCTATGACATTTTTAGTAGCGAGTAGTGATGTGCTGGCGTATGTACTCAAAAATCATATTATGTTATTGTACTGTGTACATAAATAAATAAAATAAAGCAATGTGTAAATTCTCTTATAACAACGCATTTTTGCTACTTTTGAGGGCTTTGTCTTACTACTACGAATAAAATTCAGTTGAAAATGTCGCTTACGTACTTAGGCACCTAGGTATTCTGCGATCAGATTTAGTACGAGTACGCCGAACAAACTTTTTACATTAAGCCTAATTATATTGTGTATGTTTTAAAACCTGTGGGAAATGTTGAGCGACAAGTGCCGTGAGCATCGGATTATATTTAAAAAGTTTGATTAACGAAAAAATTAAATAAACACAGAGAATAGAACAAAGAAAAATTGAATGGATACACATTTTTATCGTCGAAAGGAATACAAATATGTGCCTAACTAAGCGAATGTTTACAGTGATAAACTGTGCAAAAATGCTTATCTCATCTAACAAGAGGAAGATTAAACAAGAACATGCAAATATTTCCTCTAGACTACAGTAACAAAAAATACCGTAAAGTTATTTCAATTAATTTTACATTACGCTTATGGCAATGGCCTGGTTTCTTTGTCCAGTAACGCCTCATTTCACTTACTGGTTATATTCTTGGCAACACAGACTCTTTCTTCAGTGGGTATTGTATCTAGGTAGATACTCAAATTCTGATTATGACTATATGAGATTTTTATATTTATTAAAAAAAAAGTTAAGCATCTCTTTGTATTGCCAAAATAACAGCTTTTTACAGAATGCCATAATATACGAATAATAACAGAAAATTTTTTTTTGGCAGCCTTTCTTTTTGTTCCGGCTAGTCTCCGAAAGACTGGACCAATTTTGACGTGATTTTTACTGGTAGATAGCTGAAGATAAAAGTAGTAACTTAGGCTACATTTATTTTAGAAAAGAATTCGGGATTCGTGCAAAAATATATAAAACCCTTGAAATTATTAACGAAATCCGATTCAAATATCAACATTTTATATATTAAATTCAAGCCGACAAAGTTTTCGGACAACAGCTAGTTACCTAATAAAAAAAAAATGATGACACACTCTAATACAGTCTACGTTCACATAACTAGGGACTTTCAAAGTGACTGACTATGACGAAGAAACTGTTATTTGAACCCACAGTTCCGTTCAACTCCTAACGATAGGAACACCGAGCCTGACGAAACAATTAAGGCTTCTTAGCGTTGAGACGGGAAGTCTATGCTTCCATAAGGCCACTCAACACTCGAATAGGAAATCTATGCTTCGATAGCTATTCGCAATGTCAGCGGCAGTATCATTCAGTAACGATGATTACGGAACGAGGATTTGTAATCAACAAACTAGATGGTTGGGTTGCGGGATCCAAGACAGTTAAATTCATTCTCTGGGACTTCGTCGAGCTTCATTGTCTCGGCGCTTTTCTGGTGGTCGCCACGATTGATTCTGGCTTTCAGGAGTTACAGTGGTTTGGGAATAGTGTGGCGGGCTTGTCCCAAAAACTAGATGGTTGTGTAACTTGCCAAATTATAAGTAAAAATAAAAATAATAGCATACTACAAGGGCAAAACGTCGTCGCCCACGTTTTCTGTTCATATTTTTTTATTAGACTCTTGGTAAAAAGCTCGAGCCAATTAACAGGTATATATTCAAGCCTCTAGCCAAGACTGTCACTAAAAAAAAACCAAGTGAAAAAAAAACCTTTTTATTCAGGTATTGTAGTCATGCCCTTTTTTTTTTTTTTTCGGATGGGAAATCACCTCATGCTCCGCAGAAGTCATCATCAATCAATGACTTCTGCGGAGCATGAGGGAGTGTCAGACTTTTACTGACTAAAACTCATCCATGTTCCTTTATCGCCCTTTGTGTTCCGGGGCCACGGTATCTCTTTCGAACAGTCCCGCAACCTCCTCCCCCCCTTCCTTTTTGCTGACTCTCTTTGAGGCGTGCGTGGAACACGAACGCGCCGTCGACACGGCCTGTCGTCATGAGACGGACGGACGGCGAGCTAGCCCATAGCCCACCGTCCACAGGCCCGCGCCTACGGTGGCCGGGGGCTACGTGGTGGCCCCCGACGCCCGGGGCGTCTCCCGCGGCGGCCGGGACGCTGTGAGGTTCTCTCGCTCTCACGTTCCGCCACCTCCTTCTCTAGCATTACTGCGTCGCAGAAGGAGGTGACGGCGTCCCATTCCGTCTCGCTCCGGACCATGGCTTGCACCAGGGCCGGACGCGAGAGGTCGCCGCCGCCAATCGCCGCTTCGAGGACACGGCGGTGCACCTCCCACGCGGGGCACACCTCCACCGTGTGCTCCGCCCACGCGGGGCACACCTCCACCGTGTGCTCCCCCGTGTCCTCCGGTCGATCTTTCGCAGTGGAAACACCCGGGCTTTTCCTCCCACCCGATTTGGTGCAGGAACCTCCCGAAAACACCGTGTCCGGTGAGGACCTGCGTCAGGCGGAATTGTAGTCATGCCCTCAATTGCGAATTTCTGCTACTACCGATGAGGAAATAATATTCAAAAATTCAAAATAGTAAATAATAAAATAAAAAAAGATATTGAACAGCTGTGTTTATGGAAGAAGCACCACTATACCGACTCCAAGCTTTTAATACAAGATGTCCAATTTATCTTGACACATTATTGTGGCGCTACTTTCAAAGGTAAATGTCTAGTTCGCTATTTTTCTGTGGGTCAAGTTACACTGGTTATGATACACGGTAGTCCGTGTCTGTTACATTACATCACCAACTCAACGTATACGTTAGCCCACGCTATACCGCAGACTGGGCGAAACGTCGTAATTATACTACTAAAAATAATCTCCATAAGAAATCGTCTTTCATTTCGTGCCAAGACAATAATAATGTTTGGATACGCTGTCTTTTCATTTTCTCTATTATGAATAAATGTTTAACGTAAAGCATTATTTTATAGTTAATCTGCAAATTTTAATTTGTCATGGTTAAAACAGTTTTTTTTTCATAATTTTACAATACCACAGATCCTACACCGACAATCCGACAATAGTGTATTTTACATTCGAGGTTGTTACCCACTACACAGAACAGAAAACCCAAATCACAAACACATTTACACGACATATACATACATAACAATACTTGTCAATATCATAAAATACACATACTATGTGCGATGCACATGCCATTCTGACTTAATGTGCAAAATATTACTTGCTCATACTAGCTCACGTTCTAATATTTATTTCTTAATTAAAAATGGCTAACTTGATTAATAACGAACTTGACAAATTTACCTTTGGCAACTCCTTTATATCGCACGCTTAATCAAAAAAATAAATATATCAAAATTTTTTTTTTTTGGTTATGGCAGCATAAAGTTTAGAACTATTCTGGGTTGAACTTTGTTTACGTATTAAAATTAATTTAGACGTGTTATAGGGAAATAAATTGATTTAAAGGAAAGCTGGGTGTATTGGTTTTTGTTAAGTGCTATATAAAAGTATATTTCATTTACTATTGACTAGTAGATGGACATTGAAAAAAAAGTTCCTAGTTATTTCACTTTATAATTAAAATTTACGTGTCTATTCTAAATGTTACTAGTCATAAAACATAATATATCTCTTTATTTATAAAAAGTTGTTTGGCTATTTAACTTAAATAAGCCTTATTTCAATTTTTAATTAATAAATGTAATGATTTTCTTACGAGAATTCGAAATATTTCTTTTTCTTACAACATGACGGAAAAATTTCAATAAATATTGTAGTAATGAAACGCATAATTAGTAATTTTCTTTTATTTTAAAGGACGAAAGTAGTTTAATTCAAGACATTTAATGACTTAACTAACTAAATTAAGGTAGGTAGGTACCTACTAATAAAGTTATTGCTACCGGTGCCTAACAGACCTGGCTAGGACTACCAGTAAAAAAAAATATGTTACAAAAAAAAACAATAAACTTGGAATCAGTAACAAGTCACAAACGTGAGATCCATAGAACATGTACTCGTACCTAATATTAATGTTTTACATAACTAATAAGAGTTATACTTAATTAACAAAATCAAAACTCGTCTAATTAACTAATAACAATGTTTATGAAAATAATGTATATCAAAATAATCACTAAAATTTTAATGAAAATTATGAGATCAAGGAGTAACTCTAGTTAATGATCGAATTATAAAAATTTGCGTAAAAAGGAGGAATGAGTCCTTTATTGACGAGGTCTCTTAAATCCTTCTTTTTATTAAGACTTATATCTTGCCTTTCCGTGTAAGCCTTTTTTAAGGTAATTTCTGTAATGAGCTTCATCTTCTTCCTTTTATTTCTTACATCTATTTCTTGGAAGCAATCATCTTTGTAGGAAGTTTTGTAAAAAATACTTAATGGTTTCTCTTTTTTCATCATCAATACTTTTATATTATTCCAATTAACTGTTTGTCCGTCCATATTTGTGTTATAATTGTATCCCCATTCTTCCTGCAATAGTTTAGAATCAACGAAGGAATCAAAGGTTAGTTCGTGTATATTTATAGCGGGTTTACTTTTCTTAGCATTTTTAATTAAAGCTATGTACTGATCAGGGCTGTAAATGGGCCCAGATTTAAGATTTTTCTTTATCTCCTTCTCTATTAAGCTATGCACGCTATCCGCTTCATTTTGAGTATGCCCTGTGATTAAAAACTTGTGCATTATACTTCTTATATTCAACGTGTTCACAGCAAACAAATATAATGTAGCGATATACTTATTTTTATTCTGTCCGCAACAGTTATCAGAATAAAATATTACGTTTTTTTCTTCTATATTTCCTTCACATATACCTTCAAGATACTGCCATACACAAGTTCCTATTTCTATTGCCCCACGTTTAGCTTCTGATTCTGTCAAAAAATAACAATGTACTTTATCATATGCCGTTTTTGACTCCGTTTGTGTCAATTCCGTTAATGTTAAATTGTAACTGTTAAGTTTGGATTTATAATAAAATGCCGAGGTATCACCTCTTGGACATTGGAGCACTGCTTCTAAATCATAAATTGCGACTATATTATCTTTGGTAACTTTTTTACGATCTTCTTGTTTTTCAATTCTACTCAATGACTTTTCTTCTATATGTTTATTATATTTATCTTCTAGTTCTCTCTTTTTTTCATCAGTACTATTTTTAAACGATTCACATAAGTCACATTGATCTTTTTTTGGCTGGAAAAAACTTAAATTAAATTCTAGAGTGAATATTTTATAGTATGCTATGTAATTTCCTGTCTCTTTATTATTTTCTTCTTGTTGTTTAACAAAATCTGAATATAAATCCTTTATAGTTTTGCCACCATCAATGTATTCTCTGGTAGAAGTAGCTCTCAAATAGTGTGACTCTATTTTCGGAATGGACTGAATATGCTTCCGTATGTCGTCAACCAATTCAGGATGAAGAGTTTTGTGACTATGGTGTTTCCCTCTCAAATCTTCAAGCATAAAGCCACCGTCACTTACTTTATGCTGTATGGTAAATAGCATTCTATCCGTAACATCTAAAGTAGATTTAAAAAATGTCTTACATACCCTTATTTTATTATTATTAACAGTAAAATTATAGGCTTTATTTGGGCGTCTGGGATTTGTGGCATTTGTGTACCTATATTTTGGAGTTATGTCTATCATACAACTGCTTATAAAAACTCTTTGTCTTGACAGGTCTCCTAAATCCCAAAATGAATATATTATACCTTTCCTCCATTGATATATTATTTGTGCATTTTAATCTACATTTATCTGTACAAGGCACTTTAAGACAGCGGCTGGGAATGAATTTTTGCGATTTTGATGTGGATATATACGATTCACCTGTGTTCCGTAGCTTTTTTACTTTATTTTGTTTCCATTTTGCAGGATTTAGAGATCGTTTGCGACCTCTTTTACTAAGCTTCTTTCTATCAGAATTATCAGAATCTGAAAAACTATTGTCACTCTCAGATGAGTCTGTTTTGGTGGCAGCATCAAAAAAATAGTTTTTCTTTTTGCGTTTGGTAGACAGTTCATAATTAAACGTAGGGTCATCATCACTTAAGTCTACGTTATCACTTTCATCAGTAAAATTTGGTGAAATATGGGCAGGTTGAGTGGAATTTGAAGCGCTCTGTGGTCTTACACCATCGGTGTATTCTTCAGAATGTTGATTATTTCGTTTAGAAGACGTAGAACTGTCTGAATCCGACGATGAACTACTAGAGGAAGAAGAGCTCGTTGAAGACGAGCTTGACGTAGACGAGCTTGAAGAAGAAGATTTCGGCAGTGGTTTTTGAATCCTTTGATCAATGTCATTAGAAGTTTCAATGTTTTCTAAGTTCCTATTATTATTTATGGATGAATCATCACTGTCATAATCTGGTACGAGGTTTGTTTGCAATGTTCTTATAATTGATGTGTGTGTAGTAAGACTACTATTATCTGTTTCACGGGAACTAATAAATCGAGCATCAATTTTGTGGCCAAAGTGATCATCTCTATCACAATCTGATAAGATCTCATCACTTACATCAATATTTTTATTTGGGGAGACATTTTCTGTGTTTGCTTTAGCTGTACTGTTTTGATCTTCTACAATAGTGTTGTCTGTTTTAACCACCAGTTGATTTACCTTGTCTTGAGTACGAGGTGTTGCATCAGGTGATACCAATTTAAGAATACGACTTGCTCTCGAGGACGCCATGCTACAAAAAAAATAACAATACAATTTTTTAATATTAAAAATATTAACAGTAATTCAATGAATGCACGTCTGCAACTCAGAAGCTAACGGATTGAACACGGTTTGAAACGTCAATGATAACCGCCCCGTGACCACGTCTGATCTAATGCATAGAATAAGTAACAATTAAAATATTCTATTCTAATTAAAAGAGAAATAATTTTAAATGTCACTTATAACTTTTGACGATAATTAATCTAAAACAGCACTAAGCATGTTTCATTATTAAATTTGAACGATAATTTAACACTAAACCGAAATAAGTATTTTTGTGCCAAAATTATATATATTGTTTTAAAATGAAAACGAAATAACTAATATAAATTCGGACGGCGCAATAATACAATTTAAACTAAACTGCAATAAGTCAAAATGATTTCATGAAGTAGTGACTTACTTTTATAATAAAGTGAAATAAGACTTAGTTATTCACTTTATAAATAAATTAAAACAAGAAATAAGACTTACACCTGTTAATAATATAAAGATTTATGACGTAATGTTTCGCCCTTTGAATAATTTTGCGATCACCTTGCTTGCACTGTTGGCACATTACTGAATATTGCCGTTTACTGGTACCAACCTGTTCGGGGGCGTTAGTCAGAAAGAGAGCGACAGTGTTTTATTTCGTTTATATTCATTCAAATCGAGCGGCGGTTGGAGCGTAAATATTCTTAGCGATATGTTATTACGTTTTATGATTAAATCTGTAAATAACTTATTTTTGAGTTATTTCTCTTTATGATTAAGCGTGCGATATGTAACCCCGAAGACTGTCTAAAGTATGTTAACGTTACTGGTAGCGATATTAAATTACTGCATTTAAATATTCGTAGTGTAAATAAAAATTTTGATCAACTTCTAATACTGTTGCGCTTAACTAAAATTAACTTTGACATAATAGTGTTAACCGAATGTTGGCTGAGTAAGGTTAATAATCTACCAATATTGGAAGGTTTTCAGTCTTACTCAACTGAATTAAATAAAAATCAAAATGATGGAGTTATCATCTATACTAAACTGGGACTGCAAACTAATGTATAGAAACCCACCTTTAGGGGCGGAAATTGCCTCATGTGTGAAATAGACAACAAGTTAGCAGTAGTAGCAATCTACCGCTCTCCGTCATACAAGTCAAACGATGATTTTGATTATTTCAAGACTAGCTTGAGTAATGTATATGATTCCATATCCAGCTGCCCAAATATAGTATTAGTAGGCGATCTAAACTTGGATATAATCAAACGTAATGAGGACAACAAATGTCTTGACTACCTCATCTTAAGTGCGTCTCAAGGGTTATTGCCCACT
Source organism: Xestia sexstrigata (assembly GCA_941918905.2). NCBI lineage: Eukaryota > Metazoa > Arthropoda > Insecta > Lepidoptera > Noctuidae > Xestia > Xestia sexstrigata. Next base: position 12,688,546 of record OW799207.2, on the reverse strand, counting down.
CACGAACTTCCCACTCGCCTTGAGAAAAGCCTGGATCACATACTTCTAAAGACCAAACTATTGTCGACCACACTTATCTTAGAGTCCCATATTACTGGCCACAAACCGATTCTCCTCGACATCATGCACGCAAACCCTGCGCGCAGAACATCTTCCCTCTCCACCTACCTTAACCATGAAGCAATTAGGCTGGAACTGGAAAATACAGATTTTTCAAATATATACTCTGAGGAGGATGCTAATATCTCGATGAACAAATTTATAGACATCGTAACAATGGTCATATCCAAACACACCACTCAGGTTAAAGTCCCTAGACAAAAAATAACGCTAAAACCCTGGATAACTCCTGGTCTTCTAAAATGCATTAAACACCGAGATAAGTTACACATACGGTCCAAGAAAGCACCAGACAATCTTACACTTAAAATTACCTATAACCGCTACCGAAACTTTTGTAACGACCTACTCCGAAAACTAAAAATATCATACGAAAGGAGTGAGCTTGAGAAAGCAAGTAATAAACCAAAGCTTTTATGGAAAACAATAAAGGAAATAACCAACACCACGAAAATATGTGCAAGACCCGTTCAGGTACTAAAAATATGCAATGATCCTAAGTCTTCCGTAAATGAGGTCTGCAGTTTTTTCAGTAATGTGGGAAAAAAGCTGGCTGACAACATAGTATCACAACAGCACACCACATCATCTCAGACTAATGATCAGTCTCATCTAAATAGTACAAACCCGTCCCCAATAAACTCTCTTGCGCTGTTAGAAGTAGATGAAGCTGAAACAGAATCTCTTATCCTACAGTTACGGAATGACTGTGCTATTGGATGGGACGGTATATCACCACTTTTATTGAAAAACTGTCGCCACGTACTGTTACCACCACTTACCTTCATTTACAACCGCTGTCTACAATTTGGCGTGTTCCCAGATGCTCTTAAAAAGGCTATAGTTCATCCTATACACAAGGGAGGGAGCAGAATCTGTGTCAATAATTATAGGCCTATATCAGTTTTGCCGACTCTTTCTAAGATCCTTGAGAGGATCTTAAACAATCGTCTCAGGACCTTTCTAGAAAAACACAAAATTATAGCAGACAACCAGTATGGCTTCCGAGTTGGTGTTTCAACAGAAGATGCTGTGCTGGGATTGACACAAGATGTAGCTAAAAATCTAGATAAGAAGACAAAATGTTTAGGTATATTCTTAGACCTTTCTAAGGCCTTTGACGCAGTTTCTGTTCCCATCCTTATCTCAAATTTAGAACACTAAGGAGTACGTGGCGTGTCACTTGAAATATTCAAAGATTATCTCAAGAATCGCACCCAGAGGGTTAAAATTGATACCCACCTCAGTGATGAGGAGTTTGTTACTTTCGGCGTCCCTCAAGGCAGCATACTGGGCCCCACCTTATTTCAAATTTACGTCAACGATTGCAATTAGGCGAAAGACCGCACCGTCACACAGTTTTTCAATTACTGCCCACTCATGCTCTAACCGATCAGTACCATGCCATTGTCCAGCACTAACTAGAAGTGACGTTGTAAAGTACTTAGGAGTCCTCATAGATGATGGACTCACATGGAAAAAACAACTAGGCGCTGTCACGACTAGAACTTTGCGCCTCATACATATATTTAAATCCCTCAGAAATTCTGCTAACGCCGATATATTGAAAATGGTGTATTATGCACTATGCCAATCGGTAATAGGATACTGCATCACTGTATGGGGTGCTGCAACGAAAGGTTGCATGCTGAGGGCAGAGAGAGCACAAAGAGCCGTACTAAAAGTAATGACAAGGAAGCCCCATAGATACCCAACAATACAGCTGTACGCAGACTGCAAGGTTCTTACAGTCCGTCAGCTCTTCGTTCCTTGAATCTGTCCTTAGGAAACATAGCAGTCTTCCCCCGTCTAACCCAAAAAAGCGTACTAACCTTCCCCCAGGCACCCAACACAGAACCACGTTCGCACAGCATCAGTATTATGTAATTATCGCATACATTTACAAAAAGATTCAAAAACATCTGAATATCTTAGACCTCAACAAGCACAACCTAAAATTAAAAGTGACAGAATGGCAACTTAAACAAGACTATGCCACAACAGAGACTTTACTTACCTACATTACCTAATAAGCACACATCCATTTCCATCCTTGCACGATTACTTTTATCTTTGCGTGCATACACACTCACACATATAACTCCCCAACTCACTTACACACCAACACCACACACACCACTTATCCACACTCACACACAAACATTTACACACCCAAAATCACACTTATTCACCTCACCCTCTCACATACCCATACCTACATTATTAAAAAAAAAAAGTAACCAATAACTTGTCACCCTTCTGATGGTAAATCGACACAGTCCACGCATGCATCAACCAATTGGAACCTCATTGTGAAACACTGTCTCTTAAGATACAGGATACCCTAGTTTAAGAGACAGAGTTTAATCTATTGTGTACAGATTTTTGAAGCATCCATATGTTTAATGTGAGTGTTCTCTACCACTAATTCAAAATTGTAAACTGAAGTACAATTATCTGTGTTTTTGGGAAATAAAGATATATTATATATTATATTATATTGTTATGGAGCCGAGAACTGCAGTAACAAATGCCCAGGTATATCAAACGACGCTGTTCGATACACTTTCGAAGAAATGAAATAAAAGAACGGAAAGTATTTTTGTCAGTTTTATTGAAACAAATCATGGTTATGTGCCTGCGTTTGCTAATAAGCGCATTAACCAATTATTTAAGCGCAATGACATTAGCTGACAGGCTTTGGCAATAGGCCCAGAAAATAAAAATGAAGAAAAAAACACAAAAAAAGCATGGAAGCGTCACGAGAGAGTGATATTGTACTGAGATTTTTTTCATAGTGTTGTCATTTCGGGTGAAAAATATTGTAAATGAAAACGAAAATACAAATGGACATGGATAAAACGTGTCTTACGATAAATTCCTCCAGGAACGTGCCGGGTAAAAGAGTATTCCTTTTTAGGATTTTACCTTTCTTGGAAAATTTTCTTGCCGTTTTAAAAAGCTATTTTCGTTTAAAAAAGGAAATTCAAAGAAACAAATAATTCTTGAGGAAAATGTTTACGGTTAGTAATAAGTTTACATAACATCTATTAAAACCTTTTTTTGTTGTTTTGAAATAATCAAGGCGGACTGTTTTATTTGAATGGCATCGCTTCCTATCATATAAGTGGGTCACATCTTACTCCCTGAACAGCCTGAGTACCAGAGTAGGAAGGAGTCCGCGAAACACTGTTCAGTTTCCCTCACTCGTCAGTTAATTTAATGCGACTGTTTCGTTGATTCGTCATTTTCGCCGATTGGACAGTTGTGTGTATTCGACAGTTGCGTCAACTCGACAGTATCATCAATTGTATCAATTTGCCATAAAATAAAATGAAGAAAAAGTATAATAATATAATAAACAATGAATGTGGATAATTTAACCTGCTTTAAGGAACCCCTATCCTATCCCTATCCCAATTTAAATCAAACTTCAACTTGTATTTTTAAAGTAATAGTCGGGTAAAAACAGAGGTTAAACATTTTATGATGACTATAAAATAAAAATATTTCAGTGAAAAACTTTGTTAATAAATCAATAAACACGTTTATTATTTTTTACTAACAATCCTAATCCAAACTGGCAATTAGTGGAGCTCAACGACGTTAATTGGACAGTTACGTGATGTTTATAAATATTCCGTATGGTAGCTAAACAGTTACAGCCTTGATGTTTATAATGTAAAACAATCAACTACCGGCTCAACTGTTTCCGAGATAATCCAGACAATCATTCACATGGACGGAGATCGCGGCATATAAATATCAGACTCCCATGGTAGCTGAAAATATTGCGGAAGTTCTATCGCAGAGAGAAAAGACAGACAACAAAATAATAGGCTGATGTTTGTCTTATAAAATTGGTTTTAGTTTTGCAGTTGGTTATTTCATTCGTAAATCACATGCAAAAGGAACTATAATAATTGAATTAAGCGAGGATTGGTTTATAGATGACTCCAGTTCGAATAGCAAATGCGGTGCTGTTCCATGAACGATAGGACACCTGATATCGCGTACCTTCAGGGTGCGTGCCTCAGATATTGATGGACGCTCTAGTGGTAGCACCAATCTCGTTACAAAGCTCTTATTAGAGCGTCCATCAACGGACTGCTATAAGAACAAAGTAATAATTTTTACGGCTAATGAACATTTCTATAACAACAGTTTTTCCACTTTATAACCATTATAAAAAAAAAACTGAATTAACACCGAACACGAATCTCATTTTAAAATTTTACAATGTTTATTAAAACAGAGCTATAAACACGTTTATATTGTTAATTTTGCATCCCTCTGCTACGAGCTACGAGCTACGCGCTACGCAACAACGACTGCTACGTTCCGTTCAACCCCTAGCCTGCAAAGCCGCTACGAACAATAATATCCCTGCATTATTGCGCTGGTAATAATGCTGAGGTATGTTTGCTTTCTATACATTTCCCTTTTTAAAGATTGCGTCTGCTTGGAAAGGTTAATTATAATTTATATGGTTTGCTGCTTGAGGAGTTTGTGGCTAAATAAAAGCAGCCGATCGGATAAATCATAAGGTTAAATCGCGCTTGCTTAGGTTGGTCTGTGGATGGGTGACCAATCATTATATACCGAGTTTCCTCCGTGCCTCGGAAAGCACGTTAAGCTGTTGCCATCGCATTTTCATGATAACTTAGATTTTATCATTTGCCTTAAGTAAATATAATATGTGTCATTTGGGACTTAAGGTAGCAAAAAATTAAAGAATCAAACTATACATAATCTTCATATATTATACATATTTTATCATTACCTAGCCAATCATAATAAACGTAATACGTACCGCCTCTTTGTTAAAAGTAATCAACCATATTTAATAGAACTAAAAGGCTTGCGTGGAACCAAATATTTTTTATAAACGACCCAATATTACCTCAGAAAGAAGTTATTTTTTTATTAAGTTAAAATCTAATTGATTACACCTGAGAGAAAATATTTGAACATTGAAATCGAAGAAAAATAAATCGTAGTTTTAATAATATTATGAAGTATAATACGGACTAAGATTCATACCGAAGTAGATAAATACTCACACTTTTTTCCATAGGGACAGGGTGTTAACCGACTCTTCGCGAAGCCGTCAACCAAGCATTCTGTACCTACATCATCTAGTAGTAACTTGATAAGTAACAACGTAAAAATTATTGCTGGGAAACGTTTTTTTTGGGGTTAAAAATCAAGTTCTATGATTCAATGTACCACACTCAAAACATTGTGCTGATGGATGGATCGATTGATTAATGGTGTCTTTTGGCTTCGTTAAGTGTATTTTTACACCCATTATGTATAGAAACTAAAATCTTAACTTACACCTGCACCTATGAGTGGTAAATAATTGGGTGGAAATAAATTCTATAATTGTTTCTGTTCCGTATAATTGTGTTTGTGTCTGTATTTTTATTTTCCAGGTAGAAAAAAGGGCAACACGTTTGTATAGGCGAAGCGCCGCTAGCCTTTCCTTTTAATTCCTGTTAATAATCTATTAAAAATAGAGAGAAGTTCTAACTAAATGTAACAAACCTGCGTGCAGAATTTACAGCAACAAAAAAGAAACTCAAACAAAAAACATCAAAAATTTCCGACCCACATAGATACTCGTACATCAGATAAACTTGATATTTTTAGGTAAACACTACAAAAGGAGCGTCGACCGAGTAAGCGACGGCGGAGATTGATCTCCGGTGACCGATAGTAAATATAATTTTATCTTAGAAACGAGAATTAGAATAGGTAAGAAACGAGAAGCAAAGATAAATGTTATATACAATAGGTATCAATGATATTACCAAATAAAATTCGAAACATAAAATATTCATGAAAGTAAATATAATTTAAAATGCTTGACTTTTGCCTCAAATTACCACCACAATTTCCTTAAATTCTAACAAACTTAGCACGTAACAACACCATCTTCGGCATAAGTATGTTCGATCATCAATTGTTTTTGTATGACGTCACTACCCGACAAGCGACCGGAGTGTTAAGAATTACATACATAGAATCTAATCTCGATACCTAATAATACCCTTACTGATCGGACAGGGTTTTTTAGGGTTCCGTAGTCCAGACAAGGCGAGGGGCGAGGCCCCTCTCTAAAAGCTGGCTTGAAAAATCTGGATTTTAAATTCATGAAAATAGTATATTTCATGAACTTTAAAGGAAAATTATAGCGGTTAAGATAACTTATTAGTTTACAAAATCCTTGGAATAAATACTTTAAAGTGACTAAGATAAAGTAGTAAAAATAACCTAAAATCGTTCTATATTGTGATAACGGACTACTACGGAACCCTATACACTGCGCGTGGCCCGACACGCACTTGGCCAGTTTTTTACATAATTATTGTATAATGTACGACAATACAACTTGGAGAACACTCTGTGTCAGTACCGGTCAAAGGTTTGATTCTCAGGCCGGGCAAAGTGTCATTGGGTTTTTTTTTTAGCAGGAATTTCTCAGTAGCGGCCACGGAGTCTGGATTTTATGGCTGACTTACACATAACTGATGATGTGACGTTATGTTACTTATTAAACAAAATTATTCAGAGATGACAATGTGTTTAGATGTCTAATGTGTTTTTTTATACCTAGCTAAAGTGAACAGACAAACAAAAGCAACCAATATTATTTAAAACACCAACATCATAATATGTGAGCAAACGCAATCATTTTTGATGTGATGACTTGTTTTCTTTGAAAGGAAAGTCGTTTGAGTTAAAAAGTAACAAACAATTCAGCGCAAAGTACATTGGCACTAATGTTTGGTATCAAACAGCTGCTTGCCAATAACTACTATTGCAAGTGATTCACATTTTGACATTAATGTCATGAAAGGCCATTCGTTCCTCAAGAACCATTCAATAATTTCAATCAATATTTACATTGAACAGACCCGTTATAAATGGTAAGTGATTGATGCGTATGTCTTTCATTTTTCCCAGCGCTCATTATAAAATCAAAAATAAATCGTGACCTTTGTAAAAGAAACACCAAAAAACTCAAAACGCCTAAAAAATATTATTTTTGGGTACTTTACCACAATGATATCGACTCAAAATTTGCGACTTTTTTTAGTTCTCTTCTGAGTATTTTGGTTATCAGCTGGAATATTCCGATGTTTGGTACATTTCTAAGTCAAATACCTAATATCTTTCACAATTCGCTCCGTCGATCTCTGTGCCTGAGAAACTAGCACCTGGCACGATTATTCCGACAAGATAGGCGGAAAATAAAAATGTTAGGTACATAAATCTACGGCAGTATATACTTCTAAGAAAAGTATATAAGGATGTTTGTGTCTCCTGTTATGTGGATACGTTATTGTGTATACCATACCAGCTTTAAGACTGTTCTATGTAATGGACAACTAAATACATCCTGAGCAAATTCCAAAGCCTAGAAAGTTTGAGGACCACGGTGGGACATGTGTGTCTGTATGTCTTGCACAGGGAAAATTGCGGTACTTACAAAAAATCTGGAGCACTGGACTCGCCTGACCTAGGGATCAGACAACAGCAGTGCTCTCTAGCAAAATAAATCTAGGTATCAATAAAAAATCCGATCCATCAATTCTTCGAAGAAACATAGTTTGTGTACAGAAGCAAAAGAACTAAATAAAATACTACGAGAATCACTCATCACGGTACATTTTTGAATTTCGAATTTTATTATAGGATACTTTAAAGCCGTATCCATGTGGTAACAAATCATCAATGTTGTATTTTCGTACAACTTTTATAAATTATCTTGATGGGCAAAATAAAAGTGTTAAGAATAAACCTCATACGTTACATAAAATAAAACCACAAGTCGGTTATTACAGAAAAAGCTAGAACTATTGGATAAGTCTTAAAAGATTTACAACCTAATATTTCTGACTGGAATATCGTTAGAGGTAAAAAAAAACGGTAGGATTGGATTTATGTTACTTACCTTTTTGGTCGTTTTATTCCCCGTTTTGTTCCGTTTGCAAATCCTTTATTTTCTCTTCAAAGTAAAAAAAAATCGGGCGACCAAGCCCAAGGCATTTTACGAAAGTAGCTTTGTGTATGTGTGTGGTAATTTATCAGATAACCTGCACTACTCGTAATTTTACTTACCTTGTTTAAGTACAAAACGTATTCACCGAATTTCACAGCACAGAAGGTTCCTAATTACGTAAGCATTGCAGTTGATCTCTATCAGACCAGCCAGTAGACAAATTACGACACACTGATAAGCGTAGACCCACATAATGTTAATTAATTCAGTAGTTCCTGTTAATTCAATGTCAACAAACGCTTGATAAGCGTGAGTGTGCAGTCCATTGGCGGGGGAAATTGTTCGTGTAATGCCATTAGTGTTGACATGCATTCAATGTAAGACAGTGTCCCGCCGCCGTAAGAAACAACTGGCTATCGAGTATTTTCACGCTTTAGGAACGTGTAATATGTATTAATAGTAAGCAAAGGCAGCAGTATTAAAAAAATGCTAATGTTCATACTGATGGCGAGAAATTTCTGAAACAAACATTATTAATTCGCTTCTCGCTAACCGTTAGCGATAGGACATGTTCCTTAGTACATAATAAATGCCCTAGTTACTAAGGCATAGTACATAACACAATACAGGCCGTTGTTGGTGATGCGTGTAGCAGCCACTACCTTGCGGCCTGCAATATTGTATGGGTTTGGCATTTATGTTCAGCATACAGTACCACATTTGAATATCACTTGTTATGATAATCATTTCAGCCAGTCAGCCAACTGGGGAACTAACAGCCCCAAGGTGCGCCGCACGTACGACGGTTCATGTTTACTCAAACAGTGTACTTAATGCGAAGTGAAAAAAGTTCCTGCCACTTAAAACTTGTGATCCAAAAAAATACGAAAACGGTGAATCACTTTCTAAATATTTATATTTTATTTTTTATCCTTTTACACAACCCGATCGAAGTGTTATAAGAAATTATGTACATTCCAATACACCATTTTTTCCTCAAAGCCTGGAGACATGTTAGACAGCAAAATAAACCCATTTCAATATAGTGTGAATGTAAGGAGTGACTATCGTATCGCTGAAACATTCAGTTGGCAGTTATTAGGGTGTGTGAAACGACAAGAACATTTTATTGTATTGTGTGACGACCACCGCCGCCGCCGGCGCATACATGCGTATTCAGAATACCACGCCTCCGGATCTTGACCTTGCCACAATACTTTTATTGCGTAGAGGTGTGGCTTTTCTAATGAGAACATGTCATTTGTCGATTTTTCATCGTTATTTGGTTGGCCATGAACTAAATACAATTTAACAGCCAGCATAAGAGTATGTTGTAACCAGAAGGTCTAATGGGTTGGGCCATACAGTTCCAAAGCAAAGGCAAAACTACAAAAATAACTATAAATCAAGCTCTTTCATAATATTAGGTAATAAACAAAAATTCAGTCCGATATAAGACCTGAGAATGTACCGATAAATCATTTAGCGACGACAGATCGAAAATTTATTTGACTAGTGAAAATCGTGAGGAAATTTTCTTCCATATATCGTGTATTACAGTAAGTATCTATTAAAATAAATAGCTGCGATATTGTTCAATTTCGATAGGAGATTGGTATAGAAAAACGTTTATTTTAACGTTTAGTTGTATCGCAATTTATTGGATTGTACCTCTAGGTAGAATTTCACGCTGTGATTGGATCCGCGTGGGTGAGCTTGGAATCACGGGCTTTGCACGAGGACAGCAAAAGGTATGAGATCATTAAAAGTATTGCCCTGAATAACTTCCCCTTATTGGAGGCGCTCGCCGGCGCTAACACGTGTTTGATAATGGTAAGGTAGGTATTAAGTATTTCGATCTGATTTAGATATTATGCCGCTTTTGTGTGCTGCCGTAAATTATTACCTTCTTTATGGATAATTTAGATTACAGTGTTAGATGCTATCGCTTGGACATTTCTCGTTATTTTGCCAAATAATTTGTTACGAAAAGAAAATATTAATAAATACAGAATCCCCTTTATAGCCGTCACTCAAAATTAAGTGGCTCTTGTAAATTAATTTCTTTTGAAACATTTTTATCAGCCTGTCTGTGTTTACACGTCATTCAAAGTTTAGTTTCAAAATCTTAAAAACTCAGATAGGTATTTCTTTTGAAATTATTTTAAAAATTCATTAAACACGTCGTTTATTATCCATTTCATTTTTTCTCTGTAATCGAAGAGCTACTGCATTTTTTAAATCTCAACATTTTTAATCGATGGACTAAGTTTAGTCTACGTCGTCGTGAAAATAATCCACTTTAGTTTAGTCTGTTGCCAAAAGTAGAACATTGCTTACGTATAGCAGAATCAGGTAGAAACAAAGTTGTATACCCACTTCCACGTACCCAAGTATTCTTTGTAAATCGGAGACAATTTGCATAGTTACGGGTGCAGTGAAATGCGGGCGCATTTTGGAATTGTGCCCAAACCTGAAAATAAATTTCTTCATTTTCGCAAGTGAACAATTTGGTACTCGTGAAAAATTGCGTTTAAAATCATTGCCTTTTATTTTTTAAACTTTATTACAGGGTTTACATTAACCTCTTTTGGCTTGGTTTTTCATGGGAAGTAATTGCTTGTTGTAATAAATTATTCTGTTAAATAAACAGTCAGTACTTTAATACGGGATTTCTGTTTGAGGTGCAGCCGGGAAAAGCACTGTTATAGAGATAGAAAGAGCTCAATGAGCCGTTATAAAAGTGGCTTTAAAAATACCTTTCCGCTACCCAACAGATTAATCATTATCAAATAATGTATAAGGAGTTGGCTGTCTTAAGAGTGCGGCAATTATTTATCATAAAGGCAACATTACTTGTTCACAAAACACTTAAAAGTAGATCCGATTTTGAAAAACTTATCTCTAAACGCGTCCTCAACATTCCCCTTCCCGAAGCAAATAGACTGTTAGCCAGACGATGCCTATTTTACTCGCATATTACATATTTATAATAGAGTCAGCTAAAGCTGCGACACTACAGACATGAGCAAATTTTCGTGCAAAAAAACCATTATAAAATGGTGTGCCCAACTGACATATTAAGAGACAGAAAAGATTTTAAGTTAATTAAACTATAAACCATAAAATAATCCACACTCACACATACACACACGAATGCACAATCACACTCACACACAAACACACACATTCACTCTGCCACGACATTAGAATTCTTTTCACAAACGCATGCACACTCATACACACACACACACACATGCATGCACACTCACACTCACACACAAACACACACATTCACTTTGACACGACATTAGAGTTATTTTCAAGAATAATATGTATTATTGTAATATCATTTTATTTTTGTAAAAAGGTATTTCTCATTTACCTACTTACCTCGCATGTATCACATCAACAAATTATATGTGTGTTTTAATTTTGAGTATACGCAACTCCGGCCCCCAAGATACAGGCGCAGCCTAGTTTGGGGACCGCTGTTTTCTAAATTTATTTTTATTTGATTAAAATTTTACTCGTTACGATTTTGTCATAGTGTTACGTTAGGTTAAGAAAATGATTGTAACAATGATTCAATAAATAATTATTCTTATTCTTAATTATAGTACTTAGTTAAATTTTATGAATAGTCTATTTTAAATTATAAAAAAAAAAAAAAAAAAAAAAAAAAAAAAATCTTTATTCAAAAACTTGAGAAGGTAAAATACAATATGAATCTAAAAACTAACTATGTAGGTAACTAGCTATGTAGGTATTATACATAAGTATTGTCATTACTTATCATGTCAGCAGAGTTATATAATTAATAATTATACACAGACATTATTGACATAAAAATATTCCAATACATGGGGTCGGCGCCGCATGTCTTCTACTTTCAGACTTGAAAATCTTTAATTTAGGAATTTGCGTAATGAACGTTGTATTAACATCGCCACCAATGTTGACAGCCTTGTGACCCAAGTCAAGATTTCTCGATTTCCTTATCTTTCCCGGGTACCTTAAAGTTCTCGACGCGCTGGACTGTTTAACCAACAATCATTGTGCAGTCAATCATTACGTTTAGCTATTGAATTAGGTAGCATTGAATTGAGTCCTGTCCCAAGATCGGGTGATACGCAATACCCGCATCAAAACGACTTGCATAGTCAAAACGCACCTTTATCGAATGACAAGCTACAACACACACAATGATACAATGTTTACAGCTTCCGTGCTATTGTTGTGATTGCTTTATCCAACTGCAGTTTTACTACTCTATGGTATAACAAATGACAAAAGGTAGGAGCAACTTTGACATCGTTACCCAAAGAATAAAAGATTTACTGCCTATCTTTTATAGAATAACAACAGTAATTCACAAACAATGGTATTTGGTTTATGACAGAGATATAAAATAAAATACCTATCGCAAATTGATTAAAATTCACACATTTTTGTTGATGAAAATTTTGTGATTTTTGTCCATGCTTTTATGGAAATTGACCATTTAATGGGTTTAATGGAGTTGTATGTCCGATTAAAATCAGTCGTATAATCCTTCGAATCCGAACAGTTTTATTTTGGTCCTGAAAATAAAAAATACAACATTTCCATTAACAATTTACGTTTTCAAATTTATCGACGTAGGTATTAGGGGAATTATTGGGCTAGCTTAGAATCCTGCAATAGTAAGATGTGAAACTGGGCTTTTCCCTTAATTGAAAAAATAGACACTCGCAATTGAATGGTGATGTGCATACCTCTTGGTACCGGCAATAGAACTTCTTCTGAATGAGCTCAAATACTTCAGCTTACGCCAATAACGACACATTCGCTTACATATATTATAACTAATAGAAAACATTAACAAGACAATTTCAGCAGTGCATGTACGTAGGAATCGATTCGATAAATCTGACAGTTATTCTCGACAAAATGAGTTTTTATCTTTGTTATAAACTCATTTTGTCGAGAATGACTGTCAGATTTATCGAATCGATTCCTACATACTTGCACGGCAGTTCCATCAAACTTATTGAAATATAGTTAAGCCATTCGCATTGTTAATTCGAACACGCCAACTGTAGTGTTGTTTGTGATAACACGAACCGCCTAGTAGCGGCCCAGTTAGGGCCCCCCTGTATTTGCTGTCCTATTTCTGTGATACCTTGTCCTGTCTCGCCCCGTATCCATACAAATAGATCGATAAAATATTGGTCAAGTGCGCGTTCAAGCCCGCTAGATAAAGGCCATGAAATTTTATTCGTGTAGTTGATTTTTATTAAGGCATCCGTTGACGATACTTGGTTGTATTACTCTTTGGAACGAGGTAATTTAGATGTATTAAATCCGTATGAGATTTGTAAATAACTGCTAACATATTTGTGTATTTTTATTAGAAAATACAGCAATATTTTCTAATAAAAATACACAAATATGTTGAATAAACTATAGGAGCTTGGGGCTAAATAATAGCCGCTCGGGTTGATCTTTAGGTTAAGCCGCGCTTGCCTAGGTCGGTCCGTGGATGGGTGACCAACAATTACAAAGCGAGTTTCCTCCGTACCCCGGAAAGCACGTTAAGCCGTCGGTCCCCGCTATCATTTGTAGATCTTTCAGACAGTCGTTACAGATAGTCATGTGGTCCGAAAGTCTAACAACCAGTCTTACCAAAGGGTATCGTATTTCCCAGTACGAACTGGGTTGTGGAGGTCAGATAGGCTTCGCTCAATGTAAAATACTGGTATTCAGTTGCTGGTTAGACTGCAGATTATAATGTTGAATAAACTATACTTAGTTTAATATTGCTACAAAATAGAGTGACAGATGGGTTTACTTAGATTTACCCATCAACAACATAACCCAATCTTGTTTATTTATAGTTTGCTTACACTTCAACCCTAAAACCACAATGGTGTCGATTCTGTTGTGCACAAACTAAACTTAATTTAGGCTATTGCTATCTTTTTCTCTCTAATAATACGAGAAAGAGACGGACGTAATTTAGAGCTGTCAAATTTAGTTAGAACTAATATTTCTATACAAATGAAGGGTGCACGTAAAAACATGTCGACTAAAAACACGGTGAAGCGCAAGGCATAAAATAGTTTGATATCTCTAACTTGGTTCATAGCTATAGCCGTCCTTTTCTTGCACGGCCTTTTAGTAAAAGATAGCAATAGCGTTTAGTTTGTGCACAACAGAATCGACACCAATATTTAAGATTCTAAGAACAGGTCGTGTACTCCACCGATCCGTCGTGACCCAATACAACGAACATTCATCGACACGTCAACAACTTTTTGTTAGAGCCCTTTTACGTCGATATTGTGGTGAAAAATGTTTTTCACTTCATCAATCAATTACTACTTGAAGCCGGTTTTTGTGCTCAATGTAACACACCTAAATAAAAATAATTTTAGGTGGTAAAGGTATATCCATTAGGCCATTGTTTCGCAGTGTGTGCCGCGGCACACTGGTGTACCGTGGTCATTCGTCGGTGTGCCTCGGAAAAATAAGGTTATCTTTTTAAGTTAATAGACTAACTGAGGAAAATTACGTACTTAAACAGCCGCAAAACTTCAAAACCTAAAAAATCTTAATTATTTAACTATGTAAAATTGAGTTTACATTTATGGTGTACCTCCAAAATTTTCCGATTTTATAGATGTACCTTGAACACAAAAAGATTGTGGACCACTGCATTAGGTACAGAATTCTTACCATGACATAAATGGAGAAGCTAAACTGAGCAGTTCAGTGTGCATCAGGGGGGTTACCATGACGTCTTAAAGCAGGATTGTTTTAATGTCACTCCTGTGTGGGAAAGTGACGGAGCTACAGAGGACGTCTAGCGCCATCTCTTTCTCACTCTGGAATAAGATTAAAACAGTCCTGCTTTAAGACGTCATGGTAGGCCACCAGTTTGGCAAAATGAATAGTTTACTTGTAACGACATGAGGCGCAATTGCCTTACATTGTTACACGACATATCTTCACGCCTGTAAGCCCATACTGAGGGTTAAGCAGAGGTATGGTGACAAGTAGAAGCACTTGCTTCTACTTGTAACACTTGTAACAAAATAATTAGACATGAATCCGAAAAATCTGATGTTTTGGGTTCGAACTCGAGATCTATAACTTGGCAGTCCGACGGACGGTCACACCACTAAGCTAGCATTGCTATACCTATACATATATGCTTCTTATACATATATACCATACCTAAATATATATTTTTTACTGTGTAATCGATAATACTGAAACGATTTTATTAAACAAGATTGATAATGATTGAGTTGAATGAGATGAAAACAAGTTTAATAAATGAAGGCAAACGAACGCTATTCAAGTGTTATTTTCACCAAAGCTACCTTTAAGGTTTAAAGGGAAGATAGATAATTAATTTAAAGTTTAGCTTAGTCGGCTCAGTAAGAAACTAAGTCCAAACAAATTGATTACTTCGTTAATAGCCTTTAACACTATGATAGGGTTTAAAAAGCTATTTCTTCGACTAAGTTTACGAAGAATCGATGACTATTTAAAACGCACTGAAAAACTTTGCTTTGGTTTTATTTTACCTTTTAATAATGTTGAATATGAAATGCGAATTTATTTTTTAAAAAGTAGTAGGTTTTCTTTTTGGGTTCAGAAATAAACAGAAACTATCCGCTGCTTCCCCGTGCGGACATTGTTGAACACGAAACACACAAACCAAACAAAGCACCTTAGTAGGTATACAGATGTAGCTCGTGGGTGAGCCTACAGAAATTGCTTTTTATACGACTGAAAAAGCTAAAGGTTACATTATTTTAGATGTTCCTTTGATTATCTCGTACAAAAAGTACATTATGACAAATGAAATTGTAAGACACATTACACTCTCATTCTTAAATAATGTCTATAAATAAAAGAGACCATGACCTTTGAGTTTGCTTAAACGGTTAGGTTAAAACAGAAGCTCTTGAAAAAATATTCGGCTTGTAAGATATCGTCAAAATATAATAATTTATCCATCGAAGCATTTAGGAGCCCTGACTTTGTTAGTAATAGTGTCCTTTACTATGGATTCACGAAGAGCTAAAGTATATTTGTTTCGCTAATGGATAGTCTCCATCTTAAATGTCGAAGCCATAATTAACATTGACTTAAGAACAAAGGTGAACGTGATTGGAGACAATTTATAGAAATAATAATTAATTTGCAGCCTACGCAAATACATAATACATATTATACTAACAAGGTTTTGCTTTGTCAATTAGTCAGGACCTAATTAGGAGAGTATCCAGAGAAATTATTTGTCAAGCAAATTGACAGCCTACCTCAATATTCTGTGTTGAAGCCATTTCATACAACTGTCGAAGAACGACAGTTGTGATTTGATATGCAAGTTGTTAGTTTAGACTAGTTGACGCTTCCCGTGATCCAAGGGCTGTCTGGCTGACTTTTACCTTGGCCAGAGGCTAAGTGTTGCCATACAACGTGGCAACGCCGCCAGTCTCTTGGGCACATTCCCAGCTGACAGCGTTGAGGAAGAGTTTTTAATGCATGTTAATAGTTTGTGTAATTTTCTAGATTCAAATAAATTTACATATTAATCTCACTGCATCTTTTCAGATGATCAAATGTGAACTTGGGTCTGATTTATGACAGGTCAATCGGATCTTGAATAATCTTCAATATGCCTTCGACTCAATGTCGATACGACAGTTCCCAATGATTAATTACTCCGAATTGCATTAACCCCATCAAAGGATTATGAGAAGGCCCAACTGCAATTTAAACTCAGAATAAAACCATGTAGGGTTCAAATTAGTGCACGCGTAACTATGATGGGAATGGTTTACGTTAAAGTGTTATTGTGTTTTCCAGCAGGATTTTTTCCCACTATTTCCCACCCACATACATCACCCCACATCATTCATTAATTATTTATTTTTTTCCCTATTACCCACATATATCTTCTCTTTAAAAAACAAGTCAAAGAGCATTACTTACCTCTCTTCTCAGTAATATTCTTCATATATATGTATATTATAGGTAAATATTTACAATATATTTTTATTTTATTATATGTGTATGTTTATTATTATAGTTATAGTTTTGTTTTAAGTTTAAATTGAAATTTTTGTGTCTAACTTTTCTACACACTGTGTCTACATTTCTTATCCAACTTTCCTCTCGCAGGTCTGCTGGAAGAAATTTCTTAAGAAATAAGCAGTAGGTACCTTTGTGCTCTTCTATGTAAATTAATTGTCCTGTAAAGTATTTTGTGTGTACATAAATAAATAATATTGGGATTTGAACATAATTAGCAAACTGTGGGTTTACTATTGCTACACACCTCTGATTAATGTTGTGATATAATTAATATTTCTCGTAGCGATTCGAACCTATACGTCTAAAAACTTAGACTGGTTCGAATCTAAACTACTACAACTGATAAAATGATCATATAGGAATCCTGTGTTCTATAGATAAGATAGAGAGAAAAAATCAACCAAACACTGTGCCGAAAACTCCATAAAACAGTATGATAATAAAAGTTTTATTGTATGGCGGCTATTAAACCCGGAAGGTGTTAATAATCTACCATAATATATATCTTATTGTACCTAATTCTTATTTAATCAAAGTAAAACTAAACATGGCTGCTACTGGCGTGATCGTGAAAAAGTTATTGTACTTACCAATACAAATTCTTTCTTATCAACTCAGAGATGAGTGGGTAATGATAATATCCGTAGCGGCTCGACGATTATATTTGTGAGTACATACTACGTACACATGAGTAGATTACCTACTCATGTGCTGCGTACGAGGTCTTTCATAGTTTTTGACAGAAACTGTCACACGTGTAGACCGTACGAGTGACACAGACGACGCTGTGCACTTGTACAGAACTGAACTATGTTTCAATATTGGGTACAGTCAGGTATCATTTAATTAAATACATTCTTTGGTATAAAAAAAAACATTTGCACAGTACAATAAATTCTCTGACTGAATTATAATTTATGTAAGGAAAAAACAAACTGAAAAACTTTTAACTGAAAGGTAATGTATGTATAGAGTATGTGTGTGTGTGTGTGGTTGTGTGTAAGTGTGTGTACAGCGAAAGTATAGGGTGTAAGCAACACACACCCACTTATGTTTAGATTAATTATCACTGTCAATTACCCAGTTGAAGATCCTCAGTGATTTCCTAACTTATAAACATACAAAATATATACATATCTATAATATATACATACATATATAAATAAACAAAAGTATAGTTTGTATATTAGTACGTTTGCATGTAGGGGTTAATCTTCGGAACTACTAATCCATATCCGAATACATACATACATACACACATACATTATCTATAAATAATAATTATTACATTATTATTCAAAACGCGAGCGAAGCCGCCGGCAAAAGCTGCTGTTGGTACCATAAATTTTGCAAACAAACAGTGAGAGTGACAGACTTATGTGTAAACAGTGAGAAGCCACTCAGACTATCGATTAAACTGTTACGATATGCTAATGGTGGAACTGTCATTAGCACGGAGCTGAAGATAAGTTGTGACCATCGAGTACCATTGAGTGCTACCACCAGACAGACACTTAACATTTTGTAAACATAGTACTTCTCTGGGTTGCGACCAGAAGTCATTGAAAAAGTTCGTATTTACCACAAAGTCGAAAATGGTTGTTTAGACCTGTCAGCTAAGTTACGATTCATTTATCCGAAATCTAAAAACAAAAGTAGGTATAGTATAGTATCCAGTCAATAGAAATATCCGGACAATAACATATGCTTTCAAGGGAAGGAACGTGGTCACTAGGAAACCTTAACCGCTCTTCTTTATAACAGCAATATTTAATTATTATTTATTTTCTCTTCACAGGGCTGGCTTAAAGTTAATGTGTACAATAAAATGTCTCAGCTGTCTTCAACCTTTGTGAGAGACTCGTGCCTAATGTCGGTTTTTGGGAAAAACCTGTGTGGCAGAACGCTTTCAGGCTAGAATTAGCTTTTACAGAGATAACGTGTAAGAGTAGAAGTAAAACAATAAGCAAAACAAAATTAAAAACAAAGTAGAAGGTAAACAATATGAATAACAAAAACATAAGAAGTAATAACTATTGTGTGATCCCTTGCTGGACCAGACATTACTTTTAGATGATAGGTGAATGGAATAAAAGAAAGTAAAGTACTGAAACACTACTGTATTGTCTCAACGGTACTTAAGTAAAATGAGCTTAATGAACTGATGGTGTGGAAATGACGTGAGTGACGCGGCCATCGTTGGCTGTAATGAGAACGCCTGGCTGACTTGATAGCTCAACGCGAACTGAACTAATTATTACAAGTTGAAATGAATGTGGCGTAAACTGCTGAATTGCAGAATGTGCGGTTGCACCGTACAACTATAAAAGTAATGCCTACCTATAATCTTGCAGAAGTTATGGAGTGAGCATGTATCTTGTGTGAAGTGTTTGACTTATATAGGAGATGTATGTATAACTCAAATGAGCAGTGTATGAGTAAGGGTGACTTAGGTCCCCGGCCACCGTAGGCGTGGACGCGGGTGGGCTATGGGCTAAGCTCGCCGTCCGTCCGTCTCATGACGACAGGCCGTGTCGACGGCGCGTTCGTGTTCCACGCGCGCCTCAATTAGAGTCAGCAAAAAGGAAGGGATCCGCAAGGACCGATGCCTGCCTGGGTTGCGGGACTGTATGAAAGAGATAGCGTGGCCCCGGAACACAAAGGGCGATGAAGGAACATGGATGAGTTTTAGTCAATAAAAGTCTGACACTCCCTCCTGCTCCGCCCAGAGCGGAAGGAGTCATTTGATGATTTCCCATCCGAAAATAAAATAAAAAAGAAGGACTTATGTGGAGTAAGTGCAGCGATAGTTGTTTTTAAACAGTAGTAGGTAGCAATTGTAAAGTGTGTGGGAGTATGTGTAAATCAAACGATACAGGCTCAGACAACGTTCCTGTAATTCAACCTAATTTCACAAGTCTTATCTCAATTATTCACCATTAATTCATCACTAACAATAGTGCAATTAACAAATCTATTATTTCTCCTGAAAACTTTGAATGAATTGTTATTTGAACCAAATGGTGCTGTTCCCACGGAATCCCCCTTCACTATTGTTTCAAACGGACCTCGTTTGCTGAACTCCTCCCTTAGCCCGTTGACGTCGCTGTCAATCGTTCTTGCAAACAACTCATGGGGTTAATCATGTTTATTCGTACGAAAACGAATATGTTCAAAGAATAAAAATTCTAACAATAATTATTCTTTCTTATTAATTTAAATTCTTTCTTTTTTTTTCTTTTTTTTTTACAGTTGCGATGAAGTTCTGTATCTTATATTTTGTTTGAAACTTTACTTTTAAGTGAAAACCGTTCAGCTTGTTCTTCATAGTCAAACACGGAGTTTACACGGCAGCTGTGGAAGACCGGATAATAAACTAGAAATATTAAAACACGGTATATTTCAACGGTTTTCACGTTAGAAACCCGTACATTGACACGACGAAAAAAAAATAAACAAAAATTTATTTAAACAATATTTCATCTACATAAAATATATTTAGACACGATAGCACCAACAAAATTGTAATAAAAGAAATCACGTGTTCAAAATTTACGAGCTACGGACATTTATATTAAAAAAAATTCCTATTGTGTAATTGAGATAACATGGTTATTAGCCAAGGCCGGCGTTATATGATAAATGAGAGTAGGTACAATGGCCGCCGGCATGTGGGAGGCCTGCTCCTGATAATAATAAAATTAAGGGATATTATACTGGAAAGCCCTTCTCGGCACCAGCTGTAATATGTAGACCATTAAATATCAGCTACATATTTATAAATCTATTGATAGATTTATGTCCACAAACAACCATTGTAAATAACAAAAAAATATTTTCCCAACATCAAAATAGCCACTGAAAAGATCGCTTTTGTGAAAAAGTTTATTTTTATGATATGTGCTATGTGCTACTTGGACAGTAGGT
This sequence comes from Xestia sexstrigata, assembly GCA_941918905.2. Lineage (NCBI taxonomy): Eukaryota > Metazoa > Arthropoda > Insecta > Lepidoptera > Noctuidae > Xestia > Xestia sexstrigata. The sequence goes on along the minus strand of OW799207.2, from coordinate 12,667,392 downwards.
AAGCTCTTATTGTCGCAAGATTACGAAAGGAATTGAAATAATTGAAAAAAAAACTGACATCAAAAGTATGGCGTTGAGGAGAAGTTTTTCGATGCCCTATTAAAGTTTGTTGTTAATTTAGTTTAGTTAATAAAGTTTATATATTTTGTTGGTACGTGATATGCATTACTTAACTACTACACATACATGTTAAGTTTTGTTAATGAAGAACAAAAGCAAAAGATATCACGTTTCTTCTTTTCCTTTGTATCTGGCCGTTTAGTGCTGGCTGAACGCAGGTCTCTTCCAAGTTGCGCACTACCCGGTCTTCCTCCCTTCGCATCCAGTCTGTTCCAGTCGCCTTTTTATTGCATAGCTATGCGGTAGTGAAAAGATTTCCCGTCAGCAAAGTTAGTAGGTGAGGGCTGAGCGCTAAAACTGCGCCTGACGTCCTCAAGGATCGTTAGTCACAGAGGCCTTCTTAATCTAAATTGAAATTTTAAACGCAGAGATGTTATGCAACGAAACAGAGATTACATATAGGATCTCTCTTAAGCCGTAACCTAGGTATCTATAAAAAGCTGGAACCAATTCCAAGCTTACACGATAAGAAACTATAACAATTTTTGAGTTTAAAGCCATCTCGGACACCGAGGAGTTTTCGAAGTCGGCAGTCTGTAATTCCTCGAGCACCATTTCATCCTGATACGAGATAGTAGATTTCGTGTTGTGTGTCGTGTACGACATATCCGATCGTTCAGTTGCACTCCGATGACTTCGGTGGGCTATCCGAACTTTGGATACATACTAACTCTGATAGGCACCATAACTTCTACCTACCTTTTAAATATTCTAACTATTTTTATAACTTTTAAACTGTGGCTTTCGACACAGTTAATATTTCTATTTATATTTTTTTCTTATAAGGTTAGTATTATAAATCCATTATATAAGTTTGTAAAAATCCATTGAAAAATATGTTGTAACGTGGTACTTAAGTAACTTAGTGTCCTGTTTATGAACAACATAGGTACTTTAAGTTATTTTTGACCTGATTTCTGTATAAAGGAAGACCCTTCTGACTGAGATTTCATATTAAGTCAACAAAATTCAGGAGCTTCAAAGGTTAACAATCCTTTTGTTTAACAGAGGTAGGTACTAATGGTCCCTGTGCATTAAATGCCGGCTAGGTTCACCTATTTATTAAACTTTAAAGACGCCATATTACTGTTGGAACAATGAAGATATTAATGTCTTTAGTTACATTTGAATATAACTGGAAATGTATACTTAGGCAAATGTACGTATTTAACAGTCTGTTGAGTGCTGGTAAGGCTTGAAAATCACATTAGTTTTAGGGTATTTGCTTACTGGTTTTAATAGGGGAGAAATTGTACCCAAAATACGAGTATAACAGCAAACACGGGAATCTAGCAAACACGAGCCAAAATATTGAACCGTGGTTTTATATAAAAGAACCAACGCTATTGTATCTAACATAACAAAATGCAGACTTTTATTTATTTTTATCAGGATACCACCACGTTTCCGTGGTACAAGCAGTTTGCACGCGGGTAAAACGTCACATCTGCACCACATAATTCAAAGTCACGTATACCCAGGAACTTGCTGTAAATTATGGTTTCCATTCCGCAAGCTTGCGTGCAAGCTACTTACTTGCTTAATAGAAAGGCTAGCCAGTAAACCAGCGAAATATTTTAAGAGTGATAGCCGACCCCAAAATAGTTGGGAAAAGGCTAGGCAGATGATGAGTAGGTCCCGTAAGTCACTACTAACTTGAACTACGAAAATCGACCTTAATGCTACTTAATAAAGGCGCCGTCAAAGTCCAACTTTACGACAAACCTATGGATTCCCTGTTCCGCTTTACCTACACAGTACACATTTTAAATATTTTGCTGGTGTTCCTCACTAAACTTTTAAAAAGCTTGTTATGTGAACAGTCACTAGACGAAACAATAAGCTTTATTAAAAGCGCTTTATAAGGCTTTTATAAATCAGTCTCTGCAGGTACGTGTAATTCAAATGCAGGCACTAGGACATAATATAAAACAGGGCCAGTTTTAGGTACATACTTAATCAATGTTGAGGGTCTAATAATTACTCTTCCAAAAACTGAACATCAGACCATTAATAATTTTAAGATAGACAAATAAGCAAGACTTGGTACCTAATTAGGTGAAATGCACTGAACAACCTGAACTCAATGGCCAATACAACAGCGATCATCAGATTTTGAATTATCAAAAAATCATAAATTATAGGTACGAAGAAAACACCTTGTAGATAAAACCAAGATGAGACGTAGTACGTTCGGACGGTACGGTGTCCTCAACATGTCCTGGTCTGTTTTGTTGTGCGTTGATAGTTACAGAGTTTTCACCATGGCTAACAATAATTGGTACATACCAATATTACAGCGGTTTTCTGCAGCCCAATTTTAAATCAGTGGACTTTACAAGCGGCATCGTATAATTTCCTGCTAAAAGTTCTTCGTTGGAGACCTACCAACGATATCCAATTAGTCGAAGACACTTTCCATTCTTAGAATTAATTATCACTGAGCGATATCTTTTATTTCCGCCACTGTTAGTGACTGATAAAAACGCCAATCCTTAAGCTGCAGAGCTGGAAGTGATCCAAAAAAAAACTTTGTTCCGAACGAGTACCAGATTACTAAATAATGCTTTTATCTGGTCATTTCTACTGTTTTTTTTGCGTTTTACTCCGAGTGAAATATTCAGAGCAGAAGAATAGACTATTTCAAGGCTGAAGTCAAATCATTTATCTGACAGCGCATAGTGTGGCAGTTCTGTGTTGTTTTTTTTTACGAAAAACTATGTATAATACATATATCTACAGGTTATGGTAGGGGTGAATATTCAAAGTGAAATGTGAGGGTTACCATGAAAAACGTAACAAAATGAATAAGGTTTCCATTATTACGCTTAAAGTACTACAAAAGATCCATATTTTCCGTGTATTAGCCGTGAATGTCCCACTGGTGGGCAAAAACCTGCCCTATTTACTTCCAAGTACTCTTTTCGCGCCACCCCACTTCGAATCAGTCTTTGTGAAGTGCGACTCATTCGAAGACTCATTTATTATACAGGGTGTAAAAGACCTCATCACGAAGCCGTCAACCAAGCATTCTGTACATCAAACTAAGTAACTTTACGCAAAAATTATCGCTGGGAAACTACTTTTTTTGGAGTGAAAAATCATGTTTTGTGGTAGAACTCAATGTAACGCACTCAAAACATTGTGCTGATGGATCGATTGAATAGTACGTGGGTCGGGGAGGTGTTTAAAGTAAAAATCTTACATTAAAAAGTTGTATTAAAAAAAAAACTTGTCAAAAAGTTGGAACTTTGACCCCCAATATCTCCGTAACTAGAAGGTTCCCAGGCGTGGTGTAGAACAAAAAAATGATCGCAATGACGGGGAGAACAAGTGCCTTTCGGCTTCGTTAAGAGGTGTTTTACACCCTTTATATAATATTATATCTAGCCTGTATTGTCCCGCTGCTGGGCAAAGGCGTCCCTCTATTCCTTCCAACGGTCACGATTCTGTGCTATTTCTTTAAAATTCTCAAGGAAGAGACATCCAGTTCGTCCCGCCGTCTCCTTCGTGGTCTGCCGCGACCCCGTGTCACTGTTTCAGGTCACCATTCCAGAACCTTACGGGCCCACAGTTCGTTCGGCATGCGACAGACATGTCCTGCCCAGTCCCATTTAAGTTGGTCAGCCTTTTGAGCCACGTCAACAATTTGCGTTTTGGAGCGCAGTGTAATGTAATGAAGACTCATTTAATATTGTGAATTATAGTTGGTGCCAGTTAAGATAAGAATAGTGGTCATTGACCCACCTACATTTTACACCGACTTTGAAAACCAAAAATAAGCCTGTTCAAGTATGGCATCGTCATCTATCGTATTTTATTTATTGTAATGAAAAACTATATATGGTTTATTTGTTTTGGTTCGTACGAAGAGATATTAGGGAAAGGGCAATGACCGTTATTCTCATCTTAACTGGCACCAACTATAGTTTCTAGTTCTCTAGCATCCAAACCGCTAGTAGAACACAGTGCGACACTAAGTACACATTTATATTTCAGTGCAGTCGCGCGCTGTCAGTTAACACACATGTACATAGGTTGAGTGACATAGGTCGCATCATTCTGCCGCACTATGTTCATAAACCAAACGCCTACAGACACCTAATCAGGATATTCTCGTTCCCTCCAGGCTTGTCATAAGCCAACGTGACAAGATATTTAAGGCGTGAAATGTCTCTCACTCAAATTCATTAGCTAAGTTAAACTGTCTACCCATATAGGTAGCTAATTTATTCAGAGTGAGTCAGTATGAAGATTTATGAATCCTAAAATCTTAAATAAATCAAATTACTAAAATTAATTGGTAAAGAATTTCGTGATAGGTAGGTAAGTCTCATTTATTATGACGATGAAAGTTATGAACAAGTCTTGAAAACTTTTTAACGACAGCAGAATAATTACCGATAACTTTTTAAACGATATCTATTGAATAAAAACGAGAAAGCACAAATTAAATGCAGTCATTCAATAAAAACTTTAAATTAGTTTTAATTAGTTGTTAATTTAGATTACTTTTCTGAATGTTTTAATAAAAGTTTGTTAACAAAGTTTCAACAGGTATCTGGCTATTACCTAAAAAGTTTTATCTAGAATATCCTTTGAACATGAATATCTTTTTTAATCGTAGTATTAGTAGATGTAGTACCCGAATCCGGTCTAAAGCGGGCACTACCGGCAGCTTCAATGTGTTTCCGTTGGCTTGCACAAACTGTCGGCTCTAAGCCCGTACCTCTTCCTGGTGATAATGGATGCTCTTACGTCGGTCATCCAGGAAGAGGCTCCCTGGTGTATGCTGTTTGCCGACGACATTTTGTTGGTAGCCGAGAGTGGCCTAGAGGTCCAGAGCTGATTGGAGGTGTGGTGGCAAAGACTGGAGAATGTTGACCTGAAATTAAGTAAGTCCAAAGCAGAATACTTATTCTGCGATTTCGGCGGTCTCTCCAGTCCTACGCCCATAACTCTTGCCGGAACGCCCATGCCGATCTGTTCCAATTTCCGGTGCTTCGGGTCGCTTGTCCAAGGGGATTGTGAAGTAGACCGTGACGTAACGCACCGGATCAACTCAGGATGGATGAAATGACGACAGGTCACTGGAACAACTTGCGACCCACGAATGCCCCTCAAGTTAAAGGGGAAAATATACAAGTCCGTGATTACACCTGTCGTACTGTATGGATCGGAATGTTGGGCTTTGAAGAAGATGGATGAAAAAAGATTGCATGTAGTGGAGATGAGAATGTTGAGGTGGATGTGTGGTGTGACAAGAATGGATAAAATAAGGAACGGCGTAACATTCAAACTTCCTCTAATATACTCATATAGAGGAAGTTTGAAAGTTGCGCAGAAAAGTTGAAAGGGAATCGACTGTCTTGGTATGGGCATTTGATGAGGAGGGAAGAATAGCATGTGACTAAAAGAGTGATGAATATATATGTGGACGGATGGAGCCAGAGGGCTCCATCCGTCCTCGCTCAATCCGTCTTCCTCTAAAATGTGGACGGATGGAGAGCCATCCGTCCACATTTTAGAGGAAGACTAAAGAAACGATGGATGGATTGTGTGAGGAATGATATGAAGGAAAAAGGTGTAAATGATAGCGTGACGGTTGACAGGGGAGAGTGGAAGAAATTCACGTGTTGCGACGACCACAAGTAACTTGGGATAGGAGGAGGAAGATGATGATCATGATGAAAAAAATGGCTATCTTCAAAGTGCTAGATAAAAGACGAAACTGTTCAAGAAGCAATTTTAAGTAGAGCCTCTGCCTTTTTTAAGGCTGAAAGCTCTTGAATTTTGCTTGCGAAATATAAAATGAGGTCAGAATCTACTAAATAAAAGTCTTAAGTCCGCTGACAGGCAACGCAGAGTCTAAACTGTTGAGTCTAGAAGCATGGAAAATTGAAGAACAGTTTTGTATGGCAACTAAGATGGAGTTTTTAAAATTACTTCCTGCTCGGAAATAAAAAAATAAATAAAAATAAATAAATAATTTATTTCAGATTCATCCTTAGATTACATCCATATTTGTTAGTAATTATTGGGTGACAAAAGTGTACAAGTGTTGCCAATAAATCACATCGAAACACGGTTTTTTTTTATAATAAATCTATCTAAGTATTTGAACAGTAGCTATTATACCTAAATGGGTTGTCTTCCTCAGTACTTGGCATGGCGTGTCCTTATTTAGGTAACATTAAAGTAGGCAAATCACTAGTTGTTGCTTTCCTCAATTTCACGATTTAGATTGAGTAGTAGTTTGATTTAGTAGTTTATATACATTAAGGTAGTTTTCTTCTTCTTTTTCTCTATTGTACGTACAACTTTCGTTTTGCATGCTGAGTTTACCTTTAAGTGATTGTACACTATTGTTTATCTGTTTTTGCTTGTTTTTATGCCCATAAATAGTGTAAACAATTGTTGGTAAACCACTAAATAAATATAATGATTTAGGTACTTGTCAATAAGCACCCCTCTCCTCCCATTAACCACATCAATGGATGATGAATGAGCAGTCGGTCACAACCAGATGGCGAAATCTCTTTAATCTATTAGCAAGTAACGTTGAAGAGGGGAAGTGATCCTATCCCTAGTGGCTACCCCACGTCATGTCGGTATCAGCTGACGTAAGTGACACTTCTGAACGATTGCATGTAACCTATGTAAATGTTCACTTGTAAGATTCCCTCGCGAATTGACGAAGCTTCAGGAAAAATCCATATTAATACCTTAATAGGTATCGTAATTATTCTGAAGCTTTACTGACGAAAGCTGTGAAGTTTTTATTTTTGTAACAAAGAAAAGCTTTTTCCTTATTCCTAAAAATGTTAGAGACGTATCTCAAAAAATATTTTCTCGAAATATACCACACAAAGTGCCTGACCCTGTTTGTTTCGGTTATCAAAGTTTAATCAGTCACAGTTCGACCCCTATTTGCTCCGGATTGATCCCAGTGATTGGTTAACCGGACCTTTTCCATGAAATTCGATAAATCATGCCCCTACTCGAAACCGAAAGTTGTCGGAAGATGTCGAAAGCGATTTTCCTTCCATTAATTTTGTTTATGAAGCATACGCCAAAGTCATATTGTTAACGTGGTTTAGGGACCAAATTGTATAATACCACTGTCTGCGGATGATTAACAACTTGTTACAAACATGAACGAACAGAAGACAACAGCGCAATAACTAACTAATTACTCAGGCCAGTATGATATGAAATTACCACTTTATAAAACAGTCAGCTTATTACTATCCACTTTTTTGTTAACTACCTAATTTAAAAATTCGGTTTAAATTACCTGGCTATATTTTGAGTGTATTAAACCGTAGACCTTAACTGACCTCAACTTACTAAACATGATTCGTTATGTTCCAAATAAACTGGGTTCAACTTAGCTCCTATATCCTGCATTGCAAAGCCTATGCAATATCATACTCCAGCGGCACAAAGCGGCGGTTTTTCAACTTAATATGGTAAACAGAATTGTAAACCCGGCACATACATAATTCACATCCTTAAACAATTTGTCCGTTGACATTATCTACTGTCCTACGCCCGTCCGTACGTACGTCCTGTCTTATCTATGCCCATTAGTCCATGCTTCACCGAAAGTTCACCGCCTATTGAAGAAATAATAAGATATACGAGGGTTAGATTGTTACCATTTCTTCAACAGAAGATCGAGTTTCGAGTATAGAGTCGTTTAAGAGTAAGTAAGCTATTGCCAAATAATCGAAAGATCAATTACACCTACCGCTAAGTTTCTAATACCGAGGATAACGTGACGATTACCAAAGTGACAGATAATTGCTTCGTGATTAACGATTACAAAACCAAACTGGAGGCATCAAAGGACAAATTACTGTCCTAGGTGTGTTATTAGATTTTTTGCTGCAATTCATCTTGCTGATGTCAACTCCAAAGGCCGCATTAAAGACTTAACTGGCTTAAATCTCTTTTATTCTTTTATAAAATGATGAGAAAGATAACTAGGTAGCCATAATCATAATAAAATGATTCTGTTTTGTTAAATTGCCCTAAAAATAGAATGTGAGCAAGACGCTCGTGAACTCTTTAGTACATTACCCGACAAAAACTGTGTAATTATGTAAACAAGAACAAAAACGTTTGCGTCAATGTACCAGAACCGTCTGTTTCCGGTGAAGGCATTTAAATACTGGTGTATCCGGCGGGAAAGTCGTTTTACCCCGAATGCCCAAGCCCCGGTTATTTCCTTTGGAATTTCAAAGTACCTACCAACAGTTTTCAATCTGGTTAAGTCAGCTTAAAGTATTTCGATTAACCATTTACCCGTTACCTACGTCATTGATAGTGACTTACTTTATGATTTATTAGTGGTTGGTACTCGGAGAACTATTTCACTTCTATAAGAGCTATAAATCCATTTAGTAACCCCATCATCTATTTTGCTGTTTATAAATTCATATAACAATTGTACCCAATGTGTACCGAATTAGTGCATACTTAAAAAAATAAGTACCTTAACGGATTATCAGGTACTGGCAACTGAATTATGACTTGCTGTAGAGCATCTCCCCAGCAACCCCCAAGTAAAATTTTAATAATTTTACTTAGACACTTACTTATTAGGCAAACAAGTGTTTGATAAAAATTGTACCCTTATTTTTACCACTGGATGTGCTGCTAGCTATGGCTACTTAAAACGTTTATTTTGAATTTGATTATAAGCGCCTGAGAAAAATAAATTGCAAAGTGTGTGCTTTTCGATGGCACGACCACGGCGTTTATTTAAAAAAAAAAACTGTTCAGATTTGGAAAAAAATGTAAAAGTTGCTTCCTAAAAAAATTTATCAAAGTTATGGTTAAAAAGTTACAAGGGTTTGAACGTGGCCACGCCATTGAAATGGCGAAGAATACGTTATCGGTGATATCTAGCTAAAAAAGCATCGCAGAGGTCTTGAAGTTTTTTGTAAAACGCAGATTTGAATTTGACAAAATTTGTAAAAATACACAAATAATCCTAGGTTTACATTTCAGGAGTTGTAAGGCTAAAACCCCATGGCCGCGCCATTGAAACGGTGAAAAACACGTTATCGCCGATATCTCGCTGAAAAAGCATCGCAGAGGCATTTGTAAAATACAAAAAAACTGCCAAAAATAGGCAAAAAAAATTTTTTTTTTTAAATAATAAATAAATATCGCTGGACATTAACACACAGCACCATCTAGTGCCACACTAAGCAACGAGGCTTGTGTCGTGGACACCAGATAGTTGATATACTACATAGATAATTTTTTGTTTGTAAATACATACTTATTATACATAAGCATCCATGACTTGGAAACAAATGTCCATGCTCATCACACAAATATTTGCTCCAACCGGGATTCGAACCCGGGACCCTTAGAACGTAAGGCAGCCTCACTACCGCTACGCCATTCGGGTCGTCAAAATAAACTCTATCGAAACATTTATAACGTGTTATATAAGTTTTATATTATAAAATCTTAGATAGGTAATTACTGCTTATATCTAAGCGATACCGTATTAAAGCTCCTGAAATGCAAACCTAGGATTATTTGTGTATTTTTACTAATTTTGACAAATTCAAATCTGTGTTTTACAAAAAACTTCAGACCTCTGCGATGCTTTTTCAGCGAGATATCGCCGATAACGTGTTCTTCACCGTTTCAATGGCGCGGCCATGGGGTTTTAAGTCTTACAGCTACTAAAATATAAACCCAGGATTTTTTATATAATTTTATTTATACATATATATATTTTTTTATTTTTTTTTATCTCCGCGGCCGCGCGGTTCTCCGCGTTTCAATCGCGCGGCCACGTTCAAACCCTTATAACTTTGTAACCCTTAATCAAACGCGAGCCTGTGGAGGAGTTAACAAAAAACTATGATCCATTCCTGGGTAATTTTCGGCCGTAAAGTTAAAAAATAAACAGAAAAGAGGGGGAAATGGGGGCGAAGTACCCCTGTTTTGGTGGGAAGTATAAAGGGTGTAAAACACCTCTTAACGAAGCCGAAAGGCACTTGTTCTCCCCGTCATTGCGATCATTTTTTTGTTCTACACCATACCTGGGAACCTTATAGTTACGGAGATATTGGGGGTCAAAGTTCCAACTTTTTGACAAGTTTTTTTTTTTAAATACATGTTTTTAATGTAGGATTTTTACTTTAAACACCTCCACGACCCCCGTACTATTCAACCCATTCATCAGCACAATGTTTTGAGTGCGTTACATTGAATTCTACCACAAAACATGATTTTTCACCCCAAAAAAAAAGTTGTTTCCCAGCAATAATTTTTGCGTAAAGTTTCTTAGTTTTATGTACAGAATGCTTGGTTGACGGCTTCGTGATGAGGTTTTTTACACCCTGTACATTCCGATATCTGTTCCAGCCCTGGTCCAAAGTGGTAAAAGTGGGAACTATAGCTCCCATTGTCCTGTATGATATAAAAATTTTATAACTTTAGCTAGTTGCCCTTGTTTCACTTGTGTAATAAATTTTAACTCAAAATTAACTCAAAATAAAAAAAAAACACAATTTAAGTACATAAATTGTGATTTTTTTAACAAAAGGAGGTAAAAAAGAAGAAAATAAAATTAATATATTGAAACCCTTGTTGTACAATTATTTTATCATGAAATAACGAATAATAACAAATAAGTTGCACATAATTATCTAGTAATAATCTATATTTTGTCCAAGTTTATTCGGTCAACGAACACACGGATTTTATATGTATGTCGAGTTGTCAGGATTTATTTCGCTAGGGTCGAGCATTTTGTGGGTAGAAGACGGGTTTCGTGCTATGAAAACACACTGGATGCGATACACTATTTTATTTCACATTGCATGGTTCGGGTTGGTCGTTTCCATGGAGAAGAACCGGCAAGAAACTCCATGGTTACTCTTTTCAAACAGATACACTGAGTAAACTAACAAATTACTTGACATTACACTTTCACACAATAACACTAGGCACAAAGAATCGGGTACAGTTTCAAGACGTCTTAACTCCGCTGCGATCAGACCCAGAATTTCCGCCTCGCCGCGAGGTGTTAACATCAGGACTCTGTAAAAGCCGCCATGGTGGGGTAAACTGGTAAGTAAGTCGCGTGATGTCACCACTGCCGCGCTTTCGATCCATTCGCCCGTCCGTACTCATGATCGGATCCGACATGTAGATATTTTCAAATAATGAGAGCAGTAATGAACACTGGTACGATATCTTCCCACTAGTTCAGTCCAGTCTAACAAGCTGAAAACAAAAGATTCTGGGCAAGTTTTACGGTCCACACAACCGTAATATAGTGTAGTTTGCATAACTAATACTCAAATCTGCTTACCTAATTTTATTTTCAGCACTACTCCAAAAAAATGTAAAATAACGAAATATTACAATGCATTAGGTATTACTGTATAAAAATAAAATACGATTTTCTTCAAACTAGGAGGTGGGAGCGGTTGCTCCAAGCGTTTTATTATGGGTTAATCATAACTTTGAAATTTTTTTTTAGGAATTAACTTTTAATTTTTTTTCCAAATCTGGCGTTTTTTTTTTTTTAAGTTCCGTGGTCGCGCCATCAAAACGCACACAATACACTTTGCTATTTATTTTTCTCAGGCGCTTATAATCAAATTCAAAATAAACGTTTTAAGTAGCCATAGCTAGCACATCCAGTGGTAAAAATAAGGGTACAATTTTTATCAAACACTTGTTTGCCTAATAAGTAAGTGTCTAAGTAAAATTATTAAAATTTTACTTGGGGGTTGCTGGGGAGATGCTCTACAGCAACTCATAATTCAGTTGCCTGTACCTGTTAATCCGTTAAGGTACTTATTTTTTGAAGTATGTACTAATTCGGTACACATTGGGTACAATTGTTATATGAATTTATAAACAGCAAAATAGATGATGGGGTGTCTGGGGAGCATGACTTAGTGAAACACTGTTTTAAGCTTTCACGGTTTATAACTAAACTTGTACAGTCACTTACGGGATATCCCTATCTTACGTGATTTTCAATTATTCTAAGCTCGGGTATAAAGATTAGATCTCCCAATGTAAGTTTAAGTTAGTAAATAAGTGGCTAGTTTGATTGATAGTCGGGGGAACAGAGCCGATATAGCCTAAATTGAACGTTAGGCACAACAGTTATCTGGGGTTGCGGGACTGTTCGAAAGAGATACCGTGACCCCGGAACACAAAGGGCGATGAAGGAACATGGATGGGTTTTAGTCAGTAAAAGTCTGACACTCGATCCTGCTCCGCCCAGAGCGGGAGAAGTCATTTGATGATTTCCCATGCGAAAAAAAAAGGCACAACAGTTATTTAAAACGTTTGTTGTAATAAAAGTAGCGGGCATTGATTAAAGCATTTGTGGAAACTGAAGACTCCTGATACCTAAATCAAAAATCAAAATCAAAATATTTTATTTTACATAAGACCATGGGCACTTATAAAACGTCGAAAAGGTGCACGGTTCGGGTTGGTCGTTTTCATGGAGAAGAACCGGCAAGAAACTCCATGGTTACTCTTTTCACAGACGGAAATTTAACATCAACCTCAAGTTTTCAACAATACATTGTATATTTTAGTAACCTTCGGAAAACAACAAGAGTAATATGAATTTCCTCAAGGTAATTCTCAGTTTTGCTCAGGCCCGGACTGGGACCCAAAACCGGCCCCGGCATTTTAGAGACCATCGGCCCTCTACTATCAGAAAGGAAAACTACTAATTTAAGTTTTGAATCGACCGAAGAAAACATCTAAAATAGAATGTTAGGCTGAAATGCTGGGCTGCGGATTTGACATAGAAGAGACTCGAAACTAAAAGAATAGCGGCGCTGTCGAACAAGGGCGTCGCCACCGTTTGAGCCAGGAGTCGAGGTGGCGCAGAAAAGTGCGAGTAAAAACGGATTTGTATGGGTTAAATTTACTAGTTACAGATGCAGCTGACGTTCTTCTAAGAATCTAAAATACTTGATTAAATAGAAGTAGACGTTACAAATTTGGAAGTTACTTGAAAAGTCTAGGAACTAAATAATCGACTTAGGGAGACAATTTTAAAACAGTAAGGCACCAAAAGCGAGCGTAGCGAGCTCGAATTTTTTTTGACACCTTGTCTTGGACAGGTTAGAAATTGTTTCGACCAATGGAGTTACTTGGTCGACTTATAATAGACAATGTAAAGATCCAAGAGAAAGTAGGTTGCAAGAGCGAGCGAAGCGAGCTCGAAAATTTTTAAATCTTGCCTCAAATAAATTCATTTTACTCCATTTTTTGCAACCTTATGTATGCATGCCAAAATTGCGTATTAAGGCCTCGGGGCAAGCTTAGGGGCTCCTAATTTATTTCAGCCTCTGTCCATACCGGTCGATCATGCGAAAATCCAATAGGAGTGCGCCAATCAGAGGCAGAAAAAAGGCCGCCAATCGGCCATGCCCATCAGGCATCCGGCCCATCGGGCATTTGCCCGATTTGCCCGTATGGCCAGTCCGGACCTGGTATCGCTTTAGACATTGGAATTTACTGAAGTAAATGGTTAGGTATAGACCAGCGTCTTAGCTCATGCACTACATACTTACGCGAGCTGTGGGTTTATTCGAGCAAATCTCTGCTCACACAACTACAGAAGACGACTGTAGAGATATTCGACTGAACGGATTGGTATGAAATTTGACAATTACTTGTATCAATAAGTACATTTCATTTACATTCGAGTATGTTTCCTAATTTTCTAGATCGCAGAAGTCACAGGCCTCAACTAGTGCATATAAGGAGGAACTGAACTGAGTATAGTAGTAGTATAGTAATGGGCGTGCGCCCCTAAGAGGCAATTAGGCAAAGCCTACCCTACCAACTGGGCATTCATTATAACGACCTAACTATGTAATAAAAAATCACATTATGTACAAAATATAAAAAAAAAGTTCAAACTCCTGTTAGAATACTTATAGCAATTTGTCGCTCCCGTGTCACGCAACTAACACTTTACTGGAAGTTACTACAAAGGTTGGAGCTCCGCCGGACAGGCAAGCACTGGACTTGCCTTAAACCCATTGATAATTTTACGCACACATTGGCACATTGGTGCATATTTTCGTGTGTATGAACTGCACACATGTATAGAGTGCAGTAATTTTAGGGCGGTAACTCCTGCGAGTGTAGCTGGGCTGCTGGGCTGTGATTGGCTGCTACAACACAAGGCCAGGATTCAAGGTGGATGTTCTTTAGCCCGCGAAATTCAAATTTCCTTACGTTTTTTGCAATTTGCAGGCCAGTGCTAGGGTGTATGTTCAATGTTGATTAAAATAATGATTCCTGGGGGTTATTGGCGCGTATTATTATTATAATAATCAATAATATTATTGTTATTATATTTTACTTCATGGGTGTCGTTTTTGTGGTTTTTGGGGTTGGTGATAATGAAAATGAGGTCAAAATGAAAATCCAAGATGGCGCCGATGAAAATTTCCGGTTTTTTCTACATATGTGTTGCTTTCGTGGTTATTGGGGTTGGTGATAATGAAAATGAGGTCAAAATGAAAATCCAAAATGGCGCAGACGAAAATTTTTTTTGCTGTCATTGTTTCGTGGCCTACCCTTCGTGGAATACTACTGCACGCCACTGAGTATAGTTGATAACTGTTTTACATATAAAGTTTATACGAATTATATCAGAGTTTTACTGCATCTCCTAGTATTGCCGCATCATAACTCGATTGCAAACTACGTTTTATTATATCTGTGCCACAAACAAACAGAAAATAAGTGTTTTCATTTTAAAACCCACAAAACTAATAACAGTCATATATACACAAAATGTTTGTTAGTTGCAAAGCTTGTTCTGATGATAAATTGTGGCACATAGATGTGAAAACACATCGTATTTGTTTCACGCCTTGATAATTTATTCAAAAGCATGAAAACATTGGAAAAAAATTGAGAATTTGGTACAATGGGCTTTCTGTAAACATATATATGTCGATCTGTGCTATGTAGGTACTGAATGTACCTACCGGGTAAAACGGGGTGAATAGAAATGCAGGGGTGAATGGAAACAAAACTTTGAAATGGATCTTAAAGTTGAATTCACATGATTTATGTTACCAACAAGTGCTCTATTTTCTTAACTAATTTATACTTAATAATTTAGATACCTTGTTGGCGATATCCAACATTAATTCAACATCTTTGTTCGACGACCCGAATGGCGCAGCGGTAGTGAGGCTGCCTTACGTTCTTAGGGTCCCGGGTTCGAATCCCGGTAGGAGCAAATGTTTGTGCGATGAGCAAGGACATATGTTTCCGAATCATTGATGTTTATACAAATGTATAATAAGTACGTATTTACAAACAAAAAGTATCTCTGTAGTATAATATCAACTATCTGGTGTCCACGACACAAGCCTCGTTGCTTGGTGTGGCACTAGATGGCGCTGTGTGTAATGACCAGCGATATTTATTTATTTGTTTCTATTCACCCCTGCATTTCTATTTACCCCGTTTTACGATAATACTGAGTTCACTGATGGTCGACCATTTTTCAACCTTATTACTTAGAGCTTAAAAGCGGTAGAACGTCTGGGAACTCAGCAGTAACTACCAATGATATCCCTTTTATTGACTTCTAGATAATTTTCTGATTTTGACTTCGTCAAGACACAAGACTTTGTTTTTGCAACGTATCTTCTGCTCAATGAATAAGTTACTACACCTTAGTTAAATATTTACTGCATTATATAACGTATGATCGTATTACTTAGAACTATGTAACTTACGAAGATTCATTAGTTATGCTTTGCTAGCTCCAAGTTACTTTGCAGACTATAAGTAGGTACCTAGCTTACTCGTCTCATGAAGCTTACTTAGAGATTACGGCTAAGGATTTTAGAATAAGGTGAAATATTAATAGCCCTGAGAAAATAAACGATGAGTAGTAACTACCTATAAATAATAAATCAGAAATTGTTAAGAGGAATGTAATTTTCCTTATTATGAAAAGTATACTGTTTTCAAAGAAGAAGTAAAAATACATTTCCTGGATTCCTTGTTTTTATTTACCGGTAGAGACAAAGACCTACATTTATTATGAAATGAAACCCTAATGTCTTGTGTATGTGTGTGTGAAAAAAGGGAGCAACAGCTAAAAGCTAATACAATATGTATGTATATTCAATTGTACATAGTTAGTAAAATATACTGACTGGAGAAAAATTATGTTTTTAGAAAAAATCGTTCAACCGCTTAAATTTTACAACTAGCAAAAATTTCGATGCCGAGACATCTGGGATCTTTGAGAAATAACAGTTTCCAACTCTCTTTAGACTGTTTGTGAAATAAAACTCTATTCATAAATCTTATCCAATGTTTGACTTTTCTAGACGTTGTTTTTATGAGATTAGAATTTAAAAAATGTGTTTTATTTTTTAACAAAAGTTAACGCCAATTTATCTTTTCTTTTTAAATTAGATAATCTTGCTTTAACTTACAATCCTCCTACTGCTCAGTCAAATAATAAAAGCTAAGTTGGCAAGTATAAAATTTAGGTTTAGGGTCCTTTTTTGTATAAAAGTTTCATGACACCGCAGGTACCCAAATCGAACCTTACTTTTAATTAAACCAATACCGTAGTACTGTTCAATAGCAAAGTTTCTTAACAAAATGTGTTGAACAAAACGCTATCTTGGCTTTGTTATATTGACACGGACATGACAACTTCCAAATTGTTCTGGCTTTAGAGAACAATAAATTACTTGAAGATTGCGTTTGTGAAACTGTACCTACATATCGATCATTTACTTATAATATAATAGGTATCTATCTGAATGAAACCATAGAACCAAGCTTAGGCCTGCTTATGAGACAATAAAGTACAAAAGGTAGTCGAGATTGCTAACGACTCATTAATAAGTACCTAGTTAAGTCTAAGAGCCTTATCACACTAGCGGATTGCGAGCGGATTCAAAGCGGAGCGGGTGCGCAGCGCTAGGCTTTGCAGCCTAACGTAAAATTCAGTGCACTTTCACGCTGCGTTGCGCATCCGCGGCGAATTCTCTGCGCATCCGCAACGAATTCGTCATTAAACAGCTATTTGTGCTAGTTGGGAAAGGGCGCAAAGAATCTCCGGAAGGGATCCGGCTGCCAATACCAGCGACTGGACCTGGCAACATACAACACACGCACACTCCGGACTGACGAGAAGATAACGGAGCTCGAAGAAGAATTGAGCAGGCTGCGAAGGAGTATTGTGGGATTATCCGAAGTTCGAAGAGATGGGGAGGACACGATAATCCTGATATCCTGCAAGCTGCTCTATTTCAGAGAGGGTGGCTGGCAGTCCCAGGGTGGTGTTGGGTTTATCGTCCATAAGTCCCTTGTGAAAAACGTGGTGAAGATCGAGAGTGTGTCGACCAGGGTGGCGTACCTTATACTCAGAATATCCTCCAGATATTCGCTGGTCATACAGGGCTACGCCCCGACCTCGGCACACCCAGACAACGAAGTGGAGACCATATATGAGGATATTTCTAAAGCCATGCATGGTTTCAAAACTCACTTTACCGTTGTGTGGGGGACTTCAACGCGAAACTGTGTAAACGAGATGGGGATAAGATGCAGGTGGGGCAATTTGGAGTTGGACGTAGGATCACCGGGGTTACCAACTGGCTAGTTTTATGGAGAAGGAAATATGATGAACTCCTTCAGAAAGCGTGAGCACAGGAAGTGGACCTGGCAGAGTCCCGATGGTGCAACTAGAAATGAGATTGACTTCATCATGTCAACCAAGAAGCAAATGTTCAATGATGTCTCGGTGTTAACTTTTGTACTCGTCAATTTGACCATTTGATGACTGCGCTCATGTATTTTCTAGTAACTTTATTTTACAATATATCTGGTGTACGAGTTCCTCAAGTCTTTGATTACATCCACCCCAACTTCTTTTAGAGGGTTAATACTCGGTGATCAATTCGGTGAAAACCGGGAGCGATCACCGCATGGTAAGAGGCACGTTGAACATCAATATCAAGCTTGAAAGTTATCAACTGCTGAAGTCTACGCTCCGTCCAGCACAGATCCAAATCCAAAACCCCGAGAGCTTTCAGCTTGAACTAGGGAAGGTACGTATTTACGCGACCAGGTTTTTACACCAGGTATTTGTGAGATGATCCTGCAGTCTTCAAACGTGGCGTGTAAATACCGGCAGCTCAATAGACGGATCTCTAAATCCTTGAAGAGCGACCTCCGTCGCTTTAATACCGTATTAAAGACGCGATTGAGCGGAGTAGTAGAGTAGAGTACAGTAGGGACTCCATTTTCCGCACTTAAAGACTCTCATTCGGTCCGTTGTGCGTAGGTGTCCTGGCTAAGTTAGCCAGCCTAACGATTGAGCGGAATAAAGGCTCCAATCTCTAAGAGATCTGGCGATCTGGCATCGTAACGCAAACTCAATTTACAACGCTAGGCTTTGCAGCCTAACGTTGAAAATTCAGTGCACTTTCACGCTGCTATTCGCGGCGAATTCGTTGCGCATCCGCGGCGAATTCACTGCACATCCGCAACGAATTCGTTGCGCGCCCGCTCCGCTTTGAATCCGCTCGCAATCCGCTAGTGTGATAAGGCTCTTAGAGCTTATTAACAACAAGAAATTGAGGGCATCTCAAGAACCGAACATTATAATTAAATGTCTCCTTTCTGTCTCTTTATGGAATTATGTCTTACAAATGTCTATTTGAATAGTATTTTAATACAAATTATGTCAATAAAATGAAACAAGGTAAATCAGGGCGAACATTCTACTTGCTTGAATTGTTTGATTACCTATCAACTGCTTTTGAAACATTATTATTATTATATTGAGAATTTATAAAAATAAGCTAAGGGCACATAAATAGAAACCTAAGTAAAATTCACTTTATTGTAAACCAAAATTGTAACAAAGCTCCTAAGTGTACAATATTGCTAATTCTATGGGTACAATGGCGGTCTTATCTCTGTTGGCGATATCTACGAGACAATATGTAGTTTCAAGTACAGAATTATGAGAAGGATTGATTATCTAATGACACTACAGGAATATCTGCGCACCTCCGTGTGCTCTTACCCTACATTATGGATGACTATAATGTTCGCAAAAGGAATTTTGCCAATAGAGCCGATAATGGTGATGACGGGTCACTCACGAACCTACATTTTCCTGTCTTTATTTTCAGGGTGCCTGACAGACAAAGCTATAACAAGTTTTGATAAGTAGAAATATGTTGTGATGGAAGAATGTATACCTACTTTTAGCAATAAAGCAAATATGGGTATTCTCTAGAGCAAATATAGGCTGTATGAATGCTCAAAGAATAATTGCTATTG
The DNA here is from genome assembly GCA_941918905.2 of Xestia sexstrigata. Classification (NCBI taxonomy): domain Eukaryota; kingdom Metazoa; phylum Arthropoda; class Insecta; order Lepidoptera; family Noctuidae; genus Xestia; species Xestia sexstrigata. The sequence goes on along the minus strand of OW799207.2, from coordinate 12,647,901 downwards.
CTATTAAGCAAACTGATTTGTGACCCTAAGCAGCAATAGGTGATAGTAAAACATAAGATGAAGCAATCATTTCGTTAAAAAACAGTCAGTTATTCACATAGGTACTCACTTTAAAAGGTACCTAAGCTTTGAATACAATAGCACAATGAACAAAACATTTCATTAATACAATACCAAGAAGAAACCGTAATACTAACTGAAAATAGAAATCTGTTTTCAATGCGAAAGCGATTAAATAATCTTTCTATAAACGGAAATGTATCGGAATCTTACCAAATATCTTTTGATATTGACAAGATTTAAAAAGGACAAGGATTAAAAAAAAATTGCTTCAAGAATATAATGATCCATTCTTTCGCCGAGCCGCGGATCCCAGCAGGCCTAGCCAAGTTACAAACGTTTCGTATCGATTCTCTTTCTACAATCGTAAACGCCTCGGCGTTAGCGATTGTAGAAAGCGCTAAATTGATAGCCAAGTTGACACGACTGAGTCGATCGCTCGTTCTCTAATTGTCTGTAGAAAAAACCTACACTTTAGTCTATGGTGAGCGTTCCTACCAAAAAGTTTAGCGATCAACATTGTAGAAACGATAACATTCTATTCCATCATTTTGAACGATGTAAACTTGTCTACGAATTTTCTATTTGTTTGTGTTGATCACGTGATTTAACGTTGAGATGATGTCATTCCCATTCATTTGAATAGTTTTCTACTAGCTTTAACGATTGTAGATTGTCAACTTGGCTAGGGGTGCAGTATTCATCATTCAAATAGATTGATTTACAATCAGAAAGCTCAGAAATATAGCTGCCTGCCGAATTTTTCATATGAAAATTGCCAATTCCTTTGTGATACCGACCGAAGTAAGTAAGAAGTAGGAAAACTTACCAACAGTTTTTCTTTCATTGAATTCTCCGAGTCCGCGTAACACTGGTCAGTTTCCCTCACTCATCAGTTTATTTAATTCGACAGTTTCGTTGATTCGTCACTTTCGCTGATTGGACAGTTCTGTGAATTTGACAGTTGCGTCAACTCGACAGTTTCTATAATTTGCCAGTTTCCTGACACATTAAAATGTAGGTATGTTGATATGAGTACCCATCTATCAAGGTAAAAAAGTCGTACTTTCTGAGTATCAATTTACTCGAAATTTTGTTAAAAATAATATAGGATTTAAAATACATTTTAATCAATCATCTTGTAGCGTCTAATGACATGTAAATTCAACGGCATATCATTCACTGTAAAAGGTATTACGATGATTCTTTAAAAACTTGGTGCAGGTTTTAATCGCAAAACCCATTATTAATATTTAATACATATATAGAGTTTAATGAGTGTTGGTTTGCAATGTTGGTACTTAATTGTTGTCTATTGAGCGGTACATTCATTGTGAAGTTAAAAAATAAAAAAGCAGAGCGTAGAGAGTAGGTAGATAGTGTAGTACAAGCGCAAATCATTTTAATTTCATAGTAAACAAATTTTAAACGTATGAAACGTTTTGATCAATTTCCCAACAAATGTCCAAAAACATTTTTGTAAACCATGATGAACTAATTTACACGTCCATATAAAATTAGAAACGGTGGAATAATCTCATAAATTACTCGTTTTACAAAATGAAATGGTATTAACCCATTCATCACTTTTTTCCAATTACATAAAGGGGTTGGGTGTTGCCATTACGGGTTATTGAAACGTCCCCTGGCATAAATAAAAGGAGGTACCGAGTACTACACAAGGCTAGCGGTTAAAAGGGAAACACGAGTCATGCTTGCTGCTTGCAAGCTAATAAATGTTAATGGGCCGTAAAATAACGCTAAATTAACAAAATGGCGACGACACCGTGTGGAACAGATAAGCGTGTTGTTATAACACGTGTTACATGGTTACTTTACAAAGAAAACAAGAAATAAAAGCACTTTACGGACTTTTTTAAGGACTAAACAGTAGCTTTGTTTAGTCAAACGTTTACAACACACATTTTCTCAAAGTGGCTCATTGTATTCATGCGCACTACGATTCGCTACCTACGAGCTACGATTTTAGCGTAGCCGTAGACACCGTGTGCCTCGTGCTATGCGCTACGAACCGACCTTTTTGTTGAAAGTAACACATAAACACGATACGACGTCGCATCGGGCTACGACGCGGCATCGTCTCACGATGCGACGTCGCAACGTGCCACGAGCACGGTACGACGTCGTTGAAACTATCTTTCGCCGGTGCCGCATTAATTTGTAGTGCGGTCCATTTTTCGAAATTATTGCGACCGACCATACGACGAAATCGTGACACGTTGCGATGTTGTGGCACGTTGCGACGTCGTAGATTACCATGATGCGACGTCGCATCGTGAGACGATACCGCGTCGTAGCACGATGCGAGGTCGTATTGCGTTTATGTGTTACTTTCTACAAAAAGGTCGGTTCGTAGCGCGTAGCACGAGGCACACGGTGTCTACGGCTACGCTAGAATCATAGCACGTAGCGAAACGTAGTGCGCATGCCATCACGAATACAATGAGCCACAATCGTGTTTATGTGTACAAGCCGTTACTCCTTCGTCTCCTAGATTCATTCACATCTTTTCAAATGCTTCGTTTAACAATCCATTGATGAAGTACGGTATTTTGTATTTTTATAGAGTCTACTAGAGCGCAACGGCGCGACGTGATGGAAAGGGCAGCAGTTTCTATAATTTATTCCATTAATGGCTGCTCTGCGTAACTCCGTGTTATATTGCCCAAAAGTAATTAACTTCACCGTTATTAATCTTCACAGTTTGTTGGGAATGCGTCACTTCAACTTTCTATCTGACTCGACCAACTTTCTAGAGATAATTTACACTGGACAATAACATTTATGCGTGTTTTCTATACAATTATCGCGCTCGGTACAAGGACATCTCCGTTCACTTTGCCAGAATAATTTAATTATTCACTTATAAAGTTATCGTCGTCTGCTTTAATTGTAGCGACCTAGCGACCCACCCTTGCTTCGCAGAGTAATTTTGTTCGCCTTGACAAATTATCGATATTTATATGAAGGGTACCTACGTAAATATGTTGTTGTTGTTATACATAAAAAAACACCTTTCTCTAATAACGCGATTAACACGCAGAAAACCATGCATGAAAGTCGATTTTAATTCACACCGATAAACTTATTTATAATATTATTTACACAACTTCAGAGGACGTCTGGACAAGCAGTTTGTCAGCAAATCGGCGTTGCAAATGTGTTTCTCGATGAAAGTGTTCTGCCTCGTTCTATATTACGCAAATACTTATGATAAAAGTCTCGAGACAAGAAAATACATTCGTGGCACTTTCATTTCCGTCACCGGAACACCAGAAAATAGTATGTAGACATTTGTTTGTGGCAGAAATTACCGGTTTACCGTATTTTACTTCTACGTATAAAATCTAATATATTTAGCAAAAGCGGATTCTAATATGTTTACTAACACTGATATTCTGTATAAAATAGCGATTTTAAGCGAATTTATGCTGGTTTCACTAATACTAAGCGACACCTAAATGAATGCTTAAAGCATAAGTGCACAGTTACATTTGCAATGCTCAGTTCACCATTGAAAGTTAATAAAAACAGCTGTAACAACTGACTAAACAGGTGATTTTACCCGCGACTTCGTCCTCGTCTAAGAAACACCCTATTGCACTCGGTAACACAGTGTAACTTTATACCAGTAAAAGAATTGTTGAAATCGGATGACTAGTTTCAGAAATTACCCCCTAGGGACTTCCAAACTTACGAACTCCTTATAATATTAGACCTCAACTTATAATAGAAATCTCTTTATAATATTAGATGTTGAATATGAATCTAGATGGCTAGAAGGCCGTGTTCAAACCAAACGTATAGTCGGCCGCCGACTTCGCAAATGTTTGAAAAACAAAAGCGAATCAGTCGGCGGCTGAAGTAAATCTTTGGTACATTTTGTACTGGATACTCACAGTCGGCGGCAGACTATACGCGTTGGTGTGAACGTAGCCTAAGAGTAGAGGAAGACCAAAGAAGCGATGGATGGACTGTGGGAAAAAATATGGCTAGAAAGGGAGTGACTGCTGAGATAACGAGTAATAGAGAAGTATGAAAGAAGATGGTATGCTGTGCCGACCCCAAATAAATTGAAGGTAAGGTCAGAAAAATAATGATAATGATGATGAGTTAACTATGTTTTTCATCTACCTACCATAGTTTCTGATACGTTTTTCGAGTGGAACACATCAAAGCATTTTTAGTTCATCAGCGCTGCCGCCATCTTGGCATCGCTCAACCGTGGCATGTTTCACCAAGCAGACGTGTGAGTGACGGCGATCCGACATTTTACATTCCTGACGCCTCTCCTTGATATTTTAAAGACAGGCCAAGAAATAAGAACTGTTAATTATTTTCTAAGAAGTCTGTGAAGAGCTAGACTCGCGAGAAAGCCGTCCTTTGATGATAATTATTTCATGTGCTCTACTGTGTAGAAGCTGGTTAAGTCTTCTGTTCTTTGAGCGAATCAACGTTGTATGCCTAATTAGATGAGTAGATATATATATAAACGTATATTGAAAGCAACAAAATATGTGGGTAGTTAGGTTCATTAAAACAAACTACAAGTGCGGTCCCGGTTACCCATACGAGATTTTTAAGGTATTCTTTACGTATTCAGTGTTCTCATTTCTTACTTTCGTTGGAATTTCCGAGAAAATTATAAAGGTTTTTTTTAAAGTTACAAAATGCACGACACAAGATTAGAGTGTATCACACTCTACTCCTGTTTAAGTAGAAATATCGTGAAAGTGAGTGTGTGTATATGTATGTAAGATCAGTTTGATGAGTATGTACCCATGACTTAATACTTGTTACGTCATATAAACAGTGACCAAACCAGAAGTATTGAACAATTCTCTAAAATTCGGTTCAACTTTGAAACATAGAATGTAGGTACATTTCTTTTTCAGACTTAGATCTCTTTTCGTCCCTCTTTGAATAACTGTTACGTAAGGCTAAACTTTGGACCCGGACTCCACGGGCATGCGAACCGTCACGGTAAGCTGCCCTGTGACGGCGGCCAAGACAATTGTGGAGGGCCATAGGCTACTGGTGGGCTGGGTCTCAGCGCAGGTAAAGCTGCTGGAACCCAGACCTCTGAGGTGCTACCGCTGCCAAGTGGGGCACCATCTGTCGGTGCAATGCGCCTCGGAGGTCGACCGCAGCGGGCTATGCTTCCGCTGCAGTCAGCCCGGTCACACATCAGCGACTTGCTGCGTCACGCTGCACTGCACTGCATGTGCGGCGGCTGGCAAGCCGGCCGATCACCGGGCTGGGAGCAAGGGTGCGCTGCACCCGCCAAGGCCAAGGCCAGAGGTAGGGGAGGGTTCTCCACCGCCACAACCACCGTCGCCACCGCCGCAGCCGCAACAATTACGCTTGCAGAGGGGGCCCTTACAGGGGGCCCAAGTGGAGGAAGCGGTAATGGAATGCAAATAACGGCCCCATTACGCTTCCTCCAAGCGAATATCAACCACTGCGCCTGCGCTCAGGATCTTTATTTATTTGACTGACACACTCGTGTGTGTGTCTGTCTAACCTAAGAAAGTTTATTATTTTTAATAACAACACATAAACCTTACGAAGGTTTACAATCATAATTATTATTCAACTTACGAGTTAAAACATCACAATCATTAGTACATCGCACACAAGCGATCGATTCATGAGCGGGTTAGCTAGTACATATACTTATATATAGTAAGTAGTTATGTAGCTATTTCAGTTGCAAACAATCAAATATATAGGTAGGTACTTACTTTTGTAGCAAGAAAGCTGTGGTCAGGGGCTTCATTTAGAAACGTTTCCACATTTTGAGCTGTGAAAACTTTTGATTTCTTAGGACGATGTCCTTCTGATGTCCTTTTTAAAAATGCTGGTAATTTGGTGTATGTATTAATTTGTATATTATTTTTGATGCTTATTGTTGACCTGAGCATCGAATAGATGTACCATAGGCTACTTGGCTTCTTTGTACATGATAAATGCTGGAAGTAGACTAAAAGCACTGATGCAGATACAGATTTGACGCCCTTTGTAGTTTTCCACTTGTAAAAATCGTCGTAGGCTTTCATGTACGATTCCTTGGACTTTTCGGGGAGCAGATTGTTGGTAATGCTAATGGCTTCGGATTTAATCGGAGTCAAATCACTATCATCACTCGACACTTTTGTAAAAATTTGCAATATTTTAAGTAATTTGTTGTATAACAATGAACAGACCAAAGCAATTTTAAGTATTCGCGCCTCTTTTTAATTTGTGTTCTATTTTTCTTTTAATTATATTCTATCTCGTGGTGGCCAGTTCGATTTTCGAACAATTCATTTTTTAGTGCATATCATAATGGTGAATGCATGCAATTAGTTTGTACCGACTAGGCTAACGTAAATATTCGTATGCGATTTATGTTCCAAATTCAAATCACATTACTGACCAGCGGGTCATAATGGGGAAGGCTGGTCAAAGCTGATTGTAGATGGCGCGTCCATAGCTTAGACCCAATCTGACCAATGAGGTAAATCTATTTTGAAATATAAAATGACATTGACAGATTTTCAACCAATGACGATGTTTGGTTCATGCGCTGCTAGCGCCATTAATTCCACCAGTTGCCCATCCCATAAAATTCAGTACAATATTAATGCCCTGCAGATCTCAGGTCCTTAGGTTAGGTTTGCATGACTTATAATTTGACATTGTCGAACAGGTGGTGTGAAATAGTAGATTGTATGACCAGGGAGCAAAATAGTATTTTTACGGCGAGGGCGCTATTTTGAATCCAGAGCAAAGCGAAGGATTCTAGAATAGAATCCTGAGCGTAGCGAGGGATTTAAAGTACATCGCCTGTGGGAAAAATATGTTTGCTCTCGGGTCACTTTTAAGTAATTAATGAAAAAGTTTAATTTAAAAAATGTCATGAATGTAAAAAAGTCAATTACAAATTTATATTTATATCCAATACACAGGCGAAATTTAAAAAAAAATATTGTTACTGTTTATGTGTTTTATTTGGGATTGATATAGTTGTGGACTTATTTATACAGGAGGACATTTTTATCACTTTCCAAATAAAAAATGGGTATAATAGGTGAACGGAGTAGAAGCAAATGGCATACTTTGTTTTTTTTTTCGTATGGTTTGAAATTCGATATTTTATAGTTTTTGTTTTTTTAATTTCTCTCTCTTTGTTCTAATATGAAAAGTTTACTTAAAATTTGTAGCGTTTTTTAATGATAGATCAATTCTTTTCTAAGCTGTGGAAAAAAGAAAAACAAAACTAGATATGCCATAAGCTTCTACTCCGTTCACCTAATATAGCCACAGTTGTTACAGGTGGCATTGATTTTCGGAGTGAATGGTGCTTGTCGTGGAAATGAATCGTAACCAGTAAAATCGAAGAAATCGAAAAACATCCAGATTTGTTGCTGGTAAATTTGCCAGATACAAAATCAAAGAAAGAACGGTCATTCGTAGTCCGTGGAGAATACGTAAGAATTATCGAAAAGTACCAAGCTCTACGCCCCTCTAATATAAACACTAACAGATTTTTCATAGATTATAATAATGGTAAGTGCACCAGGCAAGTCATTGGAAAAAATAAGATCAGCAGCATGCCGAAAGGAATTGCGAAATACCTGAAATTGACAAATGCCGAGCTCTACACGGGCCAGTGTTTCAGGAGAACATCGGCTACTCTATTGGCGGATTTGTGAGCAGACATGACCCAGATTAAAAGACACGGTGGCTGGAAATCTGATGTAGTAGCAGAGGGCTACATTGAAAATTCTATACAAAATAAGGATAAAATTAGCTGCCGCAATAGTGACAACATCAAATTAGAAACACCGTTGATAACTGATCCTGGGACACCTTTGTCACCACAACCTACCACATCAAAACACTTTTCATCTAGCCCGCTAACTCAAGCACCACCTTCACCAACTTTCACGATCCAAAATGGTTCTATACAGACCCAAGTTTCTGAAACCTTACTTAACAGTAATACTCAAATAAACTCCTCCTCCACTTCAATAAATGATCCGAATCAAAACATAACTTTGTCCTTCCACAACTGGTCTAATGTATCAAACGTTACCTTTAACTTTTAATTGTTTTAAATAGGTCTACTAACAGACTGTAATTGTTATTTTAATAAATACTTAGATTCTAGTACTACTGGTTTTATTGTCTCGTAGATGGTGTGAAAAGTAGAGTATTCACCTCGGGGATAAAGGTGCCTTCGTCTTGGGTGACCTTGATTCCCTCGCTCCGCTCGGGAGTTATCGCTAGAATCCTTCGTTTTGCTCGGGATTCAATATGGCGCCCGCTACATAAGACACTACTTTATCCCCTTGGTGCATAATCTACTATTTATACACTTCCTCTTAATTTAGTTATTATCGCACTACGATTAGGTTCAACATGCAATGTATTTCACACGCGTGCGATTTTTTTCATTCTCCAACACGTGTGCGGGAATGAAAATTGCCACAGATAACTATACCTATACTTAGTCCAAATTGGTTCAATGCCTGTAGGCGCAAGTGAATGTTTTTTTTTTTCGTGATACTAACATAGTTTTAAGTTATATTTACTAATACAATTGTAATAAAACGTATGTATACTTAGGTTAAGGTATTTATCTATGGGTCTTTGTTACCTGAAAATAAATGGATTATTATTATTCCGTTTATTCATGTATATCCTTATCTAATTACATTTTTAAGTATTTCTTAAAATAAAACGATACAAAAAAAAAACACTTAAAAATATAAAAAAATAGTAGTCCACCGGTGTCGGGAGCAGGGTCCAAGCCACCGGCGGTTAGGGCTGCAGAGACAGGAACCTCCTCACAATGCGAGCCGTATCGAGGAGTACTGCCTTCTGAATCAGGCACTTGATCCAACCGCCTAAAGAGAGCTTCGATAGATGGTCATCGAAGCTCTTGGCTATAAGGCCATTGGCCGTCACGACAATCGGCACAATGATAACCGAGTTCATATTCCACATGTGGCGAACCTCGTGTGCCAAGTCGAGATATTTTATTTGTTTCTCTTTCTCAGCTTTCACGAGGTTCTCGTCATGCGGAATGGTAACATCGATTATCATTACGCGGCGCGCTGATCGGTCCATCATCACTATGTCAGGCTTATTGGCGACAATAGTTCTATCAGTAATGATGGACCGATCCCAGTACAGCGTGACATGGTCTTTTTCGAGAACTGGGTCGGGCACATACTTGTAGTACGGTACCTCAGATTCCACAAGTTTATATTTCAAGGCAAGTTGCTGGTGTATAATCCTGGCTACTTGGTTATGCCTGTGCAAGTACTCGCCGTTAGCCAGACGAGAACAACCAGAAATAATATGTCTGATGGACTCACCCGGAAGGTGGCATGCCCGACACACGTCAACCGTCCCGTCCTTCATAATATATTTCCGGCAGTTGTTCGTCAACATAACTTCGTCCATAATCGCACAGACAAAACCTTCAGTTTCCCCAAAGAGGTCGCCGAAACGTAACCAGGACACGGACGCTAGAAAATCTACATCGGGCCCATGAAGAGCCCGGTAGAAGCGCCCGTGTAGCTCCTTGCCTTGCCATACTTCCTTGCGGTCATCGGTGGTAAGTACCTCAGGTTTGTGCCAGTTCTCTTTAGCCATGGACAGCGGGGTGAGTCCCTTGTCCACTGCGACCACATCTCGATGCATACCCACCTCGGCTTTTAAAAAATATTCTCTGAGACTGCACACCTCGCGGTTGTGGAGGGTCTTCGCGTTTAAAAAGCCTCGACCTCCGCACTTCCGCGGGATGTACAGTCTCATAACCGAAGATCGTGGGTGCTGCATCCGGCTTTCGGTCAGCAGTGTACGAACTCTTCTATCCAGGGCGTTGAGTTCGGTCTGAGTCCATTTGAGTATGCCGAAAGAGTACATTAAAACCGGCATGACCCAACCTTTGAAGGCGCGCACCTTGTTCCCGCCTGAAAGAAGGCTATTTAATACCTTTTTCAGGCGACCGAAGAAGCGCTCCCTCAACGATTGCTTCATGTCAGTTACATTAATGCCTAACGCTTCCGACATACCCAAATACTTATAGGTTTCGGATGAGGAAAGAGATCTCAGCTGTATGGAGTCCGAGAGCTGAAGTCCCTCGGACTCCACAATCTCCCCTCGCTTTACATACATGACTGCACATTTGTCCACACCAAATTCCATCCTGATGGCGCTACTAAAAGTTTCAGTTACTTTCAGTAGCTCCATCAGTCGCAATTTGTTGGGGGCAAAGAGTTTCAGATCATCCATGTAAAGCAGGTGAGATATAACCTGACCGTCCTTCCTCAACCGGCAGCCTAGGCCTGAATTCTCCAGCAATGTGCTTAGAGGATTCAGGGCTAAACAGAACCAAAGTGGACTCAGACTGTCGCCCTGGAATATTCCCCGATTAATCCATATAGGCTCATCGCTCCCCTGGATCTGTCGACATCCTGGATATCGAAGGACAGTCTTCCATTGCCCCATACATGACTCAAGAAAGGTGCGTAGAGTTGTATCTACTTTGTACAACTCCAGCACCCTCATGAGCCACGTATGTGGCACCGAGTCATAGGCCTTCTTATAATCTATCTAACATGTCGACAGATCCTTGCGAGATCGACGAACCTGCTGGCTAATGGCCATGTCGATGAGGAGTAGCTCCTTAGTACCGCGGGACCCATTCCTACATCCATTCTGAGAGTCTGACATGATGGAGTTTTTGTCAATGTGTGTATTATTATATGTGTTTCCAAAACACACAGCATTGATTGAAGAAGCATCCAATAAATTAAGCCTAAGATTATGCAATTTCATACCTGAATTGTCCTCTTTATGTTACCTGTCTCTTTCACTCGCAGCAGAGCGTGACAGAACTCATGAACTGGAGCGCAGCTGTCAATGTCAACTCATAGCGTTCATAAATTTTGCCGCGAAGACATGCAAAATTGTTTCATTGTGAATATTACTTGTAAAACAAAGTATTTTAGTTTTAATTAAGTGATTGTGTGGATTATTAGTGAGTATGAGCACTCAAGATAAGGCCAATGTTGTCGGTAAGGACAATGGTAGTGGTGAATGTGGTAGTTCGATCGTTGTTGCTTCGGACGAAGAACAGACTTCTCGACTCCCACGCCACTCTGTATCTACCAGTGGGGACTGCAACTCTTCCTCATCTTCGGAAGATGAGGAGGGCTACGCCTCCCCTCCGCCGAATAAACGTCGTAAGTACAAACATAATGTAATTTCCGATCCGCGTATAGATGGCCTTATAAACCAAGTAAGTTACATATCCGGTTATTTATCACAGTTACCTTTTACCATTAATCGTAATACGAGTTGTACTGAGGACCTAGTCCTTCCTGGCCCCAGCAAGGGAACCAATCAGTCACAATATCTAACTAACCCATGTAGTAGCTCGGATAAGTTTACATTAGGTGAACTGAACTCGGATTTTGATGAAAGAAAAGTTGTTCCGCCGGCCAAGAAAGAGAGATTAGATAAGCTTAATAAGCTACAACATTTTGAGACTCAAGCATGGAAGGGTATGCGTTACAAGTCTGTATTGCAAACTTATTCTGCGACTCCAGGTTTTGTTTCATTAAAAGTAAATGAGGAATTTTGTCACCTCAATAAGACCAAAGATTATTTGGCATCAGCAGAAAATGTGTTAGCTGGATTAACAAATGCAGAGTTAGAACAACAGGAATTGTTAAAACAGGGTTTGCAAGACTTGCTTAATTGGGCTGCTGGAAACCCAGATAATATAAACCCAAACTCTCTTTTTGAAAAAATGACTGTTTTACTGGGACCTGGTTCCCCACTACACAAATGTTCAGAGAAGATAATGCAAATTATTTGTGGAAGGAGGGGAGAATCTATTGAAATTAGAAGAGAAAGGATCATTAAAGAAATTAATAACCCCAATTTAAAAGCTACTTTAAGAGGTATACCTCCTAGTTCGGAACATTTATTTAGCCGGGATGCTCTACAGCCTGTTATTAAATCTTTGGGTGGTACCCAATTATGGCTAAATAAACCAGAATATATAAAGGAAGGAAGAACAAACAGGACCTATTCAAATAAAAATAAAAGAAGAGTACATAGTAACTCACATAATAAAAATAATAGATTTGAGGACAAACAGTTGAAATCTGATAATATTCAAACTTCTCACAAGCGTCATAACTTTCGCAAAAATAACTTCAAAAAAAGAAATTCCGATCAGAACACAAAACAAAAATGACTATATACAGAACCGTCAAGATTTCCGGGGGGGATGCTTGAAGAACCATGTCCAATTGTGGACGGAGCTTGGGGCAAACCGGTTGATTTTAAATATAGTTTCCAAAGGCCGCCTACCTTTCAGGTCGAAACCGCCACTCAGATATTTAACAACCAGTATTCTCAAGAAGTTCAACACAAAAACCTCCCCCGAGATGACAACAATAATAAAGGATTTAATAGACAAAGAAATTTTGGAGGTGCCTCCTGTTTTGAATTCCGGTTTCCTTTCCAAAATGTTTCTTGTAAAGAAGCAGGATGGGGGCTGGCGCCCCATATTCGACCTCAGGGGGCTCAACAGATATGTAGCAACCAAGCATTTTCAGTTAATGTCCCAGACAGACGTTGCAGACTTCTTACAAGAAAACGATTGGATGGCGAAGATAGATCTCCAACAAGCCTATTTTCATTTACCAATTTCAGAACCCCACCGCCGTTTCTTAAGGGTGTTTTACAACAACCAAGTGCTTCAACTAACAGCACTACCTTTTGGCCTGTCTTCTGCCCCCCGAACTTTCGCCACTTTATCCAACTGGATTGCAGAAAAATTATAAGACTACTAGTGTACCTAGACGATTACATTCTAGTAAGCCAAGACCAAACCAGACTACAGAATCAGGTCTCGGAGACCTTAAAGATTCTGGAGAGCCTAGGCTGGCATGTCAATTAAAATCAGTACTAGCACCTTGTCAAGAGCTGGAATATCTAGGTCTATTGTGGAACACCAAAGACAAGACTATGGCCTTACCACCGAAAAAGGTGGCAAGAATAAAATCGTTTATTATAAAACTTCTGGAGAAGGGTCGTTGCACTCTTCAGGAGAGTCAACGCCTTCTAGGTCTACTAAATTTCGCAAATTTAACAACACCGAGGGGACGTTTACACTGTCGGCAGACACAGAGGTTCCTAAGAGAGTTCAGTCGCCTCAAAAGTTCACAAAGGAAGAATCTACCTCCTTGTGTGCAGCGAGAGCTAAGCTGGTGGCGGAACGCCATAGACCACAGTTCAGTGGTCCTGCACAAGAAAGAAGTGACCCACTTTTTGACGACAGACGCTGCGGACGTAGGATGGGGCGCTCATCTGAACGAGAGGTATCTGACAGGCAGGTGGACAGCGCAACAAATGTCTTGGCATTGCAACCTGAAGGAACTTTTCGCAGTGTACGGTGCCATAGATCGTTGCAAAAAGTCACTGCGGAGTGCGCACATATTAGTACAGTCCGACAACAGGACTCTTGTAGCTTATATCAGGAACGAGGGCGGGACTCGTTCTCTAGCCCTTCTTCAGCTGACAACCAAACTTTTGGAACTCACCGAGCGCCTCAACGTCACGCTCTCGGCGGCGTACCTCCCGGAGAGGTACAACGGCATAAATAAATAAAATAAATAAATAATATCTTTATTTTCAGACCATAGATCCATAATAAAAACACGAAACAAAAATAAAACAAACTTGGCACTTACTAACTAAAAAAAAAAAAAAAAAAAAAAACTATAACACATATCTGGATGACGGTCTGTGTGCCGACACCCAGCGACACATTATCTGGCCATCCATCCTGCCGGCTACAGTAGCCACGAGGCTGTTGGGGCTGTCGCGCACCCGACGCATCAGTGATGCGATTCGCTGACGCAGTAGCGAGCCGAAATCCGGAACGCGTGCGTCCGCGAACATCCCAGACGCGCTACAGAAGCGCGGCAACCCCAGCAATACCCGGAACGCGTTATTATATTGGACTCGTAGAGTACTGTACGAGCCCTGTGTATAACTGACCCACAGGGCGCACGTGTACAGCGACTGGCAGTATGCCCTGAACAATGTTATTTTAACCTCTTTCGTACACCGTGCGAACCTGCGGGCCAGCATGTTACACCTGACAGCCAGCGCTCTACGTTCCCTCTCCAAATCGGCATCATCCGACAGCCTATCGGTGACCCAATGCCCCAGGTACTTAAACCGAGTGACTCTTTTCAGCGGAACTCCGCTCAAGGTTACTGATGGAACACAGTCATAAATTAAGTTCTGCGCCCTAAACACTAAGAGCTCGCTTTTGGTCGAGTTGTACCTGAGACCATGAATCACCGCATAGTCTTCACAGATTCGGAGGAGCCTTCTTAACGCACTGATTGATGGGCTCAGCAACACCATATCGTCCGCGTAACTAATATTATTTATGAATTGTCCGTCAATGGAGCAACCTACTTGGGTGTTGCTGAGCTCACATATCAGCCGGTTGACATACAGGTTAAAGAGCTTGGGGGAGCTAAGCCCCCCTTGCCTCACGCCGCACTCCAACCTGTACGCACTCGACATAGCACCTGCCCATCTAACATAGTTAGACTGGTTACTGTACTAGTACTTTAGTACAGCAATCAGTCCCCCAGGAAGGTTGGCGTCTTGGGAGAGTTTCCTCCAAAGGCAGTCATAGGACACTAGGTCGAATGCCTTGGAGAGGTCCAAAAAACACGCATAAACGGTGTTTTCCTTGCTGCATAGTAATGGACAGTATGCTTGAGACAGAGAATCGCCGTTTCAGTCGACAAATGTGGCCTAAACCCAAACTGGGCGTCATGTAAGGTAATATATTTATCCAACTGCCTGTCAATCAGACCGTCCAATACCTTCGCAATAATGGTCGCTAAGGAGATGGGCCTGTAGTTGTTCTTGTCACTCGTATCTCCAGTCTTGTTCTTTATTATAGGAACGACAATCGTTTTCATGAGGTCCTCTGGAAGATACGAGTGACTCATACATAAATTAAACAAGAGAGCTAAGACACGTGGCAAGTGCTTACCTGCATATCGTAGGTGTTCTACACTTAAGCCGTCATGTCCAGGAGATTTACCCCGCTTTAGATCCTTTAGGACAGACCCCACCTCCCCAACGGAGAACATGACAGGCGTACCCTCGGACCCCCCCATAGCATCCGACCCACCCGTCGACGGACCCAGCGGTGACTCTGTCCTAAACGAAGCCATGAATAAATTGGCAATAGCCTCTGGTTCGTTTACGCCACCGACGCACACTGGCAGGCCCGACTTGGGATTCAAGCTGTTTGTAGCTTTCCAGAAACTGCTAAAATTTTTAGCTTCGTGATGACTCGCAATTTCATTCATCTTTAATTGATCTGCGTTATTTTGGCACCACTTTAGCTTACTTTTAAATTGTTTTCTACTCGCCACCATATTTTCATAAAGCGACCCCGTTCTCGGCTTACCAGCTGCCGCCCAGTTCAGAAAATGAAGCCGAGCCTGCCCGTGCGCGTCTTTAACGTGTTTATTCCAACCCGTTTTATTATATTTTCTGCGCTGAACTTTGTAATTGTGACTAGTAGTTGCAGCCTCACAAAGAATATCTACAATATCTTTATATAGTTTGTCAACTATTATAAGATGTTCCAAGTTAGTACAAATATTCCTACTACGACTACAATTAATAAACTCTGTCGGAAAGTCAATTTCTCTTAGCTTCTCATTACAAAGCTTGGTGTACATAACCGTTTGCATAGGGTCCCTATATCCCCACCTTACTGTATTACACTGAGACTGGCCAGAGGTACATTTAGGTTTTAACATGTCAAGTTCACAACTTATTTTTAAGGGAAAATGATCAGACCATGACAAGTCATAAACCACACTAATGTCCTTAATAGTGTCCCAAGCTGCTTTAGTTACTACACAGTGGTCTAACCAGCTAGTCGTACCATGAGCATCACTTACATACGTGTATGTGTCCGATCCACTGCCGAGTAGAGTAATGTCCGCGCACTGCCACTGCACTTCACAGGAAAAGTTGATAAGTTCTCTACCGAACAGTCCACTTGGTTGTGCATTATAGTCCCCGAGCATAAACACTGCATCCACCCCACTACTTTCAATTATCGCATTTATTTCACTTAGGCAGTCTACGAAATCACTAAGATTGTCATTCGATTCAGTTGGCATATAAACCGAGAACATTACAAACGATCTTGCGCCTACGCAGATTTTAATAGCAATAAGACGCTCACTCTCACAACTTAACACCGATACGGACTGATAAGCACTTTTACGCCACAGTATCGCAACTCCTCCGTACGGACGCCCTCGCAGAATGCCCGCTGAGGCATCCACCGCTGATTTTCCAACGTAGTCGAAGTTGGGGTCAATGCCTCCCAACACAGAAATGTCGTGTGGCATCAACCAGGTCTCCTGTAGCGCAATGATGTCCGACGATTTGCATAGTAGTCTTACGTAATCTATTGATCTTTTTAAAGATCTACAATTATAAGTTACAAATGTATTTATCTTTGACTTCGATGTGTCATCCATGGCATAGCCGACCGCCTGTCCAGGAATCGACCAGTGCCGGAATGGCACTTGTTGCCCCCGGCCTCGGAGGCCGTATTCGAACTTTGGGGCGTACCAGATGTCGACTTGTTCGCATCAAGATGCAGCGCCGTCGTAAGCTCGTACGTAACTTGGGACTCCAGAGATGGGTCAGCCATTTTTTGCGACGCCTTCAGTCGACAATGGAACTTCGAGTTGGCCTGGGTCTTCCCACCACCGAATCTTATTCCACGAGTGTTGCGACACCTCAATACGGCAACCGGAACTTATATAGTGATAGCGCCATATTGGGCACAGTGCTTTTGGACAGCAGACCTGAAGGCACGAGCTTTATCGAAACCGGTGCCAATACCGGAGTTATCCAACAACCTGTTGGACTTGACGACAGGCAGGAGCCCCCCTCAGGTACAGAAGTTGGAACTTCTTGCTTGGAAAATTGGGGGTGGGCTAATCAGGTCGCTCACTGGACTCGTGAGGAAAGGGGTCTCCTAAATAAGAGTTGGAGAAACTCTACTATATCGACCTACAAAGCTCCAATCAGGCGTTGGGTTGCATGGTGTATGCAGAACAGCATTAACCCTAGTTGTCCACAGAGCAATGATGTTGCTCGGTTTTTGGCTAAGTTGTGTATTGTTGACAAACTTGCTTATAGGACTATACTTCTGAATAAATCTGCTGTATCCACATACACAGCAAAAGGCGAAGCAATATCAAAGAATTTCTTTGTACAGCAAATCCTAAAAGCTACAGCCTTAGTTAAACCACCTGAAAAGAAAACTCCTATCTGGGATACCGAGTTACTTTTTAACTGGCTTAGGAATACTCCAAGGTTAGACACTTTATTTGACATATCTAGAAGAACTGCAATTATCTTATTACTAGCTTCGGGTCGAAGAATCCATGATTTGACACTTCTAGAGTTGTCCAAAGACAACCTTATTGTGGATAATGAGAGCCACAAGGTAACATTGTGGCCAAGATTTGGTTCCAAGACTGATAATGCTGACACTAGACAATCAGGATGGATATTAAGACAACATCCTGATGAGAAAATATGCCCAGTCAGACATATTATAGAATTAGTTGAAACTACAAAGTTCAGGCGTTCTGAAGTTGATGACTTGACAAGCCTATTTATATCAATCACAGGCAAGATTAGGCCAGCCACTCGTACCATAATAGCTGGTTGGATAAGGAATGTCTTTAGACAAGCTGGAATAGATGCATCACCAGGTAGTGTAAGATCAGCAGTGGCCTCGAGAAGCTTCTCAGAAAACAGGCCAGTCAACGAGATTTTAGAGAGAGCTAATTGGAGAAGCTCTAACACTTTCAGGAAGTTCTACTGCCGTACAGTTAAGAAGAGTTTGAGTAGTGGGACTAATGATTATTTTTTAAATAATTTTATAATTCCTTAGAGCTAAACTATTAATATTTCTTGAATAAATAATTATCATACTGTATTGAAGTAGATTGTAGCTAATTTTTGATCTCATAATTTGTTTTATTGATCTCATTGAATAATTTTGACAAATTTTATGTTGTGTTTTGAGTTTTTTTTTTTTTTGTTGACATTGACAGCTGCGCTCCAGTTCATGAGTTCTGTCACGCTCTGCTGCGAGTGAAAGAGACAGGTAACATAAAGAGGACAATTCAGGTATGAAATTGCATAATCTTAGGCTTAATTTATTGGATGCTTCTTCAACCAATGCTGTGTGTTTTTCCACACACATAATAACTGTTTTGTTTTAATGCAAAACAGTTCTAATTTTCACTCTCAGAATGGATGTAAGAAGCTTGTAGATCGTCGACAAACACGTGATCGGTCTATAATTTTTGGGTTCCGCGGGACTACCTGACTTATGGAGCAGGTGGGTCACGCCTGTTGTTAAAAACTGTGGGAGGGACCCGGACTCTAAGGATGACTGGAATTGCGATGCCAGGCAAGTGTGTGAACTACTAAACCATTTGAGCCAGAAGTTGTGCAGTCCGTCCGGTCCCAGGGATTTCCAATTTGGTAACGGACGAACTACTCTGGCTACATCCAAAGGTGTTATAAAAATTGGCTCCATTTCTGGGATAGGTTCACACACTCGCTCGACATCACGCATCCAGTCAGCCTCAGTATGACAAACGGGTACCGACCAGATGCTGCGCCAGAAAGAACTCGTGGCGGCATCATCCGGGCGGCACACATCTGTCATATTTTGCTCGGGTCGCTCCCAAGCTCTGTATACCCACCTCTCATCGCTCTGGAACATGCGATTCTGTGAATACCGATTAACCCGCCGCTTATACCTCCGAATACGGTTCGCCCATGCATAAACTTTCTGCTTCAGGAAGTCGATGCGCTCTGTGACACGGGACATGTATTCTTGAGGACTGATTTCAGTCCCCGAGAATGCCCGCCTCACAAAGCGCATCACTCGTGGTCGTGTATTGCCCTCCCTGAAGCAGTATAGTTTGCCGATGAGTACCCTGGCCCCGTCGATACGGCGCTCGATCCTGCGCTGCCAGGCTGGTACGGCTGGTTTTGGTCGAGTAGCTACCTCACAATTTGGAAACTTGACATTAGCTAAACGACATGCCGTAACAGCCCCACAGAACAGGATCGAGTGTGTATCAACGAGGTATACTACTCTCGAATATATTCTTAAGTTGCGAGTCCAAGGCACACACCAGCGCCCTATTTTTCTTATGCATGGGTAACCGTGGTAATCGGGGCCTAAGTTCGGTAGGAGTGGACCGATATTCATGAAGCGCATTCTCCAGAGCGCTCCTCAATCGGTCGTTGCACTGGCTACTTACCGTGGCAACTCCATCATCCTCCTCTACAACAGCAGGGTTCAACCGCGGTGGTGTTGCGTCAATAGCTGACACTTGCACCGCGGTTTGTGTCGGAGTTAAGACGATAAGGTTGCTCAGTACTTCTGAGCGCAGCCTATCAAGCGCGGCGTCGTCCAACCTGTGACTGCGTTGGATGACCCGCACCTGATCCGATAGTCGTTGGGCCGAGACGTTGACGGTTGGTTCAAGATCCTGGAACAGAGACAGCATCCTAACACGGTACGCAGTGAGGTTAGTTCCCCCCTCTGTAGACCCGTAGTATGCGCGCATGACGTTCTCGCTAATGGATTGAGTCCATTTCATGCGCTGCACACAACCACCGGTAGCGGGGACCCGGCTCGGGGCCTGTTGGCCCCTAAGCCCCAAGCTCTTCGGTGGCTGGCCTCTCCCCGCACGACGTACAGGTGGTGGCGACGTCGGCGGAGAGAAATACTCGTCGCTCGAGCTCGACGCAACCGCCACGGCCGGTGTCACAGCGCTCACGATAGGGCTGGGTTCCGGCGGCGGCGAAACGGAGCTGAGCGACGGGTCCGGAGGTGAAAGGCGTGCGCGACGAGCAGCGGCTCTGGTCAACATTGTCTTGATATAAGCTTGATTTCGTTGTTGGTGAAAGCCATTCAAATATAATTATTACGAGCTTGTTTTGACATATGTCACTATTAATTGGTTTTTTCAAAAGATTTTTCTTCTATGTTTATTCATATTTATTGCCTTCATTTTATTTTTATATGGTAAAATTAAGTTATAGAATATTGTAAATGGATTCCTGGCTATTTAAAAACTCTGTAAAATAATTATATATAAACAAAATTTGGAACTAAATACCAAGACGTCTGTTGACGTTTAGTGTTGCCATTATTATTATTATTATTATTATTTCGGCAAAGCAATGCGTCTTTGTGGCGTAAATAGTTTTTGAATATTCAAATTGTGTTTATAAATAGAATACCATAGAAAGACATGATAATTTAGAACTAATATTTACTTTTATTATCAAATTAAAATTTATTTGTGTTCTAAATTCAAAAATATAAAATAAATCTATTTTTTATATTAGGCTGTATAGCGTTTTCATACCTTTGCTTCTCCTTCAACCTGGCGAAAGTAAAGCGCGGAAAAAAAGAAAATTAAATTTATAGTTTCATAATAATTCATAACAATAGTACATTATGGTACAAGTGTGTAATGTTGGTGATTACCGCGGAGGCGCGATTGAGTGAGTCTTAAGAGAGCCGAGGATCTTATATCTTATATATTATAAATATCTTACATCATCTTATATCGGGCGGTGTACAACATAAATCATTTTCTTCATAACTAGTAAGAAAAAAAAAATTAATATTCTTATTAAAAATAAAAAAAATAAAACAAATTGAATATTTTATATTATTAATTACTAGTTATGAAGAAAATGATTTATGTTGTACACAGACATTTTTTTATTCATAAATAGGTAACTATAATTTCAACAGTGAAAACGAGTAATGAAAAGTTTTTCGCAATGGCGGGAAAATTTAATCAGTTTTCAAGTTTCAAGTAACAATGGCGATCGGCTATAGACTAAAATAATGACGTTTGTTTTTTTGGCTTTTCGCGGATATCGAATCCACGTACAAAATGGGGAATTCAAATTTTTTTTTATTACAGAGAAAACAAAAGTTACATTTCAGTGAAATGAGCAAGCAATAGGTACATTAATTTATTTGTACTATTGAACACGATTTTTTTAATATAGAAACTTTTGTAGGAACAAAGCTACAAGCACCTCAACCAAAAAAAAACCCTATAACTCACTTGTGAATAATAGTAATGAAAAAGTCACAGTTTGATTATAGGTGTCATTATGTGCCTAATTGTGGTGAAATTAGAGCCATTTTATGAGCAAGTGTGTTGAAAAAATATTTTTCGTTCTTTTATTTTATAAAAGTGTATTGAAAAACGTCGTTTGACACGCGTGGACATTTGTTATTGCAGTTCTCGGCTCAAAAACACCCTCGCCTACGGCTCGGGAGTTAATTCCGCCTCGGATGCAATAACAAACTTTCTCCACTTTTATCAAAATGTACTATTTTCGTTCTGTTATTTTATTTCTTTAAAAGTGTATTGAAAAACGTCGTTTGATACACGTGGACATTTGTTATTGCAGTTCTCGGCTCAATAACACCCTCGCCCCGCCTTGAATGCAAATACAAAATTTCTCCAGTTGTATTAAAATGTACTAAGTATTTTCGTTTTTGTTTGTACTTACCATTTCTATACAGGCTGTACCTAAATATGTAGGTACCTATTATATCACTTTTTCAGCTGAACAAATGATGCATACCAACTGCTCTTCGGTTATTCATGTCGCTGTTGAAAAATGCATGTTGTGATGCTGGCGCATGCAAATGAGCTGAGTCAGGAAAGATTGACGGAATAAAACGAACTGTTTTGGAGAATCGTGGGCATATTCAGGCGTCGGAAAGCTTTGTAGGAAACTAACTTATCTTACCATAGGGTTTTAAAGCAACCTGAAAATGTGTGCTGATTTAAATCATTGGCATATTCAGTTGATTTTGTATTTATATGACAATGTCACTCGCTTTTTTTGTGGTGTCTTGTGCTGCTAAAACGTGCAAGTCTTGATAAAGAGTATAAAAACAAGATTTCTGTAGATTTGTACCTACTTATTATTAAAATTAGAGCCAAATCAGTTATAATACATGCTTACAATTTTCTACCTAGAAATATTAATGATTAATGTAGGTAGATACAATATGATCAAGTGACGCTACAGAAATTAAATCCTTATATAATGAATATGTCTGTGTGTATTTTAAAAATAACTGATCGCTTTTGCTATTGAACAAATTGCACGTGGAAATCAAATCAAGGTTTTCCTCGTTATCAATACAAACTCGGAACAATACCAATACCCTTGTTTTTTCCACTGAAATTGAACTGGAGACAAACAGTTATATTGTAATTGTAGTCAAATAGGAAAAGGAAGTTTCTACGCAAAATATATCTATCTACTTTTGCGTAGAAACTTCCTATTCCTATTTGACCACTTTGTGGAGCTATAAATAGCCAGAATTTATTTGCAGTCACATAGTTACTGATCTAAAAAAATGAAAACAGTTTGTCTATGTTAGGTGTTATAGACAACAAGTATTAGTATACATATTTCTTTCTTCATTCTATTTACTTCCAAAAGTAATACAAAAAGAAAAGTCTCACTTTTCGACTTCGAACTTTACTCGCTGTAATCCAAACTTTGCTTACACCGTGAAAAATTAGCAAAAAGAAACCTTTGATAATATTCCTGGAACTTTTGCGTCGTTCTCTTTGTACCGAAGTGTGTTTTTGTAAACTGTACGCATAATTCCAAACTTGAATTGGATAGTAAAATTAAGGATCAGATAACATTTTCGCAACTGAACAAAAACAAACATTATCTATGCTGCGATCCAACTATTGTGATCACTCGTAAAACTTTAAAACTATTTTGAACGTAACGTTTTACGATGTTTGTTTCACAACTGGTAGTTAATAACTTTTCCACTTTTTGAACATGGTTTAAGCCGGATTTTCAGAAATACTTTATATTTTATAGCTATTTAATTATACTTGGTAAATAAACTGTTGTTTGTGTTTGAAAGCAAACATATAACAGTTTATATCTAGCGAAGTTCTCACCAATCTATTGTACTTGCTGTATATTTGTAAAAACGTGTCTGTTTTTATTTTGTTTATACTCGTACTCCCCCGAGAGCTTGCAGCTATTCGTGGATACGAAATGTAATATACGGATAGGAGCTTTTAATAACCAAGGTATCACCCACGCAGTGCAGTCTTTACAAATGTATCTACTGGTTATTTAAAGGAGCGTTTAGACACACTAGTATATTTGCACTAGCGAAGATCGCTGCGCAATGGTTGAAAAAAAGAAAAGAAACAGTTTTGTGGTTCAATGATATATTCTTGACTCTTTAAAAAAAACTACATTATTTCCAATATCATATTATTTAGAAACACAAAGAGAAATCACGTAGTTCTTCTATTTACTATCCAGTAGGTTTCTACACATTGACTCTTCAGCTGTTAAAAAAACCGCGTGGAAAAGTTTGCTTTGTGCTTTCAGTTCTGTAAAACCAGTTAGTACCAAGCTCAATGTCTAATGCGACAATAATAACAAAGATCCTGAAAACATTTACAACTTGGTTCCGTCTAGTTACTTGCTCAATGTATAGAATTTTCAAAGGAGCTATATTTATTTCTCGAATGAAATAAAAATCGAATCGATTCGATTGATGAATGGTAATCGATTTCGTTTGTTTTCGTTCGAGTGCAGAACGTGCAATGAATGGTCGTGGGATCACAATCAGACGACGCCGACGACAGTTAGAGGTATCATTACAAACGTAATATGACTACCATTACGGAATTGGTTGCGAAATTCTAATTTACATTTATGATTTGATTTTCGAATAGGCCTTATGTACTTGACCAGTGGACTATGTTCGATGAATTCGTAATCGTACTCCGTTTTTACCCGACTACGGTGAAGTCCAGCAGTGCTATTCTCTAAAAGACAATTTCATGGCTGTAAGCTGCGACGAGCTTGTCGTCGAGACCGCCTTGAGATCGATCGTGCGTGTGCGTGTAGCTTTGAATAAGACTGTAGTCACTAGCGTGGTTGTGGTTGTTGACGAACTTTTCACATTTTTTTGCTTCAATAAGCATAATGTATAATATGCAGAATTAAGTTTCCTGCCTGAAAAGTCTCCCGAAAAACTTATGATATTTTTAAGCTTACAAAAGGTGCAAACACTTTTTCGGAGACTTTACTGTTATGGTTTTTCATAGAATTATCACAAACTAGGCAACCATTTACAATGTGGAGTATTTACTCATGTTAAAAGCCACAATAAAAACAAAAGATGATATGCACATTGAAACCTACCCCAAATTTATTGCATTTTTGAAAAGAATGTCAGTAGGACACAAATCCAAAAAGTTCAAAATATTTTCGTCCGCTAACATTAAAATATTTAAGGTGGTGTGATGGTTTAATTTTTACCATGTTGTTTTTTATTACCTTTAGGTATATGTTCTCGCTGCTGAGGTGAAAAATTGTATGTGTTACACGAGACTAAAGTTATTTGCATCTCGTCATCACCTAGAATCACTCGCTACGCTTCTGATTTAACTATAGAATCCTTCGCTTACTTGGGATTCAAAATCAACACTCGCAGCAAAAACCCACTTTGCTCTCCTCTTGCACAAATAACTATTGTCGTGAATTATTAAGAAGCTATATGATTTTAATTTTCTTATTTTGCCACGCTTTGTTTGCGCCAGGTTGAAGTAGAAGCAAAGGTATGAATGAAGCCGCAAAACAGCTTAATACATTCAGTCAAAAAAGTATCGGGAATGGATGATTTGTTTATGGTTCCAAATTCAAATTTTTGTTTTTTTTGTAGTTGTTAGATTGGCACAACTGTTTTCCATTTTTGCGCGGAGTTTGATTTGCATCTGTTATTTATATTAAATACAGTGCTGGTTTTAGTAATATCATATATAGTGTGTATTGCGAATTTCATAATGGACAAAAATATCGAACAAAGAGTTTGTCTTAAATTTTGCATCGCCAATGGAATTTGGTGTTCGGAGTCACTGAAAATGTTACAGAAGGCTTACAGTGAATCGACTTTATCAAAAACACGCGCTTATGAGCGGTACAAAGCGTTCAAAAGCGGTTAAGGTGTGATGGAAGATTTGCCTCGCTCTGGTAGGCCATCAACGTCTGCAACTGAAGTTAACATCGCAAAAGTGAAGGAAATAGTGACTGACAATCTTGCCGGAAGGTCAAACGGTAAATAAAAAATATTATTCGGACGTTATGCAGCGTTTAAGAGAGCAAATTAGATAAAAGGGCCAGATTTGTGGAAAGAAAATTCTTGGATTTTGCACCACGATAATGCGCATTCGCACAATTGTGAACGATTTTTTGACGAAAACTCAACAAATACCATCGAGCAACCACCTTATTCACCAGATATGGCTCCAGCCGACTTCTTTATTTTTCCTAAACTCAAATTACCACTTCGTGGCACCCGTTTTCATTCAGTAGAAGACATAAAAGAGAATTCGCGGCGAGACCTGAACTCAATTCTGGAATAAGCATTTAAAAAATATTTTTTTGATTGGATTATCAGTTGGCGTAAGTGTGTCGGTTCTGAAGGAGCATACTTTGAAGGTGATAAAATAAATTTGGATAAATAACTAATATTTTGTATTTTATTGATCTTTTCCCGGTACTTTCTTGACAGAGTAGTATAAAAAATAGTCTTATATTTTTTAATTTAGAACACAAATAAATGTTAATTTGCTTATAAAAGTATGTATAAGTTTTAAATAATTATGTTTATCTATGATGTTCTATTTATAAACACAATTTAAATATTCCAGAAATATTTACGCCGTAAAGACGCATATTGCTTTGCCAAAATAAAATAAAAAATCACCTCCGACGAGTAATTCATCAACTCGTCCCACATGCCCACGGCCCATTTGGGACAAGTTGATAAAAATACTATAGGCATTGCACCGATTTGAACTTCGTGTAAGTATAGTTATCTGTGGTTTTTTTTATTTCCGCTTACGTGCGGATAAATGAAAAAAAATGCACGCGTGTATTACATTACATGTTAAACTTAATCGTAGTGCGATAAGATCCCGTTTTCGAGGAGTGTATTAAAAAAATAATACCCTATGGAATCGTTCAGCTGAACAGTTGACAGTCTCATCACTGAAAACAATTTCTTCTTATTACATTTACGCATTTTCTCAGAGGTGTGAGTATATTGTTTGCTTACTACAGAGTCTACAGACGATCAATTATGTAACCTCAGCCTCAAGGCGTGTTTCTTAAAATTCAAAACAATTTTCAAGTTACCAAACTTGAAAATTGTACCAAAATACTTAAATATAAAATGTTTATTCTATTTCAAAGGTTGTACCCATCTTGTACAAAGAAACAAAAAGTGTTTTTTTTTTTGTCGCAAAAAGAAAAAGGAGTTGCAGATCCGTTTTATGAAATTGAAATGAGGAACGTCGGAGTTATTCGTGGTGAAACGTCCGGGGGCGGAATTGTGCACAGGCCAACGATTAAAATGTCTCTTAAGCGCCTTTTCATTTATTTTTATTCTAAGGAGACTGTAATGCTTCTTGTTAATAGAACTTTTATGAAAACATGGCTTTTATAACTAGTTACCTAGGAAGGTACTTATTCTGCCAGGAAAATTGCTTCCTCTAATAATAATAAAAATCAGTGAAAACGACTAAATAGTTTTTAAATATAGTTGGTCGTCTTTTTAAGTATTTTGTTTAGTTTTTTCAAAGTGAATATATTCAAAGCTTTGTCCATTAAATACATTTTCACCGTCGAACTACCTAGGCAACTTTAAAGTTTGTCAAAGAAGCTGTTTGGCACGCTACGGCAGACATTAAGGTAGTTTTCAATCCAGTCAAGAGTTTGCAAGTGCATGGAGCTGCGAGACACAACAACAAGTCAAGAAAAGTAAAGATCCTCTAAATAAAAATAAAAAACAAAAAAAAAGACCCAAACCAAAGCTGCGGTGGTGAGCGTTTAACACATCTGTGACGGTAAGCTCGCGTGGGACCGCCGGAGCAGGGCCGTGACAGCCATGACAGAAACCATGCCTGCTGCATGTTGCTTGCTCGCTTGCTTGCTGCAAGGTTGCTTGCATACTGGATGCGTGCTTGCTGCATGGTTGCTGCATGCTTGATGCATGCTTGCTGTATGCTTGCTGCATGCTTGCTGCACACTTGCTGCTGCATGCCGCATTTATAAAACGATTGCATGCCAGACATTATAGTAATTAGTGGATACTTCCTCTAATTAATTTGGTTTGGGTGTTGTGTGAGAGGTACCCGCCCAACGAAATCATTTATAAATAGTCTTACATCATTTATCTGCCTCGTTGGTGTAGTGGTCGCAAGCGCTACTGAGCATGAGGTTCTGGGTTCGATTCCCAAGTCGGGCAAAGTGTTATTGGGTGTTTTCATCAGGAAGCAGCCATGGAGTCCCCCACGTGAAATTTAAGTGTACTATTAGGTACAATTCTGCCTAACCCTTCGGGGTTACAGGCGTGATGTTGTATTATGTGTTATCATTTATCTTAGTCTGTTCTCATTATTATCGAAGTCTGACGCTTTGATCCCTAGAATTTTATAAAAACTTATTGATATTCTTTAGGTGTACCTAAAGAATTTGTTTTTTTTACACCGGTCCGTTCGGACTTAGACATCATTTTGTCTACGTCTGAACGGACCGCGATTTTGGTCCGTTCAGACTAAACACGCAATATAAATACTACCCGGTTACATTATCTCTGGACCTGGATGGCGTCGATGACTTTTTCCTTGTATACCTTTTCGTCAGTACGGTTAAGCAATATATGGTAATTATATGGTTGCCGATACATGTCGTGATATGTTTGTGCTATATTTTTATGGTTATAAAAGTCATGGACGCCAGGTCCAGAGATAATGTAACTTGGTTGTTGTAAGTACTCAATAATTATAAAAAAAATAGGAAGGTTACTAAGGGACCAATTCTGAAATGTTTGCTTATGTTGTTTCATTAAAATGAAAAACTTAACCAAAAATATAATGTCAGCAACCAACTTTTATCATACCAATATTATATCTATTTACTTCACCATAACAGATAAACAGAAATACAAAGAACGAGGCATTTGAATGAGCTCTCCACTCTTTGTTCATTTCAGAATTTACATCTCCCACGTGGTTACGTTTCAGTTACGATACAAGTAGCGACATCTACTTTGCTGAAAGAGAAAAAAGAAGTTTAATAACACGCCATCTATTGCATAAGTTGTGAACTATAATAATGGCTCAAAACCGAGTTCGTATTTGAAGTGTTAATTTACTACGTAATGGCACCACTAGTATCACGAATGAATCCTCTAAGATCGGAGATGAGAAGATGTATGAGGAGATAACACATAACATATCATCACGCCTGTAATCCCCGAAGGGTTAGGCATAGGGGTAGGTACCTAATAGTACACCCACATTATGTTTAAGTCCCAAGTAATAGGGGGCGAGCCTATTGCCATCAACTGAGCACAAATCCAGACTCCGTGGCTGCTACTTAAAAAATCACTGAAGGAAAGACCCAATAGCACTTTGTCCGACCCGGGAATCGAACCCAGGACTTCATGCTGAACAGTCGCGCTTGCGAGCACTCGACTAACGAGGCAGTCATGCAGAGGCGTCTCTAGCCCATGTAGCGCCCGTGTGCAAACATTACCCAAGCGCGCCCTAGTAATCACGCGGTCAAAATGGAATGGGTGCAAAGTATCTACAAGTTAATATCAAGTTACCACAAACTGTCAAATTTCTCCAATAAATAATGTTTGGAGATGAAGAAGAAATTCGTCGGTTTTGGATACCATGGTGTGCTGTTGACTGTATTTAAAATTATAAAGGATGTTCTGGTCGGTCATGGTATGGCTTCGATAAACCTAAATAACAAAATAGTGTTATCGAATATAGTAAAGCATATCTTATGGCTGCCGTGACAAATCTTTTGAAATATGAACCATTAAATAACTATTTTTTTCTGGTATTCGCCCGAAACACTCTTTTGTTTTTTGTGACTTGAATGGTAGCCGTATACCTAGTAGGTGAAGTCCTACGTCATCCAACTAAGTAATATAATAGAAGATCCTACATGCCTAGGTGCGATAATTCAATTTAGCGACATTCCTTGATCGCAACATCACTGTAACATAGAAGAACTTTAGAAGTAATTGTTTATTATACAGAGTAGCGTCGACATTACGACAGTAAATTTAACTGCGTATGTATACCTACCTCATGACATTCCCAGTCTGCAAACAAAAGTTCATTCGAATATATCCAGTATATATTGTCTTATTGTCGGTGAAAAAATGAAAACCATTTTGAACCAAAATGCTAAGAAAACTCTAATCGCATTTTTGATTATTTTTGGCCAGTAGCGACTGCATTTAAAAGGAGGTTCTATGTTTTTAAGGTTAGTAGCTTGTCCAATTCGTCGCAAGAATAGATTACTACTTTAGCGTAGGTAAAATATTAGCCCGAATGTGATAGAGTATTTTTTTACCCGGCTACGGCGAAGCCAAAAGGAAGGGTTATGATTTTAGCAGTCTATGTAAGTTCATTCGAATATATCCAGTGAGTGCCACCAGTGTTGATTGTGAGTGTCATCCTGAACTTCGACAGTTAGGTAATTATTTCGACACGGTCTCAATTTCGAATAACAAAAGTTCGACTACTCATTGCTTCGACAGAACATACTTCGACAACGCACACCTTCGAAAAACACTACTTCGACAAATCCCTTCTTCGATATGCACTTGTTCGGCGGATTCCTATTTCGACAGAACAGGTCTTATTGTCGGCGCCATCCTATACATACATAAATGATTTATAAAAATGTTTATTCAATATTCATCATACTAGGTATTTTACTACAACATCACGAAACGCACAAAATTAAATTAATTATAATCTCGCTCATATTTCCCGGTGGGGTGAGGTATCACCTTCTATGTATTTTGATTTATAAATTAGGTAAGTACTGCCAAGAAAAATATTACAATGTCGCCATTGCGTATTGGATGGACATTATTTCAATATTATATTTTATGAGACTTCACATGTTATAAAAAGATAGCGAAGGTAAGTATAGGTACAGTCAGTGTACAGACACGGTCGAGCACCAATAATCATGTACAGGTGGCCTACCATGACGTCTTAAAGCAGGATCGTTTTAATCTTGTTCAGTGTGGGTAAGAGACTATAGAAGACGTCTAGCGCCATCTCTTTCCCACACAAGATTAAAACGATCCTGTTTAAAGACGTCATGGTAGGCCACCAGGTACTACACGTTACAACTTTAAAAATGATTGATGATGTGAGTATTGATTGTGATTTTATTTCGTAACGAGTTACTTTCGAACTCGTATTACGAGTATATCTCGTATAGAAAAAATGTAACAATAGACAGCTAAAATCATAAGCCTTCCTTTGGCTTTGCCGTTTATGGATAAATAGATATTTTCTCAAAGTTGAAATCTACATAATGATATATTTTAGTAGAATTTTGCTAAGTGTGTGCTCTTAACTGTACCCTGATAAGTATCCATCTAACTAAGTTTAGGTTGAATACCTTTCTACGTCCACCGCCCAAAATAAGTAAGCATATTGTATATGTGAGATGTTTACTCACCGGTCATTGTACTCAGTTGTTACTGGCGAAACCTGAAGACCTTCTCGTTAGGCAGCCTCAAGGGTGTCATACTCATATTCTTTTGGACCTTGTATTGTTAGGAGTTTCCTATTTCTGGGACCCTGT
Organism: Xestia sexstrigata; assembly: GCA_941918905.2. Lineage (NCBI taxonomy): Eukaryota > Metazoa > Arthropoda > Insecta > Lepidoptera > Noctuidae > Xestia > Xestia sexstrigata. The sequence goes on along the minus strand of OW799207.2, from coordinate 12,616,911 downwards.
TCCCGATGGCAGAGAGCATTTCGTTCATATTTAAATAATTACGTCTCATAAATACAATAGGCATGACGACAGTATAAAAAAATTGCATAGGTATCTATTTAGTCCGTCAGTTAGAGTATTGGAAATTAATGGACACGTATTTTTTGTTTTTGTAAATCAATGAATATTGACAAAGATAAAACGCATTAAAACTCGGGAGTGGGGGCTCGTGACGTCAGAACTAGGTAAAAATTATACCTAGGAGTGACGTAGGTATTGAGAATTTTAAAAGCGTCATATCTTCGTCAATTTTGGTTTACGTAACAAAAGAAAAAACACGGGTCAAATATTTTTATATAATCTAACTGACGGACTAATTAGTTATTTTTTGTCGTCTTGCCTATTGCGAATGCTCCAAACTGTTATATGTCAACCAGTAAAAAAATTTCAGACCAACAACAGGCTATTCCAATTCATGATCATCTTGCTTTAGTTAACTTATTAGTTCAATGCATTTTACGAACTTGGGCAACTGTCATCCTCTAAGGATGCTTCCGATTTTCACGAAAAATACAAAAGTAGATCAGTGTTACTAGCCCAGTTTTTGTCATCAAACTGGGACTAGTTTACCTTATCCGGAGGGAGTAAAGAAAAAGTTTCCCAGTTAGGTTAGATCACACAACAAATGTTTATTTTACTACACTTTTAATGGTAACATCGCGTGAACATTGCCGTTATAAGTATTCTAACAACTACATCGAAATAATCGTTTGATTTAATTATTGCTATTTGTGAAATACGCAAAGTTTTTAATCTATTTGCTTGTCAAACCTAGCTATTGAAAGAAGTTCAAGAATTTCGTGTGACCGTCATGAAGGAATAATTTGAATTTGAAAGAATGGTATTCTAACTTGACTAGTATTTCAAAAGAACTGAGCCATTAAGCTTTTTATATGGGAGGAGCTTGCTTCGGTAGCATTTCTTCATCGACCGCCGAAATTCGTCAACGCTAAATGGTTCCTCAATATCGTCACAAAGCAGGTTAGAAGCTTTGTGGTCTAACATAACCAAAATGCTTTCATTTTGTTGCCAATTTAGTCTTCTTAAAAACGTTCGTAGTGATTTTTACCGTACCAAAGGTCCTTGGTGGAAAAAAAATGACAAAAAAGAAAAAAAGTATGAAAAGTTTATGGTTTTTAAAAATTTTACAATTCAGTTCGGTTTCAGGGGTCGAAAAATTGGATTTAACATAATTACTTCACCCCGTGCGACATTAAAAAATTAGAACTAGGGACCTTATTTGATGCAAGGTAAAATGTACCAATTCCGTGGACTAACTGCCAAGAAGTTGGCTTCAGTTTTAAGTTAAAAAAATATTCCTATCAAAGCGCTTAATTTATAAAATAACTAATCACTAGCAGGCACTTTAAAGTAAAAATAATATATGGATGCTATTTATCTTAGTGAAAAAATAATAAAAAGAAAAAATCTAATGGCATTTTCATAATTTCACTTCAAGTGGCCAGAAGCAGATTCTATTTTGATCTGAATTTAAAAAGAAGGATGTTGAACGCGCCCATAAGCGCAGTTCTAAACGAGACGGCGCATTTAAACTATCCTCAACTGATGTTACTGTTCTAAACGTACCTAATTTGTTAATTATTTCGTATAAGTTTTGACTTTTCTTTACGTAAGTAATTTTTGTTCATTTGAGTTCAATAAATATGTATATAAACTATATTATTGACAAAACAATATTTAAAATACCTAAGCCCTGAGACAAATAATGTTGCATGTTTTGCATAAAAGGAACACTTATTAAAATACCCCCTACGTTTAATGCCCTATGTAGTAAGTACACGTACTAGGTAGGTACTGGGTAATATACCTAAGGAAGGCGAATGATATACCGTCGTGGGGTGCTATCTAAGTAACGTTTGAATACATGTTAATACAATATTATGTCAACATATCAGGGCTACGACTACGGGGGGCTTTACTTGCTCTGGCCCAACATAATTATGTCATATTACTTTCTCATGTTATGATTAAATAAAAAGAATTTAGCGGATAAGATGACTACTTTTACCATTATTATCTTAAGTTCATATGAAGTGTGGCAGTTCCTTCTTCTCTTGTATCAACGAAATAGGTTGTCGCAAGAATAGCTTAGCTATACTGTACTTTAGCCGTGTGGTATCCGGCTTAGCCGTGTGGTATCCGGCAGAGTAGAATAGAACCAACCCATTACTCTCACGGGTGTCGTATAAGGCGACTAATGTCTGAGGCAAAACACCTTGCGCCTCCGTAGACCAGAAAATGGGCAGCAGCGTTTTCTGTTAGTCTTTCATCACTGCGATCTCCAATCCGCCTGCCAAGCGTGGAGAAATTGCAAATTCCTCCTATCATGGGAGAGGCTTATGTCCAGCAGTGGACGTTATGGGTTGTTGTAGTAGTAGTAGTACTGTACTTTAGTCCAGGTAAAAAGATCAGCCTCTTAGCGATAAGTTTATAGTGGACCTCAATCTACTTGTGTTCCATTAGTAGGTATTTATTTCCCAACTCGTTGATTAGGTACCTCCTCATGACGACACGACACAATTAATAATAAATACCAACACATGTAGAATATAAAAATCGCCCCTGACAGATCGACTGATCCAGTGACAAAAATGAATCAGATCTTCCAAACCTTGTTCTTTGATGAAATTCATAAATATTGTAACAAAAAGGTTGCATCTACCTATTAGACAAAAACTAAATACAGGCACAATTTGAAAAAAAAAAATTAAACCATTCATCATACTGAAAAAGAAATACATGAAAAGAAAACTCTTATGGCATTCCTTGATTATTTTAACTGCATGTGGCCAGTAGCAACTGTATTTAAAAGGAGGTTCTTATGTTTTTAAGGTAGCTTGTTCACTGTTCAGTTCGTCGCAAGTATAGATAGAATTAAGTTGAGGTAAAATATTAGCCTGAGGAACATTTTTGAGAAAGTTAATTGGTCTGTCAACTAGAAAGGAAGAATGAAAGAAAAAACATTAATTTACGACAAACATGATGCAAAACAGTAAAAAAGCACAAAAATCTTACTAACGGGAAAATATACGTCACATCAACGCAAAACGACAAACGGAAAACTAATTAAAATACGGGTAACGTCCTATGATGAATATATGAATTTTCATTACAATTCACAGGCATAATACGACTGTCGTGATTAAAAATACAAAACTGCAGTGTAATTAAAGCTCGTGTTTTACTAATAACCGTAAGAGGGACAGCGGTATTATTTTTTTAAATTTCAAAATTTTCAAATACTATTTTACGTAGCGCAAATGAAAATAATCATAATGGCTGTCGTACGTAACTTTTTATCTCTGCATTTCCAGATTATTACTCACAGAGGTGAAAACGGACTTGGCAAAAGGAAATACGTACTACCTACGTACATGTACAGATACATGCTGATTACAATACATCAACAAAACCAACCTATGATTGTAATGGTGGCCAGAATATTTTATTTTTATTTCCAATCATGGAATTCCTAAAAGGTACTTTGTCCGAGACAAAAGAAAAAACGAATAAACATTATATCAGTTAGGTACATGCATAAATTATTATGATTGTGGCTAGGAGTATAGGTAGACAGGTACATTAAAGGGGACATAATATAACTGTCGCCGTCAAATGACACAAAATAAGGCTATGATTTGTGTACTTATTAGATATTCAATAGATACACCGCAAGCTTCAGGGGAAGGTTGGAAGGTATTAGAACGCGATTTAACATGTCAGCAGCACCCCCGTCAAATCAATCTTTAATACATTCCCTCTTGACGACACGGCTGCTAAGCTCTGCTGAAAATTACGCATAAAATCATTGTAAATTCCAATTACTAACACTCTATGCAAATGTCGTACCTACGTCTTACAAAACGACGGAATAGACGTAAAAACAGAAATCCAACAAATGGAACTGCGAGGAACATGACAATCTTACAGCGATTCTCGCTTTAGGTACATTGGTACTAACATTTAGCTGTAAGAATGCTCTGTGCGTAATCTCATTTTAGATACAACTTTATTGTACAACTAGGTGTATAGGCCTTGCAGATAACATCGACCCCTGTACAAATAAGAAAGGGTATTTTTGTCAAGCCCTCTTTGTGTTCACAATTGCAAGTCTCCTGAGCCCTTGAATACACTGCATATCGTGATGTTGGAGGTGCTTTTTGTTTAATTTCCTGGCCTCAAAAAACCCGACCATAAAGATTTCTTTTTTACTTTCGCTATTTGCCTGGGTTGTTAAGGTTCATTGATATCAATTGTCGATTGTATTACTGTAATGACTACAAGTCAATACGTTAATGCGTCGACTGCGGCTCCATTAGACTTACAATTGGCGCTTTTAATTTCCTCTTCGAACAAATACGTCGCGAAAGCTTACAATTTACGTTTTATGTCCTATACTTATTCACGGTTAATTTTACTGAGTGCTTTGCTGAAATCAACTCTAACACATAGCGAGAGTTATATAAATCAAATGAACTAAACTTCGATAGCGAGTGTATACCGGCTAATTAATAAGTCATACGAGCAAAGTTAGTTTGCGAGAGTCTTGAGAAGATAGCGTGACAAGACTGTCCTGACCTGTCTCCCAACTTGTCACACTATCGTTAATTACTAATTGGGAGATTAATTACGAGATTCTTTGGAAAATGTTCATTTAGTCTTCGATAAAATGAATATAAGTAGATACGTTTTTTCGTAAGTAATAGATTGGCAAACAGGACAACGCCCAACTGATTGAAATTGGTTCCAACGACTAAAGACGCCTATAATACTAATGGGGCCTGTTGATGCGTCGATAAAGTTTCAATTAATAAACCAAGCAAGTACTTGTTAGTACACACTAAGCCGTACCTCTCTCTCTCTCACCTGTTTAATCCACAAGCTTTCTTAAAGTTTTTACCTAAGCGGTTTTCGTAGCAAACATTTGGCTGCATTTTTATTCAGCCCGGTTAACATATACAATAGAAAATATTACTTTTGATTCACCATAAATTGAGCATCTATTTTTCCAGTTACACTAAAGTTACCAACGTATAGAATACCCAAACCTCGCTTTTACTTTAAAAACACTTTCCCGTTTGACCTTTTTACCAAAATTAAACGTGTTATTGATTAGACTAAAATACGCATAAATTTCGTTCAGGCATTTTCTCTCTCATCTAATCGATTGCTAATTTATTACCCTCTGATCAATCGAAGCACCGTTGAGAAATTAATTTGGCACAACAAACAAAAGGGAGCGGACACAAAAATGTAATTTAACATCGATGTCCTTAATTAATGGCCCAATCATGTACCGGGCATGAGACAAATGTAATAACGTAATTCGCAAAAAACTCGGCGTGTATTCGGACCAAGGGCGGTCAGCCACAGATTATAAGTAAGGGAATGTTTTTACACAATCAAATAAAGCCCTACCTTTCCCATGGGAAATGCAAAAACAGAAAACCTATGGCTTCCTTTGTTTCACGGACCTTTCCACTAGTATATTCTATTATGCAAACCTCAGTTTTCTTTCTGGCTCAGAATAGTACTCAGAGGTTATGTAAATACTTTATTTTGAAGGGTGCTCATGGAATTTACATAAGAATTTCATTCGTCACTTGTTATGCCAAGGCTCCACTCGAAAAGAACATGATACACGGGATCTGACGCAGAATGTCCCATTCGCAAAAAGTCCCGTTGGCGCAGAATGTCCCATTCGCACAAAGTCCCATTCGCACAATGTCTTATGCCGCGTGCCTACTGTTTAGCTGATTTTTTTTTTTTTTTTCTGGATAAAAAGTGAGTTTGGGTTCAGTTTTACGTCTGTGTCCTAATTCTAGCGGGTGTCATTCATTTCAGAGCCACCAAAGGGACCGATTCCTTCCATTTTATGTACATCTCGATCATATTCGTGAAAATCATGAGACCTTAAATATTCTTATTACGAGTCGTATTTTTATTTGGCCCCATAAAACTGTCATGCACAGCGACTTTTTATTTCACCTGAGTTTCAGCAAACAGAAGTTTTGTACTTCGTATAGAATAACAAATACTTAAATTGCCTTTATCTAAATTCGATATTTTTGTTTAAAACTAAAACTTCTAACAAACAGCTGTTGTTTCGAAGCTTCAGTTTCACGTTCGAAGGGTCGAGTTTATAGATAAATCAGTTTAATAGAAATTGTCTTGATTTATAAGCTGGTGTAAGAGCTATGACGGATCGTGAGTATAGATCATGAACCATTATTTCTATTTGTGCTCGCCTTGGGAACAGCGATCGATAAAACGTGATTCAATTGTATTATAAAATCGAACGGTGTAAAACCTTTTAAGTTATTACGGACATAATGAAGAGGGGTCGGATGGGAGCAAAGGAAAATAAAGTTATTGTGTTAATTTCTGGACGAATCTGAAGATTCAGGTCATTTCAATTTAAGCGTGCAAATAATATCTATTGTCTGTTTTTAGGGTTCAGTTGCAAAATCGCAAATACGGAACCCTTATAGATTCGTCCTGTCCGTCTGTTTGTCTGTGTCACAGTCTTACTCCGAGATTCCAAATGTCAACTGTCTGGTGTGTTGACATCATACACTTAAAATTTGGAAAACAGGTGTATTTTATGAACTACTATTAGTTTTGCTATTGAGCGTAAATTGACCTATTGCAGCAGCAACCAATATATGTTAATGTATGTTTATATTGTTTGCTGCTACGGAAACCTTTGTGTGCGAGTCCGACTCGCACTTGGTCGGTTTTTTTAATAAAAATATCTGCCTTCCAAACACGGTACCTGTTAAATGCTTTCCATTAAGTTCGTGTTTCTCCTTCGTTTTGTGTTAAGTATTTTCGTTTACAAAGGTGTATTAAAGCAAGTCATGCTCTAATTGTATCGGTGCGTTGTTCGGGACCTTTCGTATTCAATATCCGAACACTTACCAATCGAAAGTGGGACGTAAAACACAATCCAGAACTTTGCAAAAAGTGTCGGAGAGTGTTTTAATAATTCATGTCACGCATACCTACGTAGCCTATCGAAAATACATGTCACCTATAAATTTTAATAATATCGCGTATAATATAAGAGTATTTGTCATAGATTCCGATGACCTGGTGAATGTTGCGAGAATTCGTTAGATGCGAGTCGCACGCGACCGGTCAATGTGGCGACACTTGGGGAGGCCTATGTCCAGCAGTGGTCGTCTTTCGGCTGAAATGATGAATGATTTCATACATTTATTTTATCAACATAAGTATACATTATAATGTCAGGTACTAAAATACTTTTAGGTAATGAAACCTGACGATTGAAGAAACAAAACGTGTGACATACTCGTATTCTTACGTTTGAAGAATTTCTGAAGTCAATTAGAGCAAATTGGAGGAACTCGTGGCTAAATAATAAAAGCCGCTCGGATCAATCTTCAGGATAAGCGACGCTTGCCTAGTTTGGTTTGTGGATGGGCCACCACCCATTACATACCGAAGTTCCTCCGTGCCTCAGAAAGCACGTTACGCGGTTGATCTCGAATGTTATTCGTAGATCTTTGACAGTCGTAACAGGTAGTTACCGTAAGTCTTACAACCAGTCTTACCCAGTACTAACTGGTCGTGGAGGTCAGATAGGGAGTCGCTCCATGTAAAATACTGATATTCAGCTGCATCCGGTTAGACTGGAAGCTGCCCCCAACATAAGGCTAGGCAGATGAATTGACATTGACATCTAAACACTTGCATTTACTTTTCGGCGTAGAAGTCTCCTTTAGCAATAAGAACATAAAAATAAGACTTCAACATAAGTAGCTCCCATATACACATATAACCATAATATGCTAAGACTCAACAGCAGACAAGTCCTCTGTAAAACTGCCAACCTAATCTGCCTATAAAGTCAAGAAGAAAAAAGTCGCTACGTAAGCCAACTTTTTATGTGTACAGAAAAGCCGAATCACTTTCAAAGACATTCCTCGAGGATGGCTATCTCTGTAGCATAAGACACATGTAAAACTAGATTGATTTATAGCGATACAACAAAAACTATCTTACAATAAATCAACCCTAACTTTTACAAGTACCAATCCTGTCTCGAAAGCGGCAAGTCATCGCGCGGGCCTTATATTGGCGCCCAGACTCGCTCATAAAATGTATCCCTATAATGTAGGTTTAGATGCCTTAAGATGAATTTTGGGCATTTATTTTCTGTCCGGAACCGACCACACGAACTACGGTAGTCGTGGTAACATTAACAGACACCATACAACTCTGTGCCTATATGTTACATATCCTTACTAATGCCCCCGAAAATGCCCACTTATTAGGTTTAACTCTCAAAATAAATGTGTGGTTACTGCTCCAATACTCGGAATAAAGAGTTGGTCACCTAATTTATACAGTAAAATTTAATCAAGTGCAAAACCAAAATGCCACGCGTGACTTCAAAAAGAGTTTCCACCATTTATATTAAACCTTTAGGCAAGGATGATAAGCGTGTTTCTCATATTTAATATTTTGGGTGAAATGAAAAATTTCTAGGTAATATTTTTCGCTGTTGCCATTTTAACTAGTTAGGTAGGTATCAGAAGGGAATGTGTTATAATAATTTCATGGTGGATTTAAGTTATTATTATAATAAAATGTTGTTAAAACAATACAAATAAAATTATATTGTCAAAAAAGAACTAGAGTTCGTATGTGAAAAATCTATGGCCAAACAAAGTAATTGTAAATAATGAGTAATATCAACCTATTTAGTAATAGGTGAAATGGTATGGCAAAAAGGTAGTTAAAAGGTAGGTGGTTTGGTAGGTAATGATATGGTTATGGTATGGTTTGGTATGTAATGGTATGGTGGTAATGGTAATGGTGGTGGTGGTAGTGGTGGTTGGTATGGTTGGTAAGAGGTCTTAATCCCCTGCTGTGGGATAGTTCTCACAGCAAAGTTCTTATTAAGACCTCTTCGTAAATAAAGAAAGCACGAGCATTAATCACCACGCTAGTTCAAGGTGCACTGGCGATTTCAGACTTAGGTATGTTAGGGTTCTTACGGACGAGCGGCACGCTGCCAACTGCAGATAAACTGCAGCCGTCGCCACCTGTCGACGGCTGCCGTCCACGCTTGCAGTTGTGGCGTCGGCGGCTGCTGCCCGCGCGTCGACGGCAGCCGTCGATACGCATTTCCGCGGCATGCCACAACTGCAAGCGTATATGGCGGTCGTCGTTTATCTGCCGTTGGCAACGTGCCGCTCGTCTGTAAGAACCCTTAATCATAAATCCAGGTTTCCACACGATGGACCCAAATACGGAAAGTTTATTTATGAGATGAAAATAAGTGAATGCGACATTATGATAAAATATCATAATGTCGCATTCACTAATTGAAAATTAACATAATGCATTCAAGTTTAGTTAATTTTTTTTAAATCGTTTTTAAATTTTACAATATAATTATGTATTATGTAGTTTTGAACATAATAAAACATCAAATGTAAGGTTTTATTTTAAACACAGGCATACATTTACATATAAGTAAGTTTATGTCTGCAGCAAGGGTTAATAAGGGCTACATATCCCTTTTTTTTTTTTTCGGATGGGAAATCATCAAATGACTTCTCCCGCTCTGGGCGGAGCAGGAGGGAGTGTCAGACTTTTACTGACTAAAACCCATCCATGTTCCATCATCGCCCGTTGTGTTCCGGGGCCACGGTATCTCTTTCGAACAGTCCCGCAACCCCGGGGGCTACATATCCCTCAAATGGCTTAGCATGATCCTCCGTTACTCCTAAAATACTGCAGCATTAATTTTGAAATAAATAAATATAATAAATATCGCTGGACATTAACACACACCGCCATCTAGAGCCACACTAAGCAACTCGCAACTCGTTGCTTAGTGTGGCACTAGATGGCGGTGTGTGTTAATGTCTAGCGATATTTATTATACAAGCCTCGGCTTGTGTCGGGGACACCAAATACACACATCAAAAGTATCTAGGGATCAACATATATTTTTGCAATAACTTTTCTCCTGATTGATATTAATTAAAATTTTCTTTAAGGATTCATCAAATAAAGTGTTTTCGTTTGTCACAGTAACGATAAACCAAGTCACCTTTGCATTAATAAAGAAATTTGCCATTTTCCTAATAAAGGGATTTTTGACATTTGAACCACTAACATTAAAGTTCGAAAAAAAGACTGAAATAACAGTTTTCTTTAAAATTTTATTGGGTAACTTAAACAATTAATAATCCGTGTTTCTACCGCGAACACTAACAACACAAGAACATCGGTTTGGCATACTCAAAATGAGTTCATCCAAATCACGCTGTGGAATGGCCGCCCATGTTCGTTGCAACAACAAAAAAAGGTCTTCTTGCGACTGGATACCCTCCATATTCGGCAGAGCTCTTCTCTGTAGCATATCCCATGCATGCTCAATCGGGTTCAAGTCTGGCGACTGAGCAGGCCAGGGCAGGACATTGATGTTAGCTGCGGCGAGAGTCTGTCTTACAACTCTTGCGGTGTGCGGTCGTGCATTATCATGCATTAACTGAAATAAGGGACCGATTTGCACTTGTAGAGGAACGATGACGTCTGATACAATCGTCTCAGCATAAATTTGAGCGTTGAGGTTGCCTCTGATCCAAATCAACTCAGTTCTTCCGCCGATCCAAATACCCGCCCATACCATGATGGTTCCACCACTATAAGGATGGACTTCCTGGCAGGATTTTAATCGCTGTTGGCGTCCAGGGGTTCTCCAGTGTCGTATACGTCTTGTATCCGGTCTCATACCAAAACGAGACTCATCAGAAAAGCACACGAAACGCCATTGTTCTTCTGCCCAATTTCTGTGTTCAAGAGCCCATTGATATCGAATCCTACGATTGTGCATTGCTATAGGTGGTACCCGTAGCGGTCTTCGGGAATGAAGGATCACTTCATGCAAGCGGTTTCTGACTGTTTGGTCGCTAATTAAGTTCCCTGAAGAGTGATGAAGCCTCACGGCTAACATCATGGCGGTTATTGTTGGAGCTCTTCGAGTTAAGATTTGAATGTATCGGTCTTGTCTCCGTGTGGTGCAGCGATACCGTCCTCCATGGCGCTCAGCCACGGTACCAGTGCTTCGGTAACGTGTCCAAAGTCGACTGATAACACTCTGACTTGTATTCAGAGCTAAAGCTACAGTACGTTGCCGGGAACCAGCTTCTATCATTCCCACGGCTCTGAGCATTTCTTCCCTGCTTAAATGACGTCGCCGCTCCATAATAACGTTGGTTTTAATCAGTAGTAGGGAAACAGTAGCACTAATAATGTCTTCAATGCGTTGTATGTTTTTATAGGGAAAATATTGACAGCTTATTTTCATCTTTTACTCGAATTTGATTGAGAGTTCCTGATTCAAATTATGAAATGCACCAAAAAGGATCCATATAAATTTATAAAATCATAAATTTATTACAAAGCCACATCTCAATCTCAAGAAATCCGCATAAAAATGCTTGATCCCTAGACATTTTTGATGTGTGTAGTTGAAATACTACATAGATACTTTTTGTTTGTAAATACATACTTATTATACATATAAACATCCATGACTTGGAAACAAATGTCCATGCTCATCACACAAACATTTGCTCCAACCGGGATTCGAACCCGGGACCCTTAGAACGTAAGGCAGCTTGACTACCGCTACGCTATTAGGGTCGTCAAAAAACAATATATATATATGGTAAAGTTAAGGATTAATGCTAAGTCCTGTGTGTGACGAAAACACGATTCCATAAACTTTTCTCGATAGAAAAAAAATCCAAAGTTATCTCCAAATCGAACATTAAACCGCTGGTATTCAAAAAGTACTTGAAATTAGATCATGAAACTTTGCATACTAACTGAACTAATTAAAAAGCAGGTCTTATGTGTTTTATTTTTTTAGTCCAATCAATATTTTCTTTGTAAATCGTAAAAAACCACTCATTTCGCACTATTCGGCCGCAGTGACTGACGTAACAACCGCTTTGTAGTGCAAGCTGATTAGAACTTTATTCTAACAGCATTTCAAACGAAGTTTGAACCACCACAAATAGAGTTGCTAATTTTAGGGTTAGAAGGGCCTTAACATTTAATCTCAGCATTAACTAGGCCCAGTGCTGTCAAAGTCTGCTATACAAAAAGTTAATCTGGAAACCCTTAATATCTCTTCTAACCTTTTATAATGAAGTCGGAGGGTTTGATCAACTGGAAAAGGGACTTCATTTTATAAATATGTAGAACTCGTTACGACGTTTAAATCTACCATCTCTTTCATTGAATGTTAACTTGTTATACAGATTCCGGTCAAATAAAAACAGTTAATAAAGTTCAGCTCGTAACTACGAGCAATAATGACAAGCGAATGGAATCGTTTTTACTTTATAGCAAGATTTCATTCAATCTATTTTATTCCTTCGTACCTACATCTATACAAACAAACAAAATTAAAGTGTTTGTTTGTAATTTCAAAATAATAGCTTTTTAGTGGGTATGCGGTACCTATAAAAAAAAAACTTTTTTCTGTCTCCGAAACGGCTGGGCCGGTTTTCACGGGAATTTTACTGGCCGTTTGCTGATATTATAATATAGTATATTTCATTACAAGTGCGGAAAGGCTGTCATTGCAAAGAGTTCCGACAAATTGACAGTCGGAACAAGTTGCAATGACGGTTCCGCAGGTGTACTGAACGACTATTTTTAATACAGTTGCAAAAAAAAATAAAGCTATTTAATAATATACTATTGTGCAACAAACAACTAAACTCGCAAAGAAAATTTCTGGAAAATGGCGCCAACCGTAGAATATAAGCAGAGTTTTTTTTTTCTTCACCCATTTTGGTAGGCAAAGGGAACTATCCATACAGCTTAGTCTTCAGTAGATTTTTTTTTATTGATTTGAAATGAAAATGAAATTTAATGAGATGAAATGAAATGAAACCTAACCTAACCTCATTCAATTAAATCATTAAATCTAATATTGAAATAAATTAGTAGCTTCTTTTTAGAAATATATGTATTTGCACGAATCACAAAAACTCTTTAGTAAAAACTTCATGGTTGGTTTTTCTTTTTAATAGACGTTATTTTGACAGGTGCGTTCTCTACGCACGAGTTCGGGAAAGGTAAAAAAAAAACACTAGTATGTAATAGCTCACATCCCGAACGCTATACGTCCCTGCAATACACCACTTTTTGAGCAACTGTATTAAAAAATAACTTTACTGCAACTTTTATTATAGAAAAAGGATTAGGGTTCCGTGCAAAAAATGAAAAAATCTCTTGTTATTGGTAACAAAAACCGATTCAAAAAAAGAAGTAAGTAATATTTTTTATAACACATTTGCTCGTAAAGGGTCTCTTATTTCACCCATTTCAATATCGTAATGTATCTCATTACGTACTCGTGCAGTAATGTAATGTAAAACTCACGGTTTATCAAGATGTTCCATCTAAAACGAAGGGTACTTTTTTAAATCTTAGCAAAGAGTTTTTATGTCAGAGAAGTTTTATTTTATGAATAAAATTAACTTTGGGAGATGAAATATAATAAATAAACATTTAATTCTTTAATTTAATTAATTTTGACAATAAATTACAACCATTTATCTGTAACAAAAACACAAAAATATTAATTTACTTTATTAGTAATACTGGCTGTTTTTAGTGTCTTTGAATTAAAAAAAAGCGATGATGCACGCGCATTTCTAATTTGTGAACAAGTAAAAGATTTATTCGTTTAAGAAAGTCCGAGTTTTATTTATTTCCTTGCAAATATGTTATAAAACGTCGTATGACATACGTGCGCTTTGATAATTACAGCCTCTGCTTTTTTGTAGCCCTCGCCTACGGCTCGGGCAAGCAATATCGCCTCGGCTGTAATTTTCAACTTACCGCACTTATATCATAATCTAAATATATAAAAGAAGAAACTGACTGACTGACTGACTGACTGACTCATCTATCAACGTACAGCCCAAACCGCTGGGTCTACAGATTTCAAATTTGGCAAGTAGGTTCCTTATGTGGTCTAGGGGTGCACTAAGAAAGGATTTTTCAAAATTCACCCCCTAAGGGGGTGAAACAGGGCTCTAAAGTTTGTATGAGAAAACAAAATTAATTAGACTATTTTATTACAAACTTCACAGGAGTACTCCTATTGATAAATGAGTAGACATGAGTTTCAGGTTTTTTCAGAATTCAACCCCTAAGAGGGGGAAATGGGGTGACAAAGTCTAAATATCAATGCACAGCCCAAACCGCTGAGTCTAGAGATTCCAAATTTGGCACAAACGTTCCTTATGAGGTTAAGGTTTTTCAAAATGTACCCCCTAAGGGGTTGAAACGGGAGTCAAAAGTTTGTATGGGGAAACAAGATTAGGTAAGACTGTTTTATTCGAAACTTCACAGGAGTACTCCTATCGATAAATGAGTTAACATTTGTGTTTCAGGTTGTTTCAGAATTCAACCCCTAAAGGGGGAAATGGGGTGGGGTGCGATGTCAGAAGTCCTCCACGTGTGTCTGGCGGTTGCTGGTCCCTCTCGATACGTCTGGAGGGAAGAGCAGCTGCTGGGCCGGTGCACCCTGGGCGCGGCAGTATCCTTCTCCGGGGAATGAGAGGAAATGAGAATTTCCTTTTATCCTTCGGGGAGTGTTACTGCCGCGGCTAATTATTCTGACATGGGTGGGGTCCTACCAGGACCACCGGTGCGTTCCTCTGCGTGACCTTCTGTAAAGCAGAGGGCATAGCAGAGGAGTGAGGGCGGGCTCGGTGTGCACTCACCCTGCCTCCGAGCAGACAGAGAGGGATGCGTCCTTCTCTGTCACCGTCAGTCTCGTAATCCCATTATCGAAGTGCTGTGGATCACGTCTCGCGGCTTCGATAGGGACCGAGGGTCTTGGCTTAACCGCCCGGACCGCGAGGTAGAAAACCTCTATAAAAAGTTACCCCGAATCCCAAGCGGCGACGCACCGCGAGGGGATGTATGGCTGACGGGTGTTCCATAGAACAAATCAGTCGTTAGTGCGCTCCTCGCCAGGGTACCTGCAGACCTACCTAGAAGGGCAAAATCTGCCCTTCTAGGTACAGGGGTCTCTGCCTAGATTGAGCCTTATTTCCCCCACACTCGTGGGATTAGCAATGGATGATTTAAAAAAAACAAAAACAAACACCGCCGGCAACGGCATAGTAGAGGAGAGGAGGGATGCGGCGTCGGAATCCGACGTCGCATCCAGCGATGCGAGTGCGGGAGGCTCAGGGAGCTCCCGCCGCGCGAAGGCCGGGACGACCGCGGAGAACAGCAAGTTCTTCCGCAAGCGGCCCAGGCGGGATGGCGACCGGGGGTCGTCATCCGGAGATGAGGAGGCTTCGGCCCGAAAAATCCCCACCAACAAGCGTGGTGGGATCCGGGGCAAGGGGAGGGGGCTCTCTGCCTCCGTGAGGTCAGGAAGGTCAGCAAAGCTGGCCGAGGAGGGGCGCCACCCGGGCAACATTGCTCCCGGGTCAGGCGACGAGGCGGGCGCACCTGGCGGCTCCGAGGCGGAGCGTAAGACCAGGTTTGCAAAGGCGGTGGAAACCGCGATAAGGGGCGTGGCCTTGAAGGTGAAGACATCTTCAAAACTCAAGGCCATACCCGCAGCTTCCGCCTCCATCTTGGCGGCAGCAGAGGCCAACTTCGCAGGGCCTTCACCCCTTCCTCCTCCTCCTCCGATAGGTGGAGAGGAGTTGGCCAAGCTGCGGGCGGAGGTGGCCCGCCTTACGGCCGCCACGGAGGATCTCCGAAAGGAGAACGCCAAGCTCCACGCAGACCTGGCCAGTCTGCGTGAGACTGGCTCCCGCGCGGCGCCTCCAAATAGGGGCCACCGGCAGCAGCGGCAGCAGCAACAGCGACAAGCCCAGCCCGTGCCGGTGGAGAACCAGGTCCTAAACCTGGTTCGCCAGGAGCTGGCTTCTTTCCAGGCGCGGTTTTCCGTCCTGGAGGGAATTGTTCTGCGCCCCGCCCTGGGTGCAAACAGGGCAGCCGCGGGCCCAAGCACGATGCCGAGCACGGTGTCGTACGCGGCTGTTGCGGCTGCCGCACCTGGATCGGGGCCGTCTAGTCAGCCCTCCAGCGGGGCTGTGGCGGCCCACCCCAAAGAGCCGACTCCGGTGAACCCGGCGCCGGCTAAGAAGGCGGCCAAGAAGAAAGGCAAGGCGGCTGCACAGGCGAGGACTGTGACAGCGCCAGTGCCAGCGGCGGGTGGGACAGCGCCTGCGGCACGACAGCCGCCGCCGCCGCCACTGCTCCCCCAGGCCCCTACACCTCCCGAGGCTGAAGCCGGATGGCAGGTGGTCGGGGAGAAGCGGAAGGGGCGAAAGGCGGCCAAAAAGGCCCGGAATGAAGAGCGGCAGCGCCAGCATAGGGCACGCAAGATCGCGGCTAGGCTCCGCGCCCCGAAGACCGCGGCTGTAGTGATTACACTACAGCCGGAGGCGGAAAAGAGGGGCGTGTCATACCGCGACTTGCTGGCGAAGGCGAAAGAGACGGTGGATCTCGGAGAGCTCGGGATCACCGGGGGCCTCCGGCTTAAAGTCACCGCGACGGGGGCTCGTATGCTGGAGATCCCCGGAGAAACCAGTGGGTCGTCCGCTGACGCTCTAGCTGAAAAGCTCAGAGCGTCCTTGAACGCGGACGACGCCCGAGTGTCCAGGCCCGTCAGATGCGCAGATCTGCGCATCCTGGGTCTGGACGACTCCGTGACCAAGGAGAAGGTGGTGGCCGCCGTCGCCAGGTCCGGTGGGTGTCCTGCTGAGCAGGTCAGGGCAGGCGCCTTACGTCCGGACCTCACGGGTATGCATACCGTTACGGTATGCTGCCCCGTGACGGCAGCCAAAACGATAGTAGAGGGCCGAAGGCTATTGGTGGGCTGGGTCTCAGCACAGGTGAAGCTGCTGGAGCCCAGACCTCTGAGGTGTTATCGCTGTCACGTGGGGCACCACGTGTCAGTACAGTGCGCCTCGGAGGTTGATCGCAGCAGCCTCTGTTTCCGCTGCAGTCAGCCCGGTCACGTGTCCGCGGCTTGCTGTGCCACGCCGCACTGCGGTACCTGTGCGGCGGCCGGCAAGCCGGCCGATCACCGGGCTGGGAGCAAGGCCTGCGCTCCACCCACCAAGGCCACCAGAGGCAAGGGAAGGCCCTCCGCCGCCACCGCCACCGTCGCCACCGCCGCAGCCGCAACTGCCGCCGCTGCCTCTGCCGCTGCCGTAGAGGGGCCCTCACAGGGGGCCAGGGAGGAGGAAGCGGTAATGGAGTGCCAATAACGGCCCCATTACGCTTCCTCCAAGCGAACATCAACCACTGTGCCTGCGCTCAGGATCTGTTGCTCCAGAGCATGGCGCAGTGGTCGATACACATCGCTGTGGTCGCTGAGCCGTATTTCGTCCAGCCCAGGGAAGACTGGGCGGCGGACCTTAGCGGCTCAGTGACCATAGTGTCGTCGGCCGCCGCCGGTACCCCGACCCTTGAACGTGTCAGGAGGGGTCGGTGGTGCGTAGCAGCACGGTTCGGAGAGATCGTAGTGGTGGGAGTCTACTTCTCCCCGAGCCGAAGCCCCGCTCTGTCGCCACGTGTCGTTGACTGGCGTGTCATGGAGGGGGTGGAGACCTATTCCGACCACCGGTATATCCGGTTCGACGTCTCCACCCAGACCTCAAGCGCGCCGGTCCAACAGGCCCCGAGTGGTCCGCGCTGGGCGCTGAAGCAGCTGGACCAGGAGCTCCTCCTGGAAGCCTCGATCGTGCAGGCCTGGGTGACATCACCAGACAGGCCTGCCGACATTAACAATGAGGCAGGGTGGTTCCAGGAGGCCATGTCCGACATATGTGACGTGGCAATGCCCCGAGTCCGGCCAGGAAGCGCCCGGCGTCAGGTGTACTGGTGGTCGCGAGAGCTGACGTCTCTGCGTGAGGCGTGCGTGGCTGCGCGGCACCTGTACGCCAGGCATCGCAGGCTCCGCATCCGCCCACCGGATGCGGCAGCCATTGAGGCGGAGCTATATGAGGGGTACAGAGCGGCGAAGACCGCCCTCCGCAAAGCTGTCCTGCGGGCCAGGGATCAGGCCCGCGAGGAATTGCTGGGGACTCTCGACAGAGATCCGTGGGGGCGCCCTTACAAGATGGTGCGGGATAAACTCCGCACCTGGGCCCCCCCACTGACGCAGAGTCTCCGGCCTGAGCTCGTGGAGGACGTAGTGAGCACTCTGTTCCCTACGCGGGGGGAACATCCCCCCCCGCCTATGGCTCCGCCGCCTGCGGTGCTGGAAGCGGATCACCAGGACGACGACGACGACACTCCGGTAGTGACTGGGGGAGACCTGAGAGTGGCGGTACGCAGGCTCAGTGCCAAAAATACCGCCCCGGGACCCGACGGCTTGCCTGGCAAAGCCTGGGTCCTGGCCTCGGAGGCTCTCGGGCCCCGACTGGAGGGGCTCCTAAGCGCATGCTTGGAGAGAGGCCAGTTCCCGCTTCGTTGGAAGACGGGGAAGCTGGTCCTCATTCGGAAGCCGGGGCGCCCTACGGACTCTCCGTCCGCATACCGGCCCATAGTGTTGCTCGACGAGGTGGGCAAGCTCTTTGAAAGAGTCATTGCAAACCGCCTCGCCGAGCACCTTGCGGGGACGGGGCCGGATGTTGCGGAACACCAGTTTGGTTTCCGCAAGGGGCGCTCTACGGTGGACGCCATCATGCGCGTGAGAGCCCTCACGACGGGGGATGCAGTGTCCCGGGGGGGGGTTGTCTTGGCGGTGTCTCTTGACATCGCCAACGCCTTCAACTCCATGCCCTGGAGCTGCATTAGGGAGGCACTACGGTATCACCGGGTGCCGACCTACCTTCGTCGTGTGGTCGGGGACTACCTAACGGATAGAGCCGTTATCTACCCCGTTCGCAGCGGAGAATGGAACCGGCGAGAGATGTCGTGCGGTGTTCCACAGGGATCGGTCCTAGGGCCTTCCTTGTGGAACATCGGGTACGACTGGGTGCTGCGCGCCGACCTCCCTAGCGGCGTCAGCGTGGTCTGCTATGCAGACGACACGCTGGTGCTGGCACAAGGGGGGTCGCACAAGGCGGCGGCCGAAATAATGACACGCGGGGTTGCGAGTCGTCGAGAGGATCCGGCAACTGGGTCTCGAGGTGGCATTGCACAAGTCCGAGGCCATGTGCTTTCATGGGCCTCGGAATGCGCCACCTCCGGGATCCTCACTGACGGTAGGAGGGGTATCCGTCGGCGTCGAGTCGACGCTGAAGTACCTGGGACTCGTCCTCGACAGCCGATGGAACTTCGTGGAGCATTTTCGACGTTTGGCCCCCAAACTGGAACGGACCGGGGCTGCCTTCAGGCGGCTCCTGCCCAACCTTGGGGGGCCAAACGCCTCCTGCCGGAGGCTCTACGCGGGAGTCGTGCGGTCCATGGCCCTTTACGGGGCCCCGGTGTGGGCGCGTTCCTTGAGGCTGCGTGCAGCCCACTACCTGAACGCGCCCCAAAAGGTGGTAGCCGTAAGGCTGGCCCGTGGGTACCGCACGATCTCCCGTGAGGCGGCGTGCCTCCTTGCCGGATTGCCGCCATGGGATCTGGAGGCGATAGTCCTCGCGCGCCTACATGAATGGCGCGCGGAGGTGCTACGCCGGGGGGAAACCCCGCTGCCGCGACAAATTGTCGCTCAGCGGACAGACTTCCGGCGTGATCTCATGGCGACATGGAGAGAGCGACTGTCGCAACCCCGTGCAGGGCACGCCACAATAGTGGCGGTAAGTGGGGCTCTTTGAGGAGTGGCTTGAGAGACGCCACGGCGTCCTCACCTTCCGCCTGACGCAGGTCCTCACCGGACACGGTGTTTTCGGGAGGTTCCTGCACCGAATCGGGCGGGAGGAAACGCCCGGGTGTTTCCACTGCGAGGATCGACCGGAGGACACGGTGGAGCATACGGTGGAGGTGTGCTCCGCGTGGGCGGAGCACCGCCGTGTCCTCGAAGCGGCGATTGGCGGCGGCGACCTCTCGCGTCCGGCCCTGGTGCAAGCCATGGTCCGGAGCGAGACGGAATGGGACGCCGTCACCTCCTTCTGCGAAGCAGTAATGCTAGAAAAGGAGGTGGCGGAAAGTGAGAGGGAGAGAACCTAACAGCGTCCCGGCCGCCGCGGGAGACGCCCCGGGCGTCGGGGGCCACCACGTGGCCCCCGGCCACCGTAGGCGCGGGCCTGTGGACGGTGGGCTATGGGCTAGCTCGCCGTCCGTCCGTCTCATGACGACAGGCCGTGTCGACGGCGCGTTCGTGTTCCACGCGCGCCTCAAAGAGAGTCAGCAAAAAGGAAGGGGTCCGAAAGGACCGATGCCTGCCGGGATTGCGGGACTATTCGAAAGAGATACCGTGGCCCCGGAACACAAAGGGCGATGAAGGAACATGGATGGGTTTTAGTCAGTAAAAGTCTGACACTCCCTCCTGCTCCGCCCAGAGCGGGAGAAGTCATTTGATGATTTCCTATCCGAAAAAAAAAAAAAAGGGGGAAATGGGGTAACAAAGTCTGAAAATCAACATCGGTATTGTTTGTATGGTGTATCGGGTAGGGTGTATTACAAAAACAACGATTTTAAGATATAATGTGGCGGACCTGAAATGCCTAAATTCCCTGTTGGGGTGTGATGGGGTTGAAATGTCTAAAAATCAATATGGGTGTCGATACCGAGATTATCAGAGGTGTAGATTACGAAAATGGCATTTATTTTGAGATCCAGAAGATGGCGGATTCGACTTCTATACAGGGTTATTGTTGATTTACTGCGATGATTGTGATAACGATGATAATGATTGTGATAACGATGATGATGATTGTGATAATGATGATGATGATTGTGACAACGATGTTGATGATTGTGATGACGATTGTGATAACGATGATGATGATTGTGACAACGATGATGATGATTGTGATACTGATGATGATGATTGTGATAACAATGATGGTGATTGTGATGGTGATAGTGATTGTGACAGTAATGGCGATGGTGATAATGACGGTGATGGTGATAGTGATGGTGATTGTGATAATGATTGTGATAATATGGTGATCGTGATAGTGATTGTGATAGTGATGGTGATGGTAATGGTGATGGTGATTGTGATAGTGATAGTGACGGTGTTTGTGATAATGTGGTGATCGTGATAGTGATTGTGATAGTGATGGTGATGGTAATGGTGATGGTGATTGTGATAGTGATAGTGACGGTGTTTGTGATGGTGATAGCGAAGGTGATGGTTATTGTAATGGTGATAGTGATTGTGATTGTGACAGTAATGGTGATCGTGATAATGATGATGATGATTGTGATAACGATAATGATGATTGTGATAACGATGATGGTGATTATGATTGTGATGGTGATTGTGTTGTGATGGTGATTGTGATAGTGATAGTGACGGTGATTGATATGGTGATACCGATGGTGATGGTGATTGTGATGGTTATAGTGATTGTGACTGTGATAGTGATGGTGATTGTGATTGTGACAGTGATGGTGTTTGTGATAATGATGATGATGATTGTGATTACGATGATAGTGGTTGTGATTACGATGATTATGATTGTGATAATGATAATACTGATTGTGATAACGATGATGGTGATTGTGATTGTGATGGTGATTGTGATAGTGATAGTGACGGTGATTGATATGGTGATACCGATGGTGATGGTGATTGTGATGGTTATAGTGATTGTGACTGTGATAGTGATGGTGATTGTGATTGTGATAGTGATTGTGACAGTGATGGTGTTTGTGATAATGATGATGATGATTGTGATTACGATGATAATGGTTGTGATTACGATGATTATGATTGTGATAATGATAATAGTGATTGTGATAACGATGATGGTGATTGTGATTGTGATGGTGAAGGTGATTGTGATGGTGATTGTGATGATAATGGTTGTGATTACGATGATAATGATTGTGAAAATGATGATAGTGATTGTGCCAACGATGATGGTGATTGTGAATGTGATGGTGATAGTGATGGTGATAGCGATGGTGATAGTGATTGTGATGGTGATGGTGATGGTGATAGTGATGGTGATTGTGATGGTGATTGTGATAGTGATGGTGAATGTGATGGTGAATTTGATTGTGATGGTGATTGTGATAATGATGATAATGATTGTGATTACCATGATAATGAGTGTGATAACGATGATGGTGATTGTGATGATGATGATTGTGATTACGATGATAATCATTATGATTAAGATTATAATAACGATAATGGTGATTGTGATAGTGATTGTGATGGTGATTGTGATGGTGATTGTGAAGGTGATTGTGATAGTGGCGCTGATTTTGATGGTGACAGCAATTGTGATGGTTATTGTGATGGTGATAGTGATTATGACTTTGATAGTGATGGTGATTGTGATAGTGATTGTGATTGTGATACCGAGGATGGAGATTGTGATGATGATGATTGTGATTACGATGATAATGATGGTAGTGATTGTGATTGTGATTGTGATGGTGATTTTGATAGTGATGGTGATTGTGATAATGATTGTCATAATGATATTGGTTGTGATAGTGATGGTGATTGTGATGATTATGAAATTTGGCACATAGATAGTTCATAACCTGGATTAACACGTAGGATACTATTTATCCCTTTAATATGATCCAGTGGGATGGTTACCGAACTTTACGCTGGCGAAGCCGCGGGCAACAGCTAGTGTACTATAAATTCATTTCAGATGGACGAAGTACGCGGGCAATTACTAGTATAAGATACGTCACAGAGCAGGAAACAAGTAATAGCTCCCAAGATGGTATACCTATAAAAGATAAGGTGCTAGATTTCTTTAATCCTCGCCAAATCATAACTTTATTAAAAATATTTTTATTTGATAAAAACCAACGAACATTTTTCTTTATTAAAGCTATGTCTGGATTATATTAGATTAAATCTACTTATTTTTCTTAGTAGGGTACTTTCAATTATTTTGTCTAACTTTAGAGTACCAATTTTTTGTAAAATAGTGCCACTTTTCGTTTACTCGGCAAAAAATAAAATGACTTTTCATCCTCACAATAAGACACGTTTGAACGATATATGATAATATGGACGCGGTAACTCAAAAAACGCTAACTCTTACAATAGTTACAATCCCAAAAGGACAGTTTTCTGACGTGCTATATTATGTTTGTATCGATACGGCTCTATGAAATACGTGTAGGCATAATTATGTGTCCGATCGCACAGTTTGTTCCTTTAAAAAACATATTTTCCAATAAACTCGATACTGCCCGGAGTCATGTTCATCCAATATCAAAAAACACAAAATTCCTCTGAGGGCCAACAACTCCGGCCTTTCTCAAAAAATCCTTTTAGTGGACAATTAAAATTCTAAAAGTTAATTAAAACAAAAAGGTCGAGGTAAATTACCAACAATTTATGATAAATATATTAATACGGTAAGTAGATTATGTATTAACTGAGTACATATTTATCGTAAATAAGTACATGTCCCAATATGTTAAATTGAATCATCATCATCATCAGCCTATTAATGTTCCCACTGCTGGGACACAGGCCTCCTCTAAAAGAAAGAAAAAATAATAATTGAATAAGAAAGAATATATATTTCTCCGAACATAACTATAACAATTAGGGAGAACTTCTGAGCACCATCAATTAAGCCTCAACATAAGTACGTAGGAACATTATTACTAAGTAAGTAAGTTAGTATGGTAATAAGCAGGTATTTATAAGTTGGCATTAAGTTTATTGAAGCAACGGAACGCCCACGTTCATTATCACTACATATTTACTTATAGGTAGCTATGTGTGTGTGCCCTAGTAATATTAACTGACAGACTGACTTAGCACAAAATAACTTCACGCCTGTAATCCCCAAAGGGTTAGGCAGAGGTGTACCTAATTGTACAGCTACATTTCGCCAGTTATATGTATAATGTTTAAGTCCCATGTACCTAATAGGGGCGAGCTTAGTGCCACAAAAAAACCGTATTTAATTATTTGCCTTCTTTAGTTATATCTCTACTTTAGCTTTCAATACGTCACCTGTAAAGATATAATTAAAACTTTTCACACCTTAAATGTTAAAAAGACCGCTGATCTATGGGGTCATTCTGTAGACGTTGCTAAATCCATTATAAACATTGTAGCTCCTTCATTAGCTGTAATATTTAACGATTGTATTGACCGTGGTGAGTTTCCTGATCTAATGAAATATAGTAAAATAATACCATTGTTTAAATTAGACCCCTCTAATTATAGACCCATTTCAGTACTACCCACATTTAGTAAAATTTTTGAAAAATTAATTTTGGCACAAATGCATTTTTTTTTCAATAAATATAAGTTATTACATAAAAATACAGTTCGGTTTTACAAGGGGTCGTTCAACTACTGATGCTGGTGTTGAACTTTTAGGACACATTTATAATGCCTGGGAGGACAAATGCGATGCTTTGGGCATTTTTTGCGATTTATCTAAAGCTTTCGATTGCGTTCTTCATGAAACATTAATCAGGAAACTACACCATTACGGAATCCATAACGCCTCTCTGGATCTTCTTATTTCATATTTGAGTGATAGGATTCAGAGAGTTGATGTTAACGGGAAAAGATCCCGGATCCGTAGTATGGGGGTAGCTACCCCCATACTTATCATTAGTCATTTATGTAAATAAGAAACAAAAATGGACCAAGGTCCATTTTTGTTTCTTATTTACATAAATGACTTGCCTTAACCTCATAAAGGATAATCATGACATAGTATTGTTTGCAGACGACACTTCTCTTTTATTTAAACTCAAACGTCAGCAATTAGTTACGGATGATGTTAATAGCGCCCTGGAAAAAGTAGTTAATCGGTTTAATGTATTAACATTAAAATCTACTGCTAAATGAGCAAAAAAACTAAATGTATTAAATTTACGATACCCCATGTAAGACAAGTGGAAACTACTGTACTAATTAAGGATAAAGAGTTGAAACCGGAAGATAGCACAGTGTTCCTAGGCATAACTTTGGATGCCAAGCTTCAGTGGGGCCCGCATATAGACAAATTGTCTAAAAAACTTAGCTCTGCAGCTCACGCCGTTAGAAGAATTCGTGAGTTAACTGATTTAGAGACAGCCCGTTTAGTTTACTTTAGTTATTTCCATAGCGTGATGTCGTACGGTATTCTCTTGTGGGGCAATGCAGCCGATATTCAGACAATATTTGTTTTGCAAAAAAAGGGCAATTCGTTCAATTTATAAATTAAGTCCCAGATACTTACTCCCCAAAGAAAAATTTAAAGAGATTAATATTCTTACTGTGCCTTCTCAGTTTATTTATACACAAAAATATTAATTTGTTTAAAAAATACAGTGATATCCACAAAATAAATACGATGAACAAACACAAATGTGTTGTTCCTGTAACGAGGCTCAAAAAATAGGGAGTACGTTCAGATGCCAATGTATACGTTTTTACAATAAACTTCCGAGTCAAATTCAAGCACTAAGCCTAAATAAATTCAAATCGTTTATAAAACGGAAGCTGTGCCTGAAAGCCTACTATCATGTTAATAACTATCTCGAAGATAAAAAGGCTTTGAAATTTGCTCTGTGAATGTCGAAATTTCGGACTTCGCTTGTTTATTATTAATTCCTTTCTTATAGACACTCTGACATTGAATGATTTGACATGAATACTTAGTTCAGTATTTTATTATTTTTTACTTTTTATTTTATTTTATGTTACATTTACCTGCTGATTTGACAGGAATATTTACGTATCTTACTTTTTGTTATTATTGACATATTATTTTTGTGATTTTTATTGACATTGATTTTGTAAATTATTATTAATTTTATTTGATTATTGTAAATGTGGGGACCATGTGGGTCACATGTATTTTTTTTGTTTGTTTTATTTTTTTTCCCACAACTGTCTGGTAGTTTGAGTACTTTAAGCGACCTACCTAAATGTCCTTTCTTTGGTATTGTTCGTCGTTTCGCTGAGCTCCTTGAGGTATAAGTCGAGCTACACGATAACCAACAAATGCTTGCACTGACTGGACAGTTCCACTCAAATCTGTGTGGTTCTTTCTTCAAAAGACCATGTCAGACACTAATCTGCATAGTCCTCATGTGAATTGAGCAAGATTATGTCTGGACTTCAAAAGAGACTATGACCTCTGAGTTTGTTTCGGCTGTTTCTTCTCAGAGTAGTCACATATGAAACACCGGCCCCATCTAGTTTTAAAAAAATGATGTGTAAAAGTGTTTGTAAAAACCTACTTGAAAAATAAACATCATTTATCATTTACTAAATAATGAAGGAATGGAATAAATAAATATCTAAGTACATTTCTTTATCTTATTTTGAAAGAAGTCAAGAACAAGTCCGTGTTTGTCTCTTTTTATGAAGCCTTTCATCTGATTTGTAAAGATAATAATTATCAGTTAATTAAATAATTCTAAAATTATTAAATTATTATTTGCGAATTGTTACATCAACAAAGCAAATTATTAACTTTGGTATCAAATTAAGACATGGCTCAACGTCTTGAAATTATGTTTGCTTAATCTAAGTAAATAGTCGTGGATTAGGTTGACAATGAGAAGACATTATACTCGATAAACTTACCGTGATACATTTAGGAGACAAAAAGCACAATATGAATTGCGATACTCGGTGACTATAATGCATTATATATTTCAACTTTTGAAACCTTTAACTCTACAAGCCTATTGTTTATTATACCTACTATTGTGTAAATTAAATAGTCACCCTACCCTTAAATGAATAAAATATTCTATAATGATTGATATGGAAATTATGTCGCGATTGAGCTTCTCTACTGACTTAATAATAGAATTATATTTTACTACCACATTTTTTCCAAGCCATATTAATGAATAAATGAAGGTAAGTACTGTAAATTGGTGCCTACTTGCAGTTCTGCGTTCGCACAATGGGCGTGACAAATAATAATAATAATAATAATAATAAATTTTTATTTTCTCCCACAAAGTAAAGTTACAATATAGAGGTGTTGTTGGAAATAATTACAACAATGATCATGGAGTTCGTTTTATGCCCCAATATAAACACTGGTAGTACAGATTCTACACAGATGTCACCGTTAAGAAAACAGTAGTCCACGGAATAACCAACATGGTAGCAGAACGTGAAAAAAAAAAATTACATTAAATTATTAAATTCGAGCGTTTAAAATTCGCTACTGTAAAATTACTATTTTCCAAGTGTGCGCGTGTGATTTCGTAAAACTATTTTCAAAATTTATTCGCATGAAAACAAAAGATGGCAACTGCCATTCAGAATGTTTGTATTGAAAAATTATCCGGGATCCAAGATTATCCATCCTGGAAATTTATGATGCGGATGGTGCTCATCCACGACGATCTTTGGGATTGTGTGGGCACAACTGAAAATAAAAACGAAGACGCGAAGAAACAGGAAAAGGCGCTCGCGAAAATCGCTTTGAACGTGAAGTCTTGTGTATTTCCACAAATTAGAAATGCAAAGACGGCTCGCGAAGCGTGGAACAACCTGCAGAAGGTATATGAGGACCGAGGCTTGTCACGACGGCTCGGATTGCTTCGCACATTGTTCGCCACCAAATTAAGCGAATGTGCGAGTATGGAGGCATACGTGAATAAGGTCATGGATACATCGCAACAACTGAGCGACATCGGAGCGGCTTTGGAAGATGACTTCGTGGCTGTGATTTTACTCAGCGGTTTGACAAGCGATTACGACCCGTTGATTATGGCTCTAGAAAATTCGAACACGTCACTGTCAAGTGAAAATGTCAAAGCGAAATTACTTCTAGAAAATGCAAGACGCAATGAGAAAAGCGAAGATGCTAAAGCTTTAGCAGCTCGGAAAGCACCGAAATCAATTAAGTGCTTTAGATGCAAAAAGAGTGGGCATATCAAAAAGGATTGTCCTGACAACTCTGACGGCAAGAAGAGTGGCTGGAAAAGCCAGGCGCATCTCACAGCGTTGGCCGCAGGAGTCAAGCGAGACGTTTGGTACGTCGACAGCGGTGCGGCGCAGCATTTTTGCAATGATCGCAGTGTTTTATCAGATTTTACAACTGAAAAGCCAAAGAAGGTCTTAATTGCCAATGGTGAAGCATTGCTGACAGCTGGCAAAGGAACTGCGCAAGCTGTGTTAAAGGACAATAGTGTGAGATCGATAAGTAATGTGTACTTAGTCCCTAAATTATCTGCTAATTTGTTATCTGTTAGTGTGATGGATAGGAAAGGTTACGAAATTGTGTTTCGTTCTGGTGTGTGTACAGTCTATGACAATGGGAAGGTCTTCGCTACAGCTACCCTGAGAGATGGTATTTATGAACTTGATGCCATTGAAACTGTTTCTGTTTCGTGTAGCGAGCCATCCTCGCAGGCCATGTGTTCGTCTTTGTCTGTAGGTATAGGTGACAGCGAAGCGGTGCCGGCACGTCAACTGAAGGTGGAGAGTCGTCCTGTTGCCGTGATCGTGAAGCAAGCGCCGCAGTCCCCTGCTACTGGAAGGCAGTCAACGCAACAAATTTGGCACCATCGTCTAGCGCATCTGAACACCCGAAGCATGGAGTTACTGCGAAAAGGTATGGTCAAAGGTATTTCTTATGACAACAATGACTTTCAGTCGTGTGTTTCCTGCATCTTAGGTAAACAGACTAAGTTGCCATTTCCGAAGAAATCTGAGACTAGGGCCAAGGAAATCCTTGGAATAGTTCACAGTGACGTCATGGGACCACTACCGTGCCCGTCCCTAGGTGGGAAAAGATATTTTCTGTTGTTCATTGACGACCTGTCACGAAAAACATTTGTTTATTTTCTTAGGAGGAAGGATGAGGTTTTTGAGATGTTTCAAGAATTCAAAGCTCTCGTAGAAAACCAAACCAATAAGAAAATAAAAGTTCTTCGTAGTGACAATGGTGGTGAATATGTCAATTCTAATTTTCAGAAGTTCCTGAAGAAGCATGGGATTCGACATCAGACCACGGTTCCAAGGTCATCAGCTCAGAATGGAGTCGCGGAACGCGCGATCAGAAGCGTTATGGAGAAAGCCAGGTGCATGCTCCAGGAAGCAGGCTTAAAAAAGGAATTCTGGGCAGAAGCAGTTAACACCGCTGTCTACCTGAAGAATCGCTCTCCAACTAAGGCAGTGATGGGCAGTACACCGGAAGAAAAATGGACAGGTAAAAAGGAGAATCTAAGTTACCTACGCATTTTTGGTTGTCAAGCTTATGCCCTACAGCACAAACGGGACAAATTGGATCCCAAAAGTAAGAAATTTATTTTTGTCGGATACTGTGACGAGTCAAAGGGTTACAGATTGATAGATCCGGCGAGCCCGAAGAATGTCATAAAAGCAAAGAATGTCACTTTCCTAGAACATGTTTTTTGGAATGACACTTCATCGGATGAGGATGACAGTTCACGATACACTCGGATTGGTTTGTTTCCGAACAATGTAACTGTCACCGATAATGTTCCAGTGCAACCCACCTTACCCGATTTACCCCAAGAGCCCGCAGAAATATCTAACGAAAACTGTCAAGATAACAGCGCCATTACGATAGATGATTCTGAGAGCAGTAGTGAGACCCCAGATGACCCTGCGGATGAGACGTATGTCCCAGGAGATTCCACACTGGAAGACTACGAGAACTCTATGGACGAATCTAGTGAGTTTGAGTCAGCTAGTGTAGCACGCACTGTACACAGTGACACGGGGGACCCTCAGACAGTACGCGAGGCACTGAATGGCCCAGAAGCAAGTAAGTGGAAAGCCGCGATGGCGGAAGAGTATAAATCCTTCATCGATAATAAGTGTTGGACTCTGACCGACCGCGATACGAAGCAACGGCCTGTCAAATGCAAGTGGATCTTTAAAAGAAAGCTTGGCCTCGACGGGGAAATATTGAGGTACAAAGCGCGCCTAGTTGCAAAAGGTTATACCCAGAAATACGGTATTGATTACGAAGAAACGTTCTCTCCTGTAGTACGGTATTCTACTATACGTACGTTACTAGCTTTAGCAACGGAACATAACATGAATATCGAGCATCTGGATGTAAAAACGGCGTTCTTGAATGGAGATTTAAAGGAAACTGTTTTTATGGAGCAGCCAGAGGGCTACAAGATTAAAGGCCAAGAAGATAAAGTTTACAAGTTGAATAAAGCCATATACGGACTGAAGCAAGCTTCGAAGTCTTGGTATGAGAAAATAAATGGCGTTTTAACGAGCAAAATGAGGTTCAAACGTTTATCTTCCGAACCTTGTGTTTATATCAAGTCGAGCGGGAAATCTATGATTATAATTGCGCTCTATGTTGATGACATAATGTTATTTTCTTCAGCTGGTTGCCGAGATACGGCAGGAATCAAAGAAGAATTAAAGAAGGACTTCGAAATCAAAGATTTAGGGCCAGCACATCACATTCTTGGAATGAGGATTTGCAGACAGAACAATGAAATAACTCTGGACCAGTCAAGCTATATTAAAAAGGTGCTAGAACGATTTCACATGTCAGATTGCAAACCTGCGCGAACACCTATGGAGACCGGTCTGAAGCTCGTGAAATCTACAAAAAAGGATTGTACGCACGACTACAGAGGCCTGATAGGATGTCTGATGTACATAGCGGTATGTACGCGGCCGGATATTGCGCACGCTGTCAGCTTGCTCAGCCAGTTCAACGACGCGTACGACGAGACTCACTGGAAGGCGGCAAAACGCGTTCTTCGCTATCTGAAAGGTACGCCTGATCATTATTTAACTTTTCAGAAGTCAGGGTTGGATATCGTCGCATATGCTGACGCTGATTTTGCGTCAAATGAGGTCGATCGCCGATCTTATACCGGTTATGTGTTCAAAATTGGAAATTCTACCATCTCTTGGGAGAGTAGAAAACAAAGAACAGTGGCTCTTTCAAGCACAGAGGCCGAATATATGTGTCTGTCAGATGCTTGTAAAGAGGCTCTTTTTCTACGCAAGTTTCTGTTCGAAATTTACGGGGTACAGTATAGGATTACTTTGTATAATGATAATCAGTCTGCACTGAAGTTGTGCACTAATTCTATGTACCATGCCAGAACGAAACACATTGACGTAAGACATCATTTCATCAGGGAAATCGTTGAGGAAGGTACAGTCGTTATAAAATACCTATCTACTGATGAAATGGTGGCCGACGTTTTAACGAAACCGTTGGCAAAGGAAAAACATGATAAGTTTGTATGTCGTTTATTTCTATCATTATATAAATGACATAATGGTTCTAAGCAGTAGGTAAGGTATACTTGCAGAAGTATAAATTTGTTTTAGATCCGTATCACATGGTTTTGAATATTTACTGTTTATATTATGTGACGGATACTTTGATAGATTTATATTTTTGCTATGATTTTGCTGTTGTAATGTTTTATTATTTTTAGACAGCGGATGTGTCTATGCTTAACTTATTTATTGTGTTCAATGTGTATAATGTGATATAAATGAGTTTATATTGGTTCAAGGGCCAGTGTTGGAAATAATTACAACAATGATCATGGAGTTCGTTTTATGCCCCAATATAAACACTGGTAGTACAGATTCTACACAGATGTCACCGTTAAGAAAACAGTAGTCCACGGAATAACCAACAGGTGTTACAATTAAATATTGGAGGTACAAAGGTTTGTGGGAGTCAGGAGTTCAAACTAGGATGATACCCTGTGCTATGGACTCCTGGCCCCCCTCGCCGAGATTGGCATTATGACAATTTTAGAGAGACATGTCATTGTAGGACTATTTTAAAAAAAGAATTACAAGAAAAAATACTAATGTAATAAAACAAAAACTAAAAATGCGTGTGTGTTTGCGTGTGAAGTGTGAGTGTGAAGTGGAAGATGTCATTTGTGGTGTTGTGTAGTGTGTGTGTATGTGTGTGAGACAGCGAGAGTAAGATAGTGTAATGTGTGTGTACGTTCATAGATGGATGTAAATACAAATGTGTGCGCGAAGGGGTGGCAGTATGTAGTTATGAGAAACGCTAGACTAGGATAATATAGTGAGCAGTTTTTCAGTTTCTTCATAATCAAGTTCTAAAAGCCATTGTGTCAGCTTCTTTTTACATTCTACCCTAGACAGATTAACAATTTCAAGAATCTTATTAATTTTATTATACAGTCTGCTTGATCTGAATATATAGAAATTTTTGGCAAAAGAGGTTTTTACTGGAGTTGTTTCACAGACTTCATAGAATCGTCTAGTATTAACCTTTTGTTTAGCCGTAGAAACGTCTATAGAGGAATGTTTTTTTATTACCGTTTGCAGTATATAAAGTTGTCTGATTGTTAATACCTTTGCTTCTTCGTAGAGAGTTGTTGTAGCGTATAAACGTGGTTTGAAGAGAGCAACTTTTAGAAGAAGTCGTTGAGCTCTTTCAACGTTTAGGACATTTGTTTTATACGAGCCGCCCCAGGTGGAGATACAATACGATAAGATTGATTGGCAAAGGGATTCGTACACATTTTTAACCAGTTTCCAATTTGCAACATGCCTAAGATTTTTAAATATATGAACGAGTTTTCTAGTTTTCTGAACCAGATGTGCAATGTGTTGTTTGAAAGATAAGTTTTTATCGATCATTATGCCTAAGTATTTTATTGATTCAGTTTTTGCTATCATTGGGCACATGGTACAGTTGGTGGTTACTGGATTACATGTGTGTGCATAAACGTTGAAATTATTAGTGTTTGATGCTACATTATGTATTGTAAACTCTATATATTTAGTTTTGGTGGCGTTTAAAGTCAGTTTGTTGAGAGCAAGCCAGGAAGTTACAATATTGAACCCTTCTTGGGCAGCAACAAAAGTTTCGTCCCAAGAGTCACCATAAAATGTTAAGGTGGTGTCATCGGCATAAGACATTACATGACAGTTTCTAATGTTTAGCTGGCAAAGATCATTGATATAGCAAAGGAAGAGGGGGGGGCCTAAGATACTGCCTTGTGGGATTCCAATATTAATCGGTCTTTCTTCACTCAGCGTATTGCCTATCCGAACTGATTGATAACGATCTTGTAAATAGTTCTCGAATAGTTTTAATTGTGTGTCCCTTATTCCCATTTGTTCTAGTTTGGAAATTAATATGCGTGGGCACACAGTATCAAAAGCTTTCTGAAGGTCCAGAAAGATAGTCAAACATTTTTTTCTATTATCTAATTTACTTACAATGAATTCAGTGAACGTATGAATACAATCAGTTGTGGATTTTCCTTTTCTGAAGCCATACTGGTTTGGTGATAAGATGTTTTTATCTTCTAAATATTTTACAAATCTGTTATTTATAATCCTTTCAAATACCTTTGAAATAGAGGTAAGCAACGAAATTGGCCGATAATTGGCCACTTCGTCCTTGCCGCCGCTCTTAAAAATGGGGATAACAATTGATTTTTTAAGGGATTCTGGAAAAATACCTTCTGATAAACATCTATTCAGGATGTAGGTGAGGGGAGGGACTATATATTTTTTTAGATTTTTAAGGACTGTTGACATAATATTGTCTGGCCCTGCTCCACAATCTGAGCGAAGGTTGCTGATTATTCCTTCTACTTCCTCTTCAGATGTCTCCAAAAGCACAAAAGAGTTACAAGAGGACTTGAAATTTGCCGCGTTCGTTGGGAGTGGAGAAACACTAGTTGAAATTTTACTTTGCAACTCCATACCCACACTTGCAAAATAGGAATTTACTGCGTTAACTGAATCTTGTGGGGATATTTTAATATGTAAAAGTTCCAAAGGTGGTGCGTTTGATTTTTTCAGATTGGTAATAGTTTTAATAGCGGACCAAAGTTTCTTGTTATCACTTCCAGCCGCATCAAGTATATTCCTGTCATATTGTCTCTTTCCTGTCATATTGTGTCATATTGCTTTTTTATTATGTCATTACAAAAATTTCTATATCTTTTGTAGGATATTTTTAAGACGTCATTGTCGGGATTGTGTTTTAGCTTATAATGCATTCTGTCTCTTGTTCTAATGCACCTCAGGAGGCCTGGAGTTATCCACGGTTTTATGGTAATTTTATTTCTAGGAATTTTGATGTTTTTTGCATTGCTTATTATAATTTTTTGTATCTTTTGAATAAAATAATTCATGTCATTGTTTAGTTTTTCAAAGTCAATTTTGTTCACAAATTTTGCTTTGTGGGTTTGTCCACTTAAGCTCAAACAAAAAAGGGTCGCTTCGTGGTCAGTAACTGTAGATTGAATAATGCATGTAATAGAAGAGGCCTTAGTTTTAATTATCACATGATCCAGACAGCTAGATCCTCTAGTTGGCTCGTAATGTGCAGGTATCATACCAGAGTAAGAAAGTAGGTCAAGGTAGCTTGATGTAGTTACATTTGAATCCTTGATATTTATATTTATGTCTCCCATTAAAATTACATTTTTGAAACCGGATAGTTTTAATAACAGTTCCTGTAAGGAGCGTAAAAAGTTATCTAATGTGTGAAAGCTAGGCGGTCTGTATATTGCAATTATGGCGGTCGTTTTATTTATTTTAATAAGTAGGCAGTTCGCTTCCAAGATATCTGGTTCTTCTATACTGAAGTTAATGTCATTATTTATGTAAACGACTACGCCGTCATTTTGGTTATAGTTTCGTGTAGTTGAAAAACTAGAGTAGCCAGGTATAAGTGGTAAGTTATTAACGGATGAGAGCCAACATTCGGACAGAATTATAACATCACAGCTCAACCGTATTCGTTTTAGTAACGTATTTAGGCTGAGATAATTTTTGTTAATACTTCTAATGTTTTGTTGCAGAATTTTTAAAAAAATATTTGGGTTTGTCATGGTACGTTTACAAGATTCAGGTTCACAGCTGTACAGTTCCGTCTGAACTAAATTTTCTAAATTGTTTATATTGTTTAGATCAGCGAATGTTGAATTTAGTAAATAGTTGGTGTATGGGTTTGTGATTGCGGGGTGATTGTATGACGAGCGTTTTTAGTTTTGGGTGTGTGAAAAGAATGGTAACAATGAGATTCTCACGTGTATTAATGTAAAAAGATGTTATAATGCAGTGTGATTGAATGTATTTAGGTGTGGAGTGTGGATAGTCATGTGGAAATGTGTATGAGTAGTAACAAAGTTTTTTAAATAAATCAAATAGGACATGAAAAAAGAATAAAAAATAAAACGTTATAAAATAACAACACGGATAATATAGTCAAATTTTCAGTACCAGTTTTTCAAGATCGGCTTCACATTTAACTATTAATGGTTTTTCTGGTTCACTTTTTCGCAGGAAAACTCTACCAGCTGAGGTCCAACAGTATGAATAGTGATGTTCTTTTGCAAATTTTCTAGCTAGGTAGAAGAGGTGTTGAGCTTGAGGAGGCAAGAAGTCAGATACATAGATGGGTGTGGCAGGGCCGCTCATATTTAGGTGTACAGAGCTGAGCTTGTTTTGCTTGTTATTTGAGTTGAATTGTCTCGCTTTCTTAATTATGGTTTCTTTAGTAGCAGCGCTAGCTAAGTCGACAATAATTTTTGAAGCTTTGTCCTTCTTGCTCATGCTATAGATCTCTTTAATTTCCGATCTTTGGAGAGGAGCGCCAACAGCATTGGCTGTCTTTAACACAATCAAACTGAGCTCTTCTTCACTTTCTTTTGCAGATAAGGGAATATTTTTAATTTCCAATTTTTTGGTGTACAGCATCCGCTCCAAGTTGTCAACTCTTTCCTCAAGTTGGTGAATATACTTGCGGTCCGTTTTCTTTTCAGATTCTAACAGGTCCAGTCTGCTCCGCATGTCCTCATATTGATCAGATACAAAGGTGATGGAATCTTTAATTTCGGAATTTTGTTTTAGTAACTCCGTCATCATATGATGCAAGACACTTAACGAAGCATCGGTTTTGTTACTACGTGATTCAGAGTTTTTGCAGTGAGAATCGAACAGTTTTTGCATATCCTTTATAAGGCGCTCGTTTTCGTCGTCATGTTTACGCTTTCTTTTAGTAACATATTCATTTGCTTGGAAATCAGTTAAATTTGGCGCCGACCCACTTTGGGTAATTTTTTGTGGTTGCAACGTGGTAGGTAGCACAATCTGCGATTCCACGATTAAGGGCGTTGACGGAGGTGTTCGCGTCTGGGTGTCGTTTTGTGTTGGGTTGCCAACCTGCAGTGAATTCGGTTCAACCTGGGGTGTTAAAGGAACACGAACACACGAACAAGGTGTTGATGGAGGTGTACGACAAAACATAAAACATGTGAGTACAGCATACATGTTATCAAATATACATAACTTAACAATATGCAAATAAACAGAAATGCTTTTATTCGCTTTCAGCTTAAAAGCAAATACCAAAATTGTTCAGTGGGCGGAAAACTGGAAATTCTAACGGCCTGGCCTGGCCGACAACTGATTACTTACCACAACACAGTTTTAAGTGAACGAAGTATAACCGTGACCACCTTGTTTAGTTACCTTTTCGTCCACACCTATGCCACACCCTACTGGAATGTAACCTCATTGACAAAGTGACGCAATTAAGAAAACAAATACCAGGCTTTTTGGAAAAAAACTTGATAAACTGTTTATTGTTGTGCCATCTCTGGCGCCTGTGCCTGTGACAAGTGAGAGGGATTCCCTAGTTTTATCAAACCTGACTGTTGGATTTATAACCCCAAATATTGTCTGCACAGAAGTACTGTACACATGTGTCGCCAGCTTGCGTGAAGTGTCAACAATACAAATTGTGCCTATCTGATATTTTCGGGTTGTTCGCATTTTATCCAAATCGTTGCCATCTTTTTTCTACCTATGGAAAACTCGCCAAGGTACAGATAATAATATCGTATTCTTATTTTTACAAAAAAAAAATGTAAGCGTGGTTCATGTTGTTGATGATAGATATTATATTACAACATTTCTGACCTTTAACAATACGGTGCTATTGTATTTCGGAAACTCCACGATAAGTTATAATTACAGAATCCTGAAATAAACACATTGGTTGAGAGGTCAAATTACTTTATTTTGCTCCACAAAAAGTAGGAATTATTATCAGATCCTGATGACGTACCTTCGGAAATAGCTGTCGACCCCGATATAATTGAGGAAAGCAAAGTGGGGAAAAAAATATATCGAAGATAAATCTTTCTTTTCGATTCTCTTTCTACACACATCCGGTATCCCTTCAAAGTATTCTCGACTTGATGTTTTTTATCAAGGGGACTGATTTACAACTTAACAACTCTATAAGCAACACCAATACATAACACACGGAGTAAATTACCTATATCATTTAATCGTTAAAAATAACAGCAAAGGGTAATTTTAGCTTAAATTCGAAGAAGGTACTTACTATCTAGGCATAACTAAGTAGCCCCGTTGGTATCGAGGCCGCAAGCACAATTGCTGAGCGTGGGGTCCTGGGTTCAATTCCCGAGTCAGGTAAAAAGTTATATTAGGTTTACCCTTTAGAAAATTCCCGGAGTTTAAAAGTTGGCGGTATTGTACCCCGTGTCTCGGGAAGCACGCTAAGCAGTTAGTCCAACACCTGATCTGTCTCCGGTCTCGTGTCGGATTGCCGTCTCATCGGACTATGATAGTAAAAGAACAAAGAGTCCAACTGTGCCATGGCAAATCGATAGCCGCTACAAAAGAAAAGTCTAAGAAAACTGGTATTCTAATAATACCATACATTGTATCTCAAATTGACATAATATTTACTATACTAGACCGAATCCATTATATGATTAAGGTATACATAGGTAAACAACCTCATACTCAAATCTGGTCACTAATTTTATCCCAATTACGGCTGTTCCATCCAAATTGGTGGAAATAAATATCCATTTAACATGTAAACTGGATTTTTATGTTAATATGAAAAATCTTACTAATCAAACGGAACCATTTACAGTCACACGACAGTAATTCGGTAGCTTTTCCAAGAATGGCCGGCTCAGGCTTAAGTAACGAATCAACTTGAAAACGACCGAAAATCAAATTTTCGTCTTTTAGCCGAAGTAATAGATATCAATGAGCCAGGGACGACCAAGTTGAGCCGTGTATAAGACCCTTTTTTCAGCGCAAGGATAGAATAATGTCGCAAGTACTTTCATCATCATCATCATTTCAGCCAAAGGACGTCCACTGCTGGACATAGGCCTCCCCCAAGTGTCGCCACATTGACCGGTCCCGTGCGACTCGCACCCAACGGATTCTCGCAACCTTCACCAGGTCATCGGTCCACCTAGTGGGAGGTCTTTCAACGCAACGTCTTCCGGTTTGCGGTCGCCACTCCAGAACTTTTCGGCCCCATCGGCCATCCGTTCTGCGAGGAATGTGCCCTGCCCACTGCCACTTAAGTTTGGCAATTCTTCGGGCTACTCGGTGACCCTGGTTCTCTTGCGGATGTCTTCATTTCTGATTCGATCACGCAAAAAAACTCCGAGCATAGCCCTCTCCATTGCCCTTTGGGTGACTTTAAGCCTTCTGATAAGGCCCATTGTGAACGACCACGTTTCGGTCAAGTACTTTATCTAAGTGTAATGCAAACATTGTTTCATGTTACGTGTTTCTAACCGGGGGTAAGAATTACATAACGACGATCATTTTCATTGTTTTTGCATGAGTGTATTACAAAATATGGGAGTATTTACAAAATATGAGTGGATTTACAAAATATTTCGTTTCAAATAGATTATTATGTAAACAACATTCCGGTCTTCGAACTAATTAAATCGGACTTTATTCGTGCACAAATATTGCAAAAATATTAATTTATTGTTGTTCCTGCATCACTAGGTAAAACAATCTTAGAATAAATCCTTCTTTACATATTTATTTCAAGAAAGTAAAATAAAAGCTTATGAGATTTGCAGTAATCGTAAAATTCTAAGTATCTAAATTCGGCAGCTGTGTCCATTCGTATTTCATTTAGACAATAAAGTTAGAGAGGTGCATGCTCCAATATATAATAACAGCCGCTCGGGTCGATCGTTAGGTTAAGCCGTGCTTGCCTAGGTTGGTCTGTGGATGGGTAACCGCCCATTACAAACCGAGTTTCCTCCGTGCCTCGGAAAGCACGTTAAGCAGTTGGTCCCGGCTGTCATTTCTAGGTCTTTGACAGTCGTTAGGTAGTCACGAGGCCCAAAAAGTCTCAACAAGTCTTACCAAGGGGTATCGTATTACCCGGTACTAACTGGATTGTGGAGGTCAGATAGGCAGTCGCTCCATGTAAAATACTGGTATTCAGCTGCATCTGTTAAAACTGGAATCTGACCCCAACATAGTTGGGAAAAGGCTAGGCAGATGATGACTATTGAAACTCTGAATCGACCCTAACAGTTATTTAATGGTCTCATTGCCTGAATCACTTTTGTTAACGTTATTACCTTCCAATTTGCTTCCAACATCTCCACTTCTAGGAAGCAGTATTGTATCAAAAGCAACTTTCTAGAACATTCTGCAATTTAAAACAAGCGTAAATGTAAAAAAGGCATTTACGCCCCGGCAATTTAAAACCTTCGTAAAACAAAATCTAACGACAAGCTTTGACGCCGTTTGCGAAGGCCACCTGAATCTGATATACAAAATTATGCCTATTAAATGTAACAACTTTTATTTTCGACATAGCCGTTCTGTGTAACTTTACTGTTGTGATGTTGATGGATTATTCCGATCTCGATTGTTAGAATATTATCTGGTGAGTATGTAATGTAACATGATTGTAGTCACAGATAATACATACCTTGAAAACGCAAGAGCACCTGCTTCGCGTCACGGCTGAAGTATATTATAGTTACAACTCAAGAAATTTATTCTAGACATTTAGAGAACAAACATTTACTTTACTTTGTATCGTAACTGTTGTGAGAGCAGCGGTGAGAGAGCAGCGGTGGCCCAGTGGTGGCTGCCCCGACTTACGAACAGTAAGTCTTGGGTTCGGACCCAGACAGGCGCATTACTTTGTGTAATTAATTTCATCACCACTGCTCTCAAAACGGTGAAGGAAAACATCGTGAGGAAACCGGCATGTCCTAGAACCAAAAATTCGAAGACATGTGACATCTACCAATCCGCACTGGGCCCGCGTGGTGGATTATAGCCCATTCCCTCTCATTGAGAGGAGGCCTGTGTCCCAGCAGTGGGAACATTATAGGCTGATGATGATGATGATGATGTATCGTAACTTGTTTGTATAGTAACTAAATAGTGTATATGACGTCATAGTAGGTAGTAAAAAAAAAATGCTTGGTTTTCAAACGGATCGTGATACTTGCGTTGTCTAGGTATGTCTATATCTGTGACTAGTAAACCTAGGTATGATAATAGGCTTGCTTGCGTCCAATTACGAGAACGCTACAGTATAGGTGATTGATATGCTAGTTAGTGTTTAGTAGCCGGCTGGCCCTCGCCGTATATGGCAATCTGGCCAAAGTAGGTTATAGATGCACAGGCTTAAGGATGACGCACGCTAGACCGTGCCGGGTCCGAGCCGAGTGTCGGCCGTAGCACAATTCATTGTCCGTTGCTCGGTAGCGGCTCGGAAGCGTGAGTGTGTCCATACATACAAAATTGCACGGTCGACACTCAGCTCGGACCGAACACAGTCTAGCGTGAGACAAGCTTTACAACGCCACGTAACACGACGCCGACAACGTTACGTGAATAGTTTTAGTTTCTTATGGTTTTAATTATGTATTAGTTTATTTTGTTAAATGGTATTTTTGTGTATTTGTATCTATGGGCCTTTTAGTTGCCTGATAATAAAATGATTATTATTATTATTATTTATAAATGTAGCTGCTCACGGCCAGTGTCATCTCTATACGGCGGTTACATTTATCTATGGTCAAGTTAATATAAGCCAGTCGTTTCTTCTCTAAGTATTCAATAAAATAATTGTAGTTGGATTACTGTTATATTTTTTTACGAGCTTCTTAATTTGCGAGAAACTCGTAGAGACATAGTAATAATAAATGTCGAGGTTTAAGAATCCACAAAAA
The DNA here is from genome assembly GCA_941918905.2 of Xestia sexstrigata. NCBI lineage: Eukaryota > Metazoa > Arthropoda > Insecta > Lepidoptera > Noctuidae > Xestia > Xestia sexstrigata. Next base: position 12,575,745 of record OW799207.2, on the reverse strand, counting down.
CAGATCATCACTACATATTATAAAACAAAGTCCTCCGCTGCGTCTGTCTGTCTGTTTGCGATAACCTCAAAAACTACTGCACCGATTTTCATGCTGTTTTCACCAATGGATAGAGTGGTTCTCGTGGAAGGTTTTAGCATATTATTTGTTGGAGGTGTCGGAAAGAAAAAAGGCGTCTGAGAGCTTTACTTTTGGTCACGATAACAGACATCCACGCGGGCGAAGCCACGGGCATCAGCTAGTGTAATATAAAAAGAGAACCACATCGTCATCCATCCGTTGGTGTCTAAAAAGAATTCTCTGTTGATGCAAAATAATTTTTATGCAAAACAGTGGTCGCTCCCTCCCTCCCAGTTCCACTTGAAATTAACCAAATGCGAAAATAAAGCATTGCGTAAAATAAAAAATATTATAAAATTAATAAAATAAATAATTTATATAAAATAATAAACTCGCAGGAACTCTCGGATATTGTGTCTGCTATTTAACATCCTTCACAACCCTAAAACGCCATCCTATCTGCGGGAACGGTTTTCCTACTCCCGTCCCTCTGATGCACCTTGCAGGACGCATCTTAGGAACCTCCTCAAATCCCCTCCACACTCTACCGACTTCTACTCCTACTCCTTCACTGTCCACGCCGTGCGGTTGTGGAATTCACTTCCGCCTGACATTAGGGACTGCCAAACTGTTGCAGTTTTCAAGAAAAGAGTAAAAGAACATTACCTAAACATTTCTTCATAATTGCATAAGTATTTATTATTAGTTATTGTATTGTATTTATAGTATTGTTTTATGTTTTTTTTTGTATTTATGAGTAGGTATGTATGTATTGTTTATTATATATAAAATTGATATCTGTTTTATGTATTCCATTTTCTTTTCTTTTTATTAACACACTATGTCTACATCTCTTTTTTAGTATCTCCTTTCGCAGGTATGCTGGAAGAGATTTCTTTAGAAATAAGCATCACCTTTGTACTATTTTCTGTTCCTTTCTACTTTTCTTTATATTTAGTGTGTACATAAATTGTTAAATAAATAAATAAATAAATAAAATTAAAATAATAAATATTAATAAAAAGATATTGCGTACATTTTTCCATTACTGTCATGAAGTAATGGAAAAATGTACGCAATATCTTTTTAAGATAAAATCATTAAAAGGAGAGCTCTTGATGTTATGAGATATGCTGAGATAATTGCTACTCTTTAGTGTAGCAATTATCTCAGCATATCATGACATGACGACAGTATCAAAAAATTGCAAATCTATTTAGCCCGTCACGTCAGTTATAGTATTGGAAATGAATGGACACGTATTCTTTGTTTTTGTAAATCAATATATATTGACAAAGATAAAACGCATCAAAACTCGGGAGTGACGTCAGAACTAGCTGATAATTATACCTAGGCGTGACGTATTGAGAATTTTAAAAGCGTCATATCTTCGTCAATTTTGAATTGCGTAACAAAAGAAAAAACACGGGTAAAATATTTTCTGATAATCTAACTGACGGACTAGTTAGTTTTTTTTGTCGTCTCGCCTATTGCAATGTACAAGGCTTGTAGTTAATTCTTTATAAGGCTTCAGCGACTATATTAATGGTGCTGGAGGCACTTCCAAAGGAATGAAAATCGTCAGCAGTCCACTGAACCATGCAACCACAGGCTGGCCTTAATTAGCAATATCAATTGAAATAAGGTCATTCACAATTGTATCGTTCTTTCAAATAATAAATATGTATTAAGTATTACAATAAGTCCGTCTGCCATCTTACTACGTATTTCTAAAAGGAATGGATACTTCTCGTGAGTGCGAAATGTAAAAAGATTTTTCTACGCCAAATAATTTAATTAAGTTACGAATGAATTTCTTTTAGCATAACTTTATTCAGCTGAATTTTAACTTAGACCCACAATTATACGTAGTTACCTACTCAAGACTTACTCAAACTGTTAAGAATAGGTAAGTACTTGTAATTTGAACTTTAACCTTGATTTTATTTTACTTTCGAGGCTTTCAAGGGAAGTAGCTATGAGAAAATGTTCCTTTTCAGGTAAAAGAATCAATCAGTCAACAAGTTTCAATAGTTCCGAGTTTATGTAGTATAGCATTGCTTACGTAGAACACAAACAATGCAACAAGCTATTTTCAAGACTCAACTACACACTAAAAGCACAATTGGTTAAAAAACTCAACATGCAGGCAGTTTTTTAACCAATTGCAATCCTCTGCTGATAAATTACTTACCCATCTCATTATCAAGTGTTTTATTTTTATCAACAACACTTTTTGTCCCCCCACTTCGTCCATTTCACATTGGAGAGCCATTAAAAACAAAACAGTCCAATTTATATACGCACACCCACCTGTAACCTCGTCACAATTATTTCGTAGAAAACACATAATCGTTTTTCGCTAGAAATAGATATTTTATGTACTTCAAACCACTGTAAATAATGAAGACATGCCTCATCGGACACCCTATTCACTAAAAGCTTCTTGTTGGTAATACCTATTTAATTTCCCTTCCCCCCCACCGGTAGCTTTTACTCGATTGCGTTTGAAAACCGTGTGATTGAAGAGTACCGTTAATAACCAAGTACTCATCGTTATATTAATAGTCATTCATTAAAATGTAGCTTTTATTATTTATTCCAAAAGGGGGTTAATTAGACAGTCTTTGTTGAAATGTTGATTGTCTTTGTAATACTACTTAGGACGTAATACCTGAATGGGGGCTATCGTTTTTGAGCTCACCAGATGGCGCCACTGTCGAGTAAGGTCTTGTCAATAATTCTTTTTTATACTTTAAAGTACCAATAACGTCTTAAAAAGTTTATTTTATTACGTATAACAACATAGTGTAAACTTCAGATACATATTTACAATATTCTCCCTAAAATTAGCAAGCATGAAACATTTAAAAATCATTCTACCTCCAAGTACTATCAAATAAGATCCTAAGTTGCTACTTAAAATCTTCAAGTCATAATTAATCAGTAATGGCTTAGTCTGGAACACAATCGTGAGTATTAGTATAAATACGTGATAAAAAAGCACGCAACGCGCGAACACTGTATGACATCTGACATTTTGGAAGACCTTACTCTACACGAACGCCCCTAGCGGCGAATTTATGCGCGATAGCCCCCATTGTTTATTGGTATTCAATCTAACTTTTGTAAATTTTATTAAAAAAAAAAACATTTAATGTTATTAGCATGTGTTACGTAAGTAAAAATATTTTTTTTTCATTTGGAATGAATGACCGCGGATTTTTATAGCAACATAAACAATAGACACAAAAATACAAATATGACGTTTAACTCTCTCCCTTTCATGTCCACATGCCGCATGTTGCCACCCTCATCGATAAATGTCAACACAGCGCACTTTTAACGATGGAAAAATATACAAAGACTCTATCGCGGTGACGCTTGCCATATGTATTTGACGTATTCCTAATCACATTATTATCGCTAGTTTGTGAGACATTGCATTTGTTTTTTTTTACCCGACGGCACCATAAGGAGGGTTATGTTTTTTTCACATCTTTACTTCAGAAGAGATGTATTAATCACAAATTATTTACCGAGTTCGAGATCCGATACTCATTAGTGTTCGTAAAACAACTTGACGGGCCCAGTCAAGGAAAAGTGACAGCCCATCGAAACATGTTTACTATGTTATTGCAGTTATTTCTCGTGTAAAATAATATCGGTTATATGCTTAATAACAACGTATATACGTACGCCTATAATAGCAATCTCCTTACTATGGAAGAAAATAAAGTAAGAAAACATATTTATTTGGCACATGACACAAGTGCAAACAACATAAAAACCTTAAGAGCCTATACTACCTCAAATTAGCAACTATATATTTGGTAGTTCAAACTTCGTTTGAAATACTGTTAGAATAAAGTTCTAATCAGCTTGCACTAGAAAGTGGTTGTTACGTCAGTCACTGCGGCCGAATAGTGCGAAATTAGTGGTTTTTTGCGATTTACAAAAAATCAATTGATTTGACAAAAAAAAAAAAAATATATAAAACCTGCTTTATAGTTAGTTCAGTTAGTATAAAAAGTTTCATGATCTAATTTGAAGTATTTCATGATTGCCAGCGGTTTATTGTTCAGTTTAGAGGTAACTTTGGGATTTTTTTCTATCGAGAAAATTTTATGGAATCGTGTTTTCGCCAAATATAGGACTTAACATTAATCCTCAACTTTACCATATATTTATTTCAAAATTAATGCTGCAGTATTTTAGGCGTAACGGAGGATCATGCTAAGCCATTTGAGGTAGTATAGGCCCTTAAATCTAAACAGAAAAAAAGAGATAATATTGTGTGTCTTCGTTGGATCGTTTTCCAGTCTAACCGGATGTGGTAAATATATACAAACTGAAAAGAACACGATTTAAAAAATGTTTTCCACTAGAACATTTACATAAGCATTTTTAAAAGAAAATCAATTTTAATTACATTTCAAGCGGATGTTGATACAGAACAAGCGTGGGTAAATATGAAGAGCAAATTTTGCGCAGCACTTAATTAAATGTAGGATTTTAATTATCGGCTTTTCTGCTCCAACTCGTGGTTCTACGCTAGGTCAAAGTGCACTTACAGCCGGACAGTGTTGAAGACCACTTATTAAATATAGTAGGTATGTACCTACATAATTATATTTTCATAACTTAATAATTATCCCTGACATAATTAATACTTTGACATAATTAATTTTTCTGTCTCGTTGGTTTATTGGTCGCAAACGCGATTTAGGTTCTGGGTTCGATTCCCGGGTTGAGTATCAGCCAGGGAGTCTGGGTTTGTGCCCGGTTGATGGAAATAGGCTCGCCCCCTTTTATATGGGACTTAAACATAACTGGCGAACTGTGGGTGTACTGTTAAGTACAGTCACGACCACCAATACGTAAAGACAGCTTTTAAAAGTGTTTTTGTTCTACTGTCCTGATTAAAATTTCATGTTGTTACGAACATAGTATTTTAGAATTCATATTTTATGAAAAAGATCCTATCTCCAAGTTACAATCGTTATTTTTCACGAAAATTGCTTAGAAGATTGGAAAGTGTATTCATATTGGTCCACGTGACTGTAGTGTACTCACGCCTTGTAATCCCCGAAGGGCTAAGCAGAGGTGCTGCCTAGCCCTTCGGGGATTACAAGGCGTGATACTATGTTATATTATTTTAATGCATTCATGACCAAAAAACGTTTGACTTGTAGTAGGTAAATACTTGCCAGTTCATAAAAACAAACATAAAAACTATCGTTGGATAATTCTTGAATTTTCACACGATCACGCAAAACTAATATTTAGTTACATCCCACACATCACTGCACAACGTCTGAAAAACAGTCGAATTCAAATATTTGATCTCAAAACAAGCTTCAAATTCCTTTCAGCAACTTAGTTTCGAATTTCCCTAATATAACAAAGCCTAATATGACGAGACATTAAACAGAGGAAGAAGAATACACAATAATTTATTGACTCAAATGAACTTCGCCGAGGTCCATTCCGTTTTCATTTGATTGGAACTTCCGGGAATATAAATGACTTAAGGCTGGGTACACAAGCCAATGGCCCCAATGTAAACGAACACAAGGCTCCAATTTTTCCGATTGTAAATCAATTGTTCAATTTACCAAACATGAATATAACAAAGACATAAAGAGCATTACGGTCCTTCAGTCTCTCTAATTGTTCCGGCCGGCCCTCTTTCAAAACAGCTTTGTGTAATACTGTTTTGACCTTTTCTATTTCCATTTTCATGTTTTAATGCAATTATACTTTTCCATTAGAAGTGGTTAAAAATAAAATTTTAGAGCAAATCATGTCACGTTCAACCAATTTTTTTTTTGAGGTTTTTGATTATTACTTGGTATTCGCGGGGAAGCGGTTTTTCGGATTTACATCAAATTGATAATCTTCTTCTTCTTCAATCGGTCCCTGATTACTGTGGATCGTGGTCACTAGACCCCTTTAAACGGACAATCTGCTACAATCGACTCCGGTCCAAAGTTGCTATCACCACCTGCTGAAATTTGCTTGAGGACATAGCCTCTTTTACTTGGTCGGACCATCGTGTTGGCGACCGGCCTCGTGCTCTCTTGCCTCGGTATTGCCAACAATGACACGCTTTTCAAGGCTGCTCGCTCCCCTTCGCTAAAATTGCTAATATAAAATACAAAAACTTTCAGCACCGTTCTGAGCGGTGGACCAATTTTATTGTTTCACAATCACTCTCTTGCTTATGAAGGCACGTACGGCATGCATCTCTCGTCGATTAAATTGTATTGTTGCTCCATTCACGCGAGTTACCGCGCGCCCCTGGGCATCGAATGTGTGTTTCATTGTTTATCGAGTTGAATGTTTCGTTTAAAATAAATCACATACATGTGACTGGTCAGTTACTCTCCAAATCAGACCGTAAAATTATTATGATAATATGCTACAAATCAGCTACGGTCAACGACCTGAAAACTTTATTTAACGAATAAAATGTTGCCCATCAAGCAACTAGTCAAAAACATCAAACAAATAATTTACATAGTATGTTGATTTCAATCCTTCAAAACACATGACTGTATACTTTACCTTTAGATAATTATAACTTTAAATGAAGTCAAACAACAACAAAAACATTAGCATTTTATACAACCACATTACTGAACTTTGTGTTGAATAGGTTGGACTGATCGGATCGATGCCTTCTGCGACTCCTACAATAATGAAAATGTTATCTATCAAACCTTTGTATAATGTCAAACAGCCGAATAAATCCCTTTTTTGTACCCCTAGATCTGACCACAGTTGATAAACCAAATAAAATTCGGATAATGAAATAATGTTTCACTAAAAGTAGTTTCGTCTTTCTGACATGTTCGCTCAGGCGCGTGTTCACGACTTCCACGCAGTGGTGAGAAAGAAAACCGCGTCGCTATTAGAAAGAATGCGGTCGAATTCTAATAGCATTCTGAATCTTTGTTGTCTGAACAAATAAATTATAATAAATATTATTTTGAGCTATAAAATGGTGTTCAATTGAGAGCTATCGATAAAATAGTGTCCAAATCCCGAATTTCGATTTCTTTTCACGGTTGTCGAAGTTTTCAACGGAAACATGAATCACACCAGTTGCTAATGTATAAACATAAACCAAATATATCATGCCTATACGCTATATCGTTAAGTATGGAATCTATAAATAAGTAAAATGACTGAATAAATCGGCACTTTTGAGTTACAGCTGAAATTATGTTCAGCCTCCAATGTCAAAGCTTTTAAAAAGTTAACCAGTAGATAACTCATTCCTTATTTACAGAAGTTGGTTTCCAAAATAGCTAGAGAATTATTGCACTTATTTAAAACAAATCTGCCCCCATTATTTACACTAACAGTAAATAATTCCTCCGGTGTGGGTGATGTAATTCCGCATCAGAATGCATTTATTTTTCAAATTCCGCGAAGCGTTCCATGTGGTGCATTAAATCGATACCAGCAGCGTATTATTTTCTCTTCCATGTAAATTCCAAAATAAAAACGTATGTCGTATACAAACACCATACGATGTTGTTGTTGCGCCGTGACAGATATTACCTACAGTGAGAGCAGGCAACAGGCAGAGCGTCCATTCATACATCAAGGCATCATACCAGCTGGGTTCGGCACAGGCGGCGACCTTCACACTGAAACAGTAATAGTTGGCTTTGCTTACGGACCAACGAAACAAAAAGAGTTATTTATTCTCAGTCAGTCAGAACGGCTTAATAGTCGAAAATCTCAGTGTTAGAGATATATTTAGAACAGAAAGCTCGGAATTAGACGGGATAAAGCGCGCCAGAAAAAGATTTTGAAACTTTAAGCAAAAAGATTTTCTTTCGTAAATCTCACTCACACAATGCTGTTGAGGGTATACAGGGTGACTGGATCTGGACCCGCTATAGCAAATTCGCAAATAGAGGAGGTCATTTGCTGATTATTAGATCTTACTTTCAATTTTTTTTTTTTTTTAATCTTACTATCTTATTTTACAACCCTAGTTTGAGGGAAGTTCCGAGGTCGCCGTCACCTCCTTCTGCGAAGCAGTAATGCTAGAGAAGGAGGTGGCGGAATGTGAGAGGGAGAGAACCTCACAGCGTCCCGGCCGCCGCGGGAGACGCCCCGGGCGTCGGGGGCCACCACGACGTGGCCCCCGGCCACCGTAGGCGCGGGCCTGTGGACGGTGGGCTATGGGCTAGCTCGCCGTCCGTCCGTCTCATGACGACAGGCCGTGTCGACGGCGCGTTCATGTTCTACGCGCGCCTCAAACAGAGTCAGCTAAAAGGAAGGGGTCCGCAAGGACCGATGCCTGCCGGGGTTGCGGGACTGTTCGAAAGAGATACCGTGGCCCCGGAACACAAAGGGCGATGAAGGAACATGGATGGGTTTTAGTCAGTAAAAGTCTGACACTCCCGATCCTGCTCCGCCCAGAGCGGGAGAAGTCATTTGATGATTTCCCATCCGAAAAAAGGGAAGTTCCGAGGTATTTTAATCACCAATGTTTATGACAACCAACAAATAATAAAATAACTACTAAAATAACGCGAAAATAAAAGTTATATGAATGCTTGAAGATAAAATTTTGGAAAAATCTCAATAAAGTATAAAAATTGACATATCTCCCAAACTATAAAACCTATTAAAACCGCCTCTATATGCAAATTTGGTATATGGCGGGTCCATATCGAGTCACCCTGTATATGTATTATGAAAATAATATTACAGTTGAAAAGATGTCTCCGTTGGGTTTAAAGCAATAGCTTTACTCACAAATTGTTATTTCAGAACTGAAAAAAAAAAGTACTTATTAGATATTTTGGGTGTTTACTGTAAGAAACCAAGCCAACCGATTATAATTATATTGTTGCGTTCGCGATGCTCGGCAATTTCCAATTGATTCTAAAATATTATGGTTTCATGTTCAGATATTCTAGAAACTCATAATTTTTTATACACATTCTTAATGTTGGGACTTTGGTAATCCTATCCATCCATAAATTAATATTAAATCCCCTTTTTACAAACAAATGTGCAGCGGAAGCATTAATCATAATACTGTTGATATGATAAAACGAGATTAATATAGCAGGATTAAAAGTTTTTGTTCGCGGGTCTACATTTTATGTGTGGATTAACGGCAGACATTTTAAAACAGAGATCTATATTGTTGTTTATGGTTCTACATTCACAGTGGATTTCATTTATTACGACCTTGGTTATAAGTACCACTTAGCTATAGCGACGTAAAATTTAAGACCCTTGAATTTAAAGTATACTAAAGTTAAAATGTCCCCATCCTATCTGCGGGAACGCTTTTCCTAGTCCCGTCCCTCTGATGCACCTTGCCGGTCGCATCTTAGGAACCTCCTTAAATCCCCTCCACACTCTACCGATTTCTACTCCTACTCCTTTACTGTACACGCTCCTTTACTCTTTCACCTGATATTAGAGACTGCCAAACTATTGCAGTCTTCAAAAGAAGAGTAAAAGAACATTATCTGTCCAATTCGTCATAGTTGCTTAAGTGTTTATTATTAAATATTATTTTGTAGTTTATATTTGTGTTATATATTTTGTCTTGTATACAATGTATGTAAGTATATTCTTATATTGTTTGTTATATTTAAATTCTTTACTTGCTTTAAGTTTTTATGTATTCTATTTTCTTATCTTTTACACACTATGTCTACATCTCTTTTTATCTACTCTCCTTTCGCAGGTATGCTGGAAGAGATTTCTTTAGAAATAAGCATCACCTTTGTACCTATTTTTCTGTTCCTTTCTTCTTTTCTGTATTTAGTGTGTACATAAATCGTTAAATAAATAAATAAATGTCACTTACGGTATATCTACCTTGATTATTGTTTATTGTGAGCTCCCGATATTCCCGTAAGTGACATTTTAAGTTTAGTTATGAACCGTGATAGCTTAAAAGTGTTTAAAGATTAGTACAAAATTCATATGGCTATAGCATATATATATATGTATATTTCAGCAGCTGTGCAGACCTTTATCTTTTGTTTATAGATATTAAGTAGTACTAAGTAGGTAAATAAGCGTGTTAATTTTGGAGTTAAATATATGGTTCAGTTACACGTATCTGTATCTATTTACCTGTAACGACTAATTAGAATGGTCTTTTCATCGTCGTTATACCCGAAATCCACTATAAATTAAAAGAATCAGATGCAGCATGAGAAATGCACGACCGATATTGCAGACTTTTTTATTGTGTTCGTTTTAATTGTTAGGACAAGGCTTGTATGAAAGATTTTTTTGGAAAATTCACTGGGAAAGTCAGCAATTTGGATGTTTTTTTTTACCTATACAATACTCAAAGAAATTTTGTACATCAGTAAATGGCACCAGAGTGTCGCTTTATTAAAACAATAAAATAAATAATTAACCAGAAGTTTTCATTGTAAACCTACTTTGAGGGGTGGAAAATTAGGGAGGTTTTGAAAACTCAAAACCTCAAATATCCATTTCGTATTAACAACGTCGAAATAATAAGTATCGTAATATCATAATATCATGTCGTAACTGGGTTCATTTTCTGACTTTTCACGTGTAAAAAAGTTTTCCTCCTGACGGAAAACCTCTCAAAATACATTTGCAGGTAGAAATATGTTCAAAAATTAAAACAATATTTTACTCAATTTAGCCGAAATAATAATACCTCACCTATGTTTGTTTTGTGCCTACGTGATATTTTAATGTCCTAAAGTTACCAAAAATACAATGAATAATTAGAAACACGGTACATTTATCACATGCTATTATTTAAAACTTTTCCTTTTTATTTTTACTTTTGTGTACTAGGAATAATTTTCAGTGATCAGAGAAAACGCTGCATGCGCGTTCCAAAGATGAGATCTGATTTGAAGCGAGCGTGCGTGCGCTACATTCCAATTTTCTGGTTTCACATACATACCTGAATTTTACATTTTTCTCACGGTGGTAAACACCCCCAATATCGGTTCAATCGAAATGAGGTCGCCAAATCTACATTTTAAATATTAAAATGTAGAGTTAACTTGGTTACTTTGCTCAAGTTATATATTTCATTCACCTGCACAACCAGTTAGTACCAACAACAATTAAATCTTTAGGTATGACTAAGTGTGTATTTTATTTATATACATAGGTTTGAACTTTCGCCGCTGTAGTGCTCTATGAACCAAAGGAAGGATTTTTAATGAAAAACATTTATATATTAGTGTTAAATTGAAGTGTCTGTAGGTCTGTTTGGATGTCAAAATAACAGCTTTTTACTGAATGCATAAAAAGTATATACCTACTTACGGTACTCATAACATTTTTTTTTATTTTGGCATGGTCTATCTGTTAGTCCCGGCTAATCTCAGAAACGACAGATATTGACGAGAGATAGCTGATATCATAAGCCAGCTATCTCCCGTCAGAACGAAGAAAGAAGCTTAGGTTACTCCTTATAAGTAGTCGACTTATACAATATTATGTTAGTGGGCGCCCAACACAATGCATTTGTTTTGGATAGGGCAATCTGGGCGAGATACAATCGTCTGCAGGATACCTATAGCACATTTACAAATAGAAAGAGCAGATACCACTTAAACCGTAGGCCGTACAACTATTTGTACATTTTTTTTATTATAATGTAAGTACTACCACTGAACGAATACACAGAAGCTAAGAAAGGAACCGGCTTTCGATATAGTCCACCCTACGTGTTGTAATCAAATTGCAAATTAAAATCGTACGATGTCGTACGAACTATTTGGAACACACCGAATCGAAATGTTCGCTACAAGTTGTGTCGTGAACTCGGGAGGTAATTGGCAATATCAAGTGGAATGGGAAGTAGTGTAGGTATAAGATCTAATCTAAAATTTAAGAACACCGGTGTAATAAGATTAACAAAAAAAGATTTTCTGATACGATCCGTATTCCGTGCGCTGCGGTACTCGATCGATGAAATTCCACTTATAGACCACGTTGGTGTTTATTACAGTTCAGGAAAATCCGAAACTTTGTGTTTATTGTGTGCATGTTTACAATTTTTTATGGGAAAAGAGACCGAACTCAATCCAGACGAACCTCACAAGTCTAATTGGAATACGTACGATATTACTCACGTATCTTATGATTCCTTCCATTGTAGTAAAATTTTACGAGCAGTAAAAGTCAAATAGAAAGTAACGTAGGTACAGCTCAGTCGTAATTTATTAACTTCGTGTCTGACACAGGACAATAAAATGGTACACATGTTGGCTGCCAGGGAAGTGCGCCCTAGGGCATCGACAAAGGGCCGACACAAAATGGAATACGACCCAAATCACACGTTTTATAAATACCGAACTAAACGTCGATATATTTTCTGGACTAGTCTGGATTATAAGGAAAAAGTTAGGTTCAAAGAAATGTTGTATCCGTGACGATTTTATTTAAAAATCTTTTAACGTGACGATTTTACTTAATATCTTTTACCGAAATAAATTAGTGAACTCTTTGCCAATAATACAGCTGTTTACTGAAAAATGAGTAAAGATAGAATGGCAGCTACCTTCTTCGTTGGTTTTCTATATACAGATACAAGGAAAAATTCGCTGCTTTCAATATTTCAGAATGAAATAAATCCATCCTGGAAATCTATAGGCGCGGTTTATACGGACCTCACGTGGCCCTTTAATCTTCGATTCAAATAATTCTTTTGCATTCACAGAAACGCATGAAAAGTAAAATGTATGTAATTCATATATCCTGATATATGAATTTTACTTTGTAAAAATAAAGTGAAATGTAAAGGTAATCTAGCGTTGAAAACATAGATAAGGTATATTGTAAATGGTTAATTGTGAACTCATGTCGAACGCATTAGCAAGGTACACAGTAACAGGGTTTATATCATAGTAAAGTGTGAAGTTATATCTAAAGTTGGATTAAGTGCCCTCACACACACGTGAACTCGAATGTGAATTAATGTGACCATAATCACAGTCGATATCCATCGACGGTCTATATATCTATATCGTCGGTATTCGGGAATTGATACTAACTCGCATATGTCTGGCTTTGCTAGTTTCAGGATTTTCTGCAATTGTGGGCATTCCAATCACACAGTAGAATCGAGTGCGTTCCCGGTGCTCTCGCTCATGGTAACAGAGCTTAACGACGTGACACCGAGCTCACCATTGTGCATGAGTAGTCTGCCACCGCATGTCTATCCAGCACCCCTAGCCAAGTTGACAATCTACAATCGTTAACGCTAGTAGAAAACTATTCAAATAAATGGGAATGACATCATCTCAACGTTAAATCACGTGATCAACACAAACGAATATTAAATTCGTAGACAAGTTTACATCATTCAAAATGATAGAATATAATGTTATCGTTTCTACAATGTTGATCGCTATACTCTTTGGTAGGAACGCTCACCAAAGACTAAAGTGTAGGTTTTTTTTACAGACATTAGAGTACGAGCGATCGACTCAGTCGTGTCAACTTGGCTAGCAATTTAGCGGTTTCTACAATCTCTTACGCCGAGGCTTTTACGATTGTAGAAAGAGAATCGATATGAAACGTTTGTAACTTGGCTAGGCCTGCAGACTACGTATGCGCTATCAGGAAATGAATATCACTATGAATAAGAAAAGCTTTCTAATCACACTCTTCTTGATTAACTATGCTATCTTTCATCTTCTTTTTTTCACCTTCATAAATCTCAATAATGTCGTAGTATGTGTAGTAATCTCAATAATGAAGTATATCGTCGGTATTCGGGAATTGATACTAACTCGCATATGTCTGGCTTTGCTAGTTTCAGGATTTTCTGTTATTGTGGGCATTCCAATCACACAGTAGAATCGAGAGCGTTCCCGGTGCTCTCGCTCATGGTAACAGAGCTTAACGACGTGACACCGAGCTCACCATTGTGCATGAGTAATGTTAGATTAGTCTGCCACCGCATGTCTATCCAGCACCCCTAGCCAAGTTGACAATCTACAATCGTTAACGCTAGTAGAAAACTATTCAAATGAATGGGAATGACAACATCTCAACGTTAAATCACGTGATCAACACAAACGAATAGAAAATTCCTAGACAAGTTTACATCGTTAAAAATGATAGAATAGAATGTTATCGTTTCTACAATGTTGATCGCTATACTTTTTGGTAGGAACGCTCACCAAAGACTAAAATGTAGGTTTTTTTACAGACATTAGAGAACGAGCGATCGACTCAGTCGTGTCAACTTGGCTAGCAATTTAGCGGTTTCTATAATCTCTTACGCCGAGGCGTTTACGATTGTAGAAAGAGGTTTGTAACTTGGCTAGGCCTGCAGACTACGTATGCGCTATCAGGAAATGAATATCACTATGAATAAGAAATGCTCTCTAATCACACTCTTCTTGATTGACTATGCTATCTTTCATCTTATTTTTTTCACCTTCATAAATCTCCATAATGTCGTAGTGGATTAGAGTTGTACTACAAGATTGTAGCTCCGACTTTGTATTTAACATCTGCTGATTAACTCCGAAACAAAACTACCTTTATAAAGTAAAAGGTTTGTTTAAAATTAAAATTGCTCTATCTATACTCTCAGCGCTATTGTACTCCTGCAAACAATGTCAACTTAAGCAATTAGTCAGAAACTAACTGTGAACGTAATTTGATCCGAAATTGTTTATATTCAAAGTTTTGGCATCACATGGCCTCGCTCGGAACGCTTTCACAATCAATATTTTGTTTTGTAACCTCAATTAGTTTGGTAATTGAGTAACGCCTTCTTTTCTACCTTTTTATACCATTCTACCATAATTGCTCAATTTTATTTTATTTATTATACGCTTCTGTGAATCTGCGTTGATACAAAGTTTCGTACAAATTGGTTAGCCATTTAATTTACTCAATCGTATGTGTTTACAAAGAACACATAGAACGCATCAATTGGCTTGGAGAATACACGTCAGATGTTCTTTATTATATGATACAAATAAATTTTACCACTATTCTTCATTATTTTAAATGCTAAAGTTTGGATAAATGGATGCTACTCAATCATGCCAGAACGGATCTGGATGTTTGGCGCAGAGACAGATTATAGTCTGGTCAGTTTCTTTTCATCCCGGCAGTACGATCCCGTGGGCAATTCATAAGCCAGTATATCCATTTTTTTTGTTTTGTGCACGAATATGACCTATGTCTTTTCAAAGGAGATTTTCTTCATTGTACATAATATGCAACAAACACGTAAGTAAACTCTCATACATGTTATATGCCAAAGAACGAAGTTTCGAAAACAGCTGCAACTTTGCTTGAACATTAAAGCTTATTGACTTATTCAAGACAGAAACCTATATTTGAGCGGAATCAGCACGTAGGAGTGCAGCGCTAACGCGAATAGTGTCTACAATTTATTCTAGATCGGCAAGCGAACATTTTGTAAGCAACAGTCGCCGACATTTTCGAAGCTGCACGTAGCAAAAAGAGTAATTTGGAAGAGAATACTAAAAATGTCAGAAAGCAATGTATTGGAAATTAGATTTGAAGTGACCTTCTACATCTTCAACACTACTCAGATTTAAATTGGGATTTGAGTGTGTAAACACTTGCTTTTTGAAGGCTGAGCAAAGAAATTCATAATCGAAAATAATAAAATTTTCCGTCGTCGTTGCGATATCTAGAGGTGTTAGAAAAGTCAGCGAACCTTTTATGGAGGCCAAATTTTACGAGCTCTCGAGATATCCAACCTTTCTAAAGATTATGTTACATCGCTTCATCACGATACCTGTAAATATGGCGAGGGAGTTTCTACTTTATCCTGCTACCGGCAACAAATAAAAATTAAGTAAATATGTATACAATTTGGCGAAGAGAAACACCGAAAGAAGTGGGAGGAATAGGGAGGCCTTGCCCAGGAGTGGAACAGTTCAGGCTTACAAAAAAAAAGTAGGTATCCATTAATACTGCATAGTTCTGACGACACTTTTTGCCAACGGCTCTCCCCGTGGCACAATTTGTCAGGCAACTTTGTCAGTCAGAAACTGGACAAGTTGTCTAGGCTGCATAAGTGGATTAGAAAGATATTACAAAACGGCTTTTTATAACTCTCATATATGTATTGCGCCATTTTACGCCCGGTTATGATTTTCATTTTCATTGCCAAATAAATATAAGTGAAACCTTTTAAGAAATATATTTCTTAAAAGGTTTCACTGGAAATGTCCGATTCAGATTATACTTTTTAATTTTTATCACACAGACGTTACACGCCAAATTGAGTTCTTTATTTAAAGCCTGTGTCAGAAACAGAGTATGCGCTTGATCCTTACATTAGGATCCTTAATAATTAAACAATCTACGAAAAAACTTTTTAATTTAGTTAAATCTTTATTTTTTATACATTCATGATTCGGCAAGCAAAGGTTTATACCAAATTACCATCAAATTTCGTTTAATCAAATACGGAATTCCCAATTTATTCGGAACGAATGGTTATGAGAATCCACTAATGGCTGAATTTTATTAATTCATTACTTTCGCGTTAAGGATTTTTTGATGTTGATGAAGTTACTAAAAATAGCAAAGTATTGGTTTAAAAAATTTTGATCATCAGAAGTACTATTTTGCAAAATCCCAGGAAAAGTCTATTATATTTTTCTTTATGCCAACATGTGCCGATGTCGACAATTCTGCCAATGTCCAATGCGTTATGAAGACACATGTGCAATAAAATAAAAAAAACCTGAGTTTTAGGTTTTGACAGTTTATGGATTTGACACTGACAACTGAAACTGAAGAACCTACAAAAGAAGTGGCCACTATTATAGTTCGTGTGGCACTGAAGAACAGATGACAATCATGCAAAAACATATCAATCAAAAGATTCAAAAGTGCAAGAAAAGCTGGTTTTCTTTTCCGGTCGACAGCGTCAATCTTTATGTCCATCACAAAATTAAAAGTTGAAGTTGATATGAATTGTTCACTGGCAGGTAGATACCACGAAAATCAGATTGTTAGTAAATGCGTAGGGTTTTTTTTACCTACGATTAACTTACCTGATCTAAGGTACATACATAATAATATGGCCTTATTTCACAAATATAAAAATCGTAGTAAAGTTACAAACACATGAAACTTTTTTAATGTTGCTAGTGCCTCTTTATCAGTAAATATCAAACTGCATAAACTGCAACATTCATTTTTATAATAGATGAAGTCATTGTTATGTGGTAAATTCATACTCCCCATCCAATAATCCCTATCTACTATAAAAAACTCCTCGTGTTGAAATCATCTATGTGTCTGGTATTTTCTTGTGTAAAAAAAGGATTATCGAGATTATCTTAAGTACTTTTAGAAGTACATATATGTCGTAACCAGTGATGTTACACACAAGGAGTGGTAATAACGACCCAGAAAGAGACGGAAAAGCGCGTTA
The DNA here is from genome assembly GCA_941918905.2 of Xestia sexstrigata. Taxonomy (NCBI): domain Eukaryota; kingdom Metazoa; phylum Arthropoda; class Insecta; order Lepidoptera; family Noctuidae; genus Xestia; species Xestia sexstrigata. Next base: position 12,558,242 of record OW799207.2, on the reverse strand, counting down.
CTCGATATACAGATTCAGTGAAGCCAGTGACTAGAAATATACCTAATATCTGCTTCGACAGACATTGTCTCTTACCCCCTGAGTCAGAGATTTGGAATTTTATTCTGAGATTCCAGCTGCATATTTATATGATAGGTTGCCAGAGAAAGAAATAATCAAAGTAAAATGTCTTGTAAAGCCGCGAAATTTCTGACACAAAGTGCCTGAAAGAAATCCTCCTAGTTTATAAGAATTGATGCAGTGAAGTGAAAGGAACAGAAAGCGACAAACACGACACCTGATTTCAAAAAATGACAATTTTACGTATCGGAAATATGTGTTATTTGGAGAATCGCTCGTTCACAGACAACTGGATACCCCTTTAGCCATTCAAATCCGAAATTCTTCGACTTTAGAACAATATCCGGCGTTACATTTTTGTACAAAGCGGACGATTTTCAAAAGAAACCTTTACAATCTGGCAACCTTGATTTATAAATGTTTATTGCAATCCACACAATTGTAAACTTGTAGCTGTTTTACTCAGGTATTCTATTTCATGACTTTTAGGAAATTATGGTCCTGTGTCATAAGTGCTTGATCAATGCCTTATTCACACAAAAACTGCAAAATCTGTATTTCCTGAAATAAACAAACTTATTGTCTATTACCGGGAACACTTCCGCACAAACTCCTGACTGTTCTGCCTACATTATCTTCGAACTTACTTTACTTTCCCTCAATTGACTCAAATACGTTTAAAAAGGAAATATACGTACATAACTAAGGTTTTTTTTTGTAAAATGTACCTTTATACATGTGTTTAGTAGCTGGGTATAAAGTAATAAATTGAGTATTCCAAATCAGTGAACTGCAATAATTCCAATATTTTCCTTGCCACTTGGTTAAATCAGTAGGTAGGTTAGGATATGTATGGTACCCCAACGGAACTTTATTAGGTAATGCTGCTTCTCTTCAATGTTAAAGTCAAGATTAATTTACATCACTTGAAGTACCTAATATAATAATAATATATTTATTCAAATTTAGAATTCGCACGAAAAATACAAGTTAAATCTTAAAAATAATGTTGGTATAACAGAGTTCGATGCCTGTACTAGGTTAAACCTGTATCACAGGCGGCATGTTTCTAATAAATACTATTTGGATAATGGATTTCTTAACAATATAAAACATAATAGTGAAATAAGTTAGTGTGGGTTATTATACCTATTATGATATAAGTACCTAATGTTACGCTATTATAAGATACGAACAACAAATAATAATTAGGGTCACACATGTAAATAAATCTAAGGAAAACAGTTTGTAGCACTTATTTGTTAATACTAATATGATTGTCAGCAGTATTAAACAAGTAAACATTGCAAATAACACCGTCAAGATATTTTTGTTGCGGGTGACAATTTGCTTAGACAGCGAAAGATCAACGGATGCCTGGCTTGGAGTATGACGCACTAGGCGCCCTCATAATCGACAGAGTTTATATACTCGTATCTATGTTCCGCTATTTTTCTAGCAGGGCATTCAGTGTGTCCCGTTTTGTGGTCACTGGGCTTTTAAAAGCAAGTCGCGCATCTCGGAGTGTCAGCTTTCTTCGCGCATTCGGACATCGTATGACCTGCGTCACCGCAGTGACCACATGCGGAAAAGGAAGGAAGTAAGTAGGAAGGAAGTAGGTTTATATACATAACGTTTTAGCATTATTTTCTCAAGTAAATCGTACCCATTCTACTTCTTTAACTTTTGGCGATAGAATGTTGAGTGTAAGTCTCTTCTACCTAGTCGGTTAACCACCTTCATGGTCCAAGATCCCAGGGCCGCCAGACCTCCCTTTTTTTCTCATGAACAAAATGTGTGGCATCAAGTAGTATTAGTACATACCTGCTAACTTGTGCTGACGGACAATTTTTAGATATTAGTTGCCGAAGTTACGTAAAAATATTACAATTTTTTCTCAAAGGCCCAGTGCTGATTTTTTAATGTGTTGTAAAGAAGGTTGTTAAAAAAAATATTATTAACACTGCCAGATGCCAATCTTGAAATCTCTTAACCATTTTCGGGCCCAGGTTGGCCACTGGAGATATAATCTGGCCAAATGGGGTTTCCTCGATTCATCCCAAACAGATTGTCAGTGTGGAGGATATGCCTCTCTGCAGGATATGCTCCACAACCTATTCTGCCCATCCTACAGAACCACTTGCACCTTTCAAGATTTAATCGAAACAAACGTTAGAGCTGTGCAGGAGGCTACATAATTTGAGTTCATCGACACGTAAAGAATAAGAAGAAGAAGAAAATTTCGAACCCTAATAAAACCTATAATATATGACCTATTTAGATATAGTTCTCTATGGTAGCCCGCTATCTGTTGAATTGTCAAATCTGTCAAATATTTGTGAACGTTTTTTTTTATAGTAGAACAAATCTTGGCCGAATGGCTCAACTTCTTTGGAATTTAGGTAATCTAGTCAATGATCCTTCAACAGCTATATTTCATGAACTACGGTTACGAATATCAAGCAGACCACATGATATTGAAGAAGCCACAACGACCCGGAGAACATCAAACAGAGCACATGATACTAAAGTAGCAACGGCCCCGAATGCATCAACTGACGTTCATGTCAAATGTACCCAGCTAGCTGATGCTGCTTGCTCTACTAATTTACAAAGCAGCAGCTCTTACGCGTTGAGGAGAAGCAAGCGACCAGAGAGTCATTCAGTATCTGTTCAAGCTGGGAGAGGTTCGACTAAGTGTCGCCAAGTAGGAGTCCAGTCTCAGGGTTATGTTTCACCCGGCAAAGAACATAAGTCTACGTGCACCGAGCCAAAACCTTGTTTAGATCGCAGCACTGATGCCCCATTAAACGACGTCAAAGATGCTCAAACTACAACACACAAATTAAAAATTTGCAAACTACATTGCGATGTAGTTCTAGCCCTCCGTGAGTCGCAATTTGAGAGGAATGAATCTGAAAAATCAAACAGCAAACTTGCTCAGTTAAAATCTTCAGTTAGTAAAATTTTAAACGCTTTAAAAATTGAAAAAATACAAAGTCTACCACACTGCCATGCGACGGAGGAAGAAATCATACAATTATACAGATGTGCGAGTTTAGATATGAACGTCAAGCAAGAGCCGAGGCTACGACCAAAATATAAAACACGAAAATCTGTCAAGTTAAGGCGTTGAAAACTGTGTGACCCTAAAACAAAGTGTCATGACATTAATTATGTTCGGAAACAAGAATAACACGGGACGTAATTGAATTTCCTCATGTCGCGTGACAATTACCGCAACTCTGCAAAAGTAAACATGTTTTGTGAGAAAGATACAAGCCATCGTTCATTATGAATATGATCCAATTATTGCTAATGTCAATGCCTTATTCATCTAATAAAGTTATAAACTCCAGATTTAACGTTATAATTTGTTAGATACACACTCGAGCCTAGAAGTCTCCAAAATGTGAGTCAACTCAACGTCGTGTTAGGATTTGATGTTCTATAATATTATTAGTAATATTATAATGTCTACTTTTCTATACTAATAGTATAAAGAGGTAAAATTTGTTTGTAAGTTTGTAAGTTTGCTATCCTATCCTTTTCCCAACTTTGTTGGGGTCGGCTTCCAGTCTAACCGGATGCAGCTGAATATCTGTATTTTACATGAAGCGACTGCCTATCTGACCTCCAGAATCCAGTTAGTACTGGGTAATACGGTACACCTTGGTAAGACTGGTTGTCAGACTTTCTGGTCACTGACTACCTGTAACGACTGTCAAAGATCTACAAATGACAGCAGGTAATCTCCTGAACCAATGATCTAATTCTAAAAATTCTTTCACTGGCAGTAGTGACATTATTCGAGGGTAATATAGGCTATAAATTATATTTATATCTTGCATATTAGCCGAGCTATCACAATTTTTGCGGACGAAGTCGCGGGCGAAGTGCTAGTCTATACTAATAATAAAAAATAAAAAAATAATATATAAAAGGAAAGATTTGATTTTTTGTTTGTTTGTGTGTTTGTTACGATTTAACTCTAAAACTATCCGACCGATTTTAAAAATTCTTTCACCATTAGAAAGCTACGTCTTTACTGAGTATAATTATATAGATCGGACTAACTTACCTAGTGACGTCCGATCCTTAATTATGTGAAGTAATCTCGTCCTCATTTAGTACTTGTAGTTTGCATTTCTTGCTAACTCGCTATCACATTTTTTTAAAGATGAATCGATTTCATCAAAACGAATATGTTATCTGTGGTCCGGTCTTGGCGCGTTTTCTGGACATCTGTCAACTCATTCTTTCAAAGCATATGATCGGGACTTCAAGATGACCGATACGGTTATCTATCGTAGTCCCGATATATTAGACAACACAACTTTAAAAAGGGGTGTAGATAAGACACTTTAAAACACATATAAGTAGGCTGATCTTCTGGGAAGGGTTGGGATACAATGAGGACGAGATTACTTCACATAATTAAGGATCGGACGTCACTAGGTAAGTTAGTCCGATCTATATAATTATGCTCCGTAATCTCGTCCTCATTTAGTACTTGTAGATGTTCAAATAAGAAAGTTGTGTTGGTAATCTAGTCAACATCTTATAATCATTGAACAATGCAACCTAACATACTATTCTGATTATCATTACTGTACTAATTACACATTTATTTAAATAAAAGGTAACATAACATAAATCTTCTCTAACTCAACAACCTGTGTCATGATAATCTTATAATGAGCTTAATTACTTTAATCAGATAGTTACCATTAACATTAAATTTAATCAACCAACAATAAGAAGCAGTGTGTTCTATATTACAGAGACTATATAAAACACTGCTTGTGCAAAAGCACTAGAATTTAGAATCACTCCTCATAGAGAGGAGGCCTGTGTCCCAGCAGTGGGAACATTAATAGGCTGATGATGATGATGATGAACTATCTCATCTCATATATCTAGGTCTCATAATAAAAGCAAGCAAAGTTGAGGAATTTGTGGTCCAACCAGCTGCTTATTCTTATAACGTCAATATTAAAACCCACCTCAGAGGATTTTTTTTTATTTTTTTTTATGCAGAAGCATGCCTTGTGCTGTGTGATGTGAATTTGGGAGTATTTATTCCACTATTAGTTAGAATTTGTTTCATCCACTTACTAATAGTTGCAGTAGTGGCGGCACGATATGGTTTTCTTATAGTTATAATTGGTGATTTACAATCTTGTCTTATAGGTATTTTTTGTAATATCTAGATAGAACAAAAGGGTAGTAGCAGAACACACAGACAAATTCTCCTTAAAAGATGGTAGTATCAAATTGGGTTGATATCTACTAGGTTCAAAGGTTTTAATAATTTCTGGAATGTTTATGTTAATAATTATCCTGATTACAAGAAATGTTATCAGTATACTTATGAGAGACAAGGTTCGAATTCTGTGTGCAAGGGCTATTATGGTAATTTAATTTTTGGTTATTAGTTCTAAACTAAGGGTTTCATTAGGAAATAGTTTACACAAATAATTCAAAACGATACTGAGATTCCATACTACTTCATATTTGGGGTTCTTAGGTCTTAACCTAAATATATCCCTGAAGAACCTTGACAGTCGGTCATCTAGGCCAATTTGGGGCCCTAGAACTAGAGAAATTGCTAACTTAATGGTATTGAGTGAGCTATTTATGATAGTCCCTCATTAAAATTTTAGTCAGAAAAGATATAAATAGATAGACAGTGGGAACTGAGTCTAGGAGAGGGTCAATATCTTGTTCTGACAATAAGAAATCCCTGATTCAGAGCAGATATCGTATCACTTTTATGAGGGGGTTCCATTATTATTCTTTCAGAAATAACCTTGGGTTCAAATTAGGGAAACCATGGTTGTGAGGGCCATTAAGGTACTACAACAATGCCTGTTGCCCCTTCCTTTTTTATTTTCTGTAACATCTTACTAATAAGCGCAAATGGTGGGAATGTATAAAAGAAATCTCAATACCATTTGACAGTGCATGATATATTAGCATTATTATTATTATTTTGTGCATTATTTATTATTATTATTATTTTTATTATATGTCTGAAATAAATGAATTTATTATTATATATACTTAATTTTGACAATTAGTGTTAAACTTGTTTGCCAACAAGTCAATCTGAGGTTTAACAATAATAGTCTTGTAAGCTACATATATGTAAGTCACATAATTTCTATTCAATTTCTGTGTTTGGATGCCTAGATCCAAATGTGTCTTTCCTTACACCGTTGCCACAACTTTCTGGCTAAATTATTATGGTGGGGAAAACGAGTGCCACCATTTTATTGATGTGGGCTATGGCAGTTGTGTTATCTATTTAATTCTAAGTAAAACTTCACAGTGTCTGAGTGTGCTTGCAAATTTTTTCAGCCCTCTAAATGCTGTTAATAGTTCAAGGTAATTTATACGAAACTTTTTATCATCAGTTGTCCAGTGCCCATGGCTTCTGACATCATTATATACCAGACCCCAGCCAGTTTGTCAAGCATCAGAAAATATTTCTAGAACAAAGTCAAATAGTTTTATACTGTTGTAGGTTGTTGGAATGTGAGACAACCACTAATCTAGTCCTATCCAAATTCCTTTTGTGATAGGTAGCAGGGCCTTGTAATTTTTATTATTGGTTTGTTAATTTTCATAACCTTGGTGTAAGGCCAACCATATTCCACTGTTGGGCATGCAGCAACAAGTATACCTAGCAACTGAGCAAATTCTACTGCTTTGCATAAATATTTTAGATTTAAAATTATTTAATAAGTTAGGGATGAAATTTTATCTATCTTCTTCTGATGAACAGAAAACCTATATAAATTGACAGCACTGTCTGGGTTCTAAGGCACTCCTTTTAGTATTGACAACGAACCCTAGTTTTTTTTTTTTTTTTTTTTTGGAAAATTTGATTTGTCGACACATTTTTCACTTATCATATGAATCACCAAGGCACAAAATATCACCCAGATATAATATAGAAAAGCAACCCCATTAACCTCAGGTGACACATAACTGGCTTCATAATCTTTGTGAACACAAATGGTACTATGCTAAGCCCAAATGGAAGGCATGTAAACTCAAACAATGTATCTTGAAACTGAAACCGGAGAATTCTATCATATTTTGTATGGGTAATAAGTATTTAAGCATTTTTAAAATCTATAGTTGCCATAAAACAACCTGGGTTTGGTCATGAGTTTGGTTGCTGTCCTTAAGTCTTCTAGCTTGAAGTGATGGGTATTAATATATTTATTAAGTGTTTTGAAATTTAATATAAATCCAAGTGCCATCTGATTTTGGATGCAAAACTATGCTGGATAAAAATTGATTGATAAACATCATTCAATAGCACCATAACTTTAGGAGTTTATTAATTTCCGTTAAATAAGATTGCTTTCTTTCTGACTGAAGTTATTGTTTTTAGGAATGGAAGTTTGAACTGGAATTTCATAAAAGTGTTTTTTATAACCCTTGATCCAATCGTTGTATTGTTGGATAGGTGATAACATTATTCCAGACTTCAGTGAAATACTGCAATGTACCAGTCTACCTGAGCTAGACGTATTCCTGCCCCCGACGTCGCGGCTGGCGCCTCTGTGGTGAGTGTAACTTGTCCTGTAGCTTATCCCCGAACAGGTACTCAGATATTGGAGTCTGCCCCATTAGCTTCTTCATTTCCATACTGAGGCCAGGCAGGATTAGGGAGCGTCTGGTGATGCATTTGCATGATAAATGTGATAAAGTAGTCTGGCTGCATCACATAAGAGTTAAAATTTGATCACTACTCTCTTAGTTGGTGATTAGATTGTTTAACAATCAAGGAAAAAACTTTGCCTATTGATGTAATGGCAGCAGCCGAGGTGATCTGCTGCCCCCTGATTCGTTGGTCCCTTTTTACTCCACCACCCTCAGTGCGGCTGCCACTTCTTCATTTAGTTTTTAAATATTTCCTTCATTAGGTGATACAGGACAACTGTCTGTAGTCAGAAGTGGCGGAATAGGTGATAATTGATGGCAAGGAGTAAATGGTATGTGGCGTAATGGGGAATAGCTGTCGCGGCAAGTCAGGCTGCGACGGAATTTATCACGTGTCTCACAACTTCGGTCGCGATACCCACGGATTCTCGAGCGTGTTCGACTGGAGCGGGTTTCATACTCGTCTAGAAAGAATAGTTAGAGTTAGGCCTCTGACTGGTCGAGTTTAAATCCACGGCTAACCTCTCGTGATAGTTCTTGAACTATCATTGCGTCCCTACTGCATCCCTTGGGATGCAGTAGGGACGCAATTATGAACAACTGAATGTGTAGGTACACCATCGGCTGACCTCTCGTGAAAGCTCTTGTGATGTCGTTCTACTGTAGGATGGCTTAGATCATCGGCTAAACTCTCGTGAAAGCTCTAGCGATGTCTTACTAATTGTTGGCACAATTGGTGTTCTCATGGTTAACCTCTCGTGAAAACTCTAGAGACATGTGCGAACAACTGAACGTGTACACCATCGGCTGACCTCTCGTGAAAGCTCTTGTGATGTCGTTATATTGTTAGATGGCTAAGATCATCGGCTAACCTCTCGTGAAAGCTCTAATGATGTCTTAATAATAGGTTGGCACAATTGGTGTTCTCATGGGTAACCTCTCGTGAAAACTCAAGAGACAAGTGCATCTTATGCCAGGATGCCAGGTACTTCTAGGAAAAGGCGAGTGTAGGTACTTAAACAAAAAAGCTTACCAGATTTTCGATGACGACTCCGTTTTCGCTTGTTCGACCGATTTTCTAGTTCTCGCAGACGTTCGTTGAGTTCTCTCATATTTACGCCTCGTTTTCTTCGATGTTTTCCCATCTCGGTTTGGTAATTACAAAATTATCAGAACTTTATTATCGGAACCGTGACCTGCGCGCTTCACAAAAAAGTACAATGAGTTGACAGATGTCCAGAAAACGCGCCAAGACCGGACCACAGATAACATATTCGTTTTGATGAAATCGATTCATCTTTAAAAAAATGTGATAGCGAGTTAGCAAGAAGTGCAAACTACAAGTACTAAATGAGGACGAGATTACGGAGCATAATAGGCTATATTTTATCCCCGTATACTCCCACGGTAACGGGAACTACGCGGGTGAAACCGCGTGACGTCCGCCAGTAATATATAAAATAAGCTTTGGGATTCACGTTTTAGGAGTCTCTTGAGAACCAACAGAATTCCAGCCGGTAGTGCTACAGAAAACGGACCCTCCACATCATTTATTTACGTTGTCTTAAAAAATACATTAAAAAGTAATGGAAGGCAAAAGCTTCATTTGTAATTGATCCATTCTTCTTCACTTTAATTTCTCAGGAAGTTTTAATATAGCTACGTTTTCTGAAACTCTACATTCCGAGCGAAAGAATTAATTAATTAATTGTTTCTCTTCCTCTTAAACGTTTTCACATTGAAACTAATATTATGAATTATATTGTTTCATGAGTTATTTATAAAACTGCTTGGAGTATTCTCACTAAAGTGTTATTGATTTGCTAAATCTGTTTACCTATTTACCTTTGGAATAGCTAATCTGAAACTTTAACAAATTCCAACGATTACAATAACTACTTATATAAAGTATATTAATTAGTCGCGCGTTGGCCGAAATACTAAATTGAACACAGAATCATTTCTCACAGAATTTAACTTCTCGCTGAAGTCGGCCGTTTTAATTCAATGACTATTGAAGGGCCCACTGCTTGATGTGCTGACCTCAACAATGGCGTTGATTTATCACAGATGGTTTCATAAAAACATGCTATTTTGAAATGTTTCACACAAGCGTCCCAGTGCCCTTCGATCTCTGACCCTTTGGACAGCTATAAATGACCGGCGCCGGAACCCCTCTCCCCCCACCCTGCGTTACTCAAGTCCCAGTTAAATTAATATTCTTCTTCATTTCACCCTTAAAAAGTTCCCCGGAGTTTAAAGATGGGAGTTGCTATTGTTTGTTTATTTAGATTTGTCGTCAAAATTAAATTGATTCTTTAGACAGTGTCAGCAAGTGATGCGGGTCATGATTCGTGAAGACTAGTCCATGTAGGATTGTAGGTGCTGCCAACACTATGTAATTAGCTCGGACGAAATCTTACCATGTTTTAAACAAAGTCCCGTGGACACGATGTCGACATCTGTTTACGACCCATATTGTATTGTATATTTTTTTCTTTTCTTCATAAACAAAGACAAGGGATCAGATGCTGCGATACTATTGGTTGATGAGGGTACATAAGCGCTTCGATAGCGGCCTGATGCTGCAAACAAAAAGAGACGGATTGGTGGTAAGATTTCGTCCGTTGAGACTGTAAATACAACACTAGTTCACTATAACAAGGCCAATTCTATAGAAAGGAGGCAGAAGCGGTAAACCACTTTAAATGTACCGGTCTACTAAATAATACATAAGTTGACCTGATTGAACTTGGAAGTTGGTCGTTCATCTTAATTTCCTTCTTGCCTTATCTTACCCGAACAGCAGTAGTCAATATTTGATTCACCACTCGGCACTACGATCTAACTAATCGTAGGTATAAGTATAGTTTGAATGTTTTTTGTTAGGGTAAGGTATGCTACTTGTTGACTGGATATTCTCAATTGGTAATATTTTCATGATAATCCTATGGCATTGCTGAAAAAAGGTAGAACTCCAATTTTTTACAGGTATCGGAGGGTATTTTACATACAGTTACGAGAAACGATTTTGACAACAAATTTTATATGCGTCATTGTCAATACGCATACCTACCTATAAAGGGTGTAAAACACCTCTTAACGAAGCCGAAAGGCACTTGTTCTTCCCGTCATGGCGATCATTTTTTTGTTCTACACCATGCCTGGGAACCTTTTAGTTACGGAGATATTGGGGGTCAAAGTTCCAACTTTTTGACAAGTTTTTTTTTTAATAGAAGTTTTTAATGTATGATTTTTACATTAAACATCTCCACGACCCCCGTACTATTCAATCCATCCATCAGCACAATGTTTTGAGTGCGTTACTTTGAGTTCTACCACAAAACATAATTTTTCACCCCAAAAGAAAAGTCGTTTCCCAGCAATAATTTTCGCGTAAAGTTACTTGGTTTTATGTACAGAATGCTTGGTTGACGGCTTCGTGATGAGGTCTTTTACACCCTATAAAACTGGACACGAGAATAGAGACGACCACACGTAATATCGATAAATCTGATCGCAAGCTCTATGGCCTGGGAATTATTTAAATATGGCAACCATCTGTCACGTACATTGGTAGAGCCTCGTCAATCAGCGGCCAGTTCCACCATGTGCGATTAAGGTTCACGATTCGTTTGCATGTGGCACGATAGTTAGCTCGATACGAAACGATAATAAATATGATAATAATCGACGTCAAGCTTTAGACAATACAGTTTAATGTTGCCTACAGTCTAAAATCCTATAATCCTTTAATAGGGGTCAACCCGGTACAGCGGTAGGATTATCTTTCAAGTTAATTATGAAATCAAGATACACGCACAATAAGCTACACGTTGATTTATTTCGTCGAAAAGAATTTGACCGTATTTTGACGGTGAAATGGAATTATACCCAATTCAACTAATAGGGTTGAAAGCTGTGGCAGATAGTTGGTATTTATAATCAAGTTGATAAACTTCTGAAAGGGATCAGGAAGTCGGTTAATCTCATTATCTGTCGCCGAAATAGGAGCATAAGTACCTACCTACATACCTTTAGTTAGTGAGTAGAGGTACAGTCGTGGTCTTTTCCGCCTGATCAGTAAAATTTTTTTTTGTTTAAATTATGCGGAGGCACCGAACCACGCCCCCTTAAAGTTTAGGCCTATTAGGAAAGCGTCAATTTGGCGCGCAAAATAACAATAACTCTCGTTTGGCGTGTGTCGTTAGTGCGCTCGGCCGATTGGTATTGTCTTTCATTCATTATTTCTGTACAAAGTCAACGGGGCGGGGCCAGAGCGCGTTTCTATGTTGCGAGTGCAAGCAAAAATTTGCTTAGTGGTGATCAAGCGGGAGTGTCCTCGATGTACTATCGAGGACACTCCCGCTTGATCACTATGTACTATAGTCAGCGTATTAATTTAATTTGATTTGTTTAATTTATTCTGATTTATTAATTTGTTGACTTAGATTTTGGATTTATTTTGATTTAATTTGATTGAATTTGTTTTGTTTAATTTATTCTGATTTATTAATTTGTTGACTTAGATTTTGGATTTATTTTGATTTAATTTGATTGAATTTGTTTTGTTATAATTCTATAATTTAATTCTAGTTCATTGAGTCTGATTTTATTTATTATAATTGTGTTTTTTTTTTTATCTTTTACTAATTTTTATTTGGCAATGGGTGTTATTTACCTGAAATAAATGGATTTATATTATTATACGGAAGTGTAACTTATTAATGTAATTAATTTCGGGAGCAAACAAAATAGTTTTTACCAGTACTGATTCTATCCTCATTCCCCACATACTTACATTTTGTGATTTATTTCGTAGAAATTTACAGAATTTACGGAATGATAAAAACGACCAAGTAAAACACTTTATGAAATAACGCAAGGTTTATTTATTTACTTTATGTTTATGTACACACAGGAAAAGAACGTTATAAATAACATTTGAGTCTAAAGTCACTTCGAAAGTTCATGTGATGATTACTTTCGTGCTTACTAAGAAACGACTATAATTATAGACTATTGTGATTCCCATTTATTTTCTATCAGTAACAACAAGAAATCTAAATGACAGTCATAAAGTTTTACGACATAACAATCACTGGGATATTGATTCTCACAGATCAGATCAACAGGATAAAGAACCACTGCTATTGGTACTTGACTACCAAGTTATAGCTATAAGTGCCTTTACGAGTATGGGCTGTGCTTATGGGTTTTTTTATACGCGCTGTTCGGTATGAATCAACTGTCATCTCTCAGAAAAGTTTTGAGCAATTCGTCTTAAGTGCATAACTTGCTGGGAAAAGGTGCTTTTACTTATATTTGGTTTTCATCAGCTTATAATGTTCCCGCTGCTGGAACACAGTTCCACTGTGAGGTGAAGCAAGTCGTTGTTGTCCGCCAACTCGGGTTAGTGGACGTAAAATGTTTTTTTTTTTTGTTCCAGGACATGTCGGATTCCAGACCATTTTTCCTTTAGCGTATTGAGAGCAGTGGTGATAAATTATCATCATACGAAGGAATGTATCTACCTATTACAAATAAGTCGAAGTCATCACCAGTGGAACCACTGCTCTATGAAACTGTATATTGTAGTTTAAAATAAAACGATTTCATAATAATATTACGTTTCGTTACATTCGGTAGCGGTACCTCATACAAGTCCAGAAGCTTGGCTTACCCTATAAACTACTAGTCCTGACAATTTATTGGCTTGTAGATTGTGTGCTTGCTGCTTGCCCTAGCTTGCTGTAATGTGGACCCCTAGGCACGCCACTGGTTACAGTAGATACATGATGCAAAAGCTTCACATCACAGAGCTTAATGGTCGCGCTGTACAGTAGGATTACTCTCCTGATTTGCTTACTAATCGTTGAATATAATAATAATAATATATATAATAATAATATGTTTTATTCAAGAAAATGTCACAGAATTTTACAAATATCTTTTAGGCTATATTTTTCACAACGCAAAAGAATTTAACATCTGTAGCCGAACTAGGCAAAAGCCTGTATTCCAGCTATCAGTGCCAATCCCCTCAAATAATTTATAATCGTTGAATATAATCTTTACTTATATGTATCATCCAGACAAGAATCTTCGGGATGTAATGGCGGGTAAACTATAATTTTCGCAAATGCCTCAAAGCCTTCGACACTTCAGACGAATAACTTTAACGATTCAATGAACGTGTGCGCGAAACTATTGAATACTAAGTTTACCACGAGACACGAGATACTATAACACGTCACACTGCGTGACTTCGCCTAAGTCTATTTTCTGTTACTAGATATCGTCACTTGTATTATTTTAGCAGCCATGTTATACCTAAGACTCTAAGCTAAGCACTCACGTACACGTGGGGAGGTAGGTTTCTGTAGGTTTGTAACAACATCAAGAATAATCGACACCTTACATGCTGCTGACGCTACACATGGTAATACTCTGACTTGACTGCTTGAATTTTCGCGTTTAATAAGTACAATTTGATATCTATATTTCTGAACAGAACATCTCTATAAATAATATATAACATAATAAGTAGGCTTGTAAAGGGAAAATTCAAAACCTAAATCTATTTTCCATCATTCGATCCTATTAAGTTTGCGGATAGAAGTGCCATCGTAAAATAAATGTATTCCTCTTCACATTGATGGACTTGACCCTTATTCAAAAGCTGCTAACCCCTCTGTTGTTAAAACTTCCTTTTTCTGATTCAGAGCATCGATATTCTCGGAATAAAGATGTACTTAGAGCTTATTCAGCCACCTTCATCTCGAACCATTTCAACAGCAATTTCAAGATCAGACCTAATAGTGACCGTTTTACCCGACTGAGGAGGCTAATGTGTTTATCAGAATAGGTATATAATAATGTAGGTATGTTTGTTCCTTTGTGGCGCTCTAGAAACCAAATGCGTGGGCCATTGATGAGTCTTCATCAATCGATTTGTCATCTTGCGAGTGTCTTAAAAGCATGACAGTAATCAAAATTGAAAAAGGCGACAACCGGACGCCATTCTGTGAAAACATTCAAAAGGTGAACTATGTCATGGGGGTATGTCTGAATATGTATTTCGCATAATTTCATTTTTTTTCGAATACCCATTTACGATGTATAACGTTCTAAAGTTGGTAATTCGAATGACAGGGTGTAAACAACCTCATCACGAAGCCGTCAACAAAGCATTCTGTACATCAAACCAAAGTGAAAACATCAAGATTAATCTTCTGTGAAAAAAAAAGTGAGTAAATAAAAAAGTTGAAAATATAACAGTAGTTACAAAACTAAAAAAAGCGCATTTGAACGCAGGCGGGACCCATTCCGGGTTTTAATAATTTTATACTGCAATGGGTCCCGGGAGCCTGCTTCCAAATGCACTTGTTTTTTATAACGACTATTGTTTTTTTGTTACAACTGAATTCACAATCCAGGTACAGAAACTGGCTCCTCACACCAGCCAGTGCGAGATAAACTCGATACAAAAGAAGCTTACTTAACTTAATTATTAGTTTAGAGAAGTTACGATTTCTTGTTTATATACAATTACCATTTCTTGCGAAACTCTCGTTGCTGTTATAATATTTCATGATAACAACGTAGCTCGAAAGAAAAAGAAACGAGAATTGGAAGCACAACAACACAAATC
This sequence comes from Xestia sexstrigata, assembly GCA_941918905.2. Classification (NCBI taxonomy): domain Eukaryota; kingdom Metazoa; phylum Arthropoda; class Insecta; order Lepidoptera; family Noctuidae; genus Xestia; species Xestia sexstrigata. The sequence goes on along the minus strand of OW799207.2, from coordinate 12,542,848 downwards.
AACAACCAGCTGGTGACATTTTTTCCTTCCTCGCATATTCCACGGTATATCGTTATTATTCAAATATTATACGAAACGTTGTATGCCTTATCGAACTTTGATAGGAATCCGTTAAGTAACAATTCATTGAGTACTATAGCTATGCCCCGCGACCTTCGTCCGCATAAAATAATTAAAAATATTACTTCCCTTACATAGGGTTTTCATTTTTTTTGGCCGGAACCCATTTTTTTAAATAAAATTACTTATAACCTCAGCTATATGCCGATGTAAAGCACATGTAAAGGGCCCGTCAAAATTGGTCCATTCGTTTCGGAGATTATCCAGAACAAACAGACAGAAAGTCAAAATTTACAAAAAAAAATGTACATACTTTCAGGTGCATTCAGTAAAAAGCTGAAATTTCAAACAGACATTTTAGTTTTATTTATTTGTATAGATTTTCTGAATTCACTGAACGCAACATGTATTGACAAAGCGGAATACTTGTTTCACGAGAATAGCTGCTATAAGTCGCATTGAATGTCCGAAATATTCTCCAACACTGAACAATGTTCTATTTTAAGATAGTATTTCATAACGCTTTGTCCGTTATAGATCACAGTTCTACCAGGTCAAACTGACCTGTTATGAAATGGACGTTACGAATGGATAATTATTCAGTGCTACCCGTCACACCTTTTTGTTTAGAAGGTTTAATTAACTGCCATGTATGTTTGTTAGTTAACAGTTTTGTTTAAATGTAGTGGGGTTAATCATACTAAATAATTATGACTATAGAGGACACTCTCGCCTGATCACCACTAAGCTAATTTTTGCTTGAACTTACAACATAGAAACGCTGTCTAGCCCCGCCCCGTTGATTTTGTATAGAAATAATAAATGAAAAGATACCGATCGGCCGAGCGCACTGAAGACTCACGCCAAACGAGAGTTATTGTTATTTTGCGCGCCAAAGTTGACGCTTTCCTAATAGGCCTAAACTTTAAGGGGCGTGGCTTGGTGCCTCCGCATGATTTAAGCAAAAAAAATTTTAACTGATCAAGCGGAAAAGACCACGACTGTACTTACTCACTCACTTATAAGCCTATTGCTTTCATTGCTCGCAATTATCTTGATTTTAAAATATAAACATAAACCGGACACTGCCCTACAAACATTAAAATTAAGTTTCAGAAAAACAGGAAAGAGCAATCTGCGTTATCTCAACAGATAAAAAGATAATCCAAAACGAAATAGCAGTAAAGCGACGTATTTAGCTACTAAGTGATTTAACTCTTTCTGCCTAAACACCGTTCATACTGTGATACAGATCATAAATCCTGTGGATAGTCAAATGATGTGACGTCATAATAATAATTTACTGCTGTCGACGGCGGCTGACAAAAGCGGACGTGACTCGACTGAAAGACTTCACGAAGGCTCCCGATTTGATTAGCTGACTTTTAGTACTTTGCATCCCTTACAAGTCACCCTTGAAACGAGAAACCTTTTAAAAACATGCGCCCTTCCAAAGAAACCTTTGAATTGTGAAGGATTTGAATGATTGAAAAAATATGATCCTTGACATCAATCCACTCCGTTTGGGCACATGTTCGGTTATTTCCTGACATGTATGTATGATAAAAACTTCCCTTTTATTCATGCTTGAAGCATGTAGTGGATTGAAAACATTTTTTTCTGTTTGTAAAATTTCAGTGAGAGCTCTTTTGGTTGACTCATCCTGACCTGACTCTATTTAAAAAATGTCTATTATTAAACAGTAGATGCTAAAACACATTGCTATAGTTCAAAGACTAGCCTTCAAACCGGCTTAGAGCGATGAACAATGGATTTAGTTCGGAGCGTCAAGAAATTACTTCCACGAAATAAAGCAAGCGTCAGGCAGCCATGAATTTGTGGTAAAGGACAATATTGAAACTAATCAACGAATAATTTGTTTTGAAATCTTTAAATGACACATCGTTTGACGAAGTCGAAAATTAATGTTGCGTGCAAAGCAATGAAGCAAGAGTAATAGCTTCTCATTAAAAATCTAATCTCGCTTGACACCCTTTGCAAATTCCCTTTGTTCCAAAATATCAACGCGAAATTCATGTACATTTTCTATGAAATTTATAGTAGGTGGTGTCACCATCACCATCTGGTCTTGTTGTTTGCTTTTCTTGATACCAAAACAAAGACGTTACCTTCAGTGTCAACGTGTCAATGATTTAATAAGCCTCTCGCTTGAAATGATGCAGACAACATTTCATGAATTTCCTTTTTTATGACAGGTTTATTACGGACAGCAAAATTTGGCAAACAGGGATCTTAGGTACTGATCTTAGGCTGAAGAATTAAACTCCATATGATTTATATATCACTTCCTTGGATTAAGGAATGAGCAGTTGGATTGGTATAATTATGAGCAAAAACCCAACTTTGTAAAAAAAATAAAACCTCCATAAAAAAATATTATAAAGGTACGCGTCGAAATGTGAAACTTCACTTTTTTTTGGTTCGTCGGTTATAAAAGCACTGAAATAAAATACACCGAAACAAAAGCTATGACGCAGGTGAAGAAGAATATGGTGGCTTTCAGCCGAGCCCGCCCACTCCGGCTCGAAACACGTGTAGGTACTTACTCCTACAAAATGGACGCTGGTATTGTAACTAAGCCTGAGATAATGCTGAAGGCGATAGATTAATTATTTTAGCCAGCCTACGATCCCCAGGTTTGGGATCATGGAGTAGGGGTGATGTACAAAATGTCAGTAATCACAATCACATTAGTGTGAGCTTGGATCCACATCTTGGCACCATGCCCGTATTATCCTCTTATCATCTATCTATCCAGCATGTTCCTGATCTTATTACCTCATCATTGTGACATTCACGGCTCGTACATTACCATTATAATCCATTTGTATGTTCCATTTTGGATAAGTAGTCGTTCGCATTATTATGAGAATTTTATAACAGAGATTGAGGCAAAATTCGATATAGAACAAATGCATTTCGCAGCATAAACCGAAACATGGACGGTTTTGAAGTGTTTTTACAAAGTCTTGACATAAGCTGTGATATTATCGTACTAACAGAATGTTGGCTGTCAAAACAGACAGTCAACTTACCGTCTCTGAACGGTTTTATTCATATAAAACAGAAAGAAACACCAATACCTACGTGAAGATTAGCTACTTAATATTATTTTTGAAGAAATTGATGCGTCATTTACTAAAAGTACTCACACGTGCAGATTCTATGTATTCGCATCGCTAAAACACCTCTTTTTACATACAGATTACCCATCACAATATGATTGAATCTATAAATTTAATCGAATATTCGAAGCCCGTCGTAAAAATATGGTGACGCGTGTAACAGCACAATATTATGGCAATGATATTGTTATGTGTCGGAGTTAAGGTCTTTATGACCGTAATCTTCATATAAGTCTGCCATTAATCTAATAAAAATATCTCCTTATAATCCCAAGACGGGTGCTGTTGTTTGGTTACTCGTTAGAGTACCGAATTTTTAGGAGCAACTTGGAGATATTCCGTTTCTACATATTCATTACTGTGATAAAATCTACATAGAACAACCATTACACGATTATGCGCACCCGTTGACATTTGATCGTCATTCATAATGGTTGGCTGCCCTACGCTTCTCCTGCGTGACCTAAAAGCAGTCTATTCAAAACCTATCTTTGTGGAAAACATTATTTTTTGATTTCTTTTGGTAATTTCACTAATACCATATTATGTCAAACACCTAAGATGCTAGCTCTCGTATCTTTAACTACCATCTTATAGCTCTGTGTTTGAGACATTTACACAAGACGTTGTTCCAAAAATTGACGTCACTATACAGCACAAATCTCCAAGTATGTTGATTGCATAATCACGTAGCACAATTTAATTTCAAAACCATGCTTTAATTGAAACTCTGAACTAATGTTTATCTTTCACGATCGCTTTCACTCCGAATGTGCTGAAAGGGAACATTTGAAATGCCGTCTAAACAATAATAGGTACTTAACTTATATTTACTTTGAGTTTATCACAACATTTTCTAGTAAATAAGAATTACGATGTAAGTACCATTAACTGTAAAAATAAAATTGTTGTAGGACGTACGTACCTGCCGAATAAAACTATTAGATCTTTTTAATTACGTAAAATTCATTGCGAGACCTTTATTTGGCACCATGAAATACCACCATAACTTTATATCTTAAGAAAACCGTAAAAATCTCCTTTGAAAGCAGGTAATTTAAATTTAAGGAGGGTGAGTCCTTGGTCCTCTGATGATAACGTAATAATAATAATTTATCACCTTCAAAAGAAAAGCCCTCTCTAAGCTGTGAGCTTCAATGGCTAGACTGCATTGAGATAATAATTTAACGTCACGTTTTTTCCGGTAAATATATTTTACGCTGAACAGCTGTGGCATGAAATGTCTGATATGAGCACAAAGCTCCCTCAAACTCGTATAATTTGATGCCTTATTGCACCCTAAATCCTATAATGGCGTCAATTCTGCCCAGATTCGATTACGATCTGTAATAAGAAGAGTTTATGTCTTCATTCCCATTACCAGAGGTCAAGGCCCTGATGAAGTGCAGGAAACATTCAAAATATACAAACTGTAGTATTTTCGTAAGTGCGCTGTTGTGGCAGAACTAACGTAATTTCCGTATAATACAGTCCATTTAATCATAAACAAGGACACTTTTGCTTTAGTTTTCGAGCTCTCGGGAGAAGGGGCTCATCAATTCTGAAAATGAAACATTTGCTAGTCCAAAAAGTTGAATTTATGAAGGTCGCATCCGATTCGCAGAGGAATATGTAGACTGAGCCTCTTGCAAACAGTCAGACATGTTCCGTTTATTATGATTTGAAGATACAGAAATGCTCCAAGAATGTTGCTCATGTAGCAGAAGGTAATATTGTATCTATGATGTCTCCTACCAGTGAACCCTTAAATTAAACTTGTATCATCAGTGTTATGAAACTTGGCAGATTTATTGGCGTCTCATCCTACAGATAGCAATTACTGGTGGCGGTCTTAAGGGAGCACTGACCGGACCACCCAGCCTCGTGTAATTAGGGACCAGTGTTAATGACATATGGCTGACCAAAACTTTGAGCATTGCTCTTCATAATGTTTAGGGACTGTCGTAAATACACAAGCACCTTGCGGTAGTACCTATCACCTACTAAAATTCCATTGCCCCTTCCAATTGTCTAGAAGTTTAGACCCTCTTCTGTGCAACGTATATAGACAGAATAGACGCTCATTAAGGTGTATACCTACATACACCTTACCAGGGTTTTATAATGTGTTAAGTTTTCCACGTAATCATTTAAAACAAGTTTGAGCATCAGGAACTTGAAGGTCTTTAGCTAAACTTTTCCAATGGGAACACAAATAAAAGAGGCCGATATTTTCCTTCTTAATTGCCTAACTTAAGGAAAATGGGCCGAAACAGGCCAAATTAGAAATAGTTTATAGCCGTTGCGCAGATTTATTAATTAAATACTGCGTGTGTAGGTTCACTCATTTAGATAAAGTAGATTATTTTAAGTACGCATCAGGTGGTTAAAGGCGAGCCTGTACCTACAATAGAGAAAATATTAAAAGCCAATGATTATCGTTCGTTGACATTGACAAATAACATCGCACAACAAAATAGTCGATCACATTGTATTCCCGCGGGAACCTTATTTTCCCCAAACACTGAGAACAGTCTGCGTTTTATCTATTAATCAAAATCAAAAACATGGAATATTTCTAGAACTACATAACAGTTTTAAAAGTTTCAATTTAGTTCCGCTAATGGCTTCCAACTAAGCTTTCACTCGGAACAATTTAATATTTATGTTGTTCGTTGTTCAGTAACAACAATTAACAGTTTACATAATAATGATGTTGGGAACATGCTGAGTCCGCGACTGTTCGCAACACAATAATAGGTGGCTCGGTGTTTATCTAAAATAACCTGAGCATAACTAAAGTGGCTATTCACTCAAGCTTCGCCTTCGTGAGAAGGAGAACCCATCCATTGTTTTCTTAAGCAAATGAGAGGCCCTTTAGCGAGCCCGGTATACGGTTACTGCGTCATCAAAACTGTAACAAAATAATGAAATTGCTCCCACTCTTGGTGACAATTTAAACAGAACGAGCCCATAAAGTCAACATCTAAAGTGAAAATATTATATTTATTGCGTTCTTCAAATTACGACAACGAATTTTTTTGGTCGTGAGATAAAGCATTGAAGAGAAGGTTCAAAATAATTGCCCTCTGATGATTTGAATGAATTTGAAAAGGCTTCTCGTAGGTAGTCTTCATTTCTCATGAAGATTATGACAAACCTGAGTTATCTTGCCCTTTGAATAAAGATGTAAGCTTCAATTTGATCTGACATGATAGAGTGATAGAAATCATTTGATGTAAGGCAGCCATTTATATGTTTTACTAAAAAAAAAGGTCTGATTGCATCCAGAGTAAACCTAGTCAATTTTTGTAAAAAAAAAAATATAAAAGCTCTTATAATAAATGCCTGTCTGTAACAGGATTAAATGAGAAATGGCGCGCGAAAAGACATGCGACTTGTAGAAGATTGTTGAGAATAATTTCCGGATTAATCTGCACCCAGTTTAATCTCGGTAGCTGCGGAAAAGAAAAAAATCTAATTGCAAGGAATTGTGTCGTACCTCGTACGACAGGCGCTATTGTATTTGAAGCAGACAATGCGTAAGTACCCAACAGTTTTCCGATACTTCACAATTAAGAGAAAAAGGTTAGATATTTTTTTTTATGGAGTAAATAAAGATACACAACAACAGCCCATAACGTCCACTGCTGGACATAAGCCTCTCCCATGATGGGAGGAAATAATCTCCACGCTTGGCAGGCGGATTGAAGATCGCAGTGATGAAAGACTAACAAAAAACGCTGCTGCCCATTCTCTGGTCTACGGAGGCGCAAGGTGTTCTGCCTCAGACATAATAAAGACTCATCTAACTTAGTTAATCTGGGCATGAAAACGTGGAAATGTGGCTTAAATCGTAGGATATCAAGTAACTGATAATCTGAAATTGTTATAGAGGTACGGTACTTAAACGGCAGGGTTGACCGGCATCACGGTCGATATCCTATCAGTACGACGCGAATCATGTTTCCATGAATACGTAATGTCCCACTTCAGCACATACCTACCTGTATTTTAACATCATACTTACCCCAAATCCATTGAGTATTTGGCGAGCTCCAGCACTCGGCAAGTCGGCATACATTCAGCGTAATTGATGCTTAAAAGAAACGTTTTCACTTCAGTCGTAACGCCCACAGATCTGATTCCGCGCCCAAGTTTATCGCGAGTCGTTATACATAAACATCATCGAATGAGAGCTGAACTCATCGCACGTAATTTAAAGAAGTTTCTGATTCAATTTTTTTTGTTACCCGTTCCGAAATAGTCTCGATTTATGTGGCACCCGTGATCACATTACCTGCCCCGACGAAGTAATGAAGATCGTTTAGTGTTTGGAACAGTTGTGCGGGTTTTATTTCTCTCTCAATGTGTACTGATGTTTACTTTCCAGGAATTTTGGAGCATTTTTTTCATGACTGCTGCTACACTCTGACGGGAAATATTAATAAAATAGTCGAGACAATCAGATCGACGACCTGAAAAACTGGCTGCGGCCTTGTACCGCTCCTTACAGATATGGAATTCGCGCATCGGTTTATATAACATAATTACGCCTGTAATCTCCAAAGGATTACTCAGAGTCAGAAGTTCGTTTCGCCAGTTATGTTTAAGTCCCATGTAATAGTGGGTGAGCCTATTGCACATCAATCGGGCACAATTCAGACTTCATGGCTGCTACTGAGGATTTCCTGATGGAAAAACCAAATAACACCTTGGCCGACCCGGGAATGGGACCCGTGACCTAATGTTCAACAGTCGCGCTTGCAACCACTAGACCAACGAGGCAGTCCGTCTATGAACTTGTTCCTATCGCAAGTGAAACGTAACCTATTTTTGAACCGTGGCACTACTTATACAAAGTGTTGGCGACTGGCTGAAGGGACTGCAGCCTTTTTTAGATATATTTTTTTATTGATTTTGGTTTGGTTCTTTTGTTGCTGAATGTGACGTAATGTGTCCCTCTGCGGTCCTTTGTGTTTGTATTTGCACTCATCATCTCCTAAAATACAGTCCACACGCTCATCAACACAAAGAATAAAAATAATTTATTAGTACTTATATGTGGATGTCGTCTACAAATACAAAAAATTTATACGTCCCATTTGAAAATTTATATGTAATACCTGCGTTTCCTTGAATGGTTTTGTTTCCCGACATCTAAACTGGATGATTTTTATGCGGCAAAACGGGTCCTTAGACGCTTCTCTCAATCTTCCAACCATACAAATGTTTCAGTTTCTAAAGATTTATATTCCGTATTTAATTAAGCCGAAAAGGGAATAAATATTAAATAAGGTTCTGCTTGAACATGTAACACGTGGCATCGTTGTGAACTCAAAGAGGTGTATGTACCTACATACTACGTAGTTAAAACTAAAATTTCTAATCGCAGATGAATGATTAACTAACTAATTAAATACGTCGGTACACACACTAATACCAAGGGCTTTATTTTGTGGATAGGATTTTTGTTCGTCTCTAACAAAATCTATTTTGTAAAATTATTTTCAAACAAATTGTGTTTTTGCAAGCTCACTCAGAAAAAACAAAATTTAGTTAATTCACTGCATAACGTGGATCAAAAGTTTGAATTTAAAAATACACACAGATTTGAGAACCGCGGGAAAAACAACAGATGAAACTATGCGAGGACAGCAGATAGAAAAGATGATTATGATATATCACTGTTTTTTGAAACGCGAAATATGTGCTGAATCCCCGAGAACCGAACAAAGTCACCTTTTTGCAATTCCGACCTTAACTCTCAAAGCCAAGGCTCAAAATATGTTAACTATTTAATGCAATCGTTTTTTGTGGAACGAGATTCAGTATATTCTTCACGTTTTCTGAGTAAATAATCATAGTAAGATGGTAACCAACGTATCCTGTATTTTGTTATGAATAAAATAATAAATAACCGACTATTCTAGTGTGGGGTATGCAAGACAAGGCGAGTATTAAAAAATATGTATCATCTTTATTTACAACATTACTTATATTCGTATTTTTTTACAACTACATACAGTACAGATTTCACAGTCATTTACACAATATTGGTACCTAGCAATACATTAGGTACTACATAATAGACGATTTTCCAAGATTAACATCGCAGAAAATGGCGTCGCGAGACCCTCCACATTCGTTTCGGTCCTCAGGTACTTTGTGCAAAGAACTACTTAGAGGATTGAACTCCCGGAGGGCTATCAAACGATTCGATAATAGAATCAAAAATAAGGATTCGATCTGTCTACAATGGTTTACTTCCATGATTTCAAGGACATACATCGAATATTGCATATTTTTATTTTAAACGATCCTTTGAAAATACAATATTTATACAATTTTAATTGAGTGAGTACTTCAGTACCTAAGTATTTTTATTTTGTGATACACATTACAGATACCTGGTGCAAATATGTGCTTTCGTACGCAAAATACGCGCTTTGACGTGGAGTTGCGGACACCAGTCCGATATACAAAGCAATAATGTGCTTAAAAAATTAATTTGTAAAATTGAACACAAAGGCAGAATCCTATCTATACAATTATTTACAAACAGTACGTAGATGTAAGCAGTTGTAGAATATTTTTATTTTATGATTAAATAATTCAAGTGTTTTGCCCAATATTCGAGAATTGTTTGGAACCTTAAACACGTACAAAGGACCAATGCATAGATATGTTCTGAAACCTCAGTCTCCTAGATATTATACATATTTACTAAGTTAAGTTTTATCTTAATATTAATGAAGTTGTTGTCAAAATGTTTTAAAGCAAACATGTTTGGTCAAAGTAACTTGATGTAACTTTCAATGATTTCGTTAATTGCTAACAGCTGTGACATCCTGCGTCTGGCGCAAGTCCAATGCTTATTTGATATAATTTAGAGCCGTAATAAATTGTATAGACTTCGTGTTTCATCTTAATCGTCACAGTGTATTTTTGTGTTCATAAGCTTTTTCTAAAATATTTCCTTAAACAAATCTTGAAAGAAGTTTGTATAAGCGAACAAGGACCAAATAACAAACAAAATAAGTATTATATAATGGGAAAGTTGGGCACATTCCAAACTTTGATGGATTTTGTTGTTATGTAGCAACCAAAATGTATATGTTTTGTGTATCAGCTAAAGATAATATCTGAAAAATTTCACGCCTCGATTCATAATGTTTATGACATGAATATTGACAAGTTAAGAAATCCAATTTTCTAAAAGTAATCTTCTTACGTTCTCCATCGCGATAGATATACAGAAAGCATTGATTTTGTATTACAGATTCTCAATTTTCCAGCGTACGATTATGTGTGGGATATATTCGAATATGTTGCGACATTAAATGCGGTTCACAAACTGTCTCAATTCAGGATAGATGCCCTCGGGGAGCACCGTTAGAACTTATCGACGCTCACATGAATTGGTTTGAGTCATTCTCACATTAAAATTTACAGAAGGTATCCATACACATACCTGAATCATACAAAGCCCTGAAAAAGATATACTTAGATACACTAATAATTAAAAACAATAGTAAAAAATAAAAACGTCATTACTATCTAAGGATCTAATACAATTTACAAAGTTTGGTAAAAAAAACTTATACACATAGATTACTTTCTACTTTCTAATGTATTTCACTAATACGTCTCTTTCACATATAAAAAGTATGTACAACACTTTTGTTTATGAATTGACTACGTGAGAACAATGCACTTACATTAGGTATTATAATATAATTGCATCAAATATAATCTACACGTGAACATACATAGATTTAATAAGACTGATGAACCTAAAATAATGATCGATCGGTTCATGATAGATACTCAATCTTGTAGACGTACGAAGATTTAGTGTGTATTGACAATTGGATCCTATTCATCACAATTATCTAGTTCAGTCGAAGACCCAGACAGCTTTAGATAGATCTGTGTCTTTGAAGAATTAGATCATGAAAAAATCAAGTTCCTACGAGTAGAATAGAATAGAATGTATGTCATGTACATTATTGTACATCAAAAATGAAACACAACTGTTTTACAATATTGCTAATTCTATGGTTACAATGGCGGTGTTATCGCTGATAACGATATCTTCCAGACAACTTTTTTTTAATTTATACGGGGCTTAGTCGAGCTAAGGAGCTCGTGGCTAAATAATAACAGCCGCTCGGGTCGATCTTTAGGTTAAGCCGTGCTTGCCTAGGTTGGTCTGTGGATGGGTGACCACCCATTACATACCGAGTTTCCTCCGTGCCTCGGAAAGCACGTTAAGCAGTTGGTCCCGGCTGTCATTTTTGATCTTTGACAGTCGTTACAGGTAGTCAGTGGCCCAAACAACACACTGACAACCAGTCTTACCAAGGGGTATCGTATTACCCAGTACTAACTGGGTTGTGGAGGTCAGATAGGCAGTCGCTCCATGTAAAATACTGGTATTCAGCTGCATCCGGTTAGACTGGAAGCCGACCCCAATAAAACTTGGGAAAAGGCTAGGCAGATGATGATGACGGGGCTTAGTCAGTGGTGTACCTACTGCTAATACTACACAAACATGAAACTAGTAGAGGTGTGAAGCAAGCTGTACGTGTGTACATTTTCTATATGACTCCGAATAAAGATTCTTATTTTTTTCACATTAAAGTATATAACCACATTGGATGTTTTTCATTTTTTCTCAGATTAAAATATAACGTTAGAAGTTGAGCGATGGAAGCCTCTGAAGTTGAAACTAAAATTAATGAAACTTCAGACGAGTTTGGAACACTGCTGTTTTATCTTAGTTTGATCCACATTTAGTTCAGGTAGCAACTTCTTATGAATATTAATTTAGAAACTATCTTTCATCAACAAGTTATCGCTACGAACGCGGACGCAAATAGGTATATACTGAATCTTAGAAAAGAATTTAGTATAATTTTCATATAAAGGGTGTAAAAAACCTCTTAACGAAGCCGAAAGGCACTTGCTCTCCCCGTTATTGCGATATTTTTTTTGTTCTACACCATAGCTGGGAACCTTCTAGTTACGGAGATGTTGGGGGTCAAAGTTCCATCTTTTTGACAAGTTTTTTTTAAATAAAAGTTTGTATTGTAAGGTTTGAACACCTCCACGACCCCTGTACTATTCAATCCATCCATCAGCACAATGTTTTGAGTGCGTTACATTGAGTTCTACTACAAAACATGATTTTTGACCCCAAAAAAAAAGTCGTTTCCCAGCAATAATTTTTGCGTAAAGTTACTTAGTTTGATGTACAGAATGCTTGGTTGACGGCTTCGTGATGAGGTTGTTTACACCCTGTATACTAAATTATAATAATATATACTAAAATAGTATACATAAGTGTTGCTTGAAGGTACTTACCTATTAACTTCCTCGATAAAAGTGGTACCAAAGAGGTCACAAAGAGGTTTTTTCTTACTCAATTGGGTCAACCCTGCAGATCGCACTCGATTAGATCTCTTCGAACAATGTATCGGTGAAGGTACCTTTTTGGGGTCTTCGAGTTAACTCAAACAGTAAGCCGAGCCCTTATTAATTCATCCTGGAACCCTACCAAGAGGACGAAGGTCGAAATACCCACCACGGCTGTTTACAATGAAAAGCCCGTCTTTGAAAAAGTTGTAATACGTGGAGCCTTAGTTCTAATAGTGGGCTCACATCACAAAGGATACTGCCATTAATATTGTTTTAGAAATAAATGTTTTGACAAAGTTTCCGGGTATTCGTACCTGAATTTCGCGAACGTTAATAATTCAACGGCACGGTCGCACAGATACGTTTACGACGAGTATGAGCATTGCTCAAGTCTGCGGAAAACAATATCATTCGGAGAAATGAGTGTTCACATTGTTTAGCTGCTGTTCCCGACGTTACGAGCTTAACTAAATATTTTCACGTAATGTTATTATTCGAAACAAAGAACGCAATACTTACGTATTTTCTAACTTTGGATTCGTAGACAAAAAAAACATTGACTTATTATCTAACTAATGTCATGCAAAACTTTGATACAAAAATGCACTTATAATCCCCGTAGGGTTATGCAGAAGTGTATATAATAGCACACTCATATTTTGCCAGTTATATTTTAAAGTCCTTTATAATAGGGGGCGAGCCTATTGCCATCAACCTGGCACAAATCCAGAGATTGAATATTGTCCTATAAATATTAAAAGAGTACTTCTTAAAAATATCAATTAATTGCGTAATTGGACTCTATTTCATTATGGTTTCTTGTCTTAGGCACAAGAGACGTGACCAGAAAACATGGAAGGAACAATCCGTAGGTAATTACGTTTAAGCCTAAGCCTACACATATACTTTAGTAATTTATTAAGCTTTATTTAGAAATGGTTTATTTTGTCAGCGAAAAAATAATCGAAATTAATTATTAGTTCTAATTGCGACATGATCCGGAAATGAAAAAAGTCCAGTAATCCAGCGCCGGTGTCCCGTGCAACTAAGTAACGACTAAGTGCCAACTGGACTCTGGTGGCATACCCCCATTTTACTTTAGAAATCTGTACTAAGGAAGTACCGAAATAAATATAAACTAGGTAAACATGACAGTACAGTGAAATCAAAGAAAGTATTAAGACAAAAAATAGATTTGTTCTGCAACAGTAAGCTAGTTGAAAAAGTCAAGCTCAACAAATGTATTCACGTGTAAAGGTTTCCCTCACCTCTGTTCAAGGCATGAAACTTTTACAACGTAGGTACAACTAATTTAATTAATTTCTAATGTGTAGCTTCGTGTCTTAAGAACAAAATTTGCAATTTGCAGCGAACGCGTGTAACTAGTGTGGAATCAGGTCTTCAACGACACGATAGGGGCAAACAATAATTACGTAACATAAGAACACAAAATCTACACAATTATGAAACAACTTGATACTTATTTTTATTATCCAAAATGACTAGTGAGTCGCAAGTTTCTTCCTTATCATAAACATCCTATTCGTACCTGAAATTATTAAATCTGTTGCCCTCTCAGGACACGATTGACATGTATAGTGTAGTATATTTATAAGGGGCCTATTAATGTAATTATTTTTTAATAAAACTGGGTAAGACTACTCTTCATAATTGTATTATGTTTCAGTTTCAACAAGGGTTTCCTACCTTGCGTATAGGCATGAATACCTAGACACAAAATCCCTGATAGCTGTTAGATTACATTTATATCTACGTGTACCAATACCTACATGAACTCTCTAACTTTGTTGTTTCTGAGAGCCACTCAATTTGTGTTTAACTTTGAATTCCATTCGCTAACAGCAAATGTGTTTGCGGTCAGATTTCACTTAGTTAGACCCCCGTTAGACCAAACAAGAATAGAACAATAAAAACGGTCTGGGTACTTTCCAAACAAGGTTAACCTACAGCAAAAACATTCGATGTCAAAAACAACCGTTAAATTTTAAATACGTACCACATAACGACAGAGCATGCTGACAATCTGAAACATTTTCACAATGGCCTACAACAATTTTTTTTTTAACATTGAACTTACTTAATATAACTGTACAATTATGCTTATAAATAAGTACATAATCATAAATACTAAACGATTTGGTTCGTAGCTTTAATACCTAGTCACTAATTACTAGAACATGTCGAACAGTAAGCACCGCTTTAACTTTTACTTAGAAAATTAATAAAGTTCTTTTCATTGTAATAGAGAAAGTCCGCCTCCACATTTTATTCACATAAAACAAACAAACTTATTCATTGTGCATCCGTTTAAACGATCAGACGATTCAATGACTCGTGGGTCGCTTAAAGTTTGAATGAAGGTACCTTGTGAATGATTCAAAGGTGCGCGACCGACGTTGTCGTCGCGGTGCGGGTGTGCTACGCTTTGGTATTAGGTACGGGGTCCCCCTGTGTGCCCAAGGGTAGCACCTTCCGCGCCAGCCGCGTGAACGTGCTGCGGAACTGTCGGCTCATGCTGCAGTACAGCACGAAGTTCACCGCAGACCCCACCAGCGCCATCAAGTCCATCACCTCGCCTGCGCCAATGGAAAACTAAATCAGTACTGTCCTGTTCAATTTGGCCCATGTAAACTGACCGTGTTTGCTAGTATTAGCACAGTTTACATAGTCAACCATAACCATAAGTAATAATAAGTAATAGTCAACCATAAAGATAAGTAAGTAGATAATACACGTAGAAATTGAAATTAATTTTGTGCTAACTGCTGATTCAAGTTTTTAAACACAAGACACACATAATACATAAATGATAAAAGAAGTTTATTTTGCAAGTAGATTTTTACAAACACTTTTACACGACATTTTTAAAAACTAGATGGGGCCGGTGTTTCGTACCTGCAATTACTACTCTGAGAAGAAACAGCCGAAACAAACTCAGAGGTCATAGTGTCTTTTGAAGTCCAGGCATAATCTTGCTCAATTCACATAAGGACAATGCAGATTAGTGTCTGAGATGGTTTTTTTAAGAAAGAACCACACAGATTTGAGTGGACCTGTCCAGTCAGTGCAAGCATTTGTCAGTTATCGTTTAGCTCGACTTACAACTCAAGGAGCTCAACAAAACGACGAACGCTAGCCCAGGATAAACTAAAGGCAGTCTGTGTTTTGTTAACTTTACTATAATTTCGAATAAATTCAATATACGTTACAAGTAGATACTTGATACTATTATTTCGTGAAACAATTGGCCACAAAAGGGTCGGCGGTCGCTCTTGATATATCTGGGTAATAGCAATTTATCAAACCAATGCTATCGACATTATATTGACACGCCCTAACTATCCGGTACAGACGCCGGCAGGGTTTGGCAACGGAGATTAAATCAAACACTTATTTCTTTTAGTTCAGTGAGAAACAGGTAGAGTAAAATATCACTGTAAAATTAAATTCAAAGGTGAGAGTAAGATTTATGGGAACCTTATACTCGTATTCAATTTCATCCTGCCAAAGTATACCCGTTACAGTTTTCGATTTATAAATGAAACGACTTTAGTTTTTACACGGAACATGCCATGAATAAATAATACTTAGGTACATTATACATATTATACATATGTTATTAATTGATTTATTTTATTATTTTTACTTTGTCTATTTTTTATTATTTGTGCGATGACTATTTTATTATTACTATTATGCTTTATGGATTGTATATCTGAAATAAACGTTTTATTATTATTAGGAGCTAAAATAATCTGGTGGAAAAGTTTCGCCATTTTTAGTTAGAATATTGACTAAGTTTTGTTCTACGACTTTCTGATTCTTGGTAAGTTTACTTTACCTTATTTAAATCTACTGATTAGATAACTTTAAGACAAAGTTCAACACTCCTGCAAAACAGGTTTACCCTTAGTAAACTTGAGAGTACTAATAACTATGTACCTACATTCAAGTTTACTTAATGAATAGGAACTTAATACAATAATAACGTTTCTTATCTTAAGTGTAACATTTGATTTACTGGCTTGAAACTTGGGCTTGTTCAATATAAAAGCAGTTATTTCACGGAATAAATTGCGAAATAAGGCCTCTCTTCGTAAGCCTTGCCACGTCAGGTGTCAATCATCTTGATATACCCACTTAATTAAAGCTTTGCAGGAATGTACGCTCAGGCCCACATAACACAATATATGCATATATATACAATACACACACACCTACTTATACCTTATCCATATATGCTACTACCACTTAATTTCATAAGCAAATCAATCTAAATCTTAATATAATTTGGATCGCCCTTCGCTTGCTAAACTGCTTACGCTGCATCATGTAAATTGATTAATGTTAGTTATGTGTTATGGATATGTAATAAAAATGTGATTTTCTCTTATCAAGAGACGAGCAAGTCGCTTGGGACGAATACATCACTTAATTTGATAAATTATCGGAAGATCCACACATATTTGCCTTTGACAAGTCGCTTCAAAAACTTGTTACATAGGTATCTACTCGTACTAATGACCATCAATTTCATTAAATAAAGTCCGACTAGCACCTACAGTGTTACTGAAATTCATCCAATTTTATTAAAGTTCGCTAAGTGATGTCATTACCTACATAATTGACTCGCTAAAATATTCCACGATATGAAACTGCTTCGATAATTAATTTTTAATTTAAATTTTTGGAATTTTACGTACAGTTCCTTTGGATGTTTATTGGACAATTCGATTGAAGTTGTATATGGCTAGCTCTATCATCTTCTTCTAATATTATGAAAAAATTTCGTGTCACAGTGTTTGTTATCGAACTCCTCCGATTGACCGATTTTTTTGTGTATTTTTGGTAGGTCTGAGAATAGGTCGTAGGCTATTTTTTAGTCTCACACATACACATCGAAATTTCTACGCGAACGAAGTCGCGGGCAACAGCTACTATACCTATATGATTTGAATGTGCATATTATTACAGTTTCCTAATGTATGTGAATAATTTCACCTTGTAAAAATTATTGTTATATTTTAACAAACTAATTCTATAATGAGATCAGTAAAAAAAATATGGTAATAGCTCGTAATATTTGAATGTCTTTAGTTGGAAGTTTTTTTTCTCCAAAATCACATTCGCTCTACACAAAAGTGCTTCGTCGTGCTTCTCATTAAATTTACTTAATTATGTTAGTTCTAGTTAAATTGCCCGATAAAATATACCCATATTTATCAAGAAAATTGCCAACAATGTACCTAGTTTCTCCGAGCTTTATTCTTACATGTGCTACTCGATCATTTTTATCCTTCTTTATAAATATCCCTATTTATTTATCGATATTTTGGATTGAGGTAGAATACGCCGTTAAAATCACCTCGTATTTTGATTTATTTGTGTGTAGGGCGAGGTAAGAAACATCTCTTAATGGGATTACTTCGTCAGTTTTGAACTCATTTTCAGGAGAGATGAGATATATAGTGTACAGACAATAGACTATTTATTAAAGCATTGGAAAGAAAAATCTAAGAAATAATTTTCTTTTATGTATACCTACGGGTTTAAAGTGATGGAACGAGATTTTTTAGACAAAGTACTGCACTAAAAAAAAGTCAAGTACGAGATGATCATTGCCTCGTAACGCACCTGTTTGTTGGTACTTACCAAAATTAATGCTTGCAGTGAACCTGTTAAAGCTTCCATAAAGATATAAAACTATGCAACGTCAGTTTAATTCAGCGCCATATTCAATAACAACCTCGCTAATAACTTACGCTTCGTTCGTACATCAAATAGGGAATATACACGTAATTTTTTCTTTACTTAAATCAATAAAATACAGTACTTTCAACCCAACAAAAGTATTAAAAGTTAGGTTCAACTACTGCTTGTCGCACAAAAATAATATTAAACTCCTGCAATTTTCTACGACAGTTCAAACGTCCGTAGCTGTCGCGGCCATGATGTGACGTGTACATGTATTTTTTTTGACCTTAATAAAATTATTTTACTAATTGTATGTGCTTTATTCAAGTAAAAATTGCAATAACAATATTATAATAAAATTTTAGTGAAACTTTAAGCACTTTTCAAATTAAAGTGTTTTTTTTTTATCGAAACCGATGCGTTTTGAGAGTGCGTTCCATTTCACCAAAAACATTATACATAAAACAGTAAATTAAGTTATGTATTAGAAACTTAAACAAGTGTACCACAATGTTTTTATGCGCCAATAAAAGGCATTTTCATAAATAAAAAGGAAATAAATAAAAATTTTTTAATTGTACCTCCCAGGTCAGCTGCGTGTGCCGAAATGTAAGGGGAATGCTTCAGTATAGCTATACCCAGCTACTTTTATTGGCATTTATTGGCATGTTGTTAAAGAATTGCTATTCCGGATTGATTTCGGGAATCAATCTACGTTTCCGAGTCAGCAATACTGTAGAAAAAAAGACTAAGTAATGGTTTCTGCAACATTAGCTTATGTTCATGTATGGATAGTGAGACTAATTACAATAAGTGATTGTCTCAAATATATCAGAGTTTTTATGCTGCCCATAGGTCTCTGACTGAGCTTTAGATGCCGTCCAGAAATATCTCTCCAACATGCTATATAGTTTTCATCAAGATGTTCTTCCTTCACCGAAACAAATGAAATTGTACACTATGAACATGAATCCGAAAAATCAGAGTTGCGTGTCTTGGGATCGAAGTCGAGACCTGTGACTTGGCAGTCCGCCGGTCACACCACTAGACTATCGCTGCTTATTGGGCATTTAGGCAGCGTTCATTTAATTTTAATTAAATGTTGACTGATTTTTTATCTTTACTATCTTGTAATCATCTCTCAACATACGCAAAAGAGTAAGCCAATGGTGTCGATTCTGTTGTGCACAAACTAAACTTAATTTAGGCTATCTTTTTCTCTATAATAAAACGAGAGAGAGACGGACGTAATTTAGAGCTGTCAAATTTAATTGGAAGTAATATTTCCATACAAATGAAGGGTGCACGTAAAAACATGTCGACTAAAAACACGGTGAAGCTCAAGGCATAAAGTGGTTTGACATCTCTAACTTAGTTCATAGCTATAGCCGTCCTTTTCTCGCACTGCCTTTTAGTAAAAGATAGCAATAGCCTACATTAAGTTTAGTTTGTGCACAACAGAATCGACACCATTTTCTGTTTCACTAACCAAGGCTAAGCTTATAGATATAAAATAGGTAGGTAGGTAAGTAGGCACTCTGTCAAAACCAATTTATAATCACGTTCGTATCGTTAAGTCTAGTTAGTAACAAGCCTATACCGTGGTTCAGACCGTGAGTCACGCAAGCTGCGTATTATTTTATTTTTAAAGCTGCCAATCCCAGAGATTGCATCAGAACTGTGCCACGTGGTTATTAAACAAACGTCCATTACTGCTGTATCACAGCCTGGCGTGACTTCTAAGCATTTGAATAACAGACATGTAGACTAGATTGAGTCAGACAACATTATTTACAATTAGGTCCGAATTCAGCTGTTCCCGTGGTAACTGAATTGCGTAAATTCTTAGGGCTCCACGCCACTTAGCTCCTAATGTACTACCCAAATTATACTAGGGTAGGACACATTATATTTAGCTTAGAACCTACTACCCAGCATCAAATTACATTTTCATGTAATTACCTTACCCAGCCTCTAATAAGGATGCCAATCATTCGTCTCACTTAATAGGTATAATTATGGTTCCATCATTAAGACATCTACGTAACAGATCGTGTGATCGTGTACCGTGCTCTGAACCAAATCATATAATTGTCAATACATGTAGATAATTAATATAATCTACTCAGTGACCGAAAACGCTGGCGATGCGAAAGAATCGGTCATGCATGACATGTCTGCAGGACGTAGAAGGCTTCATTCAATTTGAATAAAAAGACCATCTGCCTAGAATACCAGTATTTTACATGGAGCAGCTGCCTATCTGACCTCCACGACCCAGTTAGTACCGGGTAATACGATACCCCTTGGTAAGACTGCTTGTCATATGTTGTAGCGATTTTTAAACTAAAACTACAACATCAACTTGACTGCTTTTACTGTTGCAGTCATAGCCCAAAACATACAGGAAATTATTATCGAACATTTTAAATCTATCTATTGCCGTCACAGCAAAAAAACGGCGTATGAAAGAAAATTGCACTCAGCACACAGACGCTATTTTCAGAGCTGGCGTTATCGAAAGAGTGAATAAATACAAAAGCAGCAAATTGTAATAAACGAGTTTTTTTCATTAGAAAACCTAACATTACACATTACTCGTATTAAAGTAGCCAACAAATAGGAGACGAAAGCCTCTAATGAGTTAAACACTACCTAATTATGGCACTTAATTAATTATTTAGTAGAATCAAAGCATTAACACCATTTTAATTCATTAAATACTTAATTAATTGGCCTAAACATCACGTTTAGGCTAATTTATTTCGGCTCTACCAAATTACGTTACTGTTAAAATTTTATCGAAAATGAAATACATTTCGGAAGTAGGAAAATACGTAGGTATACAGCCCGTATAACGTGGCTAGCCGTTTTCTTTCTAAAGCTAGTGTGTTTACGATAATTAATTAGCCACGCCATAAATGGCTTAAATAAATGAGCATCCATTTGTGCTTTAGTTTAAGCGCTCATTAACGCAAACCATCGTCACTGTTTAATTGGAATTTATGTAATTATTCGAATCAACGAATCTACAAAGTCAAAATGAGGCTGTTTACTTATCGGAACAAAACGATTAATACCCATATTATATCCATAACGGTTTGTCTACAGTACCCACAGGATGTTGTATAAATATTAGATAACCCTTAAAGAGCTGACAAGTTATATAACCGCTTAAATACACTAGTTATCGGTTAGTAGTAAATCGAAATACAGGAATTGTTTGTTTAGATATTATTTAGCTAGGAGTGCTGCTAATAGGCTTGTCAACTGAAAAAATCCAATTATTCCGTCAGTTAGATTATCAAAAAATATTTGACCCGTAATTTTCTTTTGTTACGTAAACCAAAATTGACGAAGATACGACGTTTTTAAAATACTCAATACGTCACGCCGTGGTATAATTTTAGTGCGTTCTGACGTCACGAGCGGGACTCCCGAGTTTTGATGCGTTTTATCTTTGTCAATCAATATTCATTGATTTACAAAAACAAAAAATACTTATCCATTATTTTCCAATACTCTAACTGACGGACTAAATAAATAAAATAAATAAATAAATATCGCTGGACATGAACACACAGCGCCATCTAGTGCCACATTAAGCAACGAGGCTTGTGTCGTGGACACCAGATAGTTGATATACTACAAAGATACTTTTTGTTTGTAAATACATACTCATTATACATATAAACATCCATGACTCGGAAACAAATGTCCATGCTTATCACACAAACATATGCTCCAACCGGGACTCGAACCCGGGACCCTAAGAACGTAAGGCAGCCTCACCACCACTACGCCTTACGGGTCGTCAAAAAAAAAAAAAATAGATTTGCAATTTATTGATGGTGGAAACTAGCCTATTGTCTAAATATTCGTAATTATTCATTAGCATTAAAAGGCGACAGGTAATCCAAGAATAGACAGGTAATATAAGAATACTAATAATTTAGATAAGGCTAAGGAATAAGGCCAGGAGACTATTGATGATAAACTTATACTTACGGGATACCTTTCGTGATCTTCTGTTTCTTTTCTTATCGGGAGCTCAGAATAATGGATAAACACGACAGATATCCCGTAAGTGAGAGTACACGTTTAGTTATAAACCGTGAAAACTGTGAAGGATGTCCGCAACCGCGTCAAATAAATAGAGTTCCTATGAATTTAGTAATACGCGATATGCATTCAAATATACACGTCTCCATTTCGTGTAATTAGCATTATCATGACTAGCGGACGTCACACGGTTTCACCCGTGGAGTTCCCGTTCCCGTGGGAGTACGGAGATAAAATATAGCCTATGTTACTCGCTGATAATGTAGCTATCCATTGCTGAAAGAATTTTGCAAATCGGTCCAGTAGTTTTTAAGTTTATTCGTTACATACAATAAGTAATACAAATCTTTCCTGTATAAAATGTTAGTATAGATTTATCTGTAGATACTAAAACGGCTGAATAACATTGTAGTATGGCAACATAGTGTTATTCGTATTACCCACTTACCTGATCCACAAAGTAAGCTAGAGGGTTGTCGTTGAGTTCTAATTCGTTTTAACGCACCAAGAGTTTCGTCAATTTTATTAGGATCGAGAGGACTATAACTTAACTAATCTTTATAACACATTTGCTCGTAAAGGGTCAAACTCAAACTCAAACTCAAAGCATTTATTTCAATTAGACCATTACGGCACTTTTTGAATGTCAAAAATATAAAAAAGAAAATCAAAGCTACAGTCCCAGTCACAAGGCATAATAACTTGAGAAAGTACTGTAGTTGCCCATTCCCTAGCGTAGATCTCTATGGAGAAGAACGGGCAAGAAACTCCATCTCTTATTTCACCCATTTCAATATCGTATTGTATCTCATTACGTACTTGTGCAGTAATGTAATGTAAAACGCACGGTTTATCAAGATGCTCCGTCTAAAACGAACAGTACTTTTTTAAATCTTGGCAAAGAGTTTTTATGTCAGAGAAGTGGTCAAATTTTTTTGAATAAAATTAATTTGGGTGATGAAATATAATAGATTAACATTTAATTCTTTAATTTAATTAATTTTGACAATAAATTACAACCATTTATCTGTAACAAACACAGAAAAATATTAATTTACTTTATTAGTAATACCGGCTGTTTTTTGAGTCTTTGACTTAAAAAAAAGCGCCGATGCGCGCGCATCGCTAATTTGTGAACAAGTAAAAGATTTAAGTATTCATTCAGGAAAGTCCGAGTTTTATTTATTTCCTCGCAAATATGTTAGAAAACGTCGTATGACATACGTGCGCTTTGATAATTACAGCGTCTGCTTTCTTGTAGCCCTCGTCTACGGTTCGGGCTAGCAATATCGCCTCGGCTGTAATTTTCAACTTACCGCACTTATATCATAATGTACTATAACAGCATCAGACCTGTAGGCCTATTACGTATCTTTCTGATATTCAGTAACTATCAAGCTTCGGTTGTACACCGAACTTTGATGAAAACCGAGAATGTCATAATATTGATATTACGTATCGCACTGAGTGGATATCACTTTACGGTGACTAACAGCCCGGTTACGGTGTAACGTCTTTCACGAAAGCCACTTCAAACTCAGTTGTCATCAATTTGTTGTCCACTATGCTTACATAAGCGAAATAATATATGTATCAATACGAAAACATCTGTCAAAATGAGTTACGGTGACTATCAGCCACGATGACAACCAATGACCTCATATTTGATCGCGACTGGTCATACATAATACGAAACTAACCTTTTCACAATTAATTGATGGACACTGAGCCCAGTTACTATCATTTCGAGCTGTCAACAGAGATACGTAATAGCCCTACTGGACTACTTATTTTACCGTGGATGTATCAGCATGTTATCTACTGGTAAGTGAGTCTTTGTTTCACTGTTTATGCATTGGCTTCTTAGAACTCCTGTCGTACAGTAAAATAAATCTTGTTTACTATATTTTTAGGCCTTAACGTAAGTAATGTTGATATTTCTTTTTTGATGTTTTGCTATTATTGTCCGGCTCCGGCCCATCTCGTAACTTTCCCATTTCAACAACTAAACAAAATAGCATCACAAAAGTCCCATTTCGCAACTATTTTGATCTTCATACATTGTATCCAATTGCGTAACTATTTTGGTCTTCATACATTGAATCCCATTTGGTAAACTTTTTGTTCGGCAAGTACAGTTAGCACTCAGGAGAACTACTAAGAAAAATCACAATTACTCACGGTCACGGTATTATTTATTTCTTTCTTATCGTAAATACTAAAGCAATGTATGTACACAAAAATAAACCTTACTGCTATGAGAAAAAGAGTAAATAAACGTTTATCTAAGAAAACAAATAGTTCCAATAATACAAAACAAAAAAAAAAAAAAACAAAAAAAAAACAATGTTACAATGTTGTTGTTATCTTGTTTTGTTTGTGTGTTGTTTGCAATGTTATTAAATAAATAATTACATTGAAATAAAAAGTAACAAATTGTACAAATATAAGGTGGGTATTATAAAATAATATTATGTTAAAAAAACCCTGTCCGATTTTCCGATTTTTTGTTTGTTATGAATTGCTTTTTTTATCATAATAATATTGTATCACAAAAAAATAAGTTTATACAATTACTTGCATCATTTGCTTAGTGCAAACCAACAGCCACATTGAAGCTTGTTGCTAGTGCCTGCTTTAGACTGGACTTGGGTACTACATCGACTGTACATCGCTCGAATCAACTACACATACTTTCCAAGCAAACCTTTCTCTTTCAGGGCCCACCACAAAACCTCACGTGGTACCCGGTCGTATGCTTTTTCGAGGTCGAAAAACACCACGTGCAAGTTTTTATATGATATGTTATTATTATGATGATATTAGATATACTGATATTAGCGACCATTACCACCACACTATTACCATTATTTATTTCGTACAGCCTACACTACCTGTACCATTTGCTAAAAGCTAATTTACTTGATAGTATAGGTACCGTAGCGTCATCATTTTGTCTAACTAGATTGCACAGAATATCAGTCTTTTTCCTGGAGAATCGGCTCAACTGATCTCCACAATAAACCAGTAACTGGGTAACATGATATCCCGATCCCCTTTTGTAAGTCTGGTAGTCGGTATTAGTAGTTAGTAAACGGCGGGACTAACATCTTCACGATTCTGTTCTCCTAGTACTTATTGTTGCGTATTCACTAAAAAAGACGATTTCAGCGGCACCAACATCTCCTTCTTGATTCTGTTCTCCTTGTACTTTGTGTTCAAATTCAAAATTGAGTTCTCTCGTAACAAAACTTAGTGTGCCAGAGAGAGACAAATATAGCAACATCAACAAATGGGTTTCCTTGTAACTTTAGGAGCTGACTGTACTGTACAAAAACAGTTGAAATTTATGGTTGACGAAATGGGATTCAATGTATGAAGATTAAAATAGTTACGAGTTGGCACACTTTTTCACTTGTTTCGCACGTCTTTTGTTTAGTTGTCGAAATGGGAAAGTTACGAGATGGGCCGGAGCCTTTCATTGTCCTTCATATATTAAAGTAATTTCTCTTACTTCTACAGCTTCTTCTTCTATTTCAAAAAGTATTTTCAGCCGGAGCGAAAGTTTTAAGGGAAATGCACCTTTTCTCAGACCCACTTGGCCGCGGTTCCAGTTTGTCTATAGTTAATTTTAGACGAATATTGCAAGTTTGAGTTCCGTGAAGACAAATTTAATATTGAATAGACAGGGACAGTGAGAACCCTTTTGAGACTAGCAAAATTAATGATTGAACAATTTACTAGTTGTTAGTGGAATAAACAAACAAACAATTCAAATAGTTAGTTCCCAAACGGTATGATTACTGAGCGCCGCCCGCTGCAGCTTCCCAGAAGCTCCATGCTTCATTAACAATTTGAATATTGTGCAGTTCACCAACAACAACACACAAATAACTCTAGAATATTCCGTTTGGGTTGAAAACATAATACATGAGCAAACACGTACATTTTAAATAATGGTCCTTTAAATCATAATTTTTTTTGGTCCCAGCTTAATCTTTTCCTTGTGAAACTTTTATATATTCCGTTTGTAAACACAGCTTTAACGTGAAGATTTCCGAATAAGTAATAAATACTACCGCCTTCTGCCACATTAACGTGAATTATATAGCTATTAGCCGACCGTCATTGTTAAGCCGAGTTCGCGGCTAAAGTTAGGTACATACAATTTTAAACGATTGTCATTAAAATATCTCAGCTGTTATACCAAAGAAAAAATTGTATTGCAGATAAACCGCTAATCAATTTTGCTGACAGGAGCTTTATGAAACAACGATTTTAAATTGGACTTATTCAAAATAATAAATGTATACAGGGTGGTTGGCACACCGATGCGAAAACGGCTACCACGTACGCGGTACATCATTCTGAACCTCCTCATATTTTAATTTTCATCGGTAATTTATTAAAAAATGTGGTTCCTACAAAAGTGCAATAACTACACGGAAAAAATGTTAGGAACAGCTGGTTTTTTAACCGTTTTCGCGTTGGTGTTCCTTCCACCCTGTATTTTGGAAAGTATAATAAATAAGGTCTACTATAACGAAACCAGAAAAATTAGATACATTTTTTTTCGGTGCTATGGCTTGCAACGAAAAAAAAAAAAACTAACTTTCTTTTGTTTTTACAAAATTTCTGAGACATTTTGCATAAAACCTTTACTACGACGTAGTATGACGTATACGACGCGGCGACTTGATAAGCTAAGTGGATGTTGAAAAATACAGAGCCAGTATTTATTTTGTGAGTAATTTTAATTTTTAAAAACACTAAGATATTTTTTTCCTTGAAATGGCTTCTTTATAGCCATTAGGTGATTCCCCGAAAATATTTCGTGCATGACTTTAGATACACCTTATATAACACATTAGCTCGCTGAACAATAAAGACTCAAGTTACATCCATCATTTTGAAAGAACTAAACGACTACCAAAATAGATTCCCATCTAAGATAAAAGAAAGGAAACGAATGAAAGAGTATTGTATCGTGGAATTAATTACGGTAGCGTGACCAAACTACGAGTTCGTTTACACGGACTGACAGTAACGTTTAGCTATATTTGCCCTCTAAGGGCGCGTGTAAATGACCCTAATTTTGCCGAAGCCAAATCGTGATAGTCTCATTTCTAACACTAAAAACGACTAAGAAAATAGCTACACTTACCGGGGTAAATAAAATAAAACTACACACAGGACTGTTTCGCTAGGACCCAAAATAAAAGATTCTTTTAAAAAGGATAGGAAAATCCTCTCGTCCCCATTGTTTTTATATTCCAATTTGTGTTAATAATGTAAAGTATAAGGGTGGTCTGCTCTTGCCCAAAAGTGCCCATAAAATAAGAGGAACAGATTAGAGGACCATCCGACCTTACTCTGCTAAGTTTATCTGTTAATAATGTACCTAAGGGCCGACTCTCGACAGCCACATCTGGCCAGATTATACTACCCTTATGTGGCTACTTGTTAAGTTATTAACGACAATATTATGTATATTTTCGTGTCATGAAATCTCGAAATATTTTCAAGAGTATACTTGCTTTTTTTGCACTTCTAAAAACTTATACCGAAATCTCAAGATGTAGACTGATTATAAATATAGACGGCAAAACTGCTTGTGACACGTATTTCGTATAATGATATTCACACACACAACACGGCCGTAGCCGTGCCATCAGTTCATCAATTATACCGCGCTCGGCGTTCCCCGATACACGGAGCGATCTTGATGTATAAACAGCTTTACCATTCAGCACTTTGACACCTCGTAGATCGATGGATCTGGGTCGTAGCAATTAAGCTACGATCGACAATAAATTACGAAGAAACACTTACCAAAGGCATAGTAACAGATTTGAAAGAGATGCGGAGCTATGGCAGTGAGTAGACCGAAGAGAGCTTGGGGCAGTTCCGTGGCCAGGAAGAGGCCCAGCAGTGCGACCAGCATGCGGGTGGTGCGGTCGGTCCGGCCGCCGCCGCCGCCTCGCTTCGCTCCGTGAGCTCCGTCCTCGTTCAACCGAGCTTTCTCACCCTGCACAGATAAACGTGATGGTTCTGACAACTTCTCTTTGACTGGACGATATAGCGGTCGTTGGGGTTTTCAGCAAACGTCATTTACTGTGATATGCGCACAACACGATCAAAAGAATATACTTATTGCGTTTTCGACCAGCCTTTCTGTAGTTCATTATAATTGATTCAATAGTCGCAAATCTGTCTGAAAGCATCAGGGGTGTGTAACAAAGAAAAATAACTACTTAAATCTTTATTTTCGTTTCTCTTGTACGTCGTTATAACATGCCTTTTGTTTCTATTCAAACATATGAAAGCTTAGATCCTTTGAGAAGCCAATTAAGTAAAGATACATCGCACTCAACTCAAACAAGATAAAACAAGTATATAAGTTGTGAACTAGGTTCTTCGTGTATGCACTTCGTGTGTACATGCAGAGCTTTGGGGGGTATAAAAGTATTTTCCGAGTCCCTCTGCAAATGCACAAAGAACATGCAAACGCAAATACTAGTATAACGTGGGTACAATCGAGACAGGCATGACCTGGTTGTTCAAATCAGAAACTCAATTGAACTGAATTCGAACGCTAAATAAAAACATAAAACTAGTCTTACCTCGTTAGTGCTGATTGCAGATTTTTTCAATAATTTCTGTCTTCTCCGATCACTCGACTTCATTTTAAGAATCAGTAGCACACTCAATATCGATAACACTACACAAGGTATCAGTTTAATAAATACACTGTAAATCCAGAAGATAGCTGTCAGCAGCTCGTTGTTATCGGTCATCACTATGGCGTAATCTCGTTCTGCCCCCACTGTGGCGTTTCCTTGTATATCTGTATCGTTCAATGTGGCATTTCCATTTCTGGTTGATGAAGGTATTTCTTGAATTTTCATAGCAAAATAAATTGGAAGACACAGTATTGGACATACGGCATATGCCACTGCTATAGCAATGTTAGTGTTCTTCTTGTTACACAACGTCCTATTTTTTGCAGGAAACTTTATTGCTATGAACCTCCAAACGGCAAGCGTGATCGTCAACCAAATAGATATCGTATGAAAGGTTTGACTGAATATGGAGTGAAAATATACGTAAACAGCCCACGCATACGAATTCCGATTGAGTTCTGCGCATATGTCTGTATAAATATGTAACGCCAGGGGAATGTAGTCGATCATGACGAGCAGGTCGGCTACTGCTAGTCCAGTGAGGATGGAGTTGGTCGACGAGATCATCTCCTTGCGACTGAGTACGGCGATGTTGACGGAGTTGGCAGCACAGCCCAGCAGGCAGATGAGCAGTGCGATGTAGCCGTGGATCCGGACATAAGCTCTCTGGAAAGCCTGCCCCTCAGGCACGCAGTACGCCACGTCGTCGCCTTCCATACTCAACAATTACTTTTCTACTTTAGGATGTGTCAGCCACAGATTCTAGGAAAACTATCTGTGTACAGCGGCTGCGTGCATTGTCTGCAAAGAAAAGAAAGGTACGTTATTTATTATAACGCTTATTTCGGGGTAATACATGTAACGCGGCACATATTCAGTGAATCTAATAGAAAAGCTTGGGAAACCGGACCGCTGTCACTCAAAATAAATATATCAACGCCAGTGATAAAGAAATAAAAATATCTAGACACAACATTTTCCGGTTGGTTGTGTGTTCCGAGCATGTTGTCGGATATTTATGTCCGTGCCTGCAGCGGCTGGGTAATGGAATAAACATAAATAAAGGAGAGCGCCCTTCTCCGGGTTGGCGCCACTTTTACCGATTGTCCGCGGCGTCTGAAGGAACTCGTATTTTCTTCCCTGTCGGATAAGTGCCACAGTCCCAGATAGACTTTGAAAAGCACTAATAAACTGCAAACTTGGTTTGCAAACTGCTTGTTCAAAGTTTAGAGTGGTTGAATATGTCATCTCAATCTCAATAGATAGTGAATTTTATAGTGGTAGGTACTTGTAGGATTCAAGCAAGATATATGAATTCTTTAAAACAATTTGCTTTGTTATAAACATGTATTCAAAAAGTTTGGACTAGATTTAAAATTAACAAGACCACTTGGTACTTATCAATGAAAAAAATCATAACAATTTATCACTTTTTCGTTCGTAGAATTGCTATTATTATATGAATAGTAGGCCAGAATTTCCTTGAATTCCGAAAAAAAAAAACTTTATTATGATCGAATAGAATGTATTATTAGACGTAACATAATATTTAAGCCATACAACAAACATTGTGCATACACAATGTTTGTTGTATGGCACATACAACAAACAATATGTATGAAGTTCTCAAGCGCTGAACAACCCGTAATCCAGATAGTTCAGGCGGAATAAGTTACTAACATTTAATATCTTCATAGCTAACAATAAACTGACAGTTCCATTGTGAAATTAAGGTTCCTCAACTACTTTAGAAGAGATGAACATCTCATCTTAGTTGAATACTTAAGGGCTATATATCCCTCAAATGACTTAGCATGATCCTCCGTTACTCCTAAAATACTGCAGCATTAATTTTGAAATAAATATATGGTAAAGTTGAGGATTAATGCTACTTAAGTCTTATGTGTGACGAAAACACGATTCCATAAACTTTTGTCAATAAAAAAAAAAACCAAAGTTACCTCAAAATCGAACAATAAACCGCTGCTATTCAAAAAGTACTTGAAATCAGATCATGAAACTATACATAATAACTGGACTAACTATAAAGCAAGTCTTGTGTGTTTTATTTTTTTAGTCCAATCAATAGATTTTTTGTAAAGCGCAAAAAACCACTCATTTCGCACTATTCGGCCGCAGTGACTGACGTAACAACCGCTTTGTAGTGCAAGCTGATTAGAACTTTATTCTAACAGTATTTTAAACGAAGTTCACAAATAGAGTTGCTAATTTTAGGGTTAGAAGGGCCTTAACTGTAATTTTACATATCTATAAAAGTAGTTCGTTAAAAGAACCTTGATGTCTTTTTTGTTGTTGATGTTAACTTTAATGCTTACCTTGACAGTTGACACAGAAACGTGACTTTGTATCATTCTTAAGAAAATTAGTAGTCAGCATTCGTATCGTCGGAAGATATTCTAAAATCTTAATCGATTGTTTTAAAAAATATTTCTTTTTCACAGATTCAAATCTATAATGACCGATATAAGAAAGATTATTGTGAAAATACAATAAAATCTTTTAAAAATAACATTATTCTATACGTACCTAAATAACAATAGATCATCAAGACACAATACCAATATTAGGTGACAGTAGAGTATCACTCGCACTCTAAGTTATCCTGGAAGGCTTAGCGACAAAGTTTGTTTATCAAGTAACCCCGAGTGACTAAACTAGTTTAGTGCGTGCTCTTGAGGCCGAGGGTTGCTCCACAAGTTCTCAGCTCACTTAACTGATTCCTGACAATTAAGTGTCGCCGCGTACGTGTAACGGGGTAGGTGGGTGCTAATTGCATTATCGTGCAAGCTATAGGACCTACCATCTGACACTGATACCCACACCGGCCGCAGTCTAATCTTCCTCTACGTGGATGCACCTTTTGTAATGTTAAATAGATTCTCACGTATAATATGTTCAGGCGTGAACCATCATTTCCTTTATGGACCAGTCACCTTAATATCGCCTTAGGAAGGGCGCAACGCGTGTCGAAAAATATTCCTCTTTTATGACACGTTCATCCTTATCGGAATTACTATTCAAAGGCACTCCTGGGACGGCACGTCCGCGTCGTACGCAAAACGCTTCAGGAAAAGTTGTGTCGCTGTTTAACAACTAACTATATCACTCCTAGACACAATATTGGTCTCCTATCCGCGACAAGTTTCCATTCGGCCAAAAAATTGTTTGAATAAAAAGACAAAAAAAATAATTGAATTTAACTGTTTCATAACCGGCAACTCAACTCGGCTCCGGAACTTGAAAAGAGCTAATTAATTCATTACACTGACATTGTAGGTTGCCAATTAAGAGTCACAAAAGTGATTTAAAATAACTTAGTTGAAAACAAGCTTTCCAACGTTGGATTTGTACATAATTATCAAGAAGAGGTCCCTAAAGAACATAGAGACCGCAATTATAATGTAATTATAAAAAATCTCGGAATTAAACAGACCCGTCTAGAGTTTCGTTGGTTCACCTTTTAAACAAGTATTTACAGGTCAAATACTCAACAAATGAATTTACCTACAATGGTTGTTATGGCTACAAACCAACTTAATAAGGTCCCTAATTAATTAACTTTCAACACCTGTTTTTTGCCATTGAGTCAAATATGGTATTCTCACGAAATGTGTCCTAATTATGTTAAATTTATGTATCGTCGATAAATTAAAAGGTTTATTCTATGAGGTATATAGTTGTGTAGTTGAGATGTGTAGTTTCACCTACGTCACTTCCAGTCATTTGATCTTTCCACCCTCGGGGATAGTCAAAGTTCTTAGATCTCTCTATCAAAGAACGTGTCCCTCGTAAAGGTCATATTTAGTATAGTGGTAGTTGCCAACTTAAATAAATCTAGCACTTTGTCTTCTCAACAGGAAACTTTGTATCCTATTCGGAATTTCGGACTTGCGTTGGCGAAAATAATAGTCACTATTACCATCAATTTAGTGGGCAATCACTTGTGACTTGGGCTTTGGTGGCGCCTAATGATGCAGAGCGAAACACCCGTTTGTTAGCAGAGGATTAAGTCTTGCAAATTCATACGTTTGTACTTTATGTTTTTCAGATAGAATCACAAATACAAACAAGTCTATTAAAGAGAATTAAACAGGAAATTAATGGGACATTAAATTACTTTTACGAAGGTCCTATCTTGTTATGGATTATCAGAGTCCTGCTTTTAATGAGCAGACCAAATTAATGCAAGCATGCTTAGAATATTATTCGCTTCACTTCTTCACTACCAAAGCAAGAAGGCTACTTAATTGCTAAAGAGCAACGAGAGCAACAAACATTGCATTTTTCTCTCTTAATAAAACACGGTTCGATAGGCATTAGTATGTACCTACGTATCTACGCTTTAGATAAAGTGGATAAAGAGAAGCGTTCTCTCGATCTAAAAGCCATAAAATGCTGAGAGTTTACGCCGATGCCACAAACAGCGCTCTTAAAGCACTGATTAGATTAATCAAGTGTACAGTTCATCAGTCCGTAGTTTGAAAACACACATTTATTGACAACGACGAGACGCTCTCGGAATTACTGATTGAATCGATGTTATTTTAGCACCTACACTACACACCCACGCAATCTATACCTGCCTACCCTATTAAAGGAAAAGTAAAGTAATGTTTTGAAAAGGTTTATTTAATATGAAAGAAACTAATTTGTCTGAAATTGTCATCTAAAAAAAAAAGATTCCTAAAAACACATTTATCTAAAGTGCCTAAGTAAATAATGTTATTCAATATGGATGCCAAGAAATTATCATAAAATATTCGACAACAATAATAATATTGCTTGCTATGTAAAGCTCCATAAAACTCTTGGGTACCCTTGAGAGTCCTCACATGTAGATTATGTGAAGAAAATCTGGTTATTTCCACGATAGCCGCGTGTTCAAATGTCTTTTATTTCAACGTCCAGCGCGCCAGGTATGCGAATAGCGAAACACTACTTTTTTTTTTTATTAAACATGCTTTTATTTTTAATCTCCATCTGTAGAATAAAGTACCTAATCTACTTTATGCAAATGAATAAAAAGTATAATGGAATAATCCCCTTAGGAAATTGATGTTGTTTAATAAGCATCAGGGCATATTTATGACCGAGGCGTTAGGAGCTACATTATTAGCTTTGCCCATGAATTCATATCTGTTTGGTATTCATAAATACCTAGCCCCTCGTTATTCGCTGGTAAAAAAGATTTTTAGTCATATAAAGTTCACATACGCCTATTTTAATTAACCATAAAATAAAAATTCCGTGTCTATGGATAGGTACTGTCGCTAAAGAAAAAACGATATCATAAAAAAAAAAACATGAAACTTCTCAAGTAGAGCAAAACTGTAATTATTTCATAAAATAATGGACTTTCTCTCGACCACCGGGAGGAATTTCCTTTTTATTGAAAGACTCAGGAAGACTCCTATAATTGCGTTAGATTTTTAATTTTATTTTGTATTCTAAAGCAATTTATTGATAAGTCACGATAGAGTGAACCTATTTCAGTAACTGGAGAAATAATGGATTCATAAGTAAATAACTATGTAAGACAAAACATTGCAAGATTCCTTCATCATATTGTGTATGCCTGGAGGATAAATTGTAAATAATTGAATTCGCTTTAATATGTTTATCTCGTACCTTAATTAATTACCAACTGTTAAAACTATTTGTTGTATGTACTATAGGTAAATATATTGAATGTGTGTAGCGGTTTTTATCACTATGTACTCAATAGTTAGGTACTTTACAGTTTCACAAAGTACGCGGCATCTACTCACTATTCATGATGTTTACTTTACTTGGATAAACCTATAGGATGTTAGTTCGTTTTCTCTACGTAACGCTCACGTCGCAACAACGGCGGCTGGTTTTTACGAATGCAAATTTAAAAAAAGAACTACTGAAGATAGAAAAATACACTGTAAGTAGGTTTTTACCCACCATAGTCAACTTAACAAAAGCAATAAAAACTTCGAAACATTGTCAATTAAAGTGGCTTTTCGTGTCTGTCTATGTTTCCGTGAGCTTTTTCTTAACTAGGGCGGATTTCAATGTGATTTTTACCAACATTTTGAAAAATTATTTTAAAAGGTTGAGTAATAAATATTAAACTTGCACATATCTAATACTAAAGAAACTTGGATGTTTCTTACAAAACCGTGCGAAGTAGAGGCGGGTCGTTAGTAAATAATAAGATTAAAAAGTTCACAAGTTATGAAATCTAACAATGAGCGAACCTAACAATATAAAATCGACAATGATTTGGCAAAAATGTTTTATTGATACAGGGTTCACCAACAAACGATTCGCTGGGCCGAACTTGTCGAAACAACAATTTGTTGAAGAATGTTTTCTTAAAACACTTTTCAAAAGGTTTGTGTGGAGGGGTTCCATCGAATTCCGCTGTTGTTGCCCAAACCGTGGGCGCTCTGGTTTAAGATCGAAGTACTTAGGTTAGTTACCAACCACTTCTTGATTAGTGCGGTAAACCTTAGTGGAATTCACGACGAGTAGTCCAGTGAAACTAATTAGAAAATAAGAGTAGACAATGCGTTGATATAAAAGAAACTAACAATTGTAATGATTAAATAAAAAAAAAATCGCATACTTGTAGTGCTCGGGTGGAAAATTGTGAAAATACGTTTTCAATCAGGTCTTCCAAAGTTTAGTTTATCTTTAACATTATACAAAACTGATGAAATACTGAAAAAACATAAAAGTTTTTTTTATAATGTTTAAAAACCTTCTAGAAAATTTATTGAATAGCTACCGAAACTATGAAACGACATAATTATCTTATGCTTAAAATTAATGGTTTGGAAGGACGATATACAGTGGTGACGT
This sequence comes from Xestia sexstrigata, assembly GCA_941918905.2. Classification (NCBI taxonomy): domain Eukaryota; kingdom Metazoa; phylum Arthropoda; class Insecta; order Lepidoptera; family Noctuidae; genus Xestia; species Xestia sexstrigata. The sequence continues at coordinate 12,506,904 of OW799207.2, read as the reverse complement.
AACACTTCGTGAACACAGCAAACTTTGGACTTCTAATACCTACCTAAAAAAGAAGAGCATACTAATAAAAGTTGGAATAAGAGCAAAATTAGTTTGTTCTTTACGTACTCGTGTCGTAATTAACAATTTGACGTCTCTGTGTGTACGATAAAGGCAGAGAGAGGCTAAAGTTTAATTAATCCGTATTTCATCCTTATCTAAACAGACATGTGGGCATAATCTGTCGAGCCTCGCTATATAAACAATTAACTTAGATTGGGCAGCCCTCAACCCGCACATGAGCATTATTGTGTGCTCATGTCTATCTGGTTCCGGCCCTAAACAGAATGACTTCCTTTGGATTTTTGACATATATATGGGTACACTACCAACACTGTTTTAAGCTTTCACGGTTCAAAACTAAACTTATGGGATATTTTCCGTGATTGTTCATTATTTCTTGCTCCAAAAAATGAAAATCACTGAAGATATCCCGTAAGTGGTAGTATAAGTTTATATACCCTACGGTTATAAATAGGATTTTATGTTTTACGAGTTTAGGAAACACATTGGAATTAAAATTATTATTTAATATTAATTATTGGTCTGTATGGTGTCGGACGTAAAGAATAGCACCATCCCATATCTTCCTGTGGGTGTCGTAAGAGGCGACTAAGGGACTTATCAGAGAATAGGCAGCAGCGTTCTCTGTGCCTTTGTAACAACCGCACTGCGATCGCCAACCCACCTACCTGCCAAGCGTGGCGATAATGGCTAAAACCCCCCTTTGGGGGAGGCCCACGTCCAGCAGTGGACGTCTTACGGCTGAAATGATGATGATGATTGGAATTAAAGAAACCTCTTCTTTAATAAACGGACGGAGATTAACGATGCGATGAAACCTAAATAAATACAGTGCAGAATAAATGAAATAGTTGAGTGAACGCAGAGAGAACAAAGCGAACTATGTGGGTATCTACCTGGTTTGTTCTTTTACGTGTATTCCATGTTACGGTTTAGTCAGTGTAGGTAACGGATGCTACACTGAGCGTGCATAGCCCACAAGCCTTTCATAAGTAGATGGCTGTTCTGCCGGCCGGCGCTCTGCATATTAATATCGACAAGAACGCGAATTTCCCAAAGGCGCTAGATTTAAAAGTCAGTTTTTAAATTTAGCTACTTTTATGGAAATGTGTCTTGCATCCGATAGTTGTTACATTTTTCAACATATACCGGATGACCTTTTTTATCACTTTCCAAAAAAAATGGGTATATTATGAGAACAGAGTAGCTTATGGCATACCTAGTTTTTTTTTCCTTTGTTCCACAGCTTAAAAAAAAATTGATCCATCATCAAAGAAAGAGAAATTTTGATAAAAATAATGAAAATGTTCAAATTTCAAATCATACGCAATGCGCGTATGATATGAATTTCGTTTTTTTTTTAACTTTTTTTTTTTCGAAAAAAAAAAAATAGACTGAGTATGCCATTTGCTTCTACTCCGTTCAATACCCATTTTTTTTGGAAAGTGATAAAAAAGTCATCTTGTATTTATTAATCCGTCTCGTTGTAGCAACCTTTTATTGTTTTTTTTTTTTATATAACGAGTATAATTAGCATACTTTTATGTCCTCGTTAAGTATTTAATAATCTACACGAGACAGAACACAATAGACATTAATTTATTGTGTCTGTAATTAACCAGAAACACTTCTCTCTGTGTTGAGTAGGACATTTATCACGCAAGTTAGTTATTTAAATTGCTTGTTTACAATCAGTTTCAAACCTAAATTGAATTTATTATGCCAAGTTTTGATTGATTTATATTGAAGCAAAAAGGTAGTTCGTTTAACTTGTTTACTTGTAGTTTACCTACACACTATATAAACTTACTCTACCTAACTTACCCAAAAAGGCTTTTATTGCTTTAACACGTTGAACGCCAAAACGGACACCATGTGTCCGACAACATACTTTCGCCCGGGGCCGCACCGATAAATCGAGAATCTTTCAAAAAAACGTTCAGGTGTTTTTTTGCAAATATTGTTAGGAATTAACTCAAAAATAATGGGCGACTGACAGGAATAGCAATTTACTCGTCATTTTCCGAGATGTCTAGTCGCAGACACCAGTGACCGTCGCGGGCTGCAAGAACGTCCAACCGTTTTTCTTAGCGCGGGGGCCGCGCGGGTCCATAGACTAATATATTATGTAGAATGAGACGCGGGTCACTCTGTCGGCTCCCCCCGCGCTGTGCCACCCGCACGCCACGCCGCAATTATTATTTTAAATATGTATGGTAGTTACATATTTTCCATAAAAAATATTTACTAGATACGTACTTGACTGATAAGATTACAATTTTTAATGACTTTACAGTGCCATAAAATGTCAGTGTCTAAAAATTAATGTCTACCTATATAAAATAATGTCAATTGAATGATTCAAAATACTTACTTTATCTACCTAGTACATTTTTGGAAACAACTTGTTGAAAAGCCCATAAATTCTAAGTCCTTTGGTTTTTTTTTGTGCTAAGAGGCCAGGTTGCACTGTGAGGCCGCGCGGGTCACTTGCCTTCGTAAAACCAGTCGAAACCCTGTCCGTCGGCCGCCTACAGGCTTCTGAAGTGATCGAGGGCATGCGGACACGTGGTGTCCGACGCGGCCTCCTGGACCCGCAATACTAGCGGTCACAAGGTGTCCGCCGCGGATTCCGCGCGTTTCATTTATTCTGCTTCAGCTGCACATCGTGCTCAAACATAAACCTAGCAGCTCTAAAAAAAAAATATACACGGGTGACACCTAAATAAAAGTATGCTATGTCCTAACCCAGGTCATAATCACCCTGGGCACAAATTAAATTTAAACAGTAATCCCAATTTTGATGAAAATACGTTCAACAGATATTTAAACGGTGCAGATGTCAGAGTTGCTTTAACATTTATATTATTAAACAAAAGCTAGATAACATTCTATCTTCAAAGTTACCCATAATTATGATAGATAACAGTTGCTCTAACTCAAAACTTATGTAAACCTTCCCTACCGACAAAAATACATGGAGCGAAACAAGCCGATATGATTCGGAAGATACGCGAGGGTGATAAATTAAATCACGTCACTCACAAGGATTCTGTTTCCCTTTTTTTACGAGCCTTTACCAAAAGCCATTATTAAAGTGGCTGTAGGTACATACCTAGGCAAACAAAGGTTCTTATTAGGTAGACGAGTATGTAGTAGGTAGCTTACATCTAAGTTTATTTTATTCATGGTAACTCCATGGATAAAATAAACCTGAATTGTTGAGTTTTATGCAGAGTATCGTAATTTTTCTTTATGTGATAATATTGTTTATGATACATTATATCCATAAGCCAGTAAATTATACATGCAATGCTAAAGCATAATGCAAAAAAAAAAACATTTTCTTAGAGTTCACATTCACAAGCATGAATAAACTGTCAAGTGCGAACTGTAACTGTATATTTTCTGTTCTATTCACAATGTTGAAACTCGGAGAAGCTCGTGGCTAAATAATAACAGCCCCTCGGGTCGATCGTTAGGTTAAGCCTTGCTTGCCTAGGTTGGTCTGTGGATGGGTGACCACCCATTACATACCGAGTTTCCTCCGTGCCTCGGAAAGCACCTTGGTCCCGGCTGTCATTTGTAGATCTTTGACAGTCGTTAGGTAGTCAGAGACCCAAAAATGTTTGACAACCAGCCATACCAAGGGGTATCGTATTACCCTGTACTGTACTGTAAAACTGGAAGCCGACCCCAACATAGTTGGGAAAAGGCTAGGCAGATGATAATTCACAATGTTGGAACACGATAAAACATTCAGTATTTTCTTGGAGAGCACAAAAGTAAATATAATTAAATATACGAGATTCCTTTATTATCTATCGACATTTTTATCGAGTTAAAAAAAACTTGTTTTTAAATTTCCATATTATATATAAAATTCTATTTTCAGCTTATAGTATTTCTAACGATGTCAGAATACGTGAGTATTTCTGCAAAAAAAAAGTTATATATTGTTTTTCCACTGCAAATGCGTAAATACTCCCACCAGGGGATTCATAATATTTCTTTTACTTCAAGCTTTGTCTGAAAAATCCTCTGTGGCCATAATATTTTTATAAAATTATCTATCTGAGTAAACTTGTTGGCTCAGGTTCGTTGACTACAACTTTAACCGGTTATAACTTAAATATTTATGTTTTTAGATAGTCTGTACATTTTTTTTTTACTTACTTACCGATTTTACACTTACGAGACACCAAATTTTAATACACGCAAAAATAAACATTTCTAGGCTCACTGAAAACGTACGAATCGTCAGAATCAGGCCTAGCAATTAGTAGATGACTATTTATTTATCCGAGGCAAACGACTACGTTTCATTAGTACACACTCGTAAAGAAAACCGTGTTACATGTAGAGATGAAACGGCTCACTGATCAATCGGTGGAGATCGCTCTTTGCTACAGAAGTATGTGAGGGATGAAGTTTAATTAAAGTGTTCTAGAACGTTAAGGCTTTCGAAGGGAATAGTCTCGATAAACCAAGTCTACTCACACCTAGTCACCTAGGTACATCAGGCTGAACATATATATAAATACATAGCTCCTCTTGATTATACAAGTAAATTATACACCTGCGTACAAGCCATGAAATTACTGAGTGCCTCCCAGTGCTTGTTACTAAAGCAAATTTTACCACCTATCCTTGTATTTATAGGAAGTTAAAATAAAATAAAAATATTTATATGTAGGTAGCTCCGCTCTGTACCATCACACTTCAATCAACTGAAAGATTAACTGTAAACTGAATAATAGTAGCAGTAGTTGTAGAATAGCTTTGATTTTCAGCTTCAGCAATAAACCTAATACCACAGATTCCTCATTGATCTCTCAATTTGATTAGATGAGAATTTCTTGTTCACCACTCGCTCGGCTGCAGTTCAAAATCTCAAATAATAGGACCGTCTACATTACTTCAAAGTTGGAATACGAGCACTGGTCAGCTTTTAACCTAGGCGTCGACAGCTCTATAAGTGCATACCTACACAACATTTCCATTTAATTAATTCAGCCTTTGAAACGGATAATGTTAGTGAAAAACTATTTCAAAAAGCCAGTACCTAACTACTTTGTTATGCTTAATTTACGATGAAAAGTTTTACACCTCATTTGTAAAACATTCGTTTCAAAGTACTAAAGAATATAATTTATTATGCTAGGCGCTAGCATTATTTTATAAAATGAAACATTACATTACTTTAAAAGTGTGTTATTTCGTTTTCAACCAGATATAAACACGTTTTGGGGGCGTCCTTGTTAACAAAGCATAATTAATACCCCTAAGTCTACATTCAATCATATTCCTCTTTGGTAAATAAACTTAGTTGGTTCTCTGGGATTCAATTTACTTTATGAAAAGCTGTATTCAGCGTGGACGTCCACATGGGACGTTTTATCATACAGTACCTGCAGTAACATGAAAGCCACACCTAATGTGTAATTTTGTAAATCCCTCTCTCTATGCGCACTAAATGAGGAGCAAAGTGGCTCTGTGCTGCGGGTTCTCTCACAATCGGGCCGTGCTGCGAATTTATTAAAGCACTTGAATCGTCGCGAAAACCAGGGTTTTTTACACAGTTCTAACTATCGAGCCAGTATTTTACTCGTAAATAAGAACCTAACAGTGATTGAAATAAAGTTCTTTATAAAACTGGCAACGTAGTACAGAACTAAGTTATCGGTTTTGCAAGTCTACTGAACCGTAGTCTCATGCAGTAAGACTTTCAAAAATGGCTCAATTGTGGGTCTTGGGTCTAAAGATAAGAGCTTACCGTTTTAAATGTTATAAAGTTACTTTAAATACCTCCATGACACCTGTACTATTCAATGCATCCATCAGCAAAATGTTTTATGCGCGCTACATTAAAGCCTGCTGTAAAACTTGATTTTTCACCCAAAAAACAGTCATTTCCCAGCGATAATTTTTGCGTAAAGCTACTTAGTTTGATGTACAGAATGCTTGGTTGACGGCTTCGTGAAGGGTCCGTTTACACCTTGTAATTAATGATTTATCGAGCGAGCTATGAAATACTAATTAATAAATAATTACGAAATTAATTAATAATTAATATTTTTTTGTAATTGAATACTTAATAAATAGCTGTACAGAATAACATACAAATAACTAAAATGTAATAGAAACAAATTCATGACTCAGCTGTAAATAAGCCAAAGGAATTAAATTAATTCATAGTATGCAAAACTGACGCTGAATGTCAGACTGTAGACGAGCCATTCAGTTTATAACTAATTAAGAGAGGCTGTATCGTGGCTTGCATACTGATTCTGTTGCTTCACACATGTGATCATAATCTCTGCTCTTGGGATTAGGAAACGTTGACTCGAATGTGTGAAATGTTTGCCACCCACCATTACAATTAACTGTCTTTTGAGTTTAAAATTACCATGTGATAACGTGCATGTACCTATGTAAATTGACTTGCGAACGTTGTCCTTGTTTGCTTGCTTGTTGCTTGCTTACTTCCCTATCATTATAATCAGCTTGTCCCTGCATTTGCACCAGACATTAAGATATTGTTTGTTCCGCCATAGTTAGTCGTGAGTGCCTTTTGGTTCAGTTGCAGGCGTCGCATAGGGCGCTAATGCTATACTTTGACCTTCTGTCGAGTGCTTTATGTACCAACGAAGCAACCTACATAATAGGTAGATATATCCTTACATAGACATTCACTCGTCTTCCTTAATCCCCATGGCAAAAGCGCGTTTTTTTCGCAGACACTTCTTGATAGTATTATTGATCCTTCTCAAATTCTATTTTTACAACAGTCTATTCTAGTCTTTCATAAGGTGCTATATGTATAGACCTACTATACTATCTAAATCTCAGACCCCCATGAATCCGAGCGCACATCAAAAATTTACTACCGGTTGTCAACTCCAAACACACCTTGGGGTCCAAGAAATATTGAGATAAGGTAACTAACGACTGACAATGTAGTCAAAGAAGCGTTCTCGATACAATCAAGGATTATGGGGGTTAGCTCCGTTTTTGGTTCGCTAGCTGTTCCTTTGTTCGTTATTTATTCAATGGCAGATGTCAAAAATACGCCTTTTAAAAAACCTTATCAATTCTGAAAGGTTCATTAAATGGAATATTTTCACGTATATATTAAGTATGTACATAATTATGTGGTGTAGGTACAATAGTTGCTTTCAAAGAGAACACAACATTAAAGGAAACGCCAGCTAATTAAAGTTACGCCCTTCTGCCCTACATTTTACAGATTCAAGGCTCGTGTGTAAACAAGTTCAATTGAACGTATCCAATCGCTACATAAACTTTAAAAGTTTAAAGTGTCATTATTATTGTTAGTTATATTGTTGTCGTTGCCCTATAAAGCTTCAAAGCTTTCTTTTAAAACCAGATTTTAACCTTTGGATATTCTATCGATTGATGTTCAAAATTTGAAGCTTGTGTGTCTGTTATATAAGGTGTAAACGGACCTTTCACGAAGCCGTCAACCAAGCATTAAAAATAATGGTGGGAAATGACTGGTTTTTTTAGGGTGAAAAATCACGTTTTACGGTAAAACTCAATGTAAAGCACTCAATACATTGTTTTGTGCTGATACATGCATTGAAAAGTAAACGGGTCATGAATTGAAATTGTGCATTTAAAGTTAAGTTATAACATTATTATTAAACATTGGTATTAAAAAAAAAAAACATTTGAAAAATTTGGAACTTTAACCTCCAATATCTCCGTAACTAGAAGGTTCCCAGGTATAGTCTATAACAAAAAAAAAATCGCGATGACGAGGAGAACAAGTGCCTTTCGGCCTCGTTAAGGGTCTATTTACACCCTTTATAAAATCTCGTGTTACAGTGTTTGTTATCGGAAACAAAGGAGAACAATAATAAAAAGTGTGTCTAGTAGAACACTAAATTTATCTAGAACACTACAAAACAAACCAATTTGAGCTACTTAGACATGCATTCATCGCATTGATTAAATACGGTACGTCTGTATTAAGCGAAACTCGTGGAGTTTTCTCCACGAGTTTCGCTTAATACAGACGTACCGTATTTAAACGCCTAGTTGACAATAGAATAGCTAGCATTGCCATAATGTGATACCCTGATAACCCTGTTGATAAAAATATCAACAGGGTTATCAGGGTATCACATTATGGCAATGCTAGCTATTAGGCTCTGGCGAAGGCTAAAGCCAGCCCTAGGGTCACGGGAAGCGTCAACTAGGCGTTTGGAAATTTCGAGAAATTGCAAAATGCAGATAAAAATGAACGTCATTAAAATAAATTTATTTCTAAAACATCAGTAGACTTACATGGAATAATGTCATTGGTTCACATTGCGAGGGCTGACCACTTCGGAAGATACAAACATAGAACTCGACCTATCCAAAAGAAAAAGATCCTAAGTATTCATGGATTCAAGTGGACCAGCACCCTAACATACCTAGACCATGGACTCACCGCGAACTGTACAGGTATTTTTTAAGTGGGCGTGTAGCCAGATCCAAAACATTAAGGAATATCGAAAAGTACTCAAAGGAGCTTCGAGCCTGATTTTGATGAAAACCCGTTGATTTCGGAAAAATAACGCACGCCATATACCATTCGATAGTAATCATAAATCTTTAATTATCTCGACAGGCACTGGTTCACATACCTATGCACAATCTTAAATAGACAAAAGTTGTTTGAGTCTGGGGGAGAAAAATCCTAAATTACAGATCACCCAACTCTTCGGCATAAATAGGACATTTTGTATAGATAATACGTAAGTTCAAATTTAAAGTAAATGAAAGCTAATACGGATGAAATTCTAATGACATACGGCCAACTTCAGGGGCTCCCCCATGCACACTAGCGCCACTTTAGTAAAAAAATCAGAACTAGTTAAATACACAATTAATATAAAATCGGATTGACAAAATCAATGCTTTAGAGTTCTAGATTATTGACGTCTATTTAATTCATTAAAATATACTTCACTGTAGTTACAGTTAGAAAAATTGCTAAAAACGGCCGTTTTTTTCCATTTTGTATCTGTAACGACAGCGAGCTATGTTTCAATGAGTTAAGCAGACGTAAATAATTTAGAAGACCAAAAGATTGATTTTGTCAATCAGATTTTATATTAATTGTGTATTTAACGAGTTCTGATTTTTTACTAAAGTGGCGCTAGTGTGCATGGGGGAGCCCCTTAAGGAAAATATTTGATTTGAATAAATTCAACATTTCCAGCAAGTTGTTGTATTCATATTATATAGTAATGTCTTTGATTGAAACATTACTCGTAACTGGTTGCAGTTTAAGTTTTCACCAAAATCGGGCCCGAGACTCCTTTTCATAATTTTTCATGCTTTCGGACTTGGCCATTTACGCACACTTTAAAAAGTCACCCTAAGTAGGTAGATGGCAGGTACATTAGATCATGGATCTATCGGACGGTAGACCCTTAATGTATTCGTGGCACGTGTTGCGCTATTCGACGCTAAACCAAGTTTAACCTGCCACACGACACTGCAAACACTGAAGGAATCAACACTGAACATCGCCGTATAGAAAACTGTAACAACTTAGATCAACATGAAGCCAATCGTTCCCGTCTCGAACAAACAACTTTTGCATATTCCCTTTGCTGTTTTAAAATATCTTTAGAAAAGCCTGTTTACTTGAGGACCCTCAAAAATTTGAAGTTACGAGGTTGAAAGCTTGTTCACAAAACATTTTTACTTTGTAATGATATTCGCTTACAAACAAGTTTCACGTCTTGGGATTTTTGATGCACGTTTGAGAATACCTTCAGTCTTGAGATGAAAGCAAAGTGGTTCATTGGTGGAGTGAATTCTAAAATACCAAGATAAAATATTCCTTTAAAAATGGTGAATTTAGATTCCTACTTTCACCCTCCACAAGAAAAAAATTAAGATAATTAATCTTAATTTCAAGTCCAAAGTTTTCTTAGTGAAAGCTGTCAATCGAAAGGTCTTCCTGAAGAAGCGGAAGTTTTTGTAAAAAAAAATTGCTTTCAATAACAAAAATACTGTAGGATAGCTCACAATGTTTTTATTCAAAATACTTATTCTCACAACAGTTTTGGCTTTAAGTATCCATCAATTTAAAGATAGATAAATACCTCTTCTAGAAGGCTTTCCATATCCTTAATATCCAGCTGCCTTACGTTAGAACGCAGCTAATTTAAGGCAGCTCATTGCATATTTATGAATTTATGAGCAAACTACATTCATCAGCTTCCAAGAGGCGCCAAATGATATTCATATATATCAATCAATCCTTGTCTGTAGTTTTCAGAAGATATCATTAGTTTGCTATCCGGTAGTATGTCCAGTTGTTGGGAAACCTTTATTTAATTGTTGGACTTAGTTATGCCATAATGAGCCAACCTACAATATCTTCTTTATGACAGTTAAATACGTCTGTTACCGGCAATCTGTATAATTCAAGTATTCTATACAATACCTAGGCAATGTATAGAATACCTGGGGCGTCCAGGCAACGTATGAAATATTATGAGGCCATTACACACTTTACCTAGGTAATGAATACAATTCCTAGGGATTTTATAGTGTACCTGCTGGTCCACTGGCAATGTGTAAAATAAATAGATTTTGGTCTATACCTACCTATAAAATGACGGGTAAATGACAAGTATAATATCTGAGTTGCACCTCACTTTGGCTACAGTATAAACATGGCTTTGGCCTTAACCTGACTCGGGCGCCACAAATTGCACAAAAGCATTTTGCAGTATTAATAAAATTCCAAAGAGTCCCAATAGATGCGTCGACATCGTCGGGCACCACACATGTTAGTAATAACTTAATAACTAGAAACATTTAGGGATACCAGACTTAGATAACGTAATTACACACGTCGTTACGAGAACACGAGTAGGCAGCTCAGTACCTACATAACTCAAGTTTATTATTTCTTTCAAAAACATTAGCAAGCTACTACTGTAGTCCTTACTTCATCATCTGCCTATCTGACCTCCACAGCCGAGTTAGTACCTATACTGGGTAATAAGATACCCCTTGGTAAACTGGTAACTTTTTAGACGTTAATAGAAAAAATTAAATGATATTGGTATCAATAAAAAAAAAGTATTTATGTATAAACTCGAGTTACTTACGGTGGTCTACATAAGGCAATCATGGGATTGAATCAGGTGACTACATACGGTGAGTTATACTCATAATGGTCTGTTCCAAACGTATTGGATGAAAAATTGAAAATAACATTTTAAACGCTGCTAGTCAATTAAATTGTTTACTAACTACCCTAGTACGTATTTCTAACTTTTACAAAATTATACCTAATTCCCAATTATATTGAAATTGTGGAGTAAAAATACAATAGGTCTCACAAATCTCTGCATTAGGCATATTTATTTTCCCCGAAATAGTTAATTACTGTTTAGTCCATATGCCTAAGCTACATTAATTGATATAAAACGCCTCAGTAACTGATGTTTCTGTCTATGAAGATAATGAGTATTAAGTCTCGCTCTACCTTTCCAGAAACTAAGAAAAAACAAAAGTTATTTGTCTACTGTGCTTTTATTATTATTTATAACTACAACTCTTCGTGATCTAAGATCTCCAGACACCAGTTTATAATAATTACACTTTTAACAATATAAGTTTAATAACGTCTATCTGTATATCTTATCTATTATATATATAAACGACAGGCAAATAGTATTTTTATTTTATTCTTCATTTTCTAACCGAATGTGTCCCTGACCTTAAACCGAGCTGGCTTATCTTAGGCGTGCATCCGTACTCCGATTAGCTTTCATCCTAACCACAAAATTTAAATGGATATGATTAAATAATCCGAATTCTAAGGCACATTTAAAACCAGCATAATCCATTTTGTAACGAGTTTTGGGAATTCGCGTGCCGATCTACATATTCTTTTCAGATTCTCGACACAAACAAGAACATAACTTTTAGGCGTAAAAATATTCATTTTGACCTACATATTTGTCTACATTGCTAAAAATTTAAGGAAGGATGAAGCTTTACACAATTATAATATATTTCTTGATGTGGAATCAGACCAGAAAACGGTGGATAGTTCAAAGATATTTTTTACAATAGACAGTTCGAATTCGCTTCAAATCCCGCAGAATGCTGAATCATAGAGAATTAGCCGCACGAATAAACTCCGCTAAGATGTTCGGTCTATTACCCATTCCATATCTCAAGATATGAATCGGTTTCCGTTCTAAACCTACAGATAATGTGAACTGTTCGTTCGTGGTTTAAAGTAAATTGGTCAGCCGTGATATATTGTGGCCAATTTGTCTGATCCGAGAAAGGCCGCCATCTGAAGTTTGCCACCCGGGTAATCCGAGATTTTGAAATGTTTCAGCTAAGGCTAACCATCTACCAAACAAGACGTGATCATCAGTTATTATTGTTGCCGGATTGTTAGTGGTGCGGTTAGGGAATATCTAAAGTAAGTAATTAAACTTCAAAATCATAATAATGTTTGGAAATTGTAATGTAATTTTGAACTTCTGATCAAGACTTACTTTTAGAAACTACCTACTTTACCTAGTATGTAAGTCGAGGAGATATTAAGGAAATATAATTTTTGAATATAAATATTATTCTACCTTCTGTGATTCGTAGTAAAATATTTTGTTCACGGTTTGTTTTCTGAAAATATTCCTCCACCAAAAACTTATAATTACATATCGAATAACAAAGCTTAGCCATCAACTTTCTGTTGATATAAACCTTTTTGCTCGTTCTCAAATATTTCAGGACTTTTTGAAGAATATTCTTGAAAACAATGTTAACTGTTGTAAGATAATTATTGTATCCTCATTATGAATTGCGGCCTTTTAATAACTTTTTAGTGTTTTATTTTACATTTCAGCGTATTGTCCTCTGAAATCGGAGTTAAACTTTTCTAACTTTTATGTGGGTACGTAAGTCCATGTTACGTCTTCCCAATTTGGCGTGGAACACTTAAAAGGGTGAGTACTAAATCACGGCCGTGGCAGGCCAGTAACGATAACGAGATAATATAGATTAAAGAACATTGAAATACAATTATGTTAAACCAAAATCTGTGTGATTTAAGGGTGTGCTTAATTTAGACAAAGTTTTACGCACAACATCAATTCAATCTGTCCTAGTTTGCTCTACCAACTTAAAAAGGATTAAAATGCAATTATTTCCTTCAAGAGGTCTAGAGACGCTGGGTCTCTTCTTACTATAGCTACATTTTAATTAATTAAGTTCCATTAATTTTATGTTAAGGGTTGAACTGCTTTCGATGCTAGAGGTCACTTGAATGCTATAAACTGTTAAGGAATATACCTAGGGGTGACTATGGCATCAGCCCAGATGACGTCATGACACAAAATGTAAGGACCTGGAATTACGTTAAACACTACCTGTTTCCCGCGATCTTTCTCCGCGTGAAATTATTATAAAATATTACTTCCCTGTTTGAATCGGATTACGTTAACAAATTACAAGAGGTTTCGTTTTTTTGCACGGAACCCTAATCCAGCTTTTTCTAAAATAAAAGTAAGAATAAGTTACTCCTTATCCTACTAGTTATCTGCCAGTAGAAGTCCCGTCAAAATCGCTACAGCGGTTTCGAAGATTAGACGTGGCGTGATTAGAAGTGTTTAACCAAAATTAATGTAGTGTTTTTTCCACTTAGCTCTTTGAAACTGATACTCGTACCTATACTTAAAGGTAATTAATTATACATAATAATATGGTTAAGTACCTATATCTCGTAATCGTGAAGTCGTGACCAGAAGAGGATCAAGACCAAGAATCATTACGCTATACCTAAGTTAGTGCACTGTTTGTTTGGTAGACTTTCAAGAGTCTTTATTTTGATGACGCGAACAGAACATTTAAATTGTTAAACTTTCACGTGTTGTGACTCAACTAGTAGGCCCCCATCAGCATATAGTTTCATCAGACTTACTAAAATGAAGGTAACAACTTTATTCTAGCTTTTTTGCCATTGCTTCTATGTTTTTGTTTTGGAACTGGATGCGGGTGCGGTCGATTTTGGGATTTTTTAGTTAATTTACCTACTACCTATCGATCAAATGCATAAAGCAAGAGAATGTCGGGCTGCGATTTAGCCCACAAAAACAGCTCTTGAAATGTATACAGCTATCGAAGCTCTGCAGTTATCGCTCAAATCAATTTTACGATCGATTCACAATTGATTTTACGAGTGCAGACACCACGGGGACCTAACCTGTAAACGTCCGGATTCGATCAAACTTAGGAGAATTGCGGTTGTGGATGACACTACACCTTCCCACGAACGACGTGGAAATCCTTCGCATTACTAAGATGGATGACGACAGCTCATCAATGGCGTTGAGAACGGTATAGAACCCGTAACAATTGAATACTTCTACAATTAATTTTATAAAGAGGTGAAGTTAGTAATTTTGAATGTAGGAGGTAATCTTGGGAACTACTGATTCGATTCTGATTTTTGTAAGCTACAGAGTGCCAAATGCTATAATTTAAATCAGGACGTTCCTGTAATAATTTCCGCAAGTGAAGCCGCGGCGAAAAGCTAGTTAATTATAAAATAAAATTCACGAAAACAACAGATAAAATCCGTCTGTTTACTTGAGATAAAAATATCGGACGTTGTTTACACCATTTCTTTTAGATAAACGCATACTTCCTACCAGCTTATTTGCATTTGTTAGTAATTTATCTTTAAGTTCTGTTCATCGCAACAAGTTACATAACGGAATTGGAATGTTTTCGTAATGCTAACTATCTCAACATGCAGTTGTAGGTAGGTGTTTTTTTAAAGTAATTTAGGAAAGTAGATTTGTAGTTTTGTAAAACCCTGTTAATGAATGTCGTACCTTTTTTTAATGAGAGTTTCTATTTGAATAGAGCAGATTGGTACCCACAAAAACGTTAATTTATCTTCATAATCACTTATTTCGTCACATCCTCGGATTATCTACCTACGACAAAAAGAAGCCCATATCCCTATTTTAAACGAAATGAAAAGGTCCCATTAGTCTAGCCAGCAAGCCTTTAATTTATAATAGTCTTGTCGAACATGTGAACGGAGATTAGGAGAGTTTTCCGGGATATTTCCGCATTCGGTACACATTCGTGCTTTAAAACTTGACCCAAGAAATTGAAACAGTATTTTGATTTAAAAGAGTGTCCATGGAGTTTCTTGCCCGTTCTTCTCCATAGAGATCTACGCTAGGGAATGGGCAACTACAGTACTTTCTCAAGTTATTATGCCTTGTGACTGGGACTGTAGCTTTGTTTTTTTTTTTGTATTTTTGACAATCAAAAGTGCCTTATTGGTCTAATTGCTTTGAGTTTGATTTCGAGTTTGACTCGAATTTCTGTGATTTTTAAAGCAAGAGCCAAACCCACATGATTTGTCAAACTAGAAGCTAGTTAATTAAAAACAGTCATACTTAACATAACATCAGGCCAGTAATCCCCGAAGGATTAGGCAGATGTGTACCTAAGAGTACCTACACCCATATTTTGCCAGTTATGTTTAGGTCCCATGTAATAGGGGGCGTGCCTTGTATAGTCCTATAGACCCTATAGCCTCAGTCATTCTTGTGTTCCAAAATTTAACTAATTTAAGTGATACAACCACTTTGCAAACACTCTGTTACTGACACATGAAACGTTAAGTTTACCTAAACAATCTCATTTTAAATATAAAACTATCTATATATGTGGTAATTTTCTTCTGTACAAAATATTGTTTGAGCATAATATTTCAAACAGATTATAAGAAATAATGGTCGGAAAAATAAAAAATAGGACCATAAGTTTAAAATATAAAATAAATCTTTGAAAAAATGTGTAATCCACATTTTTATATCACAATACCTCACACGTACATCTAATAAGTTCAACGTATTGTGATCCTAAATAAGCAGGTTTTCAATTCTCCCTATTTGAAAGGGTTATCCAGCGAATTATGTGAAAAGGTGGATAGTGAAGTACTCTCAGAGACCCTTAGAGAGCCATTAACATTCTCTTACAATAAGGGATAGTATATATGCCCCGGACAATGTTGAAGTTTTCCGTACCTCTTTATGTTTTTCGATGCTTTCACTTCCTACCTATGTCCTATTGTGAACGTATGAATGAAACTTTATTTGCCTCTCAGAATTATATTTCATGTAAGCCCGTCATTTCAAAAATTAACCATGAAGGTATTTTTTGTTTAACAGACAGCTTAATTTGCATTAAGGTAAGTACATAATTAAGAAAACATATTAGTAACATAAAATAACTTTTTTATTAATCATTATATAAAACACGTAGATTTAAACATTTAATCATGTTAATTATTTAGGTATTCACGCCGTGACATTAATGGAAAACAAAATTGAAAAGTGCGTGGAAAACCTGTAAAGAAAATAAAAAATACATTTCGTAACAAATAATGACGAAAACAATACTTACGCGGTATTCTTCAATTGTTATTTTAACATCACAAAATTGGATCTCTCATCATCACACTGATTAAAAAAACATTAACTATATTTAGCATTGAACTAACTTCATTTCTTAATATTTGTTCTGATTTCTTAATTTTAACTTTGACAGAGTCACTGGGATAACTTTAAGTGTATTAAAATAATTCATCGTAACTTTTTACGGATGGTTGGTATCGTGTCTGTTTAGCGGAAAGCGAGAGGGCGAGTCAAGTACCGCGTGCTGCCGCTCGGGCCGCCTCATACTGACTACTGGCTCACTGGCTGGATGGACGGAGGACGGAGCGTTCAGTGTGCGCTCGCTGAAACCGATGTAGCGGTTGCACGCCTCTCAATCTCTCTAGTCTATACGATTCACTTGTCACTTGCGACCCGCCCTCACATAGTTTGAAAGTTTTCCAATTTTTTCACCTTTTCGGCACAGGGTTTTTCAAAATTGTATCATCAACTATCGAGTTTAAGACTCAATAAAAAACTTTGTGGGAGGAATCGGAACAAATAATGTAGTAAGTATGTCGTAAAGACATCTGTTTTGTTCATGTTTTAGGGTTCCATAGTCAAAAGAAAAAAAAATCCTTTATGTTCACCTCGTTTGTCCGGCTGAATACTTTTTATCAGGATCGGGTAGAAGTACGTATCTATCAAGTTCAAACTAATATCAAACCGCAGATCTTAGTTATTCGGTCCACTGGATCTTGAGGTTATAGTATTTATGCTATACTTACACTTTATATTCATCATTCATAATACTATTTATCATCCGATCGATCTAAATACGATTCATCAAATAAATAGCTGAAATAAAATATTATTACCTACTCATAATTTTCATTTCTTCTTTCATTTCTCTTTCTGGCTTAGTCTATGATGGATACTTTCGGTTCATATAATTTAAATTATTTTTATCAATAAGTTTAGCTGAAATATTGTATTTTATAGATTGTTACGATTTTTTACTAAATAACTTAATTTTAAATTATATTTATAAAATTCTTTACGCACTCATGGATATGTCCTGGCCGACTACACTTGTCAGATAACATGATGGCCACAAGAAGAAAAACTAATATTAAAAAAATGGAAAAGAAGACTACTTTGAAAACGAGCTGACGAACGGCTGGAAGCAGTCTACCATGGGTACCATGGGATCTCAGATGAGAGGCTTGAGAATGCAGGTTGGTTTTTGCTGTCACGTACATATACTTCCCAGGGGATCCAACTAACGATTCACCTGGGTCCGATCTTCGGAAGCTATCTTCGTGCCTGCTACGCGCTTGACTCGCAGAGCTACCCTGGCACCTGGCCCTAAGAACTACACTGGTGCTTTCCTACAGAGGTGGCCTGGTGTGTAACGCTTCTATCCTTTTATTTTGATAGGATCATGTAGATTTGTTACAAGGTCTATCTCATCTGCCTAGCCTTTTCCCAACTTTGTTGGGGTCGGCTTCTAGTCTAACTGGATGCAGCTGAATACCAGTATTTTATATGGAGCGACTGCCTATCTGACCTCCAAACCCAATTAGTACAGGGTAATACGATACTCCTTGGTAAGACTGGTTGTCAGACTTTCGGGCCACTGACTACCTGTAACGACTGTCAAAATCTACAAATGACAGCCGGGACCAACTGTTTAACGTGCTTTCCGAGGCACGTAGGAAACTCGGTATGTAATGGGTGGTCACCCATCCACAGACTAAGCTAGGCAAGCACCAGGCAGCTTAACCTAAAGATCGACCCGAGCGGCTGTTATTATTTAGCCTCGAGGTCTTGAGGTCTATCTAGGTACATTAATATTTAGTCTTTATTTCATTCAAATTGGACCTCTCTCCACTCTCTATTTTTAACTGCAAATATAAGTTTTTCCTTCACTGGACATTGAACATTTATAGCCCATGTCACTTCGATGAAGATACGAGCAGCTAGACACAGCCTTGAGACAGAACAGACAGAACCTTTAGGTGCACGAGTCCTATTCGCACATATCCGTTCTTATACAATATTTATTGGCCATGTACTAGTCACACACTGAAAATCAGAATGAAGGTGTTGTAATATCTTCTTTGTTTTGCCATAAAACGTGCAAATATAACAGTTTTAAAAACATAAAGAACTACACTCTTGAGGAAAATGAGGCCTTAAAAGGTTAGACAAGACTCTGCACTGGAAACCTCTTTAAAACTTAAGAGTCATTCAATTCCAAGTAATAACTTACAAAGGCAACCCCTTTAAAAACCTTTGATAATCAACGTAATGTTGTATATACACTCAAATTAATTTACTTACTCGTAGTTCCAACCAACTCACTGAACAACTAGAAGACACGTTATGCGTACGTTTCTTACATAAAGTAACGAGTAAGAGAAAATTCAGGGAAAAATAACAAAGATCAAAGTTAACTATAACAATAGTATGAACAATGTTGTAATGCTCAAAAGCATGAATTACGTACACCAGAGCCCGAAGGCAATATTATTCTTTGTTGTTCCACTAAAATCTACCCTGGAGCTATATTTTTAGCTATTACGAGTAGATACAAAATTCATTGATCAAAGTGAATTTCAATTGAGTTTGGATAACAATAATTATTCTTCAGATTCTTATTACATTTAGAAATTATAGTAAAACTAAAAGTTCTCAAGTATTTGGATGTAGGCAATGATGGATGACTAATGATGAATGATGTTACTTCGTTGTAGGTATTCATTTTTACCGCTTCTGTTAGAAATATCCGAGATGAAGTGATGTGTTCTGAATGACTGACAAGTAACGGCAGCCAACACATAATATCATCAACTTATCATCATCGATATAGAAAAAACTGTATTGAAAGATAGTATAGTATGTACATATAGATCAGACAGAAGCCCTGTGCTTCTGCACTGCCCAGTGGTTGCAACATCGTTGTACTTCGGTAACCCCGGTACTCTCTGCGAGATTGTCAGCAACACCAAGGCGCTGCTGGCCTATCTCGGGGAGTTAGGGTGGATCGAATGAATTTCCAACCCGTACGCAAAATACGCACTTTGACGTGGAGTTGCGGACACCAGCCCGCTATACAATACAATACAATACAATGTACATATAAAGCTAATAACAATTTTCCCGACCTGGTAATCGAACCCAAGGCCCGCAGCAGCTCAACACCCGCACTTTGTCGTACGCCGCGTAATATAATATTTAGCAAAAACGGTATCACATTTTTCACGCGTACCCTTGTATGTGGGATACTTTTTACCCTCAGAATAGAAAAAAGCATATAAACATAAACTGAAGAAAATACAATTTATGAAAAGACACTGTGGACGTTTCCTCTTTGTTTTCTTTGTAGTGCATTCCCTAAAGATTTCTCCTGAGTAATGTTATGGATAAAATAGGTTAAGTTTCATCCTTTATAGTGAAGCTTAAGCGGTGTTTGTCAAACTGCCAGGCTGTGTCCCGAGCCATTTGAGTATCCGGAGCTGTAAAACGTGAAATATACTCCGTAATATCCGTCGTCCGGACACCCTCGGGCCGATAGCTTCGTTTAGTTCACCCACACGTCTGACACACTTAATTGATATAAGTTACCGAGCGTAACTTTAAGTTTAAAACTGTGTAAAAGCAGGTAACTGTTGGTTGCATTATCATTGTGTGTAGCTTTACATTATGAGCCTGTAACCTGTCACTGTCGCACTAGAAGGCAAAGACCTTTTCCCATACAGAAACGGCAGGAGTAATCTTCAAAGTGGATTGGTGATTTCAGAGTTAGGTACCTATATAAAATTATGTGGTCCTGGACTTCAGGTTTCCGCACAATGTCTAAGTATTAGGAAGTACCTACATATGTATGAATTATAAAGTCACATTGGCACTTGGCCGGATTTGAACACATAACCGCGCGTAAGTAGAGCCTTAATTAATCATAACTGTTAATTCATTATCATCATCAGCCTATTAATGTTCCCACGGCTGGGACACAGGCCTCCTTCTCTATGAGAGGTAATGGGCTATAATCCACCACGCGGGCCCCAGTGCGGATTGGTAGATGTCATATGTCTTCGAAGTTTTTGGTTCTAGGACATGCCGGTTTTCTCACGATGTTTTTTTCCTTCACCGTTTTGAAGTGATGAAATAAATTACACTAAGTAATGCGCCTGCCTGGGTTCGAACCCCCGACTTACTCGTTCGTAAGCCTAGGCCGCCACCACTGGGCCACCGCTGCTCTCACTGTACTGTAACTGTTAATTACTTACCTCTAAAGCACCTATCAACAAAACGACGTTTTCAACAAAATCCTGGTTTCTCAACAGTATTGCAAGTTCCAGTATGTATTATTTCGATCAGAGCGTTGATTTTTCTGATGATGAGGTTGTGTGATGATATTTTTTCTAGTGGTATGAATGGTGTCCACTGTACAGCTGTATACCTTACTTTGGAATAAGTTATATAACAAATACAAATGACACACGACGGCCGCCCACTAATAATAGTTTCCAGGAATATTTAGACAAGTCTATTTTTATAAAACGAATCTATTCTAAACAAATTCGCACTAGGTATATCGGCTAGAAATTTTCGCAGAAATCAATCATCTTCAAAAATTTCATTTCACTTTTCTCAAGGCAGTGCCAGTGGTGGGAGTCAATATACAAACATGAGAAGGTATTTTATTTCGTTCCAAATTAATCTCAGATCCACTATTCTAGAAGCTTTCAAAATGGAGGTGTAAACACAGGAGGTAAGCTGCGTTTAGCAGTAAGTGTTGGATTATACAGTAGAGATAGGTTGCTAGCTCATAACTTGCAGGCGTGAGTGTTGATACATTTTAACCGAGCTTCAGCCACAACTGTCTGTTATCTACTGAAAAAAAAAGTAAAAACTAGCTTCAGTTGTTTTTGTCTACCTACTGCCTAGTGACAGTGGTACTGTTGTCGACAAAAGAATAAACACAGAGATCGTAATGTCCGGCTCAGAGTCTGGCACATTACTTAGCTCCGAGCTTTGTTCCCTCAGCAATCAGCGAGACAATTAGCAACATTTACTGTCATTAATCAGGGAAGCTTGAGAGTGTGACTTATAAATTTGTGCGACGTTTTTGCGAAATTAGGCCCCAAAACCATTATATTATGGTTTACATAAGCTTGTGCTTCTCCGTTACTTTTAAGCCGCCATGTCAATTGCAGGCTTTAATTAGCAGGATATTGTGTGGGAAGGTATATTGTCTACATACATATATGTAGGTAGTCTGCAGTGTACGAATTTGCGATGCTGGTGTAAGAAGCTCAGTACTCGTGTCAGAGTATATTCAGGCACTAACTTGCATCCTGTAGCATGACTAGAACTTTACATAATTTTGCATAGTGTTAACAAAACTTTCACTTAAGAAGGCCGAAGCAATGCCTGGCGCGAAGTGGAGCAGCAAGAGTGCCATTAGAACAAGCTGAATAGTTGTAACTTTTTATCCTAATCAACATTGTACGTAACAATCGATTTACATACATATACCATTCCTATGTCGACTTGACATGTCATACAGTATTCATGAAGTATGAATTCACGTCTGAATCTTGGCTCGTGGTTGCTAGAGGTCGCTCGGGGTGGCTTGGACGCTTGTGAAGACGTATCGTGTACTTGAAACTCAATTTAACTGGAGCGTGTTCATCTTGCGGTTTTATTATGTAAGTTCGGCCCAACTTCCTGTTGTACAGTAGCACGGGAGTAATCGTGTAGGTGTTAGTATTAGGTAATACCCGAATAACTCCGGTTAATTTTGACTTCGCAACATCACTTGCGAAGTTGTTTATCTTTATTGGAATTATTAAGAGGAATCTCTTGTTTCTTGTCGTCTAGTGGGTACCTATAGTCACTAATGAACCAAATATTCTGATAGAAGATGTCGTTTTTAGTTTAAAAGCAATAGTAGGGATGGTGTTAAGGTGCTACTGACGTAGCAAAACGAACAGCCATTTCGCAATTCATGATTAAATAACTGCAAACTACTTACTCTTACAAAAGATTTTCAGCAGCACGAGAGAATCTTAAACAAGAAGCTCTTTGAATATATCTATCTAGGTGAATATAACTTGAAAACGGTTCTTTTCTATAAAGCGACAGGAGACAATAGAATTGTTGATTGTAAAATGTCTGCCGTAATGCACGCGGTACAACGTACACCGGGCGCTAAGACCGACGCGCGACGGTGGCGACGACGCGGCGACGGTTTCAGCACTTTCCACCTAAGTGTTCTTAAAACTGCCATTCTTTCACAAGTTTTCAGACAGCGAAAGCTTCAAATGTTCCCTGGCTATGCACAAACAAGTACTTGATTTAAAAAAATCTCTGAACTCTTTAATAGAAAGAAGCGTAAACATTTACCTAACGTTCGATCGCGAGTGGATTGCGTTCGCGGCATCGATGTGAGTGTGTCTAATGGCATAGAAACTCAGCCAGCAAATATGTACCTACCCGATCTAAATCTAACAGATAATTCATTTTGAATGTAGGTACTTCCCAGTATACATATTTTTTTTAAATCGTTTGCTTATTTATAATTTTAGGGACGTTCGTTGTGACAAAAATATATGAAATACCTTTGCTTTAAACAGCCTCCCTTCTAAATTAATGAGTCTAATGGTTCTGTGGCTTGCAATAATTATAATCGTGATTTGTTTATACCTACAAGAATAGATTTAAGGTATTCAACAGAACTCTTTTCACATTTTTTTTGTTTCTAGATTGTAATCCCTAAAATGTTCCTAAGTGTTTCGCATAATTGACATCCGTTTGCCGCAGGAATTTAAAAACCCCGTTCTGTTCAGACTTGTGACCACTGTGAGCAGAATACCAATAACCTCTTGTACGGCTTTAAACAGATTTTTTCAGCTATACCTGTAAGCAAAAAGTATTTAGGTATTCAATCTAGGTAACAAAATACTTACTATACCTATGTTTTAAATTATAAGAAGTATATTGGCGTGCCTACAAACCCAAATTAAGCGTTTTTGTGTGCAAACATTTCCATGAAAGTCGTTCCTCCTTAGAAATATTTCTCAGAAATGAATCTTAATGAGGATCCGCAGGGAAATCTGCTATTAAAGAAATACGACAAAAAGTGTCAGTACAATGGTGGTAGATTTAAGTAAAAACTCGAGACTAATACAAAATTCAGCAAATGTACATAAGTAGGTGAATGTATTGTGTGAATTTTTCTTGAGAGCAATACCTATTACAATGCCAAACAAATTAAATACCACAGATACCGCTAGACTTCTTGCCGAAAAATAGCACTCTAAAATTCATTTTTATTTGTGTCAGGCTTTCATGGGTCGAAATAATCCCATTGTTAGATTCGGACTTCGGCCCACTTAGCGCTCCGGTCGCGTCGCACGTCGTGGCGACTCCGACCGTAATCCCTATAACTATGGTCAAGTCACAAAAAGATCCAATAATTTATCAAAACCAGCCTCGCCTCACTCTTGAAGCGGATCACTCAGGATTGTTTCCGTTATATTTGCACCGTCAGTGATTTTTTTCCATTATTTGCATGATTTGCAAATCCTTCAAAAACAAAACTGTTACCTACACTTTTAAATTTTCATCCACCATGAAGCTCTAAGTATTAGTAGGTAGTAGTAGAATGATGTTTTTTCAAGTTCTAATTTTCCTCCTTGTTCATTTACAACTGAAATGAACTGAAACTGGAATATCCTCTGTGGCTCTACACAATAGCTTAGCTGTAACCCATTTCATTGACTTAGTTCTACATTTCCCATCGCTCTAAATCACTGCCCCTTCCGGAATCCGAGGGAACCCTATTTTTGCCTTCAATTCTTTGTAACTGACTTCTCTTTGTTATGTGTCTGATCGAAATTCATAGTTATTGGGTTCCCCATTTGCGAATTACATTATGTATATCAAAGGAGGGTAAGTTTGTTTGAGTCAAAAGCGCGGCGCATTACGCTGGCCTGAAAACTTGTATCACATCCAGCACTTAGGAAAATGCACTTTCTTATTCCAACATCTTCCTCTGAAGGAAAGGAACATACTTTGAAAGAAGTTTGAGAAGAACTTCCAGAAAATTGAATTGTTTGTGTTTTATAAGATACAAATTCATTCATCAAGAATTCTAGGTTCTAGAGACATAACGGCTCCATTTTGTTCCAATATCGCGTCTGTGATGTCTGATTGTATAACCTGTTTTTTAGGTTATACAATCAGAGACCACATCAACCAAAAAAAAACTGTGGAAAAAGGAAACGACTGTCACGCACAGCAGCTGCGCCATCCCTTAAGCAGAAAGACGATTGGTTTCAAATTTCCAATATTTTATCCTCTTATGAAAGGGGTGCGTGATATTATGATTCTGCGGAATACACCTACGTGTAAGTAACGCTTTCACCTTGATCTGTATTTTCATACAATACCAAACATTAAGTGAAGTACATTATGTTCTTATTGTCCCATCGACATCAATGGGCGACGCCTACGGGAACTGGTAAAATGTTGACACCATCACTAAGCAACCAATGAAAGAAGCCGTGTGACACTATTATTATTAGATGATCACATATCTTTGTTCTTTATTTGCAAATTCGCTTATCGATAGACAGGGTCAAATTTAATTAGCCAGGTAGCGAACCTCCACAGACGTGACGAGACGAATGAAGATTTGAAAATTTATATGACTAACAGATTGTTTTTGTTTGTCTGAATTTAAATATCAATACCCGTCACACCTACAGTTTCGCTAGCTAATTAAAATTGACACTGTATGTGAGGGAATCTTGATAAAGTTGGTTGATGTGTAATTAAAAACCAGTAAAATAAGCAGTTACGTGATGCTAACTATTTAGTAGAAGTAGGGAACTATCGAAAAAGCATTAAAATAATTTAACACGCAACGTTACTCCACAATCAAGTTATCCCTAGTCTAGCCCAAACCACCAGAAACTTCCAAAATGGTGGAGATAAACCGAATACAGTGCTTTCCAAATTAAATTTCGTAAAAGGGAACGAGTTATGTGGCGGAGTTCGAAACAATGTAATGTAGGGACAGCAAACCTACACGGCTAGGTATTCTTGATTTAAATGTGACTGCGGTATGGCTTGGAAATCCTTAGAAAATCTCATGGATACGGTTATCCCTAACGAAGAGTCGGAATAACCACACCGTCGTGGTGGTGCTCAGCACGTACACATGTGGACCGGGATTTAAAAGGGAGCGCCTATTCGGACCTCCTCTACGACAACTTTAGCACATCCCAGAGGACACACAGTCGTTTTCCCAAACACCCTCTCGTTGCATGTCAGTACGTGACCACTATGTACTCCTGACCTCCCCAGGGGTATTTTCGGACGCCTACCAGCATCTAATCTAAGCGGTTGCTAAATGCGTGAAAAATAAACGTTGCCTTAAGTGAATTGTACCTATCGCTAATTATGTATTGTAAGTAAGTAATAAGTAATATTTATTTTACAAATATATGTACATTTTTTACAAATGCAGTGCTTAATCTAAACTTAAAGAACAGAAAAGTTAAACCATAGCATTTGGGGCCGAACTAGGCAGAGCCTGTATTTCAGCCCTCAACTCCGAACCCGCTGGGTAACAATTTAATTATTTTTATTATTCTATTGGAATGATCCCATGTACGAGTATGCACGTATCACAATAAAATTTTGAAGAAAAAAAAAAAGAAAAAGATTACAAAGTTTAAGAGGTAACATTATAGGTGTGTCCAGTCCTCTCTTTGTGTGAGATGGAGGTGTGCGTGAATGTGTGAGGGGGTGTGTAAGATTGCGGAGCAGGACTTTTTATTTTAATTTTTGTAAAAAATTACATAATTTAGTTTAAATGATAAAGTTAAGTTGAGTTTTGAGTTGTTTAGCTAGGTATCTGAAGCAGATCCTCTCTCTCTTCATACGTGAGTTTCTGTAGGTACTCACTTACTGTAATTTTGCAAGACTTTTTTGTCATGTTCAGGTTTTTATTTATTTTGTTGTAGATGTAAGGGCCAATAAACGGAGCGAATCTATTGCTAAATTTGATTCTTGTGGCGATGGACTGTGGGCAAACCAAGTGTTTTGTACGCCTATTTAGAGAGAGAGGGTTGTAAAAGATATTCTTATGTTGCATTAATATAATATTGAGCAGGAAAGATTGTGGTGATAGGTATATTGTGGAATAAGCCTCTGCGGTCTAAGCGAGACGCATTGGAGGGGCAGTGGTCATTTTAACACCGAATCACACATTGTCTACTTTTCTGGAAACGAGGATAACAGCAGAAATGGAGTTGCCTTTCTCCTGCCGAAAACAAAACAGTAACTTTGTGAGAGGATAGTCTGTGAGATGTTAGCTGTCGAGTGCTGAGTATTAATTATATTTTGACACTAAAGCACACAGTCGCTTACTATGTTAGCAGGAAAAAACCCATATACGCTTGCTTTCTAGACTTTTCGAAGGCCTTCGACCTAGTGAATTATAGTAAGCTCTGGACAAAGCTTGGGGAGATTGGGGCTCCAGCCGAACTCATTAAGATATTCTCTTTCTGGTACAACCATCAGAAAAACGTTGTCAAGTGGGGAAACGTATTTCCGGATGAGTATAGACTTTTAGTGTGGAGTTAGACAAGGGGGGCTGACCTCTCTAAGACTTTTCAATCTATATGTCAATCAGCTGATTGGTGAGATTAGCAACAGCCATGTCGGGTGTCACATAGACAAACGTTTGTGTCAATAACATCAGTTACGCGGACGATATGGTGTTGTCATCAACACCATGTCGTCCATCTGTAGGTGGTTTGAGGAAACTGTTGAATATCTGTGACTCATACGCCGAGATTCACGGTTTAAGGTACAACGATAAAAAGAGTGAGTATATGATTACAAGAGGTAAAAATAAACAACCTGAGCATATACCACCCGTATATCTAAACGAGGTACCCTTGAGTCGTGTGTCTGAGTTTAGATATATAGGGTACATTGTAACTGAAACACTTAATGATGACAGAGATATTGAGAGGGGGAGGAGAGCATTGTCGGTGCGCGCTAACATGTTAGTGCATAGGTTCGCAAGGTGTACACACACAGGTTAAGGTAACTTTGTTCAGAGCATACAGTCAAAGCTTTTACACCAGCGCCCTATGGACCAACTATACGCAGCGGGCCTACAATGCTCTTTAGAGTGCAGTACAACAACGCCGTTAGGATTTTGGTGCGGCTGCCTCGGTTTTGTAGCGCCTAGGGCATGTTTGCCGACGCGGGCGTGGATGACTTTTACGCTATAATGCGCAAAAATCAACCTCACTAATTCGCCGAATTCGAGGAAGTGGCAACGGAATCCTAAGGATGATTGCAGAGAGACCTGAATCTGCAGTTGTAGGAAGGCTTATCAGGCTGCATGTTGTCTAAGATATTTTTCTGACTAAGATGGTTTTAAGATAATGTTACTAACAAATTCTGGACATTTTATTAGTCTGAATAAAAATAAAATACGTTTTTT
This sequence comes from Xestia sexstrigata, assembly GCA_941918905.2. Classification (NCBI taxonomy): domain Eukaryota; kingdom Metazoa; phylum Arthropoda; class Insecta; order Lepidoptera; family Noctuidae; genus Xestia; species Xestia sexstrigata. The sequence goes on along the minus strand of OW799207.2, from coordinate 12,478,842 downwards.
TTTTTTTTTTTTTTATTAAGATAAAGGCCAAACCGATCAATTTGAATATTATACAGCTATACGCACCAACAAGCACGGCAAGCGACGCAGTTATGGAAAACTTCTTCACTGAGCTGGAATCAACCATAGCCAAAATCCCTAAAAGGGAAATACTGATTATAATGGGCGATCTAAATGCGAAAATAGGAGAACTTGCTGATCAGCTTAGCCAATGCGTAGGGAAATTTGGACTAGGACAGCGCAATGAAAGAGGGGAAAGACTTATACAATTTGCTGCCGAGAACAACCTGGTGATATCAAACAGCTTCTTCCAACATCGCATTCAAGAAGACTGTATACGTGGACTTCATCTAACGGCAACTATCGAAACCAAATCGACTACATTATGATTGGTTCGAGGTGGAAAGCTTTCATAACAAATGTTCACACTCTTCCCCGAGCTGATTGTGGATCGGATCACCAACTTCCAATAGCAACTCAAGCTCAGAGCTGCTAGGAAGATTGAGAAGCAAAAAAGAATCCAGCCTACGGAGAAACCAAAATGTGTGGCTGCGATCACACAAAAATGGCATCAATGGACTAACTTAGACACTCAATCAGCATCCCCAGATCAAAAAGAATCCAGCGGGGTCAGGCTAAGGAGCTGCTCGAAACTTCCGTGATTAAGTCAAAGCCCTCTGCACCAGTTCGCAAGCGTCAACACTAGATGACTAGTGGAACTCTTGCCCTTGTGGAAGAAAGAAGGGACATGAAAGCTCGGGAAGCGGATGTTAGGAGCTTGAATACAATATCTGCTCGTATACAGGAAGCATGTAGGCGAGATTGCAATAACCATGTAAAGAATTTGTGTGCAGAGTTTGAAGTTCACGCTGATAAGCATGAAACAGGTGATCTGCACCAAAAAAATAAGATCTATTACCAAAACCCTTTCTTCTAAAACATGGGCTTTAGAAAATTCGCAGGGCGAGCTACAGATTGAAATAGTTGCAATATCTGAGTCCTGGAAGGACTACTGTCAGTCACTATTCGAAGATCTTCAAGAGGACAACTATCTCCCGACGGAGCCCAAAGACGAAGACAAAGAGCCATATATGTTGAAGGACGAAGTGCGAGCCGCTATCAGGCGACTAAAAAGCGGAGAAGCCACAGGAAACCATCAAAGCCTCAGGGGAGTATAGTATCGATATTGTAACGAAGTACCTGTGTAACGAAGTTTGGGAAACAAGAACTTGGCCCCGAGAATGAACTCATACTGACTTTGTTCCTCTATATAAAAAGGGATCCACTAAAATATGCAGTAACTACCGATTAATTGCCTTAATTTCACACGCAAGTAAAAGTCTACTGCATATTTTGGTCGAGAGGTTGAAGTCTTACTTGTCTAAGGAAATTGCTCCTGAACAAGCTGGCTTCGTGAAAGGGAAGGGTACTCGTGAGCAGATTTTAAATGTGTGCCAGATTATTGAAAAGGCCAGGAAGTTCAATAAGCCGACTTATATTTGCTTTGTGGATTTCTCAAAGACATTTGACTCAGTACGATGGCCAGTACTTTGGGAGACTCTTCTGAATATAGGAACACCCAAACATCTTGTTTACCTCCTTAGGAGACTTAATGAAGAGGGAGCTTCGGTGAGAACAGACGCCGTGTTGTCGAATCACTTTCATCCAAGTGCCGAGGTCCGTCAGGGCTGCATCTTGTCGCTACTGCTGTTTAATACCTATACGGATCTCATTATGAGAATAACACTCGAGAATTGGTCGGACGGAATCACCTTTGGAGCCATAAAATTTCCAATTTGCGTTATGCAGAGGGAGAGAATACTAGTGGTAAATAAGGTGGTGTCACCACCTTATCCGCCCAATATCTGAACGCGCCCCAAAAGCTGGTAGCCTTAAGGCTGGCCCGTGGGTACCGCACGATCTCCCGCAAGGCGGCGAGCCTCCTTGCCGGATTGCCGCCATGGGATCTGGAGGCAATAGTCCTCGCGCGGCAAAAAGGAAGGGGTCCGCAAGGACCGATGCTTGCCGTGGCTGCGGGACTGTTCGAAAGAGATACCGTGGCCCCGGAACACAAAGGGCGATGAAGGAACATGGATGGGTTTTAGTTAGTAAAAGTCTGATACTCCCTCCTGCTCCGCCCAGAGCGGGAGGAGTCATTTGATGATTTCCCATCCGAAAAAAAAAGGGGTAGGGCAGACATGACTACGTGGAGCCGGTTTTGGAGCGTTTCGTTTCTGTCTCTCAAAACTCCTTCCTCCTCATTTCAAAACACAAAAATTTCAATTGTGAGGACGGTTTTAAACTATCAAGTACGTGGAATCCAGTGATAAACCTAATAAAAAATAACGTGCGTCTCCACTATCAAGAAAAACTTAGTGATATCGTGAGTGCATTTTGTCGTGAGTTACAATCGAGTTCCAATAGTGCGCGTAATAAAAGACTAAGAAAGAGGGTAGACAGATTTGTCTGCTCCTAATAAATAATTTTCGCCCCACCCGCATACCTCTTCAGTATTCCCGCGATCATGATGCTTGCAACAGCGTCGAAATATCGGGGGCTCATAGAAAAAGAAAATCACGGATATTATCCCGTAAGAACTCTAAGTGTAGTGAAAAACCGTTAAAGTCTAAAACACTTATTTTATCAAATGCATCGGTAATCATTTCATCGATTTTAAGAGAAAGCGAGAAAAAGAAGATAGAAGCCCTTGAAATGTGGTCCGTCTCATGGCGACAGGCCGTCGACACGGCCTGTCGCCATGAGACGGACGGACGGTGAGCTAGCCAGTCACTCTCTCCATGTCGCCATGAGATCACGCCGGAAGTCTGACCGCTGAGCGACAATTTGCCGCGGCAGCGGAGTTTCCATCCGGCGTAGGACCTCCGCGCGCCATTCGTGCAGGCGCGCGAGGACTATCGCCTCCAGATCCCATGGCGGCAATCCGGCTAGGAAGCTCGCCACCTCGCGGGATATCGTGCGATAGCCTTAAGGCTACCAGCTTTTGGGGCGCGTTCAGATATTGGGCCCCGGTCCGTTCCAGTTTGGGGGCCAAACGTCGAAATGTTCCACGAAGTTCCATTGGCTATCGAGGACAAGTCCCAGGTACTTCAACGTCAACTCGACGCCGATGGATACCCCTCTTACCGTCAGTGAGGATCCCGGCGGTTGAACATTCCGAGGCCCATGAAGAACATGGCCTCGGACTTGTGCAATGCCACCTCGAGACCCAGTTGCCGGATCCTTTCAACGACTATCGCGCCCCCGCGTGTCATGATTTTGGCGTCTGCCCTACCCCTAGAGTGTAATTTAAATCCGCGTAGACGCGGAAGGGTGAGGTGGCCCGCGAGCTGAGGAGCAGGTGGTTTTAACGATCGCCGCCGTAGCTGAAAGCCGAAGCTGCGGTGGTGAGCGTAAAACACATCTGCGACGATAAGCTCGGGTGGGACCGCTGGAGCTCCGCAACGCCGGAGCCGTGACAGAAGCCATGCCTGCCGATGTTGCATGCTTGCTTGCATGCATGCTGTATGCTTGCCTGATCAGAAATATGCAGCAATTAACATTATCGTCGTATGTTTGTGGCGACAAAAAATAATGTTCAATCAATTTTATTATGGTAAGAAATAGGTACAAAATTAAGTAACAAAATAAAATTATTAAATTAACTAAGAATTTTCTGTAATGTGATAGATGAGGGTTTCCATTATTATGCATTATGAAATGTATACCAAAAGACGATTCTAACTGTAAACTTTCTGAAATATGATAGTTCTGCCTTTTTATATATATATAATTTATTTACCAGTATCCCACTTAAAACTACAGAAACCTTAAATTCCTCTGCCTTGCTCTCTATTGATTTATTGAAAGCGAACGTTTCAGCCTGTCCAAATGAATTTAAATTTCAGCATATAAACCCCTTAACAGTCATAAAAGGTTTTAAGCAAATCAAGATCAAATTAACGGAAGATCTATGGGGTATGTCTATCAAAGCTTGTACCTCAATTATTGAGACTGTAGCGCCGTATTTAGCCTCAATATTTAATTTGTGCGTGGATCAAGGGGTCTTTCCAGATCTAATGAAATTCAGTAAGGTAATACCGCTTTTTAAATCCGGGGACAGTAAGGACACCAATAACTATAGGCCCGTATCCGTGTTGCCGGTTTTCAGCAAAGTGTTTGAAAAGATAATGCTCAATCAAATGCTTAACCATTTCAACACCAATAAAATATTACACGAGCAACAGTATGGTTTCACCAAAGGACGTTGTACAACTGACGCCGGTGTCACTTTATTAAAACACATATTTACTGCGTGGGAAGAGGCACAAGATGCCATAGGAATCTTCTGTGACCTTTCGAAGGCATTTGATTGTGTAAAACACGAAACCCTGATCTTGAAACTTGAGCATTACGGTTTAGGTAAACTTGCGCTCAGTTTAATAAAATCGTATTTGAATGATAGACAGCAGCAGGTACAAATAAATGGAGTCAACTCAATGGGTTTAAAAGTAAAAATGGGTGTACCACAAGGTTCAATATTGGGTCCCTTCCTCTTTTTAGTGTATATTAATGACCTACCCCATTTATTTAACAACCATCCGCATATGGTGTTGTTTGCTGACGATACTTCTTTAATATTTAGGATAAACAGACGTGCCACTAATCTTGACGACGTAAATAACGCCCTACTGCAGGTCCACAATTGGTTTACCGCCAATAATTTAGTACTAAATGGAAAAAAGACTAAGTGCATTAGATTTGCTCTACCAAATGTCAAAAGTAGTGATTGTGACATAATATTGAATCAAGAGAAACTAGAATTTGTCGATAAAACGGTTTTCTTGGGAATCACGCTCGATTCAAGGTTACAATGGGGTCCTCATTTAACATCTCTTGCAGGACGGCTGAGCTCAGCAGCATATGCTGTTAGAAAAATCCGTCAATTCACTGATATTGATACCGCGAGGCTAGTCTATTTTAGTTATTTTCATAGTATTATGTCATTCGGTATTTTACTATGGGAACGGGCTGCAGACATCGAGTCTATATTTATTCTGCAGAAAAGAGCCATCAGAGCCATTTATGAATTACGTAGACGCGATTCTCTAAGAGAACTGTTTAAGGAAATTAATATCATGACAGTACCTTGTCAATACATCTATGAAAACATCATGTACGTTAGGAAAAATCGGCATTTATTCAGTAGAAGAGGTGACAGACACCACTATAACACTAGATATAGGGACCAACTAGTTCAGCCAGGTTTCAGGCTTGCTTCCCATGTTAATGTTTTGTGGAAGCTGCAGAAGATTGTAAAAATATACTTGCATTATATAGATTCCAGTTCTTAGTATTATATAATTGCATAGCACATGTGTGAGTACTTTGTACTGTTCAGCCACCATTTACATTTATTTATATTTCATTGACTTGAATATGCCTTGGTGGCTGAGAGAATGTCATGCTCACTTAAATGTCTCGCTGATGGTGGCGGGTGTGTCGGGTCATTTAGTTCCCTTCAATATGGTTGAGTTGAATGGCGCCGGTACATGCGTCATGTTTGTGAACGGGCGCTGTCAGTTGGGACTGGTCATCTCTTAGCTGCCAAGGTTCATTTTAATTACTTTATTCGTAAACTGTTGATCTAATCTTTTACTCTGGACGCTCTTAGTGTGCACGTCTTTCTACATCGTTCTCACATATATGTATAATCTCAAAATTAAAGATGTAACCAAGATTTTGTAACAATATTTTGTTTTTAAAAGAGTGTCCATGGAGTTTCTTGCCCGTTCTTCTCCATAGAGATCTACGCTAGGGAATGGGCAACTACAGTACTTTCTCAAGTTATTATGCCTTGTGACTGGGACTGTAGCTTTGATTTTCTTTTTTGTATTTTTGACATTCAAAAGTGCCGTAATGGTCTAATTGAAATAAATGCTTTGAGTTTGAGTTTGAGTTTGAGTTTTTAATGACTATCGATTTGAAATTTATGCCAAAAGATGATTCTGACAGTGAGCTTTCTGCGATAAGATAGACATTTAATTCTTACGCATATGAAATGTATGCCTAAAGATGATTATAACTTACAAAATTATGAGGTTTGAATGTATATGAAATGAGTGTCTGCCAAACGAAATTCTGCGAAATGAAGTTTATGCTATCCGCTGTTATCCAAAATAATATTATGACATAAAAAGTTCTGCTATAATAAAGGGTAGACCCCAAGAAGACACATCTGTGGAGCGACTTGTAGTGCAGAGAAAGGTTGAACGCACAAGAGCGCGCGGCAGGTCACCAATGCGTTGGACCTACCAATAGTCCATTAATCCATTCCACGAATGCACAAGAAAAGCCACAGTACGGGAGGAATGGCGACGGATTGTGAAGCTTGCCACCACCCCTAATGTGACCACCACGACCACTCTGCCAAGAGTGTGACGACGAAGAAGAAGAATCGCTAAATATATGCACTTAAATCGATATTGACGGAGGAGCTCGTGGAGTCGTGGCTATATAACAACAGCCGCTCGGGTCGATCGTTAGGTTCAGCCGTGCTTGCCTAGGTTCGTCTGTGGATGGGTAACCGCCCATTACATACCGAGTTTCCTCCGTGCCTCGGAAAGCACGTTAAGCCGTTGGTCCCGGCTGTCATTTGTAGATCTTTGACAGTCGTTAGGTAGTCAGAGGCCCAAAAAGTCTGACAACCAGTCTTACCAAGTGGTATCGTATTACTCGGTACTAACTGGGTTGTGGAGGTCAGATGGGCAGTCGCTCCATGTAAAATACTGGTATTCAGCTGCATCCGGTAAAACTGGAAGCTGACCCCAACATAGTTGGGAAAAGGCTAGGCAAATGATGAATGACAAAATCGATATTGACATTTAAAAGTATATACCTACAGTCTAGCATATACGGACCTACTTCAATTTGTAAGCAGCCATCTAGCTCAATCTGCGCAGTCATGTTAGCTATACCAACCTAAACATTCATCAGCCCTGTCGAGAGTACGTTATTGAAAATTTTGCTGAGTACGAGCGCAGTCAAGGGGAAAAGTCGAAACCATTAATTTCGTCTAATAAATAATGTTAATCTTGTACAATATTGTTTTTTTGTTAACACATCATTGAATATGGAAACTAATACTGAGTTATCTTTATCTAATGATACGTAGCTCAATTAAGTATGCATCAAGAACTAAATATTTATGTACCTACATCTAATACTTAGTTTTATTTTGAAATTTTCAAAATCAATATAGGTACTTACCTCAACTAATGATTGAAATAGTAGCCGGTGCATGTTACTCAGGGATAATATAGCATTTTAATGGCGAATTTTTGGAAATCAGTCCAGTAGTTTTTGAGTTTATTCGTTACAAACATACAAATCTTTCCTCTTTATAATATTAGTATAGAAGTATAGATTTACTTACTAGTTAGTACCCATGTGAATCCCAAATCTGTAAGCTGCTTACAGACAGGCACCTACTCGTGCATGTAGGACTACAATAGATTGTTGGCTTGGACACCGCAAAGCCTGCAACAGTGCTATAATTACACATATATCATGGTTTTGTTGACAGATCGACTATTATTCCATTGTTTATTACCCATTGTCTGTATTCACTAAATAGATTAGCATCACGCCCGTAATGCCCGGGTTAGGCAGAAGTGTACATAACAGTACATGAGTACACCCTCATTAAGGCTTAGTGATGTTAAAGCCCCATGTAATTGGGCACGAGCCTATTGCCATCAACCAGGCTTGTGCCTGGTTGAAGGCAATAGGCTCCGTGACAGCTTTGAGGCAGTAAGATTCAGTTCAATGTAAAAACAAAATATGTTTTATTTAAAAAAGAGGTTATACCTACAGGGTACAGTCTTGCATCCTAGTCAAAATTCAGAAACTTGTCACAAAAACACATAAATAATCAATTTAAATTACGATACATCAGGTCAATAATTAATAAGGCTGCTATTTTAAATTGTTTACCTTTGACCATTGAGCTAATACTACTAAGAATAGAGAAGACAGCGCGAACAAAATCTGTGCTCCGTTCAACTGCGGTCGGCCAGCCGCAGTTCACTCAGTCGGTTGCTCGCTCTTGAGCACTTTTAAGTCTTGTTTGTTTTAAAGCAATAAAACGTGAAAACTCAACAAATATGTGTTACGATATTGCACTAATAATTCAAGTAATACGGCAAAGTGCAAAGGAATAACTTTCCATCGCATCGGTAAGTTTCTAGATAATCATTTTTAAAACTTAATTCGAGTAAAATATTTAGCGGACGCCATTTTGCTACGTACCTACCTAATTGTTTTTTTAGATTGATTGGTTTTAATTGTGATTGTTTGTACAAGTAAAGGCAATTGGCCTGAAATAAAATTATTATTTATAAAGTCGGTTTATACCTACCTAACATAAATATTATAATTAAAAGTTTACGTGTAAGGGGTACCCAATGAAATAACAAAGTGTCGTCTCTGTAACGGTGTATTGTATATTGTATTGTATTGTATAGCGGGCTGGTGTCCGCAACTCCACGACAAAGCGCGTATTTTGCGTACGGGTGGGAAATTTATTCGATCCACCCTAACTCCCCGAGAAAGGCCAGCAGCGCCTTGGTGTTGCTGACAATCTCGCGGAGAGTACCTGGGTTACCAAAGTACTTTACCCTGTATGTTGCAACCACTGGGCAGTGCAGAAGCACGTGGGCTGCTGTCTCGTCTTCCTCCATGCAGGCACGGCACAGGGGGCTGTCCGTGACTCCTATGACAAAGAGGTGTTTATTAAAAGAGCCGTGTCCAGTAATGGTGGCTGTAACTGTGCGCAGCTGCGATTTGGTCAACCGAAGCACGCGTTTGGTGAGGCGGCCGTCGATAGTAGGAAGTGCTTCCTTGGCCTGTCTGCACTCGCCGTGGTCTAGCCATAGCTTGTGGTGTTGTTTACTAGTTCGGTTCCTTACCAGTGTGCGTAGGTATCCGAAAGGGAGTGGTACGATAGGTTCGGGTCCCACCGCTGCCATGCTCGATCCCCTTCTAGCGAGTTCGTCCGCCGCATCATTGCCACGGGAATCGCTGTGTCCCTTAATCCACTGAATGGTTATATTATTGAGATTACCAACCTGGTTCAGGCGTTGATGACACTCGTGTATTAACCCAGAGTTGACTGTGTGGTTGTTTAGTGCTAGCAGTACAGCCATGCTGTCTGAGAGTATACGAATTGAGTGGTCCACAACCTTCCTGGCCAAGATAGCAGATGCCGCCAGGGAAATGCCCATGCATTCTGCCTGAAATACCGTGTTGTGGGCCCCCAGAGGTTTGGTTATGTGGATGTTGAGATCCTCCGAGAAGACTGCCAGTACCTGTTTTAGATCCATCCGTGAAGATCCGTAGTTCCGCGGGGTTTAATCCCTCGCAGCGGTGAACCTCGTGGAGCTGGATTTTGTACTTCTTATCGAATACGAATTGTTTTGGTATCCGATCGTTTATTGCTTTCGCCAGGGGGAACTCGTTGTGGAATCCCTCCAGTACCGCGGTGTGCTGTGTTTCTTTCTTACTCCAGAGTTGAAGTGTATTAAGGCGTACAGCCGTCATCGTCGCTTCCTGCTGTATGAACAGATGAAGCGGTGGGAACCCCAGCATGGCTTCGAGAGCTGCGGTCGGGGTAGTCCTCATGCAGCCTGTGATCGCCATGCAGGCAAGCCTTTGCATGCGTTGCAGTTTGATGGAGGCTGTAGTTAGTTTGGCCACCAGACCACTGCTCCGTAAGTGATCATAGGTCGGATTACCGCGCAGTATAACCAAAGTATAATTTTAGGGGATAGGCCCCACTTCTTACCTATCATCCTCCTGCATTGCCAAAAGGTGATGCAGGCCCTGTTAATTTTATTATCTAAGTGACTACTCCAATTTAACTTACTGTCCAGGATGACTCCCAGATATTTGACCTCGTCGGCTAACTGGAGTTCTGTATCGAAAAGTTTGGGTAGGCGATAAGGGCCTAGTGTTCGTTTATGGGTAAACATGACTAGTTCAGTTTTCGTGGGGTTCACTGAGAGATCGAACTCTCTGCACCACCGCTTAACGATGCGTAGTGCTTGTTGAGTGAGGTTGCAGATTGTCCCCGTCACTTTCCCTGAAATGAGGATAGCTAGGTCGTCGGCATACCCTATTGTATAGAAATGGTTCGCGTTGAGTTTTGTGATGAGATCATTTATCACCAGATTCCAGAGGAGCGGGGATAGTACTCCACCTTGGGGGCAGCCTCTGGCTATCAAGGCAATCTGCTGTTCCCCTTCAAGTCGTACCACTCGTTTGCTTAACATATTGGTGATCCAGTCTGTCACTACCTGTTCTACTCCGTGACGGGAGAGCGCGGTGTTGATGCTGGAGAAGTTAGTTTTATCGAAGGCTCCTTCGATGTCTATGAAGGTGCCCAGGCAGATGCCCTTCTGGTGAATCTCCTCTTCTATCCGGCCGACCACTAGATGGAGGGCGGATTCAGTGGACTTGCCCGAGCTGTATGCGTGTTGGTTAGTGTGGAGTGGGATAGATTTCAAAACGCCGTCCCTCAGCTCTCTCTCGCAAATTCTCTCCAAAGTTTTAAGGAGAAAGGAGGTCAGGCTGATTGGTCGGTGGTGTTTGGCGTTGGTATAATCACTCTTACCTGGCTTAGGAATGAATATGACTTTCACTTCCCTCCATCCTTTTGGAACGTATCTGAAGGCCAGGCACGCTCTCATTATGGGTACCAGTCTGTTGGCGACAGAGGTCCCACCCCATTGCAGTAAGGCAGGAAAGACCCCGTCCGGACCGGCCGCCTTGAAAGGATGGAAGCACCGGATCGCCCACTGGAGTTTTTCCAGCGTGATGACTTTGTGTGCATAGCGCCAGTCGTTTTCTGACGGTGTTTGTGTAACCTCTGTCCAGTCGATAGCCTGTGTGAAAGCGCAGCCTGGGAAGTGAGTTTCAATAAGGACGCGCGTCGCCTCTTCTGGTGAGGTGTTAAGTGTGTTGTCGGGTTTACGGAGGACAGCAGGCCCAGTCGGGTTCTGCTGTGCCAATATTTTCCTTACCCTGTTTGCTTGTTGGCAGGATTCGATGTTGCCACAGTATTTGCGCCATCCAGTGGAGCTCCTGAATCTGATGCATTTTTTATAGGATTTTTTGGCCGCGTAGTACGTGTCCCAATCCTCATCAGCACAGGTGTTCATGGCTCTGTTTAGGGCTGACCTTACCTTCCGGCGCTTACGTTCCAGATCCGCTCCCCACCACGGTTGCTTCCCTGGCGTTGTGGGCGGAGTGGTCTCCGGGCAGGCTGAATGGTAGCTGTCTAGCATTGATTTCGTGAGATGACTTACACGCTCGTCGATCTGCTGCGTGTCCTCGTAGGAAATTCCGTAGTTTGTTGACGCAAGTTTGGTTTCGAGGATGCGTGTATGGCAATGGCCCTATGTTGTGCCTCCAGCCACTTCCGCAGCTGAGCCGTCGCGGTCTGACTGTGGTGGAGGTTGGCCTGCAGGACCTTACAGGTCGACGAAGGGGACGCCATCGCTGGACGTTCCTTCCTCGTCACCTGCCAGCCGCAGCCCGGCAAACAGGTCGCCCGCGTCGAAGCCGTCCCCCTCCAGGTCAGAGGCCGAGGACAGGATGATGTCCTCGAGCTCCTCCCCCGAGAGGACGGCGCCCACGCTAGCGACAGTAGGGGCGGCTGGCGCTGCTACTGCAGGCTCAACCGCGGTGTTTGTTGGCACCTGTGTCCCAGCGCTGGCTTCGGCGGCCGGATATCCCTGAGGGACGTCGACAAATTTGCCGTTCGGACCCTGAAACTTAACGTACACCGTCCCTACACCAAATGAGAGACGGCGTTCGGCTTCCACCATCACGTACCACGCTTCGGCCTGTTTGTTGGCGCCCAGCAACACCCACTCCTTGATGCCAACCCAAGAGTTCTGGTAGCACAGAGCACGCCCGATGTCTGACGGCTCCGCGAAGATCCCCTGCTCATCAGGAATGAAGATGCCGCATCTTACCCGGCGCATGAGGTCTGCCTGCCTCCTGACCACTAGCGAGGTGCTAGTGGGGGGAGGCAACTCAGAGATCAGTTTCCTTAGCCATGCTAAGGTGTGGTCGTTCCCGCACCACAGTCTGAGGACCCCGCTGCTGAACACCGGCCTCGCTTTGAAGGTCGGTGCAGGTGAGTCCTCTGTAACGGTGACATCGCATCTATGACTCATTGGCAGCCCCCCGCGCCTGCCGCGCTTGTTGCACAGATTTTGTTCGCGCTGTCTTCTATAAACGTAGCAGTAATAGCTCAATGCCTTTGACAGTATCTCAAGATAACACGTATGTAATAAACAGAAACAGCCGTCGCGCGACATGTCGCTGTGTGCGTTTATTTGTGTGTGTGAAGACGCGGTTACAGGGCTAGTAGACCAGGTAACAGACCGGCAACGTTTTAATACAGGTGGTTAAAACTTACCGATTTCCGTAAATAAGAAAAAGAAAAAACCCTTTTCTTTATTGATTCGGGTCGAGTCGAGAATCATTAGCATAATATAGTGCCACCAACTTAGCTGTGCACGCGGAAAAAATTAGAACTACAGCCGCCATTTTATGAACGTTACGCGGCTGTCAGTGTCCCAAATGTGGTTTACATAAATCAATCTGTAACTATGGAAAAAATGTGCAAAAGTAATGAAATGAAAGTAAACGTATATGTGTGTGGGTTGTGTATGTATGTGTGTGTAGTGTGTACGTTAGTTTGCGGGCAAGATTTCCAGAGGCCGCTACTCGCAACAGGTTGGCAAAAAACGCCCTAAAGAGGGCACTCTATTCCCTGTATATGTATATAGATGCTCTGTGCAGTGTCCGCCAATCCGCGTTGAAGCTGTTTTTTTTTTTTTAATTAATATTTATTTATGACCATAGATACAAAGTCTTTCAGTTGCTTATGGGTATGATCCAGGGTAGCCCGCGAAATTCTAATGTTCTTACGTTTTTTGCAATTTGCAGGCCAGTGCTAGGTTGTATGTTGATTAAAATATTATTCGCGGCTGTAAGACATATGTAGTTACAGAATTATATTAATCAAAATCATCAATACAACCCTTCGAGTATATAAGGAAAAATGACTTTTTCAAGGTCAAAGTTATTCTTGCACCTTTTTGAACTTGGAAGATTGTATTGATTATTTACTAAAATTTATAGATAAACTCGTGTTGTAATATTATATTCTAATGATATTTAAGGATGGAGTTGAAAGACTGCCTATGTTTTACTTCCCTTTTTTCTTGGCGAGTTTCTAAAATGGCAATACCAAAATCCGCTAGTGGTGATTTTGGTATTGCCATTTTAGAAACTCGGCGACGCCCTAGATGAACAGGTAAGTTGGTGGCACTGTTTGTACCTTCTTGAATTTGACCAAAAAGCGACAACTTGTAAAAAATATCTATTCTAATCAAATGCAGGCACATTTAGATCCAAATCTGAATGGTCTATAGATCGATGCCTGCCCTTTTAGGGCGAACGAAAAAAAAAAAAAAATTAGATCCAAATATTATAGGGATGCCATTCATAATAAAAAGAAAAATCTATAATGGCCTTTTCTTAATTATTTTGATCTGAATTTAAAAAGAGGTTGATATTTTTGTTATGATTTCAGTTCGATTTTGTTTATTCTTTGTCTTATTTCTTTTTGTCGAGTTAAATAGTTTTGTACAAATTACAAAAAATAATTTAAAAATAAGTCCCAAGACAAAGAACGTGTTTTTATTTGAATTCGTGCTAATTCCACACGGAAACCATGCTGCGCGTCGTTGAGCTGTGAGGCTACTTGCGAGTGGATAGTTGAATACAACGCGGACTCGAAAACTTTAGCAAAAGCTGACAATACTGCTACCGGTCTATATCCGCTAACATCCGAGCTCGGAGCACCTTTCGGTACCGGAGTAACCCTAGTCAATTTCCAGCCAGGATACGAGCATTCTCTAAAAAACTATTGAATATGTGCATGAGCGGCCGGGCCAGTACTGTCCTACAATCCCTAACGACGAAGGGTGGCACCCCGTCTGGCCCAACCGAACGCTTGGGCTTAAGGCGCGAGAGCGCGGCACTCACCTCGCCGAGAGACAGTTGCCCCACGTGAACGCGTGCGCCGCGCTCAGGCGCTGACTGCCCAGCCGCAGCCGCATCCAACCGGGGTGCCACCGCCCCGTAAACCGAATGAAAGTAGTCAGCGATCGCCTGAGCACACTCATGCTCTGGCAACGGCTCACCATCCTTAGTTATCTTCGGTCTACTACGTTTCGAGCGCTTGCCTCCAATGAAACCCCAAAAAGACCTTGGTTCCTTCACAAAGGAAAGAAAGAAAAAGAAAAAAGGGGAAAAAAAAAAACAGAAAGGAGAGAGAGTTTGAAAGGGTCCCCGAGAAAAACACACCCAATAGAATAGAACCCAGGGCCAGATGCGCAGGAGCAGCACTTCAGACCACTAGATCAACGAGTCAGTCAGTAATTAGAGGAGGTACATATTACTATAAACGAATCCGGTTGGGTGTCCATATTTTAAACTAGCTGACCCGCGCAACTTCGTCTGCGTCACATAAGAGAGAGAGAGAGAGATGGTTAGAGAGAGTGTGAGACACCCTTAAAAGATAGACATAACGCTATCGCGGACTTTTTTTTTAGAACTTTTTAAGAAGAACAATTCCATCATACACCATTGTTGCGTGACTTTTACTTTACTCGTTGTTGCCTTTCCCGATAAATGGGCTATCCAACACTAATAGATACTTATAAGGGTTCTTACAGACGAGCGGCACGTTGCCAACTGCAGATAAACTGCAACCGTCGCCACCTGTCGATGGCTGCCGTCGACGCTTGCAGTTGTGGCGTCGGCGGCTGCCGCCGGCGCGTAGACGGCAGTCATCGCCACACATTTACGCGGTATGCCACAACTGCAAGCTTGGCCACCCGTCGACGGCAGTCATCGACGCTGCGGCGGCTGCCGCCCAGCGCGTCGACGGCAGCCGTCGTCAGGTGGCGACGGCTGCAGTTTATCTGCCGTTGGCAACGTGTCGTCTGTAAGAACCCTAACTCGAACCAGTAGTTCCTGAAATTAGCGCGTTCAACCAACCAAACAAACTCTTCAGCTTTATAATATTATAGTATAGATTCAAGTAGGTTACAATTAATTTCTCTGAAATATTTGCATTAGATAATCTCTAAAATATTATGTTTTTCCAAATAAGGGCTTCCCTCGACAGCCTTACGTTTTCATCCTTAGACACTCGATGACAGTCATACTTCAGCTAGGTCGAAAGTTCTTATCAAGGTCCATGAAATGAGCCCAAACGCGATATAGCTGCTGCAAACTGTTGCGGACCTCTTGCAACTGACTTTTGTCTCCATCGTCAGACCTTCGATAACAGTCCAGGCGTGTCTTAAATTCTCACTAAGGTGCATTAAATATAGGTAGCTGTAAATTTAATCTACGTAAACTGGGTATGGATATTGATTATTGTGAATTAGAAACGCTTGAATTTCGAGACAGATTTGATCTTTTTCTAAAAGGCATAGCTAAAATTCCCTCTTAATCCGATACTAACGATATTTAAATCAATGAGTAGTAATCGAATAAGTACGTAAAAATTGCTAGTAAGTAGAAAAATAATAATTATTCGCAGGAAAATTAAACACATCAACCAACACAGACAACAAAGGTAACCCCCGTTTCTATAAGGGTTCTTCTTCTTACAGACGAGCGGCACGTTGCCAACTGCACATACACTGCAGCCGTCGCCACCTGTCGACGGCTGCCGTCGACGCTTGCTGTTGTGGCGTCGGCGGCTGCCGGCGCGTCGACGGCAGGCGTCGTCACACATTTACGTGGCATGCCACAAAGTAACTGCAAGCGTCGACAGTCGGCAGTCGTCGACGCTTCGGCGGCTGCCGCCCGGCGCGTCGACGGCAGCCGTCGCCACCTGTCGACGGCTGCCGTCGACGCGCCAGTTTATCTGCCGTTGGCAACGTGCCGCTTAAACCTTAAGATGACAGCGGCACATCGGCACCTATAACATCACTTTTTGGGAACGAAACCATAGCGCGATCTAACTCGACGCCAACGCCATCTAGTTAGAAAACGGAAACTACATATTATTTACCCAAAATAAATTATGAATGAAACTAAATTGTCGGACAGACAAAAATTCTAAAAAGTCACTTTTTTCATCAGTTACGTTTTTCTAACAAAAGCCACTTATTTTTTCTCGAAAGTTCTCAATGTACAGTGTTTCTTTCGTTACTGTTTTATTATTTATGTATATAGATAATTCGAAATGTTATCTGACAAAATGAAAAACGTTGATTAACTTTAAGGAAACAATTGGATCCTGAAAAGTTTGTTGTCGACTTTTTCAACAGTCTAAACGGTTAAATCTAAATTTATATCTTTTAATTAAAACTTTGAACGATATAATAATTCTGGTATCGATTTATTATGAAGCTAATGTCGACAATAATTTCGATTGTTTCATAGCAAGTGAATTCACCTGTATAAAATTACATAGGTAAAACTAAGTACCTACCCACGACTTTAAACTGTTCAAGAAAGTACCTAACCAAGTAACCACCAAAGTGCAAAGTTACTAATAATCCACTAACTTTAGCGAAAACTGCCCGAAAAGATGAATAATTGATTCAAACCGCTGAAGAATGGAAGAGTTGACCATACTAAGCAATGACTTCCGTGATGTTGCCTCAGGCGCTGCCATAACAAGCGTATCACTTGAGAGTATAAATAGCTCGTGGCCAAGCGGTTAAGGCATCACTTGGATCCAGCCTGTTCCTTTGCTGCCCTCCCCCAGCGACTCCCTAAGCCGAGGCTCGTATCCCGCAGGGGGTGCCCTTAGCGTTTAGTCGCTTAGTTTATACGTTTTACACTCAAGGCACCCACAGGATAGTCCGGTTAAGCAGACGACAACCTCTCTAGGTTAAACAACGAGATGCCATTCACAAAAAAAAACGGTTAAAGCATGTCATGCACGACACGAGTCGCCGACTTACCGTGACGCGCCTTACGATAAGGAAATAGAGATAAGAGAGGGCCGCGCCTGTCGCTTGCGCTTGACGCAAGATGCGTCGCCTATCCTAGCATAAAGTCGTGCCGTGAACGTTATCAGGGGCTTAACGTAATAGAGCATCTTTCTCCTATAATATAAATATAGAGTCTACCCTTCTCCTACCTGGAAACTCCTCCCGCTTAGTGGCGGTACTTTCACACAAACCTAAAAGCTTGGCTTGCTTCTAAAACCTAATACTCGTCACGATGTTAGGTTATGATGTTATTTCAATGTTGTTAAATGAATTTAGAGGGTTGTATTGATGATTTTAATGATTGTAATTGTGTAACTACATACGTGTTACTTGCGCGACTCATTTTTCATCAACATACAACCTGACACTGACCTGCAGCGGGCTACCCTGGCGCTGTTATATCTTCCGCTTTCCCCATTGTTGGAATCCCAACGCTAAATAGTAATTATGTTGGAATCCCAACACTAAAATAGTAACATCGCGAACAACACCATATTTCGCAATATTTAATTCGGGTCTCTTTCACTTCCTGCCAAGCAGTGATGCCAGATCTACTGATTAAGCAGTAGATCTACCTGATTTTAAGAAAAATCTACCGATCCACTGCCTTGATTGATATTATAAGAAATCTACCTGCTTTTTTTTCCAAATCAGATCGGATCATCTTGTTATTATATAACCGCCGCAAAAAATGGTTTAAAAATCGACTAAAGGTGCTTTCTCTATGGTTTGATCGTCTAAGGTCCCCTTAAGACAGATAATATGCTCCAGGGTAGCCCGCGAAATTCAAATTTTCAATTTTCATGCTCCCTGGCAAAACCACCTTGGCTGTGAAGTATGTTTTCAATAAAAAAATCTATGGAGTGTCTATAAAATTCTAGTCTTATTAAAAAAAATGTATTTCTCTAGTTTCGACGTAAACTTATATTTAAAGTGGTTGTGCCACCATGATATATCAATTAAAAGCACATTTTATTATTATACATAGTATAAGCAAATTTATAGTGTCAAATAATTCTATAATAATTCTATATTGAACTAGTACCCCCAAATACTCAATCTAATTTAAGTATACGAACAAAACGGTGCCTCGAACTTTCTCTTCGAAAAACTCGCTAAGCGCCTAGATTAAAGTTCTTATCAAATAACGTTTACGTGAAATATATAGACGAGGTATTAGGAAATAGGTAGTCACGAAAAGCGTTACGGCCGCGTGGAGGGGGTAGAAAAAACTAAATAAAAAAAAAAAACATAAAATTTAATAAAAAAAATTATTTAATAAATTTTCAATTTTAATTTGAATTTGTTTTAAATTTAGTTTACTCTTAACTCTCAATTTTAATTTGTTTTAAATTTAATTAACTTTCTATTTGAATTTTTATTTTAAAAAAGATATTTGTCAAAAAAAATCCACACACCCCGCTCTCTAAAAAAAACTTGTCAAAAAGTTGGAACTTTGGCCCCCAATATCTCCGTAATTAGAAGGTTTCCGAGTGTATAACAAAAAAAATATCGCAATGACGGGGAGAACAAGTGCCTTTCGGCTTCGTTAAGAGGTGTTTTACACCCTTTATATTTCATGTAAACGTTATTTGCTAAGAACTTTAATCTAGGCTCTTAGCGACTTTTTCGAAGATAAAGTTTTAGGCACCGTTTTGTTCGTATATTTAAATTAGATTGAGTATTTGGGGGTACTACACTGGCCAGCAAATAAACTGGGCCATCCGCTTCCTTAGAACGCTGATTCGATTTTCTCAAAAAGTATAACACCTACAACTATTTAAGTTATACCTACAAGGAGTGCGTTTCATGCTGATTAAAATGATTATACATTTATTCTAAAGTACTGTCAACTCACATTGTAATCAAGCAACAAACACAATCCTAACGATTTGCTCTGTTTTGACTAGAGTTCGCGATTTGCGTTCTTTTTTTCTACAATGAAGATAGTCGAATATTTCATATCATTTCTTTAGTTTTTGTCCATCGTTTGCTCTGACGCGTGTATTTATGCTACTTTTTTCGGTCAATAATGGATACGATATCTCGGGAAGCAGCTCAAGCTGTAGCACTACTTCAAGCAGGCATTGCGTAACGTGAGGTTGCTCTAAGACTTCGAATTAGCAGATCTTCGGTGCAACGAGTTTACAGACAATACCTTGAGACTGGAGCATTGGATCGCCGTCCTGGTACGGGCAGAACTAAGGCTTCATCAGCAGCAGATGATCGTTATATCCAACTGACTGTTCTGAGAAACCGCCGCCTAAACGCAGTTCAAGTCCAACAAAGTCTGCGTGACGAACGCCAAGTGGTCATAAATTGAGATACTGTCAGAAGGAGACTTGCTAAACGGAACCTGAATCCAAAGAGAGTTGCAACAGGCCCAGCATTAACGGTAGCCCACCGTCGAGCACGACTTGAATTTGCTCGAGGGCATAGATCACTATGCTCTCGAGCAAATTCAAGTCGTGATCGAAAAATGTAGCAAAAATACACGCGTCAGAGCAAACGATGGACAAAAACTAAAGAAATGATAAGAAATATTCGACTATCTTCATTGTAGAAAAAAAGAACGCAAATAGAGAACTCTACTCAAAACAGAGCAAATCGTTAGCATTGTGTTTGTTGCTTGATTACAATGTGAGTTGACAGTACTTTAGAATAAATGTATAGTCATTTTAATCAGCATGAAACGCACTCGCTGTAGGTAGAACATTAATAGTTGTAAGTTTTATACTTTTTGAGAAATTCGAATCAGCGTTCTAAGGAAGCGGATGACCCGGTTTATTTGCTGGCCAGTGTAGTTCAATATAGAATTGTTATAGAATTATTTGATACTATATATTTGCTTATACTATGTATAGTAATAGATATATCATGGTGGTTTCGCCGGGAAGGATACTCCGCAGCGCAACCACTTTAATAAAGTTTACGTCGAAACTAGAGATATAGTTTTTTTTTTAATAGGACTAGAATTATATAGACATTCCATAGATTTTTTATGTAACATTATACTTCATAAAGCCAAGGTGGTTCCGCCAGGGAGCATGACACAAATTTTCTCACGTTTTTTGCAATGGGGCGGGCAACTGGTGTAACTAATGGCGCTAGCAGCGCATGAACCTAACATCGTCATTGGTTGAAAATCTGTCAATTTCATTTTATATTTCAAAATAGATTGACCTCATTGGTCAGATTGGGTCTAAGCTATAGACGCGCCATCTACAATCAGCTTTGACCAGCCTTCCCCATTTGCAGGCTAGGTTGTATGTTGATTATAATATTGTTCGCGACTGTAAGACGTATGTAGTTATGCATTTTTAATCTACTGATTTTTCCTTCGATCTACTTCTAAAACTTTTATTTTTCTACTGATTTATTTAGATTCCATCTGCTCCCAAGCCGGGTCCGCGATAGGACACTGGAACGCCTCGTACTCCGACCTTACTTATTGATGGTGAATTTGTTTGATTTGGTGAGAATACATCTCCTTACAAAAACTGGCTGTTTCCTTTTCACATCCACTCTACAAAACTCCACACCCATGTCCTATTTTTTTAATGTTTGGTTTGGTTTTGTTACTTGTTATAAAGGGACAATTAGCATCTTTGACCCTCTCTTTCGGTGCTAAATTGGTGCAAGTATTTTATAATTACGATCCTAAAATCACATCGCGTAGTTGTGATCCGGATGGCACCAAAGTATCGATATAAACAAAAATAGAGTGGGTACCCCAAACTTATGCCCTGTAGCCTATTCCATCCACCACTTTTCAGGGTGGCGATGGCGTTATTATTAAACCTACTATAATGCGGCTCAAAAGACTTGGTTTCCATTCGTGATAAACTGGATAAAAAAATCGATTAACAAGAATTTGGCAATGGCATGATGCAGTGTTGCCAACCGTATGATTTAAATCGTATTAATACGACCTTTTTGGCTCATTCACGATGTACGATCGAGTATTCGAAATCGTACGCAAAATATACGATCTTTTCAAATCTTATACCCAATCATCATAACGAAGTAAAAATAGATGACAAATTAGTTAATTAATTTTATAATTAATTTTTGATATTCTAAAAAACAAAACAAGTAGAAGACTTGCACAAGCTAAACTTTTTTGTATTTTATGAATGCATCCGATAATTTTTAATCTATCTCATTCGCAGTTTAATGAAATACGCAGTGTGACGCAGTGTATGAGCAAACTTATTATGTGTTCTGTGGACTCAGCTATGTCTATATGGGACAGGGAATGGGAATCCCGCACAATTTGACAGACATCTAAGCCAATCGATATTACACTACGTACGTACGTACCACGCTGAAAACTTTCTTTCATTTTAA
The DNA here is from genome assembly GCA_941918905.2 of Xestia sexstrigata. Taxonomy (NCBI): domain Eukaryota; kingdom Metazoa; phylum Arthropoda; class Insecta; order Lepidoptera; family Noctuidae; genus Xestia; species Xestia sexstrigata. The sequence goes on along the minus strand of OW799207.2, from coordinate 12,457,396 downwards.
TTCCTTTTTTTTTGTTTTTTTTTTTTAATACGTGTCTTTTTGAGTTAACCTGAAGAAATTAGATAATAATATGTAAGTACCTACTTTTGTTTCGTTTGTTTCCTTATATGATAAATATTGATTCAAAATTTTAATTACATTCCGTTTTAAAATTATTTTGGCAAAATACGATCTTTTGTAGTCCATGGTACGATCTTCCAAAAATAAAGTTGGCAACACTGGCATGATGATGGCATGGTTAGCCGTCTGCCGGCTGTTGGTTAGTGTCAATTTTTATTTGTAAAAAGAAAGTTACAAACAAAATAATAATGTATCTACTAACTCAGTAGTACAAGTGAAATTTTAATAACTTTTGACACAAGTGATTAAAAATAATTAATCTCAAACAAGCATAGTCGTCGTGCAAAATGTGTCCGTTGATATTTTATATCGTTGTTTCAATATTTTCTATTTTAAAAACTGCTACCGGTTTGGGTGAAATAATTTACGCCATTAACGCCGGCGGACCAGCCCATACGGATATTTATGGCATACATTACGAAAAGGATCCATTGCAAGGAAGAATCGGTACCGCTTCTGATTATGGTAAACAACTGGTTATGATCGGTAGAGTGAACCCAAAAGACGAAATCCTGTATCAAACTGAGAGATACCACCACAGCACGTTCGGCTACGACATTCCTGCAAGCAGGGACGGTGACTACGTACTAGTGCTGAAGTTCAGTGAAGTGTACTTCAATTCTCCCAACATGAAAGTGTTTGATGTAGTTTTAAATGGAGACCACACTATTGTAGCCGACTTGGACATTTTTGACAAAGTAAGCCGGGGTGTTGCTCATGATGAGTATATACCATATTCAATCAAAAATGGAAAACTTTATTACAATGAGGAAGAATCAGATATAAGAGGAGGGAAAATAAAGGTAGAGTTCATTAAAGGTTACAGAGACAATCCAAAAATCAATGCTTTATATGTAATGAGAGGCACCATTGACGAAGTGCCTAAACTGCCTCCATTAGTGTGGCCAGAAAATGAAGCAGAAGAACCTAGAGATGAGGTGGAAGAGAAGACTTCCAACTCTCGGCGTGCCAGTGGGCCTAAACAACCAGACCCTTACTCTATGGACGAGAGCTCTGTGCTGGTCCCAGTGTTTATAACTATAGGTGCTTTCATTCCACTATTATTCTGCCTCTGTAAACTATAATCTTTTCATGATTATATTTCCTGTATTCATTTTCGTGTGATTGTATGCTGTTTAGTATATTTTTATTTATTGTGGGGATAGTTTGTTAAAAAAAATAAACTTGGTGGTGTGATATAGTTTATTTAAATAAATTATATTGACATTACTTTCAAGCACTTAATATCAAAGCTCAATGGTGATAGTACAAAGCCAACAAATGCAAAATGACTAGTGCCCGTCCCATGTTGAAATATTAATGGAATTCTACACTATTATGCGCACATTATGTGCTGATCAGATGCACTTTATGTAAATAAATAATTTGAGTTTATTTTAAAAAATCATCTTTTTGTTTCACCACCCCCTAATTTCATCTTTATTTACTTTACCAAAAGCTTATTCCGAGGCTTCCCTTGCTTGGAGACCGAAAATTATTCCACGAGAACTTGATACTGGGATAAAAAATATTCTATGTCCTAACCTAATCCTGGGTTATGTACCAACCTCCATAGCAAATCTTTTCCACCATTATGACTTGAAAAGAAATGAGATGGACAGACATGAAAATTATGATGAGTGAATTATTCCTAACTTTACTTTCCTTAATGTGGTTTCCTCTTGCCAAAAATATTGAGTTTCTATACCTACTCCATTTTCCTTAGAATGAATTTTTGAACATTATTCCTTATACATTACAGTTGGATCCAAACTAACTCTTCGGGGATTATAGGCATGATGTAATTATGTTTTTGTAGGTCATATTGGGTGAAAAAGAGAAAACACAATTTAAATCAATTTTATTATAAAACACACTCAAATACCTACTTAGTAGAATTTGCTTATTCTAGTAAAAAGATGCACAGTTGATATTACCAAACACAAACAGTTCAGAAATCTTCATATCCTCAAATACTTGCATCACCACTACATATTAAAAAACAAAGTCCCACGCCGCGTCTGTCTGTCCCTATGTAGGTATGCTTAGATCTTTAAAACTACGCAACGGATTTTGATGCGGGTTTTTTTAATAGATAGAGTGATTCAAGAGGAAGGTTTTAGTATAGAATTAGCGGGCGGGATAAGCCGCGGACATCAGCTAGTCCAATATAAATCTACTCATGACAGACATGAACATACTGCTGACATGGAAAATGTTTCTTGTTTGTAAAATAAATTATCTCTTAACAGTTATGATCCTCCAAACTGTCTGCCTATTTTAATTTTTTGAGCAAGTTTCACGATCCTGCGTAATCTGAAAAAAAAATTAAATATAATTTAACAAAATGAATGTCTGCCATTTCATAAGTGCATGAATTCATGAATTCACACTATAGTGACTGAAACTAAAAACCAGCCAAGTGGTTCAGCCACGAAGGGTTCCGTACCATTATCTATCAACATTTAAAAAAATAACGTTTGTTGTATGGCCCCCCTAGAATACTTATTTTATTTTAATTTAACTATTTATTTTTAAAGTGAATATACCTACAACTAAATATTCTGTGAATATTTCAAGTGTTGCTACCTGTTGCCATTATTAATATCGAGCAAAAAATGGCAAAAAAATCACGTTTGTTGTATGGGAGCCCCCCTTAAATATAATTTTATTCTGTTTTTAGTATTTGTTGTTATAGCGGCAACCGAAATACATCATCTGTGAAAATTTCAACTGTAGCTATCACGGTTCATGAGATACAGCCTGGTGACTGACAAACGGACAGTGGAGTCTTTGTAATAGAGTCCCGTTCATACCCTTTGGGTACGGAACCCTAAAAAGGGCGTAAAAGTTTTTAGGGTTCCGCACATTGAAGGGTTTTGTAAATACACAAAATATTGATTGTACCTAGGTCATCTCCCTAGCCTTCTCCCAACAATGTTGGGGTCGACTTCCAGTCTTACCGGATGCAGCTGAATACCAGTGTTTTACAAGGAGCGACTGCCTATCTGACCTCCACAACCCAGTTAGTGGTACTGGGTAATACGATACCCCTTGGTAAGACTGGTTGTCAGACTTTTTGGGCCACTGACTACCTGGCTACCTGTATCTAACGACGCGACTGTCAAAGATCAACAAATGACAGCTGGAACCAACAGCTTAATTAACGAGCTTTCCGAGGCACGGAGGAAACTCGGTATATGTAAGGGTGGTCCCCCATCCACAGACCAACCTAGGCAAGCACGGCTTAACCTAAAGATCGACCCGAGCGGCTGTTATTATTTAGCCACGAGCTGTACGAGCTGATTGTACCTAGGGAGTACACACAAAATATTAAATAAGTATTGATTTTTTCGGCCAGAAAAATAAGTTTGTATTTCAAAGCAACTCGGAAACATACTCGTACCTAGTAGGTATTTCTGATAAAACTTCAGTAGGTATTGATCTTCAAGGAATTTCCGTTATAAGATTTTTTCTGCTTTGGTAAATTTTTTTTTTCATTGTTTCATAGGTACCTAGTGAATGTACCTACCTATCTAACTACTTTTGAAGCGCTGTGAAAAAGCCTTCTTGAGTTCGAACCTAGGCAGACACATACGTAATTAACGGGAGGCAGGTAAGCACAATGCACAGGGCCCACGTGGTGGATTACTGCCTACTCCCTCTCGTAAAGAGGCCAGTCACAGCAGTGGGAACTTATAGGCTGATTAAGTTGTAAGCTTCTTTTCTAAAATTACTTAGGAACTCTTAACACTCGCTTCGGCTGACAATGAATAGGTCCTAACCTACTCGCTCGTCGTACTCGTACTACCAGTACTCAGTAGTACCCAGTCAGCGACATTCAACCGCAATCCAGTGGTAGTAACAATTTGATAAACCATGCTTTTTAACTCGTAGCAGTCCTACTAGACCACTGCAGATCAGGATTGATATGATTTAAATCAGTGATTTAAATCGCGATTAAAACCAAGTGTTTTTTTTATAAAAATCAATGATTTAAATCAATACTTTTCTAATGCGACCAAATCACTGAAAACGTGTCAAGATACTTCCCCCGATAAACTACGGCGCGCAATACAAAATATGATAAAAAAGTACTTAGAACCGAAGAAGAATTGGATATAATCAAGCAACTGCTATACATGTACAGTTGCTTCTTCCGCTGGGGTCGAAAGAATATTTTCGGCATTCAATTTGATGCACAGCAAAATAAGAAATAGATTATGCACCGAGAAGGCAGCCAAATTAGTCTGACTTTTGAAAAAACTAAATTTATATTTTCCTTGTTCATTAAAATTAGTGTTTTTATTTAATTAATAACTGACTTTCATATAAAAAAAATGACCACAATATAAAAATAACAAAAAAATCCGATTTAAATCAAATTAATCCGCTTTAAATCAAATAAATCCGATTTTTATGATTTTTATCAACCCTAGTGCAGATACCTACCAAAAATGGAAAATGGTTTATCTCGATTTCCGGCCAGGACCTATGGAAAAAAGTTGAATGGCAAAGTTGACACTTTTTTCACAAAACCTCAAAATGTAAGTGAAAAATTCAAATACTTAACCAAGTTTTGGTTCTTTATTTTTATCTTTTACAAAACGTTTTTTTTTCACGAAATTTAGTGGAAACTTGCCTTTATATGACCTAAATACACTGTAATGTTTTTGATATAATTTTTTTTTTTCACCTTATTTTGACTTAACGAAAAAGCACCCTAATTTTCAATCGAAAATTCTCACGTCAAAATATCTGCTTTTTTTTAAAAGTCGGTGGGCTTTTTGTTCTTTGAAATCTCTACTTTCTTTTTTCATTTTTGTTATAATCTCTTTCTTTTGCAATGGGTTTCATTACCTACTGTTACTTTCATCCTTCTCCTAATGTTTTTAGTTTTCAAAAATTATCTGCACTGGTCTATACAGTATGAATCATCATCATCAGCCTATTAATGTTCCCACTGCTGGGACACAGGCCACCTCTCTATGAGAGCGGGCCAGCAGATTGGTAATGTCACATGTCTTGGAAATGTTTGGTTCTAGGACATGCCGGTTTCCTCACGATGTTTTCCTTCACCGTTTTGAGAGCAGTGGTGATGAAATAAATTACACAAAGTAATGCGCCTGTCTGGGTTCGAACCCACGACTTACCTACTGTTCGTAAGTCGGGGCCGCCACCACTGGGCCACCGCTGCTCAAACAGTACAGTATGAATAGATATAAATTTTAACCGTTATTTTCCCTAAAGGTAGATAAGTAGGTAGGTAGGTACCAGAAAGTGACAACCAAACCAACTACTTAAACCAGTCATACATAAGTAAAGCTGCATAGTTCTCTGAGTATTGGATTGATTGAAAACTGACAAGGTAACAATGTCATTATTTTAAATCAATCGGCTACTTAGCGGCTGCGGAATGCATTGCGGATGTAGGTAACTAGGTACCTACATTGATAAAAATTAATAACCCAACCGAAGTTGGAATATCGCTTTTTTTGTGAACCTCAACTAAAATATTAATTTTCAACTTACGCGTTTGATGTCCCATGAACTTTATATTCACATTTTCCTTCATTGTTCTGTGCAAATCCCCTTCTACATTTATTTATTATTGGTAAAGCTGTGGTATTTGCGTTGTTTGAGGAATCTGGAGATGTTGTCGTTGGAACGTCCGCTGTCGTCTGAAGTGTAGTAACAACATGATTGTTAGCAGTCTGATTCAGCGACACTTCCGTTACGTCTACGGCAACAACAGTGCTACTTCTTATAGCTTCCGTAGACTGCACTGACAGTGGTGAAGAAGTAGTAGCAATGTATAAAGTCGTTTGTGTTGTGTTTAACGGTTTTGGAGTTGTACCGTTCGGCGGTTTTATCGTCATTTCGGAGTAATCATAAGCGTAATCATAATCCTGCAAAATTAACAAATAAAGCACCATGAAATTAACTACTGTTGCTATGGTAGAATTACCTACAGTAGGTAAATAAATACTTGTATGGTCTGTCGAACATACAAATAAAATCAACATTCCTAGCAGGTAGGTAACTCGGGTAAAAACATTCGCGATTTTCAAACAACTTTTAGAATACCTAGAATACAACCCATAGTTAACGGGATCTACAACCTGGATCTACGGGATCTAATTGAATTATTTTGAGTACCTAGGTAGGTACTATACATACCACATATTCTTCTTTTCCTCCTTTAAGCAAAGCAATGATGTTTATGTTTTTTAAACCAATTTGCACATTTAATTCTCCCGTTTGTCTCTGATCAAAACTTGAAGTACAGTCTGTTGTACCTACTAAAACAGAGCACAAAGTCAATGCAAGAGCTGTTAATTTACACATTTTTGCTGTTTTACTAATTACACGAGTGGGCGATGGAATAGGAAATGCGATCGAGTCCCGTGGACATGCGCGACTGGCCTGAGCCACCGGTTGCCCAGCTCACTGCTCCACACGGAGTTATTTCCAACAACTTAACAGTTATTTCAAGTAACTGTGGGAAGGTCGATAGCCTCAGCCGGTGCATTGCGTAAGGAATCGCAGACATTGTGCTTACTGTTTTTAAAGGTGCGTAGGTAGGTATCTAAACCTATAAGAAATTTGCTGTTGCTAATTTAACATTAAAAAGTTTACTAATAGGTACACAGACCTATCTAAAATAAATCCATACCTACTACCTGCTTCACTACATCACTAATAATTAATATAAAACAGTCCCCCGCCGCGTCTGTCTGTCTGTCCCTATGTATGCTTAGATCTTTAAAACTACGCAACGGATTTTCAAAAGGAAAAAAACCGGCCAAGAGCGTGTCGGGCCACGCTCAGTGTATGGTTCCGTAGTTTCCCGTCCGTCACAATAAGTGTTCCCACTTATGAGTTTAAAGGTGGGTATCCATTATGTTCGCGCTCCAGCAGCGCTCCGCGCGAAATTATTTTGTACAACTTTTTGTCTTTTTTGTACAAAAACTGTTGTTTCCATCAAGTTCAAAATGATTTTCCTAGAAAGTCCTTATAAAGTTCTACTTTTCAGATTTTTTTCATATTTTCTAAACTTATGGTTCAAAAGTTAGAGGACTTTTGGAGCGATTTTTTCCGAAATTATTGACATTATCAAAAAATGATTTTAGGAAACCCCTATTCATTTTTATATACCTTTCCAACAATATATCACACGTTAGGGTTGAAATAAAAAAAAAAATCACTTCCCACTTTACATATAGGGGGGCTACCCTAATAAAACATTTTTTTCCAATTTTTATTTTACCACTTTGTCGGCGTGATTGATATACATATTGGTACCAAATTTCAGCTTTCTAGTGCTAACGGTCACAGAGATTAAGCGAGGACGGACAGACGGACGGACGGACGGACATGGCGAAACTATAAGGGTTCCTAGTTGACTACGGAACCCTAAAAACGGAACCCTTATAAGATCACTTTCTTGCCCGTCTGTCACCACCGATTTTCTCAGGAACGGGTAGACCTTAGCAAGTTGAAATTTATACCAGGTACTGAGGTAATAGACAGAGTGATTCAAGAGGAAGGTTTTAGTATATAATTTGCGGGCGGGCGAAGCCGCGGGCATCAGCTAGTAATAGTATAAAACAAAGGCCTCCGCCGCGTCTGTCTGTCTGTTCGCAGTAAACTCAAAAACTACTGCACCGATTTTCATGCTGTGTCACTAATGGATAGAGTGGTGCTCGAGAAAGGTTTTAGTATATAATTTGTCAAGTTTTTGCATACCTACTTACCTACATTGGCTAAAATTATACCTAATGATATTTGTTGGAGGTGTCGGAAAAAAAAAGCCGTCTGGGAGCTTTACTTTTGGTCGCGAGAACCGACATCCACGCGGGCTAAGCCGCGGGCATCAGTTAGTAGGTAAATCATAAATGCGAAAGTACCTACGAGTATCATCGAGTAGGCACCTCCTAGAAACTGTCTGACTCGATGAAATTTGGCAGACAGGTAGACCATGACCTGAATTAGAACTTTAGTACATACCACATAGGATAAGTACTTTTTTATCCCGGCACTATGTTCCCGTGGGATTATGTATTTTTCACACCACCTGCTCGAAAATGTCAAATTACAAATACCGTACCGCGCCGTAATACCGTAACAGTAATTGGCTGTAACATTAGTTAATTATTCTTACTGTTTGTTTATTTAATAAATACTTTGTTTTTCGTACTATGGCTATTATTTTCTCACAGTAGGTGTAAAAAGTAGAGTATCCCCCTCTGGGCTAAAGGTGTCTTTGCCTTGGGCTAGCCTGAATCCCTCGCTGCATTCAGGATTCTTGTATTAACTCCCTCGCCTCACTCGTGAGTTAAAGTATTAACTCCCTCGCTGCGCTCGGGAGTTAAATCCTGAATCCTTCATTGCGCTCGAGATTCAATATGACGCCCGTGACATAAGACACAACTTTAGCCCCTCGGTGCATAATCTACTATTATGTACCTACTAGGTAGCTGATCCAACCGACGTTATCCTGTCCTGTCTAACCCAACAGTGCCAATTGCCGTCTGACATTGGCCAAGAACTAGAGATGGGCCGACTATGACCTATGACTAGTCGGCCAAGTCAATCATTACTTTCGGTGGAGTCCAGGGAGGGGGCTACCCGTTATATTACTTTACTCTATGGAGGGGGCATCGTTAGTCCGTGGCGTTTCATTATGTTGGTACCTACCCACAGCTAAGCTCTTGCTTAACCAAAGGAAGAGTTTCGATTCCTTGATTAACTTAGATTATAATTTCATTTCAATCAGTCAAGCCAACTAGTCGGCGCTTTTTAATTAGTCACCGACTAGGTACAAAATAATAACCATCCAAAAACATTAATGTCGGTCAATCCAGAGATGAGGAAAATTATTACCAACACATGCACATCGAATCAATTAATATGGAAACAAAACAAAATTACGAGTGTCGCACATCGGTACTTCCTGATAACCACAAGTACCTCAAGGCGTCCTCAAGGCCGATATCGTAGGAAAACATTTAATTAGGTATTGTAACTACGAATAATATGGCTAATTATTTTTGAGGCGAGTAACAACTTATTAGGCGACTAACTACTTGGTTACAAAAAAAATTACTTGGTAGCGATTATATATTTTTAGCACAATTATATTGTATGAGCTACAAAAGGCAAGGATCTATTAAAACTAATTATTGGCTGCTACTATATATATTACGGCAGGGAAAACTATTAGAACACTCTCCCCAATTATTGGCGCAATCCGCCGCCATATTGTCTTTCAGTCGTAATAGCACATCGCCTTGCGATACGATTCTTCATTGTTGGTAGATAGGTAGGTGGTTACTGGGACTGGGTAGTTGAAATCACACACAACACTTGACTCAAACTCCAAACGTTTATTCCTATTAGACCATTTGGTACAGGCACATAAAAACATTCTAAAGTTGAGCCGTCCGTTCGCATATGGTTGATATGGAGAAGAACGAACGAAGAAACTTCATACACTCTTTTAAATCGTGTTACATTTCCCATTTACACATTATTGTTTACTTAAAAAACCACTAATAATTACATACTTCAATTGTTTTACTCATCGTAAGCTAACGAGACCAATATGTATTCTGTGAACGAGACTGAACGAGACACCTCGGTCGTTGCTCAAGCGTCTGTCTGCTGAGTGAGCGGAAGTCCCCCACTCAGTACAGTTTACTCATTACATAATAAGTTCAATAAAACTTACAAATCAAACAATTCTAGAATAATTCACAATTAATTATTATAATAATTAAACAATACAAATGCAAAGGTTTTATCTAGTTAAAGCTAATTAGTCGCTTCATTACTTTTTACAACAATATTCGATCTTGCTTAGAACCATTTCCGGCAAATCACCACTAATAAAATTGTTCTGTAAAATAATCTTGTTACTTTTCAGTTTGTAATTTAGTATAAGAGAAACTGATTTAGTTGTATTTTCTAATTATAAATTGAGCTATTTATCAAATCGTATTCGGCGCCATCTTCCACCTTAAGGTGGATGCTCCAGGGTAGCCCGCGAATTTTAAATTTTCTTACGTTTTTTGCAATTTGCAGGCCAGTACTAGGGTTAATGTTGATAACAATATTATTTGCGGCTGCAAGACGTATGTAGTTACAGAATTATAATCATTGTGGTTATAATGATTGAATGTGGGGTTGTATTGATGATTTTATCAAAATCATCAATACAACCCTCTAAGTTCATAAAGGTGTAGGAAACAAAAAAAAAGCAGTAAAAGTCATTTCTACACCTTTATGAACTTGGAGGGTTGTATTGATGATTTTGATAAAAATAATTCTATAACTACATACGTCTTACAGCCGCGAATAATATTTTAATCAACATAAAACCTAACACTGGCCTGAAAATTGCAAAAAACGTAAGAAATTTTGAATTTCGATGAGCCTTAATGTGGAGTGTTGCCTCATAAACAAATCTTTAATGTCAAATGGATAATGCTAATTACAAATCCCAATTGTCGTAAAATACTTGCTTATCTTAATTTTAACTATGGATCTAGCTAGAGACTTTTGTTTATTAAATTACTATTTGAAATGTTTTTTTCGTTCACCGATTTGAAACCAAGAACTATCTAAGTACTATTTAAGCCAATAGATGGCGCTTAATTCACCTGTCAATGAATGTAATAATTGTAATATCAAGCAGTTATGGCAGGTTCATCATTAACATGGAATAGAATTTATGAGTGTTATTAATTAGATTAAATCTTAGCAGATAGAGCCTCTTGCGGCGACATATATGATAGCAAATATATTATTAAACAGGGCCATTGAAATAATAGGTGAGGTATTAAAAATAATGACTGGCGGCTAATATTTCAAATGTTCATTTATGTAATAATTTATGGGCGGCATGGGCACCGGGCCGTAGGCCGACGAAGGAGGCCGGCTCGGCAGAGGCCCGGCACTTTGGGGACAGAAGTCAAAGAGTGTTATTTAATATGCAAGCGCGCGTGATGGACAGCTTTTAATCTCAGTTAAATTTATAAAAAACCTCATTGTTTATTCTATGAAAGCCTATTTTCTACTTTTTATCTGCCGTCAAGTGGTCTCCTAACAATAAATTCAGTTGCCACACCAAAAAATCACTGCCAATTTAATTTTTAAACAAAGGTTACAACTCAAAATAAAGCTGCTACTTTATACTATTTTAATGCTACTTTACTACAGTGTGTAGTAGCTACAATGAAGTAGCAAAAATAATAGGTTGGCAGCTGTAGCTGCCAACCTTAATTATTTTTAAAACCATAAATCAGATTAGTTTGTCGCCGCGTTAAGGTGAATGCTCAAGGGTAGCCCGCGAAATTCAAATTTTCTTACGTTTTTTGCAAATTGCAGGCCAATGCTAGGTTGTATGTTGATTAAAATATTATTCGATTCGCGGTTGTAAGACAAATGTAGTTACAGAATTATATTCATCAAAATAATCAATACAACCCTGTTTATTGTTAGTTTATTTAATAGTTTTTAATGAATTATGTTATACTTAAATTAATGCTAAACTTACAGTAAATAAAATAAATTAAAATAAGTGCACATACACTTTTTTTTTCCACCCTGCATAATCGATTGTGCCATCAGTGCACAGTGACCCAACTGTACACACAATGGCTGGCTGCATCTATGTGTACAGCCCAAGTAACACATAAGCAATAACAGTACCTACACATTTAGTACATTTTACATTTTAGTTTGTATAAGAGCTTTGGGAACAGCCAAATGCCGAATTAGGTTGAGTTCAAACCCTTAAAATTCTTAACGCTTAATAAATTCTGTATTTCTGTCCTTCCCTTCTTTACGCTTAATAACCAATAACCGTAATATCATTACACAGACGTTATTTAGCATTCTAGGTGGCTAAATGCCGAAAAACAACCCCGTCGGCAGCACTTATCTGAATAACCATAAACTGTATCGCTATTATTAAGCTAGTAGCGTTTGAAACAACTAATTTCTGAATAAAGTATCACACTCTGATTAATATTGTTACATAGTTCTATTAGACAGCTAGATACTGAATAATTGTTTTTATTTTATCTTTAGACTGGATAAGATAATTATTCAGCTGCTGAATAAACAATATTATTTATGTTTTTATTAAGCTTTTTTCAGTATAATAGAAAGTTTCAAACTAACTTATTCAAATGAAAGACCACATTTGTATTGTTATAGCGCCCATAACTTAATACCAGCTTAATTAAAATATTATTGTACGTATTTATTATAGCGTTGTTTGCATTATGGATTGAAAGTCGTGGAAAACATTTATGAGAACCATTTATATCAAAAGAAAATTGTTTCAAGAATATTTAAATATCAGCAGTAGTAATTGTCCCAGTGTTTCTGGTTATAAAAGAAATTGTGAAAATAGTTTGAACAAAAGTGAACCTGGTCCCAGCCAGCATGCGTGGTTGCCGTGCAAAGAGGCTTCCGTCCCCCAAAAAATCTAACAGCATTGCGATTCACGCAAGAAGAGAGTGCATTTGATGGCAGCTGTACAGATATCGAAGAAGAACAATGTAAAAAAAAAACATTTCGAGAAAAAAGTATTAAAAAAATATTGTGCAACATACATGAAATAAATGAACCACCATTCGTCATCGGTATATATTATAGGATTGTAAAAATTTAAAAATCTATTTATAGGATTTCTTTTCTTAAATGATTATTTTGTAAGCAAAAGGTATTACAGTACAAGAAAATAAAATTAACGTTGCGATGTTTTATTTGCGACTCCCCAGCTAGAGTTCAATTATGTAAAATGAAAGTAACGCCTATATTTGACATTTGAACACAGCTGTTCTGATCAAACTTGTAAATTAAAATTTACTTACCGATTTTATAAGTTCACCATGTCAAATCAACATTTAAATTCAACACCGACATTAATATGGTTACGAGCTGGGTATGGGATAAATTAATTACTACCGAAGAAACAACAAATAAGTTTAATAATCACAAAACACTTATAACTCAATCACAAATACACTATTGATCACTATTCGCTTAGATATCGCACTTTTAGTTCACTTCGATTCGCTTCGTCGTGTAGCCAAACTCAGACTGACTGCTCCCGCAAACACGTCGACTATTTATATGGCGATCGAACGTTCGAGAAATATCCACGACTTCCTAGAATCTTCTAGACAATTCCATAGTGGGTCATTGTCCTTCGAGTAGGTACTTTATGCCCTCGGCGTACGGTCGAAATTACAATGATGTTCTTTTGTAGGTAGTTTGCGAATTTGTACCTACATTATTCGGGACTCGTTTTACCTACCTACCTACTATTACCTACCTACTTACTAGTAGGTACCTACAAGCGTAACTGTAGGTAAGTATGGGTACGACGTAACACTGCCCCCTCCTTAGACATGCTCGTCCCGAGCATCATTAGCACCGTAGTATCGCGCCAATCTGTCTACATGGACAATCTTAGGCGCACCTCGTGGACCCTTCTGTATTCGGTAGGTGACATCGTTGATCCTAGTCACAACTCGGTATGGTCCATCCCATTTTGCTTGCAATTTCGGAGACTTCCCCTTGCTCCGTACTGGGTTATGCAACCACACCAGTGAACTTTCGTCGAAACCCCTACTATTTGCCTTCCGGTCATAACGGGTCTTCATCTTCTCAGACATCTGTTGGCCGGATTGTCTCATATGTTCATAAACATCATTCAACTTGTTACGCAAGTCAATCGCATAATCTGTTACACTACGTGGATCATCAGGGGGAGTTCCAGTGATTAAATCAGCAGGCAACCGTAATTCCCTTCCAAAGTTCGCGAAGGCTGGCGTCACAGTCGTACTTTCGTGGACGGCGCTACGGTAGGACAGAAGAAATGGCTGTATATGCTTGTCCCAATCCCTTTGTCTGCTTTCCACGACTTTTGCCAGATATCTTTCCAACGTTTGGTTGAATCGTTCCACCATTCCATCAGATTGTGGGTGGTAGGAGGTGGTTCTGGTTTTGTGGGTACCCATTAATCGACAAGTCTCCTGAAATACTTGTGATTCAAAATTCCTTCCTTGATCGCTGTGTATTTCTAAGGGTACTCCAAAACGACAGAAGACTTCCTGAACTAATTTATCTGCGACAGTTGTAGCTTCTTGGTTAGGAATAGCGAAGACTTCTGGCCACTTTGTGAAGTAATCCATTACCACCAGGAAGTACTTGCTTCCGCTCTCACTTTCTGGAAATGGTCCCGCAACGTCTAGTGCTATCCGTTCCCAAGGGGCTCCAACGTTGTACACTTTTAATGCACCTCTACTGCGTGTGTGGGGTCCTTTCCCGGCCGCACAACTGGTACATTTGCGACACCAGTCCTCCACATCATCTCGACAGTGGATCCAGTAAAACCGTTCTCGAATTTTTAGTAGAGTCCTTTTTACCCCCATATGTCCTCCTGAACATCCATCATGGTAGAGCCGTAAAACATCCGGTACCTTAGCTTTAGGGACAACCATTTGTAGATGACAGCAGGCTGTCCCCTCGAGCGTTTTCCCATTTACGGCACAAGACTCCATCCTGGATCACCAAGCTGTTCCATTGTGCCCAATAACTCTTCGTGATGGAACTCATTGCAGCCACATCACTCCACTTGGGTTTAGGAGCACCAGCTTTGATCCACTCGAAGATCGGTTTGATGTCCGAGTCATTTTGCTGAGCCTGCTGTAGTGTTTCCTTCCATTCATCGCTGAGATCCGTTCTAAGCATCCTCACGGGCACTACTTCCTTAGTCACTTGTCTGGCACAGTGCTTACAGTCTTCAGGACAAGGTCTTCTTGACAAGGCGTCTGCGTTACCGTGAGTTCTCCCACTGCGATGTTCAGTTACGAAGTCAAACTCTTGCAGTAGTTCAATCCATCTTGCCACTTGCCCCTCTGGATTCTTGAACTGTAATAGCCACTTCAATGTAGCGTGGTCAGTTCGTAATTGTAATTTACATCCCAACAAATATTTACTGAAGTGCTGCAATGTCTTTACTACGGCGAGTAGCTCCCGTCTTGTAACGCAGTAATTTTTTTCTGGTTTGGATAAAGACTTGCTGAAGTAAGCTATCACTACCTCTTGGTTTCCTTTCCGTTGAGACAGCACGCCCCCAATTCCAGTATTACTTGCATCTGTGTCAACTATGAAGTCATTTTCAGTATCAGGATATCCCAAAATAGGCGTATTGCACAGACGTTTCTTTAATTCCTGAAATGCGACGTCGCAGTTCTCGTCCCAACAGAATTGCCGCTTTTCCTCAGTGAGTTTGTGCAAAGGTTTTGCAATGTCGGCAAAATTCTTGACAAAACTTCTATAGTAGGAGCACAAACCCAGAAATGCTCTGACCTGTGTCTTGTCTTTCGGAACTGGCTAATCCTTGACGGCGACTACTTTTTCTGGGTCTGTTTGAACACCTTCCCCCGAAACTATGTGTCCCAAAAAGTTCACTTCTTGTCTGAAAAACGAGCACTTTTTCGGACTTAACTTGAGATTTGCTGTTTGGATTTTCGACAGCACTTGGTTGAGGTTTTTAAGGTGATCTTCAAATGAACGGCCCACGATGATTATGTCGTCTAGATAGACAAGACATGCGTCAATCAATCCGGCGAGTACTTGCTCCATCAGCCTTTCAAACGTCGCAGGAGCATTGCACAAACCGAATAGCATAACTTTAAACTGCCACAACCCTTTTCCTGTTGAAAATGCAGTTTTCTCCTTGTCCTTGGGGTCTATTTCTACTTGTCAGTAGCCAGTTTTTCAGGTCAAGTGTGGTAAACCACTTCATACCAGTCAGCGTATCCAGTGTGTCATCGATCCTAAGTAGCGGGTAGCTATCCTTTTTCGTGACATCGTTCAGTCGTCGGTAGTCCACACAGAAGCGCATGCTGCCGTCCTTTTTCTTTACCAGGACCACAGGAGAACACCATGGACTGTATGAAGGCTCTATAACACCGTCCTTCACCATTCCCTCAATCATGGTTTCCACCTCTTTTTCACGTGCAACTGGCAGTCTTCTTGGTCGCTGACGGATTGGTAACTCGTTACCTGTATTTATCTTGTGCTGAACTAGTCCAGTTCTCCCTATGTCAGCATCATTTGAAGAGAAAGTGTTGGCGTACTGAAGTAACATCTTCTTAGCCTTGTCCATTTCCCCTTTAGTTAAATCGCAGTTTTCCAAAAGCGTTGTCACGTCAAACTTTGGACTACGAATTTTATTTCCGGCAGGCAGATTTTGCAATTGACGCATCCAAGCTACTTCCTCGCAAGTGCCGATCAAGGTGCCGCCCTTCTTAATCACTTGCTCCTTGTCACTTGCATTCAGTATGCGTACTGCCGAGACGTTGGTGGCCTTGACCAGAGTCCGTGCCATCTTCCATGGAAAGTCATTGTTCACCCTTTCTATCAGAACACTGCGATCTTTTTGTCCAGAATTCCGTGGTAGACTAATTGGCACAATCGTTTCTGATCTGTGAGGAAGAACAATCTCCTTCAAGCAGTATACTTTCCCTGATGGTGCACCTTCCATGAAGACTTCCTCTGAACCACATTTCAGTACTCCTTGATCAACGTCGATCTCACAACGATATTTCCGCATAAAATCCAAGCCCAAGAGGCAATCGTCCACTATGTCGGCCACGATGACATTGTGCTTGTAAAATCTGTCACCCAATTTTAACTCCACGTCCTTCTTGCCTCGGACGATTATGTGCTGACCGGTAGCTGTTAGTAATCGTATACGGTCGTGGTTATCGAAGTAGTCCCCAAGAAACCGACTTGCTAGGTGAGAATTGACGACCGTGTGAGAAGCTCCAGTATCCAACGTCAGTTTGCAAGGTGTTCCGTTGACTTCGCCTTTGATGGTCAGGCTGTTCCCGTCATGTGCTTGCGAGATCAAGATTCTCGGGGCTTTTTCAATACCAGCCAGCACCCGCCCCCCAGTCCTGGCATTTACTCGTTTCCCTGCTGTGGCTGGGCAGTCACTTCAGCCACCCTTCCCTGCTGATCTTCTCTCGGAGTGCTGCGCTTAGGACAGCTTGACCGAAGATGACCCCTTTCTCCACAAGTGTACCACCTAGGACTGTACACTTGCGGGCGGTCGCGAACAGGTGATGCTACAACCTCCCTGACGCGGTGCGTTCGGTGGTCCTGCCTCACTGCCTCTACTTCTAAGGCATGGGCCAAGGCGTCTTTCAGCGTCTCATGGTGCCCAAGTCTCACAGCAGCTCTAACTTCCAAGTCACGGATTCCATCAACGAACGCTTGTACCAGATTCCCATAGATAAGTGCAGGGGCAGACTGGTATGCTTTTCGAACCAGCTTTTCAACTTCCAGGGCCCACTGCTGCAGGTTCTCGGCACTACGTTGAACACGATCCTTCAACTCAGCACGAAATACGTGCTCCAGGTGCGCGTCGCCGTATCTGGACTCTAACGCCTCCAGCAGCTGCTCGTAGGTTACATCCTTGCCGAGCGCCTCAAGAATGTTTAAGGCCTGGTCTCGAAGGCCCAAGGTGAGCGCGGTTATGGCTTGCGGTTTGGTCCATCCATTCGCCTTCATAACGGCCTCAAATTGAATTTTATAAGCCGACCACGAAGATGTTCCATCGAATGGAGGCACCTTAAAGCCCCGCGCTGAAGGTGCAGCAACTACTGAAGCCACAGTCACGTCTCCAGTCTTCAGTTCTCCCAAAGCCTTTTTCACCCCAGCGATCTGAACTTCGGCCTCTGAGATACGGTTCTCGTGCTGGTGAACCTGATCCTTCATCACTTTCAGATCTTTGCCAAAAGTTGCATGAAGATCCTTTATGAAGAGCATCTGCTCTTCCAACCGGCGAGCCTGCTCCTCTTGACGGCGAGCCTGCTCCTCTTGACGGCGAGCCTGCTCCTCTTGACGGCGAGCCTGCTCCTCCTGCAGCAGCGCCATTAAAGCTGACAAGTCTGGCGCCACTGATGCTGGAGAAACTCCGGATGGGCCAGCGACTGGCACTGACGTAGGCTGGACACCACCCGGTGTCTGTGTCGGAGAATCTCCAAACCGCCTTTGGTCCATGTTCTGCTGTCGCTGACTCCTGGTACGGATACCGTCCGTGTCATCCTTTGGTAGAATTGGCATAATTTATCCCTCACTTCTAACACCAAATTGTTACGAGCTGGGTATGGGATAAATTAATTACTACCGAAGAAACAACAAATAACTTTAATAATCACAAAACACTTATAACTCAATCACAAATACACTACTGATCACTATTCGCTTAGATATCGCACTTTTAGTTCACTTCGATTCGCTTCGTCGTGTAGCCAAACTCAGACTGACTGCTCCCGCAAACACGTCGACTATTTATATGGCGATCGAACGTTCGAGAAATATCCACGACTTCCTAGAATCTTCTAGACAATTCCATAGTGGGTCATTGTCCTTCGAGTAGGTACTTTATGCCCTCGGCGTACGGTCGAAATTACAATGTTGTTCTTTTGTAGGTAGTTTGCGAATTTGTACCTACATTATTCGGGACTCGTTTTACCTACCTACCTACTATTACCTACCTACTTACTAGTAGGTACCTACTACCGTAACTGTAGGTAAGTATGGGTACGACGTAACAATATATTTATTCCAATTCAATTCTTTTTACAATTTGTACGAATATTGTTTGCAAAAATGTGAACAATAATTTAAATGCTTAATACATTCTGAATACAATAACCAATTCGACTTAGTTGAATAACTCAGTTGTAAGGGCTTAATAAAAACAATTTATATTGTATAGTGTGAACTGTTATTCAAAAGTTATTAAGCAAATGTATATGTGATGGTAGGATCTTATCCGCCAAACCGGAGCTTCTGAGGGAGATCGAGAGCTTCTATGGACAGTTGTACACGTCAACCAGTCAACCCGTCGTAGATCTAGCAAACGACCCAAAAGCTAGACTGACCCGACACTATACCGAAGACATCCCGGACGTCAGCCTGTACGAGATTAGGATGGCTCTGAAGCAGCTCAAAAACAACAAGGCACCGGGTGATGACGGAATTACGGCCGAACTCCTGAAGGCGGGTGGAAAACCGGTACTTAAGGCCCTTCAGAAGCTGTTTAATTCCGTCATACTTGAGGGAAAAACGCCACAGGCATGGTGCAGGGGTGTGGTGGTACTCTTCTTCAAGAAGGGCGACAATGCCCGGTTGAAGAATTATAGGCCCATCTCACTTCTAAGCCATGTCTACAAGTTGTTTTCAAGAGTCATCACGAATCGTCCCGCGCGCAGGTTTGACGATTTCCAGCCTCTCGAACAAGCCGGTTTCCGGAAAGGCTTTAGCACCGTGGACCACATACATACGCTGCGGCAGGTTATACAGAAGACCGAAGAGTATAACCTACCCTTCTGTTTAGCGTTTGTGGACTTCGAGAAAGCCTTCGATTCGATCGAGACCTGGGCTGTACTGCAGTCTCTCCAACGGTGCCAAATCGACTATCGGTACATCGAGGTGTTGAAGTGTTTGTACAAAAACGCCACCATGTCAGTCCGACTTCAGGACCAAGCCTCGGAACCTATCCTCCTGCAGCGAGGTGCGAGACAGGGAGACGTCATATCTCCGAAACTGTTCACCGCTGCACTGGAGGATGTCTTCAAGGTTCTGGACTGGAGAGGGCTAGGCATTAACGTCAATGGCGAGTACATCACCCACCTTCGGTTTGCCGACGATATAGTGGTCATGGCTGAAACCATGGAGGACCTCAGTACAATGCTCGATGACCTCAGTAGAGTTTCCGGAAGAGTGGGTCTTAAAATGAACATGGAGAAAACCAAAGTCATGTTGAATGCCCATGTCACACCCATTCCTATCAAGATCGGAGACTTTACACTCGAAGTTGTAGACGATTATGTGTACCTGGGACAAACGGTCCAGTTAGGTAGGTCTAACTTCGAGAAAGAGGTCAATCGTCGAATCCGTCTCGGCTGGGCAGCGTTCGGGAAGTTGCGCGGTATCTTCTCGTCCAACTTACCACAGTGTCTCAAGACGAAAGTCTATGACCAGTGTGTGTTGCCAGTGATTACATACGGGACCGAAACGTGGTCGCTCACAATGGGCCTCATCAGAAGGCTTAAAGTCACCCAAAGGGCAATGGAGAGGGCTATGCTCGGAGTTTCCTTGCGTGATCGAATCAGAAATGAAGACATCCGCAAGAGAACCAGGGTCACCGACGTAGCCCGAAGAATTGCCAAACTTAAGTGGCAGTGGGCAGGGCACATTGCTCGCAGAACGGATGGCCGATGGGGCCGAAAAGTTCTGGAGTGGCGACCGCGAACCGGAAGACGTTGCGTTGGAAGGCCTCCCACTAGGTGGACCGATGACCTGGTGAAGGTTGCGGGAATCCGCTGGATGCGAGTCGCACGGGACCGGTCAATGTGGCGACACTTGGGGGAGGCCTATGTCCAGCAGTGGACGTCTTTCGGCTGAAATGATGATGATGAATGAAGCAAATGTAAACGTTATTAGGCTCCTACTCAGACGTTGCTAAGATGCTATTCATCGTTAAGCATTCATTTTGGCTTGATTAACTGCTGAATAGATGTTACTCAGAAGTTATTCAGATTATTATACAGCTTACGCTCTTGATGATTGCTCTTACTCAATCTTTATTCAGCACGTCTGTATTACTTGGGAGTGCAGTGTCATGCAGTTCAGCAAATTTTTCCTATTATAATTTCTCTCATCACGCCCTACCTGAGTACTCACAGAGAAATCAGTTCATCTTAAATATGCTTGCTGAAAATCCCTCTGGGCTCAGCTACCAGAAAGGCATCATAATCATCACAGAACACCTAACAGATACCCTGGGACTGGGACTTGTTCGTAGTGATATCGAAGCCTGTTTTTGCGAAGCCCATTCATACAACGATAATTTATCGAAAAGCTGATTACTCGAATAAATATTAATCCATAGGTACAGTATACGTATCTATACTTCCAGATAATTAAGTTTGACAACTAATAGGTGCAACCGTGCATTTGAAAACTGACTAAAGTTTTATCGAAATGTCTATTTACTATAGGTAAGGTAGGTATGTATACGGTAATCAAACGAAAGGCAAACGTACATTAAAAAACGTTTTATTTACCGTAGCGAATTGCCACGCGAAACTGGGGTCGATGCCAGCAACGTAACTGTCTATAAAGGTACCGGACTATCAGAATACTTTGGAGGGGTTATAATTATAAAAGCAACTTTGAATACGCCCATGGCTTCATAAATACAAGCAATTGCGATTATATAAGGATATAATCGCGTCTTTGGATTAGGTAGGTACTTAAGGAAGTACCTAATCCAAAGACATTCAAATATTTACGTGCACAATAGACACAAAGAGTCACCAGTAGACGAAACAATACTTGTTACTACTTAAGTAGGTACTAACAAATCGTTCTGTCTAGTGTCATACAGGTGTATGACACTAGACCTCACGAATGCTACCGGACAAGCAGGTGCTTGTCCGGTAGCATTCGTGAGGTTAAGTTCAGACGGACACGGACTTATAGGAGGTACCTACCACCAAAAGCGACCGGGTGAGTATTTCCCTTCCTTTTGCGTCTTCATCGTCTTTCTGATGTCATTGTCCCATGTTACTTGGGGTCAATTTTCGCCTGTCTACAATCGCGCGTGGTAGGTACTCGTCTTTTTTTCATAAAATTCCTCACATAATCTATCAATCGTTTTCCTGCTTTTTTAACATTCCTTAGGTGCGACCAAAAAGCGGACTATGCGAGTAGGGTTGCCAACTTTTTTTACAAGAAATAAAGTATAATTTAGGTCTGAGAAGGAAAATAAACAGTATTCTTGGAAAATGAACAGTATTTATTTTTTCAAAGTTTTAAATACATATTTTTAGAGCTTCTTTCTTATCTAATCAATCTACTATCATTTTTGTAGGCTTCCTAGGCCTCATTACAATTATTTTAATTAAAATAAATGAGAAGCTTTAACTATGCTGTCTCTATTTCTATCATCCCGCCACTTCGCATTCATAACAGAAAAAACCCTAAATGTAAATGCTGAAGTGGCAGGAACAGATAGCAGATAGGAAACACTCTTTCTAATGTTTTTAAATTCGTCTTTTGTGTTTATATATTCACTTTCCATCTGTGCAATAATAACACTATTAAACAACTATTTATTATAAACCAAACAAATACAAAGATCATACGAAAAAGAACTTCTGATTCTGATTATGCGCGCGAATTCGCATACGTCACTCTTGCTTGACAGTTTGACTATAACAGTTTCGTTTAAAAACGAGGGCTGTGGCAGTGTTGCCAGATCCAATTTTTAAAAATCCGTAGGGCTACTCTCAAAAATCCGTAGAAGTCCGTAAATTGCCTCTACAAAATCCGTAGATCTACGGACATTTTTTAAAGCCTGACTATTTAATATGTGTATTTGTTTAAGTGTAAATGGGGTACCTATCGAAAATGAGTAAGGAAAATAATAAAATACGATTTAGATTTACATGTTTTATTTTTCGTATACATATCTAAGTTGTTCACATAAAAAAAGTATTTAAGTAGGTACTTACTATTTTTACAAAGAGAATTTTTTATTGAATAAACATAATTCTTATACAAATAAAACACAAACACCATATATAGTAACAAAATAAAAGTGATTGGCATAATGTGTTACGAAATAGGGAATATGCAAGAAACGAAAAAAAATATTTATTACTTTTACCTATTATAGGTAAAAATATTATAGTAAACATAATTCTTATACAAATAAAACACCTAAACACCTTTTTTAGTAACCTCACATGCATTACAATAACAGAAAAATTCGCCTTTTGTACTTTTTTTTAACCAACCGAATGATTTTTCCCACGCAGCAGAATATTTCTGATCGTAGCGAATTTTTGCTCTCTTCGCCGAAGTTCTGGGAGGAGTATCGCGGCCATTCTCACTCTCACTACTACTATTTTCCATTTTATCAGACTCGTTGTAGTCAACCCAAGTCCCAACCAAAACAAAATATTTTTGTTTTTCTAACCTAAAATAAGTTGACAACGACAAATGACAATCGGCAATGCCGATTCCCGCCAAGCCAACCGAACGATCCAACGAACGAAATGAACGAATCACTCAATCACGACAAATAGTTCATTCCGTTTTACGTTAGTCGTTAATAAATTAAATACTTTGAAATGGAGCTACGTTTCGTTTTAAATATTTAATTTAATTTGAATATTGTATGAAATCGAACAAAAATCCGTAGATTTGCGACTAAAATCCGTATGTCCGTAGACAAGACCTAAAATCTGTAGATCTACGGACAAATCCGTAGGTCTGGCAACGCTGGGCTGTGGGAACTGGGCTTAGGCTAGCTACACTATAATGAAATGACGCATAACATTTTTGTTAACATTTTGAACACAATATTTATCAGTGTACCTAATACTAATTTCAACAGTGAAAACGAGCTGAAGTGAAAAAATTTACGCAATTGCGGGAAAAATTAATCAGTTTTAATAGCGCGCGCATCTAACAATGGCGATCGGCCATAGACTAAAAGAATGAGGTTTCTTTTTTTTTGGCTTTTCGCGGATTGCGTTTTAGCCACGTTCAAAATGGGGAATTCAAAGTTTTCTTTATTACAGAGAAAACAAAAGTTATATTTGAGTGAAAGTTTTATTTATTAAAAACGTACAAGTTGAAATTATCTATTTAAATACGAAGTTGCATGAAATGAGCAAGCAATAGGTAGGTACATTAATTTATGTGTACTATTGAACACGATCTTTTTTGTATCGAAACTTTTAAAAGAACAAAGCAGGCACCTCAACCAATAAAATGAAATAAAAACCCTATAACTCACTTGTGAATAGAAGCAATGAAAATGTCACAGTTTGATTACAGGTGTCATTAAGTGATTTTATGAGCAAGTGTGTTAAAAACTAACTTTCTAAGGAACGTGCACAACGACGGTGCTGCTGACTGGCGTAGCCAATCCGAATCTTGTACTCTATTATTACTTGACATTGACATTTACAACACAGAATTAATTTTAGTAATGAAAATTATTATTCTAGCTAATCTTAATGCATGGTTGCATTTCTGGATGTACCAATACATCCACAAAAATGAAAATAAATCAAAAAGAGTAAAATTCTATTACTTTCCAAAGAATAGTACTCTCATTCCATGTAAAAAACGCAAAAAATGGATAAACGCAGTAAAGAAAAATATTTGAAAACAACTTGTTTTTGTTACATTGCTGCTCTGCATTGAAAAAGTTCAATGGCTCTCAATATAAACCGTCCAAGCAAACATGACCGAACCATATAAACTTCACTAGGACACACGTATTATAATAGACTGCAGTGAAGTTCACACCGAATATCCCTCAACAGTTAAACAAAGAGTCCACATGTAAACAAATGACGGATTTTCTTTTTATCTCTTTACCAGTCGCTGGATAGATGGCTCTGAGCTTAGTACGTTAATGCAAGGAACTAAACCTAAAACAACTGATTTTAACAAAGTGTGAGAAAACTAGGTTATATTCGGAAGGTTAAGCAAACGAAAGTGTCAACGAGCGTATGTGACGTGACGGAATGTATTTTTTTCCAAGCGTTTTGGCTTTGGCACCAACTATCTCTATATTATCTATAGAGTTCTTGGAAACCAAGTTTTTTTTTAATACCTCAAAAAGAAAACCTTTCATTATAAACATGGTTTTACAATAAAGTTTTTAGTTGGCTGCACTCCTTGTGGTTTCATAGGTTTTGAATCTAAATGCTACGGAGGGCGTTCTAGTGATTGCTATAAAACAAATGATTGTTGACTAATTGATTTGTCAGAGCCTGGAGATACTGTTCTCGCTGATAAAGGATTCGCTTCCATTAAAACATGTCTTTAAAATAAGAAAGCTGTTCTAGAAGCCACCATTTCTTCATGCACCACAATTTTCACCAGAGAAAGTAGACGAAAGATATAAACTTATTACGCTGACGATCCTTATTGATAGACCGGAACCCATATTTTATACCTTTTAACATATTAAAAAATAATATAATTGAAGAGATAATTTTGTCATAATGAGGGATTGTCTTTTCCCTAGTCGCTAGATAGATGGCGCTGAACTTGGTACGTTACTGCAAGGAATGGAACGGTAAAAAACTGATTTTAACAAAGCGCAAGAAAACTAGGTTATATTCAGAAGCATAAGCAAACGAAAGTGTCCGTCAGGTTTTTTTTTCCCAAGCGTTTTTGCTTTGGCATCGACTAAAGTAGTCAGTTCAACGCCATCTAGAGAGTTCTTGGAAACTATTTTTTTTTTAATCCCTCAAAAAGAAAAGCTCTCATTGAAAGCACGATATGACAGCTCATAAGTTTCCTTTACTGTCCGCATAGTGTCTCTTTTGTCGATTTAGTGCTGGCACCCATAGTTCCTGCACGTTCCCTATAGTCTCTGGTCTTCACAAGAAAAATACTAACTGATAACTAGGCAGCATGGTCTCAGACCTTAGCCTGTTCCGTCAGGAACCAATAATAAAAATAAGTCTCTGGTGTTCGTTTGACAGTTAGACGTATGTGCTTTGACAAATTGACATGACTAAACTGACATTTGTAATGTAAACGTAATCCACCACTAGTACATAAACAAATTGTTTTCATTTTCTTATTATTGTTTACGCTTATGGTCATAAAACGCACTTATGAAGAGCTTACGTAGGTTTCTTGTGCGGTTGTACATAGTTCCAATAGACACGTATAACGAAGAGTTAATACGAAAATGATTAAGTTTTGGAAAAGTGCAGGTAAAGTATTCTGATGAGTCTTTATTTCTTCAATCTTCGCAATTTAAAAAACTAGTATCATTCTAAATTATTTTCATCCATTTTAGCAAAAGGTAAAACTGGCTGCCCGGTGCGGCCTCCAGAAGTGAAATCCGTGAGCACACCTGACATCAAAAGTCTAATAAATGCGCAAATACTACTCGAACATGAAGGTAAGTACATAACATAAATACTTCGATTAACTAACGCACGCAAGTTTTCTAAAATCCATGTGCTACTGTGTTCCAGATCCCAAACAAATGTTTGAAAAGAGCTCCAAGCTGTCCCTAACCTTACATGATATAATTGTTGAAAAGAAAGCTCTCAAATATTTTGTACAATACATGGAATCAATAGGAAAGGATGCCCTCATTAAATGTTTGTTGGAAATAGAAGAATTCAGAAAACATGTACTAAACTCAACCAATGCTAATGAAAGTGGGAATATTTCCAAAATTAATCGAACTAAAAGTTTAGACCTTCAGTGTAAGTGTGAATTAAAGCAAGAAACAATCATAAAGTCGCAAAGATGCAGCTGGAGAGAAAACAGTGATATATTTACAAGTACTAATAATCCAAGATTTAATGAGTGTTCTATGAGTTCATGTGGTAACTTAGCCGAACATGTTAAATCTGAGAACTCAAACTCGGCCAGTGACAATAATCAACAAAGGGACTACACAGAAGAAGCAGTAACAATTTTCAAAAAATTTGTTGCTTTGGAAGCTCCTTACCAACTTGATTTACCTGATGGTATCAGAAAATCTGTTATATCTAATATTTGCCAACCTGAAGGAAAGATACAAGAAAATTGTTTTAAGCCAGTGCAAGATGTTCTTATTAGCCAAATAGAAAATAGTCATTATAATAATTTCATCAACGGCCCATTTTACATTAAAGCACAAATTGACATTTTAACCAGTGGCTCTCTAAATCTAAAAGATATTATACATAATGAAACAATTTTGTTTTACTTCACAGAATTTCTGGAACAAGAGTCTTGCAGGGTATTATTAGAATTTTTAATGGCTGTCATGCATTTCCGAGATAATTTGCTGAATGGTAACACAACAAGCCCTGACCAAGCTCAAGCTGATGCTATATCTATATACGAAAAATATTTTTCTCTTCAGGCAACTCATCCCATAGGATTTCCAACTGATATTAGACTAAGAATTGAAAGTGATATATGCAGAGAAGAAGGTCCACTACCAACATGTTTTGATTTGCCTTATCAAATTGTGTTTAAAACACTGACTCAGTATGTCAAGGCATTTTTAGAATCAGAGTTATATTTTAAGTACCTCTCAGAAATGATACATTCAGTTGAAAACATGTGGACATCTAATCATAAATCACATTCTGATTGCAGCAGTGAATTTAGTATAAGCACTCAAAATACTCTCCTTGCAATGGGAGACCCAGTCTTCCGTAAGAAGAAACGCAATCTCTCTGTACCTGACATGACAATAGACTCTAATCAGCTGTATAACGCTGATGCTTTATGGCAGCGCAATAGACCCGATGGCTTAAATCTTGGGAGAGTTAATAGTTTAGGCAGGTTTGAATCTAAATTTGAACCAGATCCAGACAAAAAGGATAAGTCTGTCTTAAAGAAAATGGTGAGCCGGTTTGTGCCAATGAATACATCTAAAGTAGAAGAAGAAATGGCCTGGCAAATAGCCCACATGATTGTAAAAGATGTAACTGATCTTACGATGGCCCCACCGGATAACGAGCATGATGATATGTAATAGTTATCATTCATTGCAGTTGTATTATGTAAAATGTTAAATAAATGTATATATACCTTGTAACTAATAAAAATCATCTATTTCACTTACTACTGTCATTTTTTTCCATAATCTAATAAATAATGCACATGTATAAAGTCATAAAAAGTATATTCATGTAAAAAAATGTATAACAAAATGCCAAGAATACTGGGAATGATGTGAGTTGATCACAAAGTTGCGTAGTTATTAATACCCGGTGGGATAGGTGATAACTGTAATCTCGGAGGTTCCGAGCCAAGCAGCGGGGACTGCTCATCATAAAAACAAAATTCTTTTCGCGACTCGTTACTAAATGATGGCACATGTCTCCACTCATTTGTATTCCATTTTCGGTAAACAAGTGCATTTAATAATGCTTGCATGGGGTTTGTTAATGCCTGAAAAAATAAAACATGCCAAATTATATTAATTACTATTTTCCAAGTGATATTTAGTTTTTGTAGAGAAGAGAGTATATTTTGCTAATTAAGTACCTAGGTACTAATAAACTGTGCTAGTCATACCATATTTAATTATTTTTGCTGTTTTAATGATGAAGAATGATGTAGGTACATAAACCTCCAACTCGATTAGTAGCTATTTCAGAATTCTCGCTTTGAAAATTTAAAGGGAACTAATGTAGCCCTTTCGTATCATACCTACTTGGACCAACTTACCCCACTTTTGCAATGAAAATTACAATAGTTTTTCAAAGTTCCTAAACATAACTGGCAAAACGTATAGTTAGGTATGCCAATGCCTAATCCTCTGGAGATTTTATGCGTGATATTATTTTTACCCGACTGCCAGGAGAGTTATTATGTATATATTTAGTAAAATAATCATCTGTGACAGACAGGCGAGTTGTAGGCGGACAGACAAAGTCACACCTCACCTCTTACTTTTTTGGTACATAAAGAACCCTAAAATTTTTATGAATCTAGTAGGTACTCACCATAATGTACCAAATAGTGATAATAACTTTGACAGGAATGTTAAACCACATTGTCCAAAGCAAAACTCCATTTACAAGGTTTGGTAGCCAACACAGATAGAACACCACGTTGATCAAGAAAAACTTCAATCTTAACGTTTTTACTACTCGTCGCTCTTTACTCGTGAACTGAAAATCAAATTTTGTTTTTAGTATGTAGGTAAGTAGAGGTATCCAATTTGTAGCTGATGAAATCCACCTTTAGCAGTATCTTGATCGAATGGTGTTGTTGCAAACCACGATGTAGCGAAATACGTTGTGAGTGATAATGAATCAAAACGCGATTTCGCTTCGTTGTTGTTTAAATAAATTATATAATTCGAAAAATAACACGAATCACACATCCCTACATGGGGTATTTTCGGATACCTACCCCTGGGCATGAGGAACCTAATTAAAATTTTATGACGACATTATTTGGACCATCCTGTATATGCAGGGTTAAGGTGGATGCGGTGCAGGAATTACTTTTTCAAGGTCAAAGTCACTCCTGCACCTCTAAGCGCTTGGAGTGTTGTATTGATGATTATAGTTCTATAACTACATACGTCTTACAGTCGCGAGCAATATTTTAATCAACATACAACCTAGCACTGGCCTGCGAATTGCAAAAAACGTAAGAAAATTTGAATTTCGCGGGCTGGTTGGAGCATCCACCATAAGTACATGAACTAGTCATAGTGAAATCAACTTAATTAGCGCTTATTTAAAATTGGTATTCGTTTGATTAGCTGTAGTAGTCATATAAATTGAAAATAAGGATTTGGTTAGACTTAGTTGCCATTAAGAGATGGATTTCGCTCTATAGTTTTTTTACGAGACATAATTTATGAAGGTTCTTCGCGCCAGCGTGCGCTGCACTAACGTCATTCGAATCAATGTTAGTTTTAGTAATCTGAAGAACAGAACAAGGAAGAAGCCAAACATAATTCACATTTGCAAAAATACTAGAAACAAGTTTTCTTTTGAATTATTAAAAGGATCTCATCTCATTAATGTAGATAGCTAGATATTGCAAATGACGCAAACATGCGTCAGTAGACGAACGTCGTTGCCTTAATCACGCGCTACATTGCTATTTTGCATTCATAATTTAATCTGAATTATGTTTTAATTGAATATTTAATATCTAGGAAATTGGCTCGTGGCTAAATAATAACAGCCGCTCGGGTCGATCGTTAGGTTAAGCCGTGCTTGCCTAGGTTGGTCTGTGGATGGATGACCCCCCCCATTACATACCGAGTTTCCTCCGTGCCTCGGAAAGCACGTTAAGCCGTTGGTCCCGGCTGTTATTTGTAGATCTTTGACAGTCTTTAGGTAGTCAGAGGCCCAGAAAGTATGACAACCAGTCTTACCAAGGGGTATCGTTTTACCCAGTACTAACTGGGTTGTGGAGGTAAGATAGGCAGTCGCTAAATGTAAAATACTGGTATTCAGATGTATCCGGCAAAACTGGAAGCCGACCCCAACATAGTTGGGAAAAGGCTAGGCAGATGATGAATAGCCACAAACTATATTTTCCAATAGTGCTAGGTACCTGAGAAAGGGGAACTGCAACAGCCATTTCCACATCCTTACTTGACATCACATACATAATGGGGTTTACTACCATCACCATAGCTATTGGCAAATATGTAGCACAATAGTTAGGTAGTATTTTGTACAAAGCACTAGTAACCGTTGGTAGGTTGTGGCATCTGTAACAGATTGGAATAGAATGGAATAAAATTTTATTGTTGTGATTGGTAACAAATACTGTATGTAAAATTAAAAAAAAAAGCATCTACAACATGCTAGGGTGTACAATAATACAAAGAATAATACTCTAATTCGTAAATTAATATATCTCATATAATAAAAACTAACAAGTTGGAGGTTAGACATTCATTCAAGGATTAGGCATGTTATTTAAAGCGAAAATACATAACTATAAAGATAAATATTTATATTGTATCTTATTACCATGATGTTTGTAACACTAGGTTACAATTTCTAATAATAGGCATAATTCTAGTTTCTTGTTATTGTATATTGATTGCTGAATTTTATATGATGCTAACACAAGCAATACTAATAGTTTTAGTGAATAACATGATCCAAATTATATTTCCAACACATACATTCCAAATTTTAAAGTAGCCTTGGAGTACTTACTTTGCATTGGGAATGTATAGTATAGATAAGCCAACACCAGTAGTAGCTGCAGGTAGCCCCCAGGCAATAGAGTGATAGAGTAAAGTATGTGAATCACGGCCCTTTATTGTGAGCCATGTGTCAATAGCATAAAATAGGGTCCAGAACCAAGTCACTGTGTAAAAGTATTGTGTCCATGCCTGAAATTAGTAAGACAGAGTTTATTATGAGAATGTGTTGAGAGAATGTAAGGATAGCAAGCTACAAAGTAATAATATGAAGTACTTACTGAAATTATGCTACAGAACAAAACACTAACGTCATCATCTGGTAAAGGCATTATATTTTTATACCTGAGCCATAAGGAAGAGCGTACTAGAACACCTGGAAGTAGAATTGAGCAATTAAATTATTCTTTTAATCAATATTGTGTTAGACACGGAATTTAAGGATAATAATACTAGAAAGAAGTATTACCAAATGAGGCTAATAAATCTGCTACAGCTAACCAGATAATAATTCGACGTCCTCGCGTGGAGCCAACCCCTCTCTGTATTTGATTTATGATATCTGGAAAAATCTAAAAATATTTGAATAAAGTTAAATATTTGGTCTACACATAAGATTAGTAAAAAAAAGGTACCACATGTAACAAAACTGCAATTATATTTTGTTCCACCTATTTTAAAAGTACGAACATACTAAAGGTGAATTCAACCGAGCCTTACATGCCCTCAATATCAAAACCGGCGAACTGTAACTTGAGAAGCCATATTATGGCCATTAATATCTGGCTGTAAGTTTATTACACCATGCATAAAAACAAATACATGCTGATTGAGTTATTTAAATATACTAGACGCTTACCTGGTATACTGATCCTAAAATTCCAACCGTAGACGAAATTAAACATACTATATTGTACGAATCGGTGTTAAATTCATCCATGATTCTAACTGCCAAGTCTTCTTTGTTACCAGTGTGATGGCAACAAAATGTTTGTATTGTAGGGTCCGACATTTTGATCTTAGGTAGCTGCTTTCAACTGTGAAATATATTCCGATTCATTACACTAGCTTTATTTATCGTTGAGCCTGGAGCCTTACAGAGCAGGCAGCCTAATGTTTGTATTGATAACAAACATCAAAAAAAATATGACAGTGTCTGACCACAGATTAGATATTAGTAGCTAGCGAGAAATTAGGTTATGTTTCCACTATGTAGCATCTTGTTTTCATGTTTGCACATGAAATGAAAAGAATCACGTAAATCGGTCCATTAGTCCGTTAGAAAAAGTCTCACAGATTATTGGACGGATTTACGTGATTCTTTTCATTTCATTTTGTAATGATTTTGAAAAATAATAGTAAATAATTGTTCTTCTTTCCACAAGCGACAGATAGCGCTAGTGGGTGCACAAATAAAATACATCTATTTTAGTTAAGTTCTAGTTAAATATAGGTTTTAAGTTTGTTTCTATTTAAGAATTACTAAATCATTATTATTTAAATTAAAACATGTATTTACTGTTAATATTAAGCCTTAAGGTGGATGCTCCAGAGTAGCCCGCGAAATTTAAATTTTATTACGTTTTTTGCAATTTGCAGGCCAGTGCTAGATTGTATGTTGATTAAAGTATTGCTCGCGACTGTAAGGGTTCTTACAGACGAGCGGCATGTTGCCAACGGCAGATAAGCTGCAGCCGTCGCCACCTGTTGACGGCTGCCGTCGACGAGCCGGGTGGCAGCCGCCGAAGCGTCGACGACTGCCGTCGACGGGTGGCGATGCTTGTAGCACAACTACAAGCATACCGCGTAAATGTGTGTCGACGGCTGCCGTCAAAAGGCCGCCCGGCGGCAGCCGCCGACGCCACAACTGCTAGCGTCGACGGCAGCCGTCGACAGGTGGCAACGGCTGCATTTTATCTGCAGTTGGCAACGTGCCGCTCGTCTGTAAGAACCCTAAGACGTATGTAGTTGTATAAACTATACCAAAAAGGGCGGCAGCACTTGAAGGAAAACTCCAACGACTTTAAATAGGTTTATTAACAATTTTGTTACATTACACACTTGCACAGCAATAACAAATCGGCAACAGACTATCTTAATAATCGTCAATTGTCTTCGACGTTCAACACCAGAATGCCCTACCTGCCCGCTCGGGCACCAGCTCCTGACTAAGAATCCCACCGTTGGCGGGAAAATCCAGCGCCCTGATTGGCTCACGACTTCACGCCACGTCAGTCTCGTGATCCAATCAGAGAACCGCTTCATTCTCGCGCCAAACATTTTACAAATCAAATGATAGAAATATTGCCATTCTTACGGAATTAACCACCAGTTACCAGTGTGTTGTGTGGTGTTACCAGTTTACATAATAAAATATAAAGCATTTAATATTTTACATTTTAAACAAAATTCTTTCTGAAAACATAGGAAATTGACTAGTAAAATCCGAAAACCTAACAATCGTCCGTCCTGACATCGTGGACGTCCCTGCACGCGACACCAGGTGGTAACCTAACAATCAGGTAACTTGGCCAGTAGCTTAATAACGTTACGTCAAAAAAAAAAACAATGGCAGTATTACAAAATATGACAACTTAAACTTATCTAATTGATTGTGAAAGAAAAAAAAAACAAAAACAAATTTGTGCTGAGTATGGAACTAAACGGCTGAATACTATTAGTTACTAAATTAATTTGTTATTCAATAAATAATAAATAATCTAGGCACTAGCTTATACAGAATAATTTAAAAACATCAGCAGTTGCTTTACTGGAACTGAGTACAGTGAACACAAACGATCGATTAATTGCGTCACTAAACAACTTCACAAACTTTATATTTTGATTTTCCTTATTCCTTTTTTTTTTTCTTTATTTTCGTTTTTTTTTTTTGATATTGTATTGTGAGGCGAGTGGAATGAAAGACGAGTTGAGATACACTGAGTATATTTGGGATAAACATGATTAATATAAGTACGTAATAGTGGTCACACACTACACCTTCCACCTTGAGAAACAAAAAATACATATGTGCTTACAACTAGTTTCAATTTGTGTGTTTTTACATCATTACTTAGTTGCATATTACAGATTATACATACTCTTATTCTACAGCGTTAAACGCGGTAATCGCGTAATCTTAATTAGCATTTTAAAATATTAGAATACTTCAACCAATAAATTTAATTTTATCTGACTTGGTTTGCATTGCACCTTTAGGTGTCATTTACAGATACACATCACGTCAATGATTGCATTACGCTGCATATTTGGTACAATGGTACATAAATGGCAACATACCTTATTATTTATGACTTATAAAGCTTTGTACGATTTTTATGTACAATATCTTCCTTATTATTACGCAATATTTTGACATTACATCCTAAATCCTCTAACACTTTAAATGGCCCTACGTAGATATTATCCATTTTATTTCCTGATGGATTTTTCAATAATATATGACTACCTTTACTATAATTTACTGAGTTAACACAGTTGTCATATCGGTCTTTTCTTTTCAATTTACTTAATATCAAATTATTTTTAGCATCATTTTGTGCCACTTGGAGCCTGTATTTTAATTCTAGTGGGTAACTATTGAGGTTGTATAAGGGATCAACGCCGCTACGCAAATTACTTGGGATATTACATAACTTACCGAATACTAGCTCATGGGGCATATATTTTGTTTCTGAGTGCACGGTATTGTTATAAGAAAAACACCAAAATGCTAACCATTCACTCCATGAGCTAGTATGGTTTAAGCAGTTAATCCGTAAATAAGCCATCAGGTGCTTATGCGAGTTTTCCAACGCCCCCAAACTTTCATGATGGTATGCCGTGGAAATTAGGTGGTTTATATTTAAAAGCTTACATACCTCTTTCATCGTGGAGGACACGAACTCTGTTCCTCTGTCTGTGCCAATTTCTCGTGCAAAGCCGTAGCGCAACACAAAATTGCTGACAAATGATTTTGCTACACTTACCGTATCCTTATTACGTAGCGGGTAAGCTTCTACGAATTTAGTTAACTCACATTGTAGTGTGAGGATATAACAATAATTATTGTCATCTTTTGGCAATGGCCCTACCAAATAAACGTTTTCAAATGACGAATTTGCGGTACTTGTTATTGTCATTGGTTGTTTAGTATTAATCGAATATTTTTGTTTCTGGCATGCCCCACACTTTGATACAAAATCTCTTATATCTTTTTCCATGCTGGGCCAAAAGTAATATCTTTTTATATTATTAGACATACGTCTAATGCCCGCGTGCCCACTTGTAGGCAGCAGATGAAAGTCATTAAGGATGACCCGCCTATCGTCAAGGTTATTAATTTTTTGTACTCCTTTTAATATGCAAATACGTGGACCTGACCAACGTATGTCTTTTTTTATTTTTTCTACTAACCCATTTAGGAATTCTATGTTTTTATCATTTTTAATTATACATAGCTCATTGACATTTATTTTTTCACATAATAATCGTAAGTCTCTCATCATTCCGTCTCGCGTAAACGATGATCGAGACCTTGGATTTAAGTAAATAATAGATTTACTTGGTACAAATATGAAATAATCTGAATACTCTATTAAGGTCTGACTTTTTATTTTATTTATTTCTTTGATAGTAGTTACGGACAACTCGACAAAGTTCGTTGGTTTTTTAATTATCTCAACAACTTTTGCTTGTTCGGGCCCTGAATTAGTGTGAATACTGTCATTTGAATAATTTTGACAGTTTGTTTGTTCATTCAACGCCAATTGTTTCCTTTGAGCCCTGGTTAGTACGTTAATAACACCATATTTTTTTAGATCATCTGAAGTCAAGGTTATTCGCGATAACGCATCCGCTGCGGAGTTCTTACTACCCTTCAAATACTCAATAATAAAGTTATATTCCTCTAATTGTAAACAAAATTTCAATAATCGACTAGAAGGGTCTCGCATTCCGAACAAGTATACCAAAGGTCGATGGTCAGTTTGTATTTTGAATTGTCGGCCATATAAATAGGGCCGGAAGTATTTTACGCTCCAGACTATTGCTAGGAGTTCCTTTTCAATAGTTGGGTATCTCTTTTCGGCGCCGTTTAGCCCACGACTAGCATAAGCCACGGGTCGACCATCGCTGTTGCATAGTACCGATCCTATCGCGGTTCCTGATGCATCGGTTTGCAAAATGAACGTATTGTTTTTTGAGAAGTCTGGGTATTGTAGCACCGGTGGTCTTATTAAACTTTTTTTTAAGTATTGAAATGCACGTTCACAGTTTTCCGACCATATAAATGGAACATTTTTACGACAAAGCTGGTTTAATGAATAAGAGATTTCTGCAAAATTCGGAATAAATTTCCGATAATAATTTAAGAAGGCAACGGAACGCTTAACTTCTTGCATATTCTGTGGCTTGTGGTAGTTTTCGACTGCTTTTGTTTTTTGTGGATCGGGTAAAATACCCTTCTCCGATACAATGTGACCCAAGTATAATATTTGTTTTTGCAAAAATGTACATTTTTCTGGATTTAATTTTAAATTGACTTCTCGTAACCGACTGAGTACGTGTATTAAATTTTGGTTATGAGTGTTCAAATTACGCCCGAAAACAGCTAGATCGTCTTGATAAACCAGACACTTCTCATAATTAAGACCAGACATCGCCCACGTCATCATGATCGTTCATCAAAGGTAAGAGATTTAGAGCAATCTTTAAATCAAATACGTCCGTACTCATTTTGCTGACCTCTCCTTTAATTGTACTCTCTGAACAAAATTTTACAACTTCGATATATACCTAAGCTCAAAAATTGAGAACTGTATTTATTAATGAACTCTATGGATCTTTGATCTATGACACCCTTCTCAATATCACCCTGCTATTTATTTATTAAGGACGTATACTGGCCATACAAAATATTTGCCTCGGCTTGTTTAGATATACTTATATGTCCCCGTCGACGCTCAGGGCCTATTTTTACCAAGTAAACTCTAATTTCTTTTAATTCCTTATAGAGGCACTCTAGTATATCAGCCATAACATGCTCTAATAATTAAACTTAATAGGTAGACTGCCATGTCATAATTAATACGTTTTATATTAGCTTTCAATATCTTGATAATTTTGATTACAAACCTGAAGTAAGCAGTTATGATATTATATCTATGTAATAATATGCAATTGCGCTCTTAATAATGGTTATGAGATAAAAATACTAAAGAGAGTAAAAAAAAATTATAAGTACCTCACTTCAAAAATTCACACATTGATAATAGCCGTATATCCGAAGCCGTATCGTCTGAAACTCACAAACACTTTTATCACTAGACCGCTCCTTCTTTTTCCAATTGACGACGCTCCCGGCGAAAGATACTCGCATACCTTTGCAATGCGAACTCGTTCAGTCGACGCTCCACTAGTTTTTTCATGGCACCTTTTTTAAGTGCGCCAAATAACATATACCGCCCCCAACGTCAGGACAACGCAGATTACGACCAGGGTGTAGTTTATAGCACCAACGTGATTTTTCAAAGTCTCCATGTGCGCAATATACTCTGCGCCACCAGAAGCAGTTTGGGCCAAGATCACTTCCTCTGTCTTGGATGTAGAACCTCCCATAATGGTGACTGGCAATTGGTGAATCCCTCGGGACTCGTATTTGCAGTTGTACGCAGGATAGCAGCACAAAGTTCGATATTGTAATTAATAGCTAAGTTCGTAATTTTAGATCATATAGATGTGTCGTACTCTTAATATGGGCAATGGAATGCACACCCGAGGCAGACCGCTGGCAGGGTCGCCATGTATTGTGAGGCGAGTGGAATGAAAGACGAGTTGAGATACACTGAGTATATTTGGGATAAACATGATTAATATAAGTACGTAATAGTGGTCACACACTACAATATTCTGACTGAAAAACAAGTAATAAACGTTGTCTATCAGATAGTCTTGATAATTAACAATAACAACTTTAATAACATTACAAGTAACAAGATGTTAAATCCGTCAGCAATCGATTTGCTGGTACTAAATATAGTGAACCCAAACGATCGATTAAGTCGTGACAAAATATGCATACGAGTATTCTGAACGATCGATTAATTCAGAATACTATTATTCCCTGACGATCGATTAATCAGGGTGCCCTAACCTCCAGAACGATCGATTAATTCAGGATGCCTATCGACGCCAGTACGAGCCGATCGATAAATGCTCTTAGTGACTGCCGTAGGTCTTGCCTTCGTTGCACCAAGCCGCGATCCGATCGATTCTCGCGTTCTTGATCTGTAACAACGAATAATTTTTGTGCAAGTAATTGTTCGCACATTCCATTCAATTAAAGTAAGGTTTTTATTTTAACTCAATATACTGCCAGAATCATCAATGTCACTATCTGAACTCTCATCGATATCATTATCATTTACTTCTAAGGCAGTCACATGAATCCACGGCTTAATGTGATCCGCGGCCACGGTTGTCGACCGTGTTCTGTGTATCAACAAGGCCTGGTATCGGGGCTACAATATAACGTTCCCTGACTAAGACCTTGCTAACCCGATATGGACCTATGAAAGCAGACATCAATTTTTTGCTTTGTCCATTATTATTAAATTAAGTCTTTGTTATTTTAACAAGGTCCCCTACACTATAGAGTAGATGTGACAAAATTTTTAGGAATTTTAATTGACAGTCAACTGACATGGAAGGCACAGGCCGAAGCGAATTTCGAGATTGAGTAAGGGAATGGACCACATACGTCTGTACTGATTAGCTCTCCAGGTTTGTTTGCTCTTGGTCTCTCTCCAAACTTCTGCCTATGGCTCTTGCCGAAGACGCAGCCTTCACAGATATCAGCAGAACTTGAGTCCAGCTTCACTCCAAGCTCTCTTTAATAAATATAATAAATATCGCTGGACATTAACACAGCGCCATCCAGTGCCACACTAAGCAACGAGGCTTGTGTCGTGGACACCAGATAGTTGATATACTACATAGATACTTTTTGTTTGTAAATACATACTTATTATACATATAAACATCCATGACTCGGAAACAAATGCCCATGCTCATCACACAAACATATGCTCCGACCGGGATTCGAACCCGGGACCCTAAGAACGTAAGGCAGCCTCACTGCCGCTGCGCCATTCGGGTCGTCCCTTTGTATCAGTTTTGCTACATGTCTCTTGTTCTGATGTCCAAGGCGTTCATGGTAGAGTTGAAGATTCTGTGACGTCGTTAGTTGGTTTATCTCAAGCTCGGGCATCAGTACTTTTACTTTAAGTTTGTACAGACCACCATACTTGTCGCGATTCCCGACTAAAATGACTTTGTCATCGTTTTTCACATAACATGACGCATTTAGCGTATCTTGTGCAGCTAGCACAGAAAATAGATTGCGTTCAATGCTTGGAACATACCATACGTTTGTTAAGACCAGTAATTCTTTGTGGCCGTTCATATCAGCTTCAAGTTGAATAGAGACTTTTCCTATGGCTTCAATCACCTCTCCATTGGCTGTCATAACTGTATGAGGCTCGTCAAAAACTTCGAAGGTGCGAAATACATCTCTTCTATTAGTGACGTGGCTTGTCGCGCCATTGTCCACTTACCACAAGTCTTTATCTGTTTTCTTACTATCGCAGGCTAGAGTTAGGCCTGTCAGCATCTCAATATTTGACGATTGCTTTGGAGGTTTTGGAGGTCTACCGTCCGCAATCCACTTCTTGCAAGATGTGACTTTGTGAAAGCCTTCTCCACAGTAATTGCATTTCTTCCATTTCTTTTTGCTAATCCCTTGTTTTTCGTAGCGCTTCTCTCCTCTTAACATAAGAAGTCCATTGCTACTTCCGCTTTCTTCTAAATTCTTCTGATCTAAAGACCTCTCAAAAGCACATACTTGTGTCGTCAGGTTTTCTATATTTTTGTCACTCTTATTCATCAACAGCCAGCTCGACTTAAAGTTGAAATATTGCTCAGGAAGTGTATCCAATATTTTACATATCAATAAAATTTCTGGTAGATCATTTCCTTCAATCTCATTGTTCAAGTCATACCAAACAGTCTTGAGAGTCGAAATATGCGTGGCCATATCATGTTCCTCGCTTTTCTGGTAGCGGAAGAACCTCATGCAGAAATCGTAACTCCTGTCTTCCTTTGCTCCATCATAAAGCCTATGAAGCTCTTTCCACATCTCACATGACGTTTCACATCGCATTACATTTTGTAAAGTTTCTTCAGTCATATTCGTAGTAAGAATTAGAAGTGCTTGACTGTCACATTTTTTAAACATATCCATTTCATTCTTAAACTTTTGTAATTCTTCAGTTTTAGCCGTTTGTCCTGGATCTTTCGGCTTAATTAACTTGCCTTCAATTGCTTCTAGCGTACCTGGAGTACTCTTCAGTAGTAATTTCACAATATATCTCCATGTTTGCCAGTTAGTGATACCATCGAGTCGACCAATCTCGATTTTTACGCCGGACGATTGCATATTTGAGAACCCGTTGGTTTTTCACTATTGCAACTAAACAATGTTAATTGTTAACGCTCTGCTACCATATTAAAGAATAAGAAATAAAATGTTGTTTAAAGAAATGTATATTTGAGAAGTCAAAACTAGAAGAAAAGATAAGAACCCATAGCAACGTAAATAAAGCAACTGGATGCGCTCTATTCTAGAAGTGCTTCCTTAACATTATAATCATCAAATCATCAATTCAACCCTCCAAGCGCATGAAGGTGCAGGAATGACTTTGATCTTGCAAAAGTAATTCCTGCACCTTTATGAGCTTGGAGGATTGTATTGATGATTATAATTCTATAACTACATACGTCTTACAGTCGCGAGCAATATTTTAATCAACATACAACCTAGCAAGTTGCAAAAAACGTAAGAAAATTTGAATTTCGCGGGCTACCCTGGAGCAGACACTCATTTATCATATCTCACATTCAAAACTCATAATTTTGTAAGTCAGAATCATCTTTAGGCATAAATTTCTTATGCATAAGAATTAAAAGTTCAACCATCTTATCGCAGAAAGTTCACAGTCAGAATCATCTTTTGGCATAAACGTCATATCGATATTCATTAAAAGGCAGAACTACCATATCTCAGAAAGTTTACAGTTAGAATCATCTTTTGGCATACATTTCATATGCATAACAATGGAAAGACTCATTTATCACATCACAGTTAATTCATTAAAACTGGGTTGGTTCCTTCTTTGCCCTTTATGTATCTCTTTCGAGCTGTCCCGCAGCCTCGGCAGGCGTCGGCCCTTGCGGACCCCTTCCTAGCATTTTTAACCTTAAATAAAATGAAAATATTGACTTAAAAAAGTCAATATGTTGTGCTACAAAAAGTTAGGGACAGAAACGAATCGCTCCAAAACCAACTCCACGTAGTCTTGTCTGCCCTACCCCTAGAGTGTAATTTAAGCGAAGACGCGGAAGGGTGAGGCGGCCCGCGAACTGAGGAGCAGGTGGGTCTCAATTAAAGCGCAGAAAGAGCAGGTGGTGAGCATTAAAACCATCGGCGACGACAAGCTCGCGTGGGACCGCCGTAGCCCCGCAGCGCGGAGCCGTGACAGAAACCATGCCTGCTGCATGTTGCATGCTTGCTTGAATGCTGCATGCTTGCTAGCATGCTGCATGCATAGTGTATGCTGATTTGCATGTTTGCATACTGCATGCTTGCTCCATGCATGATGTATGCTTGTTTTCATGTTTGCCTGCTTCTTACAGGGTAATAAAAACCACATGTTTACAATCAACAGTTTGATGAGTCTTTCCATTGTTATGCATATCAAATGTATGCCAAAAGATGATTCTAACTGTAAACTTTCTGAGATATGGTAGTTCTGCCTTTTAATGAATATCGATATGACATTTATGCCAAAAGATGATTCTGACTGTGAACTTTCTGCGATAAGATGGTTGAACTTTTAATTCTTATGCATATGAAATTTATGCCTAAAGATGATTCTGACTTACAAAATTATGAGTTTTGAATGTGAGTGTCTGCCAAACGATTTTCTGCGAAATTAAGTTTATTCTATCCGCTGTTATGCAAAGTAATATTATGACATAAAAAGTTCTGTTATAAAGGGTAGACCTAGGGCTTGTAATTCGAATATTCGAATAATGCGAATATTCGTTCATTTTCGCTATTCGAATATTGACTGATGTTAAATTCGAATATTCGAATAATTTTTAGTTATGGAAAGTTTGAAAATACAAACTAAGTCTGTCTTACAAGTTGTTACCTACAGACCGCGTTACCGGTAGCGGCATTATACGATAGAGGTGGATCCAGACAAATACACTTAAATTACGTGTATGAGTTTCTGATGTCAATACCGCCCTCGAGCGTTGTATGTGGGAGGGTATTTTCATCCTCAACTTTTTTTTTTTTGGAACTAGTCCGCCACACTGTACCCAAACCACTGTAACTCCTGAAAGCCAGAATCAACAGTGGCGACCACCAGAAAAGCGCCGAGACAATGAAGCTCGAACGAAGTCCCAGAGAATGAATTTAACTGTCTTGGATCCCGCAACGAAATTAATCAGAAAAGTATAGTGGAGGAGTAGGAAAAAACCGTAATTTCCACTTCCCTCCATTTCAGCAGGATATAGAACGAAACAAGGCCAATAGGCACAAAGGGACGTTTACAACTGGGATAGGCCCAGTTGCCTAGCACCACGGATAAATATTAACATTTAATGGGTCCTAA
Organism: Xestia sexstrigata; assembly: GCA_941918905.2. Taxonomy (NCBI): domain Eukaryota; kingdom Metazoa; phylum Arthropoda; class Insecta; order Lepidoptera; family Noctuidae; genus Xestia; species Xestia sexstrigata. The sequence goes on along the minus strand of OW799207.2, from coordinate 12,414,748 downwards.
GTTGTGAGCTGTTATATTTAATTTCAATAATAGGTATGGCAAAAACGCTTGAACGCACGGAAATTTGTTCTAGTTTCCACAAGGTCTGTATAGTAAATAACTCCGGTTGTAACCTATACACTATCCAACATAATATTGCGTTCATTCTACCAAAGACTGCACTCCCATAAAATGTGATGTGCTGATTGTTCATATTCGCAGCAGATGTGGAACATTGACAAAAAGGCGAGTCAACAAGCTTGAAGGAAAATAATTGACTCCATTTTTTTTTTTAATTTTTTTTTTCGGATGGAAAATCATCAAATGACTTCTCCCGCTCTGGGCGGAGCAGGAGGGAGTGTCAGACTTTTACTGACTAAAACCCATCCATGTTCCTTCATCGCCCTTTGTGTTCCGGGGCCACGGTATCTCTTTCGAACAGTCCCGCAACCCCGGAAAATAATTTACCCCTAAAGTTACCATGACCGGTGAGAAATTGGGCAACACAGTAATCAACCAATATCAAAAATCAAAATATATTTTTCAACACACTTGCTCATAAAATGGCTCTAATTTCACCGCAATTAGGCACATAATGACACAGCCTATAATCATACTGTGACTTTTTCATTACTATTATTCACAAGTGAGATAAAGGGTTTTTTTTTTGGTTGAGGTGCTTGTTGCTTTGTTCCTACAAAAGTTTCTATATAAAAAAAATCGTGTTCATTAGTACAAATAAATTAATGTACCTATTGCTTGCTCATTTCACTGAAATGTAACTTTTGTTTTCTCTGTAATAAAGAAAACTTTGAATTCCCCATTTTTTACGTGGATTCGCTATCCGCGAAAAGCCAAAAAATCAAACTTCGTTATTTTAGTCTATGGCCGATCGCCATTGTTAGATGCGCGTGCATAGGAAAACTGATTAATTTTCCCGCCATTGCGAAAAATTTTTCACAACTCGTTTTCACTGTTGAAGTTATATTTATTTATCTATTAAAATGTCTAAAGTACTAGTTATGAAGAAAATGATCTATGTTGTACACTGCCCGATATAAGATGTGAAGCCCTTAACGTTATGGAAAGATTACTACCTTAAAACTCCAAGGACAAAATAGTAGATTGTTATACAAGGGTGGAAAGAAATCAATTGCCATACGAGGTATTACGCACGAGCGAAGCGAGGGCGGCTATAGTCCGAGTGGGAATTGATGACTTTCACCCGTGTTAAACACTCTACTTTTCATTTCAAATATAAGGAAAGTAAAAAATAGTAGTTTTTCTAAAATATTTATTGATAGTAATAACATGAGTAGTACCTATTTAAAATTAATTGAGAAGTTAGAACAATTTGTGAAATTCAAAGTTAAATTTTTGTTTGGAATATTTACACTGTTTGATATATTATGACAAATTTGGCTGTGTTGGATCTCTGTAAAAGTAGAAGACTCTGGTATTTCATTAGACGGTGGAATCCATGGCGGAGACTCTCTTGAAGTGGTTGGTTGAGGCGAATTGGGGCGTATATTTATAGTCTCAGTTAATTTCTTTGAAATTTTAGATTTATTTTGGATAGAATCCTCAATGTAGCCTTCCGCGACTGTGCTGGATTTCCATCCTCCATGTCTTTTTAACATTGTTAAGTTCGCCCCAGAATCGGCTAACAGTGTCGCTGACGTTCATCTATAACAATGCCCGGTATACTGCTCACAGTTTGGTAAATTCAAATATGTTGCTATCTGCTTTGGCATAACTGAGATTTTATTTTTACCGATCACTTGTTTATAGCATTTTCCCTTTTGGTAGTTAAGAAAAAAACGATCCGTTTTTATGTCAGTAGGTCTAAGCTTTTGATACTTTTTTACTGTTTGTGTAAACTCTTCTCGTACTACAAATGTGCGCTCAATATTTGTTTTTGTTTTAGTCAAATTTACAACTAATAACTGACCATGATTTTCAACGTCTTTAATTGTTAGATTTGTGAGCTCACTGCTTCTGCAGGCGCCGCTTATACCGAGTATCAATACCACCTGTGAAAACAAAGAATTTTGTTAGTATTTATCTTTTAGGTATGTAGGTAAAATAAACAGGTTTACTCTAAAAATGCATGCCGTTCCAACGTCTTTACTCTCAAAATACGCAATCTGGTCAGTGTCATTGTCTCTTTTTGTACAAACTTATCTATAATACTTATCAGAGTAAAGACGTTGGGAACGATGTTCATTTTTAGAGTAAAAGACTTCTCCTTACTTAGATAAACGTTTAGCTTACCTTCATTGCCAAATATATCTCGTCAGGGGCTTCATTTAAAAATGATTCCACTTCGTAAGAGGTGAAAACCTTAGATTTTTTGCTCTTGAACCCCTGAGACTGTCTTTTCAAAAACGCTGTGAGATTATGGAATTTTTTCAAATCCACATTATGTTTTACACTAAGTGTACTCTTGAGCATTGAATACCTGCTCCATAGCGTAGAAGGCTGTATTTTGCTAGATAGTCCATTGAAGTATGTAAGAAATACACTTTCGGAAAACGATTTTATTTTCTTGTCTGTTCGCCACTTCATAAAATCATTGTAAATATTTAAGTATCTTTCCTTTGAAATTTCTGGCAAAAGATTTTCAATAACTGTATTGGCCTCGTCTTTAACGGAATTGGGGGTCGACATTTCAGAATCGCTTGAACTCATTTTTAATCAAACAATTTCGGTACAGAGTTAGTATCCCGCCAAATTATACATAAATAGTCTTTTTTAATTTAAATTTCAAATATGGAACACACCGCCCGCGTCACCGCCGCGGGCCATCCCACTTTAATAGGTATTTTAATTCACATTGGCCGTATACACTCACAAGACCGCAGCATTTTTTTTTTCATCGATATTTTTCTTAATTATGTAAAAAAATTATAGCCGACTAAATAACCAATTTTAGTTCTATTTTTAAAATTCATTCCCGCCCTAGGGAGGGATCAATTACTATGAGTCTTTCCCGCCCAAGGGAGGATGAAAATATCTATTATTAACCATCTGAGATGTGCCTTGCAGGACGACTCTATAGACGCCCTAAGTTTTTCTTAGATCGCATTACCAAAGTTTACGTCAATCCGACGAATGATTATTGTGATTGTAGTGTGATTTTATGATCTATCAGTTAGTTTTATTATATTATTTCAATGTGATTATGTGACCTATTGTTATTATTAGGAGTAATTTTAAATTCAATAATAATATCAAATAAATTCATTCGTTCCCGTCGTCCCAAGCTCCCAGCTCTATGCCAAATCACCTACCTGTTAGCCCCTGTAGGGCTATTACGTATCTCTGTTGACAGCTCGAAATGATAGTAACTATTCCTTAAAGTTGTGGTTCTTGTCTATGGTGACGCCTAGATATTTTATTACTGTTACTCGCTCTAGTTTAGGACAAGAACAGTTTTCTCTAGATGAACACTCATATATATATATATCTTTAATCGGGATTGGAGTTTCCTTATAAAATATATCTATTGAGGGAATATTTCTCTTTCGGGTGAATAAAACGGCCGCGCTTTTAGACGTGGATATATCCAAGCCGATAAGGTGTAACCATGACTCCAAATTAGATAAAGCGGAATTGATAGTTGGCTAGCCTGTTCGACGGATTGGCTTGAAGAATATAACAACAAATCGTCGGCATATTAAAGAACCCAAATATGGTCAGTTATGGACGAGTCTAAATCAAAAGTTTAAATATTGTATAGAAGGGGACTGAGGACAGAACCCTGTGGAAGGCCTTTCCACACTAGGTGAGATACCTCTTGATCTCCAAATAACATACTAATAATAGCGTTCAGTCAGGATATTAATAATAAAATTCGACAAATTCAATAGAACCCGTAAGGCTCATAATTTATTTTGTAAAACTGATAATACAACATTATCATAAGCTGAATTAATGTCGAGGAAAACCGCCACCGTCGATTGATTATTAGAAAATCAAATCCGAATATCCGATATTGAAATGCTTAAACATTCACTGGTACTTCTACCTTTTCTAAAGCCATAATATTGTGATTCTGCCAAGACCCTTACTTTCAACAAACCATTCTAGACGATTTTTAATTCAGTTAATTTCATCAAAACTGAAGACAAAACTATGGGACGGGATGAAGAAGCGTCAGATGGGATTCTATTTTTACCTGCACATACGCTGCCCACAAGAAACGGCAAGGCATGTCTTGATCACGTGGTATTCAAAACAAAAATTCCAGCTCTTACATTAGTCCTGCAATCCACGATAACAGATCACGAAGCAGTCCTACTATGTCTTAATTATAAACAAAATAAAACGTTTGCACATGTCAGTGTTAATAAGATAAATTCAGAGAGATTAAAAAACGAATTAGCCGGTATTAACTGGGAACCAATTTATCTCTCAAATGACGCAAATTTTGCCATGACATACTAGTGCGATGTATGAGACATAGGGAATTAGGGACACGCTCCACAAAAAAGTCAAACAGTCACCAGAAAATGAAGATATTAAATTAACGTATACCAGATATAGAAATTTCTGTAATAATTTGTTGAATAAAGTTAAAATAGCTTATAATAAAAAACTGCTAGAGCAGGCGGGTAAAAGTAATGAAAAAGTTTGGGACGCAATAACAAAACATCACAAACACAACTAAAGCACAAAATCACTCTTTCGCTCAATAAACACTCCTTGTTCATCACAATCGATTGAAGATGTGAACGAGTACTTTGTCACGGTAGGGAAAACTTTAGCCGGCAAGACCGTCAGCTGCCAAAATCCTCATCACTCCTTTTCTTCTAGTCCACAATCCACTAGTCCATTAAACTCTTTTGTAATGCTCGATACAGACCTAGCCTCAATATTTAATTTGTGCGTGGATCAAGGGGTCTTCCCAGATCTAATGAAATTCAGTAAGGTAATACCGCTTTTTAAATCCGGGGACAGTAAGGACACCAATAACTATAGGCCCGTATCCGTGTTGCCGGTTTTCAGCAAAGTGTTTGAAAAGATAATGCTCAATCAAATACTTAACCATTTCAACACCAATAAAATATTACACGAGCAACAGTATGGTTTCACCAAAGGACGTTGTACAACTAACGCCGGTGTCACTTTATTAAAACACATATTTACTGCGTGGGAAGAGGCACAAGATGCCATAGGAATCTTCTGTGACCTTTCGAAGGCATTTGATTGTGTAAATCACGAAACCCTGATCTTGAAACTTGAGCATTACGGTTTAGGTAAACTTGCGCTCAGTTTAATAAAATCGTATTTGAATGATAGACAGCAGCAGGTACAAATAAATGGAGTCAACTCAATGGGTTTAAAAGTAAAAATGGGTGTACCACAAGGTTCGATATTGGGTCCCTTCCTCTTTTTAGTGTATATTAATGACCTACCCCATTTATTTAACAACCATCCGCTTAAGGTGTTGTTTGCTGACGATACTTCTTTAATATTTAGGATAAACAGACGTGCCACTAATCATGACGACGTAAATAACGCCCTACTGCAGGTCCACAATTGGTTTACCGCCAATAATTTAGTACTAAATGGAAAAAAAACTAAGTGCATTAGATTTGCTCTACCAAATGTCAAAAGTAGTGATTGTGACATAATATTGAATCAAGAGAAACTAGAATTTGTCGATAAAACGGTTTTCTTGGGAATCACGCTCGATTCAAGGTTACAATGGGGTCCTCATTTAACATCTCTTGCAGGACGGCTGAGCTCAGCAGCATATGCTGTTAGAAAAATCCGTCAATTCACTGATATTGATACCGCGAGGCTAGTCTATTTTAGTTATTTTCATAGTATTATGTCATACGGTATTTTACTATGGGGACGGGCTGCAGACATCGAGTCTATATTTATTCTGCAGAAAAGAGCCATCAGAGCCATTTATGAATTACGTAGACGCGATTCTCTAAGAGAACTGTTTAAGGAAATTAATATCATGACAGTACCTTGTCAATACATCTATGAAAACATCATGTACGTTAGGAAAAATCGGCATTTATTCAGTAGAAGAGGTGACAGACACCACTATAACACTAGAAATAGGGACCAACTAGTTCAGCCAGGTTTCAGGCTTGCTAAAGTAGATTCATCTTTCATGGGGTACTGTTTGAAATGTTACAATAAAATACCTCCCCACATTCTTCAACTGAACGAGACGAAATTTAAATCTTGTATAAAACGCACACTATGTAGGCAAGCATATTATAAGTTGGGGGATTACATTGATGATAAAAATGCTTGGCTAAATGCTGGTCCTGCTCCACAACCATAGGGGGGGGGGGGGGCAAATTAATTGATTGTTGGGTCGGGCATTATTTGAGTCCATCGACACGTAAAGAAGAAGATGAAGAATTGATTCCCATGTTAATGTTTTGTGGAAGCTGCAGAAGATTGTAAAAATATACTTGCATTATATAGATTCCAGTTCATAATATTATATAATTGCATAGCACATGTGTGAGTACTTTGTACTGTTCAGCCACCATTTACATTTATTTATATTTCATTGACTTGAATATGCCTTGGTGGCTGAGAGAATGTCATGCTCACTTAAATGTCTCGCTGATGGTGGCGGGTGTGTCGGGTCATTTAGTTCCCTTCAATATGGTTGAGTTGAATGGCGCCGGTACATGCGTCATGTTCGTGAACGGGCGCTGTCAGTTGGGACTGGTCATCTCTTAGCTGCCAAGGTTCATTTTAATTACTTTATTCGTAAACTGTTCATCTAATCTTTTACTCTGGACGCTCTTAGTGTGCACGTCTTTCTACATCGTTCTCACATATATGTATAATCTCAAAATTAAAGATGTAACCAAGATTTTGTAACAATATTTTGTTTTTAAAAGAGTGTCCATGGAGTTTCTTGCCCGTTCTTCTCCATAGAGATCTACGCTAGGGAATGGGCAACTACAGTACTTTCTCAAGTTATTATGCCTTGTGACTGGGACTGTAGCTTTGATTTTCTTTTTTGTATTTTTGACATTCAAAAGTGCCGTAATGGTCTAATTGAAATAATAATAATAATAATTAATAATTGAAATTGAGACGAGTCAGAGGTAGAGCGCCTGATTTTGGGTCTCAAACACGTCTGTTGCCCTGGGTGGGATTCTATACCTAATAACGTCCTTAAAGAAAACAGAAACATGCTTATCCCTGCTCTGACTCATATTATTAATATGTGCCTAGATAAAGGAACATTTCCCACTGTTTTAAAGAGGTCGGTTGTCCACCCGATCCATAAGTCCGGCGATAAAGACCGTGTCACCAACTATAGGCCCATCTCTTTTCTCCCGGCGGTCTCCAAGCTCTGGAACGTATCATCAACAATAGATTAGTCAAATACATTGAAACGAACAACCTTCTTTCAAACAATCAGTTTGGTTGCAGAGCAGGTAAATCAACTTGTGATGCTGTCCACGAACTTGTAGATACGTGGTTAGGAATCTTGATTCTGGTAAAAAAACTGTTAGCATATTCTTGGACCTGGCAAAGGCTTTTGACACGGTCTCTGTGCCACTGCTTCTCAGTAAATTAGAAGGGTTAGGCATAAGAGGTAAACAACTAAAATTGTTTGAAGATTACCTCTCAGGGCGCTGTCAATGTGTTACAATTGATAAACACGTTAGCAGAGACTTACCTCTCAGTTTTGGTGTACCACAGGGCAGTATTTTAGGTCGCAGTCTTTTTCTTGTGTACCTAAATGAACTCTGTGGTCTTACTTCTGTAGGTGCAAAAATAATTTCTTATGCAGATGACACTGTTCTTCTATTCTCGGCTGAAACGTGGGAACAGGTATATGAGGATGCTCAACGTGGCTTTGACATAGTGTGCCACTGGTTAAGGAATAACAAGCTGACACTTAATGCTGACAAAACGCAGTACGGTCGAACAAGCTATTTGGTTTACATTTTACAATGTAATTTGCTGGTTAAACTGTAAACCAAATAGCTTGTTCGACCGTACATAACGTTTTCAATGCGGAAGCCGAGTTCACCTCCTACATTACTCTCTCTATATGCACACAACTGCTGCAATAATTTAATATGCGAATGTCCAAAGTTAGTCAGCACCAAGTGTACAAAATATTTAGGAATAACAATAGATAACAATCTCTCGTTTAGACCGCATATAGAACTAGTCACAGCTCGACTAACAAAACTGATATAATTATATCTTCAAAAATCTGAGACATGTTGCAGACCCCAAACTAATAAAGCAAGTATATCTGGCACGCGGTCAATCAATTTTGTCTTACTGTATATCTGTATGGGGTGGTGCACCAAAAACCATACTAAAGCCACTTGAAGTGGCACAAAGAATTATTCTCAAGGTAAGCTCTTTCCGTCCGTATTTGTTCCCAACTTATCAACTGTACCAAACTTGTGAGGTCCTCTCTGTCCGTCAATTGTTCATACTGCACACTATCTTTTTTTTTTTTATTAGTTTATAGAGGGTTTGATCAGTAATGACCATGGCACCCTCATAGGGGCATTCTATGTTTATCTACGCTTAATACCTAAATACTGCACACTATCTTGAAGCAACATACGAAAGTGAACTTTAAAAAATGAGATATACCATCCAGACGACGAAAATCTATAGCCAGCACCGACAGATCCATGTTTAAACACCCGTTCGTTAACAGATATTTCTGCTTTTTAGGTCCGTACCTTTATAGCTGTATTGATGGAATTGTGGATCTTCAAATTTCAGAAGGTGTAAGAATGAAGTGTTTGAGTACATTCGTAAACTGACATATGACGAAACCGAGAACCTCTTAAAGGTACAACATTAAATTTAACATACTCACCCTCCTACACACACTCACTCATCTACATCATACACACAAGGAGGTCACCACTACACTCTCCGATATTTTTTATTCATATTTTTACTTTTATCTATTTTTTATTTTATTTGCTCCTAGATGATAAAAACCTAATGTAATATATAATCAAAGCCAATTTGAACCTCAAGCTGATAAATAAATAAATGTATTATTCTGTTGTCTGAGATACAGATATTCATTTATCTAGTTCAGACACAGATGTCTTGTCGAATTTCTGTTTATATAAGCTCACTTAAGATAGATTTTAGGTAATGTATGCACTTGAACTAAATAAAAATTATTATTATTGTTAATTATTATTAGTATTATATTTTGTTTAAGGAATGGCAACACCATTTGAAGTTTCCGTTCAACAGGGATGCTTTCCGGGCTCTACATTTTCGCGAGAATCTCGCGAGAACGCGAGAAAAACACAATAACTGAGAATGTAGAACCGATTCTCATAATCTTCTCAGGTTCTCGCTTTGTTCTCCGATTTTTGACGGTTTTTTGGCGCGAGACAAAGGAGCTGAACGGGAGAACAGACGAGAACTTGTGTTGACTCCACACTCGCATGTTTCTCAGTAGCGAGCGACTCGAGTTGTGCGTGGTATTATATGCATCAGCATCAATATGATTTGGACGAACGAACGAACTAGAATTGACATTTCTAGAATATTTTCAAGCAGAACGGATGTTGTGGAATACAAATTAAAAAAAATATAAATTATATTATATATATTTTTTTTTTTAATTAGCCTGTTCTGTCCCACTGCTGGGCAAAGGCCTCCCCCATTTATTTCCATCTGTCCCGAAGTTTTGCCTCCTCTGGCCAATCAGTCAGAAACGAGTTCAAATCATCATATATAAATTATAACATCATCATCATCATCATCATCATCATCATCAGCCTATAATGTTCCCACTGCTGGGACACAGGCCTCCTCTCTGTGAGAGGGAATGAGCTATAATCCACCACGCGGGCCCAGTGCGGATTGGTAAATGTCACATGTCTTCGAATTTTTTTTTGGTTCTAGGTCATGCCGGTTTCCTCACGATGTTTTCCTTCACCGTTTTGAGAGCAGTGGTGATGAAATAAATTACACAAAGTAATGCGCCTGTCTGGGTTCGAACCCACAACTTACTGTTCGTAAGTCGGGGCCGCCACCACTGGGCCACCGCTGGGCAATTATAACATCTATATTAAAAACTAGCGGACGACGTCACGCGGCATTAACCCTATAATTCAGTCAGAGTGAATGGGCCACCTACAGTTGTATGGGTGTCTTGGTTGGATAATGACAGTATTGGTAAGAGCAGGTTAGGGTTAATAGCCTCAGGAACCCAAGGTGGCGCTAAATTATCTAAAAATTCGCTGGCTAAAGAATCAGGTATCAAGGGAAGGGTTCTTATAAATGAATCTAAATCTACGGATATTACGCCCGACAATCGTTGGGTGAGTGTTCGGAGAAATTGATGAGCAGAAGTTCCACCAAGATTCAAATTTTTTCTTCTTAAAAGTTTATAGGTTTCGTTAGTTATGTTCGTAAGTTTCAAAATTAATATCAGACATATAAGGTTATAATTGTATTTCGCCTCTTTACGTTTGTTAACTAATTCTGTACACTCAGAGTCCCACCATGGAGGCGAGGGAATTATACTATTATTGTTATTTTTTACAGAAAAAACTACATCTTCAGTTTCGATTAACAAAAGTGCTAAAGCTTCAGCACAGCTGTTTTCATTGCCATCAGAAATTACAGGCAAGGAGCAAAGCTTACTGTCAACAATGCTTTTAAATTTGTCCCAGTCATTATTATTTCTACTAGGTAATTTATGTTTTAAGTAAGATCTCCTTGATGATTTGGAAATGATTTTGCTGGATGATTTTGCCTTTGATTTGGAAAAAGGGTAAAAAAGAAACTTTTGGGAAATGGTCACTACCATGAGTGGAGGTTAGAGTATGCCAAGTTAATGAAGAGGCTAAGTTTGGAGTACAGATAGAAAGGTCAATTGCACTTTGGTTTTGGTTGGGATCTGAACGGCGAGTAGCAGCTCCTGAGTTCAAGATGCATAAGTTATGCGAGTCTATTATATCTAGTAATTCCTCTCCATGACAATTAGAAACAGAACAACCCCATGATTGGTGATGTCAATTTTAAAGTCCCCCAATAATAAGAAAGGCTTTGGAAGAAAAGAAAAGAGATATTTTTCATCTCTTGAAGAATAGAAGAAGAAGGGTGAGGAATGTAAATAGAAACAAAACAAGTTTGGTGTACCTTAATAGCTATAATAGAAATTTCCTCACTAAGAGGAGGTAATGAAACAATAGAGAAAGGAAAAGAGTTCTTGATAAGTATAGCGACACCACCATACCGATCAGATCTATCCTCCCTAATGGTTAAATACCCATAAATTTTAAAAATATGATTTGATTTGAGCTGTCTCTGCTAAAGCAAAAGACAAATGGCTCATATTTGTTTAAAAGGTATTTAACATCACTCTTTTTGTTTACTAGACTGCGGCAGTTCCACTGGATTATATTGGATGTGTTGTCCATTATGAATGAATCGAGGTACATTGAAAGTTGAGGCAACGTTGGACGGTGAGATGTTGAACTGAGAAAGAAGATTGTGTAATGCAGAGAAAAAATCATTTATAGAAAAGTTTACATCATTTTTATCATTATTTTGAACCATTAGATGGCTGGGGAATTTTAAAATCATTAATATTAGCATTATGGGCCTCTTGATTATAACCTTGTATAGGATTAGGGTGGATAGTGTGGTTTCAGGAAGACAGTCTTTTTATAACTACTTGAAGCCTGCATTCTATTAGGAGAAGAGATTGATAGACTATCTGCAAAGTTTTTAGAAGGAGAAGATAAAAGTGTGTTAGCAAACAATTTAGTTACTGGGGGATATACTTTTGCTGCTTCAGCATAAGAAACTGAGCTATGTGCCATGTATGATTTAATCTGTTTTTGTCGAGAGAATTCAGGACAAGATTTATTAATGCCATAGTGAAAGCCAGAGCACAGACAGCATGATGCATTATCAATGTCCCTTTCACAGCTATCTCCAGTAAGGCCTTGACCACATTTATTATAACAACGAGGTTTAGATCTGCACTGAACTTTAGTGTGCCCAAAACGACAGCAATTGAAGCATTGTACAGTAAGGAAAATATATACATTAACAGGTAATGCATTATAACACATTAAGATTCTTTTAGGTAGGACCTGTCCATCAAAAGTAGCAACTATGGATTGGGATGGCTTCCAAATGGTTGTACCATCGTTACCATCAACAACGGATTAAAAATAAAGGCGTCTGACTTTAAGAATTGGACCGCAACCAATTGGAACTGTAATATTATCAATAACTTCCTCTGGAGACCATTCTGCAGGAACACCACGCACTAGACCCATTCTTGTAACATTAAAAGTGAGTATACTTAAAAGCTTTGTAATTATATGTTTCCAGACTGCTATGTGAAATTACAACATTGGTTGAATTTTTCAAAGTCTTTTGGACACTACATAAATTTCAGACTATGAAAGATTTGAACAGTTAATTTTTTGTACAATATAAAACAGATTCCGGAAAAACCCGACCTTGTCAAACTCTGTGGTGATCTCCAATTGAAATTAACTGTAGACTTTTTATCAGATAATAAATGTTTGTATTTTGTGTGATGAACTCGTAAGTCTGAAATCTTTTGCCTGTCACTTCTGTATATGTTTTAAATTTTATCAAAAATCGCAACGTACAAGAACGTATCTATCCTAATTACCTATTTACCTAATACATTACGAATATTATTGACTATACCTGTAACGGTTGCTAGTGGGGAGAGGAGTTTTTCTAAGCTTAAGCTAATAATAAAAAACATTTTTGCTAAAAATAAAACCGACTTCAAAAACACAACAAAGTGAAAAATAACTTTAGCTTCAGAAGTCGGTGACTTCTGTGTGTTTGATTCAGTTTCTTTGCCACCGACTTCTGAAGCTAAAGTTATTTTTCACTTTGTTGTGTTTTGAAGTCGGTTTTATTTTTTGCAAAATAGTTTTTTATTTTTCCATTTTTAGTTGCAATATTAGCTAGACAAGCCCGCCACACTGTTCCCAAACCACTGTAACTCCTGAAAACCAGAATCAACAGTGGCGACCACCAGAAAAGCGCCGAGACAATGAAGCTCGACGAAGTCCCAGAGAATGAATTTAACTGTCTTGGATCCCCTCTCGTTTAGACCGCATATAGAACTAGTCACAGCTCGACTAAGAAAACTGATATAATTATATCTTCAAAAATCTGAGACATGTTGCAGACCCCAAACTAATAAAGCAAGTATATCTGGCACGCGGTCAATCAATTTTGTCTTACTGTATATCTGTATGGGGTGGTGCACCAAAAACCATACTAAAGCCACTTGAAGTGGCACAAAGAATTATTCTCAAGGTAAGCTCTTTCCGTCCGTATTTGTTCCCAACTTATCAACTGTACCAAACTTGTGAGGTCCTCTCTGTCCGTCAATTGTTCATACTGCACACTATCTTTTTTTTTTTTATTAGTTTATAGAGGGTTTGATCAGTAATGACCATGGCACCCTCATAGGGGCATTCTATGTTTATCTACGCTTAATACCTAAATACTGCACACTATCTTGAAGCAACATACGAAAGTGAACTTTAAAAAATGAGATATACCATCCAGACGACGAAAATCTATAGCCAGCACCGACAGATCCATGTTTAAACACCCGTTCGTTAACAGATATTTCTGCTTTTTAGGTCCGTACCTTTATAGCTGTATTGATGGAATTGTGGATCTTCAAATTTCAGAAGGTGTAAGAATGAAGTGTTTGAGTACATTCGTAAACTGACATATGACGAAACCGAGAACCTCTTAAAGGTACAACATTAAATTTAACATACTCACCCTCCTACACACACTCACTCATCTACATCATACACACAAGGAGGTCACCACTACACTCTCCGATATTTTTTATTCATATTTTTACTTTTATCTATTTTTTATTTTATTTGCTCCTAGATGATAAAAACCTAATGTAATATATAATCAAAGCCAATTTGAACCTCAAGCTGATAAATAAATAAATGTATTATTCTGTTGTCTGAGATACAGATATTCATTTATCTAGTTCAGACACAGATGTCTTGTCGAATTTCTGTTTATATAAGCTCACTTAAGATAGATTTTAGGTAATGTATGCACTTGAACTAAATAAAAATTATTATTATTGTTAATTATTATTAGTATTATATTTTGTTTAAGGAATGGCAACACCATTTGAAGTTTCCGTTCAACAGGGATGCTTTCCGGGCTCTACATTTTCGCGAGAATCTCGCGAGAACGCGAGAAAAACACAATAACTGAGAATGTAGAACCGATTCTCATAATCTTCTCAGGTTCTCGCTTTGTTCTCCGATTTTTGACGGTTTTTTGGCGCGAGACAAAGGAGCTGAACGGGAGAACAGACGAGAACTTGTGTTGACTCCACACTCGCATGTTTCTCAGTAGCGAGCGACTCGAGTTGTGCGTGGTATTATATGCATCAGCATCAATATGATTTGGACGAACGAACGAACTAGAATTGACATTTCTAGAATATTTTCAAGCAGAACGGATGTTGTGGAATACAAATTAAAAAAAATATAAATTATATTATATATATTTTTTTTTTTAATTAGCCTGTTCTGTCCCACTGCTGGGCAAAGGCCTCCCCCATTTATTTCCATCTGTCCCGAAGTTTTTCCTCCTCTGGCCAATCAGTCAGAAACGAGTTCAAATCATTATATATAAATTATAACATCATCATCATCATCATCATCATCATCATCAGCCTATAATGTTCCCACTGCTGGGACACAGGCCTCCTCTCTGTGAGAGGGAATGAGCTATAATCCACCACGCGGGCCCAGTGCGGATTGGTAAATGTCACATGTCTTCGAATTTTTTTTTGGTTCTAGGTCATGCCGGTTTCCTCACGATGTTTTCCTTCACCGTTTTGAGAGCAGTGGTGATGAAATAAATTACACAAAGTAATGCGCCTGTCTGGGTTCGAACCCACAACTTACTGTTCGTAAGTCGGGGCCGCCACCACTGGGCCACCGCTGGGCAATTATAACATCTATATTAAAAACTAGCGGACGACGTCACGCGGCATTAACCCTATAATTCAGTCAGAGTGAATGGGCCACCTACAGTTGTATGGGTGTCTTGGTTGGATAATGACAGTATTGGTAAGAGCAGGTTAGGGTTAATAGCCTCAGGAACCCAAGGTGGCGCTAAATTATCTAAAAATTCGCTGGCTAAAGAATCAGGTATCAAGGGAAGGGTTCTTATAAATGAATCTAAATCTACGGATATTACGCCCGACAATCGTTGGGTGAGTGTTCGGAGAAATTGATGAGCAGAAGTTCCACCAAGATTCAAATTTTTTCTTCTTAAAAGTTTATAGGTTTCGTTAGTTATGTTCGTAAGTTTCAAAATTAATATCAGACATATAAGGTTATAATTGTATTTCGCCTCTTTACGTTTGTTAACTAATTCTGTACACTCAGAGTCCCACCATGGAGGCGAGGGAATTATACTATTATTGTTATTTTTTACAGAAAAAACTACATCTTCAGTTTCGATTAACAAAAGTGCTAAAGCTTCAGCACAGCTGTTTTCATTGCCATCAGAAATTACAGGCAAGGAGCAAAGCTTACTGTCAACAATGCTTTTAAATTTGTCCCAGTCATTATTATTTCTACTAGGTAATTTATGTTTTAAGTAAGATCTCCTTGATGATTTGGAAATGATTTTGCTGGATGATTTTGCCTTTGATTTGGAAAAAGGGTAAAAAAGAAACTTTTGGGAAATGGTCACTACCATGAGTGGAGGTTAGAGTATGCCAAGTTAATGAAGAGGCTAAGTTTGGAGTACAGATAGAAAGGTCAATTGCACTTTGGTTTTGGTTGGGATCTGAACGGCGAGTAGCAGCTCCTGAGTTCAAGATGCATAAGTTATGCGAGTCTATTATATCTAGTAATTCCTCTCCATGACAATTAGAAACAGAACAACCCCATGATTGGTGATGTCAATTTTAAAGTCCCCCAATAATAAGAAAGGCTTTGGAAGAAAAGAAAAGAGATATTTTTCATCTCTTGAAGAATAGAAGAAGAAGGGTGAGGAATGTAAATAGAAACAAAACAAGTTTGGTGTACCTTAATAGCTATAATAGAAATTTCCTCACTAAGAGGAGGTAATGAAACAATAGAGAAAGGAAAAGAGTTCTTGATAAGTATAGCGACACCACCATACCGATCAGATCTATCCTCCCTAATGGTTAAATACCCATAAATTTTAAAAATATGATTTGATTTGAGCTGTCTCTGCTAAAGCAAAAGACAAATGGCTCATATTTGTTTAAAAGGTATTTAACATCACTCTTTTTGTTTACTAGACTGCGGCAGTTCCACTGGATTATATTGGATGTGTTGTCCATTATGAATGAATCGAGGTACATTGAAAGTTGAGGCAACGTTGGACGGTGAGATGTTGAACTGAGAAAGAAGATTGTGTAATGCAGAGAAAAAATCATTTATAGAAAAGTTTACATCATTTTTATCATTATTTTGAACCATTAGATGGCTGGGGAATTTTAAAATCATTAATATTAGCATTATGGGCCTCTTGATTATAACCTTGTATAGGATTAGGGTGGGTAGTGTGGTTTCAGGAAGACAGTCTTTTTATAACTACTTGAAGCCTGCATTCTATTAGGAGAAGAGATTGATAGACTATCTGCAAAGTTTTTAGAAGGAGAAGATAAAAGTGTGTTAGCAAACAATTTAGTTACTGGGGGATATACTTTTGCTGCTTCAGCATAAGAAACTGAGCTATGTGCCATGTATGATTTAATCTGTTTTTGTCGAGAGAATTCAGGACAAGATTTATTAATGCCATAGTGAAAGCCAGAGCACAGACAGCATGATGCATTATCAATGTCCCTTTCACAGCTATCTCCAGTAAGGCCTTGACCACATTTATTATAACAACGAGGTTTAGATCTGCACTGAACTTTAGTGTGCCCAAAACGACAGCAATTGAAGCATTGTACAGTAAGGAAAATATATACATTAACAGGTAATGCATTATAACACATTAAGATTCTTTTAGGTAGGACCTGTCCATCAAAAGTAGCAACTATGGATTGGGATGGCTTCCAAATGGTTGTACCATCGTTACCATCAACAACGGATTAAAAATAAAGGCGTCTGACTTTAAGAATTGGACCGCAACCAATTGGAACTGTAATATTATCAATAACTTCCTCTGGAGACCATTCTGCAGGAACACCACGCACTAGACCCATTCTTGTAACATTAAAAGTGAGTATACTTAAAAGCTTTGTAATTATATGTTTCCAGACTGCTATGTGAAATTACAACATTGGTTGAATTTTTCAAAGTCTTTTGGACACTACATAAATTTCAGACTATGAAAGATTTGAACAGTTAATTTTTTGTACAATATAAAACAGATTCCGGAAAAACCCGACCTTGTCAAACTCTGTGGTGATCTCCAATTGAAATTAACTGTAGACTTTTTATCAGATAATAAATGTTTGTATTTTGTGTGATGAACTCGTAAGTCTGAAATCTTTTGCCTGTCACTTCTGTATATGTTTTAAATTTTATCAAAAATCGCAACGTACAAGAACGTATCTATCCTAATTACCTATTTACCTAATACATTACGAATATTATTGACTATACCTGTAACGGTTGCTAGTGGGGAGAGGAGTTTTTCTAAGCTTAAGCTAATAATAAAAAACATTTTTGCTAAAAATAAAACCGACTTCAAAAACACAACAAAGTGAAAAATAACTTTAGCTTCAGAAGTCGGTGACTTCTGTGTGTTTGATTCAGTTTCTTTGCCACCGACTTCTGAAGCTAAAGTTATTTTTCACTTTGTTGTGTTTTGAAGTCGGTTTTATTTTTTGCAAAATAGTTTTTTATTTTTCCATTTTTAGTTGCAATATTAGCTAGACAAGCCCGCCACACTGTTCCCAAACCACTGTAACTCCTGAAAACCAGAATCAACAGTGGCGACCACCAGAAAAGCGCCGAGACAATGAAGCTCGACGAAGTCCCAGAGAATGAATTTAACTGTCTTGGATCCCGCAACGAAATTAATCAGAAAAGTATAGTGGAGGAGTAGGAAAAAACCGTAATTTCCACTTTCCTCCATTTCAGCAGGAGACAGAACGAAACAAGGCCAATAGGCACAAAGGAACGTTTACAACTGGGATAGGCCCAGTTGCCTAGCACCACGGTTAAATATTAACATTAATGGGTCCTAAGTTGTGAGCTGTTATATTTGATTCCAATAATAGGTATGGCAAAAACGCTTGAATGCACGGAAAATTGGTCCAATTTCCACAAGGTCTGTATAGTAAATAACTCCGGATGTAACCTGTACACTATCCAACATAATGTTGCGTTCATTCTGCCAAAGACTGCACTCCCATAAAATGTAATGTGCTGATTGTTCATATTCGCAGTCAGATGTGGAACATTGACAAAAAGGCGAGTCAACAAGCTTGAAGGAAAATAATTTACTCTTAAAGTTACCATGACCGGTGAGAAATTGGGCAACACAGTGATCAACATCCAACCATGTCCTGGCCAGCCGTTCACGAACGGATGGAAAGAACTGGTGGAGGTGTCGGCCCTTGATGGAATTATCCCACCTACCTTGCCATTCAGACAAAAGTTCCTCCCAGACGTCGGTCTGTGGTTTGAATAATCTAGCAATCTTAACACGGTCACGTAGGGTTAAAAAGTCTGCGTCCGCGGTCTCACGTGCGTTATAGTACATTGCAGCCCGTCGCTGCACTTCAAGATCAACTGGAAGTACACCTGCAAGTACCGGTAAGGCTTCAGTACTAACCGTCCTATACGCTTTGCATAAGAATATCAAAGCCAAACGCTGGCTTTGAAGCAATTTACGTCGTGCCGCTCCTATGGTGGCCCTATCGGCCCAGACAGGTGCCCCGTAGCACATACACCCCAAGTAAGTAGCCCCATAAATGGTCTTTAAAGTTATAAATGACAGACCCCACGTAGATTTTGATATTCTCGTTAAGGCATAAAAGTTCTTTTTAGCTTTTTCACCGACAGTTTTTATATGATCTATGAATGAAAAATTTCTCTCTAAGACCAAACCAAGGTAGCACACGGATTGCTTTCTTTTCACGGGAACGTTATAAAATTTAATACTAGGCCACGATTTAAGATTACCTTTTAAAATTAGTTGATAAGTTTTTTGCGGTGCAAAGGTCAGACGGTTTCGATCGCCCCACTGAGATATTAATCGTAGGCAAGTATCAGCTAAATTCTCGAGACCAGCCCGAGTACTCGACTGAATGAGCAGCAGGCCGTCGTCCGCGTAACCGGTTAATGAACAGCCGGGAGGAAGGGGAATCGCGAGAAAATCACCAAAACCTAAATTCCAGACATACGGAGCGATTACCGACCCCTGAGGACATCCCATGGTAAGGGGCTTTGACATAGAATAATGACCGAGTTTGAGTTTCGCGGAACCATTTAAAAAGTAAGAATAAACAAGATTATATATGTTTTTATAGCAGCCACGATTCTTCAGTTTAAGTAGTAGCATCGGCCACCAAGATTCCAACCACGTACTTGTGTTCCGAGTTATTAACAATTTTTCTAACAGAAAGTGCCGCGTCTACGGTAGATTTTCCCACGGTGAAACCGAATTGGTTGTTATGAAACTTTGGCCCGTCTGGCAGCAAACGTGGAACGATAAGGCGCTCCAGGAGTTTTCCTAAAGATGGCAGTAGGGTTATGGGCCTGTACGACTTAGGGTCGTCCGGTGGCTTATCACCACTTTTTGGAATTATTCGTATAAAGCCACGTCGCCATACGCGAGGGAAAACGCCGTCCGCAATACATCGGTTGAAAACAGATAGAATGGCGTCGCCCGCTGTTTTACACGCTTCTATTATCATCCGATTAGATATTTTATCTTCACCTGATGATTTGTTAAGAGGCAGTTTCCTGACAACATTAATGAATTCGTCAATGGATGGAAGGTCTGACGCTGGTGATTCAGGTGGTACAGCAGCCCACGCTCTGATCTGTTGATGGTAGTCATTGTCAGTTACCGGCGAATCATCAGGTATCAGACTATTTAATAGAACTTCGGTTGTTTCCTCAATACCGGTGGTGTGTTTATGACTTTAATGTTCTGGACAAACGCCAGGTCGACTGATCGATTAGCTTTGAATTCGTGATACAAAGGAGACCACGGACCTTCTTTATCTAATTTTTCTACTATTTTTCGCAGTAAATTACCCTTGGATTTTTCCACCGATGCTCTGTAGCGGGACTTGGCAACTCTAAACGCATTTAAAGCAAAGTTGAGTGGGTCTCCGGTGACCTTTTGTTTTTTAAGCTTGTTTAAATGCCTACGCGCTCGGCGATAGCTTTTACGTTGTTCAATTAAGTAGTCACACCACCAATCACATCTATGGATGTTGGTCATAGATGCGCGACCAATGGCGATGTCAGCACAGTAAGTGAAGGTGTCTGACATAATTTCAGCACTTTCTTCAGCTGACAGCCCATCACGAGTGAAGTCTTTGGCGTGACACGCAAAAAGCGAGCTAAAGAATTCCCAATTCGCGCCTTTACTTTTATATCTAAAATTACCAGTGATATGAGATGGATCTTGTGAAGACACCGGAACAAATTCGTACACGATCAGGCGATGATCACTACAAGACGCATCTGGTAGGACACGCCACCTATCCAAGCGTGCGTCTGCACTAGAAAGTGTGACGTCAATACAAGATTCGCCCATTGGGCTGCAAAAAGTAGGTGGTGCATCTGGGGTATTATGAATTGATAGGTTCATTTCAGCTATAAAATCTTCAACAGCACAACGTCGGTCGAAATCCGTAGACCTAACCTTGCCATACCACAGAGACGATGACGCGCTAACATCAGCGCCAACGATAACTTTACAGCCCGCGAGTGACTGTAAGACATGACGGAGGTTATGTATATGAGGAGCAACAGGGTCTGAGTATTGAAAGTAACAGCTCACAACGTAAACTTTAAAAGAAGCTGATGAGACTTCCGCAACGGCACAGTGGGGCGTCATGAGGTTACGCAAAGACGTTACTGTAAAGTTAGAAGAACGCGCCACGTAAATTCCGGCTCGTGCTTTGCTGTCCAGCTGAACTACTTTGTGACGTAAGCGAGCGTTCTGGTATTGTTCTTGAACAAGTACTATGTCTAAGTTCTAATCGATAATTAATTTGTCTAATTCAGAGGTCGCCTCCCTATCGTTGTGGAGATTTAATTGTCCTATAGTTAAACTATCCATTATTTTAGTAGTTGGTGTTGAGGATTAACTGTTCGAGCTTAAGTTTGTACGTGGTACACTCGGGAGACCCGCAACGATGGTCAAACGGTTTTTTAAAACGTTTACACGCCACGCAAGTCGGTATAAAATTTTAATTATCCTTGTGCGGGCAGTTATTTGTTTCATGTGCTTCGGAGCAGTTAGCACAGGTAGGTGATTTATTAACGCAGTGTTTCTTAACGTGACCAAACTGTTGGCAATGTAAACAACGAACTACTTCGACATCATCGATGAAACGGCAAGTCGCCCAATCAATAAATAATTTATCTTTGGTGGACACTAAATGTTTACGAACTGTGGACTCGATTTCAATGCCTATCCACTTGCGACCATTATCTAAGGAACGCCTACGAATAATTTTAGTTGACTTAATAAAATCATCCTCATTTATTGGCACCTCGTCTTTAATGTTTTGACGGTATAGCGCGTGCAGAAAAGCATTGTCTTCCATTGAGGATGGGACGTCCTTAACTAATATACGAGGCCTTCGGCCTTTCGGTTTTTCAAGTCTTAAGCCGGCGGACCTAATAGCATCGACCGATTGCAACTTTTTTATTTGGTTGTCATTAGCGACACGTAATACAACGCCAGATTTCGCGGTTTTCTTAACGCCTACTATTTGAAATCCGTCATCACTAGGCTTAATCGCTTTCATAAGCGCTTGTTTAGTCGCGGACGATGACGAGTAATCGGCTAACCGCTCAGCGGTAGGGTAGGCGACGACGCACGGAAGGGGGGCGCGCGACTCAACAGCTGCCCCAACTTTAGGTAGACGAAGTTTCAAAGAATCCGCATACGAAGATTTGTTATAATCACTAGTATTGACGTTATTAGGATTTAATTTAATTTTATCCAATTCGCGTTTCGCATTGGCTAATTTGGTTTCGTTGGAGGATGATTTTATGGCTAACAAAGAAACAATGGCCGTTACGCGCTGAGTCATGTCCATGATGGCTGATTTATTTGCGACATTAATGCGGGACCCTTGATCATTAACAAGGTCGTTAATTTTTGAGAGATATGCAGACGCCGATGAAACTAAATCGCAATAGTTGTCATTGCTCGCAGTACTGGCGTTTAATATTGGCGAAGGCTTCTCAATTGAGTTGGATGTGTGTAGCCGTTTTGACCTATCTTCGGGCGAGATGTACGAAGGAGACATTTCGCGAAACAAACGTTTTGTTGAGCTAGCGGAGGTCGTCGGCGACCCGGGTGTATGGAATGCATCTCTGCCACGGTCAGGCGGGTCATCATTAATGGACAACATATTATAAATTATGAAATTCAAACAAACTATTATGCTCCGTAATCTCGTCCTCATTTAGTACTTGTAGTTTGCACTTCTTGCTAACTCGCTATCACATTTTTTTAAAGATGAATCGATTTCATCAAAACGAATATGTTATCTGTGGTCCGGTCTTGGCACGTTGTCTGGACATCTGTCAACTCATTGTACTTTTTTGTGAAGCGCGCAGGTCACGGTTCCGATAATAAAGTTCTGATAATTTTGTAATTACCAAACCGAAATGGGAAAACATCGAAGAAAACGAGGCGTAAATATGAGAGAACTCAACGAACGTCTACGAGAACTAGAAAATCGGTCGAACAAGCGAAAACGGAGTCGTCATCGAAAATCTGGTAAGCTTTTTTGTTTAAGTACCTACACTCGTCTTTTCCTAGAAGTACCTGGCATAAGATGCACATGTCTCTAGAGTTTTCACGAGAGGTTACCCATGAGAACACCAATTGTGCCAACCTATTATTAAGACATCATTAGAGCTTTCACGAGAGGTTAGCCGACGATCTTAGCCATCTAACAATAGAACGACATCACAAGAGCTTTCACGAGAGGTCAGCCGATGGTGTACACGCTCAGTTGTTCGCACATGTCTCTAGAGTTTTCACGAGAGGTTAACTATGAGAACACCAACTGTGCCAACAATTAGTAATACATCGCTAGAGCTTTCACGAGAGGTTAGCCGATGATCTTAGCCATCTAACAATAGAACGACATCACAAGAGCTTTCACGAGAGGTCAGCCGATGGTGTACACGTTCAGTTGTTCGCACATGTCTCTAGAGTTTTCACGAGAGGTTAACCATGAGAACACCAATTGTGCCAACAATTAGTAAGACATCGCTAGAGCTTTCACGAGAGTTTAGCCGATGATCTAAGCCATCCTACAGTAGAACGACATCACAAGAGCTTTCACGAGAGGTCAGCCGATGGTGTACCTACACATTCAGTTGTTCATAATTGCGTCCCTACTGCATCCCTTGAACTATCACGAGAGGTTAGCCGTGGATTTAAACTCGACCAGTCAGAGGCCTAACTCTAACTATTCTTTCTAGACGAGTATGAAATCCGCTCCAGGCGAACACGCTCGAGAAGCTGTGGGTATCGCGACCGAAGTTGTGAGACACGTGATAAATTCCGTCGCAGCCTGACTCGCCGCGACAGCTATTCCCCATAACGCCACTTACCATTTACTCCTTACCATCAATTATCACCTATTCCGCCACTTCTGACTACAGACAGTTGTCCTGTATCACCTAATGAAGGAAATATTTAAAAACTAAATGAAGAAGTGGCAGCCGCACTGAGGATGGTGGAGTAAAAGGGGACCAACGAATCAGGGGGCAGCAGATCACCTCGGCTGCTGCCATTACAACAATAGGCAAAGTTTTTTTCTTGATTGTTAAACAATCTAATCACCAACTAAGAGAGTAGTGATTAAATTTTAACTCTTAAGTGATGCAGCCAGACTACTTTGTCACATTTATCATGTAAATGCATCACCAGACGCTCCCTAATCCTGCCTGGCCTCAGTATGGAAATGAAGAAGCTAATGGGGCAGACTCCAATATCTGAGTACCTGTTCGGGGATAAGCTACAGGACAAGTTACACTCACCACAGAGGCGCCAGCCGCGACGTCGGGGGCAGGAATACGTCTAGCTCAGGTAGACTGGTACATTTCAGTATTTCACTGAAGTCTGGAATAATGTTATCACCTATCCAACAATACAACGATTGGATCAAGGGTTATAAACTACACTTTTATGAAATTCCAGTTCAAACTTCAATTCCTAAAAACAATAACTTCAGTCAGAATGAAAGCAATCTTATTTAACGGAAATTAATAAACTCCTACAGTTATGGTGCTATTGAATGATGTTTATCAATCAATTTTTATCCAGCATAGTTTTGCATCCAAAATCAGATGGCACTTGGATTTATATTAAATTTCAAAAAACTAATAAATATATTAATACCCATCACTTCAAGCTAGAAGACTTAAGGACAGCAAACAAACTCATGACCAAACCCAGGTTGTTTAATGGCAACTATAGATTTTAAAAAATACTTATTACCCATACAAAATATGATAGAATTCTCCGGTTTCAGTTTCAAGATACATTGTTTGAGTTAACATGCCTTCCATTTGGGCTTAGTATAGCACCATTTGTGTTCACAAAGACTGTGAAGCCAGTTATGTGTCACCTGAGGTCAATGGGGTTGCTTTTCTATAATATATCTGGGTGATATTTTGTGCCTTGGTGATTCACATGATAAGTGTTTGAAAAACGTGTCGACAAATCAAATTTTCAAAAAAAAAAAAAAAAAAAACAAAAAAAAAAAAAAAAAAATAGGGTTCGTTGTAAATACTAAAAGGAGTGCCTTAGAACCCAGACAGTGCTGTCAATTTATATAGGTTTTCTGTTAGATACAGTTCAGTATTATCTCACTTCATCAGAAGAAGATAGATAAAATTTCATCCCTAACTTATTAAATAATACCAGCAGCTACCTACCACAGCAGCAGCAGCTAGCTACCTTTGTGCTCTTCTATGTAAATATATTGTCCTGTAAAGTATTTTGTGTGTACATAAATAAATAAATAATAATTTTTAATCTAAAATATTTATGCAAAATAGTAGAATTTGCTCAGTTGCTAGGTATACTTGTTGCTGCATGCCCAACAGTGGAATATGGTTGGCCTTACACCAAGGTTATGGAAATTAACAAAACAACAATAAAAATTACAAGGCTCTGCTACCTATCACAAAAG
Organism: Xestia sexstrigata; assembly: GCA_941918905.2. Taxonomy (NCBI): domain Eukaryota; kingdom Metazoa; phylum Arthropoda; class Insecta; order Lepidoptera; family Noctuidae; genus Xestia; species Xestia sexstrigata. The sequence continues at coordinate 12,389,358 of OW799207.2, read as the reverse complement.
GAATTTGGATAGGACTAGATTAGTGGTTGTCTCACATTCCAACAACCTACAACAGTATAAAACTATTTGACTTTGTTCTAGAAATATTTTCTGATGCTTGACAAACTGGCTGGGGTCTGGTATATAATGATGTCAGAAGCCATGGGCACTGGACAATTGATGATAAAAAGTTTCGTATAAATTACCTTGAACTATTAACAGCATTTAGAGGGCTGAAAACATTTGCAAGCACACCCAGACACTGTGAAGTTTTACTTAGAATTAAATAGATAACACAACTGCCATAGCCTACATCAATAAAATGGTGGCACTCGTTTTCCCCACCATAATAATTTAGCCAGAAAGTTGTGGCAACGGTGTGAGGAAAAACACATTTGGATCTAGGCATCCAAACACAGAAATTGAATAGAAATTATGTGATGTAGCTTACAAGACTATTATTGTTAAACCTCAGATTGACTTGTTGGCAAACAAGTTTAACACTAATTGTCAGAATTATATATAATAATAAATTCATTTATTTCAGACATATAATAAAAATAATAATAAATAATGCACAAAATAATAATAATAATGCTAATATATCATGCACTGTCAAATGGTATGGTGATTTCTTTTATACATTCCCACCATTTGCGCTTATTAGTAAGATGTTACAGAAAATAAAAAGGGAAGGGGCAACAGGCATTGTTGTAGTACCTTGGTGGCCCTCACAACCATGGTTTCCCTAATTTGAACCCAAGGTTATTTCTGAAGGAATAATAATGGAACCCCATCATAAAAGTGATACGAATCTGCTCTGAATCAGGGATTTCTTATTGTCAGAACCAAGATATTGACCCTCTCCTAGACTCAGTTCCCACTGTGATATCTTTTCTGACTAAAATTTTAATGAGGGACTATCATAAATAGCTCACTCAATACCATTAAGTTAGCTATTTCTCTAGTTCTAGGGCCCCAAATTGGCCTAGATGACCGACTGTCAAGGTTCTTCAGGGATATATTTAGGTCTTAACCTAAATATATCCCTGAAGAGCCTTGACAGTCGGTCAGTCGGGGTTCTTAGGTCTTAACCTAAGAACCCCAAATATGAAGTAGTATGGAATCTCAGTATCGTTTTGAATTATTTGTGTAAACTATTTCCTAATGAAACCCTTAGTTTAGAACTAATAACCAAAAATTAAATTACCATAATAGCCCTTGCACACAGAATTCGAACCTTGTCTCTCATAAGTATACTGATAACATTTCTTGTAGATAATCAGGATAATTATTACCATAAACATTCCAGAAATTATTAAAACCTTTGAACCTGGTAGATATCAACCCAATTTGATACTACCATCTTTTAAGGAGAATTTGTCTGTGTGTTCTGCTACTACCCTTTTGTTCTATCTAGATGTTACAAAAAATACCTATAAGACAAGATTGTAAATCACCAATTATAACTACATATAAGAAAACCATATCGTGCCGCCACTACTGCAACTATTAGTAGGCGGATGAAACAAAATCTAACGAATAGTGGAATAAATACTCCCAAATTCACATCACACAGCACAAGGCATGCTTCTGCATAAAAAAAAAAAAAAAAAAAAAATCCTCTTTATGAGGAGTGATTCTAAATTCTAGTGCTTTTGTACAAGCAGTGTTTTCTATAGTCTCTGTAATATAGAACACACTGCTTCTTATTGTTGGTTGATTAAATTTAATGTTAATGGTAACTGTCTGATTAAAGTAATTAAGGTCATTATAAGATTATCATGACACAGGTTGTTGAGTTAGAGAAGATTTATGTTATGTTACCTTTTAATTAAATAAATGTGTAATTAGTACCTAAGTAATGATAATCAGAATAGTATGTTAGGGTCAATGATTATAAGATGTTGACTAGATTACCAACACAACTTTCTTATTTGAACATCTACAAGTACTAAATGAGGACGAGATTACGGAGCATAATTATATAGATCGGACTAACTTACCTAGTGACGTCCGATCCTTAATTATGTGAAGTAATCTCGTCCTCATTGTATCCCAACCCTTCCCAGAAGATCAGCCTACTTATATGTGTTTTAAAGTGTCTTATCTACACCCCTTTATAAAGTTGTGTTGACTAATATATCGGGACTACGATAGATAACCGTATCGGTCATCTTGAAGTCCCGATCATATGCTTTGAAAGAATGAGTTGACAGATGTCCAGACAACGTGCCAAGACCGGACCACAGATAACATATTCGTTTTGATGAAATCGATTCATCTTTAAAAAAATGTGATAGCGAGTTAGCAAGAAGTGCAAACTACAAGTACTAAATGAGGACGAGATTACTTCACATAATTAAGGATCGGACGTCACTAGGTAAGTTAGTCCGATCTATATAATTAGAACGTAAGCAAAGTAACAGAATTAACGGACGATAAAATTATTTAGAGGTACCCACACACCAAAGAAAGTAAATGTACTCACCGAAAGTAAACGAAATTAACTAAAATACCAGTAAAACCGACGTAAAAACACTAAAAAACTTACGATACCAGCACTTAGCACAATAGCACACGACTAGTAACAACTCACGAGCCGGGAATCGATCACGGAACACGAAAATCGTAATTAAAATCAACAGCGAAATAGATTGCATCCAACCCGAGCGAGTGCGCGGAGGGAAGTAAGTTTAGCAATATTAGCTAAACTTACATTTATTTTAACGTAACATAACATCACGCCTGTAATCCCCGAAGAGTTGGGCTGAGGCTGTACCCAATAGTACCTACACCCACATTTCGCCAGTTATGTAATTAAAAGTCCAATGTAATAGGGGGCAAGCGCTGGCGCAAATCCAGACTCCGTGGCTGATACTGAGAAATTCCTGATGGAAAAACCCAATAACACTTCGCACGACCAGGGAATCGAACCCAGGACCTCATGCTGAGTTGTCGCCACCACTAAACCAACGAGGCAGTTATTTATTTCATATTGTTAACAATACATGTCATGGTAATAGACTTATCCCCAATAAAATGGAACCTAACATACCTAACTGTCGAAATGTGGGTGTACTGTACACATTTGCATACCCCTCAGAGCTTACAGGCGTGGTGAAATGTTATGGTGTTGTGAAAACAACTAACACCCAAGCGATTGCAGCAATTACGACCGATTTGCTGTCTATAATTGAAGAGTTCCATTGTATTTCTCCAAAGATCACCATCAGACCTTCACCAAATTTAAATGGGACCAGAATTTTGAGAATCGGTCCTCAAATGGGAGAGAAATAGGTAACATACATAAAAAAAATACACACACACGAACATAATAACCTCCTCCTTTTTTGAAGTCGGTTAAAAAGGACGCGTCCGCCAAGTTGAACGTTTCCCGCGCTTTTTTTTGTCATGTTATTTAGTTACTGACAGTACTAGACAAAACTGACAGATGTCAAATGTGATCAAGTGATCTATTAAATTGGCCTTACTGTAAGTACACAGTTACCCACAAGGCACTAAAACACGTGTCCGCGTGATAGGTAGACAAGTACATCTCCCATTGAAATCGTATTCGTAGCGATCTTTATCTGTAGAGTTGAAATTAAATAAAATAATTATTGCTGGGGAAAACCCATAATAAGTACTGATAAAAATTCTCGTCATAGGTAAGTACTCATTTCTATCGGAAACTTGTTAGAAATCAAACTTTAGGTATGTAAAGAGAATCGCGCAAGAATTCGCCGCTAGAGGCGACAACTAGTACACAATAAAACTAAGTAGGTATTACTAAATAATTTGTTTCCTTCACCAACCAGTAAATAAACGAATAAAAAGTATTTACTCGTTAGAGTGGCCTTCCATGGTCCACCCACCTTAGGTGTCATAATCCAAATCCGCTCAATAGTTTTTTCGTGAAAGAGTAGCAAATATCCATCCATTAATTCTCACAAACTAGAGGCACTTTTGAATTGTCAAAAAGTCACTTTTTAGTTATTAGTCAAAGCGCATGCGCAGCATAAAGCAGCGTGAAAATTGGGTTTGCGTTTTGCAGCGAATTCGCGGCAAATTCGTTGCGCATGCGCTGTGTGTCCGTTGGACGCCCGTAACGTATTCGTTCCGCGCCCGCTCCTCTTTGAAGACGCTCGCAATCCGCTAGTATGATAAGGCCCCTAATCTAACTTCCTGCAATCCCATTTTTATTTTTCGCTACTATTCCCTAGTTACCTATTGCAGGTATTCGGTAGGTACAACAAGGAAATGAATGAGCAGTCTGTACCTACGAACTGCCAGTGCTAATTTAGGCAATAATAATACTTAATATAAATCAGACTGGAAATGAGGTAATAAACAGATTGTTGCCATGATCGCGACGTTGAGATAAGATATTTATAATCATAAGCAAGTACCTACCTACATAGGTGTTGTTTTTGTTGATTACGTTGACCGGTGATTCATTGAAATAACACAAACAACGGTTTTGCAAATGGGACATCACCACAGCTTTAAAAAACTGCAACGTTTTCCTACTTATTTCAAGTTAGTTCTCGTAGGTGCGGTAAAAAAACTAAAAAACAAGGACATTTTCAATTAAATCAAAGTTGAAAGTAAGCGAGACCAATTCGAAAATAAAATTATAAAAATGGAAATAAAAATATTTATTCGAACCCCACAATATTAGTTACGCCACTTTTTATTCTTTTTGATTTCAATGTTGTTGAAGAAGAATTTCTCTAAATCTTTGCTATTTATAATATTTTTGTATTATCCTGTCATTCCTTCATTATCAATAAAAATGTTTCCAACATTAATACGTTTTATCATTTCGAGCCCTAAAATACCTGTCAACATGGTAGCAGAGCGTTTAATTATATTGGAAACGATTGATTAACGAATCAAGTAAGGTTTTAAACAAATAATTTGCAAAAATAGTTAAACATAAAAAAAAAACTACCAGGGCCTGTCAAAATGTCGACTTCGTCTACGAGTTGCAAAATTGATATCGGTCGTTTAGAAGGTGAAGAAAATTTGTCAACATGGCGCTGTAAGGTACTGTTGCTTTTAAGGGGTACTCCTGGCGGGTTGGATGCTATAAATGGAAAACTTATAGAACCTATAAAACCAGCTACTACAGCAACTGCAGACGTTATTAAAGCAAATTATGAAAAGACTTTAGAAGCATATCTTAAAATAGATAGTACGGCGATGCTTATTTTGATGGCTTATATGTCGGATGCCACTTTACAAAAGGTCATGAGATTCTCAACAGAGCAAGAAAAATCAAGCTAACAATCCTAATATGACCCTCATTAATGGAAGTTGTTACAAATGAGGTCGTAAACTTGACAATGGTGCTACAAGTCATGTCACCTGTCGAAACGACATATTTTCTAGCAGTGTCAATTGATAGTAGATGGAAAAAATAATTTAATTGGCACAAGAGTCAAGAATGGAGGACTCTATAAACTAAATGTAAAGACAATTATAAATTCATCTCCTGAATTGTCAACAAAAAAACATATTACAACTCTATCATGAAAGATTTGCTCACCAGAATAAAAGACATGTGTAGCAATTAATTGAAAAGGAACTTGGTATAAAAGTCAAACTCAATTCTGAACTATGTACAGGAATGTGTTTAAGGTAAAACATAGATATAAATTTGGAACAAGAGATCGAGCTAAAGAGATCATTCAAATAGATGTATGTGGTTTGTTCCCTAACTCATTCAAAAAGTTTCGTTATTTTGTTTTATTTATAGACGATTTCAGTAAGTGTCGTCATGTTTATTTCATCAAGCACAAGTCTGAAGTCAAAGATAAACTTGTGGAAATGATAAACGAAACAAAGACTACTGGTCACATTATAAAGACAATTCTTAGCAATAATGGAGGAGTATTTCAAAATGAAGCTGTGAAGAAAATCTTAAATAATCATGGCATCCAACACCGTTTGACAATGCCGTATACGAACATAAAATGGAATCATTTAAATTAAAATATTGTTTAACCCTGCGGAAAAGCATTTATCAAAAAGGCTCCTTTTTTCTACCTCTGGAATGGCACTCTTATTGCATTTTTGCATAATCGACCGGTATAGACAGAGCCTGAAATAAATTAGGAGCCCCTTGCCTCGAGGCCTTATATGTAATTATAGTATAATTATCGTAGGCAACGATGTAAACAATTTCATGCAGTCTACTTCCTCTTGAATGTTGCCTTTGTCTGAGGGTCGATCTAGTAACTCCTATATGAAGGATCGAAACAATTGTAACCTGCCCGAGGTAGAGTGTTAAAACTCACTCTTGGAGCCTTAGTTTATTTTGTTGAACAAAATTGTCGCCCTAGGTCGATTAAACAAGGGCACGCCACAATAGTGGCGGTAAGTCCCCTCTTTGAGGAGTGGCTTGAGTGGCTTGGAGTGGCGGAAGGTGATGGAGTCCTTCGGCGTCTATCACCTTCCGCCTGACGCAGGTCCTCACCGGACACGGTGTTTTCGGGAGGTTCCTGCACCGAATCGGGTGGAAGGAAACGCCCGGGTGTTTCCACTGCGAGGATCGACCGAAGGACACGGTGGAGCACACGGTGGAGGTGTGCCCCGCGTGTTCGGAGCACCGCCGTGTCCTCGAAGCGGTAATTGGTGGCGGCGACCTCTCGCGTCCGGCCCTGGTGCAAGCCATGGTCCTGGAGCGAGACGGAATGGGCGCCGTCACCTCCTTCTGCGAAGCAGTAATGCTAGAGAAGGAGGTGGCGGAACGTGAGAGGGAGAGAACCTCACAGCGTCCCGGCCGCCGCGGGAGACGCCCCGGGCGTCGGGGGCCACCACGTGGCCCCCGGCCACCGTAGGCGCGGGCCTGTGGACGGTGGGCTATGGGCTAGCTCGCCGTCCGTCCGTCTCATGACGACAGGCCGTGTCGACGGCGCGTTCGTGTTCCACGCGCGCCTCAAAGAGAGTCAGCAATAGGAAGGGGTCCGCAAGGACCGATGCCTGCCGGGGTTGCGGGACTGTTCGAAAGAGATACCGTAACCCCGGAAGAAGATGAAGAACAGAACAAGACCCCAGATGAAGGAACATGGATGGGTTTTAGTCGGTAAAAGTCTGACACTCCCTCCTGCTCCGCCCAGAGCGGAAGAAGTCATTTGATGATTTCCCATCCGAAAAAAAAAAAAAGGTCGATTAAACATCTATTTCTGAATAAAGGGACTAAAGAAAAAAAACATTTTTGCAAAAAATAAAACCGTCTTAAAAAAAAAACAAGAAAAACACAAAAAAGTGAAAAATAACTTTGGCTTCAGAAGCCGGTGACAAAAACACCAAATCAATCAAACAAAGGTCAAGCTTCGAAGTCGGTGACTTTTGTTTGATTGATAAGTGTTTTTGTCACCGACTTCTAAAGCTAAGTTATTTTTCACTTTTTTGTTTTATCTTTTTTTTTTGAAGTCGGTTTTATTTTTTGCTAAAGTTTTTTATTTATTTTTCCATTTTTAGTTGTTCCCAAACAAATCGCCATGAATTTATTTAGTAATAAACATTTATTATTTATTTGTAAATACAGTATTGTCAAATTATTTATTAATTATCTTCATATAACCATCGCAATATATTGCAATCGACGTCTTCTTGGTTCGTCGGCCGCATTCACATTAATCCTGTCTAGGTAGGGCAGCTCCATCGCCGAAGCCAAATAACTTGGCTAATGGTTTAAATTTGTCTTGTGCCGCGAATGCACATGCTAGTGGCACGGATTATTGAGATGATTCTTGATCTAACCAACCCATCACTTCGCTAAAGGACCTGTTCCAGCGGTCAGCGATTGCAGCTCCAAGATGTTTTACGAAAGTAGACATTTGTGGAGCGAAGACTCCGTCAACGGATGTAACAAGAGGGGTGAATGTGGCATGTCGCAATTCACAAGCGTTTGAATATTTTCTTATTTTTTCGTCTTCGTACAGAGGCGACAGGACGTGTTTTTTTATTTATTATTTATTTTAAATTATTAACAATACATGTCATGGTAATAGGCTTATCCCCAATAAATGGAACTTAACATACCTAACTGTCGAAATCTCAGAACATATAGGCGTGATGTTACGTCATGATGTTGTATAAACAATAAACATCCAAGCGATTGCAGCAGTCCCTACAGACTTGCCGTCTATTTTTAAAGAGTTCCATTGTATATCTCCGAAGATCAGCAGCAGATCTTCACCAAATTTAAATGGGACCACCTCAATAGTATATACTCTTTCAAATAAAACAAGAATTTACATGTCATGGTAACAGGCTTATCTCCAATTAATGGAACTTAATATACCTAACAGTCGAAATCTGTGTGTATTGTACACATCTGCGTACCCTCTCAGAGCATACAGAATTTTTTTTCGAAGTAGGTACCTAGCTAATGCATTTGAAATTCTTTCAGCATCCGGAAATAGTAAACTTAACCCTTCTAAATCTGTTTTTACTCTCACCCTTCTAAAGCCCCCGCAGCCCAGAAGCTGGCGACCTTGTATCTTGCATTTCCGTAAAGTAACGCCTGATTCCATTTATTATCAAAAGTTCATCAATTTTTTTAATGTATTTTCCGTAACATAGGTAAAATCAATCAAAAATTTGCCCCCCCCCCCCTAAAGGAAATCCTGAATCCTGAAACTAAAATCAAATTCGAAAAGTGAGGAGATGAGTCACGTGCGGGACTGGTTCGAAAGAGATACCGTGACCCCGGAACACAAAGGGCGATGAAGGAACATGGATGGGTTTTAGTCAGTAAAAGTCTGACACTCCCTCCTGCTCCGCCCAGAGCGGGAGAAGTCATTTCATGATTTCCCAAACGAAAAAAAAAAAAAAGGAGTTGAGTCACGAGAGACTAGCTTTATTCATACTGTAACCCGAGACAACAAGCCGAGTTGGTGAATCATTTGATTATATCACTTTATCTAAATACCTGAAAGGTTGTATGCAGCACATTAAGTGATAAAATCAAGCACTCTTTGAGTATGTATCTACGCTAATAGCCAATAGGTATATATATAATATATATATATATATATATATATAATACTTAAGGAGCTTATCTACTCTTTTCCTTTAACTACCTACTAATGACGACAGCCATCAAAACAAGTCAAAAGCACCTGCCGCGCAGTCCTATGATAAACCTGTTGGCTGTTTGGCTGCATCGGGCTGTGACTATGATTGGGTGCTTCTGCGAATGTCCTTATTTTTATGTTCGAGCACGCAGGGAACCTCCGAGCATATTATTGTAAAATTCTCCATTACGTACTCTTAGGGTTATTTTTTGTGAAAGACAACGAGCCGCCAAAGGGGCACGAGACAAAATGGCATTGGTAGAAATCAAATCAAAGAAGTAGTTAAAAGAATGCCATGAGGCACCAGTCACGCGAAGGAAACAAATAAGTGACGAAAGCACGTGCCACTTGACGCAGGAGGCGTGAACAAGCGCTTTAGTGAGAGCACTGTGGCGTGTTAGCCGCGCCACTACTAATTCTCATACAATACAAAATCTAATAATCTATTTTTAACCGACTTCAAAAAGGAGGAGGTTCTCAATTCGATTGGTTTATTTTGTTTTACTTTATATTTTTGATTGGTCATTCCGAATTACTTTTAAATGGCCCCTGGCACCTGGTACCCCACTTGATGGGTTTGAAAGATAATAATTCGTACAACTCCACAATATGACGTCCAATATCCAATATCCACCATTTTTCTTTGTTTTTGAATTTTACTGAAGCCATTTTCTAGTGAAAGTATTTTCAAAATTGGATCAGTATATCCTACAAACACAACATACACCGTCCACTATAGAATATACTTAGGTATGTAAAGATTTGCAACCAAAACAATGCGCAAATGCACTTCACCTTCACGTTTTGTCGGAAGTGGCCACAGAAATCTTAATACCTATATAATTAAGATTTCTGTAGAAGTGGCTGACGCCGACGTCGAGGAGTCCCAGTGATTATTATCAAAGTAAAGTTTATCGAATATTTAAATATAATTAGGTATTATGATACGATTTCATTCTGACAAGAGAAGAAAGGCTATTTAGTGACGTCGATGTAGTGAAAAACCTCAATTTCAACACAGATTATAGGAGTTATACAATGTGGAAACCAAAAATCAAGAAAACATATTATCTCCTCAACTGAAAATACAATGATAACATCGCCTATACCACTAAATACCCTAAATGAACTAGGAAATTTACTAGAAGAAATGGAAAGACACAAAACACTGCAAGACAGGTATGATTTTCTGGAGACAGCACTGATGAACGTTAAAAAACTACGAACTAAAAAAGAGAGGAAAAATAAATTATGAGAAGAAACCATAATATTGATGAGCCAGAGAAGCATAATGTTAGAGAAACGAAAAGAAAACCCTCAGAGTATTGCGAATATTAGCAAAAAAATCCAAGCATCGATAAGAAAACACAGGAAAGCAGAGAGACTGACAGTATTAAGAAAACAAATAGAGAATAAAGGTGGAATTAAAAAAGGTCTTAAGCAACTGAAAGAGTACACACAATGGATATATAATATGAAAACCAAAAATAAGAAGAAAACTGAGAAACTGGCAACAAAAAGATTATCAATCGCTAAAACAGCGACAGAATTCTATAGGAGACTATACACAGAGACAGACAAAACAATACCCACATACACAGAAACTGACAAATATACTTATGAAGAGGAAATGCCTTGCATACTAGAAACTGAAGTCATAAGAGCTAAACACACAAAAAACCGTCAAAGCACCTGGAGACGATAAAATTTCGAATGAGGTACTGAAAGACACTTTAACATTTAAACAAAACTTTTAGGAAACGTTTAAAACTAAACTTTTATCTAAACTACCACTTTTGTCAGTTAATGATGATCCAAATCAACAATATAACGATTTTTTCAGTATGTAATGCACACAATTTGAAAACACATTTGTCCCTAAGACAATATCTGTAAATAGTAACGCTTCTTTCAACGACTGGGCCACCATTGGTATTCATAAAAGTCGAAAACGACTTTATGAGCTGTATGAAGAGCGGACTTATATAAACACTGTAGAATTTAATTTGTATGTTAAGAATTATTCTAAATGGGGAAGGTTGGTCAAAGCTGATTGTAGATGGCGCGTCCATAGCTTAGACCCAATCTGACCAATGAGGTCAATCTATTTTGAAATATAAAATGACATTGACAGATCTTCAACCAATCACGATGTTTGGTTCATGCGCTGCTAGCGCCATTAGTTCCACCAGTTGCCCACCCTATTGTTTAAAAAAGTTTGTTTCATAGAAAAGTCACGTTACTTGAGTTAAAAAATTAAAAATAGTAGTAATGTAATTAAAATGACATGGAACATTATAAATAGCGAAACGGGAAGGTCTTGCAATCCAAATAGTGACTACAGCCTTGCTATTGGCGATAATATTTTAAATTCAGATACTCAAGTTGCCACAGCCTTTGAAAATTTCTTTGCGGATATTCCCGTATCGACTACTAAATCGCTAAACTCGTCACCTGCTGCTGCCGAGTCTTTACTAAGGGAAAACGGTTCAGTCTGTGATTCGGAATTTAATTTTCAATATGTCACCAGTAAAGATATAACTAAAACTTTTCACACCTTAAATGTTAAAAAGACCGCCGATCTATGGAGTCATTCTGTAGACGTTGCTAAATCCATTATAAACATTGTAGCTCCTTCATTAGCTGTAATATTTAACGATTGTATTGACCATGGTGAATTTCCTGATCTAATGAAATATAGTAAAATAATACCATTGTTTAAATCGGGTAGCAAATCAGACCCCACTAATTATAGACCCATTTCAGTACTACCCACCTTTAGTAAAATTTTTGAAAAATTAATTTTGGCACAAATACAAAGTTTTTTTAATAAACATAAGTTATTACATAAAAAACAGTTCGGTTTCACAAGGGGTCGTTCAACTACAGATGCCTATACCACCGGGGTTGAACTTTTAGGACATATTTATAATGCCTGGGAGGACAAATGCGATGCTTTGGGTATTTTTTGCGATTTATCTAAAGCTTTCGATTGCGTTCTTCATGACACTTTAATTAGGAAACTACACCACTACGGAATCCGTAACGCCTCTCTGGATCTTCTTATTTCATATTTGAGTGATAGGATTCAGAGAGTTGATGTCAACGGGAAAAGATCTCCCGGATCCGTAGTAAGAATGGGGGGTACCCCAGGGCTCAATTCTTGGTCCATTTTTGTTTCTTATTTACATAAATGACTTGCCTTACCTCATAAAGGATAATCATGACATAGTATTGTTTGCAGACGACACTTCTCTTTTATTTAAACTCAAACGTCAGCAGTTAGTTACAGATGATGTTAATAGCGCCCTGGCAAAAGTCGTTAATTGGTTTAATGTTAATAATTTACTCCTAAATGAGAAAAAAACTAAATGTATTAAGTTTACGATACCCCATGCAAGACAAGTGGAAACCACTGTACTAATTAAGAATGAAGAGTTGAAACCGGAAGATAGCACAGTGTTCCTAGGCTTAACTTTGGATGCCAAGCTTCAGTGGGGCCCGCATATCGAAAAAACTTAGCTCTGCAGCATACGCCGTTAGAAGAATTCGTGAGTTAACTGATTTAGAGACAGCCCGATTAGTTTACTTTAGTTATTTTCATAGCGTGATGTCGTACGGTATTCTCTTGTGGGACAATGCCACCGATATTCAGACAATATTTGTTTTGCAAAAAAGGGCACTTCGTTCAATTTATAAATTAAGTCCCAGAAACTCCCTCAGAGAAAAATTTAAAGAGATTAATATTCTTACTGTGCCTTCTCAGTTTATTTATGAAAACCTTTTGTACGCACACAAAAATATTAATTTGTTTAAAAAATATATACAGTGATATCCACAACATAAATACGAGGAACAAACACAAATTTGTTGTTATTGTAACGAGGCTCAAAAAAATAGGGGATACGTTCAGATGCCAAATGCTAATTAACTAAGCCTGCACTAAGCCTAAATAAATTCAAATCGTTTATAAAACGGAAGCTGTGCCTGAAGCCTACTATCATGTTAATAACTATCTCGAAGATAAAAAGGCTTGGGATTAAGCTGCTCCAATGAAATTTTCTCTGTGAATGTCGAAATTTCGGACTTCGCTTGTTTATTATTAATTCCTTTCTTTTGAATTTTTCATTTTTTTTATTGAATGATTTGACATGAATACTTATTTCAGTATTTTATTATTTTTAACTTGTTATTTTATTTTATGTTACATTTACCTACTGATTTGACAGGAATATTTACGTATCTTACTTTTTTATTATTATTGACATATGATTATTGTGATTTTTATTGACATTGATTTTGTAAATTATTATTAATTTTATTTGATTATTGTGAATGTGGGGACCATGTGGGTTTTTATTTTTATATTTTTTTTGTTTGTTTTCTTTTTTCCCCACAACTGTCTGGCAGTTTGAGTACTATAAGCGACCTACCTAAATGTCCTTTCTTTGGTATTGTTCGTCGTTTCGTTGAGCTCCTTGAGTCATAAGTCGAGCTACACGATAACTGTCAAATGCTTGCACTGACTGGACAGATCCACTCAAATCTGTGTGGTTCTTTCTTTAAAAGACCATCTCAGACACTAATCTGCATAGTCCTCATGTGAATTGAGCAAAATTATGTCTGGACTTCAAAAGAGACTATGACCTCTGAGTATGTTTCGGCTGTTTCTTCTCAGAGTAGTCAGATACGAAACACCGGCCCCATCTAGTTTAAAAAAAAATGACGTGTAAAAGTGTTTGTAAAAACTTACTTGCAAAATAAACATCGTTTATCATTTATCATTTAACCGTTATATCCAAACCTGTGACATATCTATTTAACAAAATACTGGCTACTGAACAAATACCAACTCAATGGACGACGTCCACTATTTCTTGTTACATAAAAAAGGAGATAAAAACGAAATAAATAACTACAGGCCTATATGTCTAATGTCCAATTTATATAAAGTGTTTTCCAAAATAATACTTGGCCGAATAACGACACACCTTGAAGAAAACCAACCAAGAGAACAAGCGGGGTTTCGCGCCGACTATTCCACTATCGATTATATACACGTGGTGAACAGGTCATCGAAAAACTTAATGAATATGGCCAGCACTACTACAAGGCATTCGTCGATTACAATAAGGCTTTCGATTCTCTGAGTCATAGCTATATCTGGAAGACGCTAAAAAACCAGGGTGTAGAAAGCAAATACATTAAAATCGTAAAAGAAATATACAAAAACTCCACAGCGAAAATTCAACTTGAACTGCAAGGAGAAGAATTTAGTATCCAAAGAGGCGTCAGGCAAGGTGATCCACTTTTCCCAAAACTTTTCATGGCAGTGTTAGAAAATACATTCAGAAATATAGACTGGGAAGATTGTAGAATAAACATAAATGGAACAAACCTGAATCACCTAAGATTTGCAGACGATATAGTGATATTCGCAGAGAGACCAGACTTACTACAAACCATGTTACAGCAATTAGACAAAGAAAGCAAGAAAGCAGGTTTATCTATGAATCCAGCGAAGACTAAATTGATGACGAATGCAAAAAAGGAAAAAATAGAGATAGGCACAGGGAAGGAGGCTATCGAATATGTAGATGAATATATATATTTGGGACAGGTAATATCAATTAAAGATCAGCATTCCAAAGAAATTTATAGGAGAATAAGCAACTCCTGGAAACGGTACCGGTCACTAAAAGAAATTGTTAAAAACTAAACAATACCAATGTCAGTGAAAAGCAAACTTTATAACACGTGCATCCTCCCATGCCTAACGTATGGGTGTCAAACTTGGCCAGCTTCGAGCAATACCAGCCAAAAACTTATAGTGTGCCAACGCAATATGGAGCGAAGCATGCTAAATACGTGATAGGTGGACGACGTCAAAAATAAGAAAAAGAACAAAAGTAGGCGATGTCTTACTAAAAGTAAAAAAAACTCAAATGGAACTGGACAGGTCACATTATGAGAGCGGACAGAGAAAAATGGACGAGAGACGTAATGGAATGGTATCCTAGAGATGGAAAGAGACAAAAAGGACGCCAAATAAAGAGATGGGAAGACGACTTACCAAAAGGATGGAGAAGATTGGCTCGCGACAGAGATGAGTGGAAGAAACTAGGGGAAGCCTATGTCGAAGGAGAACCTGACCAACAAACTGCTATGAACTGCGTTGCTGAAGATTGTAATATAGCGTACGTAATAGAAGTGTTTTTTTTTATCATCTCGAGTTTAAAATGTACTGTATTTTGGTCAGTGAATAAAGGCTTTAAAAAAAATGGTAAGGTAATTTGCTAGCTTTGAACGTGTGGAAGTATGGATCTACGATTAAAAAACTGCTGTTCATTCTTTATGGAGGCAGTGAGGGGGGGGGGTCACACAAAGGGATCACTTATTGTAGTGCCACCATGTTGAGCAGTAGCAGTGGCCCACCAAACAGAACACCCGTGACTGTTCGGAGGATCCTCTGAGAATGACGAACTTTCCACAATGTTTCATGAGAAACAGCTAAACTATCTCTCAGTTAACGTGAACATGTTCCCACTGCTGGGACACGCCCTCCTCTCAATGAGAGGGAATGGGCCATAATCCACCACGCGGGCCCATTGCGGATTGGTAGATGTCACATGTCTTCGAATTTTTGGTTCTAGGACATTCCGGTTTCCTCACGATGTTTTCCTTCACCGTTTTTGAGAGCAGTGGTGATGAAATCAATTACACAAAGTAATGCGCCTGTCTGGGTTCGAACCCACGACTTGCTGTTCGTAAGTCGGGGCCGCCACCACTGGGCCACCGCTGCTCTCTCATTATGCAGTATAATAAAAAAAATAAAGGGTCCTACAGTCCTACTCGAAATTGTGCGGTTCATTGAAGACTTGCACGTAAGTGGTGGCCTTACCAAAGAGGTCGAGAGATCATAACACCCCTCATTTTACGGCCGCAAGATATTAGGAAATAGGCAACTGCGTAGACCACCATCTACGCAATTTAATAAAATATATTTTAGCTACCTGCAGTTTCATCTTCATAGGCACAGTATCTCCAGGCAGATAAATAAAATGCGCTTTAAATAACATTCAATTACATTTATTTTTTATTTTCTACTGACACAATTAGGGAAAAAAAACAGCACTCAATGACATTATACGGGTGACTTTTTCTAAGCTATGGAAAAAAGAAAAAAAATCTTATATTATATTTATATATATATTTCTCTTTGTTCTAAAATGAAAAGTTTACTTGAATTTTGTAGCGTACCCGTATTTAGACTTAGTTACGGAATTACTTACATTTATGAAACAATGCAGATAATATGCAATGCAATGCAATACCTGAAACTACCCAGTTACCGACATGAACATAAAAGCTTAATCAAATGAGACATTGTTCAGGCTTCATAGGTATTATGAATATGAAGCAATGTGGTTGGTGGGTACATAATTAATTATTCATTGTTTAGTGAAATATCAACAGTGCATGCACACACAGTGACAAAGTGAAATACAAGAGTTGTTGTGTTATTACTTATTAGTGAGGCACGCTCTTTCCAGAAATTAAGTTACAATAGAAAATAAATTCCAGGACTACTGGATGTAAAAAAAATGGAAGTAAAATTAAGACGTTTCACTGGAGGAAGCCTGTGTATTAACACATATTTTTTGAGAATACGGTTTACATACACTATTTTTCACTTTTTTTTTTCATGAGATAGTTGGCAGGGTAGGAGGGACCTACCCTGCCAAACTACCTACCTCTGATTGAAATAATGATGCGGCATTATTGACCAAAACTATTAGATACATTTGTTGCATAACATTAAAATATTTAAAAATAGTGTCGGGCGGGGTTATTCTGCCGAGGGGTTAAAGCGTTCCGGTCATTGAGAGGAGGCCGTGTCCCAGCAGTGGGAACATTATAGGCTGATGATGATGATGATGTTAAAGCGAAACGACGTTTAAGCCCCTCCGGTGGAATAACCCCGCCCAACCATAAATCTATCATGTTTTATAATTAAATAAACGAAACCTATATTTGCAAATATTCTTGACAATTATGTACTATTAGAACACTATATAATTGAAAATACATAATTTGGATCAAGTTCATAAAAAAATTACTGGGGCGCCTCCGTTGCTGGTAAAGGAATAACAGTTAAATTATGATTTACAGACAAACAAGGATTGATCGGATCTCTTATTTCCTCTGGTTGGAGAGTGCAATTTAAAGGTGCTAATTTTAAACCATCCGCACTTATATCTTCACCGGAAAGCCTGAGCGCCGTCGGTTCACTTACAGTTGAGTTATTTTCAGTAACAGTGCCATTTAGAAAGCCCGATTCGCTAGTAACATTACCAATATTGACAGGTTGTTCATCCACCAGAGGAGGTTCTGTTACATTGTTTTCTGCGGCAGAATTTAAGAGAATCGAACATGGTATCGTCGTCATATATTCTTGACCTGCTTTTGTAAGAACCGTAATGGTGCACTTCGTATTGTCAGTAGAGTTCTGGCCAACACCAGAATCTTTTACGTCAGCATCTGGGGTAAACGAAGTAGCAATTGAACACGGAATGGCGAGCACTTCGGTTTTGTTATCATCACTAATGGTCAAACTGCAGTTAACTAGATCGGCTAAAATTGAATCTGCAACAGGGGTAGTGTCGTTAGCCGCTGCAACAGCCACAGGCTGGCCTCTGTTATCGTAGATGACGGTATGTTGGTGTCTTCCAGTAGAGCGGGCCAAATTCCAAAGGGCTAATCCAGTCAATACCGTTCCAATTCCAGCACCAGCGATACCTATACCCTTCAAAGCGCTTCCCGGACGACTCATACCTCCATTTCCTCTACCATAGTTTCCAAAGTATCCAGGTGATTGAGAGCCAAACCCTGGACCGTATCCACCGCCACCGCCGTAATTTGAATAAGAAGGAGGTCCTTGAGGATGATATTGGTTTCCGTGGTTATTTTGATAATTCCCACCGCTGTTATAGGGTGGTGCAGCAGCAGAGCCACCCACTCCAGTATTGTGTTGCTGTGGGTGTTGAGGGTAGCCACCGCCGGATCCGTGTTGTTGTGGATAGTTGTGTCCTGGCTGGCCACTTCCCGATAATCCAGTTGACTGTGGGTACCCTGATTGGCCAGTTCCAGTTTTTCCTGACAATCCAGTTCCTTGTGGGTACCCTGATTGGCCATTTCCAGTGTTTCCAGACAACCCAGTTCCTTGTGGGTACCCTGATTGGCCAGTTCCAGTGTTTCCTGAGACCCCAGTTCCTTGTGGGTATTTGCTTGCAGTTTGCTGAGGATATCCACTGGCACCGCTGGCTCCGCTAGCTCCAGGGCTTCCTGATAAACCGGTTGAAGCTGGGTAAGAATGACTCGGTTGGTTATTAGAATGTTGTTGACCAGCTAAATTATTAGGTGCACTACTACGTTGAATACTTTCTTGATGAGTCGCAGGTTGTTTTGACTTGTCCCCAGATAATCCCGTTCCACTGGAGGGATACGAATGACTTTGTCCGCTGCCACCGGACGGCTTGGATTGCCATCCGAATAATGTTGGCTTTGGTGCTGAAGCTTGAGAATTACTAAACGATGTCGGCGCAGGTTGAGGTTGATAATTTGTCTTTTTGCCCGATCGAGATCCAGAGCCACGGCTCCTACCCGACGTTTTTCTTCCATCAGCACAAATAATAAATAAAATCGTAAAGAACGCTACAAAATATTTCCGATTCATGTTTCAGTCTTTGGATTATAATAACAGCCCCGAAATTGTATCAAAGTTCACACTGTAATATGTTTTTCACTTGTTCAATAAACGTCAACACTGTACTGTCGTGTGGCACACTCGGTTTCTCGAACACTAAGTGAATCGACCCAAGAATATGGTCGAATGTTGACCGCCCACCCTATTGCGCGCTACAGCGGGATACACATCTATAGATACATAGGTAACTAGGTGCTGTGACCGTCGTAGTGCCTAGGTAAACTCTATAAATGAACCGCACGCTAACAACATGGACTCTTTCGAGGAATCAATACTCCAACATAGAAACACAAACAAACGTAGGCAAGTAACCTACCTACCACCATAACTACCACCCTCTAATCGATAATTTCAAGTTACAAAACTCCGCTTTACTAAAAAAGACGAATTGATGTGCCTAGTTATTATGTAAACCGTTTTTTTATCGTTGACATGAGGAGGTAATAATGTAAGAAATCAAATTATAGGTACCATCAGTTCAGGTACCTTCAGGTACCTTCAGAGATTAAAAAAAAAAACAATCACCGTCGGCTATAGGCATTGAACCAATTTGGACTAAGTATAGGTATACAGGGTTTAAAAGACCTCATCACGAAGTCGGCAACCAAGCATTCTGTACATCAAACTAAGTAACTTTACGCAAAAATTATTGCCGGGAAACGACGTTTTATTTTGGGGTGAAAAATCATGTTTTGTGGTAAAACTCAATGTAACGCACTCAAAACATTGTGCTGATGGATCGATTCATTAGTACGGGGGTTGTGGAAGTGTTTAAAGTAAAAATCTAACATTAAAAACTTGTATTTAAAAAAAACTTGTCAAAAAGTTGGAAATTTGACCCCCAATATCTCCGTTACTAGAAGGTTCCCAGGTATGGTGTAGAACAAAAAAATTATCGCAATGACGAGGAGAACAAGTGCCTTTCGGCTTCGTTAAGAGGTGTTTTACACCCTTTAGTTTCCTGTGGCAACTTTCATTCCCGCACACGTGTTGGAAAATGAAAAAAAACGCATGAGTGTGAAATACATTGCATGTTGGACCTAATCGTAGTGCGATAAGAACCAGTTTTCGAGGAAGTGTATTGAAAATAAAATTATGGTGGAGACAGTCGCTCCATGTAAAATAAGAAGTAAGTATTCGCTACATCCGGTCGGACCAGAAGCCGACCCCAATATAGTTTGGGAAAAGGCTAGCAGATGATGTGTGATTTTTATTAAATACTTTCTCTGGTTGAGTGAAAGTGAAGTTAGTGCCGCATCAGTCACCTGATAGTGATCATAATCTTGTGAGCTTGTCTATAATTTGTATTTTAAATATTCGAGATTTTTCTTTCTAGAAATAACACAGCATACGCGCGTTGAGACAGAATACGATATCCATTGGTTAATAGCCGGAAATTACTTATCCACACCAGCCCGCAGGGACTCTGCCACGTAATTGACTCATGTCAACTAATTTGGTCCTTCTGTCCATAGCAAACGGTACATTTTCCGACGTTTCAAGATCAGCGTATAGTTCCATTTATCTTTATGGACAAATTGACATACTAAGAAACCCTGAGAATATCCAGAGGTATGTCAGTACCAAAGTACCTTAGCTACGTGCCTCTCAATTGTTAAATTGATTCTTTTGTAAAGGGGGCAATTTGAGCGTAAATGAAAAAAACAAATTATGCATGTAACACCTAGTCACCTACAAACAGCCGCACAAAAGTAGGTAAGTAGTATTAATCAACAAGAAGTACCTAGGAACCTATGCATTCCAACTTTTATTCATAAAAAAAAACAAACTCTTTGTACCTACTTAGGTACTAACAACACTTCTTGCAGATAGCTTATCACTAGATACGTCACAAGATTATCTTCTCTATAAACTACGTTTGAAGTGATAAATACAATCAGAAATCAATTAAGATTCTTGTTCAATTGTTCTCATCTTGAAGTACGCAGCAAGCAATAGTTATAATACAAAAGAATTTCACAATTTAGTGCAAGCAACATTAAAAAATGATTATATTCGTTACGTTTCTTTGCTTTCTTGCGAGTTCTTGTACCGCCCGACCAAAATTAAATATTGTCGAAATAAATCCCCAAAATGTGGTAACGGTTCCAACGAACTGTCCAGATGGACAAGAGTGGGTGAACGGCGCGTGCCGCGAGATCTGGAGTGTCACTGTTGCTCCTGCCAACCTGGTCACGGTTCCCACTAACTGTCCGCCAGGCCAAGCATTTGTTAATGGACAATGCCGCGACGTCTGGATCAAAACACTGACAGACGAGAGCGAGCTCAGGTGAGTTCTCAAATGTTTTAATTAGTGCATTTTCAATGTTTAGGTACAATAGGTAACATGACCCTGTTTGCAAATGTATGTAGGAAGAGAGCCATGGCATAGCCATGTTCTATGTTTACAGGCTGATAAAATGATATTAGGTGTGATGAAGATAAGATACAATGAAACTTATCTAAGGTGTAAACATGGATTTGCGACGGATTTATGTAGGTGGGTATTATTTTACCCAGGTGAGTAGGGCAGCTCGGTACAGACAGCAATATTACAATAATTTACTCACATCACTTGTTAATTACCTACCTAACCTAAATACCTAATCAACTTAATTTGATTCACAACTTTACCAGGTCCGCAGCTAGGGACACTAAGGGGGAATGCTCTACACTAAAATACCAACGTCCTACCTTAAAACTTAAGCTTCCAATAGACGGACTGCATCGCAGCAACCGCGCGCAGTCGATACCTAAAGGGTCTAAAACACCTCTTAACGAAGCTGAAAGGCACTTGTTCTCCTCGTCATTGCGATCATTTTTGTGTTCCACACCATATCTGGGAATCTTCTAAAATAAGTACATGTTTGTAATGTAAGATTTTTACTTTAAACACCTCCACGACCCCCGCACTATTCAATCCATCCATCAGCACAATGTTTTGAGTGCGTAACATTGATTTCTACCACAAAACATGATACTAAACATGACACTAAAATACCAACGTCCTACCTTAAAACTTAGGCTTCCAATAGACGGACTGCATCGCAGCAACCGCAACCGAAAAGTTGATGTCACGAATATGCGTGACGACCCCATCCCGACATTTAGGTACTTACTCCTAACTTACAACGCAAGTATGACAAAAATCTATAGACAGATTAGACCATCATCGGTCTAGCCTTTTCCCAACTATGTTAGGATCGGTTTCCAGTCTAACCGGATGCATATTTTACATGAAGCGACTGCCTATCTGACCTCCACAAACCAGTTAGTACTGGGCAATACGATACCCCTTGGTAAGACTGGTTGTCACAGTTTTTGGGCCACTGACTACCTAGTCAGTGGCCCAAAGTCTGACAATGTAACACCTAAACCTAACACCTGTAACGACTGTCAAAGATCTACAAATGACAGCCGGGACCAACAGCTTAACGAGCTTTCCGAGGCACGGAGGAAACTCGGTATGTAAGGGTGGTCACCCATCCACAGAACAACCTAGGCAAGCACGGCTTAACCTAAAGATCGACCCGAGCGGCTGTTTGATTGTTTAGCCACGAGCTCCATTCTAAAATTATTTATGATAGTGGTTTTGAGATTTTCAATGCTGAGATTATCTTATATAGGTACCAATCCCGGTGGTACCACGGGTAAAATAGTACATTTTGATACCAATGTCCACGTGTATCAAACGACGTTTTTCAATACACTTTTGAAGAAATAAAATAAAAGAATGAAAAATATTTTTGTCATAAATAAATTATGAGACTATGATTTTAATTTTCTTTTTTTTCCGCGCTTTTCTTTCGCCAGGTTGAAGGAGAAGCAAAGGTATGAAGCCGCTAAACAGCCTAATATAAAAAAAAACCGGCCATAACGAGTCGGACTCGCACACCGAGGGTTCCATCCAAACTTTTTAAAGGACAAACTTAACTTTGCTGTTCGATCCCTAGAAACAGCTATCGCACCAACCGCAAATAATAAGTTTGTAATAGTAAAATCGCTTTTTTTTGTTATTAAACTACATATTTACGGATTTCAGATTTTTCCCTTTACATGTGCTGTAAGACCTTGCTTTTTGCCAAATTTCGTGATTCTAAGTCAACGGGAACTACCACATAGGTTTTCGACCCAAAACCTATAGGGTACTTCCGGTTGACCTAGAATTGTCAATTTTGGTTAAAAGCAACGTCTTACAGCAAAAGTAAAGGGAAAATTCCGAAAAATAAAAAAGTGGAAAATTAAGGTAAATTTTGGTACTTACAAGTTTTCGCGAAAATCTAAATTTGTCCATATATATCTTTTTATCGTGTTAACTCAGGACCTTGATTTTTATACACCTAATAGTAATTCATTTATGTATACGTTACCTATGGATTTTTTTTCCCGCACACGTGCAGAAAACTTCCTCGAAAACTGGTCCATAACGCACTGCGATTAAGTTGCAATGTAATTCACACGACAACATGCAATGTAATTCACACCCGTGCGTTTTTTTCCATTTTCCCGCACGTGTGCGGGAATGAAAATTGCCATAGATAACTATACCTATACTTACTTACTTAGTCCAAATTGGATCAATGCCTGTAGTCTGAGGTGAATTCAGGTGAATGTTTTTTTTTTTAATTTTGGCAAAGCACTAAGCGTCTATAGGACATAAATATTTTTTGAATATTCAAATTGTGTTTATAAATAGAATACCATAAATAAACATGATTATTAAAAACTAATATTTACTTTTATACACAAATTAACATTTAATTGTGTTCTAAATTAAAAAATATTGAAAAAAAAATATATATATATTAGTGTGTTTAGCGGCTTCATACCTTTGCTTCTCCTTCACCTGGCGAAAGTAAAGCGCGGAAAAAAAGAAAATTAGAATTATAGTTTCATAGTAATTCATGACAAAAATATTTTTCGTTCTTATAATTTATTTCTTCAAAAGTGTATTAAAAAACGTCGTTTGATACACGTGAACATTTGTTATTGCAGTTCTCGGCTGAAAAACACCCTCACCTATGGCTCGGGAGTTATTCCGCCTCGGATGCAATAACAAACTTTCTCCACTTGTATCAAATTCTCGATTTTTTTTTTCTACCACTGCACTGGTGGTAACTGGTATCACGGGGTTGGAGTTGCGTTATGTAATGAACTTATTATAGACACCTGATCAAATATATTAAAATAACCCGTGACATATTTTTTTGTTGTTTTATTTTTGTTTTTGTTTTCCTCTTAAGATTAGATGATGAAGAAGCTGCTGAGTTGTCACCACAAAATATAGTAACCGTTCCCCCCAATTGTCGCCCTGGCCAGCAGTGGATCAATGGTGCCTGTCGCGATATTTGGAGAAGCGGTACGAAGAATGTCATCACGGCTCCCAACAACTGTCCGTCAGGCCAAGAATTCATCAATGGCCAATGCCGCGAAGTGTGGAGGTTTGTTCAAACCTTTACATATTTTATATTAAAATTTTAAATATTTCCCTGGCAACCTAATTGTCTTCTGCCCATTCACAGACCAACCTAGGCAAGCACGGCTTAACCTAAAGATCGACCCGAGTGGCTGTAATTTTTTAGGCACGAGCACCTTTCTAAAATTTGAAATTTTCTTTTGAGATTTTCAATGCTGAGATTACGATTGTTGATCTTATGTACCAATACTACCAATCCCAGGGGTACCACGGGTAAAATAGTACATTTTGATACATGTGGAGAAAGAACTGCAATAACAAATGTCCACGTGTATCAAATGACGTTTTTCAATACACTTTTGAAGAAATAAAATAAAAGAACGAAAACAATTTGGTCTTGAATTATTATGAAACTATTTTAATTTTCTTTTGTTTTGAGAAGCAAAGGTATGAAGCCGTTATACAGCCTAATATATTTAAGTATATAACGGGCGTAAAAAAACCTCTTAACGAAGCCGAAAGGCACTTGTTCTCCCCGTCATTGCAATCATTTTATTGTTGTTCATTTTTTTATTGTTTTGTTGTTGTTGTTGTTGTGTTTAATTGTTCTTCACCATACCTGGGAACCTTCTAGTTACGGAGATATTGGAGGTCAAAGTTCCAATTTTTGATTAGTTTTTTTTTTAATACAAGTTTTTAATGTAATATTTTTACTTTAGACACCTCCACGACCTCCGTACTATTAAATCCGTCCATCAGCACAATGTTTTGAGTGCGTTACATTTACAATAATAATATTAAATTGTTTTTATTCGGAACAACATAGGAACCATTTTTGTTAGTACACACATAATACTTATACACTAGGATTAATAGGTAACAAATTAAAGAAATAACAAAGAAAAGCATATTTATTAAAGGCCGGTTCTTGATTCATGTACTTACGAGGCATTTCATGCGGACAATGATTCCGCATGAGATGCCTCAGTACAGGAGCTCTCGGGTCCTCGGCCACGACCTTCAGGATGCTATTGCCACTCCCCCGAATCCTCTTCACAAGCGATGCCACCTTTTTCCTGATGATGGCATGGAAACTATCTGTACGCGATTGGGCAAACATCCCTGAGGCACTACAGAAACGAGGGAGTCTCAACATCATCCTAAAATCATTGTTATATTGGACGCGCAAGGCAACTCCCGTCCCCCGCGAACAGCTGAATCACAGACTTCCCGTGTACAGGCCTTGACAGTACGCTTTAAACTGAATAAATAGCTTTCTGTGAATAACGCTGCTGATTACATAATTGTTAATTTTAGGTTTTATGTCTCTATGCTTTATTATGTAATTGTTGGTTGTTCCAAATAAAACAAAATAAAATAAAATAAAAATATACAAGGTTATTTTGACTTGATCGGTACAACGAAAAAATCTGCGTGCCAACATGTTCCCGCGGACCGCCAACGCCCTGCGCTCCCTCTCCACGTCATCATCGTCTTTAAAGTCGTCGACAAGTATATGGCCCAGATATTTAAACTTGGTCACCTGCTTTGTATTAGCGCCGTTCAAGGTAATTCAAGGAATACTGGGCACTTGCCTCCGGCCCCAAAGACCATGAACTCTGTTTTTCTAACATTATAAATAAGACCATGTGATGCGGCGTATTTTTCACAAACCTTCAACATTTCCCTGATGGAGGTCGCAGTCGGGCCCAGCAACACCATATCATCCGCGTAGCTGATGTTGTTCACACAAACACCCTCCACCCGACAACCCACACGCATGCCGCTGAGCTCGACTATGAGGTCATTTACACATAGGTTAATGAGCTTAGGAGAGGACAACCCCCCCTGTCTCTCTCCGCACTCCAACCCATATGACTCTGAGAGACAGTTTGACCACCTAACACAATTAGTCTTATTCGAGTACCAGTATTGAAATATTTTCACTAATTCCGCTGGTATACCCCTGTCCTCCATCTTTCTCCAAAGCACTTCATACGAAACGAGATCGAAGGCTGTAGAGAGATTCAAAAAACTGGCTTACACCGGAGGACGACTCCGGTTCAGTGTAGTATTGGACAGTGTGCTTAACAGCCAGAATCGCGCTTTCAGTTGACAGTCCAGGTCTTAGACCTGGACTGTCAACTACATGACACATGACGCACAGTTCGGGTTTAGACCCGAACTGTGCGTCATGTATGTTTATGTACTTATCCAGACAAGACTCAAGCACACTATCCAACAGTTTTGCTACAGTTGTCGCGCCACTATAGTTTTCATCAAATCATCCGGTAAGTATCATCGTGGCCTGGAGATTTACCTCTACGCATACTATTTATCACTTTTTTAAGTTGCTTCGCTGTAAATTTAAGTAAACGTTCATCGCCCGCCACGGCGGGCCCACCATCTAGCATTTTGGTCGAAGGACCCAGAGGAGAGCGTACTTTAAAATGCTCCATGAATATATACATTGAGTTTTACCTCAAAATATGATTTTTCACCCCAAAAAAAGTCGTTTCCCAGCAATATTTTTTGCGTAATGTTACTTAGTTTGATGTACAGAATGCTTGGTTGACGGCTTCGTGATGAGGTTGTTTACACCATAAATATGTTTACCTATATATTTTTTGCATTATTGAATTTAGAACACAAATAAATGTTAATTTAATAATTTTGTAAATATTAGTTTTAAATAATCATGTTTATCTATGATATTCTATTTATAAACACAATTTGAATATTCAAAAAATATTTATGCCGTAAAGACGCACATTGCATTGCCGAAATTAAAAAAAAAACATTCACCTCCGAATAAAGGCATTGAGAAAAAAAGCGCGGGAAAAGTTCAACTTGGCGGACGCGTCCTTTTTGAATTTAAGATAAATTATTTTGTAATACGGTAATATAGGATCAGTAGTCTTAGTTTTAGTGCTCTATCTTCTTTCAATTTATAATTTTGTAGTTTTTTTTTTCTTTTCTTCGGTAGTGGTAAGTTTTTATTTATTTTTTTGTTGAAACCGTTTAATGAACGACCCGCCAGACCCGGGGGACTTTGTTCCCCCGGCAGGCAATTTTGTTACTGTAAGCAATGAGTCTGGCATGGATACTGATGGGTCGTCCTCGGCTCGTCACCGGAAAAGAAGCCGCGTACATGTGTGCAAGCACTGTAACAAACGCCGTCGCACCCGAAATAACCGTGGTTCCGAGTCGTCGGGTTGTGATTGCACGGATCCTCCAAGTCCTACAACAACTTTAACAGAACCTATTTGCTCTGTAATACCAACCATTGCTGCTGATATTCATGCTCCATCCGTAGCTGTTCCCACGCAAATCGGTCGTAAAGCATATGACAAAACCGACAGTGCACCCTACATTATTCATTTACAGAAGAAAACTATTTCCCCTGATGATGGTACTATATTGCACCCAATCACATTTGGTAAGTTCCTTAAACACAACGCCTTTCAAAATATTATAAATGGTAGCGTCAAAAAAATTGGGCGCAATAAAATTTCCCTCTCATTTTCCAATTTTCTGGATGCAAATTCTTTTATTTCACATAGTAGTCTGGAAACATATAATTACAAAGCTTTTATACCCACTTTTAATGTTACAAGAATGGGTCTAGTGCGTGGTGTTCCTGCAGAATGGTCTCCAGAGGAAGTTATTGATACTATTACAGTTCCAATTGGTTGCGGTCCAATTCTTAAAGTCAGACGCCTTAATTTTAAATCCGTTGTTGATGGTACAACCATTTGGAAGCCATCCCAATCCATAGTTGTTACTTTTGATGGACAGGTTCTACCTAAAAGAATTTTTATGTGCTATAATGCATTACCTGTTGATTTATATATTTTCCCTACTGTACAATGCTTCAATTGCTGTCGTTTTGGGCACACTAAACTTCAGTGCAGATCTAAACCTCGGTGTTATAAATGTGGTCAAGGCCATACTGGAGATAGCTGTGAAAGGGAAATTGAAAATGCATCTTGCTGTCTGTGTTCTGGGTTTCACTATGCCATTAATAAATCTTGTCCTGAATTCTCTCGACAAAAACAGATTAAATCATACATGGCACATAGCTCAGTTTCTTATGCTGAAGCAGCAAAAGTATATCCCCCAGTAACTAAATCATATGCTGACACACTTTTATCTTCACCTACTAAAAACTTTGCAGATACTCCATCAATCTCTTCACCTAATAGAATGCAGGCTTCAAGTAGTTATAAAAAGACTGTCTTCCTGAAACCACGCTCCCCACCCAAATCTATACAAGGTTATAATCAAGAGGCCCATAATGCTATAATTAATGATTTTAAAATTCCCCAGCCATCTAATGGTTGTGCTTTTTCTAATAATCAAAATAATGATAAAAATGATGTAAACTTTTCTATAAATGATTTTCTCTCAGCATTACACAATCTTCTTTCTCAGTTCAACATCTCACCGTCCAACGTTGCCTCAACTTTCAATGTACCTCAATCCATTCATAATGGACAACACATCCAATATAATCCAGTGGAACTGCCGCAGTCTAGTAAACAAAAAGAGTGATGTTATATACCTTTTAAACAAATATGAGCCATTTGTCTTTGCTTTAGCAGAGACTTGGCTCAAATCAAATCATATTTTTAAAATTAATGGTTATTTAACCATTAGGGAGGATAGATCTGATGGGTATGGTGGTGTAGCTATACTTATCAAGAACTCTTTTCCTTTCTCTATTGTTTCATTACCTCCTCATAGTGAGGAAATTTCTATTGTAGCTATTAAGGTGCACCAAACTTGTTTTGTTTCTATTTACATTCCTCATCCTTCTTCTTCTATTCTTCAAGAGATGAATAATCTCTTTTCTTTTCTCCCAAAGCCTTTCTTAATATTGGGGGACTTTAATTGCCATCACCAATCATGGGGTTGTTCTGTTTCTAATTGTCATGGAGAGGAATTACTAGATATAATAGACTCACACAACTTATGCATCTTGAACTCAGGAGCTGCTACTCGCCGTTCAGATCCCAACCAAAATCAAAGTGCAATTGACCTTTCTATCTGTACTCCAAACTTAGCCTCTTCATTAACTTGGCATACTCTAACCTCCACTCATGGTAGTGACCATTTCCCAATAGTTATTTCTTACCCTCTTTCCAAATCAAAGGCATCATCAAGGAGATCTAACTTAAAACATAAATTACCTAATAGAAATAATAATGACTGGGACAAATTTAGAAGCATTGTTGACAGTAAGCTTTGCTCCTTGCCTGTAATTTCTGATGGCAATGAAAACAGCTGTGCTGAAGCTTTAGCACTTTTGTTAATCGAAACTGCAGATGTAGTTTTTCCTGTAAAAAATAACAATAATAGTAAAATTCCCTCGCCTCCATGGTGGGACTCTGAGTGTACAGAATTAGTTAACAAACGTAAAGAGGCGGAATACAATTATAACCTTAATATGTCTGATATTAATTTTGAAACTGTTACTAACATAATTAACGAAACATATAAACTTTTTAAAAAGAAAAAATTTGAATCTTGGCGTAATTTCTGCTCATCAATTTCACCGAACACTCACCCAACGATTGTCTGGCGTAATATCCGTAGATTTAGATCCATTTATAAGAACCCTTCCCCTATACCTGATTCTTTAGCTACCGATTTTTTAGGTAATTTAGCGCCGCCTTGGGTTCCTGAGGCTATTAACCTTAACCTGTCCTTACCAATACTGTCAATAACCAATGGATCCCCTAACCAAGACACCCATACGACTCTAGATGGCCCATTCACTCTTAGTGAATTAAATGGTGTTATTCATAAAACTAAGGATTCTGCACCAGGCAGTGATGGCATCCCATATTCCTTTTTTGCTAATTTAAATGAAGACGTCCTCAGTTATTATTTACATCTTATCAATTCTATTATGATCACTGGAAACATTCCTGTTGAATGGAAACGTCAAATGGTGTTGCCATTCCTTAAACCAAATAGAATCCCATCTGACACTTCTTCATACCGTCCCATAGTTTTATCTTCAGTTCTGATGAAATTAGCTGAACACTTAATTAAAAATCGTCTAGAATGGTTTGTTGAAAGTAAGGGTCTTTTGGCAGAATCACAATATGGCTTTAGAAAAGGTAGAAGTACCAATGACTGTCTAGGCATTTTAACATCGGATATTCGGATTTCATTTTCTAATAATCAATCCACGGTAGCGGTTTTCCTCGACATTAATTCAGCTTACGATAATGTTGTATTATCGGTTTTACAAAATAAATTAAGAGCCTTACGGGTTCCATTGAATTTGTCGAATTTTATTATTAATATCCTGACTGAACGCTCTATTAGTATGTTAATTGGAGATCAAGAGGTATCTCACCTTGTGTGGAAAGGCCTCCCACAGGGTTCTGTGCTCAGTCCCCTTCTATACAATATTTATACTTTTGATTTAGACTCGTCTCTAGCTGACCATGTTAGGGTTCTTCAATATGCCGACGATTTGTTGTTATATTCCTCAAGCCAATCCGTCGAACAGGCTAGCCAGGCAATCAATTCCGCTTTATCTCATTTGGAGTCATGGTTACATCTTAACGGCTTGGATATATCCACGTCTAAAAGCGCGGCCGTTTTATTCACCCGAAAGAGAAATATTCCCACAATAAATCTCTTTTATAAGGAAACTCCTATCCCGATTAGAGATAATTTCAGATATCTAGGTGTAATACTTGACTGCAAATTAAGTAGTGTTCCTCACTGTGATTATATTGTTAACAAATGTGAAAATCACCTAAACATGCTTAGATGCCTGTCTGGTGTATGGTGGGGTGCGCACCCCTTTTCATTGAAACTTATTTATAACGCAATCATCAGAAGCACTCTGGATTATGGAATGTTTCTACTGGAACCTGGTAGCGTTATGGCTTTTAAAAAGTTGGATCGCATCCAATCCAAAGCTCTACGCATTGTTTCGGGTGCCATGAAGTCCAGTCCCATTAATGCACTCCAAATTGAATGTGGAGAAGCACCTTTACATCTGAGACGTCAATTCCTGTCTGACAAATATTTGTTCCGGATTCTTCAGTCATCGACTCATCCTCTCATTCCTAAACTAGACTCTTTAGTGTTACAAATAGAATCCTCAGACTACTGGACCCATAAACGTGCTCCCTGTCTAGTTATAAGCTATAAAAAATTTCTTTCACTTTCTTCTCCTATTTACCGTTCCAATAAACTTCCCATGTTTAACTGTAGTTATGAAAGTTTACTGTTCAGCCCCACCCTAAATTTTACCTGTGTTAAAAAATCAGACCCTGACAGAAATTCATGTTTTAATTTTTTCTTGGCTGATCACTTAGAGTATCATCATGTATTTACGGATGCTGCCAAGCTTTCTCCTACGGGTTGTGTTGGGATAGGTACGTATCACTCTCAATACAACATCGTCCAAAAAATAAAACTGCCTCCGGAAACTTCTGTTTTTACGGGGGAATGTTTCGGCATTTTAAAAGCATTAGAATATTCTCGCGTTTTTAAACTCAAAAAAACTATAATTTTTACAGATTCTCAAAGTGCTCTTCTAGCCATCAATAAATCCCCTTTCGAACATAAATCACAGTTTCCTATCATTTATTTAATAAGAGAATTTGCGTTCAGAACCATCTCTGAGGGTAATTCAATACACTTTGCGTGGATTCCGGCCCATGCTGGAATCCACGGCAATGAAGTGGCGGATACACTCGCCGGTGAAGCGGTGCAGTGTGGAGACTTGGTCCCCTATGTAAATTTTAGCACTGATCTTGTGACTCTACCAAAAACTTTTCTTCGGGACACTTGGAAGATAGCTTGGGATATCAGTAGCAAATCGAAGGGCTGTTATTTTTCATTAATTCAACCTGACGTTCCGGAAAAACCGTGGTTTGGTAGGGCTGAGTTTGGTAAGATGGAGACCTCCATTCTTATACGGATGAGACTGGGTCATGTTTGCACTCCAGCCCATCTTGCCAAACTACATATCATTGACGACCCCACTTGTTCGTGTGGCACAGATGTAGGCGACATAAATCACATCTTTTTCTCATGTCCCCTACATGACCATTCTTCCTTTCATAATAACCTTTTAAATCTCCGCATACCTTTTCCTACCTCTATACTTTGTTTACTTTGTACAAATAGTTTTCCTGTATATAAATGTATAGTCTCATTCATTATTCTGAATAATATAAAATTGTAATTTTTCATCATTGTAATTTGCTCATTTGTACCTTCTCATTCATCTCTCAATTTAATGATCCTATATTTCTGTCCTATTCTAAATCCCGTTGAATTATTATTTTTGTTTCCAGTTTCCCTACCTTTGTTTTCCTCATAGTACATAATAAAATAAACAAAACTCAAACGTGACATTGGCTAATGCACAAACCGTGCGAAGCCACAAAAAAAAAAAAAAAAAAAAAAAAGGCATTGAACCGATTTGAACTTCGTTTGGAACCACGAACGCACACGTATGAAATACATTGCATGTTGAACTCGTAGTGCGATAAGAACTCGTTTTCGGGGAAGTGTATTGAAAAATAATTTCCCGAATATTTTTTTTACCCGTGGTAAAAAAAAATAAACGATCTGAAGCGGGGTGCTCAGGATTTTCGAGCTTGCATTGCTCGTTCTGGCATCCTTTGGTTCTAATTGTTCTTTTGCCCGTTTTCACTAACACTATAATTTTTCTAATGGGACAAGCCCGCCACACTATTCCCAAACAACTGTTACTCCTGAAAGCCAGAATCAACAGTGGCGACCACCAGAAAAGCGCCGAGACAATGAAGCTCGACGAGTCTCAGAGAATGAATTTAACTGTCTTGGTGGAGGAGAAGGAAAAAAAAACACTATAATTATGACACCTAAACGGTTTATCGTGCTTTCCGAAACAAGGAGGGCGTCGGTGGGGTTGCGTTATGTAATGAACTTATTATAGATACCTAATCAATAGTATATTGTAATACAAGGGGCTAAAATGACCCATTATGTCGGACAGACAAACGGACAGACATATGGACAGACAGACGAATAGACAGACGGACAGACAGAAGGTCAGACAGACGGACAGATAAACAGACAAACGGACAGACAGATGGTCAGACAGACAGACAATAGGTACTATCGAAACGAATTAAAATAAAGAGGTTATTCTATGAAGTTGAAGTTGTTCTTGTCATCGTGTGGCTGTTGGACCGATTGCCTTAGTCATAAAAAGCGACTTTATGTCGCCTACGCACGACATAATGGCGAACTTTAGAGCATGAGAAATTAAAAAATATTAAAATAACCCGTGACATATTTTTTGTTGTTTTATTTTTGTTTTTTTTTTCCTCCTATGATTGAGGATAAAAATAACACAATCTACTGAATCGGTTGGCACAGCGATTAATTAACACAATTATTGCGATAAAAGTTGCATTAATTATTTATCATCACAAGAAACCCATTATTGTAATACCTTAACAACTTGAACGATAAGACAAACATAAAAAGAATTAAATAAATACGTAGGTAGGTAGGTACCTATACCTAGTCGTCTACTAGATATAGGTACCTACTTACGTAAGATCCCAAAACACTTTTATTTCCGCGAATGAAGCTGAATCCTAGACTACATGAACAAATATTTCATAAGAGTTTTTTTTCTCCAGTGAAATTCAACCGGAAGATGCTGAGTTGTCACCACAAAATATAGTAACCGTTCCCCCCAATTGTCGGCCTGGCCAGCAGTGGATCAATGGTGCCTGTCGCGATATTTGGAGAAGCGGTACGAAGAATGTCATCACAGCTCCCAACAACTGTCCGTCAGGCCAAGAATTCATCAATGGCCAATGCCGCGAAGTGTGGAGGTGTGTATTAACCTTTTACATATTTTACCCGAAATTTGCTCAAAGCTGATGATAGTTTTACCATCTAATCGAGTACTTAAATATTTAACTGGCAACCTAACTGTCTTCTAACCAGATGATGATGATAAAGATATATTATGTTGATTATAAAATATGATAAATAAACAAAAACATAAAATTTCAACTAATAAAAAAAATAGTGTGTTCCACATTTTTTTTTAATTAGTTGTAGCCTGCTCCTTCTTCCTTCGAAATGCGAAAAAACATCGCATGCTTATTTATTTGCTGGAAATCTGGAATGAAGCCTTTAAAATTAAGTACTTTTTCTTTTTCAGAATGCAGATTAATGAGTTGAACATCGGCTTCAGAGGTGGAGAAGTATTCGATGCCAACAGAAATGTCATAAGTGTACCAAACCAATGTCCTGCAGGCTACAGGCCTGATGCTCTTGGAAACTGCCGCCCAATTTTTTTTGATTAATTAAACAATAAAAATGAAAGTAAATCCTACTCGAATAACATTTGTTTTTATTTGTCGCCATAACGTCAACATATTTTTTAAGTACCGAACCTTCCATCATCACCTGTCATGACTGTCGATATGCTCCCTTTGATGTCATTACTTGCGGTAGCGTCAAGGGTCGGGCTACCTCCTTCCCACACTAAGGAATATGCAAGAAATTCAAAACTTTTTATTCAGGACGCTGTTACGTTTTCGATGAACTCAAATTTAGGTATCTTAAGTCACACATTAAACAACTCTGAGAGTTCGATTTTATATTTCACTAATATAATGTTTTATTGTAATTGATTTCTGAACATTACTTGGACCTTTGAAAATGCATTTGGTAGTTCTGTTACTTCGTGCCGTCGAACAGTGTGTTATTTTGCCTTAGTTGCGGACATGCCAGTTTTATGTATTTTTTTGGAAATTGTTAACTAAATAAAACACCTATTATAACTCCGCCAGCTCTAACTACTATTGTAAAAATAAGAAAATCGAGAAACATCCAAAAAAACCATATACAACACAATATTTTTTCATAATATTTTGTTTTCGGATATGGTTTTTACACTAAAATTTTTAAGTTATGATAGGAATTCACTAGTACGAATAACTATTTTTTTTTAAACTTATCCTTCTCACCCATGTGGGTTTTTTTTTTCTATGACTTAATAATTATTTTTTACTGGCTCTCAATGGTCGCGTTTTCTTTAAAAGTCTAATTGTTGATTACTGTAGTGACTATTGCCACACAAAACAAACCCAGGATATCGGATGTTTTGAATTTTAATATGAGAGGTTTTCTTTTTGAGGGATTAAAAAAAAATGGTTTCCAAAAACTCTCTAGATGGCGTTGAACTGTCTGCGTTACTTGCTGCCAAAGCCAAAACGCTAGGAAAAAAACATTGCGTCACGTCACATACGCTCGTTGACTGACACTTTCGTTTGCTTAAGCTTCCGAATATAACCTAGTTTTCTCGCGCTTTGATGAAATCATTTTTTTTACGTTCCTTTCAGTAACTTACTAAGTTCAGCGCCATCTATCCAGCGACTAGGGAAAAGCTAAAAAGAAAATCAGTCATTGTGGGTTAGGGTTGTCAATCAAACCTGTGTGCAACATACAATACTGTTAGGAAGAAATGAGGTTTTACGAAGTATAATAATGAGGTTGTACGCAGCACAAAAGTCTTGTTGGGAATATTGCTCCGATTTATTATTAATCCTATTTTCATGATTCCTAAATTTCAATATTCCGAACGTTCATACTTACTATTCTCAAAATACCGAATTTCAATAGTCCGAGTCCGACTTAATGATAATCGAAACATAAAAATACGAATCCAATTTTTTTTTCATTTTCTTTTACCTACATGTTGAGAATTACGCCGCAGGGGGCTTCTAACAGTGGGCGAATTTTTCAAAATTTTGGCGATGGGACGCACCGTTTTCAAGATATAAGCAAATTTAGAACCTGCTACGACTCCATGACGCGCGTTCGCTACGGCCGCATTTTACATTACACACACCCACTTTCTATCACAAAGTCGTCGTCACTCGCCTTCAGCCTACCCTCCTCATGCCAGCTAGCAAGACTTTTACGTCAATTTTAGCAGATTATTCGAAGTATTGAAAATCAGAATGTTTTTCGGACTATTCCATCGATTTGATTCTTCGGACATATGAAAATCGGACAGCAAAAAATTCGTATTTACGACTTTCAGAATTATGAATTCCGGGATTTTAAATAATAGACATTATAATTCTTCGGTATTATAAAATTCGGACTTTTGATAATCGGAATATCGAAATTCGGAATAATTTATTTCGGAATGTTTGGGTGTTCCCGAAATAGACATCCATGACGAAAAGTGGCCGAATTTTCGTCGGCGCCAGCTTGGATTTTGGTTATGATCATACATCCGATACCTGCGACCCCAAAAACCATAAAAATGACACCCATGACAAAAAGTTGTCAAATTTTTATCAGCGCCACCTTGGATTTCTGTTTTTATCCATATTCGTCATACATTTATACAAACCGGTTAAAATCATAACTCTCCTCCCGCCCATCCACTTCCAAACCTCACCGCCGACAGCTTGACCTTATCTATCCAAATCCTAACCTTACTTAGAGCTGCTTAACCCCAATCATCCATCTTGCAACCTTGTCAACAACTGCTTAACCTTACCCATCCAAATCCCGATCTTACCCAATATAATTTCCAAATTACATTCTAATAATAAAAGTATGAACCTCGCGAAGTTCTATTTCTGCTTTTTTTATTTCAGTCTGAAAAGTATCAACTCCTTCCAATTACGTTTTTCGACGACGACGGTACTCACAAGCATGCACACTACAATATTTTCTAGTAATTTTATCGTATTTATTTTTTGCTAGAGAGAGATACACCCGTCCTTCCGAGCGCTTCTGAGCGCGGAATGATGAACCGCGTGTGCAAAATGTATGAAGAAATCGCCAAATGTTTTTATTTTAACTAATAATTGGAAAATAGTTGATTTTGACTCAAAAAAATTAGCTGAACCTATAAAGGACTATATATACCGTAATTTACTATAATTTTGAAGATAAATTATGTTGTAAATATACCTAAAATGGTACCTATTTTGACCCCACTTTTTTAAATTTTCTGCGATTATTGTGATGGGAAAAACGTATTTGTGCGAACATTTTATATGACAATATACAATTTTTCTGATGCCAATCTGATCTATATATTATCTTTAAATTTAGACCATGATATCTTCAGATTTGCTTATACATTAAGGTGGATGTGGATGCATAGATGATCTCACTGCCATTTTGTCGCTAGATGGAGACACATCCATAATTTCGAAATTTTCAATTTTTACACCTAACATAGAAATGTTTAATAGACAACTTTATTATATGCGACACCTAGGGCATTAACTTGATTTTTTTTAGATAATTACTGTGCTTGTTAACTGGTATCATACAAAGATTAGAAAATAATAAAGATCAGATTAGCCGCTTGAATTTACTTTTTACACACACATGCAAAGTAAATAGTAGTAACTTTCGACACCACTAGATGTCGTTTTGTTCAAACATGGAAATTAAAATGAACCAGATAGCGTTAATTTAAAGAAAGAAAACCACATTATTTATAAGATGAATGTCCTTACATTGTAGCAAAAACTAAAAACAAATATTTATTTATTTATTAAGCATACTATATATTACTAGAGGTTAAATTGTTATGTTCCCAATCTATTTCTTATTAATATAATTATTGGTCTATCCATACTTTTGTTTCTAGGCTCGATATCCGATACCTTTTCACCATAACAAATTATTCAGATATATTATTTTGGGTAATAAAGGTATATTGTACCTAAAAATAGGTTGTTGTAATGTGACTGAACCTAAACAGTAGACTGTCGACCAAAAGTCCATAGGCAATCTTACAAAGCAATAGCTTGACGTTTAGTTTGACTTACGACCTTCTACTTTCAAGAAAATAGACATTGTCGTCTACAAGTAATAGTAGTTCATAATTTCAACGTCTTAATATGAGTCAAGATGGCTTAGCGATTAGGCGCGTGCAGATAGATCTATGAGTGAAACAGCAAGGGCTTGTCCAGAAAGGGCGAATCACGCGCGAGTCGAGGGTCTGGCGTTATGCACGCGATTTACGCGCGTATTTTGAATTCGCGCGATGCTTGTGGACGCGATGTATTCGTGCCTAGTATCTCAATAGCGCGCGAATGAATTCGCGCGAAACGTTTCGCGACGAATTCGCTTCTTCTGGACAAGGTCTAAGTCGTGAGTTCAAATCTCACGTTGTTACTATTAGACTTTTTGTAAGTTTTTACTCGATTGGAAGTAATGGGACAGAAATATTATATTCTTTATCTTGTTCGCTTTGTGCACACATTTCGTAAAGTTAGGAAGGTAGATCATAGAAAAATAAGTCGAGAATTTAGATTTCTGTGAGGTAGACATGAGTTTTATAAATATTTAACTTGATCGGAATGAACGTAGTTGTTGGTTTTGGAATTTTATAAATAAAAAATAAAACGAATAAATGTTTTTGTTATCATTCAGCACGACTTTTTTTATTTCCACCTTCCAACACCGAAAAGATAATACACAATCACATAAATAGTTAAATAATTATACTATAGTTTTTTTTTACTAATATTTAACTTCTTACAAATCCATTATAAAAAAACAAAACACCTGACATTTTTTTGCATAAAACAAAATAATAATTATACTAAACTAATATCACCAAGAAACAAAAACCCACACATCGTAAACGGGATTCGAACTCAGATCTCTTTGGTCGTAATCCCACTGCTTAACCCAAACAGCTACCAACACTTGATAAATAAATGTGATTTTTTGCTATCCAATGGTAAGAACAGGTCGTCACACAAATAAGATCATACGTTTGCTGCGTGTATTACAAAAGAGACGGAAACATATTTTTATGTTTCGTGAAGTGTGACGTGACGACATGCGATTGGGCGAACTCTGTGGCTCTGGTGTGCGTACTGTGTAGAGACCGCTTACACATACAGACGCACGGACGCTCGACTGTGCGTTCACAGCAATACAATATACAATGCTTAGCTTAGCGTGCCTGTGCACTTATGAACGCTTACTGTACCTAACCTGTAAATAAATTGTGACGTGTACTAAATAAATGAAAGATTATTCACTTGCTTTTTATTGTACCTTACTATAAATTATATTACTATTACTATATTTATCTATGGTTAATATTTTCATACAAATATCGTTTTATTTACTCTCACTACATTTACCTAAATATTTTCTGGTTGGATTCGAACCATCGACTCGTACCACCGTACAAAGATAACATACCTTTTTAAATATTTTGATATTTACAATTACCTATGATTCTGAATTTAGTATTAGAAAGAATTATGGATGTAGATTACATCACGTGTGATAACATCACACGTAACTGTATATAACGGCACATGTGGTAGCTAGCTAACCACCGTAACCGACCACGCCGCCGTGACGTACCGCGAACGCGACCCCCCTGTAACATCACCGACCGACCCTTGCTCGACGAGCCAGCCCGCGCCGCTGAGCATGTAGCTTTAAATTCCCCAAATAATAATCCGACCCAGCCACCCTTGCTGCCCTCAGGGGGTGCCCTTAGTGTCGCTCATTTAATGAAATCCATAGTTTATAAGCCCTGGCTGGGGGCCTTAAAGTAATTTTTGGCCACCACAGGATAGTCCGGTTAAGCAGTTTGACAACCTTAACGTGTTGTGTCTGCGAGTGGTCCCACCTAAAAAAAAAAAAAAAAAAAAAAAAAAAAAAAAAAAAAAAAAAAAAAAAAAAAACTAGCTAACCATAACATTTATGTTTATGATATATATCATCAAAGTGGTTTGTCTGTGTATTCATTTATCTTGCTGGTTTCACATGAATTAAATATGATTCAATCAATAGATGTAAATAGTACCTACGTTTCACCTTTGCATAGGTAGTTAGGAAAAAAGAGGTAAGTTTGCCAACGCTGGTCGACTGATTTAGGTATACCCTAAGTTTACATGAACTTCTATTCTCTGATTTTATTCAACCCAAACCAATGAATTAGAACCTAACCGTGTCAGAAAATGTATTATCTACGTACATACAGTAGAAAGATTTTTAAATATTTAGGTACCTACTACATATTTAAAGTAGTACAATAATTACATTAGTATTGTATAGACTCTGTGTGAACCAAAGGCAGATCGCAGATATTTTTTTTTTCACTTTCTAGCAGTGGCGAAGAGTGAAAACTGAGTCACGGGAAGCCGAGGAAAAAAATGAGAATAGGTAATTTTTTTTATTTTTCTTTTTTTTTCTATTTTTATGTTGACCTCATTTTTGTTATCAGTGACCCCAAAAACCACGAAAATGACACCCATGAAGAAAAAAACCGAAAATTTGCGTCGGCGCCATCTTGGATTTTCATTTTTACCTCATTTTCATTATCAGCGACCCGAAAAACCACATAAAGAATAAAATAGAGAGGAAGTACAATAAAAAAAAAAAAGAATGATTTCCGATTCTATACGAACATCAACAAGCGATAACGATATTTTCCCATCTCGCTCACGGGCACGCATGTTCTATTACTTTCTCTATGAATAACTCGGTTTGCGTTGGCTTACCAGATTCCTAATATCTGCGGGCTGGCTAGTGACGTCATGACGTTTATTTTGCATAGAAGCTGCCAAAAAGCCGATAGCGCCTGCGGGTTATTTTATAGCAATATGTTGTTGAAGAGCAATTTTTGTTGATTGAGTACGAGTAGGCGTTTCGTGATTCTTGTAAAAAAGTACTGATTGTGCCATTTTTCAATTTCGGTATTGAGTGGTTGTGTTCCAAACTTCTAAAGGGAAGCCGGTGGGAATCGAGTTATTAAGGGCCTGCGCCACTGCTTTCTAGCATTCTTTCTCATTCCCTAATAAAAAATATTTTATCAATCATAAAATTTAAAATCCACGGAAAAACCCTCGCGTTAGTGCTAACTTGCTAGAAACACAATTTTGGAAACGATTCGAAAGTTGTCAAGACAATCACGCATGGACTGACTGGAGCAATTTGGCAACAACGCGGGGTGCGTCTTGAATGGCAACGTCGCATCGCCGCGTCACTCGATGGTAACCTTGCCATCTATTATAAATGTTTACCGAACGTAAACTCGTGACACAACAGCACCGAACTCATTCTCGGTGGTTCCATAAATTTCTGTCAGATGGCGCGATTCAGGTCACTCACATGTAAAGATTTTTAGTTTTTTATTTGGTCTAATTCTCCTAGAAATACTGTTTTTTTATAAAATTTGGGCGATACGCGAACATAATACATTATAAATTCTCATTATACTTGCTTTTATTCTGCAGAAACCGTTTATTTACGGAGATTACAACTCCTGAAAAATGTATGGCGACGTCTATCTATGCATCCACCTTAAAATGGTACCTGAAAACACCTTTTTTTACCTTTTTTTGTAGGAAAATGTAAAAGCGTCCTTAAAAATGCGTTATATTGGCCCTTATAAACATTGTGGTACACTTGTTATTTTTCTAATACAACTTTTTTTACAAATTCAAAACGCATCGTTGCCGGTAGTGACATCAAATGTTATGTATACACTTACACAAACTTTTTTAATTGAAAACTACTTAAAGTTTGACTAAGATGATATAATATTGTTATTGCAATGTTTGCTTGAATAAAGCACATACATTTAGTAAAATGATTATAAATTAACACCCAGGATTAACACTCACAGGATTTAACAGGACATTAACACCCACAGGATTGGGCCAGTTGGGAATCGGCTCTGCGAAATTACTTCTACGCAGAAAAAGTGGGTTGGTATTTGATGAAAACTCACTACGTTCCTGAAAGTACATAACGTTAAGTTCTTCCTATACATATTCGAGGGCCTTCTCAATAGTGTCGGGACGCATGCACCGAATGCGGGATCCTAATGGTTCCTTTAATCCTCTTACAAAAGCCTGCATAGTAACTTTCCTATACAGCGTACGTTTCGCTTCCACTGTAGTAAAAATTTGCACGTCATGCTCCCCAGACACCCCATCATCTATTTTGCTGTTTATAAATTCATATAACAATTGTACCCAATGTGTACCGAATTAGTACATACTTCAAAAAATAAGTACCTTAACGGATTAACAGGTACAGGCAACTGAATTATGAGTTGCTGTAGAGCATCTCCCCAGCAACCCCCAAGTAAAATTTTAATAATTTTACTTAGACACTTACTTATTAGGCAAACAAGTGTTTGATAAAAATTGTACCCTTATTTTTACCACTGGATGTGCTGTGCTAGCTATGGCTACATACAACGTTTATTTTGAATTTTGATTATAAGCGCCTGAGAAAAATAAATAGCAAAATGTATTGCGTGCGTTTCGGTGTCGCGACCACGGAATTAAAAAAATTGTGATGGTGATTGTGTGGGTGATGGTGATTGTGAAAGTGACGGTGATTGTGATGGTGATAGCGATGGTGATTACGATGATAATCATTGTGATCACGATGATGGTGATGGTGATTGTGATGGTGAGAGAGTTTGTGATTGTGATAGTGATAGTGATGGTGATTGTGATAGTAATTGTAATTGTGATGGTGGTTGTGACAGTGATGGTGATTGTGATAATGATGGTGATGGTAATTGTGATGATTATGAAATTTGGCTCATAGATAGTTTATAACTTGGATTAACAGGTAGGATAGGTACTATTTATCCCTTTAGTATGATCCAGTGGGACAGTAACTGAACTTCACGCGGGCGAAAACGCGGGCAACAGCTAGTATATATATATTTATCTATATAAATAAAAACAAAAGGCTTGACTGACTGACTGACTGATTCATCAACGCCCAGCCCAAACCCTTGGACCTAGAAAGCTGAAATTTTGCACAGAGGTTCCCTTTATAATGTAGACAAGGGATAAGGAAAGATTTTTAGGAATTCAACCCCTAAGGGAGTTAAATATTGGATGAATTTTTGTGTGGAAAATCGAAAGTTGTAAGTTACGATCTTCAAATTTTGTATTTAGGCTGATAATTAAAAATTATTTTATACGTGTTTCAGCGTTTTTCATAATTCCAGCCCCGAAGGGTTAAAAACGAGGATGAATTTGTGTACGGAAAATCGTCAGTTTTAAAGTTAGGCTCTTCAAATTTTGTGTTCAGGCTGATGATTAAAAATTAATTTACACGTGTCTCAGCGTTTTTCATAATATAACCTCCGAAGGGTTTAACAGGGGAATGAATTTGTGTATGGAAA
This sequence comes from Xestia sexstrigata, assembly GCA_941918905.2. Taxonomy (NCBI): domain Eukaryota; kingdom Metazoa; phylum Arthropoda; class Insecta; order Lepidoptera; family Noctuidae; genus Xestia; species Xestia sexstrigata. The sequence goes on along the minus strand of OW799207.2, from coordinate 12,345,889 downwards.
GTCCTTAATTATCGAAGTAAAAATCACTCAATTATCTAGGCTTATGGTTGGAAGCTAATGCAACGGTGTTGTTAGAATTTCAACCCATAAGGGGGTGAAAGATGAAAAGGTGGCTTTGTTTGCTCACAACACATTGAATGCTCAATGTGAAATGCAGTTTACGTAGTACTAAACAGAGATGAAGTTACCAAATTTCGAATTAAGGTACCTAATTATATTATTATGTTGTATTTTATTGTTTACCCTGTTTTTGTTTTTATAATGATGTAGAATTACATTTAGCATTAAGCACAAACCTTAGTGGTTTAAAAATGCTATGCAAAAAAAAAATGTAATAATTTTTAACTGTAGTGTAAATAAATGAAAAAATGAAAAAAAAAATGTTTATAATTAAAGTTCTTTATTTTTTAAGTTAAAATCATGGGTGTAAACAGACTCTTTACGAAGCCGTCACCCAATCATTCTGAACATCAAACTAAGTAACCCTTTTTTTTTTGTTTTTGTGGTGAAAAATCAGACTTTCTCGGTGGGACTCACTCAATGTTACGCACTTAAAATATAGTGCTGATGGATGGATTGAATAGTACGAGGGTCGTGAAGGTGTTTATGTAAAAATCATATGTTAAAAACATATGAAAAAAACTTGTGAAAAAGTTAACTAGAAGGTTCCCAGGTATGGGGAGAACAAGTATCTTTCGGCTTCGTTAAGAGTCTTTTCACACCCTGTATCGAAGTGGGTCATTCGCTAAACGAAAAACCCAAACTCCATAGAAACTTGGGCCTGGCGTTACAGGGCCAAAATTTTGCCATAATTAGAGCATTTTGGAAGGTTTCACGAGCCCAATTTATTTTCACGTCTCCCAGCCATGGCCAAATTGGTAAAATCAGACATTAGGTTATTTTACTATTTTAGTTATAATAATAATAATAATAAAACGTTTATTTCAGATAACTAAGATCCAAATTGTTAGTAGTACAATAACTTATAACTAGTGTTAGTAAAACAAACTTAATCTACTCTCCCCCTGCCTGACCCATGAATCGATGTATTGTGATATAGTTTCTAATTAGCTTATTAAAGAGTTACTTATTGTTGGATTTCTTCTAAATGTGATCTCATGTAATAGCTACGTAGTTTGAAAATGACCTTTTTAATTAATAGAGATATTTTAACGAAATTGGTGCCAAAAGGTAGGTCTATATTTAAAACCAATAGCACAAAACGATTTACTTAGATAACTTCATTAGTTTAGGAAATATAGTATAAAATTTAAAGTGATTCATCAAGATTAGATTTTTAAAATATGATTCGCGGCTGAAAGACATGTAGTTACAAATTATAATAATTAAAATCAACATTCATCAATTAGACAATTTAGACACGTGTGTTAAAAAAGTCATGAAGACGGTTTGTTTTTATATTACTTCACTTTCCATCGTTAAGAAACTGACAGGACCGGACACCGGACTGGCTGCAGACACCGGATTTTGACAGATATTTCAGTACCTACCTACATTATTTGTCGATTTTCGATGTCCGGAGTCCGATGCAGGACGGTTAAAAACTGCGGTTAAGACTGGGAAAAAGACCTTACATACTAGGAAATGAGCGATTTTTTTTTAACCTCAAAAAACGTCTTCATGCCTTTTTTTATGGTTCAAAGTTTTCGAGTCAGCGCCTCTGCTCTAAAATATTAGTGGTTAAAGTTAAAGTTGCCGCTTTTATGTATAAAATCCAAACACCTTTTTCAACCGACTTCCAAAAAGAGGAGGTTCTCAATTCGACTGAATTTTGTTTTTGTTTGTTACCTCAGAACTTTCGACTGGGTGAACCGATTTTGATGATTTTTTTTTTATTTAAAAGCTGATGCTTCCCGTGTGGTCCAATTTGGCGAAGATCTGATTCTGATCTTCGGCGATATACAATGGAACTGAAACACTTCCCTCCGCGCACTCGCTCGGGTTGGATGCGATCTATTTCGCTGTTGATTTTAATTACGATTTTCGTGTTCCGTGATCGATTCCCAGCTCGTAAGTTGTTACTAGTTGTGTGCTATTGTGCTAAGTGCTGGTATCGTAAGTTTTTCTAGTGTTTTTACGTCTGTTTTACGGGTATTTTAGTTTATTTCGTTTACTTTCGGTGAGTACATTTACTTTCTTTGGTGTGTGGGTACCTCTAAATAATTTTATCGTCCGTTAATTCTGTTACTTTGCTTACGTTCTAATAGTTTGTTTGAATTTCATAATTTATAATATGTTGTCCATTAATGATGACCCGCCTGACCGTGGCAGAGATGCATTCCATACACCCGGGTCGCCGACGACCTCCGCTAGCTCAACAAAACGTTTGTTTCGCGAAATGTCTCCTTCGTACATCTCGCCCGAGGATAGGTCAAAACGGCTACACACATCCAACTCAATTGAGAAGCCTTCGCCAATATTAAACGTCAGTACTGCGAGCAATGACAACTATTGCGATTTAGTTTCATCGGCGTCTGCATATCTCTCAAAAATTAACGACCTTGTTAATGATCAAGGGTCCCGCATTAATGTCGCAAATAAATCAGCTATCATGGACATGACTCAGCGCGTAACGGCCATTGTTTCTTTGTTAGCCATAAAATCATCCTCCAACGAAACCAAATTAGCCAATGCGAAACGCGAATTGGATAAAATTAAATTAAATCCTAATACTAACGTCAATACTAGTGATTATAACAAATCTTCGTATGCGGATTCTTTGAAACTTCGTCTACCTAAAGTTGGGCCAGCTGTTGAGTCGCGCGCCCCCCTTCCGTGCGTCGTCGCCTACCCTACCGCTGAGCGGTTAGCCGATTACTCGTCATCGTCCGCGACTAAACAAGCGCTTATGAAAGCGATTAAGCCTAGTGATGACGGATTTCAAATAGTAGGCGTTAAGAAAACCGCGAAATCTGGCGTTGTATTACGTGTCGCTAATGACAACCAAATAAAAAAGTTGCAATCGGTCGATGCTATTAGGTCCGCCGGCTTAAGACTTGAAAAACCGAAAGGCCGAAGGCCTCGTATATTAGTTAAGGACGTCCCATCCTCAATGGAAGACAATGCTTTTTTGCACGCGCGATACCGTCAAAACATTAAAGACGAGCTAATAAATGAGGATGATTTTATTAAGTCAACTAAAATTATTCGTAGGCGTTCCTTAGATAACGGTCGCAAGTGGATAGGCGTTGAAATCGAGTCCACAGTTCGTAAACATTTAGTGTCCACCAAAGATAAATTATTTATTGATTGGGCGACTTGCCGTTTCATCGATGATGTCGAAGTAGTTCGTTGTTTACATTGCCAAAAGTTTGGTCACGTTAAGAAACACTGCGTTAATAAATCACCTACCTGTGCTAACTGCTCCGAAGCACATGAAACAAATAACTGCCCGCACAAGGATAATTAAAATTTTATACCGACTTGCGTGGCGTGTAAACGTTTTAAAAAACCGTTTGACCATCGTTGCGGGTCTCCCGAGTGTACCACGTACAAACTTAAGCTCGAACAGTTAATCCTCAACACCAACTACTAAAATAATGGATAGTTTAACTATAGGACAATTAAATCTCCACAACGATAGGGTGGCGACCTCTGAATTAGACAAATTAATTATCGATTATAACTTAGACATAGTACTTGTTCAAGAACAATACCAGAACGCTCGCTTACGTCACAAAGTAGTTCAGCTGGACAGCACAGCACGAGCCGGAATTTACGTGGCGCGTTCTTCTAACTTTACAGTAACGTCTTTGCGTAACCTCATGACGCCCCACTGTGCCGTTGCGGAAGTCTCATCAGCTTCTTTTAAAGTTTACGTTGTGAGCTGTTACTTTCAATACTCAGACCCTGTTGCTCCTCATATACATAACCTCCGTCATGTCTTACAGTCACTCGCGGGCTGTAAAGTTATCGTTGGCACTGATGTTAACGCGTCATCGTCTCTGTGGTATGGCAAGGTTAGGTCTACGGATTTCGACCGACGTTGTGCTGTTGAAGATTTTATAGCTGAAATGAACCTATCAATTCATAATACCCCAGATGCACCACCTACTTTTTGCAGCCCAATGGGCGAATCTTGTATTGACGTCACACTTTCTAGTGCAGACGCACGCTTGGATAGGTGGCGTGTCCTACCAGATGCGTCTTGTAGTGATCATCGCCTGATCGTGTACGAATTTGTTCCGGTGTCTTCACAAGATCCATCTCATATCACTGGTAATTTTAGATATAAAAGTAAAGGCGCGAATTGGGAATTCTTTAGCTCGCTTTTTGCGTGTCACGCCAAAGACTTCACTCGTGATGGGCTGTCAGCTGAAGAAAGTGCTGAAATTATGTCAGACACCTTCACTTACTGTGCTGACATCGCCATTGGTCGCGCATCTATGACCAACATCCATAGATGTGATTGGTGGTGTGACTACTTAATTGAACAACGTAAAAGCTATCGCCGAGCGCGTAGGCATTTAAACAAGCTTAAAAAACAAAAGGTCACCGGAGACCCACTCAACTTTGCTTTAAATGCGTTTAGAGTTGCCAAGTCCCGCTACAGAGCATCGGTGGAAAAATCCAAGGGTAATTTACTGCGAAAAATAGTAGAAAAATTAGATAAAGAAGGTCCGTGGTCTCCTTTGTATCACGAATTCAAAGCTAATCGATCAGTCGACCTGGCGTTTGTCCAGAACATTAAAGTCAATAATAAACACACCACCGGTATTGAGGAAACAACCGAAGTTCTATTAAATAGTCTGATACCTGATGATTCGCCGGTAAATGACAATGACTACCATCAACAGATCAGAGCTTGGGCTGCTGTACCACCTGAATCACCAGCGTCAGACCTTCCATCCATTGACGAATTCATTAATGTTGTCAGGAAACTGCCTCTTAACAAATCATCAGGTGAAGATAAAATATCTAATCGGATGATAATAGAAGCGTGTAAAACAGCGGGCGACGCCATTCTATCTGTTTTCAACCGATGTATTGCGGACGGCGTTTTCCCTCGCGTATGGCGACGTGGCTTTATACGAATAATTCCAAGAAGTGGTGATAAGCCACCGGACGACCCTAAGTCGTACAGGCCCATAACCCTACTGCCATCTTTAGGAAAACTCCTGGAGCGCCTTATCGTTCCACGTTTGCTGCCAGACGGGCCAAAGTTTCATAACAACCAATTCGGTTTCACCGTGGGAAAATCTACCGTAGACGCGGCACTTTCTGTTAGAAAAATTGTTAATAACTCGGAACACAAGTACGTGGTTGGAATCTTTTTGATATTTCCGGGGCCTTTGATAACGCATGGTGGCCGATGCTACTACTTAAACTGAAGAATCGTGGCTGCTATAAAAACATATATAATCTTGTTTATTCTTACTTTTTAAATGGTTCCGCGAAACTCAAACTTGCTCATTACCTATTCTATGTCAAAGCCCCTTACCATGGGATGTCCTCAGGGTTCGGTAATCGCTCCGTATGTATGGAATTTAGGTTTTGATGATTTTCTCGCGATTCCCCTTCCTCCCGGCTGTTCATTAACCGGTTACGCGGACGACGGCCTGCTGCTCATTCAGTCGAGTACTCGGGCTGGTCTCGAGAATTTAGCTGACACTTGCCTACGGTTAATATCTCAGTGGGGCGATCGAAACCGTCTGACCTTTGCACCGCAAAAAACTTATCAACTAATTTTAAAAGGTAATCTTAAATCGTGGCCTAGTATTAAATTTAATAACGTTCCCGTGAAAAGAAAGCAATCCGTGTGCTACCTTGGTTTGGTCTTAGAGAGAAATTTTTCATTCATAGATCATATAAAAACTGTCGGTGAAAAAGCTAAAAAGAACTTTTATGCCTTAACGAGAATATCAAAATCTACGTGGGGTCTGTCATTTATAACTTTAAAGACCATTTATGGGGCTACTTATTTGGGGTGTATGTGCTACGGGGCACCTGTTTGGGCCGATAGGGCCACCATAGGAGCGGCACGACGTAAATTGCTTCAAAGCCAGCGTTTGGCTTTGATATTCTTATGCAAAGCGTATAGGACGGTTAGTACTGAAGCCTTACCGGTACTTGCAGGTGTACTTCCAGTTGATCTTGAAGTGCAGCGACGGGCTGCAATGTACTATAACGCACGTGAGCTCACGGACGCAGACTTTTTAACCCTACGTGACCGTGTTAAGATTGCTAGATTATTCAAACCTCAGACCGACGTCTGGGAGGAACTTTTGTCTGAATGGCAAGGTAGGTGGGATAATTCCATCAAGGGCCGACACCTCCACCAGTTCTTTCCATCCGTTCGTGAACGGCTGGCCAGGACATGGTTGGATGTTGATCACTGTGTTGCCCAATTTCTCACCGGTCATGGTAACTTTAAGAGTAAATTATTTTCCTTCAAGCTTGTTGACTCGCCTTTTTGTCAATGTTCCACATCTGACTGCGAATATGAACAATCAGCACATCACATTTTATGGGAGTGCAGTCTTTGGCAGAATGAACGCAACATTATGTTGGATAGTGTACAGGTTACATCCGGAGTTATTTACTATACAGACCTTGTGGAAACTAGAACAAATTTCCGTGCGTTCAAGCGTTTTTGCCATACCTATTATTGGAATCAAATATAACAGCTCACAACTTAGGACCCATTAATGTTAATATTTTTCCGTGGTGCTAGGCAACTGGGCCTATCCCAGTTGTAAACGTCCCTTTGTGCCTATTGGCCTTGTTTCGTTCTGTCTCCTGCTGAAATGGAGGGAAGTGGAAATTACGGTTTTTTCCTACTCCTCCACTATACTTTTCTGATTAATTTCGTTGCGGGATCCAAGACAGTTAAATTCATTCTCTGGGACTTCGTCGAGCTTCATTGTCTCGGCGCTTTTCTGGTGGTCGCCACTGTTGATTCTGGCTTTCAGGAGTTACAGTGGTTTGGGAACAGTGTGGCGGGCTTGTCCCAAAAAAAATACAATGGAACTCTTCAAAAAAAGACGGCAAATCTGCTGTGATTGCTGGAATCGCTTGGATGTTTATTGTTTATACAACATCATGACACCAACACACCCAGATTTCGACAGGTTTAGGTATGTTAAGTTCCATCTATTGGGGATAAGCCTATTACCATGACATGTATTATTTTTTTATTTGAAAGGATGTACTTCAAGGGTAGTTTGATGAGAGTTTGGTTAGGTTCTGATTATGAGATCCATGACAAAGTAGGTAACGGAACTCTTCAATTCTTAGGAGCAAATTAACAATTCTCGGCCGTGTCTTAAATTGCAATGCGCTTACGTTTGTTGATATTTAATGTAAAATAAATTCACACGGTGGAGGTGTGCCCCGCATGGGCGGAGCACCGCCGTGCCCTCGAAGCGGTAATTGGTGGCGGCGACCTCTCGCGTCCGGCCCTGGTGCAAGCCATGGTCCTGGAGCGAGACGGAATGGGTCGCCGTCACCTCCTTCTGCGAAGCAGTAATGCTAGAGAAGGAGGTGGCGGAACGTGAGAGGGAGAGAACCTCACAGCGTCCCAGCCGCCAAGATGGGGGAGCCGCGGGAGATGCCCCGGGCGTCGGGGGCCACGTGGTGGCCCCCGGCCACCGTAGGCGGGGGCCTGTGGACGGTGGGCTATGGGCTAGCTCGCCGTCCGTCCGTCTCATGACGACAGGCCGTGTCGACGGCGCGTTCGTGTTCCACGCGCGCCTCAAAGAGAGTCAGCAATAGGAAGGGGTCCGCAAGGACCGATGCCTGCCGGGATTGCGGGACTGTTCGAAAGAGATACCGTAACCCCGGAACACAAAGGGCGATGAAGGAACATGGATGGGTTTTAGTCAGTAAAAGTCTGACACTCCCTCTTGCTCCGCCCAGAGCGGGAGAAGTCATTTGATGATTTCCCATCCGTGATGTAAATTGTATCGAAAACTGTCAGTGTCATTCTTAGACAGCTTCACAATTTTGACACTTGAGGCGCTAGTTAGAATCTTGGCGTCGCCTATAACCTGCCTCTCTGATTAGCGTTTGTGGACTACGAGGAAGCCTTCGATCCTGGGCTGTACTGCAGTCTCTCCAACGGTGTCAAATCGACTATCGGTACATCGAGGTGTGGAAGTGTTTGTACAAAAATGCCAACATGTCAGTCCGACTTCAGGACCAAGCCTCGGAACCAATCCTGCTGCAGCAAGGTGTGAGACAGGGACAAGTCATATCTCTGAAACTGTTCACCGCTGCACTGGAGGATGTCTTCAAGGTTTTGGACTGGAGAAGGCTAGGCATCAACGGCAATGGCGAGTACATCACTCACCTTCGGTTTGCCGACGATATAGTGGTCATGGCTGAGACCATGGAGGACCTCAGTACAATGCTCGATGACCTCAGTAGAGCTTCCGGAAGAGTGGATCTTAAAATGAACATGGACAAAACCAAGGTCATGTTGAATGCCCATGTCACATCCACTCCTATCAAGATCGGAGACTCTACACTCATAACTCTACAAGTTGTAGACGATTATGTATACCTTGGACAAACGGCCTAGTTAGGTAGGTCTAACTTCGAGAAAGAGGTCCTTAGGACTTACCGCAGTGTCTCAAGACTAATGTCTATGGCCAGTGTGTGTTGCCAGTTATTACATAGCAAAGAGAACCAAGGTTATCGACGTAGCCCGAAGAATTGCCAAACTTAAGTGGCAGTGGGCAGGGCACATTGCTCGCAAAACGGATGGCCGATGGGGCCGAAAAGATCTGGAGTAGCGACCGCGAACCGGAAGACGTTGCGTTGGAAGGCCTCCCACTAGGTGGACCGATGACCTGGTGAAGGCTGCGGGAATCCGCTGGATGGGAGTCGCACGGGACCGGTCAATTTGGCGACACTTGGGGGAGGCCTATGTCCAGCACTGGACGTCTTGTGGCTGAAATGATGATGATGAAATGCTAGATTAGCATCGATAATAGTAAGAAACGTCGATAATTTTTATATCCTGACAACCCTAGGAATGTCAGTTTGACATAATATGTCGCAGAGATCAAGCCAAAGAGTATAGTAATATATATCAAGTTAATTAGTACTTATTAGTTCCATGGTATACTCACTCTATGGTGTCCTCTCTATTATTTAAGATATTATTATTCTACTTTTTGGTTCGAACTTCTACCTCTACGCTTTAATTAACGCTTGTCGCTTTGCCTTTGAGAAAGAAAGATAGTCTGGTGAATAAATATATACTGTACCTAGCAGTACATATTGTAAAATAAAGTAGTAGAGATATTAATTATAAGAGTTACTGGAATTATTATTGTAAAGAATAGTGAAATCAACCAGATAACTAAACACAAAGATGGATAGAGAGGACGGTGAAATGAGTGATGATAACGCAATGGTTATTGATGATGTAAAAGAACCAATTTCATACACTGAAGAGTGTACAGTGGTACGTAATAAATTCTTTACCTATCAAAATATTTGAGAAATAAGTATCAATTTGCTAAGTTTACTTGTTTTTATAAATTAAAAATTGTTTCTCTACAAAAAGTAATCAATAAAAATTTTGTTCATAAACATAATCATTGTTTTTGTTCTAGGTTTATAAAGCTGACAGAGCTGGCATAATAATTGAAAAATTAGAAAAAGTTGATGCTTCCAAAATAGAGGAAAGAGCAAAGAGGTTTGGTTTGAATCTTACTGGGAATAGAGTAATTACACAAAGACAAATTGATGAACTTTATTCCAATTTTGGAATTGAAAGTGGAAATGAGAGACACTTTCGTTTTGATGCAATCAATTTAAATGGAGTTGATGGGCTTACCACAAAAGAAATATTCCAATATTTAGAAGACTATAAACCATTATCTCTAGAATGGATTGATGAAGTTTCATGTAAGTAATTATTTTCTTGTCATTCAAAGACCTAAAAACATAAGCAGGAGCTGATAGGGTTTCATATTCTCAACTATAGGTACAGTAAAATGTACACTACTACTACAACTACAACAGCCCATAACGTCCACTGCTGGACATAAGCCTCTACCATGATAGGAGGAATTTGCCGTAATCTCCACGCTTGGCAGGCGGATTGGAGATCTCGGTGATGAAAGACTAACAGAAAACGCTGCTGCCCATTCTTCTCATTCTCAGTAAAATGTAATACAGTCATATCAATGTATGGTTGGAGTGTACGTAACGGGGCACAGAAAAAAAATAGCCAAAAAAGTTATTTTCGCAAATCGTTTATTTTCTCGATTCTATCGTCTCTTAAATAAAAGGCTAAAAGTGTCTTGGTGTTTTTTGTCTCCGACTAACCGTTTGTCGTAAAAACGATGTCGAAGTTATCATTTTTTGGCCGTAGGCCGACAAAGGAGGCCGACGGAGGCCCGGCACTTCGGGGACAGAAGTCAAAGTGTTATTTATAATATGCGACCGAAGCGAGCGCGCGTCATGGAATCGTAATGGTCAAAGTCAATATACCTGCGGTCAAGGTCAGTGATCTTAGGAGAATCGCGGATCTTGACTTGGAATTTTGACCTTGACCTCAAAGTCAATGACCCCCAAGGTCAATGCCATTGAGATGTCCCATGGTGTTCCCCCACCCTACTATAGTTGGTGCTAGTTAAGATGAGAATAGCGGTCATTGCCCTTTCCCTAATATCTCTTCGTACGAACCAAAACAAATAAACCATGTATCGTATTTCATTACAAAAAATGTTGAAGGACACGATAAATGACGGTTCCAGTCTTGAACAGGCTTATTTTTGGTTTTCAAAGTTAAGAAGCTTAATAAATGTAGGTGGGTCAATGACCGCTATTCTCATCTTAACTGTCATGAACTATACTCCCACATCCCACCGGGTCCCGAAGGTTTGATTAGACGATGGATCATGGTGATTTTTTTCTGTCTTTTTTCCTAGTGCTCCGTTTCATATCCACTGACCACATATTCAGAGGGGAGAATAGTTGGGATTTATCCCCCCCTGAAATTGACTGAAAATAAAAGAGATCTTAGACTACTGTACTTAAAGTAATTAAAAATGGGGGAAAATATAATGACCACTAAAAATAACTTTGTGACCACTAAAATATATCACCTAACATATCAATTGATCACCAAATTTAGTAAAATGAGCACCAAATCTTAATGAGGTGGTTGATGACAAACTAGTTTTGCCTAGGCCGACTTGGGGCACCGTAACACGGTTTTTTATAAACCATTCAGAAGTAGGAGCCCCGCAAAGCTGGGCTCCGTCAACTGGGTCTCCCTCGACTCGGATGCAAGAGCATAAGTTCAATTTCTGGTGGTCATTAACTAAAAATATAAATTTTTGGTTCTAATTTCATGATAAAATCATTTAGATCATTTACTAATTTTGGCAATCAAGTGTTTTTTTTACTGTTACATTTGGCTAAATCTGGTGGTTCAGTGATTACAGTGATTTTTACAAAGTTCACATGGTTGCTTTAATGTTGGTCCCTCCCGAACCAAAAGTTTGGATACATACTTGGCTGTGTAGGCTGGGGGGAAAAGGAAAAGTTTGGATACACACTGGGGTGTGATGAGAGGAAACTAATACTAGATTTGAAAAATCTTGTGTTTTTAAATTAATTGCTGTACCTTTTTTATTTTCAGGTAATGTTGTTTGTCAGGATCACATTTCTGCAGCATTAGCATTGTTGGTTCATTCTAGGGAAATAAAAGATCAGAACCTGAAACAAATGCTTGCTGATAAACCAAATCATCATTGGCGAGAAGGTATGCCACATCCTAAAAAAGACTTGATATTAATAAGATTTGCTACTAATGGAGACAAAAAAATCATTAAAAAGAAATCACAAAGTAAAAATATTGATGAGTACTATGATCAAAGCATGGATGCAGTAAGTAAGAACCCATGGGGTGATTTGTGTCAATCATGGGGAGTTTATGATCACCAGGAAGTTTTTCAGCGCAAGCCCAGATATAATGATGAAGATGATTTGGAAGAGCCAGATAAAGTTGTTAAAATAAAAAATAAAAGTTTAGCCAGTCGGCTAGGGAAAAGACATGCTGAAGAAAACATCAAACAATCTAAAGAAGCTGAAGAAAGTGATTCAGATTCAGAATGGAAAATCAAATCTAAGACTCCTAGAATGAGGATGCATGCAGATGATGAAGAATCTAAGCAAAAGAAAAAGTTAGCTTCCCATCACTCCAAACATACTGACGGATATTCAGCATTGTCAATTGAAGTAGACAATTCCAATAGTAATTATAATCGAAGGGAACACTCAAAACTATTTGAAAAGTTTATAAAGCATGCTAACAACAGAAAAAAATACAGTATACAGTCACGATTAGGTGAGAAAGTTGTCGCTTTGGAGGATAATGAGAGTGTTTCAAGTAATGATTTATCAGAAAATTCTGACAGTAATGTTATGAGTCGAGTGCATAAAGTAAATTCCACTAGTAGTGTGTGGTCTCGATTAGATATGAAACCTGGTGGTACTGAAAGTCCTAGTGACCAGAGTGACCTGCGGCAAATCTTAAAATCAAGAAAGCATAAGAAATCTGATGACCTACGAGATAAATTAGGTAAAGCGAAACAGAGTAATCTAAGAATTGAAATTGACAATAACTATGCACATGATTTATAGTGCATGTTTTAGCATAATTTATATAATAGTCTTAAGATTCCGCCTAAAGCGACCTTCACGCATCGGCTTCTCCAAATGAAAATATTTTTTAGCAATCTTATACATAAACATATTATGAATAGGTTGTCTGATGAAATTAAGTCAAGACTAAAGTTTGACAAGTGAGAGTCTTGATTGATTTTACTTGACAACCGTTTGTAATAAAATTATCTGAATTTTAATATACAATATAAAACAACAAAACAGAATAAGTGTACATACATAATATCAAATTACCTATTTATACCTGACTCTGTAGTTGTTTCACAACACACAACAGTTTCTTTTTACTTTCAATCAAAATTGATTTTCTTTTTTTGGATAGGGAAAAAAATTGTTTTATCATCTGCCTAGCCTTTTCTTATCTAATAGAAAAAAAATAGACTTTAATTCATTTCATGAGGCAAGCCATTTGCAGTAAGTAATTGTGTTTTTTCTAGTATTAAGATTTCTAAAAAAGTATTTTTCATTCATTCGGTAAACAGACAGTGAAGGGCAATCTTAAGCGGTATCTCAGAATATAAGTAGGTATATTATAATTTTACCAATAGTGTTTTAGCTAATTATATGTTAAGTGTCGTGTTTTTTTTTATTGAGCGTTTTCAAGTTATGTGTTAAAATTATATGAGTCATTAATGAACTGACTATCGAAATTATGCATAATGAATTATTATACTTATTACTTACATAAAAAGTTCTTTAAATCTGAAAGAATAAACTTTTGCAAAAAAGTACAACCAAAAGCAAAATTATTGTTTTTTTTTCTGCCATTTCGGACTTCTAGGTTATATAACGTATAACCATTAGTATTTTTATGAAGTCTGTTGTACTTATTTGCAAAAAAGTTTTTTTTTGTTGTGGTACCTACATTAGTGTAGCATCGACGATAGACTAATCTAATACGTATCTGTAGATTCTAACTCAAAAATCAGTCTGAAAAAAAGGTTAATGCCCGGACTCCACATAAGGGGCTGCCTGCATGAGCGAGCGAATCGCGGCGATTCAACGTAAAATATCGCCGCGATTCTCTCGCTCGTGGAGACGAAAAGAAGAGAGTATAGAAAAACGTGGCAAGGACGATAATATGAAGTCTGCCTCTAAGCGAGAAGAGCGAAGTGGAGAGATGTGCAGATCGACCAATTACAGGATGGACGAGAGACTATGTAGATTTCATTCGATGTGATATTTTGGTTTCCGCACGTCTCGTCTCCGCTCTGCTCGTCTCCTCTCCGCTTTGGGCCCGGATGGACGAGAGACTGTAGATTTCAATCGATGTGATATTTTGGTTTCCGCACGTCTCGCCTCCGCTTTGGGCCCGGATGGACGAGAGACTATGTAGATTTCAATCGATGTGATATTTTGGTTTCCGCACGTCTCGTCTCCGCTCTGCTCGTCTCCTCTCCGCTTTGGGCCCGGACTCCACGTCCGTACCTAAATGTTGGTTAACAATACATGTCATTGTATAGTCTTTACCTTACATGGAATTATTATTATGTATTATTTATGGTTGCAGCAATCACAGCTCATTTGCTATCATTTGAAGAGTTCCATTTTAACTATCTCTGAAGGTCTACATCAGATCTTCACCAAACTTGAACGGGGCTAGGAACCTATGATGTGTACTTTTCCAAAAAATCCTAACACGAATTCTTGTAATGAGTTGGTTTGATGTACACATCAACAAATGCGCGGAAGTAATTTGGAATTATCGCTGAACAATGTACAGTCAACAAAAGAGGGATGCAGGCAGGGCCGATGCCTGCTGGGGCTGCGTGACTGTTCGAAAGAAATACCGTGGCCCCGAAATACAAGGGCGATGAAGGAACATGGATGGGTTTTAGTCAGTAGAAGCCTGACACTCCCTCCTGGCTCCGCCCAGAGCGGGAGGAATGATTTGATTTCCCATCCGAAAAAAAAAAGGCTAGCAATCTTACTACTAATAAATGCGAAAGTTTGTGAGGATCGATTTTGTTATTCATGAACGGATTTGGATGAAATTGCAAACAGATTGATTATCCCTTTCGTATTTATATTAGTAGTAAGAATATTGCTAGCCTGCATACCTACCTAACTCTTTTATTGACTGTACATACAGAAATTCAGGCGAATTGATAACCTCCTCTTGAAAGTCGGTAGCATAACCCTCGAATTTATGGCCAGCACCCAGCTCCAAAGTCCCGGGTACAACAATAAATGTTAATATTTAAGAGGGAACCTGCCTGAGGGGGCCTGCGAGAAATTTGAAAAATAGGGTCCTTGAAGAAACCATTGTCGTCGCGCAGCGCCAAGCCTAGTAAGAGAGCGATAGGGACAGCTGCAAGCCTGCAACTTAAACCGATTATATCACAAGTTTTGAGGAGATCGACGTTTCGTATTTCATTTTTTCTCTTCGGGAAATTGAGCCGAAACTTAACATTCCAGGTTACTAATCAATTTCTTTTATGTAAAAAACCTTTTTTAATTTGTCTGGTAGTCCTTTAATCACGGGGTAAAAATGGGGTGCTTTTTGTCATTTTTGGAGGGTTAAAATTTTCTAGTTGCTGAAAAGGAAATGACAGGGACGTGTCTACCTTTTATTTTATTTTTTCGGATGGGAAATCATCAAATTACTTCTCCCGCTCTGGGCGGAGCAGGCCATCCCAACCATGTTCCTTCATCACCCTTTGTGTTCCGGGGCCACGGTATCTCTTTCGAACAGTCCCGCAACCCCGGCAGGCATCGGTCCTTGCGAGAGTCAGCAAAAAGGAAGGGGTCCCTTCCTTTTTGCTGACTCTCTTTGAGGCGCACGTGGAACACGAACGCACCGTCGACACGGCCTGTCGTCATGAGACGGACGGACGGCGAGCTAGCCCATAACCCACCATCGACAGGCCCGCGCCTACGGTGGCCCGGGGCGTCTCCCGCGGCGGCTGGGACGTGAGGTTCTATCCCTCTCAGGTTCCGCCACCTCCTTCGCTAGCATGACTACTTCGCAGAAGGAGGTGATGCTTCCCATTCCCTCTCGCTCCGTACCATGGATTGAACCAGGGCCGGACGCGAGAGGTCGCCGCCGCCGATCGCCGCTAGGAAGACACGGCGGTGCTCCGCTCAAGCGGGGCAAACCTCCACAGTGTGCACCGCGTCCTCCGGTCGATCCTCGCATTGGTAACAAGGCGTTTCCTCCCGCCCGATTCGGTGTAGGAACCTCCCGAAACAACCGTGTCCGGTGAGGACCTGCGTCAGGCGGAAGGTGGGGAGCGCCGTGGCGCCTCTCAAGCTACTCCTCAAAGAGGGGCTTATCGCCACTACTGTGGCGTGCCCTGGACGTGTCTACCTCAGACCTTTATTTTATGAATACAAAATGATTGCTCTAGAGAGGCATTATTCAGGAAGAAAAAGGAAAATACATTTTTATGAAGAGTATGGTATTTTCTGAAAAAGGGGACCACGGGTATTTTAGTGCCTATGGTCCCTTCAGGGTCTACGAGAGGGACCATGGGTAAAAACCCGAATCGCGCCAGCCCCTTCTTTGCGTGTCGATAGACTCGAATAATACGCGACCAGTATGTTGCCACCTGCAAAGCTCTGTCGTTAGCTTCGTATAAATCCTGGAAGGTACAGGTGGCTGTGCAAGACGGGCAGTAGGTGGGGCATATCCTATAGAAGGGCTCCACACTGACATTGTCTTTGGGACGGGTCGATGATACCCCATTTGGCCAGATTACTTCTACAGCGGCCAACCTATAATTTTGTTTTTTGTCCCAAGAACAAATATACATAACTACAAATTATTTGTTTGTTTTTTTCCTTTTCTTGTGCTGTAAGAACGTCTTGCCAAATTTCATGAGTGTAGGTCAAGGTCAACGGGAAGTATCCCATTAGATTTTCATTTAGGTACTGGCAGGGACTGTCAAAACATTTGGCTTAGAAACCCTTATCATCTTTCGATTGCGTCGACTTCGAAATATGTTTTTTTTTTTTACAGTTCCAAGGGAATATATATCTAAGTATTCTGCTGACAGGATACAGCGATGTTATTAATACATTTTGCGCTAAACGTATTTAGGGACTTCCGGTGCAAGTTGGACTGTTTAAATTAACAGATTTATACGGTCTGACTTGCACCGGAAGTCCCTAAATACGTTTAGCGCCAATGATATTCTAATAAACAGATATGATATATACACCTACAAATCGACCGAGAAAAGTGTTTTGCGCGGCAGCGGCAGCTCACATACACGTAGTGACGCAGAATAAAGGCAAAACGACCCAATTGGGCCGCTTTCGAGTCTTCACGATTGCGCGCACACAACATATCTGTTTACTAGAATATCATTGTTTAGCACCAAATTTATTAATAACATCGCATCGATGTTGGTGAAACCTAAATGAATGCTTTATTATAATAAAAGCGCATTCTTGGTTTTCAAATGCTCAGCTCAGTGGGGCTGTGCCCTGAGTTGGCATATTATTATTATATTTAGGCATTAATTTAGGTGACGTTTAGTGTCAGTGAAAACAGGCATAGTTTGACTGTTTTACTTAATTCGAGAATTGGATTTTCATCAAATAAAAATCATTTTTAGTGGGACTCCATTTTATTACTTTTGTGCGATTTCTTGTGCACTTAGTTTAGATTCAGTAGTAGTATTGTTGTGCTTGTTAATAAAATAAAAAAATCGTGATGTTAGTTTAAACAAGCTGGTAAGTAATATAAATGATTTAAAGTAGTAAAAACACCTCCAATACATAATAATTTACCTCAATTTACATTGCCGCAGATCGGAATGGAAGCAAATTATAATATTTCGTGAACTAAGCTAATTCTGTAACGTACAAACTAGATATAGGCCAAAAAACAGGTTGTGAGAGGAGAATTAATATTCTTAAGCAGTGTCGAGAAATCCCGTAACTACACTTTTCTCGAGCACAGTCGCGCCAAGTCGCGCTTTCGTTCCATTCCGTTACGGGGTAGGGTAAATTGAGCCCTACGCTGTATACGGAGTGGAAGAGACACCATTCGGAGAAATAGAAACAGACCAGACATAGAAATTTTCATAGGTAATTTAAAAAAATCAGTTGTTCCATACATTCTGACCGCGTCGGTCGGTAGGAAACGACTGTTTTTTTTAATAACCGATGAAACATTTTTTTGTGGAGGGTTACGTGGTAACCATTTTCGCGTCCCTTCCACCCCGACTTGTAACAAAAAAAGACCAAAATAAAACGATCAAGAAATGTGCAAGACTAGTTATTAATAAATCTAATTATGTAGAAATAATATTCGATTGTTTCAATAAAATTATCGAATGTCATTTAATGTATTAGCAACAAAGATAAAAATAATTTAATAATTCGGAAGACGAGTATTCGAATTGACTATAAAACAGTAAATTTATATTTAACTTATATAGGTATCAATTATCGGAATAACATTAATTACTACTATTTGGATTAGTAAAATGTGTGTCAATTAGTTATTGCTATTATTGTTAAGCCTCGTGATGATGCATTATGATTTACAAATTCCTAAGGACAACAATTTACAAAGATTTAGTCAAGCGCAATAAGCTTAAAAAGTGGAACGAAGGTTTTAATAACAATGGCTGAAGCCGTTATTATTGACATTTGACACTACGCTTTCCAAACGTGGAATTTTATCGGTATTGTCGAGATAAATAAAAACGACTAAAGTATTCAAAAAATAAAAGGCCCGTTTTGACATTTGTTAGCGTAATAGTAATAAAGTTCAATGTCCGATTTATTCTATGAATGAGTACCTTAAAGATTCAGGTTGACATTACCTATTATAATTATTTCACCCGCGTAGTTCCCGTTCCCGTGGGAGTACGGGGATAAAATATGGCCTATGTTACTCAGGGCGAATGTAGCTTTTTAATGGTGAAAGATGTTTTGAAATCGGCGCAGTAGTTTTTGAGTTTATTCATTACAAACATACACACAAAAATACAAATCATTCCTCTTTATAAAATTATTATTAATTATTATAGTTTACTTAGATGTGAAAAATGATTGACGTTCATTTAACTGACATTTCTTTTGTTGACTTTCATAATATTATTACATACCAATTACGTTAAATTCATGTATTCATATAAATGTATTCTTAAATTTTGCATGCTAGTTTTAGCGAATTGTGTGAGCAACTGTAATAAAACTCGACCATCTATTTATATACTACAATTCTAGCAAATAAATTTCATTTCATGTCAATTTACTATGGATTTGACGGCTGTCAAAACGGACTTCTTAGATTTCGTCGACTTTAATGAAAATAAAATAACCTTGTTGTCCTTGCCATAAGGAACTAATACTAAACTTAACTAACCCATGAAAATCTGATCACTGAACTTCGTTTCACTCTTGAGCATTTATTGACCTAAGCCCCGATCACGACCTCGGGCAAGCGACATGAGACTTGTCGCGTGAAATTGTGGCTTATGCTCAGGCGTTCAAAAGGTTAATACGTTTTGTAATCACAGAGTAAGTGCTGCAAGGATCTTTTAGCGTTTGGATGACATAATGTCATTGACATTGATAGGGAAACGGTGATTCATAGACAGAGTATTCTATAGATTAGCTGTTGGCGAATACTCGTAGGAGATAAAGTCTGTGACAGTCACAAGTACACTAGTAGTGTAGTCCGGTTATACGATAAATCAAATAGCAAGAAATGCTTCGATTTTAAGATATACAATAATTCATGCCTTTAGTCTGGTAACATTTATGAAATTGTATTGAATAAACAAGATGATAGTCGATAGATCCGATTCTTACAAAACTCCAAAAGATCCCGGCATTACTGTAATTATCATTTATATTGTATGTATTGGATTGTGTCAAAGTACTTATGAATGTCTTTAAGTTAAGAAATAGATAATAAATATATTTTAATTAGTGTCAGAATTTCATTGAACCCTTTGTAAAATAAAAATGATACCTGACATTAGTATAATTTGTTAATGAGTAAGTATAATACTGACAATTTTTTATTTGCTTTGTAACTAACACTAAGGGCCTTTTTCCTATCATGCGGATTCTACGTCCGCATTCTAGTTTTGCACGTACCTACTGATTGTCATACTGCGACACGTCCGCAGGACGCGCGGAGGTGGCAGCACTGTCGCGCGCGCTAATATGCGCATGCGGCTGAGGCGCAAACTAGCGTGGCAGAATAAAGGCCCTACAATACATATGTATTGTTAAAACATTAGTTAAGTACACGATGTTATTATAATGTTAATTATGAAATTATACAATGCTAAACTTAACGAAAAAAATATAATATCATTATTCACCTGTTTCAGTGCTAAAAACATTTTTATTTTTTCAAAACATCTAAATTAATACAATATATTATTTAGGCACGTGTTAATAATTATTATGCTCGCAGCTCATATAATTGGTGGTTATTGCAATAAATGTTTTAATATAATGATTATGCAAATTCCAGTTTATAGCTGGCACAACTAAAGACAGTCAACAGATCAATTCTAGTTTAATAATAATTTTTAAACACTAGCTCGAGAAGTAGCTCTCAATGCAACGCTTTTTTACCCGACTACGGTTAAGCCAAAAGGAAGGGTTATGATTTGGTCAGTGTATTGAACACGGGTGCTTTTTACTTTGCATTCTGCAATAGTGCAGGAAAGTACGATATATAGAATAAATGACTATATTCTATTTAGTTATGTGGTGTGGATGATAAATAAACTTATAAATATTTTCCTGTGTTTTGAAAATCGTGGTGTGTGTGATATGCTTGAGGATTTGTCACTGCACTCTTGGTTTCATTTAGCAATTCTGCCTCGATGGCAATAACAGACTTTGCACACTTGCATAAAAATGTACTATCCTAGATTTACATGTCTAATGCTGGCACGCAATTTCCACATTTCAATATTTGAAATAATTAAAAACTTGTTCTTACTGTTTGAACAGTAAGAACAAGTTTTTAAGTTTGATATAAATTAAACAAAAATCCGTCCCAATGATCTCAATTTGTATAAATAATAAAGTATGAAATAGTGGAATGTTTCAGTCTTACTTATAAGTACGTTCTGTACGCTATGCGCCATAGCGTATAAATAATAGTATTAAGGCGCCTACAAACTATAACGACCGCGTGGGTTTTTGCTTATCACAACAAATTCAATGTGTCGACGACTAATTGATGGCCGGTATACGCGCGGTCAGGGACGGCGGCTGCGGTTCAGTAGCCCTTTTATGGGTTTTATTCAGAAACGCTGTAAAGTTGAGTCAGAATACGTTTAAACATCGAAAACGTATGGCTAAGCAGACGTTAATCATCACATAGCTTTAAGCAGCGTTTGTGAATAGACCCCTAAACGTCTAACAAAATATTAATTATTTTTAATACCACAAATGGTACAATTTTGATAAAATATAATTTAAAAACTATGTGTCAGAACTCGCGATAATATCATTTAACTCTTTTTTCTTTGTCTTTCTCTTCTTTGCGGTCACTTGAATCGTCTTTTTTCTTAGCAATTAATGTGTGCTTGGCTTTCTTAAATTGTTTTTTAACTTTGTCCTTCACTTTACTTTTTTTGGGCGTTGGTATTACTTCTACTGATTTCATAGATGAACTATTTGACTCACTATTTCTTTGCGCTGAAATGAAAAAAATAAGATAGGTAAATACATAGAACATTCATAATTCCATAATAATATTGTAACTGCTGGCATAACTCTGTCAGTATGATCTCTTTTCACGGCTAAAGATCAACGCACACTTTTAAGCACTGCACGGTTATTTGGTGCATTCACCTTTCACCATGCTTAATTAATTTGGTCGTAACAATCAAAAGTATAACAAATTCCAGTAAATTCTATCAGCATTATTTACCTCTCTTGCTGGCGATGGAAGCGGCAATAGCAAGGTCTTCTTGGCGCTCTCGACGGCGTTCTGCATCAAGCTGCTGTACTAACTCGTCACGCATGCGAACTATTTCAACAAGACGAAGTACCAGCTTTTCCTCCCGGGCCTGTAATTATAAACCATTATTTATATGTTAAGCTGGGTACATAACTGGCGAATCAGCAGATAATATAATAATAATAAATAAATATCGCTGGACATTAACACACATAATATTATTGAGAGTCGATCGAGATCATTTATATAGTAAAGTTAAAGTAGGTATAAGTTATTCCAAATCATTCATTTCCACTTGACTTTAGGCACACAAAAAAAATGCTGTTATGTCTCAGTAAAGGGAATGCGCCAACCAAGGTAATCTGCCAAAATTCGAATTATTTGCATTCGATTTCTGGCTTATGCAGAAGCTTTTTAAAAAACTTAATAATAAAGTTTTATTTCCCTTCGACATTGAGGTCACAATTTTCAAAATTTACTTGAAAAAAATGGACGACGCGAGGTCCGTGCATCGTACACGTATGGCCATATTTTAAATGATACCGAATGCAACACGATATAAAGCTCACATGTTAATGTTTAATTGTAAGTAGAGGCCGAGTGGAGTCGACATCATGTCTGTGTAATGACTAACGTGCGAAGACCACGTGGGTCATGTAATATGCAAATTATATTGTTTTTAGGGTTCCGTACCCAAAGGGTAAAAACGGTACCCTATTACTCCACAGTCCGTCTGTCTATCTGTCACCAGGCTGTATCTCATGAACCATGATAGCTAGGCAGTTGAAATTTTCACAGATGATGTATTTCTGTTGCCGCTATAACAACAAATTAAACAAACTAAAAACAGAACAAAATAAATATTTAAGTGGGGCTCCCATACAACAAACGTGATTTTTTGATGGTAAGGAACCCTTCGTGCGCGAGTCCGACTCGCACTTGGCCGGTTTTTTTTATATAAAATTCCGGTACTTATTAATTTGGATGATTTTTAGCGTTAGACCCGGTAGGTGGCGCTGTTGTGGGCAACCAGAAAAGTACAAGACAGCGTCTGGCAAATAAGCTGTATCTCGATTCGACCATAGATGGCCGCCAGTGTTTTATAGGGTACGAATATTCATTCTAATTGCACAATACTTATTATATTGACCGTAGAAATAAGCTAGTATTTTCGTTCCTTACCTTATCAGCATCGATGCGGTTAACAGCAGGCCGTGACTGGATGATGCGAATTTCATGTTCAATGTCAGCTTGTTCCTGTTCCAACCGTTGTTGTCGCCGTCTGAAATATTGTGTATGCGTTCAACAATGACTATCGTACAATATCCAAATGATTAATTGATACTGATCTCTATGCAGCTCGTTTCGCGTAAACTGTCCAATTGATTATAATAATCATAGACAGAGTTGAATGAGTTTAAGTACTAGTATAAAATTGAACACGTGTTACGTACATGTACATCAATTCAGTTTGTTTTCTGAACAAGTCATTTTTCTCATTGACTAGTTCACACAGCTGAATGACTAAATCTTCGACTTCCTCTTGAGGTACCGTGTCAGCTTCATCGCCTGTAATACATAAGTGATTTAGTGATCAAACTAGATTTAAAAAAATCTTCGAGGTCAAAGTTGTTATAAGAAATAGGCTACTTAAACCCTAGCCACAATAAGAAGCAAGAATGGGTGCTCAAAAAGAAAAATGTGCTGGCATATGTTTACCCTCACACTTGTCGCGAATCATTCGTTCGATTAGCACGCCCTGCCGCTCGAGGCCGAGCTGCTGCGTCTCCAACAGATCCAGCTGCACATGCAGGTCTTCGGGCGACATCTGCAGTTTCACCTCGCGCCGCTCCGGTAGGGGCAGCCCCGGCGCAGGACCCTTTGCCTTCCGCCCGCCTGCTGTACATCAAATATTCACTGATATTGCTGCCCACAAGCACTACCGAACTATAGAACCCAGGATCTCCACTACTCTAGGATCTACACCACTAACACTTCTGTGATTACAGGCGCGTTGTTATGTTATTTGGCTAATTATGCTGCACTATAGGAATATACATATATATATATTATATATATATATATATATATATATATATATAGGGTGGCTAAGACACTTAATACTGCGCATACCACATAACGTTGCCAGTTTGTATACAAAAATTCGATCCAATATATCCAGTAGTTTAGTCACAGGACATTATTTTTCTTTTTCAGCATTTTCTACATGATGTATTTTTGATTAATAGGCTAGCACCTACAGGTGTACGACCACCGCATCGGTATAAACACTGAATACATGTTGCCAACTCGCTATTTCAAAATCTCTTGCCAAATTAGTTCCTTAAATTTTATTTCCAGATGCGAATTAGTGCAAATTATACTTATTATTAGTGAACCAATATTTATAAATGTGTATAATATGTTCTATTGCGTTAACAGATTTATACTATTTAGTTTGCTTGTTTGAAGAAATGTTTTTTTTTTAACTTTCGCTGATAGGATTTATTTGATAGTTTAAAAATAGTCCTATGAATATAGTCATCATATAGTCGTCGCCACCTTGTATGATAATATGTATCAAAATCATAAATAACATTGTGATCACAATTAATAATTTAGCTAACAAATAAGTTTTTTTTTAACGTGATAACGTCTTATATTCGATGAACACCAGCTACACGCACGAAAAAGTGCACAAATCCTGCGATCAACGCCTAGCCCAAACCCTTGGACCTAGAAAATTTACACAGTGGTTCCTTTTATAATGTAGACAAGGAATAAGGAAGGATTTTCGAAATTCAACCCCTAAACGAGTTAAAATGAAAGTTTGTATGAAAGTCCGTCATTTTAAAATTAGTATCTTAAAATTTTGTGTTTAGGCTGACGATTGAAAATGAATTTATACGAGTCTCAGCGTTTTTGATAATTTCACCCCCAAAGGGTTAAAAAGGGGGATGAAAGTTTGTATGAAAGTCCGTCAGTTTTAAAGTTATGATCTTAATATTTTGTGTTTAGGCTGACGATTAAAAATTAATTTATAGTTGTCTCAGCGTTTTTAATAATTCCACCGCCCAAGTGTTAAAAAAGGGGATGAAGTTGTCTATGGAAAGTCCTTCATTTTCGAAGTAAAAATCACAAAATTTAATATCTAGGCGTATGGTTGTAAGCTAACGCAACGGTGTTGTTAGAATTTCAATGCTTATGGGATTGAAAAGGGGCATGAAATTTTGTTTTTAAGTTAAAATCACTAATATCATGAAAAACAACGTTATCACGTAAAATTATCGTCCGTAAACCGACTTTACAGATAACCATTTTTTTTACTTTGTTATGTGATTGAAATGGTCAGAAACTCTGAACCTGAAGTCTACTGTTTAGTTGACAAGCTTTAATTATTATTTCCCACCTTCAGAATTGATGCTCTTCCCACCAGTTGTGTTGATACCTTTCTCCAAGGAGCCTCCGCCACCCGACACCGTCGACAGACTGTCTGGAGGTGTCGGCGCGGCCCGCCGCTTCTTAAGAGTGGGTGTGGACTTACCGATTGATTTCTGTTAGGAAAAAAATATCGATTATTAAACTCAAACTCAAACTCAAAGCATTTATTTCAATTAGACCACTATGGCACTTTTGAATGTCAAAAATACAAAAAAGAAAATCAAAGCTATACAGTCCCAGTCACAAGGCATAATAACTTGAGAAAGTACTGTAGTTGCCCATTCCCTAGCGTAGATCTCTATGGAGAAGAACGGGCAAGAAACTCCATGGACACTCTTTTAAAATCAAAATAATGTTACAAAATCTTGGTTACATCTTTAATTTTGAGATTATACATATATGTGAGAACGATGTAGAAAGACGTGCACACTAAGAGCGTCCAGAGTAAAAGATTAGATCAACAATTTACGATTAGTAATTAAAATGAACCTTGGCAGCTAAGAGATGACCAGTCCCAACTGACAGCGCCCGTTCACAAACATGACGCATGTACCGGCGCCATTCAACTCAACCATATTGAAGGGAACTAAATGACCCGACACACCCGCCACCATCAGCGAGACATTTAAGTGAGCATGACATTCTCTCAGCCACCAAGGCATATTCAAGTCAATGAAAGATAAATAAATGTAAATGGTGGCTGAACAGTACAAAGTACTCACACATGTGCATTATTTTAGCAAAGTTAAAATCACACATGTAAAATACACTGCATCGTAAACCTAGAAGCGGTATCATAAAAGCCACTTGCAAGCACCTTGAAATGTTTGAGATGTTTTCAAGATGCGAGCAAGTATCTTGAAAACATCTTCAAGTCATCTGAGTTCTGTTAAACCAGAAGCAGATTTAAATGTAACACGTACTTGGTCAGAGTTAATGGTTGAGTTGTACGAGCTAAAGGAGGATATGCTCGCGACGTCGTCCATGGAAGTAGCAGCATGTTCCAGCCGCGGCGCCTCTGATATCGAGATGACCGGCGGCGGCGGCGGCGCTTTGGCCTTTTTCCTTCGGGGCGTGCTTCCGGGGAGATTCGGGGTACTTGTTGCCATTGAAGACTTATACATAGAGCTGGAAACACATAATATTGAAAGTAGCAAGTTAATAATAATGAAATACTTGTAAAAATGTCCACAAGTTCCACATTTCATTATTCTTACTTACCTCTTACTGTGTGTTTCATCTTCGTCTGACGACGGCTCTTCGCCATCGGACCAGAATGGATTTACGGCGATAAGCCTTTTACTGTAATACGAACAAATAATTGTGTTACTAAATAATTTTATTTTAGTTTGTTAAGTAAGTAAAACCACGTTTAAAAATGCTGAAAGTCACTATTCCATGCGGACGCAGTTGCGGGCACAGCTATAGTATTATTTAATGTATTATGTAGTAGAAACTCTACGATAATAATCCATGCTAAGTGCTTATACAAACGCGGGTGGCGTGACTTTGAGATTGTGCTATTGCATTATACATATTGTCAAGAAGAAGCACCGCATGACTGAATCAAATTACAATTCAAATATTTATGTATGGAAAATGTACCCACTGCATGTTTATAAACGTAAATAGCCGTATATTACAAGTTTACGACTGCAGTGTGAGCCGAACAACGAGGTAACGTTTGATATAACGTTGGTACTCGATACGGCGATACCCACTTATTGTTCTTTTGTTATATTATCCACTAGCTTCTGCCAGCGGCTTCGCCCGCGTGAAGTTTGATAATTGTCCCATGGGATCTTACTACCGGGATAAAAATCCTCTTTGTTAATCCAGGTTATAAACTATGCAAAATTTCATCCAAATCCGTTCAGTAGTTTTTGCGTGAAAGTGTTACAAACATCCATCCATACTCACAAACTTTCGCATTGAAGGTAATATTATGAAGTTTAGTAAAGTTTCAGTCAATGCTAGAATGCTACTGAACAGAGAAAGAATAGTAGATAGATATAGAACAAATAATATGTTCAACGTGATTCTTTAATTGGCATAACTTTTTTATTTATGAATCGATTGACATGAAACAAACACTAATGTAAAGTGAAGCTTAAAATGATATATTAGTGAAAACCACATATAAATCGGATTAGCCGTTTCTGATTAGCGTGCACAAACGCACAGACAAACAACAAAAATTCTAACAATCATTGTTTTGGGTAATATTTGCGTTGACATGGGTCCCAATCATATTTTTTCTCATATATATTCAATATACAGACAGCGATCCGTAACTTTTTTATTATATCTAACTATACATTAATATGTGATCTCATCATAATATGTATAGTCTACCTCGTAAACGTGATTGCTATAGCCCCACTAAGTTGAATGTCACTTGCTTTGCTAGTTAAAATACGACAAGGTTTATTTTTAACCGACTTCCAAAAAGAGGAGGTCGGTTGCTAATTGTTGATCGAAGTCAATGGGGGCTATCGTTTTTGAGCTCACCAGATGGCGCAACTGTCGAGTAAGCTCTTGTCAATAATTCAATTTAATACTTTAAAGTACCAATAACGTCATTAAAAGTTTATTTTATTACGTACGGTATAACAACATAGTGTAAACTTCAGATACATATTTACAATATTCTCTCTAAAATTAGCAAGCATGAAACATTTAAAAATCATTCTACCTCGAAGTACTAACAAATAAGATCCTAAGTTGCTACTTAAAATCTTCAAGTCTTAATTAATCAGGAATGACTCAGTCTAGAACACAATCGTGAGTATTAGTATTAATACGTGATATAAAAAGCACGCAACGCGCGAACACTGTATGACATCTGACATTTCGGAAGACCTTAGTCTACAGGAACGCCTCTAGCGGCGAATTCATGCGCGATAGCCCCCATTCGTCTGTTTTTTTTTGTGTGTGTTCAGGCTATTTTCGCCAATTGTGAACCGATTTCGATGATTCTTTTTTTGTTTGGAAGAAAATTACTTCGCGGTGGTTCCCGTTTAAATTTGGTAAAGATCTGATGGTGATCTTCGGAGATATGCAATGGAACTCTTCAATTATAGACTGCAAATCGGTCGTGATTGCTGCAATCGCTTGGATGTTTGTTGTTTTCACAAAATCATAAAATAACATCACGCCTGTATGCTCTGAGGGGGTATGCAGATGTGTACAGTACACCCACATTTCGACAGTTCGGTCTGTTAGGTTCCATTTTATTGGGGATAAGCCTATTACCATGACATGTATTGTTAACAATATTAAATAAATGGCTGCCTCGTTGGTCTAGTGGTGGCGACTACTCAGCATGAGGTCCTGGGTTCGATTCCCAGGTCGGGCAAAGTGTTATTGGGTTTTTCCATCAGGAATTTCTCAGTAGCAGCCACGGAGTCTGGATTTGCGCCAGCGCTCGCCCCCTATTACATGGGACTTAAACATAACTGGCGAAATGTGGGCAGTAGCGGCGTTAGGGGGGGGCGAATTTTACAACAGTCTTTTGGACACTACATTAATTTCAGTCTATGAATGATTTGTGCAGTTAAATGAGTACCCGGAATCTTGGTCTTTTTTGTACAATATAAAACAGATTTCGGTAAAACCCGACCTTGTCAAACTCTGTGGTGATCTCCAATTGAAATTAACTGTAGACTTTTTATCAGATATAGATGGTTGTATGTTACGTGATGAACTCGTAAGTCTGAAATCTTTTTTGCCTGATCAGAATGTGGTTACTCCTGTATATGTTTTAAATTTTATCAAAGATCGCAAACTACAAGAACTGTATCTATCCTAATAAATGGATAGCATTGCGAATATTATTGACTATACCTGTAACGGTTGCTAGTGGGGAGAGGAGTTTTTCTATGCTTAAGCTAATAAAAACCTATTTGCGATCGACAATATCATCTAGCTAGATTGACAAACTTGGCAACTTTGTCAATCGAAAATGAAATTGCTGAAAACATAGACTTTGATAACTTACTAAAAGAGTTCGCCGATAGAAAGGCTACAAAATATTTTTTTTATTACTTAGTAAAAAAAAAATTATCATTTTTTATAATGAATGGTTGTTTCATTATAGGTACCTATCCTCTGCCTTTTTAGGGTTCCGTACCTCAAAAGGTAATAAAGGAACCCTTATAAGATCACTTCTTGTCCGTCTGTCCGTCCGTCTGTCACCACCGATTTTCTCAGAAACGAGTGGACCTAGCAAGTTGAAATTTATACCAGAAACTGAGGTCTATAGTCCCTATAAGGTCTATAAAAATCATGGTCCTGTCTTGAGTCAACATGGTAAAAAGATATGGGCAAATTTAGATTTTCGCGAAAACTTGTAAGTACCAAAATTTACCTTGATTTTCGTTTTTTTTTATTTTTCGGAATTTTCCAAATTCTTTTATTTTTTTAAATTTATCGTAAAAGTCGTGTTTTAAAATTTCATGACAATTGAGGATATTATATCATTATTTAGGTTGGATAATTTCCGATACTTTTCCTTTACGCACAAAACGAAGTTTACACTTTAATTATAGGTTGAGTGGATTTAGATAGGACACGAACGCGGTTTAATGTAAATAAAAGCATAATTCAGTTCACGAATTGTATGTTAGAATACATCACTTTTAAACTGTTGAATTACGGAACATCCTTTTTAAGTGTGGTGATACATATCTAATCATTATCTAATACTCACATGGGTGTGGCGTTTGAATTCTCAGGTTCTGGCGCGTGATGAATGGGTAGCACTTCGTCCTCTTCTTCATCACTGCTCCCAAACGGATTTGTGCTGACTTTTCTAGTTGGTTCCTGAAGAACCTTCTAAAAGATAAAATTCATCCTTATTTAAACCTATTCAAACTATTAGAAATAAACATGTCACTATAAAAATGTTACCTGATCATCATCCTCATCATCTGAGAAGGGATTCAAATGGTCTGGATATGTTTTAACCAACTTCGTTTCTTTTTCCTTTTTAATAGCAGATGCTAAAGCTTTTTCCAAAGCATTCTGTTTTTTTCTTCTAGGAGGAACACTTATACTTATTTCTTGATCTTGTTGAATCTCTGAAGATTGTTCTAATGGAGGAGTATACTCTACATCTGTTGACGAACTATTGGCTATCCTGCTGTCATCTGTTACATTGTTGATCTCTGTGTGTAAATTGCTGCAGGTATCATCAAATTCTTTTGCTTTACTCAGCTTAATATGTTCAATGGAATTTTCACAGTCTTCTTTATCTTTGTTAGTTGTTTCTATTACATCTACATTTTCTAAACTCTTTTCAGCATTGATACTGTCATCAGCTAATTGTGTTTGTAGGAAATTGAACTTTTCAATATTACTTTTATATACTTTCTCTGGTAAGTTATTACTTAATATATTTTCATTTTCCATCTTTGCATTCTCACTTACAAGTATCGGCTTCAAGTTTATTTCACATTGAGATCTACTAGTAGTGCTAAGTTCTTCAGATTTACTAATGCTATTGTCTTTTAATGTAATATTTGAGATTTTGTATTCAATATTAGTTTCCTTATCTATATTTTTCTCAAACATATTTATTTTGTCTACAAAATGATAAGATTTTCTAAATTAGCAAGCAAGGTAAAGTCATATAAATCAGAAATAGTAAAAAAAGTTGGACACACATGACAAACATAACAAAAGCGTCTTGCATCAAGTTATTAGAATGCAGCTTTTATTCACGTGTTAGACCAGTTGTCTTATTGTGCAATAAGAAAACATATCAGGATATTGAAATAAGCATTCAGTATGTAGTTGACCAAGAAAGAACATGATGCGGAGTAGAAAAATGTTGAAAATAGATAATGTTCCAAAGTGTATTACATTATTAATTCCTTATTAAATCCTATTCAACAGCAGTAACATTTTTTATGATTAAAATTGTTTGTCTTGCAACAGTAGCATATTACATGTTTTTGATAAGATAATAGGACTTTATTCATGGTTATTGACATTTATATGGCGCAGGAATTATATGATTAAATTATTTAATGCAAGTAAATTGAAGAACTCACCCAAAATAGATTGTGGTCTTGATTTGTATTTAGGAGTAACTGGCTCCTCATTTGGCACTGATTTTGTCTCATGTGCAGTATCAGTGAATGCCAGCATTCCCATTTGATCATGATCATTATTATTAAGATATTTTGATAAAGTCTTTTCATTTTTACAACTATCACAGGTAAATTCAGATCCTTCAACTATCTCGAAATTCTTAGGGTTAAGGTGTCCTGAGCATTTGGAACAACGGAAACATCTTCTGTGGTACAGTTTGTGCGATACGAGAAGGCGCTGGGCTAGGTACACGGGCAGCCCACATGCTGCACACTTGTCTAGACCAGTCTTTCCAAACCTTATTGGTGCCTATAAGAGTTATAAAGATAGGTGTTAAAGAGTGAGACAGAGAGTATTAGAGAAATTAGAAAACAATAGTTTCATTGCAAACATTGCACACAGATATTTAGAAAGTCAAATACTCAATAAAATGTTTGTTGTACTAACTGATGTCTCCGTGTTGGTTGTTTGGGGCGATACCTTTGACTCGGTTTCAGATACCTTGGTATTAACTGAAATTAAATAGTATATTAAATTATTGCTGGTAAGTATTTGTCAATATTGTATTTTGTATAACGAGCTGGTGTCCGCAACTCCACGTCAAAGCGCGTATTTTGCGTAAGGGCTATAATCCACCACGCGGGCCCAGTGCGGATTGGTAGATGTCACGTCTTCGAATTTTTGGTTCTAAGACATGCCAGTTTCTTCACAATGTTTTCCTTCACCGTTTTGAGAGCAGTGGTGATGAAATAAATTACACAAAGTAATGCGCCTGTGACGGTTCGAACCCAAGACTTACTGTACGTAAGTCGGGGCCGCCACCACTGGGCCACCGCTGCTCTCAAGTATTTGTCAAAATAAACATCATTTATGTTAACTTTGGGTAGAAGTTGCGAAAACGGCCTGAGGGGATACCAAAAGTTAACAAAAATGATGTTTACTTTGCAAATAGGTTTTTCAAACAATAGTTAAAAAAAAATTGTAGAAAAATATAATCAATAGTTAATTAATAAATATTTACTCAATAAGACTATTGATTAAGTATTAGTAGCAAAGGCACTTAGCATTGAATAAAAGTATAATTTGACTGAACTCACCTGTATGACCTAGACGCTGATAAAATTGAGACAAGTAAGTTAATACTGACAACCTGTCAGGCACATCATTCTCAACCATGTCCTCTGGGTCTAACAGTGAGGGAATACCCAGGTGCTTTTCAGCAACACTATAAGCTAACTGGTTATTTTCATATATATTTTCAGGCTTCAACTTGGACATGTCACTGAAAATCAAAACATTCCAATACATTGTCTGTTATCAAAGTTGTTAAGGCCATCATCATTATGTGAATAGAAAAGTGAAAACACTTTTCTATTCACATAATGATGATGGGTTTTAAGTTTAAATGTTTATGTTTAATATTACACTTACATCAAATCCGGCCTAAAGTGATGAACCAATGCACAAAATGCCAACCCATTTCTCCAAGATGTTGACATATTATCTATTTGCACCTCAGGGCAGTCTTTGACCAGGCGTTTACACCATAGCTCCAGAGCTTTAGTTCCTTTCCGTTCAGACATTTTTGAAAACTTTTTAGCAACTTTACAACCAGTTTATAACGTAGTACATCATCGATGACTCATTTATTGAGTCTATTCACTGAAAATAACAATGAACCATTATTATTACATTTGCAACGTATAGCGCAGTACAAATTTTTCCAGATACTAAGCATGGAAACCGAATCCGAATAAGAATTTCTAATGTATCATTCAATTTAAACAAGTAAGTAATTGGTTAGTTGGCAATTTGGCATTGGCTAGTGATGTGCCTGTATTGTATCACAGGGGCCACTGGCCAGGGGTACTAAACTAAAGCTTATGTCAAAAATATCGATATTTATAACCGTAGGGGGTGCCATAGACGATGAATCAACATTATTTCCAGTTTACAAACTATCCGATTCGCTGCTTATAATAACTTGTTATAAACGCGTACCATACAGAGGAACACCCAAAAATTCCGAAAAACTTTATGCCGAATTTCAGTATTCCGATTATTAAAAGTCCGAATTTCATAATTCCGAAGAATGGGGTCTATCGCTAGGGTTGCCAACCGTACTATAATATATAGTAATGTACTATAATTCGGGTCTGTGTACTATATACTGTTGAAGAAATATATAGTACGCAAAAATACTATATTTTCACGGAATTCTAAATCCATATTTAAAAAAATTATGAATGTGTCTTTACATTAACTTTTGAGTGAGTCGTGTATCCGAATTCCGATCTGAACGTAGGTATCTATAATCCTTTGTCTCTGGTTCCGAAATTCACAACATCAAAAGATTTTGTTGGTCTGTTTTATATTTGTTTTGGGATTTCGGTAAATATTTTTTAAAGGTACATGTTGTTTTTTTCTTTTGAGAAGTTGAGGTCCGAAACATAAAAATTACTAAAATAAATCTTTAAGCTGTAAGCGTTGCTGTAAGTTTAGCTATTTGCTTTTATTTTAGACAAAACATTGTTAACAAATGCAAGTGTAAGAAAAAATAAGTAACAAATATTTTGGCTATCTTTTAAATTTTCCTTAGAATACTATATTTTTTAGAAGTGTACTTACTATATTTTTTAAAGCTTATTTTGAAAAATACTATATTTCACCTAAGAAATGTTGGCAACCCTAGCTATCGCGCATGAATTCGCCGCTAGAGGCGTTCGTGTAGAGTAAGGTCTTCCGAAATGTCAGATGTCATACAGTGTTCGCGCGTTGTGGCGTGCTTTTGTATCACGTACTTATACTAATACTCACGATTGTTCTAGACTGAGCCATTCCTGATTAATTATGACTTGAAGATTGTATTTAGCAAGTGTTTAGAGTTTAGTTTAGTGTGTGTAGTGTGTTTTTTTGTGTGTGTGCATGTTTGTGTTTTATGTAGTATCTTATTTGTTAGTACTTGGAGGTATAATGATTTTTTAATTTTTAATGCTTGCTAATTTTAGGGAGAATATTGTAAATATGTATCTGAAGTTTACACTATGTTGTTATACTTTATAAAATAAACTTAATAAGACGTTTACATTGGTACTTTATTAATAAAATAAAAGTAATGACCAGACCTTACTCAACAGTGGCGCCATCTGGTGAGCTAAAAAACGATAGCCCCCATCTAATAGTTAGTTTTTAAGCAGATGTGTACAATACACCCAGATTTCCAAAGTTAGGTATGTTTGCGGATGTTTTTCTTTTTTCAAATTCAAATTCAAAATCATTTATTTGCTAATATGGGTAATTACATATTTTTTCTTGTTTTTTTTTTTCACTTAAAACAATGGGGAAGGCTGGTCAAA
The DNA here is from genome assembly GCA_941918905.2 of Xestia sexstrigata. Lineage (NCBI taxonomy): Eukaryota > Metazoa > Arthropoda > Insecta > Lepidoptera > Noctuidae > Xestia > Xestia sexstrigata. The sequence continues at coordinate 12,311,431 of OW799207.2, read as the reverse complement.
CAAAGCTGATTGTAGATGGCGTGTCCATAGCTTAGACCTAATCTGACCAATGAGGTCAAACGATTTTGAAATATAATATGACATTGACAGATTTTAAACCAATGACGATGTTTGGTTCACGCGATGCTAGCGCCATTAGTTCCACCAATTGCCCACCCTATTAAATATTACAGTACTATCAAGTATAAGTAAGTACCAAGAAAAGTTTTCAAACTTTACAATTCGTAATTTTTTCTTTACTTAAAACAATGAAACACAGTACTATCAACCCAAGAAAAGTATTAAAACTTAAGTTCAACTACTGCTTGTCAATAATATTAAACTCTTTAGGATAGGTCGCTGTGTTAGGTAGAGTAGACTATAAAGAACACACGTGTTGATGTAATCTGCGTTTAATTGCGACTGAACTAAATGCTTACACGGCGGGCGCAGCCGCCTCTACTCACATACATACATAATAATTTGCAGTAACATAACCCTACAAACTCCTGCAATTTTCTACGACAGTTCAAACGTCCGTAGCTGTCGCGGCCATGATGTGACGTCATTATCCACAATCTGACTTGTTTACATCGAATTTTTTTAACTTTAATCAAATAAATTTTAATAATTGTTTAAATGTACTTTATTCAAATAAAAATTGCAATTTTACAATATTATTTGACACAATGAACTTTGACGACAATACCGGCGTTATCGAGGACGATGCGTTTAGTTAATTTTAAAATAAGTGATGTATTAAAAATATAAACAAGTGTATCACAATGTTTTTATGCGCCAATGCAAGGCATTTTTCACAAATAAAAAGAGTTTTGTATTTAATGCATATTCCCTGTTAGTTCCGATGTTAACGTCAATGTTACGGAGATATCATCATCAACTCTTTTTTTATATAATGCATATTCCCTATTAGTGCCGATGTTAACGTCAATGTTACGGAGACATATCATCATTCTCCAGCCCCTAGCCTAATTTATTTTGTGTGTTATTTGTCTTTCCCAATTTATTTGTTACCCTCTCATCTGCGTCCTGCGCTTTATGTCCAAAGATGAAGCGCGCCAAACGCGCATGCTCGCGAAATATTTGCACGTAATTTGACACGTTATACAAAACACTTAGCGATCGCAAAATACAAGAGTTATAGCTATAAAAATTTAATAGTGAATTGCAAATAATGAACTTGAAAAACAGTGATAAAAACGGATATTTTGCTAATAAAATATTAATTTACTCAAAAACTATTATCTTTTTATGTATTTCTTTTTATAAAAATAAACTAGATTATATTTCCTTTCCAACAAGACCACAATCTCATTAATATCTCATTAGCATCATATCAAAACATTCATTACAACCTAGATACTCACTGTTTGTTTACATATGGTTACTAATTTTACCGCGGTTGGAAGAACAAACAAAAAAAAAACACAAAACCACTTGTTTTTTTGGTGTAGATAGTTGAAAAATCTAATCACCACACTAATTAAACACTATTTGTACGTTTTCACACACGTTTTAATCACAAAATCACTTATTTCTTCACACTTCACAATCACTGTAGGTATACATACCTACTGCATTTTCACAGGCGAAATACTGCAACTTTGCGATTCGAAACCTAATTTGCGTTATCATAACACGATAGTACAACTTCTCACAAATATTTAAACAACAACAACAACAACAACAGCCCATATAGTCCACTGCTGGACATAAGCCTCTCCCGTGATGGGAGGAAATTGCCGTAATCTCCACGCTTGGCAGGCGAATTGGAGATCGCAGTGATGAAAGACTAGGTATCAGAAAAACGCTGCTGCCCATTCTCTGATCTACGGAGGCGCAAGCTGTTCTGCCTCAGACATTAGTCGCCCTAGACGACACCCGTGAGTGTAATGGGTTGGTTCTATTCTACTCTGCCGGATACCACACGGCTAACATTTAAAGGTATAACTAATAACACTATAATTATTACAATAAGAAATACGTAGCTCGTAATAGCGATGCGCGATGGCATTGGCGAGAGGATTTATTCAATTGTTTCAATTGTTCGAACATCTCGATGGTTCTCGATTGTTTCGACTTGGGATCGAGTCCGACTCGGTCTGTTATTGCGACTGGCGCATGGCACGTTCATTCGAGTTGTTCCTGGATGGTTGCGTTGTGATTGCGAATTCATACTACAAAATTAAATAATTAAAAAAATTAGATAATTAAAATTATCAGTACCGCGACGGGCATAAAATGTCCCTAAGTAGGTTAACTTACGTACGAATACTTTAGATAGCTCGAGTCTGGCACGCTCTCGACTGTAACTAAGATGCACTTCGGCTCGATGCATCCAATCGACTGACCCCAGTGATCGAAGAGTGACTGCACTGCAAGTACGTAGCAATCGATAACGATCGAATCGATACGATTCGATAAATCCGACTTTTCGATTGGTTAAAAACTCATTTTATCGAGAATAACTGTCAGATTTATCGAATCGTATCGAATCGAGTGCTACGTACTTGCACTGCTGATTCGATAGTTGACTCGATGGTTTACTTTAACGACTCGCGATTCTTTCGATTGTTAAAACATCTCGGAATCGCCCATCGCTAGCTCGTAATCACTTGAAATGTGACACTAACGCTAACACGATGACGCAAGAAATGGTGCGGTGTGTTGACGTAATTTTGTTTATATTATTTGACAACTTGTCAATGAAGTGGAGCTGTGATTTATAGTACGGCGTTCGGAAATATTATAGAGTTTGGAAATAAAGCATTGAAAACAAGGTCAGAGCACGTATAGTCGATATTTTACTAAAAGTTTTGGACAATGGTTTGGGCAACTGGTGGAACTAATGGCGCTAGCAGCGCATGAACCAAACATCGTCATTGGTTGAAAATCTGTCAATGTCATTTTATATTTTAAAATAGACCTCTTTGGTCAGATTGGGTCTAAGCTATGGACGCGCCATCTACAATCAGCTTCAACCAGCCTTCCCCATTTATTCTGACAGCGCGCGAGGAGCCTGTGGGAACCCACAGGCTCCTCGCGTGGTTTAGAGGGGTGCATGCGCGGCTCCCACAGGCTCCTCGCGCGGTTTAGAGGGGTGCATGCGCGGCTCCCACAGGCTCCTCGCCTTGATGAGTGGGACATGTAAAAAAAAAAATATTGAAAAAACAGCCAAGTCAGACTCGCATACGAAGGGTTACGCATCGCAAGCGAAATCACTGAACAAAACACGTTTCATGTGTAGAGTCAACAACAACAAAGTGACTGAGTGTACCAGAAACGTTTTTCTTCAGAGTCCCTTCAATTTATTTTTATTTTTCTGTCTAAACACATACTTTAATATTTCCTGTAACAACGTAAAAAAACATTTTAAAATATAAAATTGTGTTGCTGAAAAACTCGTTGCCTAGTTTTATGGTCCTTTTTGAAAACTGGAAGTACTTAGGCCCCTGTACGAAGGGTTCCTCTCTGAAACTTTTCGTAGTATAACGTAAGCGTTCTCATAGCACGCCGTATGTACTCAGTTAACAAGTTTTCATGCTGAATTTGCTAAATAAAAACTCGCTGAATATGTAATTTTCTCTTTTTTGAAACTCTCTATTTTTGTGAAGTCGGTTAAAAAACTTAGCATAATTATTATTTTTGACTGAAAAATCTCAACTTATGAACTGACAGTACTTGCTTTTTATATTGGCAATACTTACAATAAAAAAAAAAAACGGACTGACAGCGGCTGACCGACTGATGGATGTGATTTTGTCTGTCCATAAATGCCTGTGAAAATTATGATCAAGCTTGAAATTCCGCCGGACTACATTGTGAAGGACTATTTCGGGTCAAAAAATTAGTATCAACACATATTCTACTATCAGAAAAATGTCCCTCTATGTAATGTAACAAACTTTACAGATCAAGATGGTTTACGAGTCCATACCTCGTACAGTTAGAATTCTGCTGTTAGGAGAACCTGGTGTCGGAAAAACCTCGCTTATACTTTCTTTAGTAACTGAAGAATTTACTGAACATGTTCCGCCGAAGGCTGAAGAAATCACAATTCCTGCAGATGTTACGCCAGAACAAGTACCAACCAACATTATTGATATTTGTCGTATGTATCTTATTATTACAACATTAAATGGTTGTAGGAAACTCTTACGTTTAATATTGTTTACTTTTCAGCTTTCAATAAGGTGCTGTAACATGTAAACGCAATTGTTAGTACTTAGAAATTACATTGCATAATTTTCTGTTTACTTAGTCTATAGCAAAACCGATTTCTTGAAAGTGAAAAAAATTATAAATCAATGATTTATTATTTACTCATGATATGATTCAACAATAAAAATATACGATCTTGATCAAAGCTTAATTTATTGAATTGTTCAGTTTATTGTCAGTCATTCAATTATTTGCAATAAATTCTAATAAATAAACAAGTACAAAAATATCCTAGAGCTTATTGTTTGCTTTAACTAAATAATAAATCCTTCAGTTGCAGAACAAACTCTAGAGCAGGTGGGAGAAGAAATTGAAAGGGCTCATGTAATATGTATAGTTTTCTCAGTGGACAGACAAGAGACACTCAACAAAATAGCATCGTATTGGTTACCTTTCGTGAGAGAAAACTGTTCTGATGATTACAGAAAGCCTGTCATTCTTGTTGGAAACAAGATTGATTTAATTGACTACTCTGTAATTGACGTAAGTTCATATCAATGTTAAATTGTTTTGTTAACATTGTGCATACCTTAAAACAACACTCATATTATATTTAATTAATTCTGTAAAATTTATGGTTTAGAATATTTGGGACATTGCGGAAGAATATCCTGAAGTGGATAGGTGTATAGAATGCTCGGCAAAATCTCTCATAAATGTCTCTGAGATGTTTTACAATGCACAAAAGGCTGTCCTCCACCCAATCAATCCTATTTACAGTATTGATGAACAAGAGGTAAGTAACAATGTCAATGTGAGTAAGTTATTAAAATCATGGTCCAGAAGTTTACAATTTGTTTTTGTTATAGCTAACAGAAAAATGCAAAAGAGCTTTGACAAGGATATTCAAGATCTGTGATTTAGATGGTGATGGCCTTCTAGATGATTATGAAGTAACTATGTTTCAAAAGAAATGTTTTGACTCACCTTTGCAATTACAGGTAATTTATTGAACACTGCACTTTTTTTTTTTGGGAGCAGTTGTGGCGACTCAGATAGGTGGAACCCAGACAGGCGCATTACTTTGTGTAATTTATTTAATCACCACTGCTCTCAAAACAGTGAAGGAAAACATTGTGAGGAAACCGGCATGTCCTAGAACCAAAAATTCGAAGACATGTGACATCTACCAACCTGCACTAGGCCCGCGTGGTGGATTATAGCCCATTCCCTCTCATTGAGTGGAGGCCGTTTCCCAGCAGTGGGAACATTATAGGCTGATGATGATGTGCAATTTTTATCGTCATTTTTAGGGTACTCAAAAGGTAAAAAAGGAACCCTTCTATCTATCATGGGCTTTAAGTTTCTGCACTTAGTCCTTGAAGTGGACTTTTGTGCGTGAGCCATGGTGGCCGATTACTCCAACCAGCCCACCTCCCTCCAGAAGCAGATCAAACTTCCCGGTCTCAGGGCCTCCGCAAGGGATCCTGGTGTTCCCTGTGTTCGGGTCTGTAGGGTTTTGTGCTGGATCCTCTTCTGGCAAGTTTGTCAACCGCATTGTTTCCAAGTGATCCACTGTGACCTCTAATCCATTGTAGCATATGGTGTTGTGATTTAGTACCGTGATTCGTTCTAGGGCATTGCGGCATTCTAGTGTTAGTCTCGACGTGATCTGATTAGTCTTCCGGGATTGAAGAACTGAAGCACTGTCGGAGAATATTCGAATATTGGTATCCATAACCTCGTTACGGATACCATATCGCTATAGATAGCGTGTGCCGCTTGGATAATACCTACACACTCTGCTTGGTAAACAGAGTTGAGCTTTCTAAGTGATTTGGATATCTTAATGTTTAGGTCATCGGAGAACACCCCGACGCCTGTCCCATCGTAGGTTTTATATCCATCAGTGTAAATCCTTCGTTCTCTTGTACCTGAGTAGTCACACAACTCCTCTATGAGCTCTATGTTGTAGTGTTTTTGGAAGCAGTGGGTCTTCAGGGTTCTGTCGATGGGTGATGCCATCATCGGCTGTTCTTTGATTGCATCTTCTCTGATGCGTGTGTGTTTGATTCTGGAATCATTGCTTAGGGTGCCGGATACTTCGAGTCGAAAGTCTCTAAGGCCGCCTCCTCTTTTACGACGAGGTGTAGGGGAGCCCCAGCATCACCTGTAAGTCAGCAGTGGGGGAAGTTCTCATGCTGCCGTTCGCATGTTGCTACGCAGGCAAATCTTTGTAGTTTCTCGAGATCCTTTTGATCCTTTTCCTTTTTAAAGAACCGTTTGTACTCCTAATGATTGGTCGGATAACTGGTGTATAGTGTGTTTTGCCCAGTTCAGCTGTTTGTCCAAATAGATACCCAGGTATTTGGTTTCAGTCGATAGGCTTAGGGTTGTCCCAAAGAAGCTTGGTAATTGTAGAGTTGCCAGCTTCCTTTTCTTTGTGAAGAGGACGAGTTCGGTTTTGGTAGGGTTCACTGCTAATCTGTATTCCTTGCACCAGTCTTCTTCTATCCTTAGGGCTTGGCGCATAAGGTTGCATAGTGTGTGTAGTATTAAGTAATAGGATAAGTGAAAGACCTCGTTCAAGTAGTAAGAAACAACTAGTTTTATTTGGCATACCCACACTTTGGATAATCTTAGTATTTAAGTCCTACCTACACTTAGGCTATTATAACATCTTCCTTCCTCTATAACATCACATCATAACATGCTATATGCTAGTTATGCCGGCCGGTACTACATTAAGTAAGCTTAATATTAAACAATGTGAAAGTAACAATTAATACGACAGCAGACCTATTACGCATGGGCGTGCGCTACGAAGAGGCAATTAGACAAAGCCTACCCTACCAACTGGGGCAATTGTTATAACTAATGAACTATGTAATAAAATAACACTGTACAAAATATTAAAAAAAGTTCAAACTCCTGTTCGAATATTTAGAGCAATTTTTCGCGCCCGTGTTACGTTACCAACACTGTTCTGGAAGTTGCTACGAAGCTCGACGCTCACCCGCCGGACGCATCTTATAGGCAAATAGTCTGCTGGCCTACAACCCATTGATAAATTTACGCACACAGCGGCAAATTTGTGCATATTTTCGTGTGTATGAACCGCACACATGTATAGATTGCAGCCATTTTTGGGCGGTAACTCCTGCGAGTGTAGTTGGGCTATGATTGGCTGCTACAACACAAGGCCAGGATTCAAGGTGAATGTTCTTTAGCCCGCGTAATTCAAATTTCCTTAGGTTTTTTTGCAATTTGCAGGCCAGTGCTAGGGTGCATGTTGATTAAAATAATGATTCCTGGGGGTTATTGGCGCGTATTATTATTATAATAATTAATAATATTATATTTTTCTTCATGGGTGTCGTTTTCGTGGTTTTTGGGGTTGGTTATAATGAAAAAGAGGTCAAAATGAAAATCCAAGATGGCGCCGATGAAAATTTTCAGTTTTTTCTTCATGGGTGTCATTTTCGTGGGTTTTGTGGTCGCTGATGATGAAAATGAGGTCAAAATGAAAATCCAAGATGTCGCCGGTGAAAATTTTCAGTTTTTTTTTCATGGGTGTCATTTTCGTGGTTTTTGTGGCCGCTGATGATGAAAATGAGGTCAAAATGAAAATCCAAGATGGCGTCGATGAAAATTTTCAGTTTTTTTCTTCATGGGTGTCGTTTTCGGGGTTTTGGGGTCGCTGATAATGAAAATGAGGTCAAAATGAAAATCCAAGATGGCGCCGATGAAAATTTTCAGTTTTTTTTTCATGGATGTCATTTTCGTGGTTTTTGTGGCCGCTGATGATGAAAATGAGGTCAAAATGAAAATCCAAGATGGCGCCGATAAAAATTTTTAGATTTTCTTCATGGGTGTCGTTTTCGAGGTTTTTCGGGCCGCTGATGATGAAAATGAAAATCCAAGATGGCGCCGATGAAAATTTTCAGTTTTTTCTTCATGGGTGTCGTTTTCGAGGTTTTTGGGGTCGCTGATAATGAAAATGAGGTCAAAATGAAAATCCAAGATGGCGCCAACGAAAATTTTCAGTGTTTTCTTCATGGGTGTCATTTTCGTGGTTTTTGTGGTCGCTGATGATGAAAATGAGGTCAAAATGAAAATCCAAGATGGCGCGGACGAAAATTTTCAGTTTTTTCTTCATGGGTGTCATTTTCGTGGTTTTTATGGTCGCTGATGATGAAAATGAGGTCAAAATGAAAATCCAAGATGGCGCCGATGAAAATTGTCAGTTTTTTCTTCATGGGTGTCATTTTCGTGGTTTTTGTGGTCGCTGATGATGAAAATGAGGTCAAAATGAAAATCCAAGATCGCTCCGATAAACATATTTAGTTTTTTCTTCATGGGTGTCGTTTTCGAGGTTTTTGGGGTCGCTGATAATGAAAATGAGGTCAAAATGAAAATCCAAAATGGCGCCGACGAAAATTTTCAGTTTTTTCTTTATGGGTGTCATTATCGTGGTTTTTGGGGTCGCTGATAATGAAAATGAGATCAAAATGAAAATCCAAGATCGCTCCGATGAAAATTGACAGTTTTTTCTTCATGGGTGTAGTTTTCGAGGTTTTTGGGGTCGCTGATAATGAAAATGAGGTCAAAATGAAAATCCAAAATGGCGCCGACGAAAATTTTCAGTTTTTTCTTTATGGGTGTCATTATCGTGGTTTTTGGGGTCGCTGATAATGAAAATGAGGTCAAAATAAAAATCCAAAATGGCGCCGACAAAAATTTACGGTTTTTTCTTCATGGGTGTCGTTTTCGAAAATCCAAGATGGCGCAGAAGAATTTTTTTTTGCTATCATTATTTCGTGGCCTACCCTTCGTGGAATACCACTGCACGCCACTGCTATTACGTATCTCTGTTAACAGCTCGAAATGATAATAACTGGGCTCAGTGTCCATCTAATAACTGTCAAAAGGTTAGTTTCGTATTAAGTATGACCCGTCGCGATTAAATTTGACGTCATCGGTGCCCATCGTGGCTGATAGTCACCGTGACTCATTTTGACAGACGCTTTCGTATCGATTCTTCTAATATTGCGATTATGTAAGTTGCATATATGACATCAAATTGATGACAACTGAGTTTAAAGTGGCTTTCGTGAAAGACGTTACACCGTACCCGGGCTGTTAGTCACCGTAAAGTCATATCCACCCTACGTAATACGTAATACCAATATTTTGACATTCTTAGTTGTCATCAAAGTTCGGTGTACAACCGAAGCTTGATAGTCACTGGAGATCAAAAAGATACGTAATAGCCCTACTGGGCTGAATAGCCTTTTAGGTACTTACAAATCTATCCGGCGGATTAACCACCCTACCACTACGCGTTACTTTAGGTGCGGGCGCAGCCGTCACTGATGGTCTCCTATTTCCCTCTGTTGACAGTGATGCACTTGGCTGAGAGACCTCCGGTAGATAGTCATAGTTACCTGTCAAGCTACAGTTAAGTGTTCGCGGAACTACCTTGACATTTGGTTTTATGATGTGCGCCCTATTGCGGCGATAAGTGCCACCGTTGTTCACTTTCAGCCAGTAAGATCTATCGGTACTTGCTTCTTTTATAACCCGGGCTTCCTTCCACACTTTGCCGTCCTTCATACGGACCTGTTCCCCTGCACTTAATGAAACTAACGGCTTGGTCCCCTTATCATACTGCTGCTTCATTTTATTTATTTTTCCGTGCCTTATGTCGCGGACCCGTTCAGGTTCAATGACCTTAGGTGCTAAAACTTGAGGAGCTACTGGAAGCCTAGTATTATAAGCGACCTGCCCAACAATAACTGTGCCAGAGAAAAATCCTCACCTGTAACCGGCGTATTTCTAAAATTAAGCAATGCCAGCTGCCACTCCTTTTTGTCTTCAGTGGCTTTCTTAAATAAACGTTTGACTATTTGTACGTTCCGTTCGGCTAACCCATTCGACCGAGGATACAGCGGGGAACTAGTCACGTGACTGAATTCCCACGGCTTAGAGAACTCCGTGAATTCAGCCGACGTATATTGCGTTCCATTGACGGTCACAAGTTTTTTAGGTATACCAACATACCTTTCATTTTCGCGATAACTGTGTCGCTTCTTAAATTCGGTAAATACACAACCTCAATATACTTGGAATAGTAGTCGACTACCAGTAAATAATGCAGCTTATCTAGTTCGAAAATATCTGCCGCCAGCACTTCCCAGGGCAGCGTGGGTACGGGGTGCGGCGCCAGCGGCTCTTGCGGCGGCGCGGCACGGTGTCGCTGGCAAAGCTCGCAGCGCTGCACGCCCTCCTCGATTTCAGCCCCCATGCCCGGCCACCCGCCTCCCGTGCCCGTTTCTTACATTTTTATATCCCCAGATGCCCTTCATGTATACATTTTATCATTTCTTTCCGAAGACTTCCTGGGATGACTACCCTATCATTACAAAACAAGATTCCATTAATGCTGTGCAACTCGTGCCTGAAGAACCAATATGGTCCCGCTACTTGATTTTATCATTTGGTCACCCCTTATAATAATACTCCATTACCGACGACATAACAGAATCCTTACCTTTATTTGTTCCAATCGTTCACTCGTCGCATCCATACTCTCATACATTGCATTTACATGCACAGTGACGTCACTCTCGCACACCTCCGCGCCCGAGCCGCGGTCTACAGCCGCTCGCGATAACGCGGTCTACATCCGCTGTAATCTCGGTGGAGTTTCATTGAGACCTTTTCGATTTTTTTTTTCCAATGGTTTATGATCACTTTCGACTATTATTTCACTGTGATCATAAATATATTGGTGAAACCTCACACTCCCAAAGTAAATAGCAAGCATTTCCTTTTCGATTTGTGCCCACCGTTTCTCCGTGAAAGTGAGCGTACGCGCCGCATAAGCTACAGGCCAGCCGCCCTACAGCAGACACGCTCCCAGCCTGTATGAGTTCGCGTCCACTCCGGAGAGTAATAACGTAGGACTGGGGCCTCGCTTATCGCTGCTTTTAATTGTTCAAACACTATATCGTGCTCGTGCGCCCATTCAAACTCCACCTCTTTCTTTAAGAAAGTTCTTAACGGAGAAGCTACTGTAATATAACTCGAAATAATCCTTGATAAATAATTCGTCATACCCAAAAATCGCTCAAGTTCTTTTCTATCCTTCGGCTTGGAGATATTGTTTATCGCACGCACCCGACTTTACATGGGACTGATCCCTGAGCTATTTAACGTGTGACCCAAAAAATTCACTTCTGAGACACTGAAAGCACATTTTTTTCGTTAAATTGTACACCATATTGTATAGCCCGCTTTTTTTTTTTTCGGATGTGAAATCGTCAAATGACTTCTCCCGCTCTGGGCGGAGCAGGAGGGAGTGTCAGACTTTTACTGACTAAAACCCATCCATGTTCCTTCATCGCCCTTCTTGTTCCGGGGCCACGGTATCTCTTTCGAACAGTCCCGCAACCCCGGTTGTATAGCCCGCCTTACAACCTCTTTTAGTCGCATATCATGTTCGCTTTTATTACGACCCCATACTAAAATATCGTCGGCAAATATTTCCACGCCTGTCATTAAAAATATTTTGTACATTACATGATGAAATATTTCAGGCGCGCTGTTAATTCCAAAGGGCATCCGAAGCCATCTGTACTTACCAAAAGGCGTCGAAAAAGTACATAGCTTGGAGCTCTCTTCATCAAGCCTCAACATCCAAAATCCATTTTTTGCATCTAATTTTGAAAACACTCTTGCCCCTGATAAACTACTAGTGATTTCTTCTAGCGTCGGTAGTTGAAAGTGACAACGGCGCACTGCTTTATTTAAATGATAAGGATAACAAAAAATCTAAACATATCCGTAGCTTATCAGGTTTCTCGACTATCACAATGTTGGATACCCAGTCTGTTGGACCATCCTCTTTGATAATAACCTGCATCTTAAGCATATTCTCTAATTCCTGGGTTAAACTAGGTATAATTTTTATTAGAACATTTCTCGACGCATTTACCACTGGGGGCACCGATTTATCAATCTGAATTTTGTAAATATTAGGCAAACAACCTAATCCTTCAAATACATTTTTTTCAATATTAATTTCTGATATTTCACCTCTCTTTTCGTTGCGTACAATAAGTTTCAGCTCACGGCAAGCCCTAATTCCAAGCAAATTAGTACAGTTTTAATTTAAAACATACTTTTTTTGTCGTGTTTGTACATTATTGTGACTCAAAACTGGTTCAAAATATCCCACTACCGGTAACTTAGCTTTACTCACTTCCCTAAGAATGCATTTATTTTTTTCAAAAATCTCTCATTAAAACCCGCCTCCTTGAAGGCTCGCAATGACATAACCGACGCCTCAGCACCGCTATCTAGCCTGAAATTAACTTTACATTTATCCATCAACACCTCTTGAAACCATGATTCACAGTCTCCACCCAGTTCATCAACAGACCAGCTACACAGTAACGACTCACGTATCTCGGCGCAGTCCTCGATCTCCTCCTCGTCCTCGACTTCCCCCACAAACCTCGCACGACACAATCGAGCAAAATGACCAGCTCGGTCACACCTATAACACTTCACATTACGTGCTGAGCATTTATCTCCCGCTCCATGCTTACGGCCACAGTTCACGATTCCGATATGCTTGCTGCTGGCGAGGGGCGCCGCGCGCCGGCCGGCCGACTGAAGGGGCGCAGCGCGGGCCGCGCGCGCACCGCCTCCAGCGCCAGTTTGGCGGTGGCGGCGGCGCCGGCGACGGTCGCGCGCGCTCCTCCGCACGCCTCCGACTGCTTGTTGGCCCTCTCCTCCGCTTGACACCATTCAACAGCTTCCTCCAAGTTAAGCTTTGTTTTTGCCAATAATCGCTCCCGCATTCCTGAATCTTTAATACCTCGAATTATTTAAGTCAGGATTAGACTGCTGCGCAATTCTCCAAACTCACACGATTTGCTTTTGAACTTGAGCTCACTTAAATACTTGTCGAAACTATCTTCACGCTGATAAGTTTCAAAAAAAAACATACCTCTCATAGTTTACATTACGTGTAGGATCACAATGAAGTGCAAACTTTGTCACCAACTTTTCGTAATCGGTTTTTTCTTTGTCTTCTAAATCCAACTCATCTAAAATATCTCGTCTGCCTTTCCCAATGACATGTACAAATCATGCACACTTCTCCTTGGATATTGCATTTTCTTTTCCTGCCGCAATCAAATAATAAGCAAACGCCAGCATCCATTCACGCCAATTGGTAGCCATGTTGCCTTCCTCGCTCATGGCGGCCGGCTGTTGAAGCGCCGTATAAATACTCTCCGACTTCACTTGAGTTGTTTCTGCCTTCACCGACATATTTTCCGTGCGAAAACCTCTATCGATAACTTACTTCCCACTGAAATATAGCTTTTAATACACACCTGACACCATGTAGTATTATGTAATAGGATCAGTGAAAGACCTCGTTCAAGTAGTAAGAAACAACTAGTTTTATTTGGCATACCCACACTTTTGATAATCTTAGTACTTAAGTCCTAACTACACATAGGCTATTATATATAACAGTGTGTTTTCGTGTGTGCCGTTTATTATTATGGTCAGATTATCAGCATAGCCCACCGTGTAGTAGCCTCTGCTATTGTGACATTTGATGAGGCTGTCTACTACGAGGTTCCATAGTAGTGGCGAAAGGACACCACCTTGGGGGAACCCCTTGCCACTATGGCTCTAGTGGTGTAGTTTACCGTAACTTGTACGGCTCTCAGTCGGAACATATTTGTGATCCATCCTCGCAGGGTCGAGTCCACACCGTGTTCCTCGAGGGCTGCGTTGATGCTATGGAAGATGGTTTTGTCTAAAGCGCCTTCTATGTCAATGAAGACGGCTAGTGAAGAGCATTTGTGGTCCACTGCACATTCGATCTTGGAGATCACACTATGCAGCGCAGATTCTGTTGATTTTCCTGTGGAATACACGTGTTGTTGTTTGTCACTCCCGAAGAAGTCCGTCCCGAATGTGTCGATCACAGGTCTCTCGAGGGTTTTCAGTAGGAATTGGGTTGTGTGTAATCTGGTTTGCCTGGTTTAGGGATGAAAATGACTTACACCTCTCGCCATGCAAGTGGTATATATTTGTGTGCTATGCAGGCTTGGTAGATGACGGTCAGCCATGGCGTGAGGACGTCTACTCCCCATTGTAGCAGGGCTGGGAAAATTTCGTGTAAGCCTGCGGATTTATATGGTTTAAAAGTCTTTATTGCCCATTTTATTCTCTCTGCGGTTACTATGGTGCGGGCTCTGGCCTAGTCTTGGTCATTTGGTGTGTGCGTTGGCTCAAGGAACCCTTATAAGATCACTCTCTTGTCCGTCTGTCCGTGTGTCATCACCGATGTTTCCAGGAACGGGTGGACCTAGCAAGTTGAAATTTATACTAGATACTGATGTCTATAGTCCCTATTAGGTGTATAAAAATTAAAGTCCTGAGTCAACACGATAAAAAGATATGGGCAAATTTAGATTTTCGCAAAAACTTGTAAGTAATAAATTTACCTTAATTTTCAACTTTTTTATTTTTCGGAATTTTCCCTTTGTGCTTTTAACCAAAATTGACAATTCTAGGTCAACCGGAAGTACCCTATAGGTTTTGGGTCGAAAACCTATTTGGTAGTTCCCGTTGACCTAGAATCATGAAATTTGGCGAGAAGCAATGTCTTACAGCACTTACATAGGGAAAAATCTGAAAACCGTAAATATGTAGCTTAATAACAAAATACCTGCAATATTATACAGAACCCTCGGTGCGCGAGTCTAACTCGCATTTGGCCGGTTTTTTTTTTTAATTTCATGACATAATTAGGACACAGACTATACAGGGTGGAATTTTGTAATGCCACCGGGAGGGAAAGTACTCTTAATACTGCAGATAGAAAATTTTACTCAAAGGAAACATTCCTTTATTTTTGAATAGAAAGCAAACTGCATTCCATGCATTATCATGTTTGTTAGAGAGATTTCATCCTTATAATTGACCCTAACGATTGATGCAATAAAAGTACAGGGTATAATTTTTTCAGATTTTAGCCGGTTCGATTCCCGGGTGTGGGAGAAGAGTTTTTTCGAAAATCTTTGAATGCAGTTTGCTTTCTATTCAAAAATAAAGGAATGTTTCACTTGAGTAAAATTTTCTATCTGCAGTATTAAGAGTACTTCCCCTCCAGGTGGCATAACAAAATTCCACCCTGTATGATATGATACAGTGATGAATTTTGATCAGTATAATATGTTGAATTTTAATGTAAGTTTTTATTTTTTCTTTACATTGAATTGATAATTTCAGGTTTTAGACGAAGTAAAATCAGTAATTGCTCAAAATATCGCCGGTGGTATAGAAAATGATTGTATAACCATAAAAGGTTTTATTTTCTTACATTGTTTATTTATACAAAGAGGGAGAAATGAAACAACATGGACAGTCCTTCGTAAGTTTGGCTATGAGGAGACGCTGGAATTGACTCATAATTATTTGTATGCTAAGTAAGTATTGCATGACCTTATTATTACTAAAACATAATTATCTTTAAATAAAAAAAAGTCCCCTCAGGGGACTCTTGCAGACTTTTTGTTAATTTTGTTCCTCCTAAATGATAAAATCATGTTTATTATTTGCAGTATTAGAGTACCTGTAGGCTGCACATCTGAATTATCTTATAAAGGCCAGCAGTTTCTAACCCAGTTGTTTGAAAAATACGACAGTGATAAAGATGGCATGCTCAATCCCACGGAATTAAAAAATGTTTTCTCCTGTTGCCCAAGAATACCATGGCATAATTTACGATACACTGTACCTACAAATAATAAGGTATTTCGTTTTTTTCTCACTATACAGACAGGAATAAAATATGCCAAAGTATTTTAGAGACCACAAAATATACCAGCCACCCTATCATTTAAGCCAGAGCTCTACATTTTCGGATACATGGTATCATGTTACTTAATAACTAATGGTGGTAGATACAGAGGCGTCTCTAGCCCATGTAGCGCCCGTGTGCAAACATTACCCTAGCGCCCCCTAGTAAGCGCGCGGTCAAAATGGAATGGGTACAAAGTACAAGTTACCACAAACTGTCAAATTTCCCAAATAGATAATAAACTCTATTGTTTGGAGATGAAGAAGAAATTTGTCGGTTTTGGATACCATGATGTGTTGTTGACTGTATTTAGAATTATACAGGGTGTTCTGGTGTTTACCCTAACAAGCCAAGACCATGTTAACATGTATAATAGATGTTACATCACCAATGTCCAAATTTTGAAATTTCTTCATTCTAATTACGACCTCATATAAACATATAAAGTTTGTCAATTGGAAATATTTGACAAATTTGGGAAAGTAAGCTCACTGCGATCGAGGCCCACTGTACACGGGTAAAAACATTTTTGTGAAGGCGCCGTGTGGGGCTCCGTAGCTCGCGACGCTCGGCGCCCCCTAGAACCGCTGCGCCCGTGTGCAACGCACACCCTGCACACTAGGTAAAGACGGCCCTGGCTAGATAAGTTGCTTGGTTTTGCTGCATCTGGTTTCAAATACTTTTTCTCAATTATGGGAAAAAGGCTAGGCAGATGATCAAGGCTGCAAGGAATTTAACCCGGGGGCGGCAGGTTCTGCCCTAAATAAAAAAGAAACCCCATTTGGCTATGACTATTCTCTAAAACACACACACACGCACACGCACACGCACATCACTGGATCACCGTAAATACAAGTTGGCCGTGGTTTTGTCGTAGTATGCAATTTCTTCCTAACTTTTTGTCATTGCAGGGATATTTGACTTTACAAGGTTGGATGTGTCGTTGGACCTTAATGACGTTAGTGGATTTGCAAAACACAAGTGCTTACTTAGCTTACCTGGGCTTCAATTTTTTAGAAAATGAAACGCAAAAAACAGCTATACACAGTAAGTTCTGGAGTTCAGACATAATATCTATTTTTAGTTCAACTATGAGTACCTACAACAGTAACTCATACATGCCTCCGTTTTTTTACAGTAACTCGTGAAAAGAAAGTTGATATTGCCAAAAAACAATCCAGTCGTAATGTTTACCAGTGTCATATCATTGGTCCAAGGTTATGTGGAAAAACGTCTATTTGTAGAAGTTTCCTCGGCATAGCACATAAGGTTTGACTTGCAAATATTTCATGTTCCACTACTAAAATTATTATATTCTATTCTATTGTATTGCGAATCTGCTATTATTTTAACTGGTTTTTCAGAAAATAAAACCGCATGCCAATGAGCGGGGAGACAGCAATACTTCTGAGAACTGTTGTATAAATACTGTAATAGTGTATGGTCAGGAAAAGTACTTAGTATTAAAAGAAATACCAATTACGCGTGTCTCAGATCCACTGCAGCCGCATGAGGTCAATTGTGATGTTGCTTGTCTTGTTTATGACATTGCTGCCAGTCGGTCTTTTGAATATATCGCTCGGATATATATTGTAAGTATCATTAGATAAAACATTGATCCTATTTTCCTCAATTAGAAGTCTTGAGTCGTGATCCCCAGGCATCGCCAGCCCTGTCGTCACGGGGCTGTATTCGCTCTACTCTAGCCAATAAAGATTACTCTTGTGTAATAATAAGATAAGTAGGTACCTACCAAATATCCTTCTTTCAAAGAACATTAAGAACTCAGAATGGGAAAATAAGTACCTCTACCTATATAAACGTAACTGGTTGCCTTACAGAAATACTTCGCAGAAAGTCATATTCCTGTACTAATAGTGGGAACGAAGGGTGATGCGCTGATCGCAAGACAGGAGTACATCCTCCAACCAGATGTGTTTTGCAATAAATACCAACTACTGCCACCTCAGTTTTTCAACATTAGAGAAAATAAACACGATGTGTTCGTCAAACTCGCCACCATGGCTGCATTTCCGTAAGTAAACACATTATTGTTAGGTACTGCTTTTACAAATGATTTAAGTACTGTCAATATAGTGGGGTTTTAAATTATAATCATTTTGAAAAACAAGACCTCATCGTTTAAAAAAAAACAGCCTTCTCGTCCTAATTAATTGCTTGAGTTGAGATACTGTTATTTTTAATTGTCTTTGTCAGTCAATTTCAAGCAGCTTGGATTTTATTCAGCAAGCACAGGTTAGTATAAATTATTTATATCCCGGTTAATTTTAGGGCTTCAAAGGCTTTGTTTTAACTGTGAATTCATAATATTTCAGACACTTGAAGCACTTCGCTAGCTTGACGGGGGACAATTCGTCGTGGTGGAAGGCGGGAATTGGGGTCGCTGCTGCAACTGTCGTAGGCCTTGTCCTCATTAAGATGTTTAGCTTCCAAAAACGTTAGATTAAAAGTACTGCTACAGCTTTTATTTATTGTACATACATATTGTTATGTATTAAAAATAGTATTGAATTTGATTGCTTAAAAAAAATTAATAGACCAAAGTTTGTTTTCAGTTGTAAATAAAACATTTGATGCAGAAAACGCTTTCATTATGAGCTGGTGGTTGCACACAATCTTTTGATTATAGGTAGTAACTATCTGCTGGGCGTGAGCCAAAAACAACTTATTTCATAGTTAGTCCCTAAAAGTTGTTCATATTTGAGTATTTTACTCCCTTATTGCCCACGTTTACCCAATCACTCTGTATAAGTGAGAACGATGAAGAAAGACGTGCACATTAAGGCGTAGGTAAGCGCCCTTTTCTTACGTTTGTTGCAATTTGCAGATTAGTGTTAGGTTGTATGTTGATAAACAGCCAAGTGCGAGTCGGACTCGCGCACGAAGTACCGTTACCAATACAAAATAGATACCGCTATTAGTATCGAGCAAAAAACACGTTTGTATGGGAGCTCCCCTTAAATATTTATTTTTATTTAATTATTTATTTTTAACCTTTTCACTGCCAACGTACACAGAAAGCGATGCCTCGTCAGGCGCCAAGCTATAAATGTAGGTAGTAAACAGTAGTGATGAGGGTATCGTCATATCGATGAATGAGATTTATACGCGCTTAGTTACGGTAGTTTTAGTTATAATTTTACGGATAAAAATCAAAGTGATTAAATATTTCCATATTTGTTTTATTTCACAGTATCCTTAAGAAAATACATAACTCAAAGCTTTAGGAAATGTGGTAGGTACATCCCCATTTGTTTCATGATGTCATTCTTTGACTTCATTTCAAGTCCTTGGCGCTCAGAGCACGTTAAATTCCATTCCGATTAGGGATGTGGTCTATGGTCTTTCTTCTATTTATGTCTACTAGCTACCGTGTTTTTTTAACTACTTCAGTAACCATTTCAACTTTGTTAAATTCGCACTCCATAGCCACAAGATACCTACAAGCAACGCGCGACGCTTAGTTTGTGGCTTACCGAACATTTCACATATTATATTCTTACGTTTTGATGACTAAACGTTATTCAGAAATCAGAATCATCTTCTGGTTCAACGTTCTCCACAGAATACTCCCGAGTCCGATTCCACACCTTGTAAAATATATAATAGCTGATCCTAATCCAGGGGGCCTAGTCTGCTATTACAATAGTGTCACAATGATCTATCATTGATTTCATAATTGTTGAACGATGCCATTGCATTGTGATTTTGTTAAAAGTTCGTAATCTGCTAACTTCCTAATGGATCTACCATTATGAAGTTAGCAGATTACGAACTTTTGGTCGGTGAATGGTCTCGTAATAGAATTGTGTTGTAATGACTTTGTAGTATTGCCATTCCCGTGCACTCCCGTGTATATTTCCCGCCTACACTATACCACTAAGGCCGAGGACATCGTGGAGTACGTATGCCAAAGGACCAAGTACAGGCCGAGAGTGCAGTTGCTTGAATCGCGCCGCAATGTCAACTTCAAGGCGTTCGTGGTGCGAGTACCTACTTGCTACCTGCACCTCGTCAGGGCAGAGGACTTTTGGCCGCAAGGTGTAATGTTCCGTCGCTTCCGCGGACAAGTGCCACACGATCGCACAAATACAGTGCTTGAGTGAAGTGTGTTTTACTAACACAGTTTTAAGTTTATACACTAACACACTTTGTACTATTATGATATATAATTATGTTAAGCGGCCTTCACATTTGGCTAAATTTAGTTAACTAAATTCAGACAGTGAGCGTTGGCGAAAAATATTTGCTTTTAAGGCTGATGCTCCAGGGCAGCCCGCGAAATTCAAAATTTCTTACGTTTTTTGCAATTTTCAGGCCAGTGCTAGGTTGTATGTTGATTAAAATATTATTCGCGGCTGTAAGACGTATGTAGTTATAAAATAATTATCATCAAAATCATCAATACAACTCTCCAAGTTCATAAAGGTGTAGGAAACAAAAAAAAGGCAGAAAAAGTCATTTCTACACCTTTATGCACATAATGCCTTCTAACGTTTTCTTAGTTGATGAGGAAGTATTGAGAAAATTTTCACTACAGAATTCATAGTTTTCTCCGCTGAGAGTAGCAGACAACTAAACGCATTTCTTGCCTAAATCGCTTTACACTTGGCTAAATTCAGCATGCTAACTGATTTAGATCGGCAGATACGATTAAGATTGTCTAACTAGTGTGTCTAACAGTCTGAATGTCTTTACACTTGTCTAAATTCAGAGTCTAATTCATTTAGCTAACTGAATTTAGCCAAATGTAAAGCGGCCTTTAGTATGTAAGGTATATATCTATGGGCCAAAGCAGCCTGAAAATAAAGGATTTATTAATATTATAAAACCTGTTAATGGAAATGATTTTCGAAAAACTAGAATTAAATTTGAACATCTAATCATGCCAGATTTCATTTATATATATTTTTACATATTATTTATTGTTCTATGCAATCTGAAGTAGTAAGAAGTTCGTAAATAGCAAAAAACATTAAGTTATGTGTAACGCGGATTAATGTAAAACTATACAATTCAATAATATTTTATCTGTTTAGCTGTCAAAGTCAAATGTGACATATTACTGCTTACCGACGTTTTATCTGGTTTTATTTCTAGCGGCCGGTGTTTTGATTTATTTTCATTTATGTGTTTTAAATTATCTATATTATGAAGCTTATTTATATTTATAATTGAGCAAATTTCGGCTGGAACTGTCAAAATTTTAGCAGATTACCGCCTATGTCAGTCATTCATTTGTCATTGTGTACGAGATTACCATTTTAGGCTATTTCTTTCAATGGAGTGTCAGTGGTTGATAATTGGAAAGTCATAGTGACGCCATTAAATCATGGAGGACTATATAGTAGATTACCAAACTTGTCAAAATCAACAATTATGAAATCAATTATAGATCATTGCGACACTATTGTAATAGCAGACTAGGCCCCCAGTTCTTCATTCATTTCACTACCTATTTGTTTACTTATTCATCATCATCATCAGCCTAATAATGTTGCCACTGCTGGGACACAGGCCTCCTCTCTATTAGAGGAAATGGGCTATAATCCACCACGCGGGCCCAGTGCGGATTGGTAGATGTCACAGGTCTTAAAATTTTTTGGTTCTAGGACATGCCGGTTTCCTCACGATGTTTTCCTTCACCGTTTTGAGAGCAGCGGTGATGAAATAAATTACACAAAGTAATGCGCCTGTCTGGGTTCGAACCCACGACTTACTGTTCGTAAGTCGGGACCGCCACCACTGGGCCACCGCTGCTCGCCGCTTGTTTACTTATTACTATTAGTAAAATAGAATAGTACCTATTGTTATGTGCAAAGTGAAAGAATCCGATTAGTACCTGCAGTCTGCAATATGCCAAAGTGACCTTGACAGCCGTACGTTTATGACGTCTTAGAACGACTTCTATAATAGTCCGCGGCGCCTGGAGCACAGACAACCAATTGTTTTTTAAAGATGGGAATATAAGTTATCGACAAGGACTGCTAACAACTATTTGATTCCGAGTCGGCACCCATCTGAAGGACGAAATTAGTCTATTTTCCTTTTGTGATTAAGTAGTTAACTAAGTTCATATTTTACTGACTTCAAATTGTTTTCGGTAACAATATTTAAAAATATTTCAACGGGTGAAATCAAACAGTGACAACTTGCGCGTCACATCACTGGCCGACATTATAAAGTCCTTGGCGGTTCAGGGGACATTCAAAATGTTCGGAGTTTTTAGTTTTGCCAATTTTACGACAAATAACGGCTTGTTTTGTGTGGAAAAAATATAAAAACGGTACTATACAGTGCTATTATTAAATAGTAAAATAAAAAAAAAAGCTGTTCAATACAGTAAATTTATTTTTATATCATAGTTAAAATGAAGAGCTTCTAATGAAGTCGTGGCGCTGGTGGCACGAAAATCTGGAACTTCTATTAAAGTCCGTGGCGGTGAAAAGGTTAGTGTATATTTATAAAAATTTACCTACTCTGTGGAATAATACAACTAAATATTTTGTGAATATTTCAAGCGTCTACCTGTTGCCGTTAAAAACGGCAAAAAAAATCACGTATGTTGAATGGGAGCCTTAATCATTTAACCCCATTGAATCACTTTTTCATGAAATAGTTATTAAATGCTAGGTTACCCGGTTACTGAAGTAGTTAAAAAAACACGGTACTTAGTAGACAAAAATAGAAGAAAGACCATAGACCACATCCCTAATCAAAATTGAATTTAATGTGCTCTGCGCGCCAAGGACTTGAAATGAAGTCAAATTTGGCTCTAATTGAGTTATGTATTTGTTTCTCTGATACTTAGAATTTGTACTGTTTTTTCTAATTATGGATACTGTGAAATAAAACAAATATGGAAATATTTAATTAGTTTTGATTTATATCCGTATCCGTAAAAATATAATTACAACTTAGCGCGTATAAATCTCATTCATCGATATCACTACTGTTTACTACCTATACATTTATAGCTTGGCGCCTGGCAAGGCATCGCGTTCTGTGTACGTTGGCGGGGAAAAGGTTAAATATATGATAGCCGTAGACATACATTCAGTCAAAAAAGTATCGGGAATGGATGATTTGTTTATGGTTCCAAATTCAAATTTTTGTTTTTTTGTAGTTGTTAGATTGGCACAACTGTTTTCCATTTTGGCGCGGAGTTTGAGTTGCATCTGTTATTTATATTAAATAGTGCTGGTTTTAGTAATATTGTAACGTCGTACCCGTACTTACCTACAGTTACGGTAGTAGGTACCTACTACTAAGTAGGTAGGTAATAGTAGGTAGGTAGGTAAAACATGTCCCGAATGATGTAGGTACAAATTCGCAAACTACCTACAAAAGAAGATCATTGTAATTTCGACCGTACGCCGAGGGCATAAAGTACCTACTCCTTTCCTTTATACAAGTTGTGGAATTGTCTAGAAGATTCTAGGAAGTCGTGGATATTTCTCGAACGTTCGATCGCCATATAAATAGTCGACGTGTTTGCGGGAGCAGGCAGTCTTATTTTGGCTACAGTACGAAGCGAACCGAAGTGAACTAGAAGTGCGATATCTAAGCGAATAGTGATCAGTAGTGTATTTGTAATTGAGTTTCAAGTGTTTTGTGTTTATTAAAGTTATTTGTTGTTTCTTCGGTAGTTATTAATTTATCCCATACCCAGCTCGTAACAATTTGGTGTCAGAAGTGGGATAAATTATGCCAATTCTACCTAAGGACGACACGGACGGTATCCGTACCAGGAGTCAGCGACAGCAGGACATGGACCAAAGGCGGTTTGGAGATTCTCCGACACAGACACCGGGTGGTGTCTAGCCTACGTCAGTGCCAGTCGCTGGCCCATCCGGAGTTTCTCCAGCATCAGTGGCGCCAGACTTGTCAGCTTTAATGGCGCTGCTGCAGGAGCAGGCTCGCCGTCAAGAGAAGCAGGCTCGCCGTCAAGAGGAGCAGGCTCGCCGTCAAGAGGACCAGGCTCGCCAGTTACAGGAGCAGTTGCAACGAGATAAGGAGGAGCAGGCTCGCCGTCAAGAGGAGCAGGCTCGCCGTCAAGAGGAGCAGGCTCGCCGTCAAGAGGAGCAGGCTCGCCGGTTGGAAGAGCAGTTGCAGCAAGATAAAGAGGAGCAGGCCCGCCGCCAGGATGAACAGATGCTCCTCATAAAGGATCTTCATGCAACTTTTGGCAAAGATCTGAAAGTGATGAAGGATCAGGTTCACCAGCACGAGAACCGTATCTCAGAGGCCGAAGTTCAGATCGCTGGGGTGAAAAAGGCTTTGGGAGAACTGAAGACCGGAGACGTGACTGTGGCTTCAGTAGTTGCTGCACCCTCAGCGCGGGGCTTTAAGGTGCCTCCATTCGATGGAACATCTTCGTGGTCGGCTTATAAAATTCAATTTGAGGCCGTTATGAAGGCGAATGGATGGACAAAACCGCAAGCCATGACCGCGCTCACCTTGGGCCTTCGAGACCAGGCCTTAAACATTCTTGAGGCGCTCGGCAAGGATGTAACCTACGAGCAGCTGCTGGAGGCGTTAGAGTCCAGATACGGCGACGCGCACCTGGAGCACGTATTTCGTGCTAAGTTGAAGGATCGTGTTCAACGTAGTGCCGAGAACCTGCAGCAGTGGGCCCTCGAAGTTGAAAAGCTGGTTCGAAAAGCATACCAGTCTGCCCCTGCACTTATCGATGGGAATCTGGTACAAGCGTTCGTTGATGGAATACGTGACTTGGAAGTTAGAGCCGCTGTGAGACTTGGGCACCATGAGACGCTGAAAGACGCCTTGGCCCATGCCTTAGAAGTAGAGGCAGTGAGGCAGGACCACCGAACGCACCGCGTCAGGGAGGTTGTAGCAACACTTGTACGCGACCGCCCGCAAGGGTACAGTCCTAGGTGCTACACTTGTGGAGAAAGGGGTCATCTTCGGTCAAGCTGTCCTAAGCGCAGCACCCCGAGAGAAGATCAGCAGGGAAGGGTGGATGAAGTAAGTGACTGCCCAGCCACAGCAGGGAAACGAGTAAATGCCAGGACTGAGGGGCGAGTGCTGGCTGGTATTGAAAAAGCCCCGAGAATCTTGATCTCGCAAGCACATGACGGGAACAGCCTGACCATCAAAGGCGAAGTCAACGGAACACCTTGCAAACTGACGTTGGATACTGGAGCTTCTCACACGGTCGTCAATTCTCACCTAGCAAGTCGGTTTCTTGGGGACTACTTCGATAACCACGACCGTATACGATTACTAACAGCTACCGGTCAGCACATAATCGTCCGAGGCAAGAAGGAGGTGGAGTTAAAATTGGGTGACAGATTTTACAAGCACAATGTCATCGTGGCCGACATAGTGGACGATTGCATCTTGGGCTTGGATTTTATGCGGAAATATCGTTGTGAGATCGACGTTGAACAAGGAGTACTGAAATGTGGTTCAGAGGAAGTCTTCATGGAAGGTGCACCATCAGGGAAAGTATACTGCTTGAAGGAGATTGTTCTCCCTCGCAGATCAGAAACGATTGTGCCAATTAGTCTACCACGGAATTCTGGACAAAAAGATCGAAGTGTTCTGATAGAAAGAGTGAACAATGACTTTCCATGGAAGATGGCACGGACTCTGGTCAAGGCCACCAACGTCTCGGCAGTACGCATACTGAATCCAAGTGACAAGGAGCAAGTGATTAAGAAGGGCACCTTGATCGGCACTTGCGAGGAAGTAGCTTGGATGCGTCAATTGCAAAAGCTGCCTACCGGCAATAAAATTCGTAGTCCAAAGTTTGACGTGACAACGCTTTTGGAAAACTGCGATTTAACTAAAGGAGAAATGGACAAGGCTAAGAAGATGTTACTTCAGTACGCCGACACTTTCTCTTCAAATGATGCTGACATAGGGAGAACTGGACTAGTTCAGCACAAGATTAATACAGGCAACGAGTTACCAATCCGTCAGCGACCAAGAAGACTGCCAGTTGCACGTGAAAAAGAGGTGGAAACCATGATTGAGGGAATGGTGAAGGACGGTGTTATAGAGCCTTCATACAGTCCATGGTGTTCTCCTGTGGTCCTGGTAAAGAAAAAGGACGGCAGCAGGCGCTTCTGTGTGGACTACCGACGACTGAACGATGTCACGAAAAAGGATAGCTACCCGCTGCCTAGGATCGATGACACACTGGATACGCTGACTGGTATGAAGTGGTTTACCACACTTGACCTGAAAAGTGGCTACTGGCAAGTAGAAATAGACCCCAAGGACAAGGAGAAGACTGCATTTTCAACAGGAAAAGGGTTGTGGCAGTTTAAAGTTATGCCATTCGGTTTGTGCAATGCTCCTGCGACGTTTGAAAGGCTGATGGAGCAAGTACTCGCCGGATTGATTGGAGACGCATGTCTTGTCTATCTAGACGACATAATCATCGTGGGCCGTACATTTGAAGATCACCTTAAAAACCTCAACCAAGTGCTGTCGAAAATCCAAACAGCAAATCTCAAGTTAAGTCCGTAAAAATGCTCGTTTTTCAGACAAGAAATGAACTTTTTGGGACACATAGTTTCGGGGGAAGGTGTTCAAACAGACCCAGAAAAAGTAGTCGCCGTCAAGGATTGGCCAGTTCCGAAAGACAAGACACAGGTCAGAGCATTTCTGGGTTTGTGCTCCTACTATAGAAGGTTTGTCAAGAATTTTGCCGACATTGCAAAACCTTTACACAAACTCACTGAGGAAAAGCGGCAATTCTGTTGGGACGAGAACTGCGACGTCGCATTTCAGGAATTAAAGAAACGTCTGTGCAATACGCCTATTTTGGGATATCCTGACACTGAAAATGACTTCATAGTTGACACAGATGCAAGTAATACTGGAATTGGGGGCGTGCTGTCTCAACGGAAAGGAAACCAAGCGGTTGTGATAGCTTACTTCAGCAAGTCTTTATCCAAACCAGAAAGAAATTACTGCGTTACAAGACGGGAGCTACTCGCCGTAGTAAAGACATTGCAGCACTTCAGTAAATATTTGTTGGGACGTAAATTCCAATTACGAACTGACCACGCTGCATTGAAGTGGCTATTACAGTTCAAGAATCCAGAGGGGCAAGTGGCGAGATGGATTGAACTACTGCAAGAGTTTGACTTCGTAACTGAACATCGCAGTGGGAGAACTCACGGTAACGCAGACGCCTTGTCAAGAAGACCTTGTCCTGAAGACTGTAAGCACTGTGCCAGACAAGAGACTAAGGAAGTAGTGCCCGTGAGGATGCTTAGAACGGATCTCAGCGATGAATGGAAGGAAACACTACAGCAGGCTCAGCAAAATGACTCGGACATCAAACCGATCTTCGAGTGGATTAAAGCTGGTGCTCCTAAACCTAAGTGGAGTGATGTGGCTGCGATGAGTTCCATCTCGAAGAGTTATTGGGCGCAATGGAACAGCTTGGTGATCCAGGATGGAGTCTTGTGCCGTAAATGGGAAAACGCTCGAGGGGACAGCTGTCATCTACAAATGGTTGTCCCTAAAGCTAAGGTACCGGATGTTTTACGGCTCTACCATGATGAATGTTCAGGAGGACATATGGGGGTAAAAAGGACTCTACTAAAAATTTGAGAACGCTTTTACTGGATCCACTGTCGAGATGATGTGGAGGACTGGTGTCGCAAATGTACCAGTTGTGCGGCCGTAAAAGGACCCCACACACGCAGTAGAGGTGCATTAAAAGTGTACAACGTTGGAGCCCCTTGGGAACGGATAGCACTAGACGTTGCAGGACCATTTCCAGAAAGTGAGAGCGGAAACAAGTACTTCCTGGTGGTCATGGATTACTTCACAAAGTGGCCAGAAGTCTTTGCCATTCCTACCCAAGAAGCTACAACTGTCGCAGATAAATTAGTTCAGGAAGTCTTCTGTCGTTTTGGAGTACCCTTAGAAATACATAGCGATCAAGGAAGGAATTTTGAATCGCAAGTATTTCAGGAGACTTGTCGATTGATGGGTACCCACAAAACCAGAACCACCTCTTACCACCCACAATCTGATGGAATGGTAGAACGATTCAACCAAACATTGGAGATATCTGGCAAAAGTCGTGGCAAGCAGACAAAGGGATTGGGACAAGCACATTCAGCCGTTTCTTCTGTCCTACCGCAGCGCAGTCCACGAAAGTACGACTGTGACGCCAGCCTTCGCGAACTTTGGAAGGGAATTACGGTTGCCTGCTGATTTAATCACTGGAACTCCCCCTGATGCTCCACGTAGTGTAACAGATTATGCGATTGACTTGCGTAACAAGTTGAATGATGTTTATGAGCATATCAGACAATCCGGCCAACAGATGTCTGAGAAGATGAAGACCCGTTATGACCGGAAGGCAAATAGTAGGGGTTTCGACGAAAGTTCACTGGTGTGGTTGCATAACCCAGTACGGAGCAAGGGGAAGTCTCCGAAATTGCAAGCAAAATGGGATGGACCATACCGAGTCGTGACTTGGATCAACGATGTCACCTACCGAATACAGAAGGGTCCACGAGGTGCGCCTAAGATTGTCCATGTAGACCGATTGGCCCGATACTACGGGGCTAATGATGCTCGGGACGAGCATGTCTAAGGAGGGGGCAGTGTTACGTCGTACCCGTACTTACCTACAGTTACGGTAGTAGGTACCTACTACTAAGTAGGTAGGTAATAGTAGGTAGGTAGGTAAAACATGTCCCGAATGATGTAGGTACAAATTCGCAAACTACCTACAAAAGAACATCATTGTAATTTCGACCGTACGCCGAGGGCATAAAGTACCTACTCCTTTCCTTTATACAAGTTGTGGAATTGTCTAGAAGATTCTAGGAAGTCGTGGATATTTCTCGAACGTTCGATCGCCATATAAATAGTCGACGTGTTTGCGGGAGCAGGCAGTCTTATTTTGGCTACAGTACGAAGCGAACCGAAGTGAACTAGAAGTGCGATATCTAAGCGAATAGTGATCAGTAGTGTATTTGTAATTGAGTTTCAAGTGTTTTGTGTTTATTAAAGTTATTTGTTGTTTCTTCGGTAGTTATTAATTTATCCCATACCTAGCTCGTAACAATATCATATATAGTGTGTATTGCGAATTTCATAATGGACAAAAATATCGAACAAAGAGTTTGTCTTAAATTTTGCATCGCCAATGGAATTTCGTGTTCGGAGTCACTGAAAATGTTACAGAAGGCTTACGGTGAATTGACTTTATCAAAAACTCGTGCTTATGAGTGGTTCAAAGCGTTCAAAAGCGGTCGAGATGTGATGGAAGATTTGCCTCGCTCTGGTAGGCCGTCAACGTCTGCAACTGAAGTTAACATCGCAAAAGTGAAGAAAATAGTGACTGAAAATCCCCATTCAACTCTGAGAGAGATAGCCGCCGAACTTTCTGTATCTCACGAGTCGATCCGTACCATTTTAACTAATCATTTGGGTATGAAACATGTTGCTGCTCGGCTAGTCCCAAAAGATCTGAATTTTCTCCAAAAACTCAATCGCATGAAAGTCGCTGAGGACATGCTAGAACGAGTCAGTTCGGACCCAACATTCATGAAACGCATTGTTACTGGTGACGAGACGTGGGTTTACGAGTTTGACATGCAAACTAGTCAACAAGCTTCGGAGTGGCGCCTTCCAACTGAACCGAAACCGAAAAAACCACGCCCAAGTCGATCAAAAGTCAAAGTCATGTTGACTGTTTTCTTTGACTATCGCGGTGTTGTGCACTCTGAATTCTTACCGGAAGGTCTAACGGTAAATAAAGAATATTATTTGAGCGTTATGCGGCGTTTAAGAGAGCAAATTCGACGAAAAAGGCCAGATTTGTGGAAAGAAAATTCTTGGATTTTGCACCACGACAATGCGCCTTCGCACAAGGCTATCATTGTGAACTAATTTTTGACCAAACACTCAACAAATACCATCCAGCAACCACCATATTCACCAGATATGGCTCCTGCTGACTTTTTTCTTTTTCCTAAACTCAAATTACCACTTCGTGGCACCCGTTTTCAATCGATAGAAGACATAAAGGAGAATTCGCGGCGAGAACTGAACTCAATTCCGGAAGCAGCGTTTAAAAAATGTTTTGATGAATGGATTATTCGTTGGCGCAAGTGTATCGTTTCTAAAGGAGCATACTTTGAAGGTGATAAAATAAATTTGGATGAATAACAGACATTTTGTGTATTATTGATCTTTTATTTTATTTTATTTTTATTATTTTAGGAAAGCTTACAGACTAATAACATAATAGTAACAAGATTATATAACTAAATTGCTAATTACAAGCCTCCACAGATAGATACAAAAGAAAATATATTAGTTCCTTATTACAAAATAATCTAACACTATTATTAGTACCTACTGTCAAATTATTGACCAATTTCAAAGGTTGGTTGGTTTATATAATTTAATTGTTTATAACTTAAGCTAACTTGTAAAATAAACGGTTCAAGAGCAAGAAGGTGCCTTCTGTACAAAAAATGGCTTTGCCAATAGTTTTCTTACGGTGCTTGCTTTGGTGCAGAATAGATCAATACCGGGCTCACAAGAAACTTCGTTAAAACTGCGACTGGCTCTTGGAAAGTATGCATTACGCCTATAATTAGTGTTCGCAAAAGGCACATGTAAGAGTGGTCGTTGTCGCAGTCCCATCTGATTAGTGCGTAACGTTAGTTTTGAAACAAGTTCAGGACAGTCGATTGAACCATTTGCGATATTAAGCAAGTAGCATACATCTCCAATATGACGTCTTCGGTCAAGTGGTAGAAAATGGTACCTCCTGCATCGGTGAGTGTAATCAACAGACACTTGCTTTGCCCTGTAATCAAGGTATTTAAGAAATTTTCTCTGGATGCCCTCAATACGAGACTTGTAGATCCCGTATTGAGGGTTCCAGACTTGTGATGCATACTCAAGGTGGCTACGTACGAACGAACAATACAGTACTTTGATCGGTTTTAGCGATCGGAAACATGCTGAGGTTCTCATTATAAACCCAAGTGCTTTTGACGCCTTATTTACTATACTATTAATATGCTGATCGAAGAGTAGCTTCCTGTCTTGTATAATACCAAGATCCCTAATACTATTGACTTTGCCTATATCGATATTGTATAGCTTGTATGTGGAATCGATTATAGACTTCTGACGAGTAAAAGTCATGTGGAAGCATTTTGAAACATTCAGTTCCAGCCGGTTACGTATACAGTAATCTTCAAATCTATTCAAATCATTTTGTAACAAGTGTGTATCAGATATGTTTCGGATAATTTTATGAACCTTCATATCGTCAGCATAAAGTAAAATATAAGAAGTTTCAAAACAGTGTTTCACATCAGCAATAAAGAGAGTAAATAAAAGGGATCCTAAAATCGAACCCTGAGGAACTCCAGAGGGGACAGAACTCCATCCAGATGTGTACCCCTGAAGAACCACAGCCTGCGTCCTGTTATCAATATAAGAGGAGAACCAACGGTACAAATCTCCGTGTATTCCGGCTTTTAATAGCTTCTCTAAGAGCAGTCTATGGTCAATACGGTCAAAGCATTTACTATAATCAGTATAAATAACGTCAACTTGTGCGCGCTGTTCCATACCTTCGGATATAAATTCATGGGACAAGATTAAATTAGATGTAGTGGAACGCTTCCTAATAAATCCATGCTGTGCATCACCAAAGTTGCATTTCATAGCAGCGTATACGTCATTAAACACAATGCGTTCGAGGATTTTGGAGAACAGAGATATCTTGGCTTGGATATTGGTCGATAATTAGAGATATCCGACTTATTACCTTTTTTGAAAACTGGGGTAACGAATGCCGATTTCCAAATTTTCGGAACTATGCCTTCCGAAAGTGACCGCCTAAATAAAATGCATAGTGGTACAACAAGGCTGTCGGCACAATTTACGATAAATACTGGAGGTATAAGATCAGGACCGCCAGATTTGGAGAGGTCCAAGGTCTTTAATAACTTTAAAACTTGAGAAAGAGATACATCAATCGAACAGATGCACGAAATACCATCTTCAACGCTAATTCCACCGGAAGTAGCGGCGGGCACAGGATCAGGTTCCTGGAAAGTTGAATGGAAATATGTTGCGAATAGATTGCTGATCTCTTCACCTGTACCCGCAGTCCTGTCACCATAATGCATTACTTTAGGAAAAGTACCTGAGTTTCTTTTGCTCTTCACATATGGCCAAAAATATTTTGGGTTCTCAATGATCGAGGATTCGATTTTATCCATGTATGTTTCAAAACAAGTTTTCTCCAAGCTAAGTGCTCTATTCCGTAAAAGAGAGAAAGAGTGAAAGTCGGACATATTACCGTACGTTTTGAATTTGCGATGATATTTATATTTCTCTCTCAGTATTTTTACCAGAGCAGAATTATACCAAGGCGGATAAAATGATTGTCTCAACTGATTTAATTGGGATATACTTGTCTCTAAGCTCATACAATTTATTATAAAACAGTTCAACAGCACTATCCAACGAATCTACAAGTAAAAACTCATTCCAATTGATTTTGTCCAGTTCAGACTTAATAGCTGTGTAGTCACCCCTAGAAAATACATACTTCTTAGTAGATTTATCAGTCAATTTATGAATTTCAACAAAGTCGGCAGCAATCGTCAATGGTGTATGATGTAGGTCTACAGGTAATGCTAAAGGATCGTGACATTCAGCAACATTGACTGAGTCATTAGAAAAAACCAAGTCCAATAATCTACCATTGTTGTTTCTCTCACCGTTATATTGGGACAGGTTAGAAGTGATAACTCCATCAAAAAACTCGCTTAAGTAATTACATGATACATTATGCGGGATCAGTTCATTATCTTCAGAATTTATCCAGTCTACATTATTACCAAAATTAAAATCACCCATAATAATGAATTTATCCAATGGGTGGGTCAAGATTAGGTGATTAGCATTTACACTAAAATTATGTAATTGATTATAATATGAATTGCCAAGGTTTTGTTTACAAAGATATAAGGCACAAATATGCAAATTATAATTTACCGCAGGTCTAGATCTTTTTAAGATAAGTGAGACCCAAATGTCTTCGGCAGAACTTCGCCAATCATGTCGTTCTACAACAGTAAGTTCACTTTTTACCGCTATCAAAACGCCACCACCCCGCTTTTGAGAGGTTCGAGAGTAATCACGATCACGCCTCCACACTAAATAGCGACCATCAAACATCTCACTTGTAGGAGGTAGAAGGCAACAACTTACAATAATGTATTAAGCACAGTAGAACACAGTGTTCCTATAGAAATAACTTTGAAAAGCATAAACCCAATGAGCTTTCAATAGAAACAAAAGGTGACGAACGGTAGCAAGATAAGGATTGCTGGTAGCACAAAAGGGTAATAACAGACACAACACAATATTCTAAATCGGACCATAATCCGAAAGCAATTAAGTCGCGCTTACCTTGACACAATAAGTTCGTATAAGTTATTTTTCTAAGAAACTTACTCAGTAACATCGCATAATGACACAGAACAATTAGGAAAACGCAAGTAGCACACAGCGGCTTGCGGTTCTCAAACTTCTTATAGGCACAACTAACAAAATATGTAAACACTGTTGGATTAAAGTTAATAGTTATTATTATATAATTTTTGAAAGGTCCTTTTCTGATTTCACTATCATTACTGGGGTTGTGTCCATTTTTCGCGCATGTATTTTTGCGTGTTTGACCCAAACATATTGAAAATCCGTTTCGGACGCCAATTTTTTAGTTTTCGATAGCAGTATTTTATTCTTCATCGTCAGGTGGTCGTTTATATATATTCTCTGATTTCCTGCTAATCCGATTTGACCAGTTGTTAGTGGCGAAGTCTTGAAAACATATCTGGCTGCAGCAACAAAATCGTCTTTAACATAACGATTGCAGAACGAGACAACTACTGGCTTTATATGATCCTTTTTACGCGTAGGCACTCTGGTAATAAAGTTGATCTGACTTTTGGCAATGGGATAATTAATTTTTACACCAATACTGGATATTATCTGGAACAGGTTCTCATTATTTGATGGAGACAGACCTTTCACCTCCACATTGTTCATCCGCGACCATTGATCCTTATTGTCAGACTCTTCCTCCAGTTTATCCAGACGCGCCTGAAGCTGATCCACCTGACCCTGAACTTTTTCCAGCTGAGTAACACGCTGCTCCATGCCACTTATCTTTGTATTAAACTCCTTGACAACTTCATTGAATTGCTGGGTCAGAGAGGATTTCATGTTGGCGAATTCATTCCTTAGTGCCAGGATTTCGTCCTTTAGACCTTCCAATGGAGCCAACTTTGCAGCCAATGCTCGAAGCTCCAGTAGTACCGCAGATTCTGGTTCTAACCTCGGAGACATGGGGGAGCTAGGCGGATGAAGAGTGCCCGTCTGCTTGCATTTCATGCATCGCCATGTGAGCTTCCTGTCTCCCAGCTTCCGGTGGCCAGCTTCAGTGATGCCTGCACATTGAAAATGCAACTCATTTCCGCATACTGAACAACGCACTCCATCAGTCAGCTGATCGTCACAGATGCCACACTTCTTCAATACATCCATTATTTTTCCTTGTTACAAACTTTTATTTTAAAGACAGACGTAGAATAACTTTGAGGAACTCTGGTTGGTTGTTAAAAACCGACAGCGGGTTCAAGTAAACGCGACCGTAGACAACAGCGCCTAGGACCGTACTGTCCATCTTTTCCCGGTACTTTCTTGACAGTAGTATTTCTTTGCTAAAAAAAAAAAATTCACCGCCGACTCTATTGAACCGATTTGAACTTCGTTTATTTAGAGAGTTATCTGTGGATTTTTTTATTTCCGCACACAAAAACGCATGCGTGCATTGCATATTGAAACTTGAATCTAATCGTGGTGCGATAAGAACCAGTTTTCGAGGAAGTGGACTAAAAAGATTTTATCAGGCAATGCCTACTGCCCGTTTTCATCAAAAGTAAGTGAAACCTAACTCAATGCGTTATGCCCGTTTTTACCGAGAAAGATCAGGCTTCAAGGTAGATCGCGACGTACCCTTATATTTGACAGTTGGTTCCTCACACAGAACGGTCTTGTGGACGGGGCACTCGCAGGCGCGCCGCTCATACAAGTGAACGCTCATACGTCAATCGATTGCTCCGTTGGTCACCGTAGCATTGGCGTGTGAGTGCACGTCAAGCACAGTTTTGCAAGTTTAATAGTGTGACAATCAATAGCAAGCTCTGAGTAGTTTATTTGGGTGGGTAAGCGGTGACACGCGCTCTAATACAAATCAGGAACTATTTCCTTTCTAACCTCTTTTATGTGTTTCGTAATTCCTGAAATCAAACTCATCTCGACTGAGGAAAGTGTTGAAGTGAGGAGTAATATTGCAACTATGAATGTAAAGGTTGAGTCGAGTCCAGAAAATCACGAGGATTTGATTTAGAATAATTATGGGTGTAAGGGTCAATTATTCATACCGAAATGGCGTCGGCAGCGTTTCACTGTCAAACCATTTTATGCTTTATCTCCATTAGGAAATACATAGTATCGTTTGAAAGACGCGCGGCCGCCCGAGGCGCATTACAGCAAAGTGCTAGACGCTGGTGGCCGCTGCCACTTCAGTGTGAATTGACCCTTAGTGTCAGCCGAGTGCCTTATTCCTGTTTTCACCAACACTGAGTGACACCCTAACTCAATTCCTTATGCCCGTTTTCACTACGAGACTAGGTAGGCTGGTCGGTAGTTTCGCACAGCCAATGTGTTTTTTTTTTTTTCAAGTAAAAATCATGCATTTAAGGGTTAAGAAAAAAAGACATGAAATTTACTATAATAACTTATTTAATTAATGCATGCCAAGTTTCAAAACACATAATACTATCCTTACACACTTTGTAAAACAAAACTTGCATTTGCAAGAATTAAGTTCTTACATGTCCTTGTCAGAAGTACCTTGTTCAATTCAAGTACAGATAATCTCATATACCTATACAACATTATTTTCTAATTGATTGATTGATTCACTTACGGTTTAGTTACTCATCGTTTTCTCGTAACTAACCGTTAACGTTAATGAACATTTTATTAATAAAAAACAGTCGATCGCATGTCCACTTGGACCTTAAGCTGACATAATAAAGCGTAGTACGAAGTTATGAATTGGTTAAGACGTCAGCTTATACCGGTTTTGTTACCACTTACGTGAGACCATTGAATACTTTGATGATGGAACCTTAATAGTTCTATTTTACTTTTCTATGAATTTTAGTCAAGTTTCAATTATAAAACAAGCTTATTAAATAAAAAACTAATATGGTCTCTGGCGATCCCTGCTCCTGAAACAAAGAAAAAAGAGATTCATTAATACCGTATTTTATAATGGTTTTACATGTTAACATTCAATCAAAACAGCTTGTTGGTTAACTATCTAACTATACAATCTTCAATTGCGAAGTGAAACACGGACCGACGCGCCGTATGCACAATGTGCACATGCATATAATATGCATACTTATTTCGCTAAATTACTGCTATTATTATTATTAGACACACCGCTAAATTACTCAAGTCATACTCTCAAGAAACGACTGTTTCCACAAACCAGTTTGTGTTCCTATTAATTTACAGGCCGAGAACAAAGCTGCTTGCGTATAAACTGCCAGTCTCTCTAAAAGTAAACACTAATAGTGATAGTTACCCTCCGTCGCCTCTCATGGCGCCACCTCCGCTGCCGCGGTCGCTGCCGCCACTGCTGCCGTAGCTGCGCCGGTCGCCGCCGCGGTCTCCGCCCCGGTCGCCGCGCCCGCCGCCACCGCCCCAGCTGCCGCCGCCACCCCGGCCGCCGCCGCCGCCCCGACCTCCGCGGCCTGGCGGGCCACCGCCGCCTCCGCGCCCGTTACCACCCGAGGGCGGCCCTCCGGCCCCACCACCGGCACCTTCCGGTTTCTCCTCGTTACATCTGTTGCAGGCTTTTCTCCAAGAAAAGTTAGTATTTCCACAGCTCGGGTTAGGACATCTCCAATCCCCAGCTCTGTTGCCGGACGGCGGGCCGCCGCCGCCGCCGCCGCCACCGCCACCGCCGCCAGGGGCTCCCCCACCGCCGCGCGGGCCGGGCCCTCCGGCCCCGCGCCCTCCGCCGCCGCCGCCTCCTCCGCGACCTCCGCGGAAACCACCGCCACCGCCTCCTCCTTTATTCCCGGCCCACGTGTTTTGTCGTTGAGCGAGAGACACTTTAATAGTAGCTCCATTAAATTCTTTTCCGTCGAACCACTGAATAGCGGAGGATGCAGCGTTCGAGTCTTCGTAAGTCACTGTAGCTTCTCCCTTTGGCTGCCCAGATACTTTGTCCTTATACATCCATACTTTTGGTCTTTGAGTCTTCTTGTCGGTCTATAGCAACATAATTATATACTTTAATAAACTGAATAAGATGAATAATTGCTTCATTGGATAAGATTTTGTTTAAAAGTACAAAAATTATCAACTGTTCCCACGGCTAGAACACAGGCCGCCTCCTCTCTGAGAGTGAGATTGGGTCTTAATCCACCACGCAACGCCAATTGGTGGATGTTAAACATGCCTTTTCGGTTTTTGAAGTTTTTTTCAGGATTTTTCACGTTTTCCTTTCATTTTGAGAACAGTGGTGATGAAATAATTTAGACGAAGTAAAGTAAGACGTAAGACGGAGCTGTATACATTGGGCCACCATATTAAAATACAACTACACACCAAAATAACAATAAAAGTTTATTTTTCTGTAAGGGGAAATCCGAATACATAGAAGATTGGTATCTTCCGAAACTGTCAAAAGGACCATTAGGCCGCAAAAAGGCATCTCGTTTTTTAAATGATCTAATTTTAAATGTTGTTTACTGCAAATAATGTTTACCTTAATAATACCGATAGATCCAAAGTGTTGACATAACTCATCCTCTGTAGTGTCCGTATTCATCCCTTGGATAAAGATGGTATCTTCTTGGGTAACCATATCACCCCCACCCCCACTCCCACCCCGGTCTCCGCCGAATCCGCCGCCGCCACCTGCAGATAAACATTTATTTAGTTACTGCTATCACAAACTATAATATTACACACTTCTTGTGAGCACCTATTTTTTGTTTTACGCATAAAATATGGCTTGAAAGTAATTAAGATTTCTGTTGGAAGTAACCCAAGTGTTATTAATTTATTATGACACAACACCACAACGTAAATTTAATTTCGGAGTATGTTTGATAAATACAATGCAGTTTTTTGTCCAATTTCATACGACATTACCAAAAGCAAACACTTTGTAACTGTACAACCAAAATTTGAACCATTTCTCAAAAGATAATCTAAACGTACGGAATCACCTAAGATTATTGTATTTCCTTAGTTGCAAAATAATAAAAGGTGTCTAGGTCCCAGAATGTTTCAATAGTAGGTACATAGAGTACTCGCCATTAGTATGGCACATCGGTAACACGACGAAGATTGGTAGCGACATGTATAGCATTAAGCCTTTCGCACTGTCACTGTCCTATAATTAGAAATGTTATTATGTATTACACTATAACTCATTTCAGTGCATGAGTTCGATGGTAGTAACTGACCTAAGAGCTCTCCGCTACGTACCGGTAGGACAAGATATGATTCTTCGAAACAAAAAGAAGAACTGCCTCACATAATTTTGTTTTCATAGATGCGAATAGGCCGTAGGTAGTTGGTAGCCGTTGGTAGATGTGGAGTGGGAGAAATGAGGTTGATTACATTTACACCCTGTAGCGTCAGCCAAACCCTAATTTAATCGCGTTTCACTTTATTGTTTCCGATGTACCATAGTCTTGGCCAAGTACAGTACTATTGTAATTAACCACTGCAGATTTATTTTATGTAACAATTTCCCAATAACACATTCAATCGAATTTCAATTAGGGCTGCCAAAACGATATACATGTTTCTGGTATAACCATAAATCTTACACTAATAATACGCAAAACTTATCTTAAAAACACCAGTTGTGTGTACGTTACACAACAATCAATACATCTTTCATGGAGTTACATAGCAGGAATGTTGGAACCAAAACTAGTCTCATATAAATTACAACGACGGACCTTCTCGGATGTACGTGTAGGAATATATCCGCCATAGCTTGCGTTGAATCACCTACTTTTACACACATAACTGGGAGAAATTGTCAGCAACCACGCGTAGTCTACACACCACATCCCCATAGATTTTGATTTACTTATTTTGATTCTTTGAGTGTGATGGCAAAAGACGGCTTAAGTTAGCGTTATAAATATAACAATGCACGAAACACTCCAAAATACGTACTTTATGGTTAAACAATTTAACCAAAAAGTAATACCAACAGAGTATTTAAATATTGATTGATGACACTTGAGATACCTCAGGCTCCGAAACCCCTAACTAAGAGTATTTCTTACAGGTACACGCCATTTCGCCGAGAATCCACGCAACCGTTTTTTTTTTACCAGTGAACCAATAGAATACCAGGTTTGGCAGCCCTTATATAATTACAAATTAATAAAATGTTAACAGCACCGCTCGCTCATCGCGAGGAGCTTTACCTTTATTATAACCACCCCCCCTGCCGCCGCCACTAAAACAATAAGAACAGCGTTTAGTACACTGGGCAGGCTGGGGACACACTGTACGGCCGCGGAGATTGATTCACACCTAGGTACACTTTTAAAGTGACCTTAGTCCATGTGTTGCATCCTTTTCTTTACCATAACGTTTAATACCTTGAAAACCTTAGAACATTGTTGAGTGATGTTAATATTACAATTACAATATTTATCGTCATTATGCATGCTAGCAGTAACATTTTTTAAAAAAGCTTGTAATACACTTTATAAAACAACCTTGAAATTATTTGCGCTCATTCATCATGTACCAACTAGTCGACCTCGTAATATCACTTTTGACATTAATTCCCAGTAAATTATTTGATAAAGGAAGTGCAAGTGATCTTTCTTTAACCTTGGGTTGTTGAAGCAATTACGAGGTCGACTATACTTCGAATTGCGTTAATTTTCAAAATCGTTTTACGCCAACACCTTTATTTGGAGAACGTGATTTAAGGTCAACGCACACTTATAAGCATTCCACGGGATAAGTATCGCTTCGGCTTATCAAATCGTCGTCAACTAGGCGTCTATCTGATAAGTAAGCTCGCAGGATCGACTCAGCATCGGCGGCCACACCCGCTTGCGGCTTGCCTCCGGCTAGCATCGTCCTGCTCACGCGACCCGCTCACGGCTGTGAGAAAGTAGCGACGGCCCTATGTAAGTGAGGCGCAGTTCCCAGTTAGCAGGTGGTCCAGCTTGTTGCAAGCGGATGGCCGGCTCGCGGCAAGCAGGGTAACGGCTGGCCGCAAGCGGGGTGATAGCTGTCCGCAAGCGTGGCGACGCGACGACCCGTCGTAAGCTCTGTGACTGTTGTTTATTACAATACTTATAAGTATGCGTTACAGTTTTATAGAATAAGTCCCGACCGCCGCGGGTTGGCGATGCTGCTTCTGAGTGCAGTGCTTATAACTGTGCGTTCATAGTTATAAGCACTGGGCTGCTGTCTTTAGGTCAACGTACCTTTAAGAGTGGAATGGTGACTTTCTGGTGGCCAAATAGTAAGGGCGTCCGGTAAGAGCCGCGCGGGTGCACGGAGCGCGAGCCCGCAGTATAAAGGATTATTTCCACCAAACGGCTCGCATCGCATAAGATCGGAAAGGATACGGACGGATGCGGCGACAGCCGATCGCGTCCGGCAGGATGTCGCCGCATACGATCGGCTCCGTACCGTCGCTTGTGATCGTATTCGTTTCTGCGCCTAGTCAAATAGTTTCACTCTTACCGTGTTGATGTGTTCTTATTTTTGAAAATGGTTGAAGTTGACGTAGTATTGTTGGCTATTGCATTAGAAGATTAAATAATCTTCTAATGCAATAGTAATATTTTCAATAACGACACGACAGCACCCGCGCGGATTTTAGCGTACGCCCTAAAAGTCCCCATTTAGTCCCTTTCTCTTTGAAACATGTGTTACCTTAGTTATACAGGGTAGATACGGTAAACAGGGCAGTAAGAGGAACTACCTTAACCGTTGCAGCTACACGAAAATGGTCATATGAGACTATCCATAATTTTTCGTGAAATTGAGATCCCCATTCGAAGATTTTCGAAAAAACAGTTAGCAAGAAAATGGCCATTTTACACAAAACATAATCGATCCTGTTTCTAATACTAATCCAAACGTTCTACCGGACCAACCCAGGTTGGAGTACACATTTGATATAATTATGTACATGTATGTCACTCTTTGATATGTCAGATTCCGATTAAACTAAATTTAAAAAAATTATGGACAATATTCATGATAATTGTTAAACATAAAATTGCTAGACCCAACAAAATACTCATAACAATGTGTACATAATTACTAACGCTAATTTAATTAAATACCAGTTTTAGATGACACAAAATCAGTACAGCAGAAGAATGTAAATTTAATTTGGTTCATAAAAATATGTCTTATGCTTTTAATGTAAGACATTTTACCTGTTATTTTTACTGATACAATTTTATTCATAGCTGATGGTCCCTGATTGATTCATAATAACATTGGAGAGCAGCGGTGGCCCAGTGGCGACGGCTCCGCCTTACGAACAGTAAGTCGTGGGTTCAAACCCAGGCAGAGATATATGCTATCAAAAACGGTGAAGGAAAACATCGCGAGGAAACCGAAATGTCCTAGAACCACAAATTCGAAGACTTGACATCTACCTACCCGCACTGGGTCTGCGTGGTGGATTATAGC
This sequence comes from Xestia sexstrigata, assembly GCA_941918905.2. Taxonomy (NCBI): domain Eukaryota; kingdom Metazoa; phylum Arthropoda; class Insecta; order Lepidoptera; family Noctuidae; genus Xestia; species Xestia sexstrigata. The sequence continues at coordinate 12,269,517 of OW799207.2, read as the reverse complement.
CCATTCCCTCTCATAGAGTGGAGGCCGTGTCCCAGCAGTGGGAACGTTATAGGCTGATGCTTATGCTAACATTGTAATTAAAACTAATCTCAAACAGCATGATGTGCAATGGAAGTGAAAAACTATTATTAAAAGATTGAAATACATTCATACAGTCTGTTACAGTTACTTGACAAAATAATAACGGGTACAATTTAAATGCTCACCAAAATAATTTTTAGACCCTAAGAAAAATATAATTAACTTCAAATAAAATTAACCCACTCCATACCGAGGTGCCTAAAGAACAACGTTTTAAGTTCCAAAATAAATAAACACTCATCAGAATAATTGTGTTGTTTTTATATTCTTTTTGCTTACCAAAATGGATAAATGCTCACCAAATCTTGTTTCCCTGAAATAGTAACATGAATGCCGAAAATTACAGTGATTCATTTTATTACAGCCATGTGTTGCAGTAATATTGAGAGTGAAATATTTAGGATACAGACCCACCGTACCCCTGGGCCCTGTTTCATATAAATGTGACAAGTTGACAGTTTTTGCTGTTGTAGCTACAAATTCTGTTTCATAAACGTGACAAATATGTCCGATTGCGACAGGTAAATAGTTGACAAAATTGTCAGTGTCAATCGCGTTTCATAAAGGTCTACAATTGTGAGTTTTAAAATGTCAGTATTTAAGAAAATTGTCAAGACTTTTTTGTCTTGGTAATCGACATAACTGTCTTAAATTGCGACAACTTTGTCTCAGCATACATTTTTGTTAAAATGATAATTATAGCAGTATGAGGGTAGCAATAAAAATGTTTGTCTTACATTATTATTTTGACTAGCATTCTAGGATTTGTTCGGTATTAGTACTTGCAAAAAGTAAAATGGATACGAAAATATTAATTTTGGGCCTTATATAAATTCGGTCCGCATACGATCATGACATTCATGGAATTGTTTTCGTTTCTTTCAACGAACGCCAATTCATTTTGGTGAGGCGCATCCATTTTTATTAGAGATCCGTCGACTATGCCAGCTATTCTTGGTATATTATATGTCATAAACTTTCTTGGGGTATCAGTACAATTTTATTGTCAGGCCAGCGAACTTTCTCTCTAAATAATTCAATAGTCGGTACCCACAGACGCGTTTTACACAACGATGTATAGTCACTTTATTTACTCCATGTGCGTCCAATACCTATATGATATTGTGCGCCAATTCCCATACAATGTAATGCGCATAAAATTTGCTGAGTGGGAGTAAGTGCGGCATTTCTCGTTGTTGAGTGTTGTAATTCTTGTCCTATTTTAGTTATTAAGTATTCGACGGTTGTTTTACAAACTCGAAATTTTTCTATAAATGCAAACCACGTCAAAAGTAAAGTTTGCCCTTGTCCTAAATGCTCGACGACGCCGACGTATTGGTTGAACTAAATATTCTTCATCGCTGTTGCTACTATTGTCTGTCGATGTTAGCACCATTTCACTGGTAATAAGTAATTAGTTAGTTAGAAGTAGCCGCTGACATTGGGTGAGGTCGCCTGTCAGAAATCTTCGAAAAGTCTACAAATTTTTAAACTTGTAATTACAATTTTGTTTCTAAAAAAAAAAATGTCAATTTTTTCGCGACATATTGTCACCTGTCGCCTGTCAAGGGAAAATTTTTATGAAACGGAAATATGTCAAATGTCGCGACAATTTGACATAGGTAATTGCATAGACTTAGTAAATATAGACCAACAAAGCGTGCGAGGGAGAAGAAAATCCCTTTTGGAAATATAGCAAGATGAAAAAGGATCGCGAATCTAATATCACTGAGACCGGTTTTGAATGACAGGTCTGCACAAGTCGGCACGCGGGGAATCAACTCCTCAGTATTTTGGATTTTTAGCGTACATCGTCGTTTATTTTCAGTGAATACAGTAGTATTAAACAATGGTTACTTGTTCTGTGCGTGAATGTGGTGTTAATCATAGAAATAAACCTGAAAATTGCACATTTCATAAGTAAATACTCAGGACCACTCACTGAAAAGACGCGTTTATTTTTGGTTAAAATTTGCCTTTTTACCTGTTTAAAATATAAAATAATACGAATGTTTTTGTTTACTTTCATATTTTGTATAGCTAAAAGTCCATTTGTTGGTAATTTACATGATTTTGGTGAATAGACTGTTCATCAATCTATTTTTACATGTACGCTACGGATTGACTTAAATTTATCGATACTATCGATATTTTATCTTGAATGTTAACTATGAAAATAAATGATACCTTACGTTTACCGTCTGTTAACTGAACCATTTAATCAGGAAAAAGATAATTAACTTTTAACAAATACATAAACTAATTGTTTTGTATAATTTGTACAACAGATTCCCTTTACGTATATATACTATACGTATAATTCGAGGAAAATGGTTGAGATTCATTGGGTGCGTTGGTTGGAATCCAAAGACGTGATACAACTTTGTTTACAGATTGAAAATTTTATTCTTGAAAATAATAAAATCAGTCAAGGTCAAAATCCACAAAACAAATCAACAAAAAAAAAAACCAACAACAAAATCGAAACGTTTCGTTGTTGAAATCTACAATTTGCCAAGCTGTACTTCTTATAATATATTAGAAGATAATTTCGGCTTATTTTTGAGTTTGGAGAGCCAAAATTTGGACCAAGATATTTTAAGTGGTCGTAGATATTTAATAATGGAACACATTATAGAAATTTACTTTGACATTCGACTTAAACATGAATGTAAACTTAATAATTTAGGAAAGAAAACTGTAAGGAACCAGTTAAATAAGATTATTCTGTTTAAAGGTCAGTATTGAGCGATTTTTAATAAAATGTTGGCTGTTTTATTTTTTTAATGTATTTACACTTTTTTAACATAATGTAACCACTTATCGATAGTCCTCCAAAGTAAAAGGTACATCGCTAACTAACGCACACACTGACAAATCAAAATTGGTCACGCTTTATCGAGCTGTCAGTTCGTCTACACGGCAGTATATACTAAGTCTATGGGTAATTGTAATTTTTCCACGACTTATTTGTCATAGGTAATGTTTATGAAACGAAAAATTGTCAAAATTTCGAATTGTCACCTGTCACCTGTCATTGTCACGTATATGAAACAGGGCCTGGAGTACCGATAAGTAAGCCGGCGAAATTTTCGCCGGGAAAAATTAAACTAGCGAGGGTTTGCTGAACGGAGTCATAGGTCTACTATGGTCTAAATCAATGTTAACTATCAAATTCAATTAACAGCTCAGCTTGTCAAACAAGTAACAATTAACAATTCAACTCAACAGTCCATGATCCACAAATAAAATTCACGGAGACGATGAATTAAAGTACTCGGTAGAAATATTCGTTTCTAGGGCGCGAATCGGGCAAATAAAACAACAAACAGCTCAATGTCAATGTCAATCTGGCAGCAGACTAAAATTTAGCGAGGTAAAAAGGTCGCTAAAATTTATCCTAGTCAGGCGAAAACTTATACCAGCGGACGACCGTGAACGGGGCAGATTAAATTTTAGTCAGTTTAATTTTTCACCTCGCGGTGTGCTTGAACGGGGTGTTTGACGTTTAGTCAGTATACATTTTAAACTGGATAATTGACTTAAACGCACCCCTGGCCGTACCCCTGGTGGTACGGTGGATTTTTAAAGTTAAACGATACCACCAGGTAACAATGTTGTATTTTTTAATCCTTTAAGGGCGGCATGGGCACCGGGCCGTAGGCCGACGAAGGAAGCCGGCGGAGGCCCGGCACTTCGGGGACAGAAGTCAATAATATGCGACCGAAGCGAGCGCGCGTCATAGAGTCATAGCATAAAACAATAAACAAGTTCCATGTGTTTGGGATACGCAATATTAAATATAAAAAGGAAAATAGCTTCATTTCTATAATACTTTTGTAAACACAGTTTGGTAAGCATTTATCCATTCTGGGAGGTGTTTCGACTTTATGGTAGTAAAATAGGTACATTTAACACTTACAAGCCATTATTAACCATCCGAGTAAAGACATTCATCATAAATTACTTGAAATAATTATATGAATAATATATGATTACATCTAAGGATTTACTTGTTCAGGCAGAAAACTCAATCTATGTACCTAGTCCAATTTAAATGTTACCTAACCTAGGCAGCTGGAACTGTTAACATTTCCTGTTTTCAAGATGTTTAAATAAGAATCTTACATGTAAGTACCTATATCTAAAAATGAAGACACCCATATTTATTTTTAACCACAGAATGATTAATACAAAAATAGGGGTATAATGTTGAAATACATTACTAAAAATATAAAAAAAGTTTTAATTATGAAAAATCCCTGTTTCGATAGGTCATCTTTTTCTGTGCATTTATTGCTGTGCTAAAAACAAATTGAAGTAATTAAGTCGATCAACTGAATAACACATGGAGTTGACAGATAATGATTTTTATTACATGATTAGAATCAATGTAGAAAGGAGAATCCATTTTAATATTTTTAATGTGAAAAGAACTCTGTATATCTATCTTGTCTGTTACCCTTCACCTCTTAACTGTTTTGATAATATTATTTACAGCACAGAGATAGGCTATCATCAAGAACCGGCCAAGAGTGAGTCGGACTCGCGCACCGAGGGTTCCAACCAAACTTTTTAAAGGACAACTTAACTTTGCTGTTCGATCCCCAGAAACGGCTATTGCATCAACCGCAAACAATAAGTTTGTAATACTAAAATCGCTTTTTTTTTGTTGTTTACTACATATTTACGGTTTTCAGATTTTTCCCTTTACATGTGCTGTAAGACACATAGGTCAACGAGAACTACCATATAGGTTCGGACAGACGGACAAGAGAGTGATCTGAAAAGGGTTTCTTTTTTATTTACCTTTTGAGGTAAGGAACCCCAAAAATCAGAAAAGTTTAGATTTAGTTTATTTATAAGACAAGGTTCCAAAATACACTTTCAGTTGACTGCACGTTGGTGGTAACAAAACCAATTAACTTTTAAAATTAACTGACCAATGAATGGATTTTAATCCATATCTCCTATATCATACACCCAAAATGCATGTATCTCAATCCACAGTTGATGATAGCTATTTGTAATTCACCCTCTAGTTTGGTTAATTTCTTTGACCTGTCAGTCACAAGTCACAACTATCCATGGGCCGACATGTGGTGCAAACTTCCAGGGTATGCAAAATCTTTCAAGATCGTTTTGTAGACGGAAATTTTCGCATTATTGCTTTGCCGAAATAAAAAAAAAACATACACCTCCAAATAAGTGCATTGAACCAATTTGGACTAAGTATAGGTATAGGTAATTATCTGTGGCAATTTTTATTCCCGCACACGTGTTAAAAAATGAAAAAATTCGCACGCGTGTGAAACACATTGCACGTTGAACCTAATCGTAGTATGTGTAGAACCAGTTTTCGAGGAAGTGTATTGAAAATCATGTTTATCTTATTCATAATATTAAATATGAACGCGTCTACAAATTTTCGTATCCGTGCTATTTACTAACGGTAAAAAGCACGGATACCCTCGGACTTCCCTCGTGACAAGACAATCCTGACTGCAGGATGAGGTCATGATAGAAATCACGATTATCCGTCAAATATGAATGTGTCTACAAATGTTCGTATCTATGTCATTTACCATTGAGGAGTTCCCTCGTGAGAAGACAGTCCTGACTGCAGCATGAGGTCATGATAGAAATCACGATTATCCATTAATATGAACGCCTCTACAAATTTTCGTACCCGTGCTATTAACTGTTAAGGAGCTATCTTTTGCAGAGATGATCTTGGCTGCAGAATTAAGTCATGTCTATCATAAAATGTATTGTCACCAGAACCAAAGGTGTGTGCAAAATTTCAGCTCAATCAGTTTGGGGGAACTGGTCTGAAATTCAGTTCCAAGATTTGTCTAACTAATTAACTGACACGTCAAGTTGAATAAAAGCTAAAGGAAAATGTATAATTGATATTTGGAATGTACTTTTCCTTGATTTATGTTATGATGTTATCCCTTTGTCTGTGAATCCCGACCGAATCGGTCTGACACATGTCTATTTCACTAACAGATAAAGGTTTATTTTGTCTGTAGTCTATTAAAAAATTTAAAAGCCTTGATCTTGATAGTACTGATCAACCCTAACCATGTTTAATAGGAAATGTGATATGACTTATTTTATTAATACAACTGTGAGTTATATGCTTATTGCGTTGTTTAACCAATATTCACTCTACATAAAATATAAAGCAATTAAACTTACCCATAACCACCATCTCTACTCCCCCCATCTCTATTGTAGCTTCGATCACCTCCTCCAAACCCTCCTCGGTCACCATTGCCACTGCCACCAGAATATCCTTGTCTGTCACGATCTCTATCTCCCCCATAGGTAGAGCTGCCACGATCGCCACCTCCATAATAACTACTTCCACGATCACTGCTGCTCACATTGTAACCACCACTGCTGCTGTTACGGTCGTAGCCACCACCGCCACCACCACCACCACTACTTCCACTATAATTGGAGTCATAGCTTTGACCATAACTGTTTCCTTGTTGGCCACTTCCGTAAGAGTTACCACCTGAAAACAATTACATAAATTCCACAGTAATTATCAACTGATTGTAGTTACAATCCGTTTCATTCAGATACAAGGCAAAAAGGCTTCTTCACAATAACTGCTCTGTAGCCTATGTATGTTCATAATTAATCACACTTTGTGTTAGATCAGGAAATATCAATTCAACTGAGTGAGTGAAAACTAGAAATTATGGACCCATGTAAACCTAGAAAAAACGCAGTAAGATACAAATTTGTAGATTAAATATATTACGTACATATAGCTGGGTTACAACTAATTATTGCCAGTGAGCCAAATCTGGTGTCAGCGTTGGGATCTAAGTGCATCAAATCAACCGACCGTAGTACAATCAACGGTCGGTCAGGAACACAAAACAGTTGCCATTATAATGTGTATTGCTTAATATTAAATTAACCCCATGACAAGATTAGCCGGTCACTGGAGATTAAGTAAAAAAACAGTATCTCACCGGAATTTTGTTGATTCCAATCTTGACTTTGGCCAGACCCGTAACTACTTTGATAACCTTGTCCAGATCCAGAGTAATTGTTGTCACTAGAAGCCATAGCTGGTGGCGGCACAGAATATTGGGCAGAGTATCCGCCGCTGTAATCACCCGCTGATAAAATAAATTCACAAATAAGCTGAAGCTCACGAAATAAATTTAGTAGAAAAGCAGCAATTTAATAAAGGTACTACTTACGGTCACCCATTTATAACAAGCAGATTAATCAAAAATTCCAGTCAAAAAATATGTAGAGCAAAGGAGACAAACCACGCCACGCTTCGCTATAACGCTTTAATGGCGGCTAGCGCCCGACCCGCCATTTTTTGTGGGGCATGGTTGATGGTAGTGATTTTTTCGCGAGGGCGCTGTTGGCAAGCATTTGTGAAATTGTCTGTGGAAACCATGTGGAAACTGTATTGAGAAACCAAGATGGCGGCGTTAGTTCCGATTATGACCACGCGTCAGAAGAATCAAGACGCATTTTATTTCTGTCTCTATCACAGGGCTCTTTATATGTTTTGTCTGTGGTCTATCTACGACTGTGGTTTTAGAGGAATAAGCTCTAGAGTTGGTATAGCAGGACTTATCCCTTCTACTTACATTGACCACCTGACAATAACGTTTTAGAAAATAAGTTCATAAGTCGAAAACAAGTGCTCTCTAGAAATGGTCAAATGTGCAATTTCTGGGAGTATGTTGTACTAGAACCTTATTATATTTGATAACCTTTTTAAACATGTCAGATGTATTGCTGAACCGCTGTTATTAATGATATTATATTTTTACATGTCACAACCACGAGTCTTATTTATAATGATAAAATAGTTTTATCATGGTAGCAGAGCGTGGTTACAAGTGATAGTAAATAAAGAAGTCATCAGCCAAGTATAAAACAATCCAGGAAAACAAATATTCATAATGCAATCACCAAGTTGTAAAATTGACATTGGTCACTTGAAGCGTGTGAAGAACTGGTCGACTTGGAAATGTAAAGCGTCATTACTACTAAGAGGTATGCCCGGTGGATTTGACGCGGTAAACGGTGCTATAATAAAACCCGTGGAACCTATTACCAACAATGTCGACGATGATTCTTGATATTAGACTGCTCTCGAAAAATATAATAAAATTTATACTTCTGCATTACTTCTGCTTACCGCTAATGTGTTAGATGAAACTCTTCAGAAAACCATGCGTTTTAACTTGTTTAAAGAAGTTTGGGACGAACTACATCGTTTGTTCGATTCGTGCATGTCTGAAGACAAAAGTTATGATCTATGTATGAGGTTTTTCAGCTATTCAAAAGATCCGTCACACGACATCACAACTCATATCTCCAAAATAAAAACCATTTGGTCAAATTTGATAAATGAATTAATGAAGATAGATAATTCTGAATTACCAGATATCCTTTTAATCTGCAAAATTCTGGATACTCTACCTGAATCATATTTCTCATTCAAATCAAGCTGGATGTTGATGTCAAAGACAGATAGAACAATAGAAAATCTGACTACACAACTCTGTGCCTATGAGCCACTGTACTTTTATACTATGAGCGCTCTATCTCTTCAAAATGAAGGTCCTGCAGAAGCTCTAGCCTTACAGAATTCTAATAAAGCAAAGAAAAAATGTGGATATTGGGAAAGTTGGTCACAAAGTCAGGCAATGTCATAAATGGAAAGCTGACGGTAAACCAGCCAAGCCTGAAAGTAAACAGACCCCAACAAATTTGATGCTCATTTAAGTCAATACAGATGTAAATTCATTGCATACACACTCTGATACATCAAGTTGGTACGTCGACAATAGTGCAACTAATCATATCACCTGCCGGAACGACTATTTTTCTAGTTTTCAGCATTTTGAAGATAATCGTATATTGACTACTGCTAATGGAGCTACTGTCAAAGTAATTGGCAAAGGTACTGTTGACTTGAAAACAGCAATGGCAAGGAATCAATGGTATGGTATGTACCTGATATTATGCGAAACCTATTCTCTGTACTGGCCACTTAAGACAGACTAAATAAAAGTTTTTTCATGTCTGAAAGGGAACACAGCTCGTTGAAAGTTGATGGACAATTTAGACTGACTGGCAAAAGGATCAAGAATGGTGGCTTATTCAAGCTCAATTTATAGACTATTACAAAGTCAACATGTAAACATTTTGTCAACAGAAAACATACTACAACTGTATCACGAAAGGTTAGCAGCCCATCAGAATAAAAAACACGTTAAAGGTGTTATAGAACGAGAAGTAGGAATAAAAGTTCGACTAGATTCAGAATTGTGTTCTCGCTGTATTTATAGTAAAACACACAGACAGTCTTTCCTAACAAGAGTACGAGCTAAATTACCTGCAGAAATTTTACACGCCGATGTATGCGGTCCATTCTCCCCTTCTTTTAACAAATTTCGCTACTTCGTGTTATTCAAAGATGACTACAGCAAGTACAGACACATTTATTTTGTTCGACAAAAATCGGAAGTTTACCTGAAACTCCGACAAATGTTACAAGAATGTAAAGTTGCTGGATACTCTGTTAAAGAAGTTCTAAGCGATAACGGAGGTAAATTTGATAATCAGAAAGTCAGGTGCGATTCCAGCTTCTTGTGGAATTACAAGAAGCTGGAATTAGACAAAGGTTCATGATGCCCTATACACCGCAACAAAATGGTCTTAGTAAACGTGAGAATAGAACCTTAGTTTTAGCCGCTCGTACAATGATGACATCCATCATGGTCTGGTGGAGCAATCATCAATACAACCCTCCAAGTTCATAAAGGTCTAGCAATGACTTTGACCTTGAAAAAATCGTTCCTCGACCTCTATGAACTTGGAGGCTTATATTGATGATTTTGATGATTATAATTCTGTAACTACATACTTCTTACAATCGCGAACAATATTTTAATCAACATACAATCTAGCACTGGCCTGCAAATTGCAAAAAACGTAAGAAAATTTGAATTTTGCGGGCTAACCTGGAGCATCAGCCTTAACCCTGCGGAAAAACATTTATCAAAAAGCCTCCTTTTTAACCTCTCGATTGGCACTCCTATTGGATTTTTGTATGAACGACCGGTATAGACAGAGCCTGAAATAAATTAGGCCAACTTAGGCCTATGCAATAGGGTATATAAATGCATGATTTTTTTTATCACTCTAAACAAAGCGTATTAACATCAGAAATAGCAAAATTAAATTATTTTTTTAATATCTTTAAAAATACTAAGTTATAATCATTTGAAACTGCTGATTAGACCGATACAGCGGATGACGTCATTCGTTGCATCGACGTACACAAATCTATACTAAATTCCGTTTATCTAGAAAGAGATAGAAACAAAAGTTTAAATGAACTATGTAACTTTTGTGTTGTTTGGCCGATTTAAGTCTTGTTTTAGCTTTTTGTCATTATTTTTATAGTACTTTAACATTTCGTATTTTGTGTTGTTTGGCCTATTTATGTCTTGTTTTCGCTTTTTGTCATTATTTTTATAGTACTTTAACATTCCGTATCGAAATAAAAAAAAGAAAAGCATGATTATTTGAGGCAATGATTTACATCATTGCCTCAAATAAAATTTCAAAATTTCGACCTCGCTTCGCTCGCTCTTTTAATCTAGTTTTTCTTCACTTAACTTTGTCTATAAGGGGCCCAGGTAATTTTAGTCACTCGAACCAATGGGGAAGGCTGGTCAAAGCTGATTGTAGATGGCGCGTCCATAGCTTAGACCCAATCTGACCAATGAGGTCAATCTAAATTGAAATATAAAATGACATTGACAGATGTTCAACCAATGACGATGTTTGGTTCATGCGCTGCTAGCGCCATTAGTTCCACCAGTTGCCCACCCCATTCTAACCTGTTCAAGGTAGGTAAAGTGTTAAAATTTGCGACTACTTTCTCTTGAAATTATTTATAAGCCGACCAAGTAACTCCTCTAAGTAGGATCGAAACCATTGTAACCTGTCCAAGGCAAGGTGTCGTAAAAATTTCGAGCTCGCTGCGCTCGCACTTGCAGCCTACTTCCTCTTGAATGTTGCCTTGAAGGGTCTAATCTAAACAATTGTAACCTGCTCAAGGTAGAGTGTTAAAATTTTCGAGCTCGTTTCGCTCATTTTGTTGACCAAAATCGGGCAGGTCGGATCTTGGTCAACAAAATGAGCTTGTATCTTGCATAATAATCTTAGATTTCCGTAAAGTAACGCCTGATTTCATTTATTTTCAAAAGTTCATCAATTTATTTTTTAAGAATTTTCCGTGACATGGGTAAAATCAAACAATATGGCTAATAAAAGTACATAAAAAATAAAAGTTGGACTCATGCGAAAACTTGTATGGATGTTATAAAAGTTGGACTCCTGAGAAAGTGGGACTCTTGCGAACAGAGGGAAAACTTTAGCAATCATTCATACAAAAATAGGAATAAGTTAGTAGAATTTGGAAAAAATACCTACTTACAAATTTTGCAAAAAGCGAGCAGAGCAAGGTCAAAAAAATTAACACCACGACTCTGATATAGGTTTTCAATTAAGTAGGGTTAAGCTTGCATCTTCTGTGCAAGTTGAAAAGTACGAATAACATTTTAACCTTTCGCGGACCATATTTTAGGCAGTTAGGGTCCTGCGGATCACCCACTGGTGGTCCACGGCCATAGGTTGAGAACCATGGACTTAAATCAATAAAATACAGAACTATCAAACTAAGAAAATAATTAAAAGTTAAGTTTAACTACACACTGCTTGTACTCAGTAAAAAAAAAATAAAGTCCTGCAATTTTCTACAACAGTTCAAACGTCCGTGACTTTCGCGGCCATTCATATCATGCTATTAGACGTCATTTTCCTTCATCTGCCTTTAGCCTTGCCTTGCTTTACCCTTTAGGGTAAAAAAATTAGATGTAAACAAATCTAATTTTTTTACCCTTATTAAATTATTTTTACTAAATGTATGTGCCTATTCAAGCAAACATTGCAATATCAATATTCAAATAACATCTTTGTGAAACTTTAAGTAGTTTTCAATTAAGGTGGATGCTCCAGGGTAGCCCCCGAAATTCATCAATTTAGATCATCAATACAACCCTCCAAGCTCAAGGTGCAGTAATTACTTTTTCAAGGTCAAAGTCATTCCTGCATCTCTATGAGCTTGGAGAGTTGTATTGATGATTTTGATGATTATAATTCTGTAACTACAAACGTCTTACAGCCGCGAATCATATTTTAATCAACATACAACCTAGCACTGGGCTGCAAATTGCAAAAAACGTAAGAAAATTTGAATTTCGCCGTCTAGCTTTTGACGTCACTACCGGCGACGACGCGTTTTGATTTTGCGTTCCGTTTCACCAAAAACACGCTACATAAAATATTAAATTGTAAAATAAGTGTTTTATTAGAAAGATAAACAAGTGTACCACAATGTTTATATGGGCCAATACAAGGCATTTTTAAGGAATAAAACAAGTTTTGAATTTCTTGCATATTCCCTATTCTCTTTATTCATGGACCTCATCATAGTGTATTATCTATCGACCTCATGGGTGAACCTCTTGTCTACTGCGACCACATCACGTTGCATGCATTGCATAGCCACCTCGGAGGAGGAGGTATTGTATATTGTTTAAAGTAATCTCGCAATCAAATCTTTAAGTACACATTTATCATGCAGCCTCAGACCAAATAAAAAGGTAAAAATGGAACTCTGCAAACAGCAAAGTGAGAGCCGTCAAATTACGTCTCGCTTTGTTCATACACGCCCACACATTTACATCAAACTATGTAGCAACCCAGAGACCTACGAATCGACCAATAAGAGCGTCCCGCGGTCGCGTGCCGCTCCGATACAACGAATGATATCGCTTCCTCTTTTTCCCGCGTGGCGGTTGCAAGCGTGTGGCCGATGCGCGCGGCGCGCGGCGTCCCCAGTCCGCTGCTTACGCGCAAGGCACATGCTCGTGCTTATTTCAACCTCCCGCGCAAGACGTAACGTGAAGCCACGCGCCGATATTGTCTTCTTCAATCTTAACTCTAATCAGAGACTTGTTTCCGTTTCCCCTGAAACCTCTTCTCATAACTACAATTAAACTATGCCTCAGTAAATGCACAACATGTTTACGAAACCGGCCTCACATAAAATATTATTCAGATTACTAACAAGCAAGCAAGAAAAGAACAATTAAAGCACCCACAGTCATTTACTAGCCAGTATTTTGTTTATATAAGGCAATGAATGCTAGCTCCCTAGAGCTGTAGCGATCTTTTTATTTAGAAACTTTAAGTATGTAGTGTGTGTTGTGGGGATTCCAAAATAAACCAGCAAGCAAACTTTACTTTCTATAATATTCTTCTGAAAATCTTACGTCTTCCATCTTTCTTAGCCGTCGTTCGGTCATCCGTCGTACATAAAAATGCTCTCTGCTTCCATATACATTACTATACTCTTTGCTCTCTGCTCCTTCCTTGACATACAGTCTGTGTTCTAACCCACAACCTACTGTTCGTGTCGCGACGTCTGCCCATATCTGTTAAGATTCTACTATTTAAAAGAATCATGAGATACTAGAGTATTATGTTGATCTCTTCTGAGGGGTGTAACCTTAGGCAGCCGTAGCGAATGAGAAAAAAAATATTGTGTGTAATTTGTACCTGGGTTTACTTCATCTGCTTCGCTTATTAATTCTTGAAATGGAGACAGAGCACTGAATGCAGAGCCACCATCTGTAGATAGATATTATCGATGACACTGACACTCCGATATTTTGGGTATCCTAGATTATTGGTATTCACTGTAACCAAATGTCAAATATTAGATCTTGATATTACACTACTCAACAGCTGGAAACCGGTATGGTTTCCGCCCCTGGAAACTCACTTCCAAGGGCACTCGTATAGGCTTTAAGGTCAAGCATACCTTTAGAGGACGGCGGCCATGATTAGGCCATACTCACAGCCTCAATCATCATCAACAAAGGGCTTAAGGTCAAGCATACCTTTAGAGGACGGCGTGGCATTCTCACCGCCTCAAACATCATCAACAAATGGCTTTAAGGTCAAGCACATACCTTTACTAGAGGACGGAGTGGTATTATCACCGCGTCAATCATACTAGTACTAATTGAGATCTCATGAAGCTTCAGTTATATTATACAACTACAACATACAAAGTTTGCCAACCTCATTGGTTTACATGTAAGTAATCATTATTTAGTATTTCAGTATTCTCAAGAACACTGGTATTATTGAATAACTTAATTAATCTTAAAACATTCAACAGCCGGCTTCAACCCGATACAAACTCTGACTAAACTATAACTAAACACAAACAAGACAAAATACTGGTTCTTACCGCGTCGGATTGATTTGATAGGTTCGCACGTACTTCCTGCGATGTACCATCGATGTTGCCATTGCATAAAGTAATTGTTGTAATGTTGCTATGTCTGATTATTGTTGTATTTACATTCGCGGATTATATCTCATAAAAGTCCAGCACCACTGGGCCACCGCTGCTCTCCTTTCTTCATTACACTTGTATACTAATAATTAATAATAATAATAATTCCTCATTATTGTACAACAACCACTAGATTGGTGACCCCGACGTGTTATGAACACGCACCACTAAATAGCTAATCTTATACAGCGCCATCTATATTTTTTTGTTGGAAGCTGGCCCTGAAAACATCATTCGTCTTTTGCCAGCTCTAGACCTTTTTACTCTATGCGATAGTCATACACTGGAATAGGAATAGAATAGGTATAATCTGTCTATACTCAAGTATGCTGTATTGTCTGCTGTTCTGTTAATCGAACTGTCCTACTACATATTAGTAATCTGTGGAACTGTCAAATGTTGTGTGAGAAGAGACACTTTTATTGAAAAGAAAACGAATAAACTGAAAATAATACGAAATTGATCCAGATAGACAGTAGGTCTGAATATTGTATTCAATGTTTACCCATTGTAAATGAAATAATGCATCATCGGTTTCGTGCGACTTGGTTTTTTTAACATTAATACGTTGCCTGAAGCCATTCTTATTTTCATCTTCCTAGCCCTATCCCATTGTTTGTGTTCTGCTATCGCGTCATTTGCCAGACGCGATTCGAGTGAGTCGTACATCCAGGTGTACTGCCTTCCTGTCTGAAGTTCATCCAGTTGCTTGAGAAATATTCGGCGTTACTTTTTTTTATTCTTCTAGCTATTAACGTGCTGCGGCTTTCTCGCACAGTCTCCGTTTTACTGAATTTAAAATGTCTTCGTATGTTGATATGAGTTTAGAGGATATAATTAAAAAGAAAAGGGAAACCAGCAGGTAATCTTGTATTTTTCATTTTCTGACTTAATATTCTTCCAGAATTCTAAGTAAGAATACATGTAACTTTTTTATTATTACAGAGTCAAAAGGAGTAAAGTAAATGCTCAGACACTCAAACCACCATCTAAAATGGCGCCAATAACCGATGCCAGAAATAAAATTATATCAAAAAAAAGAACTCAAATCACTGATGCTAGAGATAAACTAGCACAACTTGCTAAACAGAAGGATGCAAGATTAAAATTAGAAAAGTTGCGCCTAGAAAGAGTAAGTCCATATTTTTTACAACTGCAACTAATCAACTGATAGATTCTCAGGTTGAGCCAGTAAATACACAGTTTGAATTTTGCATGCTGCACTTCTTATATTTGGACTAATAATGTCTTGCTGAAATTATGAATTCCTTTGGTATTTTATTTACAGTATTACTTACTATGATTTTAGGCAAGAGTTCCCGGACCAGTCAGAAATACATTTCCAATCAGAGGTAAATTTACAAGAGCACCATCAATTAAACAAAGAGGTAAATAACATTTTGTGAAGTATACAACACAGGTGATATCTTCTTAGCATGTCCATGACACTTTAAATTGAGTCAGCGCAAAATTTGGCAATGAGTTTGGCACTCTCAGTAGTGTCCATTAGCTCCATATTGTGCAAACAATAGGACACAATATCCCATAGTTTGTGGGGAAATACCACATTGTCATTCCAGGGCAGAGTCATCTATGAATCTCCACTTGAACAGGTTTTCCTTGCTTTGGTCAACCTGCGTGATGTGATATTATCATACCTAACTTCTATTTGCATGTCAAGACTGGCTCAGAAGGAGGTGGAGTGATGACTTAAATGAATATCAGATTACACATCCAAACATAATAGTTGTAGTTCAACATAGACTAAGACATTAAGTCTGCCTTTGTACAGTTTTTACTTGTGCCTATAGCTGTTTTAATAAATAAACATAAAATAGTTTTTCGTAACTTGACATTTCAAAGCAAAATAGTGCTGCCACAATAACACTAAGAGCCTTAACACACTAGCGGATTGAAAGCGGAGCGGGCGCGCAGTGACTTCGTTGCGGGCGCAAAACGAATTCGCCGCGGATGCGCAGCGAATTCGCCGCGGATTCGCAACGATTTTGCCGCGGATGCGCAACGAATTTGCTGCGCATTCGCATTGCAACGCAAACTCAGCTAGGCTTTGCAGCCTATATTGGAAAATTGAGTGCACTTTCACGCTGCTATTGTTGCTTTGAAGTAATTTTGCCCAATTACATTTAACCATTTATTTTGCAACACACATATTTTACAAAAAAAACTCTGATAATTAATTTACTTGTATAGGATTTACAGATTCTTCAAGGCAAGTAGTTTCACAGCCTTTATCTGCATCTAAAATTGGCTTGAAACGTCAAATTAACACTGGAAGATTTGTTGAAGGCAGGTCAATTGAGAAATCAAGATTTTTTGGTAATTCATTTAACCTTTACTTTAGTATTAATTTTTATTTCTCTTTATTAGTTCTATTGGCCACCTTTTGATACTCAAAATATGGGTAACAATAATAAATGATTATGCTTTTAGAATTTCAACATAAACCAAAACCCAAACCAATACTCCGAACTGTTGAAAATGATTTAGAAATAATTGATGACCCAATGGGAGATGAATACATCCCACCAAAGTCAGCATCGTCATTTAATCGCAAAGATAGCCTGCAGCTCAAGATCATA
Source organism: Xestia sexstrigata (assembly GCA_941918905.2). Taxonomy (NCBI): domain Eukaryota; kingdom Metazoa; phylum Arthropoda; class Insecta; order Lepidoptera; family Noctuidae; genus Xestia; species Xestia sexstrigata. The sequence continues at coordinate 12,252,336 of OW799207.2, read as the reverse complement.
ACTCATAATAATGACATTCGTGAAAATAGAGTTGCTACTATTCACAGGTAATTAATTGGTTCTATCTATTCTTTCATAGCCATGTCTACAAGTTGTTTTCAAGAGTCATCTCGTCGTCACAATCGTCTCGCGCGCAGGTTTGACGATTTCCAACGTCCCGAATAAGCTGGTTTCCGAAATGGCTTCAGCACTGTAGACCACATACATACGCTGCGGCAGGTTATACAAAAGACCGAAGAGTATAACCTGCCCCTCTGTTTGGCGTTTGTGGACAACGAGAAAGCCTTCGATTCGATCGAGACCTGGGCTGTACTGCAGTCTCTCCTACGGTGCCAAATCGACTATCGGTACATCAAGGTGTTGAAGTGTTTGTACAAAAACGCCACCATGTCAGTCCGACTTCAGGACCAAGCCTCGGAACCTATCCTTCTGCAGCGAGGTGTGAGACAGGGAGACGTCATATCTCCGAAACTGTTCACCGCTGCACTGGAGGATGCCTTCAAGGTTCTGGACTGGAGAGGGCTAGGCATCAACGTCAATGGCGAGTACATCACTCATCTTCGGTTTGCCGACGATATAGTGGTCATGGCTTAGACCTTGGAGGACCTCAGTACAATGCTCGATGACCTCAGTAAAGCTTCCGGAAGAGTGAGTCTTAAAATGAACACCCACTCCTATCAAGATCGGAGACTCCACACTCGAAGTTGTAGACGACACCTGGGACAAACGGTACAGTTAGGTAGGTCTAACTTCGAGAAAGAAGTCAATCGTCGAATCCGACTCGACTGGGCAGCGTTCGGGAAGTTGAGCGGTATCTTGTCTTCCAACTTACCGCAGTGTCTCAAGACGAAAGGCTATGACCAGTGTGTGTTACTAGTGATTACATACGGGACCGAAACGTGGTCGCTCACATTGGGCCTCATCAGAAGGCTTAGTGCTCGGCCAGACTGCAAACGCGGGCGCGGTGCGACGAGTTCAAACATATGAACTTCATTGGAGTGTCCATAGTGGGCACGCGGGCGGGGGCTGCGGCGCGGGCTAGTTGGCGCGGGCCGCACGCGAATCGCGCGCGGGCAGCTCAAGCCATAGCTCGTTCATACAAGTGGCCGCAGTGAGGGCGCGGGCGACAAGTGCGGGAGCCAGGGTTACCAACTTCAAAACATATTTACCCCTCAAGCTAAATCAAAATTCCTACAATTACTTGAAAATCCCACTTTTTTTTTTCGGATGGTAAATCATCAAATGACCCCGCTCTGGCTTTTACTGAGTAAAACCCATCCATGTTCCTTCTTTGCCTTTTGAATGTCTCCAATGAAGTTCATATGTTTGAGTATGCCGCACCGCGCCCGCGTTTGCAGTCTAGCCCAGCACTAAAAGTACCCCTTAAAATAGAACGCCCCAAAAAAATTCACATCCCTCTTATTTACCCCTAAATTTGGGAGGAAAACCCCTAAGTTGGTAACCCTGGTGGGAGCGGGGATCTCCGATATCGCGCCGCTCGCCGCACCGCACTGCCAGTCTGGCCAGGCAAACTGCGCGCGTTGCCCCACCCGCACCGCGCTGCCAGTCTGGCGGCACACTTAAAGTCACAGGGCTATGCTCGGAGTTTCCTAGCGCGATCGAATCAGAAATGAAGACAACCGCAAGAGAACCAAATTTATCGACGTAGCCCGAAGAATTGCCAAAATTAAGTGGCAGTGGGCAGGGCACAATGCTTGCAGAACGGATGGCCGATGAGGCCGAAAAGTTCTGGAGTGGCGACCGCGAACCTGAAGACGTTGCGTTGGAAGGCCTCCCACTAGGTGGACCGATGACCTGGTGAAGGTTGCGGGAATCCGCTGGATGCGAGTCGCACGGAACCGGTCAATGTGGCGACACTTGGGGGAGGCCTATGTCCAGCAGTAGACGTCTTTCGGCTGAAATGATTCTTTCATACAAGGTTCTGATAGATTCCAAGCTAACGTTGCACTGATGCGATTGACGCACCATGCGTGTTCCACAAACGCAAGCTAGATACAAATGGTCACTTATTGTCTAGTTTATTTTTAGAACTACCTCAGCAGAAAAGGAGAAGAGTCCACCAAGGCCACCATCGATTCTGAAGAAACGCCCTATGGCCGCACTAAGAAGTGACACTAAAGTCCAAAAAACTGAAAAGCCACATTTGGAATACAGAATAATAGTTAGCAATTTGAGGAGCACTGTAACTGGTGGTGATATTGAGGTTGGTATATTCACATACGTTAATACAAACATAACATCATGACAGGGGGTTGTCTTGTCACACCACCCAACTTCCAAACTCTGGGCTATCACGCACGAACAAAAACCAATCCTTGTGTCGCTATTTTTAGTAAAAAAAAAACAGTTTTTTTTTGGTGCATGAAGCCATGCAGCTGTTATGTAATTAATTATTATGTTTTAGGAATTATTTGGGGATGTGGGCGGCATGCTAGAATCACGATTGGTTCGCCCTGGCACGGCAGAAGTTATTTACAAAACTCAAGAAGATGCTCAGAAAGCAGTTGATTTATATCACAATAGGCAGCTAGATGGTCAGCCTATGAATTGCCTTCTTGTTACCCCAAGGTCACCTTCTACTACAGCCAGGTAATAATTGTTACGAAATTCGTTTATTAGTAAAAAGTAATGTAGGTAGGTACCAAAACATAGTCGAATGCAATTAGACAAAAAATAAGAAATAAGAGGGTAAAGAAGAAAGTAAAGTCGCGAGCGGCGATTTTTTTTTAATTTATTTCCTATTGCATTTTATTTTTAGGTTTCCGTACCATACCGAAGGGTAACCAACGCACAGTGGTCCGGATTTTCAAAAAGGTGGACATAGGATCGAAAACGCATATTTTACTTAACAAAAAAATGTTGTAGTAGTCCTGAAAAGGACTATTTTAAGTAGTCCTGAAAAGGACTACAACTCAACTACTACTACTAACAAACTCAATTCTAACAATAACAACATCACTAAATCTGTCACGTTTACATTAATGGATCATCTTCAAACTGCAACTCCTGTAGGATCGGTTCGGTTTCTTCTGTTAGTACCTCAGGCAACAACAAAAGCTCTTAAACATCTGGAAAAAAATCGAATGAGTTGCTGTATTTTGGTCGATTAGGGGATAAATATGGGTCTGAACTAATTTAAAAATTATGGAGCAAGTCCTTGTTGGTCTTCATCCTGTTAAATTTTCTTGTGTTATATTCACGAACTCTTCGAAAATCTTTATTTCTTGCTTCTCCCGCTTCTTAGGAAAGAATGCCAATTGGTAGGAGGCCAAAGTGATGACAAATGTCTGCATCGTGTATGAGTAGCTTGTGCACACTTGGTGGCATATAAAACCATGGGTACAGATGAACGAAGATCTCAGCTGTTTCTCTGCAATAAGTCCTGAATTTTTCAATATCTATGGAACATCCTGATGAAATCGTTTGAAGAATAACCGCAAAATGCTTCAGTAGGCCTTTGTTAATATTGGTTATTTCGGCAGATTTCTCATAATCTTTAAAAAACCTTCTGGCTGTGTTTCCGTCGTTTGTAGTTCCAAAACCTTGCTTCACAAAATCCACAATTATTCCCATTTGCTGTTTGAATTCTTCTTGTATCAAGTGTTTCTTGTTAGCACCTCGTGCAGTCCACATCTCAAAGTCCATGTTGTAAGATATGTGTAGAATACACTCCATACAACGCATCCACATATGAAGAGTAGAAAGTCCATATTTATAAACATCTTCTCGAACAGGTCTTGAAAATACTTCTGACAGCTTGTTCATCTCAGTCGGCTTAGCAAGGCAAATATTGCAGGCAGATGCAGACGAAGTATCCGTTATAATAGTGGAAACTTTTCCGTCGATCATTGGCATCGTGACAGGTGACTAATCTCTAGCCCGGCCCATTTTGTAGAATTGATGTTTTTTATTTCTTCCTTCAATGCAGCTTCTTGCTTGATGTATTCTGCTGTCTCTTTACAAAACTCGAACTTAATGGACCTGCAATAATGTGTTGAAGGTGTTGGGTTTCCCCATATGGTGCTGTTATTAGAAACTAATTAAGAAGGACAAGGCTTGACATGAAAACCGATGAATCACTGAAGTCTACATCTTCCTTTGCTTGTAGGTGCTTTGTGAAGAAGCTCCATCGAAACCCCATTTATTAATTAACTTCAATCCTTCAGTTGACGAATCAATCTGGGTACCGGTAATTTGAAGAATCTTCTGGACTGTCAGATCCAATAGGGCTTGAAGCTTCACTTTGGCTCCTCTCTCAGTAATTTCTAAATCATGTGGATAGTATCTCTTTTTAGCATCAAGGAGTTTGTGATACGATGGTAACACTGGAACTTCACAATCTAACAGCGCTTTCCTTAAAACACAAGTATTTCCATTTTGACAGGTTCAATGATGTATAAAAACCAAGAGCATGATCTTCATCAAAAGATTTTTTCCTATTTGTTTTAAACAATGTGGCTTGAACAATAGCAACACTATCAGGGTTCTTCGTTAAATGGTAAATAACACAAGCTAAGTCATTCTTCTTGTCTATCTGTCTTTCGACTTATTAAAACTTCAATATCGCTTTCAACCGACTGACTTTATTTTTTGAAGAAAAAGTTACACATCATCATCATAGAGCATAGAGGTTGCCAGTACTTATTCGACTAAAAGTAGTTTGTATTGTTACATATCTAACATGCCCCCGTAACAAAATGAACTACTAACCATTAACTTATACAATAAGAAAAATAAGACTACTGCACAAAAAAACTTTATCTCTTCAACACCCATCAAACTCATAAACTTATAATGTTTGTTAGAACAAAGAGCTTTTGTAAGCAAATCAGCTGGCATTTCAGAAGTAGATATATGTTCGAGTTTAACTCTATTATGAAATACACATTCACGAACAAAATGATGTCGCACATCTATATGTTTTGTGCGCTTATGAAATAAAGGATTAGCAGCTAAACTTAGTGAACTCTGGCTATCACTGTACAAGGACATAGGTGTCCTTTCATTTAACTGCAACATATCACATAGTAAATTGTTTAAATAAATAGCCTCTTTGCATGCTTCAGATAGTGCCATGTATTCAGACTCTGTTGGTGACAATGCTACTGTTCTTTGCTTTCTGGACTCATAAGAGATAACACAACCTGACATCATAAAACAAAACCCAGAATAAGATCTTCTGTCTAAATTACACGATGCCCAGTCAGCATCAACAAAACCATGTAAAGCACTATTACTATCTTTCTTATATACTAAACCATAGTTTTTAGTTTTCTGTAGATACTTTAACAATCTTTTCAAATGATTCCAGTGTGTTTCTTGAAAACAATTATTATATTGAGTTAGATAACTAACACTAAAAGCTATATCTGGTCTCGTTAATACAGATAGGTACATGAGACTCCCAATCAACTGCTGGTAGGGGTATTTTACATCACAAATATTATTTACATCCTTATCTAACTTTAAATTAATTTCCATGGGGGTATCTGAGCCATGACAATCTGACATACTAAATTTATCCAAAATATGTCTTACGAATTGCTCTTGATCAACAGTAATACAATCTTCTTTTACATTCACTCTCATTCCTAGACACTGCTTGATCTGACCCAAATCTTTTATATTAAATTTATTTATAAGTTCAGTCTTTAACTGTAAATAAGAGTTGTTGCAATTATAAAACACAAAAAAATCATCTACATATAAAGCTACAAACACTTTAACATCATTATTACACTTTATAAAGAGACAAGGTTCATACTTGGATTTTCTGTAACCTAATTGTAACAAACAATCTTCCGCTCTACTGTACCATGCCCTGGCAGATTGTTTGAGACCGTAAATTGCTCTTTTCAATTTCAACACTTTATTATCACAATTTTCAAGAGAGGAGAAACATTCAGGTATTTCTATAAACACATTTTCATTTAGAAAACCATTTAAGAATGCTGTAGGTACATCAAGGTGGCTCATTTTTAAGTTAAGTTGTACAGTTAAAGCAAATAGTAGTCTAAGTGTAGAATATCTTAACACTGGTGAGAAAGTTTCAGTAAATTCTATACCTTTCCTCTGGGCAAAGCCCTTAGCAACTAGCCTAGCCCTGTAACGCACATCACCATCACTACTATATTTCTTTTTAAGCACCCACTTGTTTTTTACCACTGTACCATTCTTTGGTCTGTCCACTAGCTCCCAAGTGTCAAGGTCACTGAAAGCTTTTAGCTCTTCATTTAGAGCACTTTTCCACTGCACTTTCTCAGGTCCACTCATAGCTGCATCAAGCAATATCTGGTCACCTGTTACATCTTCCACACACATATTGGCAGTACCGTAGTAGTCAGGTTTTCTTCTAGTACGCTTCTTTGGAGCATCCAAAACCTGTGACTGTTTCACAACTTCTGTGTCATCTGGTGAGAGAGGATCATGAAAACTGTCTTCTGATTCACATGATGTTTCATCGGGTATATATGTTGCGTCACCCACATTATCTTCTATAACATCTGTACTATCTGACTTACTGTTTTCTGTGCACTCTGGTGGCTGTTGGTCCTCTATCAGTACAGTTGCTGATGATCTGTCCTTGGTGTTCTCCATGACCACCACATCTCTGGCAACAATGACCTTTTGCGACTGTGGGTCAAATAGACGATAACCTTTAGTATTTTCTGAGTAACCAACTAAGACCATCTTGTTTGCCTTCTTATCAAACTTTTTACGCTTTTCTTTGGGCACATGGACCATTACTGGGCTGCCAAAGATTCGTAGATGGCTAATATCTGGCTTTCTGCCCGTCCACATTTCAAAGGGAGTTTTTTCTATATGTGAAGCCACTGACCTGTTTTTAAGATAGACTGCTGTGTTGGCAGCTTCTGCCCAAAACTTCTTGTCTAGGTCTGCCTCATATATCAAGCATCTCGCCCTCTCCACAATGGTTCTGTTTGACCTCTCGCTGAGTCCATTCTGCTCTGGCGTATATGGATTTGTTTTTTGATGAATTATGCCTTCATTCTTCAAATACTGTTCCATATGGTTGCTACAGTATTCGCTACCATTGTCAGTTCTCAAGATTTTGATTTTAGTATTCTTGAAATTCTCTGCCATCAATTTAAATTCTTTGAAATAGTGTATCATTTGACTTTTAGCCTTCATGAAGTAAATGAATGTCATTCTACTATAGTCATCAATAAACAACACAAAGTAACGAGCACCGCCTATTGATTGTTTCTCCATCGGTCCACAGATATCTGAATGAACAATTTGTAGTATTTCTGTTGCTCGTGATCCAGCAGCAAACGGCAGTCGAGTTTGTTTACCTTCACAGCATACCTCACAGCTCAATTTACTTGTTGTGAATGTATCTGTGTATTCGAGTCCTTCCACTAATTCACAACGCTTCATTTTGTTCATATCATTACTGTTTATATGTCCAAGCCGACGGTGCCATGTTTCTCCATTGACGGTTGAGGTCAATAAACAATTTTGTGATTGTAGGTTCAATTTATAAACACCATCAACTAAATCGGCATCTGCAACCAAATCACCTGATTTGTTCCTTATTGTACATTTGTTTGGTTCGAAAACAACACTGTTTCCATTCTTAGTTAGTTCACTGACCGATAATAGGTTAGTCGTGAGAGTTGGTACACACAACACATCTTTTACAGTTATATTATAATTGTAACTTGTCGTGATATTCACATCTCCTGAACACAGAACGGGAACTTTCATCCTATTAGCAACGATAATCTCTGGTAAACACGACGAATATGATGGATTTTCCAGCCAACTTTCGTTCGTCGACATGTGTTGACTTGCGCCTGAGTCAACGTAAAAGTCGTTCTTGCTAAACTTTCCACTGAGAAAAACAGCACTGAAAGCGTTACTATGTTTCTTCTTATCGGTTTTCTCGTTCAAAAGTGGGCATTGAGTACGATAATGTCCAATTTCATTGCACCGGTAACATTTTATAGCTTTCTTGTTGTTGACAGTGTCAGCCATTGACTCATTTACTTTCTGTGCACTATGGCCACTTTGTTTCTTGGTGTTGCCCTTAGCGAATTTCTTTTTATGCCTGGTTAATAATGCTGAGTTGCATTCCGTTTCACTCGGATCAACCGTTTCCATATCAAGTAACTTTGTTTTGATGGAATCGGCAGTTATTTGTATTCCGGAATGTTCAATAGCCATAATCATGGGCATAAATCGCTCTGGGAGCCCGGCTAGCAACAATGAGCCAATCCACTCATCGTTAATAGCGAATCCTGTTCCGCTTAAACGTTGAGACGTTTCAACTATTTGTGTCACATAATTCGTCATATTCTCACTGTTTTCCAATCTTATAGAAATCAGATGACGAAGCAAAGTAATTCTCCTTGAAAATCCTGAGTCGTCGAACAAAGCACGCAGTTTTGTCCATAACTCCTTCGTGGTCTTTGTCTCCTTTATGTGCACGAATAATGATGAGTCGATCGTTAGTATAATCTTCGCTCGTGCTTTGATATCTGTTACGGCCTCAGCCTCGGTTCCTTCCACTTTTATGAATTTATCTGCCCCTTCTAGCACCAACAAATTTTCGACAGCGAACGCCCAATCATCGAAGTTTTCGCGTCCTTTCAGCTTCGGAATATTTGTAATATAGTTGGAACTCATTTTTTATTCTGATATAACACGAAATACTGCGAAATCACTCTCAATTCTACGATATTTTACAAATTTTATGGGTACTGGGCCCATAACCTATTAAAACTTCAATATCGCTTTCAACCGACTGACTTTATTTTTTGAAGAAAAAGTTACACATCATCATCATAGAGCATAGAGGTTGCCAGTACTTATTCGACTAAAAGTATTTTGTATTGTTACATATCTAACACGACTAATGCAAAAGTAAGTTCTTCCGGCGAATAGTCCAAAAGAGACTCTGAATGTCTTTTCTTCTGTTTGTTGCTGAGGTCAACAAAAAGCTTCCTAATCTGAACTTCGGTAGATGTGCCCACAGTTGTTGTACTTGATGTCGACGGAATCACAGCTGCTGTAGTATCGATGTCAACTGAAGTATTGTCTGACGAGATGTTTTCGATAACTTCATCTTGGGCTTGAAAAATCTCGGATAAATTAACAGTAGTGCAATTTGGCCAACTAATATTTGATTGTAACCACGCAGCATGTCTATTCATGAAAGTCTTAGTGATTTCTAGAAGCACTTGCCCATCTGCGATTGATATTACTGATGTAGTTCTTCAAAAAGGTCTTGATTATTTCTAAATCTTCCTAACTAAAGTTGAAGACTTTTATTACTATTTTTTAATAAAATAAAATAAACAAATACTTGCCAAATGCCTGAATGCGTATGTTTTAATTCTTATATAATTAAAAAATGATTTTTTGAATTCAGTTGAATTGAAAAACTGGATAATCATTTTAAAAAATCCCAATTGAAATTTTGAACTTTGAAGCATCGTAGGCGTCAAGGCCGCAGGGATACGCAAGCAATTTATATGTTGTCGTATTAAGAACAATAGGTACTTACCAGAATATAAGGTTTGCTTGCTATACTTTGATACTGAATGGAGAAAAATAAAAATAGATTTTCTCCCATACATTTTCACTGTCAATATTTTTTTTTGACGTGAAGGAGCAGTTTTTTTTAAAAGTTGTAGTAATAAGTATTAAATTATAATAAGCGTTAAATTTCCTATACTTACGGAACAATTTTTTGTTAAGTTAAATATGCATTTTCGATCCTATGTTCATCTTTTTGAAAATCCGAACCACTGTGCAACGGGACCCTATTACAAAGCCTCAGCTGTCCATCCGTCTGTCTGACTGTCAACGAGCTGTATCTCATGATCCGTAATAGGTAGACAGTTGAAATTTTCACAGAATGTCCCATGAATGTGTCAATAATGTGTATGTCCCAGACCGGTCACCATGTTTGGCAAGCCGATCCCTTGTGAAAAGCGAGCCAAATACTTGGGGGTCATCCTAGACCGACGCCTATCTTTCGGAGAGCACATATAGACGGTGCGTTTGCGTGCCGCTTTCGCTCTCAGCATGCTTCACTCCCAACTGGATGCACGCAGCAAATAATTTCTCTTAGGTGCAAATTGCGTATTTACATTGCGTTCATTCGGCCCATCATCGCCATCATGACGGTTGCCCCGTGTTCGCGCACGTCATATCCCACCATATCCATAGGATGCAGACCCTCCAAAACCGATTTCTTCGAAAGGCCACGGAAGGCCGTGGTTCCTTAGGAATAAACGACTCCATGTCGATCTCTAAAGTCCCCACCATCAAATAGTGCATGAAACGCCTCACTAAGCGTTTCTCCGATTCTGCTGAGAAACACCTCCACCCTCTAGTTGTATCGGCCGCCCGAAATGTCCCCACCAAATTAGAGAAGATTCGCCGACCAAGGCGTACTCTCCTCGAACCCGATGACCCCATCACCGTTCTTCAAGAGAGCTGTAGGGAAACTAGTACCGTTCGCAAAAACAAATACCGACCACGTTTCCGGCCTCGCCGCCGCGGGCAATCGCGACATCCCTGTAATGCTACCGCCCGACCCTTGCTCGACGAGCCAGCCCACGCCGCTGAGCTTTAAATTCCCCAAATAAAAATAATTTGACTTTCTAGCTGCGGGCTCCCCTCAATGACGCCTTAAGCCGAGGTCCGAACACACAGTGGGTGCCCTGGAAGTGTGAAAGTCCCATTGAAATGCAACCACTTTAAACTTTTCCATCTTTTGAGATTTTTTTTTTGCTAAGTACACGGTTGTCTCGCTAGGCAAAATTAGTAAACTACCTACTAGTAAATTGATAGGTACCTCAACAAATATAAAATTTTATGAAAATATTTCGCATTTTTAGACTGCGATTAAAATGTTGCGCAAGTTTGTCTCCCACGGCCTGTTTTATTAAATTGTGTCCTGATAACAACTTAGATATCTTTTCTTGCGTGTTTTTTCAGGAGCAGCAACAAACCTGAATTATATAGCACAAATTCAAATGTAGAACCTGATATTTCTACTTTTCATAAAGTGCTGTTCAGCAACTTGTAAAACAACACATAAGAGTTAAGAACATTCGATTCAAACTCATAGAAATAAAGGACTCCCTTTGTATTAAACTATGATGAGTGACTTCTGAAAAACGTTTTTTTGTGTGTTAAAAATCAATAATTATTAATAATAAGACAAGAAAATTGCTGTAAACTGGAATTTATTAAAATGAAAAACACATTCATTGTAAAAGTAAACTGTAGATTACTTGATAAGAAATGAATTTTCATTTTAAAATTTATGTGAAATGATAAATACACTGAATTGAAAATATTACTTAGTTTGTACGTACTTTAAGGTATTATGTTAATCTATAGGTAATAATAAACTTTATCTAACTAAATTTCACCTAACATCCTTGGTTCTTACCCGCGTGTAAGGTTTCATAGTGCTCTCTTAAATGAGAAGAAACGTAAAGAACAGAAAAATAAATAATTAAAGATAGTGAGGTGAGGTTCACGCATTTGGGGGCGTCCCGGCAGATGTAGATTCTTGCTTGGTCTCTCATTAATTAAGTATTCACAGTCCACAGCAGTGTATTATATCATTTGCTCAACTTTCATAATGGATGGCAACTTATTGATCACGATCTGGATCTCTGTACTAAATGATAAATGTACACCAGACCTGACTAGGACTCCAGCTTCTGCAAGGAACCTGTGATTGATGTTGTCACTACCTATTAATCGCAGCATCGACATATTGAGTGGAAGACTCAATAGACTTCACCGCCATCTTCTGCTTATCTTGAGATGCTAAGATCTTCGCTATCTCCCTCAGATCTTCATGGAAGTTACCTCCTGCTGGTATGAGACTAGGGAATATTGTGTGCCGCATGACAAGAAGACCTATTTAACCAAACAGCTTAGAAGCTTTTTCCCCTCACATTATCTTTCACTATTATGGTTGCAGTGCATGGAGCAAAAGCTTGGGCAATTCTAGAAAGGATCAGTTCTTTAGTGGTTAAGATGTTCCTGTTTTGCACAGGATCAATGATTATTCCATACAATTAAGTGTCATGTACGGTGTAATTAATAAATGTTGATGATTATTAAAAGTGTAATTTCATTGTTTTTGATTTTCAAGGAAATAAAATTGTTATTTAAGCACTGACAATGGAAGAAGACGTTGCGCCCACAGAGCATCATAATTTGTCCGGTAATTAATGGATAACCTTGAAATGGCTTATAGTAGAACTTATGGCCATTCAGAAAACAGATTGGGTTCGCGGTGCCCAGTAACCGAGGTCCCAACTGCTGTAAGTACGGCCCAAAGTCCCACCAACTATTAAGGACGAGTCCCAGGTACTTCATCGTCGACTCGACGCTGATACGGACACATCATGACACGATGTTCGCTCTCGCAGGTGGCACTTTCTGAGGCCCATGGAAACAGGGCCTCAGATTTCTGCAATGCCACCCAACCGCCGGATCCCATCTACGACCCCAGCTGTCGCCAAATGGTCACCTGCCGAAACATTTTCCCCCGTGCCTTCGCCAGCGTGTCATCAGCATAACAGATGACACCATGTAGAAGCGCACTGCGAAGCGCCCAGTCGTACCCGATGTTCCCTAGTTGCGGCCCCAGAACGAATCCCTGTCCCACGCAACATCCTTCTTGACCCGAATAGAATGGTAGATTATATCTCTATACCTCAGATAGGCCCTCATTATGCGGCAGAAGTAGGTACGGTATAGGTTTGGCATGGTATAAGTGCCTCCAATAATTTTTTTACGAGGTGGAAATCCTCAGGCCTGGGGAGAGTCGAGGAGTCTGACAACTGCGCAGTTGCTTTGGGAGGCAGCAGCATCTAAGCGGGTCCGCCAGATACTCAGTGGCCAGGTGCTGAACTAGGCGGTCTACAGTTTAGCTCTCAAAGAGTTTGTCTACCTCATCCAAATCGATGGGCTGTTATGCATACGGGGAGTCTGCAGGGCGCTCTTTTTTCTTCAACAGGAAGAGTTTTCCAGTCTTCTACAGAAATCATTGAGTTATATCGTTACAATTCGATACGAAGATATATAACGCCTCAATCCGATTTGGACAATTCCCTAAAAAATGGAAACAGGCGAAAGTAGTACCAGTCTACAAGAGTAGAGACCCTTGTGACGTAAAGAACCATAGACCAATATCCATTCTTTCGATGTACGGTAAAATATTAGAGTCGTTGATTTGTCCACTTAATCAACACTATTTTTCAAAGTTCTCATGTGACTATCAGCACGGCTTTGTAAAGAACAGATCCACTAGTACAAATCTGGTGTCCTTTGTTGAAGCGTCGTGCGAAGCCATGGATTCCATGGATTGGACAGCAAGGCGTTTGATAAGGCTTCGCATAAACTGCTTGTTAAAAAACAAGCTACGTACGGCGTCACCGGTAGTCTTATAAAGTGGTTTGGTTCTTATCTGGCTGGTCGGGAGTTATATGTGGTTGTCATTGGGTTCCAGTCAGGCAGGTATGCAATTGCCTCGGGTGTCCCTCAAGGTTCTCATCTGGGCCCAGTATTATTTTCATCATGTATATATAAAAATGACGTGATATCGTGCTTTCACAATACTAGCATATTCCTTTTTGCAGACGACCTGAAAATTTCAAGGGCCATTAGGTCTCAACAGGACGTAAACCTAACGCAGGAAGATATCAACCGATTATCTGCATGGTGTTGTCATAATATAATCTCGTTGAATAGTTCGAAATGTAGCTACATAAAATTTGCCATATGAAAGTTAATACCTACAGTGAATTCGGTATACCAAATAAACGGAGTGACCTTATGCGAGGTGGATGTAGTACGAGATCTGGGAGTTATCTTGGACTCTAAACTCACATTTATACCCCATATTGAGAACATAATCAGTCGATCCCAACGTATGCTTGGATTTGTTATTCGTAATGGAAAGGTATTGCAACGCCCACATACTACAATAGTTCTCTACAATAGCTTTATAAGAAGCATCCTGGAATACTGCAGTGTGATATGGAAGCCTCACTACGCAACTCGCTGCGGATAGAACGAGTCCAAAAAAGGTTTATCCGATACTTATGGTACTCAAAGGGAAGGCAATTTTAATATCTGCTCTACCTTGATAAACTAAGGCTGCTACAAAATGAGTACCCTGGAAGCTCGAAAGGAGCTTTTGGATTTGAGATTCGTACAGAAACTGCTCAATAACACCATTGACTGCACAAAATTGGTTAGTAAGTTCAATTTCAGAGTACCCCGTAGACCCCCTCGCAAACCTATAACACCCCTAGCTCCACCTCTTCGCCGTACAGTGTTTCGTGCTAATTCACCTAAACCATGTGCAAACTCATAAACGAACGCAGCAACCTGGTTGACATCCACGCAGACTCAATATCGACGTTTGTCAGACGTAATTAGTATTTGTATTTAATATAGTTATCTAGAATCTAAGTACATCGTCTTTAAAATTAAATTTATAATTAGAAAGAGGACTTTGCTTGTAGTATTTGCCTGTAATTGGTTGTGCAGGTAGATTTAAGGATTTAAGACACAATTACTTGTATGTTGTATCTGTGTAATATCTGTAACAACTGTTGGTGAACCTAAGTTAAGGTGTATATTCTTTTCTTTTAAATAAAATAAACTCATAATTAATGCAACTTTGACCATACGTCTGCCAAGCTTGAAGTTGCCGCCCGGGGCCCATGCCCGCCAGGGTCCATACCCTGGCGGGCGGCGGCGCTGCGAAGTACGCGCGGCTAGGGAGGGGAAGGCGACAGTAGCCTCCCCCCCACGTGACATGTGTGAGGGGTACAAAACAGTGTTGCCACACGTAAAATCCATGATGTCCTCACCTGTAGATCAAGCTTCGGCTGGAAAATAAATATTCGTTATCTATCCTTCGAGGGGAAAACGGTGTTATTTGACTAGGCAGAAACAGAGCCGATCGTATACGTCGACATCCTACCGGAGGCGATCCGCTGTCACCGCATCCGTTCGTATCCTTTCCCATTTAATGTGGTGCGAGTTTGGTGGAAATCACCATATTGACCCATGAATTCTAATAATAGTAGTGAAAACGAGATTAAACATAACAATAAAGAAAGTTTGACCAGCCGGTAAACCTCAAACCAAAACAAAAAATATGTTCGCAGAGATATCGTTGACAGAGCGTGGATGTCAAGGCTCAAGGCAAACAAAATGAGGCTCTAAATATTGCACTATCAGCCAGTGGGCACGAAGAGATGGCAGATTGGGATATTTTGTTGTGCATGTGTATCAAAATGAATCATCGCATTGTGCGTAGCTAACCTTATAAGTACCTTCTTTTGCTAAGAGGTTAACCAAACCTAAACCAACGTTTTAATAGTAGACGAAAAAAAAGCAATTCGATTTTTAAAAGCTTTAATTCATAATGGCTAATAATAATAGACAACAACAACAGAATTCAACAGAAGTCAACAGAATTTATTAGTTTGTAACGGAAAACAAATATATGAAAAAGCTCTAATTGACATCTCACCTATCAGCGAAGTGCTAGGTAGGTGTAGTGATCGATAGCGCGCCTATCACTATCTCACTGGCTCACCACTAAACCAGAGGCATTCAAATGACATGATCACATGACATTGACATTTGTGCTTGTATCCTTGCTTGTCATCACAGATTATATAGAGAACTAACGTTCTTGTCATTCAAAATGTCAACAACATGGTGTGGTGTGGAACAGTGGAAGTGTGGTTTTGCTGCACGAGAAAATGGGACAGAAATTGATTTGTGCTATTTAATCAAAGAAAATACAGTCAGTGCGTTATTTTCAGTACAATAACGTTTAACTAATGAAGTTTTCAAGTACTCATCTATACAAATTCTAATCATGGGAGAGATTAACAAGAAACAAAATGATTGGGATTCATCTAAGGGTTCACGAGATCCTATAAAGACTCTGGAGGTTAGTTTGCACTTTTGTGATAAGAGCAGTATGTTTTATACTGCTATATTTTCATGGAAATGACCACTGCCCGCATGACCAGTCCGTAGTCCGTTCCGTAGTACAAAAAAAAAAAAAAAACGTTAAAATATTTACGAAAACTGATACAACTTTCATCTAATATTATGTATGATGACCATGACAATACCAACTTGTAACAATAAAAGGGTCCTGGATAATAGTTGTATTTCTAAAAGAGCCCCAACAGGACATTTGGAGGATTACTATTTCAAGGCTACACACCAGTAGTCTTATCTCCTATATTATTAAATATTCTCCTATAATAAAGTTAATCTTTAAGTTGATACAAGATTATCTGTTTTCAGGACAAATGGAAGTTAGTGCCATCATTTTTACAAGTGAAAGGCTTGGTTAAACAGCACATTGATTCTTTTAATTATTTTATCAATGTTGAAATAAAGAAAATAGTGCAAGCCAATGAAAAAGTGTTCTGTGATGCAGACCCATTATTTTACATTAAATATCTAAATGCTTACGTTGGGACACCAGACTTAGAAGAAGGTTACAATGTTACTAAGCCTACTACACCACATGAGTGCAGGCTCAGAGACATGACATATTCTGCTCCAATCACAGTTGACATAGAATATATACGAGGCAATCAAAGAGTTATAAAGAATAAGCAGTTGATTGGAAGGTGTGTATTCTTTAACATATTTCTGGTTCTTATAAAAGTAAATAGCACTGCTGTCATGAGCATCTAATGGTGATAAATGTGTGCTCTAAGTAATTTGGATATGTACAGTCTAGGAGAAAATATTAAATATATTTATATATTGCAGGTATGTTAGGTAGAGTGGTGTAGCGGCATGGACACTTATTTCCTACATGATCAGTATGAGAAATTTAATATTATGTCATGGTGATATAGTGAGTGCTTTGAGTGCTATTGATGACTACCACATGGACGAATTTGCAGGCAAAAGCTAAAAGAAAAGCGAAAAAAAATGAAAATGTCTGTTATAATGGTTTTGAGATGTTACATTAAAACTCGTAATCTACCCATCAAGAAATTTAAAAATTGCATTAAAACTAAACTTTTAAAAAAAGGTTATTACAAAATATCAGATTACATAAATGATAAACACGCTTGGGAATAAGGTGTTCGCTTAGCCTGTGATATCTTATTCATATGCCCCTGCATGTTATACTACATTTATTTTCTTAAATATTATATGAATTTTATTTTTGACACTGAATTAATTGCTCAAATATTGTATTACTATTAATTTTTCGTATTTTTTTTTTTGGTGTTGTCATATTTCATTGACATGATGACATAACTCATTGACATAATAATATTAAATCAGTCAAATGTAACTTTGTTGTGAATGTGAGTATCATGTATGCTAACAACTCAATATCTATTACGTGACACCAGACTGACAGGTTTGAGTATTTTGTACGTGGCCTACTCAAATATTCTGCAGATCTGGTAGAGTTGTGTGACTGGTTGAGCTACACGACTGATGCATGCATGCTGTCTGTCGGGACAGGTCAACTTGCTATGGCTCTTTCCTCAAAAGACCATACCAGACATTGCCTACATGATCACACTCACATTGATATCGTTTCAAATAGTAGTGTCTGGACTTTAAAAGAGACCACGATCCCTGAGGGATTCTCAGGGGTAGTCAGTTAGGAAATGCCGGCGCCAATGTTCTCTTAAAACAAAATATTGATTTAATATCCTATTTGCAAAATAAATAATTTCATTTCATAATTTAGTGCTAAACTAATAAGTTTACCGTTTATAATGATGTAATGTTGTTTCATTTTATTGTTTACAGAATGCCATTGATGTTAAGGTCTTCAAATTGTGTTCTAACAAATAAATCAGATTTTGAACTAGCACAACTTAATGAATGTCCACATGATCCTGGAGGTTATTTTATCATTAGGGGTATGTGATTTCTTAATATTCTTGATTTTAATTTTAAAATATATTATTGCACAATGTTTGAATCAAATATGAGGCTCTAAAAATGTTCACAATGCTTCTAAGAATACAATGATTTTTTATTAAGTTTTTTTTTTATTTTCTATGAAGGTAGAACCTACTCTTTTTAGTAGGCTGGTAATTAAAATGTCAGGCTATTAACCCACAGTCTCAGACCAAATAAAAAGGTAAAGACTCTGCAAACAGCAATGTGAGGCCCGTCAAATTACGTCTCGCCATGTACACTCAGACCAAAAAAAAAAGTTAAGACAGAACTCTGCGAACAGAGAAGTGAGGCCGGTTTCGTAAACATGTTGTGCATTTATTGAGACATAGTTTAATTGTAGTTTGATGTAAATGTGTGCGTGTGGCGTTTGTGAACAGAGCGAGACGTAATTTGCGCTGGCCTCACTTTATTGTTCGCAGCACTAGGTCTTGGTTTTTTACTTGGTCTGAGCCCACAGTACAAGGCCTGACATTTTATGCTAAACAAGTTTTTTTTTTATAGAATATCATAATAGTCATCAAAATTTTTAATATAACAGCACAGTGAACTAGTAAACAGACTGTCTAATTTGCTTAATAACGCAGCCAACAAGCTGGGCTTTTGCCCAGCTTTATCTGGATGCCTGGCAAAAACAGGCTTGTGTCCTGAAAAAATCTAATTAGTCCGTCAGTTTGATTATTAAAAAATATTTGAAACGTATTTTTTCTTTTGTTACGTAAACCAAAATTGACGAAGATACGACGCTTTTAAAATTCTTAACCTCACGCCGTGCTGTAATTTTTAGTGCGTTGTGACCGTGTGACGTCACGAGCCCCCACTCTCGAGTTTTGATGCGTTTTATCTTTGTCAATATTCATTGATTTACAAAAACAAAAAATACGTGTCCATTATGCTAATGTTTTTAGTCTGAAATAAAACATTTAAGTAATAAAAATTATTTTCCAATACTCTAACTGACGGACTAAATAGATTTGCAATTTATTGATGGTGGAAACTAGCCTATTTCAAAATTATTTTTGTGTCATACATTTATATACTGCAAACGGTAATAAAAAAACATTCCTATATAGACGTTTCTACGGCTAAACAAAAGGTTAATACTAGACGATTCTATGAAGTCTGTGAAACAACTCCGGTAAAAACCTAAGTATTTTGCCAATAATTTCTATAATTTCAGATCAAGCAGACTGTATAATAAAAAAATAAGATTCTTGAAATTGTTAATCTGTCTAGGGTAGAATGTAAAAAGAAGCTGACACAATGGCTTTTAGAACTTGATTATGAAGAAACTGAAAAACTGCTCACTATATTATCCTAGTCTAGCGTTTCTCATAACTACATACTGCCACCCCCTCGCGCACACATTTGTATATACATCCATCTAGGAATGTACACACACATTACACTATCTTACTCTCGCTCTCTCACACACATACACACACACTACACCACACCACATTATGACACCTTCCACTTCACACTCACACTTCACACACAGACACACACGCATTTTTAGTTTTTATTTTATTACATTAGTACTTTTTCTTGTAATTCTTTTTTAAAATAGGCCTACAATGACATGTCTCTCTAAAATTGTCATAATGCCAATCTCGGCGAGGGGGGTCCAGGAGTCCATAGCACAGGGTATCATCCTAGTTTGAACTCCTGACTCCCACAAAGCTTTGTACCTCCAATATTTAATTGTAACACCTCTATATTGTAACTTGACTTTGTGGGAGAAAATAAAATTTATTATTATTTATTATGATTATTTTATAAACTTATAAAAAACTTATAGGACAGGAAAAAGTGATATTGATCCAAGAACAATTATCCAGGAATCGCATGATTGTTGATGAATTCAAAGGAGCCATTCAATGTCAAGTAACTAGTTCCACACATGAGAAGAAAACCAGGACTAATGTCATTGTAAAAAATGGAAAATATGTACTGAGACATAATGCCTTGTCTGATGTAAGTTGTCTGACTATGTAATCTCTCTGTCATCATTATTTAAATTATTTCAAATAGAAATGAAGTCATTTAATTGATTGTTTTCTATGGAGTTTAAACTCAGGATATCTAAATAGAATGGTAGTCATCTCTCAGCCACTGCAAAATACAAATCACCGCTTATATTTTATATTCTCTATTACTTGCACTCAATTGCACATAATTTCCAGGATATACCTATTGCAGTCGCCTTCAAAGCTATGGGTATCTGCAGTGATCAAGAAATTATGCAGCTTATAGGTACTGACGATACATCACTGAAAAAGATGGCCCCTTGCATCATGGATTGTCATAATTTGAAAATATTTACTCAAAATCAAGCTCTTTCTTATATTGGAAGCAAACTTAAAGTTAAAAGGTATAAAATTAGTTAATAAATTACCGCTCTTTGACTGTGGTTGATTATTATTGGTTGCAAGTAATGTTTTTAATTCGCTTAATTCACTTTGCAGGTTTCAATCAGGTGGTGCCAAAGTACGCACTCCCATTGACGAGGCTAGAGATCTGTTAGCTACAACTATTCTAGCACATGTAGCAGTAGAAAATTATAATTTCTATGTGAAGGCTATCTACCTAGCTATAATGGTTAAAAGAGTAATCGAAGCTGAGACAAATAAAGCTGCGATTGATGACCCTGACTACTATGGAAACAAGAGACTTGAGCTAGCTGGCTCTTTACTTGCTTTGATGTTTGAAGATCTTTTCAAAAGATTCAATTGGGAATTGAAATCAATAGCAGACAAAATAATACCTAAAGTGAAAGCTGCGCCATTTGATGTTGTTAAACACATGAGGCCTGATCTGATTGCAAATGGGTTGTTTGCCGCTATTTCTTCTGTAAGATTTCAATCAAATTCAAAGCTAACTTGGTCATCAAATATAATGTTTCTGAAAAAAAAAATCTGTTCTAGGGTAACTGGACGATCAAAAGATTTAAAATGGAAAGGCATGGAGTAACGCAAGTGTTAAGTCGTCTCAGTTACATATCAGCTTTGGGTATGATGACCAGAGTTAATTCTCAGTTTGAAAAGACTAGGAAGGTATCTGGACCGCGTTCATTACAACCTTCGCAGTGGGGCATGTTGTGTCCATCTGACACTCCTGAGGGCGAAGCGTGCGGCCTCGTGAAGAATTTAGCGCTGATGACACACATCACCACCGAGTGTTCGGAGGAGCCTATCGCAAGACTAGCTCGAAACGCAGGTGTAGAAGATGTCCGACTGTTAGGTGGCGAGGAGATCAATCACCCGGCTGTCTACATGGTGTTTCTTAATGGTTAGGCATTAATTAACCTGATGATAGTATGATACTCAAGAAACTTCATTAAGTGTTTTTTTTTTTTTCAGGCAATATATTAGGTGTTTCAAGACAATACAAAAGGCTTATAAAAGTTTTTAGAATGTTCCGACGTCGCGGACTTATATCTGCTTTCGTGTCCATTTACCCCAATCACAATCAGAGAACTGTGTACATATGCAGCGACGGCGGTCGTCTCTGTAGGCCGTATATCATTGTAGAAAAAGGTTACCCACTAGTCCAACAATACCACATAAACGAATTAAATAGAGGAATAAGAAAATTTCAAGATTTTTTAAATGATGGGCTTATTGAGTACCTGGATGTAAACGAGGAGAATGACAGTCACATAGCTACTGTTGAAATTGATATAGATCCGTACGTTACTACGCATCTAGAAATTGAACCGTTCACGATTCTCGGCGTTTGTGCGGGGTTAGTCCCCTACCCACATCACAATCAGAGTCCTAGGAATACCTACCAATGTGCTATGGGAAAACAAGCGATGGGTGAGTAAATCTATTTGTTTATAAGTAGATTACTATCCTGTAAAATTAGAGTTACGTCACATAACAATAATACGGTCGTTAATCTTTCAGGTACTATTGGCTACAATCAGAAAAACAGGATAGATACACTAATGTATAATTTAGTTTATCCACAATGTCCAATGGTTAAGACTAGAACCATAGAACTAACGAATTTCGACAAATTGCCTGCTGGGCAGAACGCCACGGTCGCCGTCATGAGCTACAGCGGATACGATATCGAGGACGCTTTGATACTGAACCGAGCATCTATCGACCGCGGGTACGGCCGCTGTCTTGTATACAAAAGTGCCAAAACTACTATGAAGAGATACAGTAATCAAACCTCTGATAGGATTCTGGGGCCTTCGAGGGATGCTACTACGGGAAAAATTATTAGAGCACATGAAGTACTTGATACTGACGGCATTGCTGCACCTGGCGAAATGGTAGAAAATAGACAAGTTTTGATAAATAAACAGATGCCACCGGCAACCCTGAACCCCGTCACGCAGGGCCAGCCACAACAGGTGGATTACAAAGATGTTCCAATCACATATAAGGGCCCTGTTGAATCGTATATAGAAAAGGTTATGGTGTCGTCAAACTCGGAGGATGCTTTTCTCATTAAAATATTGTTACGTCAGACACGTATTCCGGAAATAGGCGACAAGTTCAGTTCCCGACACGGTCAAAAAGGCGTGACCGGTTTGATTGTGCAACAAGAAGATATGCCGTTCAACGACAGAGGCATTTGTCCTGACATGATCATGAACCCACATGGTTTCCCTTCTCGGATGACAGTGGGGAAAACTATCGAACTATTAGCGGGAAAAGCTGGCTTGATGGAAGGAAAATTTCATTACGGTATGAACCCAATTCTATTTAATCTTTCAAATACTTAACACAAGGTCGAATTAAACTAGCATACTTAGTAATGGGTATCGAGAGATCTGTTTGAGTGATGTTATATGCTTCCTTCAGGTACTGCATTCGGTGGGTCCAAGGTTCGTGATGTATGTCAGGAACTAGAAAAGCACGGGTATAACTATCATGGCAAAGATATATTTTATTCTGGATTAACTGGAGAACCTTTGGAAGCCTATATTTATTCTGGTCCTGTAAGTAACGAAATTCTTTTTGTTGGTTATTTTTAGTGGTGAGCTTAATAAATAGTCAAACCACTTGCACTCTCTTTACGACGACTTCGTTGAATAATAATTTCTTTTTATTTTAAGCCTCTAAAAAGGTTTTATAAAATCTGTTTGTTATGTAGGTATACTACCAAAAGCTGAAGCACATGGTTCAAGATAAGATGCACGCCCGCGCCCGCGGTCCGCGCGCCGTACTAACTCGTCAGCCGACGGAGGGGCGGTCGCGAGACGGAGGCCTGCGCCTCGGGGAGATGGAACGGGACTGTCTCATTGGGTATGGTGCGAGGTAAGCTAAACAAAAGATTATGCTGTTTACAGCTTGTCTGCCAAAACTTTTTGATGAAAGAGTAATCAACACGTTACAAAAAAAAAACTTGACTCGGATGTTTTTGCTTTGCCTTGTGTGCCCCGAGTCTTATCTAACAAGTTTGTCGTTACCTCGTAGTATTCCGTTAGAGACACTTCCATCACTAATATGCTACCTATCCAATTTGTGCAGTATGTTGCTGATGGAGCGCCTGATGCTTGCATCGGACGCATTCAGCGCGGACATTTGCGGCGCGTGCGGGCGCCTTGCGTCGCGCGCGTGGTGCCACGCCTGCCACTCGTCCGCCGCCGTGTCCAGTGTCGAGATGCCCTACGCCTGCAAACTACTTTTCCAGGAACTGGCATCTATGAACATCGTCCCCAAACTAACTCTCAAGAAATATTGCTAGCTTTCTGAAACCCGTGTGTTTTTTTTGTATTGCCGTAGGTAATGATATTGTTTAAGTGCTACATTTAATAAAAATAAAAAATATTGACATTATTTTTATTCAGTATCCCAGTAGGCACATAAGTCGTTGCTAAACACAATTGTGGCGCTCAACGTATTTGATTGCGTATTTACCCGACTACGGCGGAGGGTTATGAATTCAGCCTGTATGTATGTTCATATTATGTTCCCGCATACCTAACTTTACTATTTATCAATATTCGACAAACTAGCGACGGTCTAGACTCTCAATCTAAGTTAACGATACCTTCGTTAGAAGCGTCTTGAACGACAAAGGTTATGTGATAATGTGACGTCAGGGAGCGTTATAATAATAATATGGGAGGACCACACTGTCCCTCTCCCCGTGCTGCTGCATTGTTATAATGACGTGTAAAGGCTGTTTTACGCTGGGGCAACAGTGTGCGGCACTGCTGCATGCATGGCGTGCGTCATCTTGTGGTATGCTACAAATAACAAACATATATTATGCGGTATGCGGCAGCCTATTTTACGCCGAGGCAACATCGTGCCTAGATAATTTTAAAATATTATAATATAATATAATTTTAACATAATGTACTCTGTGATTTTAACTGTATGACGCACCAAAAATGTAGCATGGAATCAATGATATTCTAATAAACAGATATGTTGTGAGCGCGCAATCGTGAAGACTCGAAGGCTTGTTTCGACTTTATTCTACGTCACTGAGTGTATGTGAGCTGGCGCCGCCCCGCGGCACACTTTTTTCGGTGGTTTTGTAGGTGTATAACAAATCTGTTTATTAGAATATCATTGCATGGAATCCATTGTGTTTGGATAGAAGCTGCGACTGGCTGCGACAGTCTGCCACACTGTAAGTGCGACGCGATCTGAAAATGTTTTGGGAACCCCTGGGATAATCTATACTAATATTATAAAGCTGAAGTTGTTTGGTTGTACGCGCTAATCTCCGGTACTGGTTGGAATTGAAAAATTATTTTTGTCCGATAGTCCATTTATCGAGGAAGTCCATTTATGTAGGCTATATAACATCACGCTACGACCAAGAGGAGCGGAGCATAAATGAAAAATGTTGCAAAAACGAGGAAAATTTATTCCCTTTGTGAGCTTTTTCTCTCTTAGGTGACGTAGACGAAGTTGCGTGGGTCAGCTAGTAGAAAATAAATTTCTATGAATGACATGGCACGCGCAAGAAATTTTTCGCACGTTTTTTTTTTGCACGTTGCAAGAAATTTTTCGCGTCGTCTAACTGCGGCCTTACACAGCTCAGCGAAGCGAGGTTTTGTACATACAAAACAAGGGAAGGATGTGTCTGATGACGAGGATGTGTTCTAGGGACGGACGCGAACGAAAAACAACCCCGTTACGCATCCTTGCACCGCTCAGCGGCCTAGTAACATCTCGGGTGGAAACCCCCACACTGTTCCACAGCCTCGCTATGCATCCTCGCACCGCCCAGATACCTCGCACATCTCTGGTGGAAATGCAGCCTTAGCGGACGCCCTGAGAGGTGGTGCAGTCCTTGGTTTTGATAATATTGAAAATCTATAAAAAAAAAACGACATTCATACAAAAATATTTTATTCAATGTAAGAATAAAGTTTTCTAAAATTGAATTATCATGATTTAAATTAATCTTAACATTTTAGAAGTAGCTTTTGTGAAAACAAACATTATCCATAAAATGACTAACACAAACACATAAAAGAATCCACTGAAGGAAAACATCTTCATCGCGATGTAGCCGAGGGTGACCCATATGACGAAGGCGTGGGAGCCGAGCCGGCGCAGGGATAGGCGCGGGGGCAGCTCCTGACTCACGATGCTCTGATGATTAGTTACATCCTTTACATAAGTATGAATCGTGCAAGGCGATTGTAGTACTTCACGAGTGATGAATCCGGACAAGTCATTTCTATTCCAATAACTTGTAAACTGGTTGCCATACTGTAAATTCAAAAAGTTATATTACTTCGGAATGTCGTGTGGTCGTTACTAAAAGTAGTAATGTGATACCGTCGTACGGTCGTATCACAGTATCATATTCTGATTTTATTGCATACCATTTCATTTAATCTCGATGCTATTTGATACAACATCCTCACTAGTATTGTGCTCTCGAAGGTTGTTATTGGCATCATATCAGGGTCGCCCATATAGTGTACTTTAGTAAGTTTACTACGTAGCTGCAAATAAAGAAAAAAAAATAAAACATACTCGAAAGCCTCCAATGGTCATGTAATTAATAAACATTGAATTTGTTTAGTTAGGTACCTTATTTGTAATGGAGAGTGGAAAACTTGTAGTGTTCACATAAGAAGAGTGTTCCAGAGAATTGTCTTCTATGATTGGCTCTGGTGGAAGCATCACATTCTCATTCAACTGAAACAAAAAAAAATTGGATAAGGCTTAGGTGGCCATCCATAAATTAGGTCAAACGAATTTCATAATTTTTGACCCCCCCCCCCCCCTCCGTCCTTGTCACAGCTGGTCACATTTGTGAGACCAGCTGTGACAAGGACGGAGGGGGAGGATTTTACATCTTCCGAAATTAGATTAATTTCGATTTAAATTCTTTTTTAATAAAATTAACATCAAATGAAAAAAAATCAAAAATTTTAGAAAACTAAAAACGATTAATTATTTTTATTAAAGATTCAGACATAAAATGATTTTAAAATATGACTTCACGAAATTTAGGACCCCGCCCACCACTTTGTCACACAATGTCACACTACGTCGACCCCCTCCCTCCCCCTTAACGTGTAACGTAATTTATGGATGGCCACTAATCCAATAAAAAAAAAACGAATGTCTGTCTTAATTTCCTGGGTAGAGGCGCCCGTGTGCCTCGAGTTAAATGTGTATTATTGGTTCCAGCTTCAAAGATAGCGTTATCTAACAAGCTGGAACTAACACATTTACGAAATTTCATTGGAATTGGTCGAGTAGTTTCGGAGATTAGCGTGTAAGAACATAGTGACACGTGATTTTTATACAACTTGTAACAAAAAGGGAGTAGTCATATGGAAGGATGTGCTACAGACCATCAAACTGAACAACTTTTTTCATGGGACCACAATCGTAATCGTAAAAAATAATCAGCTATCTCATAGATTTGGTCAAGACAAGACAAGACATTTATTTGTGGAAACATGAGTATACATACAAGATATGCAGGTTGTTCATAAACAAAAGATCCATCATGTTCGGCCTTTGGGGCATACAAATATTACTTATGAAACAAAAGTCATTCAAACGAAGCTAAAAAGATTATTAAATTAGTAAATTACAAATTTGAATTAAGAGGGCCCTTCCCGGCCCGTCTATCGTCAAGGCGAGCATGGTCGAAAAGCTTGTTGTTTCATTCAGAGCCATCGCGGCGATATTTTTTCAACTGCCCTGTGTTACCTGGCACCGACCCCGCACTAGTCGTCACTTGCGCACCTCATACAGACTAACGTGAGGACATTGAACGAAAAATAGTGTTCGAAAATTTATAAAACTTGTTCCAGGAAATACGTGTTTTTGAATAAGTCTTACAAGTTTGTGAAATAAATATTTGTTATTTAGAATCTCCACTATATTTGCAAGGCTTCTATCAGGATATTTTCTTGACTTTTACAATGTATGAGTACATTATGAACGGCCAAAGTTGAGGTAAAATTTGTGCAAAACAGCAATTTTTGGTGGCTTATACTGAATTTGTTTCTATAAATTTTTATTTTTTTGCTTCGATAGAAGCCTAGATATAGTGCACAAGATACCTATCAGTTCAAAAAAATTAAAGATATATGTGTAACAACGGCATAATCACGCACGAGCGTTTGTCAAAATTCTCGCGAAAAGTATGGCGGGTTGGCCGCTCTTAAATTGTACTATAATCTAATTTTAAATTTTACATAAATATTACATTATGTCGTTTAAAAATTCCAAACTACTGTAGTATGCTTTCCCAACTAGATATAATTTTAGCCGCTTTTTTAGTTTGTGCGCACTTAGTTCCCTCCATGTCTTTGGAAGTTTGTTAAATATTAAAGGCGCCATGCAAAATACACT
Source organism: Xestia sexstrigata (assembly GCA_941918905.2). NCBI lineage: Eukaryota > Metazoa > Arthropoda > Insecta > Lepidoptera > Noctuidae > Xestia > Xestia sexstrigata. The sequence goes on along the minus strand of OW799207.2, from coordinate 12,224,518 downwards.
TTTCCGCATTAATGCTGTTTTGGAACCATGTGAGCACAGCATACTGTTATCGCGTCTGTTGCGATTGACTTTGTCTGCCATACGTGGAAATAATTGCCGATTACATTTTACAAACATGACAACTTCGAATATATACAGACACGGTAACGTCCGTATGTTATAATTAATGAAATACGGTTTACAACTGTCGGTCGAATCTAATTTAAACATCGTCCTAATACACCGTTTTTGGGTTTTGAAAGGTATTATCCTTGTCAGTCGAATTGCCCCAAAGTATAATTCCGTACCTTAGGTGCGATGAAACTAGGCCGTGGTAAGCTGTTAGCAACGCATCAGTGTTAAGCACAGGGACTAATTTGTGTAGGGCATAAGCAGAGTAACTAATTTTTTTGCTTAAAATTTCAACGTGTTCTTTCCAATTTAACTTTTTGTCAATAGTCACACCGAGGAATTTTGCAGTGTTGACTAGTTTTATTGAGATTTATTTTCAAATTATTATAATGCAAATATTTTATTATTGATATAAGAGAATTATTAATGTCACTTTTATATTTTTCTTTAGTATCGCATTGAATTGTTATGGTACCTACTATCGATTCTATCGTCAGCAAAGAGGGTCACAGGTTGATCAACAGATTTAGGTAGGTCATTTATATATATTATGAATAGTGGAGGGCCCAACACACTGCCTTGAGGAACTCCATAATATTTAATGCCACGTTCATGTGATTGGAATATTTCTGAGTTGCTTTCTATTTTCTAGGTATGATTTAAATAGTTTTAGAACGTTGCCTCTAATACCGTATGCCTCAATTTTATCTAGGAGAATATCATGCCTAACGTAATCGAACGCTTGGGTCATGTCACAGAATACTGTGCAAACAGGGTTGGTCTTATCAACATTTAGCATAACTCTATACAAAAAATCAAGTAGGTAGGTATTGGAATTTTGTATAGGGCCGTTGATTATTTTTTCGCGATTACGATGGTGGTCCCATGGAGAAAGTTGTTCAGTTTCATATGACTATACCCTTTCTGTTACAGATTGTATACAGCACCACACGTGACTGTTCCTAAATACCTAGGTACCCTGATAAAATTTTAGTTTTTTCTGAATTATGTAAATATTAGTATTATGGTCGGTTGTCCCCTTTAATCTATATAATAGGTCTTTATAACACATTTTGCTCGTAAAGAGTCGCTTATTTCACCCATTTCAATGTCGTATTGTATCTCATTACGTACTTGTGCAGTAATGTAATGTAAAACACACGGTTTATTAAGATGCTCCGTCTAAAACGAACGGTACTTTTTTAAATCTTAGCAAAGAGTTTTTATGTCAGAGAAGTGGTCAACATTTTATGAATAAAATTAACTTTGGGAGATGAAATATAATAGAAACATTGAATTCTTTAATTTACAATAAATTACAACCATTTATCTGTAACAAACACACAAAAATATTAATTTACTTTGGCTGTTGTTTGTCTTTGACTTAAAAAAAATGCGCTGATGCGCGCGCATCGCTAATTTGTGAACAAGTAAAAGATTTGTGATGAGCATGGGCATTTGTTTCCGAGTCATGGATGTTTATATGTATATTAAGTATGTATTTACAAACAAAAAGTATCTATGTAGTATATCAACTATCTAGTGTCCACGACACAAGCCTCGTTGCTTAGTGTGGCACTGGATGGCGCTGTGTGTAATGTCCAGCGATATTTATTTATTTCAGTATTCGTTCAGGAAAGTCCCGAGTTTTATTTATTTCCTCGCAAATATGTTATAAAACGTCGTATGACATACGTGCGCTTTGATAATTACAGCCTCTGCTTTCTTGTAGACCTCGCCTGCGGCTCGGGCTAGCAATATCGCCTCGGCTGTAATATTCAACTTACCGCACTTATATCATAATTACCTATGAAATTGCCGTTCTGCCGTACTGACTATTTCAAGTCCATTTTTTTTTTTGTTGAGAGTTCAAGTTCAAATAATTTTTATTTTTAAAATATGGAATTCTTTTTTGAAAATTAGTCATTTGTTTAGTGGTTGGCGTTCTGTTTTCATCGCATTTGTACGTTTTTCGTCACCATGGATACGTTAAAAATTCGAGTGATTATAGAGTATGAGTACCGTCGTGGCAGCAAAGCGGGAGAAGCGGCACGCAACATCAACGACGTATACGGAGCGAACACTACTAACGATCGCACCACCCTTAATTGATTTACTCGCTTCCGTTCTGGAAATTTCGACCTAAGAAATGAACCCCGTGGTCGACCGAAAACTTTAGTCGACAATGACACATGAAGCTGATGATTATCAATCTACAGCTGAATTAGCAGCAGCTTTCGATGTTGGCATCAAAACAATATTGGTCCATTTGCGTCGGATTGGCAAGGTAAAAAAGCTTGACAAATGTGTGCCCCACGAATTGAATGATCACTAGCGCGAATTACGCGTCGAGTAGAGCCTTGCACTGCTCAACAGGCCCGAAGGCTTATTGAATCGCATTGTTACTTGCGACGAAAAATGGTTTCTGTTCGACAATCACAAGCGCTCAGCAAGTTGGTTAGATCCTGGTTCAGCACCTAAACAATGTCCCAAACGAAAACTGACCCCTAAAAAAGTGATGGTCACTGTTTGGTTATCTAGCGCCGGTGTCATTCATCACAGCTTCTTACCAAACGGGATGAGCATAACTGCAGATGTGTACTGTGAAGAACTGAACATAATGATGGAGAAGCTCGCACATCTCCAACCAGCTTTGGTCAATCGTTCGGCTCCGCTGCTCCTGCGCGACAACGCGAGACCTCATACGGCACAGCATACGGTCTCCAAGTTACAAGAGCTAGGGTTGGAAGTTCTCCGTCACCCACCGTACTCACCAGACCTTGCCCTTACAGACTTCTACTTTTCTAGAATTTGGATAAGTTCTTGGTGGGGAAAAAATTCAATAACCGTGAGGCAGTTCAAAATGCCTTTGAAGAATTTGTAGCCTCCCGTCCAGCAGACTTTTTCAAAAAGGGCATCAATAAGCTACTGGGTGTTTGCACTTTGATTAATAAAAATCAAAAATTTAGAGAAAAAGGGCGTTAACTTATTTCATGAAAAACGACAATTTCATAGGTAAAGACCTAATATATAAAAGAGAAGGCCACTCACTGACTGACTGACCACTCATCACAAAATCTCGGACACAACAGGGCCGTGAGGTCTGAAATTTGGCACAAGCACTCTCTATGGGGTGCAGGCGCGCACACGCACACAAGGATTTTTTAAAATTCGCACCCCAAAGGGTTGAAAAGGGGTCTCAAAGTTTGTATGAAAGTCCTATGTTTTTGAAGTTAGAGACATGAATGTGGGCCTGAATGTTCCTTTCGGCTTCTAGGTGCTCAATAAGAAAAGGTTTTACGATATCCGGCCCTTATGGGTGTTTAATATTTGTATAAAAAAGGTTAAAGATCCAAATTGAATCTTACGGCAACGCGTTATTTCATAATTTACATTGTAATTAGAATTCGGAAGCCGATAAAGATCCAAATTGAATTTTACGACAACGCGATAATGCATATTTTACATTGAAATAAGAATTTGGAAGTTCCTTGAGGTTTATCTTCAGTTTTAATGCGAATTTATAGGTGGCCAGTATGTTTCAGTAATATGCAGGCGTCTGCTGAGAGGTAATGAAATGAGGTTCTATAACGTTCAAAAATTTTTTATGCCAATTTCTTGGTGGCCAGTATTTTTCAGTATGCAGGCGTCTGCTGAAAGGTAAGAAAAAAACGTTTCGAAAAACGAACTCGTGAATCAATCACAGTACAGAATAGTGTAAAGCCTGAGGTTACCTAAGCGCTTTGATTATATAATGTCTAGATGGAGAGTCAAATGCGCGCAAACGTGTCAAAAATATCAGCCAACTGTTAGCTTATAAGTTCTTACCCGCCGATTAGTGCCGATCGTGCCGCTTTGGCGTCACTACGTATTACGCGCGCTAAGTAATAAACAAATAACAGCGATAAAATGACGGTATGTGATAATAAACTGTGCCGGAATTATATAGAAAGGCTAAAAAATACCAAGCACATCACCTATCATCGGTACGGTAAGTAACCAAAAAACTATATATATATTTTTTTTTTCTTTTAAAACATAAAATTACGCCATATTTTATCAGTGTTGCCAGTTTCTTTTTTTCATTCTCCTAACTCAACGTCATTTTTTTGTGGGTTTATTAGTTACTTTATGGTTACGTTTATTTTATATTATATAATAGATCAACTTTATTTATCGATTTAAAAAAAAGGTGGAGTTTATCAATTCGTACTTATTGTCTTTCTATAAATGATTTTTAAACAAAACATTCTGACATGTCAACTATAATTGTATAGAAGTTTTAGATCAACTAAAATTGACAGCTCTTATTTATGTCTGTCTCTTTCTTGTTATATTAGAGAGAAAAAGATAGAAATTCTAATTTTAGTTTAGTTTGTGAACAAGGGAATCGGCACAATTGTAATACTAATTTAATTACCTTATCTGATATATTACAACATTCACATACACAACTCTATTTAAATTTAAATAGTGTTTTTTATTTATTGAAGAAAGTTACTACATACTTAATAAAAAGACAATACTAAAACTGAATAATACCTACTACGTACATACACCTAAAACTTATCTTATTTAATTAGTCTATTTTTTTAATATGTGACTTATGGGAGAATTGTAGTAGCTGGTATCATTATTTACGCACACAGAGACATAGAAGGACAGTGTAAAACACCGCCTGCACGCACACAGGCTTGAAATTGTTGGCTCGTTTTTTTTTGTTTTGATTGTAGGGCGACGCTCCATCTAGACATTATATAATCAAAGCCTAAGCGATACACGTTCAAGCTCATTTCTGTTCTGCGATATTTTGCTATTACTACTAATTTGCTTTGAAATATTTGTCATCATCGTCGTTTGGTTTGTCTTCGTTTTGGTTTATTTCACTTCCTAATTTTAAATTGGAGGATAATAATTGTGTTCTTACCTATTGCCTGGTTGGAATTTTGTTAAGTATGTCTATTTCTTCGCGAATAACATATTGTGTATTTCACACTGTGGTATTAATTACAATAAAAGTTTTTTAGTATTAGTCGTTCTTACTAGAAAAGTGTCCTTAGATACCTACATTCGTATTTTAATTTTAGTGTTTAGTATATTTGGTTTAGGCTGGTGTTGTAAAAGAGTAGCTATAAAGAAAATTACGTTTCAAGTAATATTTTTTATGTTACTTACTGGTCGTAAAATGGATAATCAAGTTAATATCACTTCTAATGGAGTGCAAATTCTTTGCCATTATCCCTGGCGATGGCGCATGCTTATTTTCATCACTATCCTATTTGGTGAACGGTAACGTGGTCATGGCTTCTCAAATTCGAGGCAACATTGTGCGCCACGTGTCTAACAACTGGGAAAGATTCCAACCTTTTACCCAGGATCGGTCAGGAGCTGTTTATGGTTCAAAGCGTAAATACGTCGCTGAAATGTCTTGTAATGGCACCTACGGAACCACCTTTTTTTTTTTTTTTCCGGATGGGAAATCATCAAATGACTTCTCCCGCTCTGGGCAGAGCAGGAGGGAGTGTCAGACTTTTACTGACTAAAACCCATCCATGTTCCTTCATCGCCCTTTGTGTTCCGGCCACGGTAACCTACGGAACCACCTGTGAACTCATGGCAGCGGGCGAATTATTCCCATTTGAGTTTCAGGTGTTCAAGATGGTACTTTTATTGCTGGTTTTGGAGAAGCACAACAGGAAGTAAAATCCGATTCTCAGGAAACTTCAATGAAGGGCATTTTGATGTTTTAATTCCGTTGGCAAATTTAAATAATCATAATGATCTTTTGACCTTTCATGTCGGCAAAATTGAAGAATCACCGACTTTCACTGAATCAGCGGAATGAGTGCAGTTGACTTCACAATCCCAGTCCCAATTCACTGCCATTGATTGTGTCAAGAAGTGGCAAATTATCACTTCTAACGAAGCACCGTGGCGTTTCTGTACATTGAAAATATTTTGAAAAAAAGTAGTAGGGGTGTTCAAAGATCACTAACAGAACCCATTTCTACCATTTTTTGCATGTTTTTTGTCTGTATGTCTGTGCGGGATCTTTTGTTACAGCATCACGTGTAAATTATAAAACCAATGTGGTTAGATTAAATGCACAAATATTGGGCATAAGTTAGAGAAGGTTTTAGTTTTTGTTTCATTGTAATCGGTGCTTTCATCAAATGATACTTATATGAATTTAAAATGTTCAAGAAGAACTTATCATAAAATGATAAGTTCCTAAGTTCTCTATAAGAAAAGATACATGCAGCGACTATTCAACCAAAATGGTACTAATGACTAAAAATGTGCTCACAAGATAACTTATAAATCGAGTGACTGTCTTTAAAAAAAAGTTATGATAGCAAAAGGTACTATTATGACGCTGCTTTGAAAATCGACATAGCCAATAGAGTGTGTGTTAGACCGCTATCCATGAATTATATTATAGCAGTTTAACTTCGGAGTTGATAGATGGCATTGTTCATTTCACTCCATTATCTGAATGTCGGTGTTAAAGTTTTTTCTTTTGAGTGAAAGAATGACCCTCGCCCGTGTCAGTTGCCTCAGCTTTGGTAGTTTATACCCACGAAACAAAAGCAGGAGGTTCTCAATTCAATGTGTATTTATATTTTTTTTTTGTATGACCACGCACAAATTTGGGAAAAGCGAATAATTATCTCAAAGTCCCATTTAAAACTGAAAAATCGTGTTTGGGCTCACTTCAAGCACCTTGATGAGAACTTAAGACCTGCCTGGAGTATGACTGTCATCGAAGCGAAGGTCTGACGATGGAGATGAAAGGCAGTTGCAAGAGGTCCTCAACAGTTTACAGCAGCTATATCGTGTTTGAGCTCATCTCATGCACCTTGATGAGAACTTTCGACCTAGCTGGAGTAAGACTGTCATAGAGAGTTTAAGGATGAAACGTTAGGACGTTGAGGGAATTGGAAAAATATAGTAGAATATTTTAGCGATGAATGCAAATATTTCCGACAAATTAAATTGTTACCTACTTGAATCTTTACTAATATTATAAAGCTGAAGAGTTTGTTTGTTTGGTTGGTTGAACACGCTAATTTTAGGAACTACTGGTTCGAGTTAAATACATCTTTTACGAGTAGTGTCGAGGAAGGCTAATAAGGCTATACGTTATATAACATCACGCTACAATCAATAGGAGCGGAGGATCACTGAAAAATGTTGCAAATACAGGGAAAATGAGAGCTTCCGTTGTGTGCACTGCGTAAACGCTTAGCGTTAACGGTTAAAACTCAACAATCATTTATGACGGAATTGTTCCTTTTAAAAAGTTCTAAAAAAAGTCCTCGATAGCATAATAATGTCTGTCTTTTAAGGTTGACTCACACTCTCTCTAACCTTAAGTACTTGTGATCAGTTATTACTGATACAATATGTGGTTATATGTAAACTGCCTTGTGTTATCCCCAAGGGATACCTAGTACCTAAACCCTGTACACCGACACCTACATTTCGTCAGTTTTGTTTTAAGTTACAATGTGATTATTTTCTAAAAACCAATAAGCAAATTCAGTTCTTTTACCCCAAATATATGAGAAAAGTGATGAAAGCTGGTAGTTAAATAATTTGGCACTCTCTTGGATTCTTCCAATAAAGCTACTTCCTCATCTTGATCTTCCATCATCAGAAAGACTTTTATTGCACCCCATATGCCTGAAAAAAATAAAGTTATCATTTTATGTCTCCTAAAATGAATGGAGCTTGTATTTTCTGTTTTACCACCATAGAACAAATATTTTGAAAACTACCTTTTTTTCGAAGTTGTACTATCTTATTAAACTCTTCAATATTATTTTCTGCAGTTATTTTAGCAGTTACGATTCTCTTAACTAACTGAGATGCAAATGATCGCATGTTATCGCTCCAAATCGGCTGATATTCAAAATTTGCTGACAAATTCAATTCTGATACAGATTGTTTCGCTATTGTTACCCATTTATGCAAAGACACGCCGTTGTATGTATAACTGTAACAGAATTTATTATTTCATGAGACACATTCAGACATTTAAGAAATAGTGATAGTGTAGGCCAGTGTTGTAACAAAATTACCTTTGTTCCATACCAGAATTGTTGTAACTGGTATCTGGACTTAGACTTAATCCAGAACCACTATCAGTTATTGCTTGTTCCAAATTCCATAAAATAGGACACAGGTGTTGTTGTGAAAATACCTGTAAAAATAACAACATAATAAAACACCCTATGGCAATATTAGGTCGATTTATTTTATAAAGCTTGTATGTTAATGAAAGACACATACCTTCCCTAATCTGAACAACATAACAGCGTTCTTGTATGCACTAAGATCCAGCCTCATAAATCTAGGTAGTACTAGTTGGAAGATACATGTGTACGAAGGAAAGTTTTCGGCTATGAATTGAGTAAAACTTGCGTCAAGCGTGTTTGTGTGTTGTTCTTCTTGGTTGTTATTGGAAACTGGAAATCTAAAAGAAACACATTTTAATTTTGAACAACAGCACACTTTAATTTTGGTATCAAAATGGTCGACCGCCTTTTTCAACGCCTTTATGGTATTGCACGGTTCGAAGTGATAGTTATCATTGATATTTATCTAGATAATTATACCTTAATAATAACAAAAAACATAAAACATCACATTTCACGAGTATCCAAACGCGATTTGCCGCCTCCGTGCATTAAACACGTTAAGTCAGGGGTCACCAATTACCTTGGTTCAATCCATGGTCCGGAGCGAGACGGAATGAGAAGCCGTCACTTCCTTCTGCGAAGCAGTCATTCTAGCGAAGGAGGTGGCGGAACGTGAGAGGGAGAGAACCTCACATCCCACCTAGGGTTTTTGCGTACCGCCTTTTTTAATACCCGGGTATCGGGTATTATTTTTGTATATACCCGGGTATACCTGGGTACCCGGGTATTTGCAATTTTGAAGAAAAAGAGACAATTTTCTTATTATCATGTTTTATTAGATTATTTTTGTTTTATTAGTAGAGTTAGCTGTTTATGATGAAAAATTTTCTACGAGTGGTGGCAATACCGAATGGAAATACCGTCTTCTGCAACCAAGTGTGAAACAATTTTAGTACAAGGTCAAAAATAAATTTTATTCGCGGTCTTTTTGAAACTAGGCTTGAACTTTGTTCAGATTCAGATTGAGAAGACGATGTCGATGGTACTTCTTTTTCGCACGTATAGTTCTGTTTTTTCGATCTTTATTTTATGTACTAGTGATCTAAATGTTTTAATAAAACAATTATATTATTGTAATATTATAGGATAATATTTTGAGCTGATTTGAACAATGTACTGATTCCTTATTCCGTATTTTTTATACTTCCATACTCTAGAAACAGGTGTATCCATTTTGCGTACGAAAAGTTAACCATTGTTTAGTAAAATTTTATAGGTTTTCCAGTAGATACAAATTTTATTTTTGTATTAATAACATTGAATTCAATTACTCACCAATTCTTTAGAGTTATTTTAATTGTTTGTAGTGCAAATTTACTAATATTATTTTTAAGGCGCTACTTAGTAATAATTTTCAGAGAGTTTTGATGAATTCTGTTTTAAGTGGGTACAACGAAATAGTACCCGGGTACTAGAAATTTATTATTTCCGTGTATACCCGGATCTGGGTACCCGGGCAGAAAACCCTAGTCCCAAGCCGCCGTAGGAGACGCACCGGGCGTCGGGGGCCACACGTTGGCCCCCGGTCACCGTAGGCGCTGGCATGTGGACGGTGGGCTATGGGCTATTTCCAGGGGCGTAGCTACCACCCTATGAGCCTTATCAATTATACGGGGGCCCCGAGTAACAAGGGCCCCTGATGAGGAAAAAAATCAAAATTTTTTGGGCTTCGCCGCAATCGGGATCAATGGCCCCCAAAAAAAATATATACAGGCAGGCAGACATGCCCCCACTAGGACTAGCTTCGCCACTGGCTAGCTCGCCGTCCGTCCGCCTTATGAAGACAGGCCGTGTCGACGGCGCGTTCGTGTTCCACGCGCGCCTCAAAGAGATTTCAGCAGAAAGTAAGGGGTCCGCAAGGGCCGATACTTGCCGGGGCTGCGGGACTGTTCGAAACAGATACCTTGACCACGGAACATAAAGGGCGATGAAGGAACATGGATGGGTTTTAGTCAGAAAAGTCTGACACTCCCTCCCGCTCCACCTAGAGCGGGAGTCATGTCGGAGAGAAACACAACACACCGCGGTACTGGAGAGATTCTACAACGAGTTCCCCCTGGCGAAAGCAACAAACGATCGGATACCAAAACAATTCGTATTCGATAAGAAATACAAATCCAGCTCCATGAAGATCACCGCTGCGATTAAACCCCGCGGAACTACGGATCTTCACGGATGGATCTAAAACAGGTTCTGGCACTGGTGCTGGAGTCTTTTCGGAGGATCTCAACATCCACACAGCCAAACCTCTGGGGGCCCACAACACGGTATTTCAGGCAGAATGCATGGGCATTTTCCTGGTGTTATCAGCCATCTTAGCCAGGAAGGTTGTGGACCACTCAATTCGTATACTCTCAGACAGCATGGCTGTACTGCTAGCACTGAACAACCACACAGTGAACTCTGGGTTAATACACGAGTGTCACCAACGCCTGAACCAGTTTGGTAATCTCAATAATATAATCATCCAATGGATCAAAGGACACAGCGATGATGCGGCGGACGAACTCGCTAGAAGGGGATCGAGCATGGCAGCGGTGGGACCCGAACCTATCGTACCACTCCTTTCGGATACCTACGCACACTGGTAAGGAAACGAACTAGCGAACAACACCACAAGCTGTGGCTGGACCACGGCGAATGTAGGCAGGCCAAGGAAGCACTTCCTGCTATCGACGGCCGCTTCACCAAACGCGCGCTGCGGTTGACCAAACCACAGCTGCGCACAGTTACAGCCGCCATTGCCGGACACGGCTCTTTTAATAAACGCCTCTTTGTCTTAGGAGTCACAGACAGCGCCCTGTGCCGTGCCTGCATGGAGGAAGACGAGACAGCAGCCCACGTGCTTCTGCACTGCCCAGTGGTTGCAACATACAGGGCAAAGTACTTTGGTAACCCAGGTACTCTCTGCGAGATAGTTAGCAATATTGGGGCGCTGCTGGCCTTTCTCGGGGAATTGGGATGGATCGAATAGTTTCCCACCCGCACACAAAATACGCGCTTTGACGTGGAGTTGCGGACACCAGCCCGTTATACAATACAATAGAAACAGCTATTGCACCAACCGCAAATTATAAGTTTGTAATAGTAAAATCGCTTTTTTTTTAAATTAAACTACATATTTACGGTTTTCAGATTTTTCCCTTTACATGTGCTGTAAGACCTTGCTTTTTGCCAAATTTCGTGATTGTAGGTCAACGAGAACTACCATAAGGGTACTTCCGGTTGACCTAGAATTGTCGATTTTGGTTAAAAGCAAGGTCTTACAGTACAAGTAAAGGAAATATTCCGAAAAATAAAAAAGTTCAAAATTAAGGTAAATTTTGGTACTTACAAATTATCGCGAAAATCTAAATTTGCCCATAAATGTTTTTATCAAGACCTTGACTTTTATACTCCTTAGACCTCGGAGTATTATATTATCTGTGACCTCGGTATCTGGTATAAATTTCAACTTGCTAGGTCCACCCGTTCCTGAGAAAATAGGTGGTGACAGACGGACAAGAAAGTGATCTTATAAGGGTTCCTTTTTTTACCGTTTGAGGTACGGAACCCTAAAAATGACATTTTTTGTTGCGGACTATCTGTCTTGACGTCAACAAAGACAATGCGGGGGATAATTTTTTTTTTAATTACGTACTCTGTAGTGCAAGTTGCTGTGTTGACGCGGTCCGGATGCGGGCGCGGTCCGCCATTTGGTGACCCCGTTAAATTAGAAAAAAAACGGTCACAAACATTGTTAAAAATAAAGATAGATAGAAGAGAGGGAGATAGATATTTGTTTATTCAACAGAATAACACAAAAAAAAACAGTTATATTAGTTTTAAGGAATAAAAAAATAGTACTCTAGATCACTTTTTATGAATAATTACATCAACGGAAATAAATTCGAACCCAGTGGTATAGGCTTGTTCTGAACAGTGATTCGAGTTTTCTCTCCTGAGTCGAGCAAAATGTTCTTGTTTTTTTTTTTTTAATTTGAGCTGTCTAAGGCAATAAGAATTATTATAGACAGTACCAAGGGTACTGTCTATAATATTTCTATCTCTTTAAAACTTATTATATTAACAAAATAATTTTTATACCTCACCTGTCTTGAGAGATGTTGTTGTTAACATATCTCCAAGGTTGTATTAGACTCAACCATAGTTCCATGACGAGCCTGAACGAAGCATCTAGTGGCCAAGTTGTAACCAAATGTTTGATATAATGGTAGGCTCGAACACACATTATCTGTCGAGCATATTTTCTAAGAGCTGATGATCGCACGGCAGGGTCCGACATATGTTTAGCTGAGAAGGAGTGTAAGTGTTTGACAAGAACCCGCACTGTTCTTACGCGCTCTGGACTCGAAGTTATATCCGAGTAATTCCTTTGGAACATCTGTAATAAATGAAAACAATAGGGAATATACATATATATATATTTTTTTTTTCGATACGGAATGTAAAACTACTATAAAAATAATGACATAAAGTAAAAACATGACCAAAATCGGCCAAACAACACAAAAGTTTAAACGTTCACAAAAGTTCTTTCTAGAATTCTAGAGAAACGGAATGTATGGATTTTGTACATCTATTGACGAATGACGTCATTAAAGGTATCGGCTGTCTAATCTGCAGTTTCAAATGCTTGTATCTTAATATTTTTTATAGATATTAGAAAAATAATTTCACTCTGCTGTTTCTGACGTTACGCTTTGTTTAGAGTGATAAAAAATATCATGCATATACCCTATTATATTATATTAATCTACAAAACTGCAGCTCAATGAAAATAAGTGTTGCAAGTAGTGATCATAGCAGGATATGGATGATATAGTAAGCGCGAATGCTGAGCTTCGAGTCCTGCCTAGGTTTGATTCCCTGATCAGGCTAGGTGATTGGGTTTTTTCATTAGGAATTTGTCAGTAACCCAGAGTTTGGAAGTTGGAGGAGTAATACCTTCGAGTTTCGGAAAGCAGATTAAACCGTTAACCTGCGCCTAACTAATCCCTCTCGGGACGTAACGGATACCCGTCCCATCGGACTATGGGTGAACGTGCACCTGTGTCTACGCGCACACTTGTCCTCTTTAATATTTCCAGCGTCGATAGTTAGTCTCGACTGAGATTGACAGCCATGGCGGAAATTCTGCCTGGAGAACTCTTATTATTATTTTGAAAATGCCTTTGTCGGTTTATGATGGACCTGCAGCTAAATAACCGCCGGCAGCAAGCCTCTTACCTCAACATTTCTGGAATTAAATTGCTCCACACTCATCCAAATATCAATGAAAACTTGTAGCACTGTTTCAGAGCGCCAAACCTCATTGCGTGACTGATTTTGTGATGTTGTATGTTGATTGCTCATGCTGGAGCCAGATAGGTCAGGTATTAGCAGCAGAGATGGAGAATACAAGGGCCTGGAAAAAAAGTAACATCAACGATTGGAAAAGACATGGAACTTTTACTCTATTTATTTTACTGAAATAACATAATGTTGGTACAAAAATTAATTGAATTTTGGAATCACGCAGTTGTTTTTGCGTTTATTCATTACAAACATACATACACACACATGTTACGCTAAGCTAACTATCGCATCGCATCGCTTGCACTGTACCCAGCGCGGCTGTGCATATGGACCACCCGGCAACGCAACGTCAGCTCTTCACGGCGACATCTTCTCACGGTCACCTCTCCGAATTGAGGAACACCTGTGTGATTCTCATTATGAATCAAACTTCGATCATGGTCACTTGTATAACTTAATTTTTATGTTTAATATTCATGTAAAGTTTGTCTAATTAAATCTACGTCTCCAAAACTATCTTTTTCTTGCGACTCGCCTGTAGAAATCGTAAATGGCGCAGCCGACAGGATACTTGTAAAAACTAGAACATCATAGACAAGTTACCGAACCTACATTGATTTTTGCAGTGAGTGATCTGAACATTGATTGTGCAGGAGAAAGATACTGGAGCATTATGCAGTAAGTACTTTGAATCTTTCTTAGTCCTTGCTTTCCTACATTAGTCCTTCCTAGTATATTATATATCTATTTTAAGTGTGCGTTTTAATATTTCGCGAGTGATTTTTTGGTGTTAGTTTAACGTATAGCCGTCAAGATTTTCCATCCGGGAGAATCACGGAATAATAGGTTAGCTAGTGATAGGAATAGCAATAGAAATAGATCGATAGATCAACGCAGGGATCTAGGAGATATTTTAGAGGATAGTGAATTAGACGCGAATTTGGAAGAAAATATGGCAAATAATAATAGTAATCCAGTAGATTTAATCTATAAGTCACTTAGACTTGTTCCAGATTTTGATGGAAATTCTCATATATTAACCCGTTTCATAAATTTATGCGATCAATTGGTACTTGCGCATTTTAGAACTGAGCCTGGGCACGAATTAACTAACCTAGCCCTAATTAATGGCATTTTAAATAAAATTTCTGGATCTGCAGCTAGGCTTATCAATTCTAATGGGATACCGGAAAATTGGCAAGGAATTAGAAGTGCGCTAATCAACAACTTCGCAGACCATCGTGACGAGACCGCGCTATATAGTGATCTATCATTGCAGACACAAGGCTCTAGCACGCCGCAAGAATTTTATGAGCGATGTCAAAATTTATTCAGCACGATTATGACCTATGTGTCTTTACACGAGTCTGTGAATACTACAATAGAGGCAAAGCGCTCTCTTTATAAAAAGCTTACTCTTCAGGCCTATTTACGTGGACTTAAGGATCCTCTAGGATCCAGGATCCGTTGCATGCGTCCTGATAGTATTGAGAAAGCTCTCGAGTATGTTCAGGATGAACTTAACACGCTTTACATGCAACAACGTACTGATGGTGGCTCTAATAGGAAAGATTTGTTACGTCCTACTCTACATGGCACGCATCTACCCTTGAATAATTTCGCACCTAGACCTATGCCGCTTAGTATGCCTGGACCATCAAAACCATATGGATTTAACAACTTTGGGTCAGCTCCTCAATATGGTAGCCGACCACAACTTGCTCAAGGCTGGAGACCTAACTTTCCTTCGCAAGCTTTACCCCCTCAGGGTCTGACACGAACTCAACAGGTCATGCGCACATACCCTCCTAATTACAACCCTCAAAGCAATGTCTTTAGATTGCCGAATAGAGCACAAGCTCATCAGCCACATGGTGCCGGTAATACCCCTCGTCCAATGAGTGGAGTAAGCCATTTTAATCCTAAAGTTTTACCGCCTAGTGGGCACGATTGGCGTAGATTTGGAAATCCGCCACCGAACAATTATTTCAAATCGCGTGAGACTAATTTTAATGAATTTGATTTCTATGACAATGATTATAACTATCCGGACTATGAGTGCTATGACTATGAACATGTCAATGAGTACAGCTGTGAAAATGAAATAGACTATCGCTCAGAGGTACCTGTAATGGAGGAAATTAATCAAACGCCATCTTCTACTAATGATGAAAATTTTCAGAAGGTTTCGAAAAGTGTCAAGCCAAAATAGAACTAAATTTTCATATTCAAAGACAGTTAGTCTATGTCCAGATAAGTAATCCTCCACTTAAGCTTTTAATTGACACGGGCTAATCAGTCTTTCATAAGCCCTGAGGCCGTGCAAAAATACTTCAATCATCTACCCCTTAACTATGAACCTTTTCAAATTACTACGGTTCATGCAACTAGTAAAAATGATTACTCTATATCTTTGCCTTGCTTCTCAGAGTTTAATGAGTCTCAGGATATTACGCTTTTCATCTATAAATTTCACGACTATTTTGATGGCCTTTTAGGAATAGACTTACTAGATGAATGGAATTCTACTATTGACCTAAAAAATAAAATACTTATTACACGAAATAGTACAGTACCTATTCAGATGTACGATTCTCGTAATGTCAACTTGTATGAGGATATTATACCAGCAAATTCTAAGAAATTAGTAAGAGTACCAGTTAATGCAAAAGATGGTGAGGTATTTGTTGAAAGTCAGATAATCTGTAATTGCTTTATTTCTGATTGTTTTACCAAAGTAGAGAACAATAGAGGTTGGGTTGAATTGAGCAATTCTTCATCTAATGATGTCATATTTTCAATGGATAGGCCGGTAGAAGCTGTAATATTTGAAGTTAATAGTAACAGTACTGAAATTTCATCAAATCGTACAGCTGAAGTTTTATCGCGTCTCCGTACCGAACATTTAAATGAAGAAGAACGTATTAATTTAGAACAGCTCTGTGAAAATTATGCAGATGTGTTTTACCTTGATGGAAAAGCACTTACTTTCACCAACAAGATCAAACACAGGATAAGAACTACAGATGAAATTCCAGTACATACCAAAAGCTACCGATATCCGTACGTTCATCGTCAGGAAGTTAGGGACCAAATTAACAAGATGCTTGAACAGAACATTGTTAGACCATCCGACTCTGCATGGAGTTCTCCCATTTGGATAGTACCCAAAAAACCTGATGCTTCAGGAAAAATTAAGTGGCGTCTCGTGGTAGACTTCCGAAAGGTTAATGAAAAAACGATCGACGACAAATACCCTATACCTAATATTACAGATGTCTTAGACAAACTCGGCAGGTGCCAATATTTTACTACCCTAGATTTGGCATCTGGATTTTATCAAGTCGAAATGGACAGCGCAGATATTCATAAAACTGCTTTTAATGTTGAAAACGGCCATTATGAATTTCTAAGGATGCCCATGGGACTTAAAAATTCGCCATCTACCTTCCAGAGGGTGATGGATAACCTTCTTAAAGATCTACAAAGTATCTGTCTCGTCTATTTAGACGATATTATAGTGTTCAGTACTTCCTTGCAGGAACATATCCTTAATCTTGAAAAAGTCTTCAAAAGACTTCGGGAATCTAATTTCAAGATTCAAATGGATAAATCCGAATTCTTGAAGTTAGAAACCGAATTTTTGGGAGATGTTATCTGTAAGGACGGTGTGAAACCTAATCCTAATAAAATTAATGCAATAGAAAACTACCCCTTACCCAAAACTCCCACTGAAATTAAACGTTTTCTTGGTCTTCTAGGCTACTATCGTAAATTTATCCCCAATTTTGCAAATCTTACCAAACCACTTACACAGTGCCTCAAAAAGGGTTCTAAAATAACCTTAGATCAAAATTATACCAATTGTTTTAACCATTGCAAAACCCTCCTTACTAACGATCCTATCCTTCAATATCCAGATTTCAGTAAAGAGTTCATTTTAACCACGGATGCCTCCAACGTGGCCATTGGTGCAGTACTATCCCAGGGTATAATTGGTTCTGACAAGCCCATTGCGTATGCATCTCGGACATTGAACTCTAGTGAACTTAACTATAGTACAATCGAGAAAGAGCTTCTTGCTATAGTTTGGGCATGCAAGTATTTTAGACCATACATCTTTGGCAGAAAGTTCAAAATTTTGACCGACCATAAGCCACTACAGTGGGTCATGAGTCTTAAGGAGCCCAATTCCCGGCTCACGCGATGGCGACTTAAGCTCAGTGAATATGACTTTACGGTAATATATAAGCAGGGAAAGTTTAACACAAATGCAGATGCCCTTTCTCGCATTGAGTTGCACAATGAAGAACTCATATCCGTTATTGCTAATGCATCGGATAAGACTCCTACTATAGATGACACTAGTTCAAGAACCCTAACCGCTTCAGATAATTGTAGTAACTCTAATACCGCTACTGTACATACTGATAACGAAAATCCTATTTTAGAAATACCTATCACAGATGAACCCTTAAATAAGTTCTCTAAGCAAATTATATTTAATGTTGTAGGTGATATAAAAAGTAGACCAGTTATAACTAAACCATTTGATAACTATACACGTGTATCGATGCAAATCTCTAAATCTAACCTAGAAAACGACCTTATTAACGCTATTAAAGAATATGTACAACCTAAAATTAAAACTGGAATTTTAATCAATCCTTATTTAGAAATGTATAATATAATACCTATAATACAAAGAACATTTAAGAATTCATCTATGAACCTATTTTTAACAAAAAGAGAATTAGATAACGTCAGGGAATATCTTAAACAGCAGGAAATCATTAACAAGTATCATGATGGGAAAACGAACCATCGGGGCATCAATGAGTGCTATCTTGCTCTATCGCATAGGTACTTTTGGCCAAAAATGCGCGAACAAATAACTAAATTTATAAATGAATGCGTAATTTGCGGACAGGCAAAGTATGACCGCAATCCTGTGAGACCACAACTAAAAGTAGTCCCTTCATCTTCAAGACCTTTTGAATTGGTACATTTAGATCTACTAACTATTCAAAATGAAAAGTTCTTAACCATAGTAGATGCTTTCTCCAAGTATGGTCAAGCATATTACTTACGCGACGGAACTGCAGTTAGCGTCATTCAAGCCTTATTAAATTTCTGTACTCATCACGGCATGCCTATCACTATCGTAACTGACAATGGTACAGAATTCACCAATCAATTGCTAGCTGAATTTGTAAGGATTCATAAAATCCAACATCATAGAGTAGCCCCCCATGCTCCTAATGAAAATGGTATTGTTGAGCGGTTCCACTCAACGATACTAGAGCACCTACGTATATTAAAAATATCTGAAAAATCTGAATCAGTCAATAACCTAATGCCGTATGCCCTTATGGCTTACAATAGTAGTATTCATAGTTTTACTAAATGCAAACCCTTAGATGTAATTACGGGTCACTTTGACCCCAGAGATCCTTTTGACATAGATTTAACTTCGCATTTATTACAGCAGTATATGCATAATCATAAAGACAAGATGATCCTCGCTTTTAATACTATCGAAGATCTTTGCAACGCTTCTCGTTCCGATCTGATGAATGCTCGTAATAGAACCCGTGAACCGGAGGTAAACTATCCACCCGAACAACAGATTTTCGTGAAAAATCCGATTGCTTCGAGGCAAAAGTTAGCTCCCCGATATACCCACGACGTAGTTGAGACTGGCCTCCCTATTCACATTTATACGAAGAAAAAGAGAGGTCCAGTTGCCAAAACTAGACTTAAGAGAGTCCCTAAAACCGCACAATTGTTGCAGGACGATGCTGATGTTCCTCTTTCTACTGACTCCAGCAATGCTGCAGGAGATAAAACTTGAAAGTCTTGACAGCGAACCAGGTATCTTACCTTTTAAACTCGGGCCTGCCAAAATCGTTTCCCATTATCATTCTTTCCTACGTTATGTTGACTTTGGCGATATACACGAAATAGTTAAATCTATTAATAATCAGTTAAATTCAGTAAGCCCTGAACTGAATAATCGTACGAGATTCTTATTCGAGCCCCATATGACTTATCTGAAAAGTAAGCTTAATAATGTACTTAGACAGTTAGAAACTTTTGAGTAATCTCGTAATAAAAGAGGACTCGTAGATGGTCTCGGGTCTGTTATAAAAAGTATTACTGGAAATTTGGATTACACAGATGCATTGCACTATAATCAGGCTATTAAATCCCTGCAAGATAATGAAAATAGGATAGCTTCAGAACTTAATGCACACGTTAGTTTATCAAAAGACTGGATAGCTGAACATTCAAAAATTTTGGATAATATAATAGATAATCAGAACAAGATAGAACTATTAGTAAAAAAGATTAGTGAAACAGAAGCTACCAGAGAAAATGATTTAATTAAATATGCTCATCTTTTCCAAGTTTTTACTATTCTTAGCGATAACATAGATTATATATCGCAAGAACTTAATAAATTAGAAAATGTTCTTGCATTTATAAGAATATCTACTGCTCATCATGCAGTTGTAGATTTAATTACTATTAAGGATATAATTAAAAACTTAACTAGAATATATAACAAAGATAATATAGTAGATTTAGATGTAAGGGAAATATATGATGTAATCAGACTAGGCTCCTACTATACGGGAAATAAAATAGTTATAGTATATAAAATTCCGATCCTCATCCCCTTAACCTATGATTTTTATAAATTATGTATGATTCCTAATAAATTAAATCAAGTCATATCACCCCCACATCCTTTTCTTGCCTTACATAAGAAAGACTTCAAGTATATAGAGACAGAATGTCCGAAGACGAGCAAATGGTATCTATGCAACGAGTTGAAAACTATGCACAATCAGACAGCACCAGATTGTATCCAGCATTTGATCACCACTCAACAACGAACAACTTCATGCAATCCTAAGACAGTATCCCTGAAGAAACCTGCTTATGAAGAGCTCGATGACAGACACTACGGTATCAGCTTTCCCACGCCTACGAAAGTGCATTTATCCTGCGGACGTGACCTGTATGACACCTTAAAAGGCAGCTACCTCGCTATAATACCTCAGAGATGCTCTCTTGAAACACCGCACTTTAAGATCTACAACTTCAAAGACCGCCTCAAGGGACAAGCGTTGAAAATCATCGATATCCCAGCCGATAATTTGACTTTTTGGCAGCAGACGACATCTTCAGCCCCAATCTTTAAGTTAAACTCAATCAAGTTGGACCATTTACACGAGACTAGTAGGAAGTTGTCCATGCAGTCACCAATTACCCTCATTGAAGACAGCAACTCCAGCGTATATCACACCACTATACCGATGTACGTGATAGTGATCATCGCCTGTGCAATCGTCAGTGTCCTGCTCTATCGAAAATACTTTCTACGACGAAAAGCAATGATAACACCTGCTGAACCTGCAAGCAACCAGATGGAACTTCAAAGAGTCTTCACTGTACCAGCTACCAGAGTAGACACAAATCAACCTCCAGCTCAATTTACGACTTCTGTCTTCAATAGTCGCTGTTCTACGGGGGGAGGTGTTACGCTAAGCTAACTATCGCATCGCATCGCTTGCACTGTACCCAGCGCGGCTGTGCATATGGACCACCCGGCAACGCAACGTCAGCTCTTCACGGCGACATCTTCTCACGGTCACCTCTCCGAATTGAGGAACACCTGTGTGATTCTCATTATGAATCAAACTTCGATCATGGTCACTTGTATAACTTAATTTTTATGTTTAATATTCATGTAAAGTTTGTCTAATTAAATCTACGTCTCCAAAACTATCTTTTTCTTGCGACTCGCCTGTAGAAATCGTAAATCACACAAAAACACAAATCTTTCATCTTTATAACATTAGTGTAGATGAATTGCTGGCATTCCTAGTCCATACCATCGACTACATGGACGAGGTGAGCATCCTGCAGATTTGCCGGTCCAATTTCAAGGAGGATGACATCAGATGCAGTCCAGAAGGGAGGTTTCAGAAAAAACCAATACCGAACTACGTGCGGAAATAGCATTATTGCGCAACGTCGGTTCGGAAATTGGGTCACCAGAGGCCTCAAAGGTGAACACACGTCGAGGGGCGCAAAATGATATAGGCGTTGAAACTTTTTAGTTGAGACAACATTTTCAAATTGATATTCGGACATGTGTTTTTGATAATGACTTGTGTCATATACTTGCAATAAAAATCTTCTCTGTGCAAACAACGTTTTTGCTTCCATATCGTAATTATCTATCATATTTCATCAAAAGGTTATGGGCCCAGTCACTAAATTTGCCATCAAGAACCTCTGCGGCCTAGATGACTACTCTACGTGGAAATTCGCGATAAAAATGATTCTTACACGAGAAAAGTTGTTCATGTATACGTCAACGTACCCGGATTCCAAAGACTCCACCGCCATCGAGAAGGACCAAGACGCACTAGCTTTGATTTGCCTACACGTGGGACCTACACTTTATGCGTATGTACAAGATTCAAATAATGCTAAAGATGCTTGGGATAGCTTAGCGAAAGCGTTTGAGGACAAAGGCGTAAATCGCAGGATCACCCTCATGAACGCGTTGCTGGATGAGAAGCTAGAGAGACATTCGTCGATGCATGAATATATTGCTGCAGTTATGTCTCTTTCTCAAAAGTTGAAGGATATTGCCACCGGATTTGACGATGATCTTGTAGGTGTCGTGTTACTGAGAGGACTACCTGAAGAGTACAGGCCTATGCGAATGGCGCTGGAACACTCTGGGATGAAGTTGACTTCAGAGAACGTACGGCAGAATTTACTACAGGAGGATTCACGTCAAGGTTGTAGTACATTGTCTTCAGCGGACTCGGCATTGGCTGTGAGTAAGAGTAAGAAGCGGAATGGGAACAAAGATATTAATATGACCAAAATTAAATGTTTTAAATGTGGAAAGAGTGGACATAAGAAGCCGCTTTCCTTCCTTCAGGACAGTCCCGCTGGACTGTCCTGAAGGAAGGAAAGCGGGTTCGATCTCCAAACTGAGTGACGTCGCGATCGTGAGCCTGTCTTCATTCAGTGCCGGGGACTCCTTCAATCTGACGGAGTTATACATCGACAACGGGGCATCTTCACATATGTCTTTCCAGAAACATTGGTTTAAAGATTTGGTTATGAATGTTGGTATGAGTAACGTGACATGTGCGAATAATGATAAGATTGAATGCAAGGGTAAGGGTGATATCATGGTGAGTTTGAAAGGACGAATGCTTGCTGTGAGGGATGTCATGTATGTACCCGGTTTGCGTGTTAATCTGTTATCAGTGTCTAAATTAGTAGAGAAAGGATGGAAGGTTAGTTTTGACAGAGATGGGTGCAAGCTAATTCACCATTTGGTTCCAGGCCATTTCAAAGGAAAGCTTCTGGCTACTGCAAGTGAAGTCTCAGGGATCTACAAGCTTGAAGGTTGTCAGGCGGTTGTAGATGGGACTGCGTTGGCGTCAGTGAAAGCAGGTAATCCTTTGATGTTGTGGCACCGGCGGCTTGGACACGTAAATGAGCGAGATTTGCGTCGCCTGTATTAAAGGAAAGGCACATCGTTTACCTTTTCCAGTTGGTGAGGCTGAGAGGGCAGTCGAGAGACTGCAACTGGTTCACGCAGATATCTGTGGTCCAATGTCTGAACCCACGTATGGTGGATCTCGGTATATGCTAGTTATTTTAGATGATTTTACACGTAAATCTTTTGTATTTTTCCTTAAAACAAAAGATCAGGTTTTTGATCATTTTAAAATTTTTGTAGCTAGTGTAGAGGTTGAAACCGGGTTGAAGGTAAAGTGCATACGCACGGACAATGGGACAGAATTTGTGAACAGGAAGTTTGATGGGTTTCTACAGCAAAAGGGTATAAACCATCAGTTAACTGTTCCCTACACTCCGGAGCAGAACGGCGTAGTGGAGCGAGCAAACCGCACTATCGTGGAGATGGCTCGTGCTATGTTGGCGGAAAAGGGTCTGTGTGCGAGACTGTGGGGAGAGGCATGTAATACAGCTGTTTATACCAAGAACAGGCTGCCTCACAGTGGCAATAGTGGTAAGATTCCTGAGGAGTTGTGGACAGGGAAGGCTCAGTCGTTCGATCATTTCAGAGTTTTTGGAACGAAAGCGTTTGTGCACGTGCCCAAGGAAACATCTTTGTTGGTTACTGTGAAGAAACCAAGGGATATCGTTTCATAAATCCCAGTAATCCTCGCGTCATTGTTAGAGCAAGGGATGTAGTTTTCTTGGAGGACTCTACAGCAATAGTTTCAGAGGATCCTAGTCAGCGGTGACAAAGGTGCTGAAGTAATCTGGGAATTTGCAAAGGTAGAAGGCCAGTCAGGTTCGTCACCTGGTAGTGCAGAAGCTTATCAAGGGCCGAGTTCCACAGATGGGGCTGAAGTATATGAAGACGCGGAGATGGAGGTAGGAAAAACAGGTGATAGCGGAGCAGAAAATGTCGTAGTGGAAAACGTTGAAGTTGAAGAGACCATTAACAGAGGAGAGTCAAACGAAGGTGAATGTCGTTATCCTCTACGTAGTAGAATCCGAAAAGGAAATCTTCATGGACTTGCATGCTGTACAGAAGACCAGGAACCTTTGACAGTTAAGGAAGCCTTAAATCGGGAAGATAAGGATAACTGGAAGGAAGCCATGAAAAAAGAGTTGGATTCGATGTACGAGAACAAGGTTTGGAAGCTCGTTAAAAGGCCATCTGAAGCTCTAAAGTCGTGGGAAACGAGTGAATCTTCAAGTACAAGTTTGATGCAGATGGTAATAAGACCTATAAAGCTCGACTTGTGGCGAAGGGTTTCACTCAGTCCTACGGGGTCGACTACTTCGAAACTTATTCACCGGTCGTGAGAATATCGACAGTTAGATTGCTGCTATCGTTGGCTATTGAAAAGGATTTCTTCATCACTCACTTCGATGTGAACACCGCCTTTCTGAACGGTGATTTTCATGAAAGAGTTTATATGCAACAGCCGGAGGGTTGCATAGACGAAAACTCGAAGGAAAAAGTTTGCTTATTAGAAAAAGCGATCTTAAACAAGCTTCACGGTCTTGGAATGAAAAAGTAAATGAAGTGTTATTGTTTTTGAATTTCAAACGCTGTGACTTTGATAGCTGTCTTTACAAAAATAATAATTTTTATATCGCTTTGTACGTTGACGATTTTTTATTATTTTACAAAGACAAACAGCAAAAGAAAGTTTTATTAGACAATCTTTCTAAACAGTTCAAGATAAAGGATTTAGGGGAAGCGAGACAAGTTTTGGGTATGCTTTTGTTTAAGACGGATACTGGAATATATTTGAATCAAGAGAGGCTTATTTCGCTTACACTTCCAGTTCTATAATATCGCAGTTTTGAATCGGCGAACACAAGTGCGTCACCAGCTGCCGATAGTGCTGAGCAAGCGCCGCTCGCCGCCGTCGTCGCCCGCGCCACAACACCGGCTGCGGATACGTCACGCGTAGGTACGTCGACCCCAAAACCAACCAGGAAAGGGGAAAAATTGAAAATGGGTGACCACCCATTTTCAATTTTTCCCGGAGCTACGGACCGCAACCAGGGCTGGTTGAGCATCCAGCCCTGGTTGCGGTCCGTAGCTCCGTGCCAAGAACGAGTCAAGTTGATGAGGAGGGCTTCACTAAAGTGGAAAGGAGGAAGAAGCCCTGTTCTCGTAACCTGTGCGGTACCGCACCGAGTGGACCTATGCTGCTGCGTCCTGCTGTGCCTACGACGCAGCTGTACATTTCACGTCTGCATCACTCCTCTACAACTGAGGAACTGGTGCAGTATTTGAAAGTGAAGACCAACTGGACTCTGAGGGTCGAAAGGTTGGAATCGCGCCACAACATCAAGTTTAAGTCATTCGTGGTACGAGTTCCAACCCACCATCTACAGACCTACATGAAGGAGAACTTTTGGCCGAAGGGTGTCGTATATCGACGTTTCCGAGGGCGGTTACGCAACACCACGCAGCGAAACACGACGCCGACAACGTTGCGTGTATAGTTTTAGTCTCTGGTTTAAAATATGTATTAATATATTATTGTTGTTAGATATTATTTTGTGTATTTTATCTATGGGCCTTAGTTGCCTGATAATAAAATGATGATTATTATTATTAAAGCTAGTATGATTTACCGCCACTAGCTAGCACTACTACTACTAACACTAGCATCCAGTATCGGATATGAAATCTTATCTTATAAGAGCAAACTAGAAAATAAGAGTACCTACCGATTAGCTGATTGTAGAGGTGCAGCCATGGGCACTTTCCCTGTGTAGTTAGGTATATGTGGCAACACAGATATGTTTGGGTCTGCAGGCAGGAAGTGCATGAGATAATCACATGCTAGGGCAAAGTATGCACTGCTCCAGTTCTCCCAAGAACTCGTTTGCTGGCTGTTACTCACGAGATGCAGAGCAAAATTGAAGATGTAGTAATCAAATGGATCTGATTGAAAATTATGTAGGAAAATACATGTCAATAGCTTCTACCTGCAACTTCGTACACCTAAGTCTAATATAAAAATAATAAGTAGTTTTCTATCATTGGCGTTTCTGTAGCCAGATTAGTACTTCCTTTTACAAGCATATTACAATACAAACAATAATACCATTTTTGTAGTATTATTTTCGATTTTTTTAGACTATTTGAAATTCCCTAATACTATAACTAAATTCTATATTTGAAAATAATTTAAAATACATGCTATGGGGGCTTTCCCTGATTATTACTCAAGTAAGATTTTTTTAGGTCACTTTTGAATCCCCCCTCCTCCATGGTGATATTATATCGTGAGGTGTTAAGTTAAGTTCTAAAAGAATCTGTTCTAAATTTCTAATATAACAATACCATCTTAATGGAAATAATATTATTTTTCACACATTCGGTTTTTGTTTTGTTGTCGTGTATTGTCACCCCCGCCCCGTCGCGATTCATCGTGATGTTTTTCTGACCCCCACACAATGATAATAGTATAAATGGATAATATCATTGCCCCCACATCACTGTTCAAGCCCCACGTGATTAAAGAACAAGTTGAACAACCCCCTGTCAAGATGGGGCCCCAGCACTATCACTACGCTACATATTATAAAACAAAGTCGCCTGCCGTGTCTGGCCCTATGTATGCTTAGATCTTTAAAACTACGCAACGGATTTTTATGAGGGTTTTTTTAATAGATAGAGTGATTCAAGAGGAAGGTTTTAATATATAATTTGAGGGCCGGCGAAGCCGCGGACATCAGCTATTGTTTGATAAAATATTAAGTTTTCCCGTCCCGCTGTCGCGATATCGCGGCCGGCCAAAAAAGCGTTGTTTGCGCCCCCGAAGACTCGATATCACGTCCTACGACTTCGCGCGGTGCATTTTTGTCATTATGGGTGAGCGGGATGGCAAAGGTTAAGTTGGCACAATGGACTTTCATTGTCTGTTCTGTGATTCATTTGTCAAAAGAATATCAACACTGTGAATGACATTCCAATTTTTTGTCTACGGAAATATTTTCTCACATACTTTAATTGCAGTGCTTAATGTCCATGTCAAAGTCTTTTTAGGGTTCCGTTCCCGGAGGGGACTCTATTACTAAGCCTCCGATGTCCGTCCGTCCGCCTGTCTGTCACCGGGCTGTACCTCATGATCCGTGATAGGTAGAGTTTAAATTTCACAGAATGTGTATTTCAGTTGCCGCTATAACAACAAATACTAAAAACAGAATAAAATAAATATTTAAACGGAAAAATAAAAATGTTTGTTGCCCCATTCAACAAACGTGTTGAAATATTTGTGTAGACGCTTGAAATACACACATCAAAAGTATCTAGGGATCAACATATATTTTTGCAATAACTTTTCTCCTGATTGATATTAATTAAAATTTTCTTTAAGGATTCATCAAATAAAGTGTTTTCGTTTGTCACAGTAACGATAAACCAAGTCACCTTTGCATTAATAAAGAAATTTGCCATTTTCCTAATAAAGGGATTTTTGACATTTGAACCACTAACATTAAAGTTCGAAAAAAAGACTGAAATAACAGTTTTCTTTAAAATTTTATTGGGTAACTTAAACAATTAATAATCCGTGTTTCTACCGCGAACACTAACAACACAAGAACATCGGTTTGGCATACTCAAAATGAGTTCATCCAAATCACGCTGTGGAATGGCCGCCCATGTTCGTTGCAACAACAAAAAAAGGTCTTCTTGCGACTGGATACCCTCCATATTCGGCAGAGCTCTTCTCTGTAGCATATCCCATGCATGCTCAATCGGGTTCAAGTCTGGCGACTGAGCAGGCCAGGGCAGGACATTGATGTTAGCTGCGGCGAGAGTCTGTCTTGCGGTGTGCGGTCGTGCATTATCATGCATTAACTGAAATAAGGGACCGATTTGCACTTGTAGAGGAACGATGACGTCTGATACAATCGTCTCAGCATAAATTTGAGCGTTGAGGTTGCCTCTGATCCAAATCAACTCAGTTCTTCCGCCGATCCAAATACCCGCCCATACCATGATGGTTCCACCACTATAAGGATGGACTTCCTGGCAGGATTTTAATCGCTGTTGGCGTCCAGGGGTTCTCCAGTGTCGTATACGTCTTGTATCCGGTCTCATACCAAAACGAGACTCATCAGAAAAGCACACGAAACGCCATTGTTCTTCTGCCCAATTTCTGTGTTCAAGAGCCCATTGATATCGAATCCTACGATTGTGCATTGCTATAGGTGGTACCCGTAGCGGTCTTCGGGAATGAAGGTTCACTTCATGCAAGCGGTTTCTGACTGTTTGGTCGCTAATTAAGTTCCCTGAAGAGTGATGAAGCCTCACGGCTAACATCATGGCGGTTATTGTTGGAGCTCTTCGAGTTAAGATTTGAATGTATCGGTCTTGTCTCCGTGTGGTGCAGCGATACCGTCCTCCATGGCGCTCAGCCACGGTACCAGTGCTTCGGTAACGTGTCCAAAGTCGACTGATAACACTCTGACTTGTATTCAGAGCTAAAGCTACAGTACGTTGCCGGGAACCAGCTTCTATCATTCCCACGGCTCTGAGCATTTCTTCCCTGCTTAAATGACGTCGCCGCTCCATAATAACGTTGGTTTTAATCAGTAGTAGGGAAACAGTAGCACTAATAATGTCTTCAATGCGTTGTATGTTTTTATAGGGAAAATATTGACAGCTTATTTTCATCTTTTACTCGAATTTGATTGAGAGTTCCTGATTCAAATTATGAAATGCACCAAAAAGGATCCATATAAATTTATAAAATCATAAATTTATTACAAAGCCACATCTCAATCTCAAGAAATCCGCATAAAAATGCTTGATCCCTAGACATTTTTGATGTGTGTATTTACAAAATATTTAGTTGTATGCACTTTAAAAATAAATAATTAAAATAAAAAATATTTAAGGGGGGCTCCCATACAACAAACGTGTTTTTTTGCCCTTTTGTCTAATGTTGTATTAAGATTTATTATTATGTTAGTACGGAACACTTCGTGCGCGAGTCCGACTCGCACTTAGCCGGTTTTTTTTTTATTACTCTTTTAAAGGATACTGAGTGCTAGAGCCACCACATTAAGAGTTTGTGGATCTGTAACAAGCATATCTGCATAAAACTGTGGGCATCTTCCCCTTTCCAAAGTCATCTGTAAGTCCAGCTGAAATGAAAATAACATCACAATAAACAACAAATCTTTGAAGTATAGTCAACAACGGAGGTATGTATCCTGCATATTAGTTTTTAAATATTTTAAATTCATGTTGCGCATGTGCTGTTTCTTTTTTTTGCATGTTGGTTTCTGGTTTAAAAGTCATATAAATTTTTTTTTAATAAATAAGATTACTCTTGATGTGAAGTAACTAAAATATAAAGAAAAAAAAGTAGTTTAAGTTAATTGGTGAATCATACCACAAATCATACCACAAATCATACAACCAGAAATCATATTTGAAGATAAGTAATATATCAAATTTGGCTTTTGTGGTTTTATTTTATCTAACCCAGATTTTAGGGCCCGTTGATTACAACTGTAATGTAAAAGTGTATTTTTTATATAGAGTATCAAGAAACTTCAAGCCTTTTTATCTTATACTTACTCTATTTTATTTTTAGACAAAATTATGTATTGTAAAGGTGTCTATTTCAAACCATGTTTTAGAATGTGCGCATGTAATGTTATGTGTTTCTCAGTACTGAAAGGTATCAGTTTATTTGTAAGAAACTGGTTCAAACAAGAGGGAAAATATATAATTTTAGTACAATTAGTATAGTTCACTACTGGTGTAGTAGTGAGTGTGGGGGTTAGTGCACAACAGTATTCAAGTAAATTACTTAAAAATTGCAATTTTGATAACTAATTCATTTTATACTAAGTTGTATTACTTACAGGTAAGGCATTCAGAGGCATGTTATATTTTAACTGTGGATCAGATAAAAGTTTATAACACAACCGGAACATTGGTCCTAGTGGTTCAAAGAAACTAATCAAAGCTTCAAAAGCTTGCTTTTTGTTATCAGCAGTAATCGTTCGCAGTCCCCAGCCATTGTTGAAAGTATTTGAGAATATGTTACTAATCAACTGGGGGAATAAAGTTTGAAGATCTTTGTTTGGAGTAGACTGATCTATTATTCGTGTCAATTCTTCCACTTTTTCTTGTAACGGTAAATTGAGACTTGTGTAAAACTGACTCTGAAACAAAAATATTATTATTATGAAAGTTAACCAGCAATGTAACCAAAAAGGTTAGTATTTAAATACATACCATGATATCGTGCGCCATTTTCGTAGATTTCCGTGCAAATTTTCTTGTGTCTGAATAGGTTACAACCTTACAAGTTGTATAAAATTTTACCCTGAATGTTGTAAGCCAAAACTAGCAAAACAAAATGTTTGTTTCTACAACAGGTATGACTTACAAGTCTATATTGCTTAATTTTGGTTAACAGCTAGGATAACAACACAATTATATGAATTTGAGGAATATGTATACGATACATAGAGTAAACAAGGCCGGTAAAATTATGCAGTACTCTATGTCAGACTGTCACTGAGGCCGCGTTCCGAATTGCGCTGTGGTCGATTTGAGCGCCCATAAACCGGTTCTGAATTACCGTGATCGCGATATCGATGTCCCTGGAATCGTCACAGATGACGTCATGACATGCGCTATCTTGCGATTACACCGACCATGCCCCAAATAAATTAAATAAATATCACCGTGAGCGCTGTCAAAAATGACAGGTTGTGTTGTTTTGATAAGAACTTATCAGTCGTATCTAACTATACATTATATGTAATTATCGTTGCAACTATGTAATTTGTAATTCGTGGTTTTTTTTAAGGGGTTAATCTTTGCTGGGAGCAAAATACGCTATTAAAAACACTTCCGTCATCCTTTTCATCACTGGACGAAGTTCTCTATCTCAAAACTGAGTTATCAGAGTCGATAGAGTCACCAACATAACTTCCATTTTCAAAAATAGGTCTTGTGAAAGGTTTTGGTTTGGGGTTAAGTTCACTGTCAACGCGTTCACGAGCGTTCCGAATTGATGACAGCTCTTAGCTGTCATAATCGTGATATCTAAATCGGAACGCAAATTGGAGATGTGAGCGCTGTGAGCGATTATTTTCTAATACGGAATGCAGCCTGAATCATGTTTTTTTTTTTTTTTTAATAACTTTATTCATGACCATGGATACATGTCCTTCAGTCGTAATCATTGAAAATACTACTCGTAAAAGTCAATAACAATAACAAGTTCATCAATAGTGTTTATCGCTCATATGAGCTAAGTACATCTGAGAGGCGATGAAATTATCTAATTAACAACAACAAAATATTAATTAAACATAAAAAAATAAAATTAGCGAACCCCGAAATTATTTTTTTTCTATTGTATTCAATCAATAATATTCTATTAACCCTTAAATGCATGATTTTTTGTTTTGTAAAATAAATAATATTTTTGTGTAGATGTTTGGCGATATGTAATGGGAAAAATAATGAAAAAAAACCCAAGTAAAAAATAAAGATTTTATTAGGAAAAAACTATATGTTGCCAAATGTCTACATTATGCGTTTGCGTTTACGAATTTATATGGTTGTGGGCCAGCTTGACGTTATTTTTTGCTTTCGCTTTTTAGCGTGCCACGCAGGCTGCGCGATGAAAATATCGAAGATATGCTCTTGTTGGCTTTAGAAAATGGAAATATCTCAGAAGATGAAGAAGACATAGGTGACGAAAATGATATAGATTATTATCCAAGTATACAAGATATTTTGAATGATTTGGATAATGATTCTCCCGAAAATGAAGAAGTCGACGAAGACCCTCTACTTATATCCGAAGAGGAGCCCCTATCTCGTGAGACCTCGTCCGTGGAACCTGCTTCGGGGTATTTGCCAACTCCATCAGTTCCGGGTATTCTTGGAGTTGCAGCTTGGAGATCACGTAGCAGAGATCTAATATGGAAAAAGCGTAATTTGGTATGAAATGAAGATCGCATAGCCTTCTTAGGAAGCTCAGAGCTACCCTCCGACATCGCGGGCCCTGTGCGCCCGTAACTGCTACAGAAATACGACAATTTTTAGGTATAATCATATTCATGTCGGTGTTTCACTACCCTAGTGTCCGGTCATACTGGTCAAAATACGGCTTTGCTCAAATCATGAAAACCAGTATGACCGGACACTAGGGTAGTGAAACACCGACATGAATATGATTATACCTAAAAATTGTCGTATTTCTGTAGCAGTTACGGGCGCACTGGTAACACTCTCTTGGATGATATATAAATTGGTCTGTTCGACAATTTTTGTAATAACTGCGTCATTTATGAATTTAGAAAAAAATTGGAAGGGAGTTTCCAGGCCCGCGATGTCCGAGGTTAGCTCTGAGCTTCCTAAGAAGGCTATGCGATCTTCATTCCATACCAAATTACGCTTTTTCCATATTAGATCTCTGCTACGTGATCTCCAAGCTGCAACTCCAAGAATACCCGGAACTGATGAAGTTGGCAAATACCCTGAAGCAGGTTCCACGGACGAGGTCTCACGAGATAGGGGCTCCTCTTCGGATATAAGTGGAGGGTCTTCGTCGACTTCTTCATTTTCGGGAGAATCATTATCCAAATCATTCAAAATATCTTGTATACTTGGATAATAATCTATATCATTTTCGTCACCTATGTCTTCTTCATCTTCTGAGATATTTCCATTTTCTAAAGCCAAGAGCATATCTTCGATATTTTCATCGCGCAGCCTGCGTGGCATGCTAAAAAGCGAAAGCAAAAAATAACGTCAAGCTGGCCCACAACACAACCATATAAATTCGTAAACGCAAACGCACAATGTAGACATTTGGCAACATATTAAAAACTACCTTGACATAAAAATTACAAAGAAATCAGCGGAAAAAATATATGAAATATCAAAAACTTACCTCATTTTTTACTCGATTACTATTTTTCAAACTTTGAAGAATAGATTGTTTGATGTGAAATCGTAAATCAATTCACTCGTACTCGCCAATACACAAACTTTTACACTTACTTGTTTGTAATGACGTATGACAGAAAAATTACCGGCAAATTTCGTTAAAGTTTTTATTTTTCTGATAGTCTATAATCTATGTCCGCATATTATGTTGCGTTCAGAAACGTACAGCTGTCAAATTATTTTTTTGCTGGCAAAAAATAAATTGTTGCCATTTGTCAACTGTATGCATTTAAGGGTTAAACAGATATGTTGTGAGCGCGCAATCGTGAAGACTCGAAAACGGGCCAATTGGCTCGTTTTGCCTTTATTCTGCGTCACAGCGTTTATCTGAGCTGGCTCTGCCCCGCGGGCCCCCGCGGAACACTTTTTTCGGTGGTTTTGTAGGTGTCTAACATATTTGTTTATTAGAATATCATTGTATTCTATATTATATCTAAATAATGGATTAAAGTTTCACTAAGATTTTTAATAATTGTTAGTGCAATTTTTACTTGACAGCACCTAAATTTAGTAAAATTACCACAGACGTATATTACTATAATACGGGCAAAAAATTAGATTTAAACAAGGCATATTGTGGTAAATGACGTCACATCATGGCCGCGATAGCTACGGACGTTTGAACTGTCGAAGAAAATTGCAGGAGTTTAATATTATTTTTTAGCGACTCGAGTGGTTAATACTGTATTTTATTGATTTAAGTGAAGAATAAATTACGTGCATATTCCCTAATAAGCTATGACAAGATGACGACTTCCGTTTGGTATCTACTCTTTGATGACGACTCACCAAAAGAACTATTCGACACTGTTTTTTTTGACAGCGTGTCTTGTCCCACTGATGGGCAAAAGCTTCGCTTTTCTCCTTCCAAACCTTTCTCTGTTTTGTGCTATTTTTGGCTATGTTTGCCCTTTTGCCCTTCGGGTACAACGAATTTTAGTTCTGCGTGGCCCACTGTGGCCATATTTGTAACCACAGAGCATAATAAAGACACCACAGAGCAAAATACTGGTCTGTCAGTGTCAGTTGTCAACAAAAATAGAACTCACGTGTATTTGTACTTGCACTGGTAATTTGAAAAGTTATTTTCTATAATAAAATTGAGCCCATGTTCTAAGAGTTATTTCGATTCAGTTCGTGATTTTACTGTTGATATTTTAAGTTCCATTCAAGATTTGGTATAGTAACTGAAATAAATAGTAAATGAGCTTAGCACCTACTTTGCAACAATTCCTTGTTGCATAGAATCTTGATAAATTGATGAGGAGATTACTAAAGAGTAGGTTTTTACAACCTTATCTATCTTTTAAAGATGACCTATGACTGGTTTGAATCTATAGGGCGGCCACGATTTGTAGTCGCCCCTATGGTTGATGCCAGTGAACTGGCTTGGCGCCTTCTCTGCCGCAGACACGGAGCAACGTTGTGCTATACTCCAATGTTTCACAGTAATGTCTTCACTAAAGATTACAAGTATAGAAAAGATAATATGGTAACATGTGAGGAGGATCGCCCGCTCATTGTCCAGGTTAGAATGTTAAAAAGTAATTTATTACACCACGTATCACTTACACCATATTATTATGTTAGAAATTAAGAACATCGAAGCAAAGAGTATTGTTGTAGCGCAATAGCCTTTTACATTGTTTAAAAATGAAATCTTAATATAACATAAATGGTTTTCTCATTCCTCTTGAATTACAATGTCTAACTAATGGCCAACAGTAAGTTAATACTAACAGAGAGTGTTCCCAAAATCTACATGTCTACAGGCTGTATCAGAAACACACGGCACAGATACAGACCATCTAACTGAGGAACTTTCCGTGGAATCAAGTGTTCTTTTGTATAAATTATAAATTTTTGTGTTGAGAAGTACTTTTGTTCATTCCAGTTCTGTGGGAATAATCCTGAAACAATGGCTGCTGCTGCAAAACTTGTTGAATCCCAATGTGATGCCATTGATGTGAATCTTGGATGTCCTCAATCCATTGCTAAGAGAGGCAAATATGGATCATTCCTTCAGGAAGATTGGGGACTATTGAAGAAAATTGGTAAGTCTCCATTTAACTTTTCTACATCTATTTAGCCTTGCTTGTCTAGTGAGCGCTTCTGCTGAGCATGAGATCCTATGGTTGATCTCCACTCTGAGCAAAGTGTCACTGGGTTTTCCATCAGGAGTTTCTCAGTAATAGCTAGTTACAGTTAGGAGTCACAAAACTGCAAGCATATTAGAAAACCGGTTTAACAATTCTTATTTCATCTCTAAACCGGTTTTCCGGTTTTTTTGTTTTTTTTTTTTATAAATAATGTATTTGCAATTCATTCAGCTTTAGTACCACATTAAGGAACTAATAATAATTTGTAGCTGGAAGCTCTGGGCATCAATGTTGCTGACCTAAAGCAATCGTTAAGGGAGCGCTTCTTTGGCTGCCTGAAAAAAGAATTTAATAGTTTTTTATCAGGTGGAAATAAGGTGCCTGCCTTCAACGGTTCGGTCATGCCGGATTTTGATGTACTCTTTCGGCATACTCAAATGGACTCAAGACTCACACAGAACTAGACGCCCTGGATACGTAGGTCCGTAAATTGTTGATGGCATATCAAATGAATCACCCATGTTCTTCGGTTATGAGACTATATCCCGCAGAAGTGTGGAGTTTGAGACTTTTTAAACGCTAAGACTCTTCACAATCGCAAGATATGCAGTCTCAGAGAATATTTCCTAGATGTCGATGTGGGGATGCATCGAGACGTGGTCGCGATGGATAAGGGCCTCACCCCGCTCTCCTTGGCTAAAGAGAACTGGCGCAAACCTCCAGTGCTTGACACTAACCACCGCAGGGAGGTATGGCAGAGTAAGGAGGTGCACGGATGCTTTTTCCGGGCCCTGCATGGGCCCGATGTAGACCTATCAGCGTCCATAGCCTGGCTACGTTCCGGGGACCTATTTGTAGAAACCGAAGGTTTTGTCTATGCAATATTGGATGAAGTTGATATGGCGAATGATGACGAATTACTACTGGAGATCCGGACGACACGGTTGACATAAATATCGGGCATCAATCCGTCACATTATTTCCGGGTGTTCTCGTCTAGCTAACGGAGAGTACTTGCTTGGGCACAACCTTGTAGCCAGGATTATCCATCAGCAACTTGCTCTAAAATACAACCTTGTGGAATCGAAAGTGCCTTACTATAGGTAGGCCTGACCCAGTTCTCGATAATGGCAGTATCACATTGTACTGGGATCAATCCATCATCTCTGATAGGACTATTGTAGCCTATAGGCCTGATATAGTGGTGGTGGATCGATCAGAGCGGCGCACAATGATTGTGGACATATCGGTCCCTCTCTCTGGAGCCCTGACTGCCGGTATCTTGGACCCTGTTCCTGATACCAGTGGGCTAAATATTTTATATTTTTAAATATTTATATACATATTTTTTTAAATTAATAACAGACCCATGCACCAATGGTGTTGTCAATAAAATAATTGTAAAAGTGAAAATATGTGTACATTTTAAAAATGTCATATCTTTTAGTCGCAATTATTTACAAACAAAAAAACCGAAAATAAATCTAAATCTCGGTTTTCGCAAAATTCAAAACCGGTTTCTAAAATGACGTCAAAACCTGGTCTTACCGGTTCTTTCGATTTCGGTAAAACCAGTTTTGTGACCCCTAGTTACAGTGTTGTTTGTAATGTCCTGTGAAAGTACAAATATGATTACCTAGCTTGTATTATAGATTCTCAACCAGGAACACTTGAAGTCATTTGATTGGTCAAAGTTTTAAGTCATGCTCAAGTCTTGGGTAAGGTTTTATAATATGAGCCATGTTGAGTTGCACGAAACCACCATTAGTTTAACGGAGACAGCTATCATTTTGTATCAAAAAGAAAGTGATAGCATCAATTTAAAGTCTCCGTTAAACTAATGGTGATTTCGTGCAACTCACCGTCAGTCTTTGATGCAGGCAATAATAACTTAAGTAATTGGTCACCCAAAGGGCAATGGAGAGGGCTATGCTCGGAGTTTCTTAGCGTGATCGAATCAGAAATGAAGACATCCGCAAGAGAATCAGGTTCACCGACGTAGCCCGAAGAATTGCCAAACTTAAGTGGCAGTGGGCAGGGCACATTGCTACCAGAACGGATGGCCGATAGGGCCGAAAAGTTCTAGAGTGGCGACCGCGAACCGGAAGACGATGCGTTTGAAGACCAGGAGGACTAGGTGGACCGATGACCTGGTGAAGGTTGTGGAAATCCGTTGGATGCAGGTCGCACGGGACCGGTCAATGTGGCGACACTTGGGGGAGGCCTATGTCCAGCTGTGGACGTCTTTCGGCTGAAATGATGAATTGTTCAGCACGGCAAATAAAACAGTTTTATACTGGAAGAATTATTTTGTCTGTTTTTACCTGCCTAATTTCAGAATAATGAAAATCATGGTTTTTAAATTTGTGAAAGAAGTTCTTGCAAGGTCTCTCCTAGACTATGTAAAACAAATAACTGCTTTATTTTTGTAAGTATACTTGTCTGTTTGCAGTGCAAGCAATGTCTGAAGCAGTGTCTGTTCCAATAACATGTAAAGTACGGATATTTGAAAGCATAGAGAGGTCAGTGGAATATGCACTCATGTTGCAAGGTGCAGGATGTAAATTGCTTACAGTTCATGGAAGAACAAGAGAACAAAAAGGACCACTGACGGGCATAGCTAGTTGGAAACATATAAAAGCAGTAAGGTGGGCTTTTTTAATATGATCTAAAATAAGAATGTATTTTTTGAGAAATCAAATATTATTCGTGACTATTTTGAAATTATTAACCTAGGGCCGATAAAATCTAAGTTCTTCTTAATTATCTTAAAATTTTTGTAACAATCGGCTTGCACAAGTAATTTATTAGATTAAGAAATAAAATCCTTGGGTTTTGTTTTACTTTATTAATAAAAAATAATAATCACACATTTTTATCTTCAGGGAAGCAATATCAATACCCATGCTAGCAAATGGAAATATTCAATGCTTAGAAGACGTCTACAGATGCTTAGATTATACTAAAGTAGATGGGATAATGAGTGCAGAAGGTACCCTTACTAACCCTGCCTTATTTGAAGGAATTAACCCATTGACATGGGAGATGGTCCAAGAGTATCTAGACCTGGTTGAAAAATATCCTTGCCCATCGTCTTATGTAAGAGGACATTTATTTAAAATGTTTCATAAAATGTGAGTAAATCTGTCATCAAAATTACTTCAACAATTCTATGCTATGCTATAGGTAGAAATATAAACTTGTGTTTGTAGATTTTCATTTGAAGACAACCATGAGGACAGACAAATCCTGGCAACAGCACAAAATTTGGACGATTTTAGAAAAGTATGCACAAATGTTAGAAACAGGTATTTACCATATCATGAAGGAAAACTTCATTTTGAGAATGACGAAAATATATCCAGGATTGGATTCAATTTAATATTACCTCCATGGATATGCCAACCTTATGTAAGAATGTCACCTGAAGAGCACACACAAAAGATGGACAAGTTAAACACTATTCAAATTCAGGTAATACAGTTAGAAACATGAGTAAGTTGTAGAACATTATGTGTAATAAATATTTTACCAGTTTTTGTTTATAGGAAAGTGATGGGAATAAACGAAACTCTGAGGATATTGATGGAGCTCCTATTTCACGGAAGAAAATGAAAAAGATAAAGCGGATGAGTAGAAGACCAGAAAAACATGACATGCAACAGAATGGACGAAGTGGTCAAATTTGTTTTAGCAAAGATTGTCCTAATCCTCTAGTAAGTACATAGTTTTGCTTCCAGTTGTTTGGTTTTAATGAAGTAACTTGACTTCTTTGAATTATGAAATACATTTCATTTTCAGGGTGGAAAATGTCTGTACCAGCTGTGTAAAAAATGTTGCAGAAATAAATGCTATGGAGAGGACTTAGACTGTAAAGGCCATGGGATTCTTGTACATACTAGACGTGAAATGGCTAGAAAGTTTTCAAACGTCGAGAATAAAGCACAAATTGTGACTAATTAATTTGTAAAGGTTATATTATCATTAATCCATGTACTATAAATAAGTAAATATTGATTAATAATTATTATGTACATTGTTATGACACCATGATTTTGTAATTTTAAAATGAAATGGCTTTGTTTTTCTTTATTTTATAATTATGTAAGTGTAGGATTAGCATAATAGGTACTAAAATAATATACTTAATTATGTTTGATACAACATACATTATCTACTAATTAGCCCATAATGGTGTCGATTCTGTTGTGCACACACTAAACTTAATTTAGGCTACTGCTATCTTTTACTAAAAGGCAGTGCGAGAAAAGGACGGCTATAGCTATAAAGTAAGTTAGAGATGTCAAACTAGTTTATGCCTTGCGCTTCACCGTGTTTTTAGTCGACATGTTTTTACGTGCACCCTTCATTTGTACGGAAATATTAGTTCCAACTAAATTTGACAGCTCTTAATTACGTCCGTCTCTTTCTCGTTTTATTAGAGAGAAAAAGATAGCAATAGCCTAAATTAAGTTTAGTTTGTGCACAACAGAATCGACACCATTGTAGACCAATATTTAAATTAAATTATAATTTAATCGGCCACAGTTTCCTATCGTGATGCCTTGTCGAGACGTTTGTTACCATAGAAACTTGCCATACACACTGTATGAAATACATCACACAATCTGTTTAACTGTGAGTTTAATTTCATTAGCAATTATGCAGACAGCAATTCATTGAGTCATGTTAATTAGGTTAGCTCCTAGGGTAAAGTCATACCTACTAGGAATTAGAAAAATCATTAAAAATTAAGGCGGAATTGTTACTGAAGCTGAATATATGCGCGCGCATAATACGGGCTTGGCCAACAATGAAGTAACGACACGAGGTTAATGCCAAGCCTTGTTATTGTTGTGTCTTCTAGACCTAGGTACATAATACAAAATGTTACACTAGTTAACTTCGACTTCACTGTTTATATATATAAAAATCTTTTGGTATTGAGTGGAATAGATATCTGATAAATAACGTGACAATTAATAAATATTAAAGTAGGTGCGAAAATCAATAAATACCGATGGACAAGTGCTGTGCCTCACATCAATCTCCGAGACCACAAAGAAGATTGCACGGACTTCAATTACCGCTGAACTATCAACAAATTATTGGCTGGTTCGTTTTCATTGCGACTGGATCGTTGAATTTTTTTATTCTGATTAAAATACAATTTGAGGAATTGAGGACAATAACTTTAGTGGCCTTCATTTTATTGTATGTGTGCCACGTATCATCGCATCTTACTGCGTCGTTATTGGATCCAAGCGAAACTGAATTGAGAAAACGGGAAGTGTATAACGTTCCTGAATTTGATCGAGAAATTCACGCCCATGTTATTGAAAATGGAAGATGTCATCTGTGCAACATATATACGAGCAGCAGAAGAACGAAACATTGTAGTATATGCAACAAATGTGTGGACCACTTCGATCACCACTGCAAGTGGCTCAACAACTGCATCGGCGGGAGGAACTACGTGGCCTTTATTGCATGCGTCACTACAGCGCTCATGATATCCATGTTTACGTCATCGTTGTGTGCAGCAGACATTGTGATATTTTTAAAAAATCCTAAATATTTAAGTACCGAAGCACAACACTTTATTAATTGTAGTACAGTAGACACAACGCCAGCTACATCAAATTTTTGTAGGACTTCTTTATCTTTCTTAATATTTTTAGTCTTATTTTGCACAACGGCGTCAGCAATAGGATGTGCCTTATTACATTTGTGCTGTTTTCACATTTATATAACTTTGCTAGGAGTTACAACATACGAATATGTTGTACGAAGTTGGGATTCAGAAGCTCCCCCGCATAAATATTTGAAAAATTGTAAATGTTGTAAGTGGAGTATATCACAAGAATTATATACTATAAAAAAATCGAAAGAGACAACTCAAACTCATGAAAATATTGATAGTGGATCAATGGCAAGTAAATTAGATGTTGCACGTACTACAGATATTCAGAATGGAGTTGGAGAAGCTAACGTTATAAATTTTGTTAGCATATTAATTAATAATGAACTTGGTAAAGCCAGGAAAATGTTTCTCTATGATAAAAACA
This sequence comes from Xestia sexstrigata, assembly GCA_941918905.2. Classification (NCBI taxonomy): domain Eukaryota; kingdom Metazoa; phylum Arthropoda; class Insecta; order Lepidoptera; family Noctuidae; genus Xestia; species Xestia sexstrigata. The sequence goes on along the minus strand of OW799207.2, from coordinate 12,183,195 downwards.
AGATACATCCACATGATGAAAATAGTAATAGATAGCACATTATTTACGTACCATAGGTAAGACCAATACCTAATTTGTAAAAGTACCCAACACCATTAGCACCTAAGCAATGGTGGAACACCCATTCACTTTTGATTCTATATTTTGTGGTTGGACTTGGACAGCCCTTAACATTTTAGGAAATGTCTGGGATAAAACACTTGTAATTTTCGGTAATCGAAATCTAGTTTTCCATTGAGCTTGTAGGGCGGTTTTTACGGTCGGGCAATGCGACTGCCGTCGCGCTGACTCCTGGCATGCTCTACTAAACATTCTTCTGTCATGTCTTTTTCTCTCAGTCGCTGTTGCAATATACTACATGAAGATGTTTTATAACGCGTGGTCTTGTAACAGTTACAGAACTAACGCTGCCATCCCGTTTTTTTTCCAGTACTTTGCCTTCAGCAATTTTAAAATAACAAAAATAAAGAACGTTGCGAGTTGCTTTGAGAGTTAGGAACGCAGTTACTTTGTCCCTGTACGTAAGTCTAGTGACCACTTCGTTCGATCGTGTTTCTTTTTTTCCCTTTTCTTTTATTGCTATAAACACGAAATCTCATAAGGGGTCATTGTACCTACTCATCATTATGAACAACTTTTACTATTGGACCAAACCCCGAATAGCGAAAAAAAATCAGCTGTTCCATTGGATACATTTTGAGTCAATGAGTACAATGACCCCTTACGAGATTTCGTGTATGAATAGATAGACCCTAGATAATTACTATTTTATTTATTTATTTAAACTTTATGTACAAGGGTGGTACATAGGCGGACTTAATGCCACAAGGCATTCTCTACTACCACCTCTGTCTACTTACATTGGATGTAAAGATGATAATACTATAACTATAGGTGACTGCTTATGATTGATTATACTTACAAAATAGTGTATTTTTTTTTTGTGTGAAATACACGTTAGGAATTAAATTAAGCTGCGGCTGACGTTTAGCCTCACTTCAAACTTTTTATTAATATTACACTTTTGGTAGTAGGTAACGTGTCAAGTTCACATCAGAATTAAATTTTTATGAAATACGATTTTTTATTCATCTACACCTACAGCATGCGTCAGAAATGTGTGGTACAGAGTTACAGACCATCAAACTAAACAACTTTTGATACAACCTCTAACGTAATCGCGAACAAATATCAACATACATTCAACCCTTATGTATGGGAGAGCTGATAATTTGTCCCATACAAAACGTTGTCTATGATGGTCTGTAGGTACATCATCATCTTCCTGCTCATAGCCCATTTCAGAGGCGTCTCTAGCCCATGTAGCGCCCGTGTGCAAACATTACCCAAGCGCCCCCTAGTAAGCGCGCGGTCAAAATGGAATGGGAACAAAGTACAAGTAACAGCACATCAAGTTACCACAAACCAGGGACTGAATTACCCAAAAATTAAGGAACCATTAAATTTCAGTATGACGTCATACCGTTATTTACGAGTTATCGAAATATTTCGATACCGTTTTTTTTTTCAGTGACGGAATTTTTAGATTGGAAATGCATACCGGTATATTTCGGTAGAAGTACTATAACCTTTACAAATGTTTCGGTAGCAGTACCTTTACCTTTATAAATGTATCGGTAGCAGTACCTAAACCTTATTAGGTAACGGTTTTCTTTGACGCACCGCCTAGCCACTGTGTCCTTTACTTTGAGAGGCTTTTTTTTTTTCCGTATGGGAAATCATCAAATGACTTCTCCCGCTCTGGGCGGAGCAGGAGGGAGTGTCAGACTTTTACTGACTAAAACCCATCCATGTTCCTTCATCGCCCTTTATGTTCCGGGGCCACGGTATCTCTTTCGAACAGTCCCGCAACACCGGCAGGCATCGGTCCTTGCGGACCCTTTCCTTTTTGCTGACTCTCTTTGAGGCGCGCGTGAAACACGAACGCGCCGTCGACACGGCCTGTCGTCATGAGACGGACGGACGACGAGCTAGCCCATAGCTCACCGTCCACAGGCCCGCGCCTATGGTGGCCGGGGGCCACGTGGTGGCCCCCCGACGCCCGGGGCGTCTCCCTCGGCGGCCGGGACGCTGTGAGGTTCTCTCCCTCTCACGTTCCGCCACCTCCTTCTCTAGCATTACTGCTTCGCAGAAGGAGGTGACGGCGTCCCATTCCGTCTCGCTCCGGACCATTGCTTGCACCAGGGCAGGACGCGAGAGGTCGCCGCCGCCAATCGCCGCTTCGAGGACACGGCGGTGCTTTGCCTACGCGGGGCACACCTCCACCGTGTGCTCCACCGTGTCCTCCGTTCGATCCTCGCAGTGGAAACACCCGGGCGTTTCCTCCCGCCCGATTCGGTGCAGGAACCTACCGAAAACACCGTGTCCGGTGAGGACCTGCGTCAAGCGAAAGGTGAGGACGCCGTGGCGTCTCTCAAGCCACTCCTCAAAGAGGGGACTTATCGCCACTACGGTGGCGTGCCCTGCACGGGGTTGCGACAGTCGCTCTCCATGTCGCCATGAGATCCCGCCGGAAGTCTGTCCGCTGAGCGACAATTTGTCGCAGCAGCGGAGTTTTGCCCCGGCGTAGCGCCTCCGCGCGCCATTCATGCAGGCGCGCGAGGACTATCGCCTCCAGATCCCACGGCGGCAATCTGGCAAGGAGGCACGCCGCCTCGCGGGCGACCGTGCGGTACCCACGGGCCAGCCTTACGGCTACCACCTTTTGGGGCGCGTTCAGGTAGTGGGCTGCACGCAGCCTCAAGGAACGCGCCCACACCGGGGCCCCGTAAAGGGCCATGGACCGCACGACTCCCGCGTAGAGCCTTCGGCAGGAGGCGTTTGGCCCCCCCCAGGTTGGGCAGGAGCCGCCTGAAGGCAGCCCCGGTCCGTTCCAGTTTGGGGGCCAAACGTCGGAAGTGCTCCACAAAGTTCCACCGGCTGCCGAGGACGAGTCCTAGGTACTTCAAAGTCGACTCGACGCCGATGGATACCCCTCCTACCGTGAGTAGGGATCCCGTCGGTGGCGCATTCCGAAGCCCATGAAAGTACATGGCTTCGGACTTGTGCAGTGTCACCTCGAGAGCCAGCTGCCGGATCCTCTCAACGACTATCGCAACCCTGCGTGTCATAGCTTCGGCCGCCGCCTCGTGCGACCTCCCCTGTGCCAGCACCAGCGTGTCGTCTGCATAGCAGACCAAGCTGACGCCGCTAGGGAGGTCGGCGCGCAGCACCCAGTCGTACCCGATGTTCCACAAGAACGGCCCTAGAACCGATCCCTGTGGAACACCGCACGACATCTCTCGCCGGTTCCATTCTCCGGTGCGACCGGGGTAGATGACGGCTCTATCCGTCAGGTAGTCCCCGACCACACGACGAAGGTAGGTCGGCACCCGGTGATACCGTAGTGCCTCCCTAATGCAGCTCCAGGGCATGGAGTTGAAGGCGTTGGCAATGTCAAGAGACACCGCCAAGACAACCCCACCCCGGGACACCGTATCCCCCGTCGTGAGGGCTCTCACGCACATGATGGCGTCCACCGTAGAGCGCCCCTTGCGGAAACCCAACAGGTGTTGCAATTACTCTTTCAAAGAGCTTGCCCACCTCGTCGAGCAACACTATGGGCCGGTATGCGGACGGAGAGTCCGCAGGGCGCCCCGGCTTCCGAAAGAGGACCAGCTTCCCCGTCATCCAACGAAGCGGGAACTGGCCCCTCTCCAAGCATGCGCTTAGGAGCCCCTCGAGTCGGAACCCGAGAGCCTCCGAGGCCAGGACCCAGGCTTTGCCAGGCAAGCCGTCGGGTCCCGGGGCGGTATTTTTGGCACTGAGCCTGCGTACCGCCACTCTCAGGTCTACCCCAGTCACTTCCGGAGTGTCGTCGTCGTCATCCTGGTGGTCCGCTTCCAGCACGGCAGGTGGCCACGCAAGCCACGCACGCCTCGCGCAGACACGTCAGCTCTCGCGACCACCAGTACACCTGACGTCGGGCGCTTCCTGGCCGGACTCGGGGCATTGCCACGTCACATATATCGGACATGGCCTCCTGGAACCACCCTGCCTCATTGTTAATGTCGGCAGGCCTGTCCGGTGATGTCACCCAGGCCTGCACGATCGAGGCTTCCAGGAGGAGCTCCCGGTCCAGCTGCTTTAGCGCCCAACGCAGACCACTCGAGGCCTGTTGGACCGGCGCGCTTGAGGTCTGGGTGGAGACGTCGAACCGGATGTACTGGTGGTCAGAATAGGTCTCCACCCCCTCCATGACACGCCAGTCAACGACACGCGGCGACAGAGCGGGGCTAGCGAACGAAATGTCCACCACCGACTCGCCCCGCATCCGCACACACGTGGGGACAGAACCCCGATTTAGGACGACCAGGCCCTTCTCCAGAGCCCAGTCCTCCACCATCCTTCCCCGCACCCCAAGCCAAGTTGTTGGCGTTGAAATCCCCGAGGACAAGTACGGGGAGGGAATGGTTTCCGACGACGACACTCAACTCCGCAAGGAAGTTGTGGAACTCGGCGAGAGTTCGGCTCGGGGAGAAGTAGACTCCCACCACGACAATCTCCCCGAAGCGTGCTGCTACGCACCCCCGACCCCTCCTGACACTTTCAAGGGTCGGGGTGCCTGCGGCGGCCGAAGACACTATGGTCACTGAGCCGCTAAGGTCCGCCACCCAGTCTTCCCTGGGCAGGACTAAATACGGCTCAGCGACCACAGCGATGTTTATCGACCACTGCGCCATGCTGAGCAACAGATCCTGAGCGCAGGCGCAGTGGTTAATATTCGCTTGGAGGAAGCGTAATGGGCCTGTTATTGGCATTCCATTACCGCTTCCTCCACTAGAGCCCCCTGTGAGGGCCCCTCTGCAGTCGCAGTTGTCGCGGTGGCGATGGTTATGGCTGCGGCGGTGGCGACGGTGGTGGTGGCGGTGGAGGGCCTTCCCTACCTCTGGTGGCCTTGGTGATCGGCCGGCTTGCCAGCCGCCGCACATGCACCGCAGTGCGGCGTGGTGCAGCAAGCTGCGGACACATGACCGGGCTGACTGCAGCGGAAACAGAGTCCGCTTCGGTCCACCTCTGAGGCGCACCGTACTGACACGTGGTGTCCCACGTGGCAGCGGTAGCACCTCAGAGGTCTGGGCTCCAGCGGTGGTGGCGGTGGCGGCGGCCGTGCCGCAGGCGCTGGCCAATTCGCCGTTGGCACTGGCGCTGGCACAGTGTCCACCTGTGCAGCCGCCTTGCCCTTCCCTTTTTTGGCCTTCTTAGCTTGCGCCGGATTATCGGGGGGGGGAGGGGGGGGCAGCTTTGCTGCCCTCTCGGACCTCACGGAGGCAGAGAGCTCCCTCCCCTTGCCTCCCGCGCTCACATCGCTGGATGCGACTTCGGACTCCGACCCCGCATCCCCGTTGGTTTTTTGGTTTTGATTATTTTCCATACTTAAACCCACGAGTATGGGGGAAATATTCTCAATCTAGGCAGAGACCCCTGTACCTATTTATTACTCGCCAGGGGCACAGGGCGGGGGCAGGGGGTCAGGGGGGGCGCAGGTACCCTGGCGAGGAACGCACTGTTAACGACTGATTTGTTCTATGGAACACCCGTCAGCCATACATCCCCTCGCGGTGCGTCGCCGCTTGGGATTTCTACCTCGCGATCCAGGCTGTTAAGCCTAGACCCTCGGTCCTTATCGAAGCCGCGAGACGTGATCCACAGCATTCGATAATGGGATTACGAGATTGGCGGTGACAGAGGAGGACGCATCCTTCTCTGTCTGCTCGGAGGCAGGGTGAGTGCACACCGAGCCCGCCCTCACTCCTCTGCTATGCCCTCTGCTTTACAGAGGAACGCACCGGTGGTCCTGGTAGGACTCCACCCATATCAGAATAATTACCCGCAGCAGTAACACTCCCCGAGGAATAAAAGGAAATTCTCATTTCCTCTCATTCCCCGGAGCAGGATACTGCCGCGCCCAGGGTGCACCGGCCCAGCAGCTGCTCTTCCCTCCAAACGTATCGAGAGGGACCAGCAGCCGCCAGACACACGTGGAGGACTTCTGACAACGCACCCCTACTTTGAGAGGCCTTGAATGCTATTATGACTCAGTTTTAGTTTTTATTTCCAATCGGAAGGACACGGCAGCAGTGATTGGTGATTGGTGGGTACATACTTACTCTGTCAAGAAAGCACCGGGAAAAGATCAATAATACACAAAATGTCTGTTATTCATCCAAATTTATTTTATCACCTTCAAAGTATGCTCCTTTAGAAACGATACACTTGCGCCAACGAATAATCCATTCATCAAAACATTTTTTAAACGCTGCTTCCGGAATTGAGTTCAGTTCACGCCGCGAATTCTCCTTTATGTCTTCTATCGATTGAAAACGGGTGCCACGAAGTGGTAATTTGAGTTTAGGAAAAAGAAAAAAGTCAGCAGGAGCCATATCTGGTGAATATGGTGGTTACTGGATGGTATTTGTTGAGTGTTTGGTCAAAAATTCGTTCACAATGATAGCCTTGTGCAAAGGCGCATTGTCGTGGTGCAAAATCCAAGAATTTTCTTTCCACAAATCTGGCCTTTTTCGTCGAATTTGCTCTCTTAAACGCCGCATAACGCTCAAATAATATTCTTTATTTACCGTTAGACCTTCCGGTAAGAATTCAGAGTGCACAACACCGCGATAGTCAAAGAAAACAGTCAACATGACTTTGACTTTTGATCGACTTGGGCGTGGTTTTTTCGGTTTCGGTTCAGTTGGAAGGCGCCACTCCGAAACTTGTTGACTAGTTTGCATGTCAAACTCGTAAACCCACGTCTCGTCACCAGTAACAATGCGTTTCATGAATGTTGGGTCCGAACTGACTCGTTCTAGCATGTCCTCAGCGACTTTCATGCGATTGAGTTTTTGGAGAAAATTCAGATCTTTTGGGACTAGCCGAGCAGCAACATGTTTCATACCCAAATGATTAGTTAAAATGGTACGGATCGACTCGTGAGATACAGAAAGTTCGGCGGCTATCTCTCTCAGAGTTGAATGGGGATTTTCAGTCACTATTTTCTTCACTTTTGCGATGTTAACTTCAGTTGCAGACGTTGACGGCCTACCAGAGCGAGGCAAATCTTCCATCACATCTCGACCGCTTTTGAACGCTTTGAACCACTCATAAGCACGAGTTTTTGATAAAGTCGATTCACCGTAAGCCTTCTGTAACATTTTCAGTGACTCCGAACACGAAATTCCATTGGCGATGCAAAATTTAAGACAAACTCTTTGTTCGATATTTTGTCCATTATGAAATTCGCAATACACACTATATATGATATTACTAAAACCAGCACTGTATTTAATATAAATAACAGATGCAACTCAAACTCCGCGCCAAAATGGAAAACAGTTGTGCCAATCTAACAACTACAAAAAAACAAAAATTTGAATTTGGAACCATAATCAAAACATCCATTCCCGATACTTTTTTGACTGAATGTATTTACGGTTATCAGACTTTTTCTTTTACATGTGCTGTAAGACCTTGCTTTTTGCCAAATTTCGTGATTTTAGGTCAACGGGAACTACCATATAGGTTTTAGACCCAAAATCTCTATGGTACTTCCGGTTGACCTAGAATTGACTATTAATTCTGGTTAAAAGCAAGGTGAGTACGAAAAATAAAAAAGTTGAAAATTAAGGTAAACTGCGTTTCTTCGCTATCTTCCCATTTTAATATTTACAAATAAAAATTACGTTGAACGATTCGCGGTCGACAAAATCACACAGTCTGCAAGAAACTAACAGTTATGTAAAAAACAGTAAACCAAACAAATTGTACAAAATAGGTTATAAATCTAACGTGTTTCGACGAGCTCCGTTTCCCCGAATCGACTCCGCGCCGCGGCGTCTCGCATGTTTTTCGGTACCGAAATCGTGTATAGGTTAAATAACGATATAGCCCAACCTTTATTTACTTTAGGTATCGGTATAGCTCAACCTTTATTTTAAATCGGTACCGATATATTTTTGAGGTATCTTAACCTCTAACCGTAACCGCTTTCAGTCTCTGCCACAAACTGTCAAATTTCCCCAATGGGGTTGGCAACTGGTGGAACTAATGGCGCTAGCAGCGCATGAACCAAACATCGTCATTGGTTGAAAATCTGTCAATGTCATTTTATATTTCAAAATAGATTGACCTCATTGGTCAGATTGGGTCTAAGCTATGGACGCGCCATCTACAATCAGCTTTGACCAGACAACCCCATTGTTAGGAAATGAAGAAGAATTTCAAGTTTCGATTCGTCGGTTTTGGATACTATGGTGTGCCGTTGACTATTTGAAATTATACAGGGTCACATAATTTAACACTTCGTACAGGTACAGTGCAATGTCAAGATGAAAAGTGGAAACGTATTTTTAATTTACTGCAAAGCAAAGTGGGTGTACAGATCGTGATATAATGAATAATTATGTAATCGTTGATGGTAGATACCAGTACATGTTAGTATTGTTAGATGCTTTCTATAAATTCGTTGTTTCTGAGCCTAGTCAGAGTACTGCCTATTCTGTGGAGATAATCAAAGTAACGCATAATTAACGCTCCAGTACCTATTGTTTATGATGCTCTGTGGTAACGCCACACCATGTGTACACGGTACCTACAGCCCATGCCAAGCCAGCCAATGACAGCTAGTAGCGGGAATCCGCGCATTTTGGCACTTTGCAAACATTCAGCTGTGGAATATAAATTAAGACGAAACTCTGCACAAGTGTTTATAATTGCATTACTTACTATAAAATAAACTAGCGGACGTCACGCGGTTTCACCCTCGTAGTTCCAGTTCCCGTGGGAGTACAGGGATAAAATGTAGCCTAGGTTACTCGCTGCTAATGTAGGTAGCAACCCATTGCTGAATAGTACATTTTGATACAAGTGGAGAAAGTTTGTTATTGCGTACGAGGCGGAATTAACTCCCGAGCCGTAGGCGAGGGTGTTTTTGAGCCAAGAACTGCATTATCAAATGTCCACGTGTATCAAACGATGTTTTTCAATACACTTTTGAAGAAATAAATTAAAAGAACGAAAAATATTTTTGTCATGAAGAAACCGTGATTTTAATTTTCTTCGTTTCACCTATGAACGTATTTATTTAGTTTATTTGGTTTTCCAGATCACGTAGTTTCCGAACATGGTTTGTAAGGCCTTTACGAGTTTAAGAAGCTTGTAATGGAATAGCAGTTTAAACACGTTAATAACAGCTATTGCGCGTCCTAGGTCTAACTGGCAGGTAGAACGCACTAATCGAACAATTCTCATTCTCGATGCTTTGAGAACCACGGAACCTAGCGAGGCCTCTCATAATTGGGACAATAGTTTACCAAATGTACGTAAAATGGGGTATTATTATAATACAGTTAATGATACAACAGGTTATAAGCCATACATACGATTTAATGTTTGGTAATGTAGGTAGGTCAGTAATGTGATGTCTCCATCCTAGATCGGGTTTCTGAGCCAGTACAATCTAGAAAAGCGATAGGGCTACTAATCAGATTAGAATAGCTAGCAAGAAACAGAAACGTAACTTTGATAAAAGGCGTAAAAATATGCAGTTCGATTTACAAAAGGTGAATACGTACATACCTACTTTGGCGCCAGGCGCCGACTACTAGCGGCAATAAGGTTCTAAGTTAGATGATCTGTACCTATTCTGGCCCAATAAGTGATATACATATAAACTAAGAAGCATATAAGGTCTTACAGGATATAAGAAGTTTACCTACAGGACTAATAGTATCCAATGATTCTTTACGATTATAACGTAGCGTTGCTTCTATGTCCGATAGCGCCATTAGTGTGAATGATCAAACCGAAGATCTCGTAGATCTTCTTGAGAGCAAGATCAAAGTTCATTTCCCCATAATTTAACTGTTTCTCTAGAGCTGACTTGTAATCATAGTTTTGTTGTTTCCATTGCGGATTTGCGGGAGCAATTGTTTCAGGATGGCCGAGTGTAACGCACTGACGTATATCATATTGGACTTGAAATGTTTGACTATAGAAAATATAGTTATACAATTATGTGAGGCATAACGACACCGAAATCATAAAAATACTGTCATCTCTTTTCAACTTTCATAATTTATTTGAATTTCATTAATTTTGCATGTGAAAAAGGATAAATGTTTTTGACAGTTACTATAATAGATAGCAACCCTTCATTCCTAGCGTTATTGAAATACCTACTTGCGGCCGGGTCGCCATTTTATTTTCCCGCTGTTTGGCTATTGCTATCTTTTTCTCTCTAATAAAACGGGAAAGAGATGGTCGTAATTTAGAGCTGTCACATTTAATTGAACTAAACTCGATGTCGACTAAAAACACGGTGAAGCGCAAAGCAATAAACTAGTTTGACATCTCTAACATAGTTCACAGCCTATAGTCTTATGAGAACGGTTATAAACAAGTGAAGCTAAGAAAAGTGTGTTAAAAATACTTACCCGTTGATATTGGACCGTGACAACGTGAAAACATTCTCACAATCTTATATCAATGTTATTGTAGAGAAATATCGATATGGGCTACCCTATTAGCCGCCATTTTATTTTCTCACTCCTGTGTAGGTATGTCCACGTTTTTCTTGTAGGTATGCCAAGTCCATAAGATTTATACGTCAGTGGTGTAACGCCAGATGTCGCTAGCCAGCCGATAAGCCACCTGTCAAGCCCGCCACGCCTAGCCGCTACGTCACTTCCCCACCACGAGAGCCTAGCCCTGCCAAATTGCGAGCCCCGGGAGGTGAAATAGCCGCCAGCCAGCCAGTCATATAAAAGCCCGGAGCGATGATTTTGGGGGATCCTATATAATAGTTTATTTATTTAAGTATTTCATTTTTGGGAAAACTTACAGATAAACAGATAGTAGTAGTTTAGACAAAATATGGCCAATTATAAGTTTCCACATGTAGTAAGTATATAAATAATATGACATCAAAAAAGATAAGACTTTAAATGTATCTAACACCACACAAAACAGTTACTAAATTCGCTCGAAGAAGCTATTAGATAAAATTTTCTTCAATTTAGCGGTACCTAGTATTGAAAATGTCGATCTCTGCTTCCTGGCAGGTTGCGTTGTACATACGACTCGCTCTCACCATGTACGAGTTCCGTCTGTACGTTGTGGCTGTGGCTACCACTGGGGTGTGTAATAAATGAGGCCTACGTAAGAGAGCACAGACGGCACTCGCAGCCCGATTTTGTCCAGCAACTCGGTAACACCTGTTGTTCCATTGGCGATCTTAAAAAGAAACACAAGATCTGATATTTTTCGCCTTTCGTATAGCGGAAGGATGTGAAATTGTTTGCAACGGTAGGTATAATTTGTTGAAAACGTTTTAGACCGATATTGAATGTGCCATAAAAACCTTTTCTGTATACTCTCAATACGATTTATGTAGACATTATAATTGGGGTTCCAGACCTGAGAAGCATACTCCAAATGACTAAGGACAAAGGAACAGTATAATATTTTAATAGTCTTAATGTTTTTGAACTCCGAGGACACTCGGAGAATGAAACCAAGCGCTTTTGATACTTTCTTGACTACATTGTCTATGTGCGCATTAAATACACACATCAACACGGTCTAGGGATATTTCATACTCAATTAAATAACTCGAAAAGTACTGGCCGCATTGGAATCTTTTATACACCGATTTGTTTGTAATTTATCTCAGACTAATTCCAAATTCAAATTTTTGAAAATTCTTTTGTTTCGGTGGCATAAAAATGTCTTGATGTATAGGAGAGGGAATTTTCATTTGTGCGAAATTTAGAAAACAATACGAATTACGTTTAGTTACAGTTTTTTTTCATTTTTAAACGAAAGATAAAGTTAAAATTGAGGTATTGTAGCCATGCAACGCCGACATTTGACGAGGGCGGAGATGTTACGAGCTGTGGGAATGCTGGAAGCTGGATCTGTTCAGCGTAATGTTGCTGAGGCCATAGGGACCCATCAAAATGTAATTTCAAGATTGTGGACACGCTATCGTGCCACAGGGGAAGTAGCGGAGAGGCACCGGGGGCCAAGTCGCATCACTACCCCCAGACAAGACCGATTTTTGCAAATTACTGCGCGAGCACAACCAAATGCAACGGCGACTCAATTGGTCCAAAGGCTGCGAGTGGAACACCAAGTGCTTGTGAGTGACCAAACTGTAAGAAGGCGACTGCATGAAAGCAATCTACGCTCTCGTAGACCACTCCGGGTCCCACCTTTACGGAGAGGCAATCGTGGACGACGATTAGAATGGGTTCGGAACCACGTGGACTGGGGCCGTGACCAATGGTCCAATGTGCTGTTCACGGATGAATCCAGGTTCGGCTTCCATCCAGATTCACGAAGGACGCGTGTTTGGCGAGTTCCTGGACGATGGAGCCGTCTCCAGAACCCTCAGGAAGTTCACCCATACCAAGGAGGAACAATTATGGTTTGGGCAGGAATTCGTCTTGGAGGATGGACGGATCTCGTTTGGGTGCGGGGCAATATGACGGCAGAACGATACGTCCAACAGATGCTGGGGCCCGTAATCTTGCCCCACAGAACACAAATGGGGCAAGATTTCCTGCTCATGCACGACAATGCCCGGGCACACACGGCGAGAACGGTAGCAGCTTGGTTACATACACATAATGTTAGGGCCTTAGACTGGCCTGCTCAATCGCCAGATCTAAATCCCATTGAGCATGCGTGGGATATGCTGCAAAGAAGAGCTCTGAAGGAAGTTCCTGAAAATCTGGATACAGAAGATCAACTTTTTGCGCACCTCAGAAGGACATGGGACAATATTCCGCAGCAAGACATTGACAACCTTGTTCTGAGCATGCCGAATCGTTGCCGATGTGTTATGAACATCATGGGCGCTTTCTCAGACTACTAACTTCAAGTTTATAAACACAAATTAAATGATTTTGCTATTTTTTTCAGTTTTTACTCACAAATTAAAAGTTCATTCATATACGGTTTCCGTCTATGCTTCATTTTTTTTCCATAAAATCCTGAAATTTTAATCTATACCTTAACCATTATTAAAAAATGGTAGAATATTAAATAACGTATCTTTTAAATATATACATGTCATATAAATAATTAACACATTAATAGTAATTCGCTTTTTTAAAAATATCCCTAGACCGTGTTGATGTGTGTAGAAGCTTAGCGTCAAAGGTAACTCCCAGGTCCCTGATAGTGTAGGTACTACTACTGTTACTGTTACTTACTTCTTACTGTTACTAATAGTAATAATTGCAAGGGAAAACTTTGCCCGAATAAAAGTTTAAATAAATATTGCAGTTTATTTCTTACCACTGTCGTTACAATACTTAAAGTAAAATAATTACTTAATAAACGTTTTACCTACCTACTTTTATTTCTCCTCATCACATATGACCAAGACAGACGACTCCCTTTCATCTTTTCTGTAATAGGCTTTTAATTAAACTTCCTCATTTATTACTCCATTTTAGAGTCACTAATAAGTAGGTAGGTCTACCATCTCGACATTCTCATCTCTGCTGCATTCAATCTTTTCTTTTCATCCGTCTTCTTCACTGCCCAGCATTCCGATCCATACAATAGGTACGATTCACGGACTTGTTTAATTTCCCCTTTAACTCCAAGGCCGAAGGGCATCCGTGAGCCGCCAGTTGTTTCGGTGACCTGTCGCCATTTCATCCATCGAGTTATCGAGACGTAATGCACCGGTGCATTACGTCCCGGTCTACTTCGCCATCTCCTTGGACACAAGCGACTCGAGGTAAGTATGCAGATACTTACAGAAAATCGGAGCAAATCGGTATGGGCGTTCGGGCAAGGGCTATATAGGCACAGGACTGGAGAGACCGCCGAAATCACGAAACAATTAGGTACCTATTCCGTTTTGGTTCTACTTAATTTCAGGACATTTTCTTCTGCTTTGGATCTCTCGGCAACTAGCACAAAGTCGTCGGCAAACAACATACACCACGGAGCCTCTTCCTGGATGTCCGACGTAAGAGCATCTATTATCACCAGAAGGAAAGGGCTTAGAGCCAACAGTTTGTGCAAGCCAACTGCCACGGTAGTGCTCGCTGTAGGCCGTACTTAGGGTCTACATCGACTGTAAGTACCTACATCTTCATTCATCATCTTAATGGTGTGTTAAATAAAGGCCTGCTCAAGGATATCGTGTCATGCGGGCAGTAACCGAGAAATCCCGCGGCGTGCAGACGGTCAGCACACACCAGAGACAGCAGGCGACACCACTGAATTAAGTATGACCTTTTTTTTTTTTTTCGGATGAGAAATATCAAATGACTCCTCCCGCTCTGGGTGGAGCAGGAGGCAGTGTCAGACTTATAATGACTAAAACCCATCCACGTTCCTACATCGCCCTTTGTGTTCCGAAGCCAACGGTAATCTCTTTCGAACAGGCATCGGCCCTTGCTTTTGCCGATTCTATTTGAGGCGCGCGTGGAACACGAACGCGCCGTCGATACGGCCTGTCGTCATGAGACGGACGGACGGCGAGCTAGCCCATAGCCCACCGTCCACAGGCCCGCGCCTACGGTGGCCGGGGGCCACCACGTGGCCCCCGATTACGTATGACCCTACGATCACGGCGAAATCGTCATCTTTTCTCAAGTACTTGTTCTCAAGTTTAGGTCAATTCTAAAGGACAAGTGGCGAAAGAAGAAAAATTAAACTCGTACATCCAATCGGTTCCAATGTATTTTGATCCTTTAATAAACTTGTAAATTTCTTATAATATCATATTAACAAAATAGTAAATAAAACAATATATTTGAAGAAGGATTCTCCCCAAAATTATGAGATGTCCTTGCCTTCGCGAAACTTAACTTCCTAGTTGCATCAGTTGAAAGATGAGTCATTTGAGCAACTGGCACGTACGTATGTACCTACGTCATTGTATCGTAACATAGTTAAGTCTTGCGTAAATAGTGAATTTGCGACGTCATGTTGTTTATTCACGTTTACGGTTGCGGCGATTCTGTTCTTCCTGAAAATAGTGTTTCAATATTTAGTTTTAATTAATAAAACATTCTAATACACTTTTATTAGCTCCACCTAAGTAAATGAGAAATAAAATCTTATCAAGTTAAATTTACCCACTTCCCGGTTTCCGATTGAGCTGAAATTTCGCATACATGCTTAGTTTGGATGACAAACTATATTATTTTTATTTTGAAAATACACAGACCTCTTTAGGAAAAACCGGCCAGGTGTGTGTCAGACCACACACAGTGAAGGGTATTAATTTAATCAAACTCTAAAATAATTCTCACAAATTATTGAATTTATAAAAAACTTCTTTAAAAACATCATCTTTTTAACTGCAGGCCAATGGTACCTCACAACTTATCCATCCCTGGTGTGACATGTGACATAGGGCCACCCCAAATTAATTTACCATTGCTAGTAGTGCACAAAATACACCTCATTTGGTTAAGTGCCAAAAGCATCAGAGTAAAATTGCTGTGTACAGCCAGACAGGCATATAATATGATGAAATTAGGTTCCATTTTTGCCATTTGGCTACAGAGTGCAATTAGAACCATACCTTCTGTGACAAAATAATGAGCAGTCTCCTGAACATTCCAATAAAGTCAATGAACAACTCTAGAGCATGTTGCACAAAGTCCTTGCTGCCCATTCTGCGTTTCTCAATGATGAGTTGTGTGTCAAATAGTACAAAGCCACACATCAGCATAAGTCCAAGATATAGGTGAGCCTGTAATATAATTTTATGCATGGTTAAGAGTCTTACACACTTAGTTCAATAATTTTGCATTGATATTCCTATACAACTTTACTGTGTTACTGTCCCAGTGAAAGGCAGAGACATCTTTTCATAAAGAAGGAAAATTCTCCTGAGCTCCATGCAAACATTAAAGTATATTCCTGTCTATGATATCGACTCAAATGCATAACATTAATTTGAACCAAAAGAAAAACAGAACTTTGTACTGTGACTTGTTATTTTACAAGGTCATTTTAATAGTGAATTCTTTTAACATGTAGTTGTAGTAATATTCTAGAAGCCTACATACCTGTAGTGGCAGTAGCTACATTACAGTATGAATACAATTTAGATTGGTGTACTTACTTGGTACAGGAAGTGAGACTGCATGAAGATATTGACTAGAGTCATGAGTGACATAGAAGTGAGTAGAGTCATCAGGGTTCCACCCAGGAACAACCAGCTGCCGCGCTCAGCTAACATTGCAGCAATGGAGAAGCAAACAAACACCAATGTACTGCCCAACAGAGCAGTCACTATGATGGACGGATCAACAAAGCTGACATACTCCAGCAGTGGTCCCAGGCTCATTCCTAAAATAATCATGGTAAAGTTAAAATACATTGAACAATCAACAAAACATAGTTCAATGGTAAACATGACCAAAGTATGAACTTCTTTTATACCTGAAGTAAGGCCGAAACCCAAGAGGTATCCAAGACGTAGGTTTGTGTTTTTGCCAGTGTCAGGAGTGGCAATCAACATAAGCATAAGACCCGCCCCGACAATTGCAGACAGGATACCAGCTTGGAACCATGTGTACATGTCAACGTAGACCCCAGCTAGAGCTGAGCCACATGTCATCATCAAGGTTCCATAGACATTTTTTAAATGCTGACGGACTGGTGGTTCTCTGTAAAACAACAGAACATGCAAATGAAATAATGTAATGATACTATTATCTTTATTAAGTTTGGTGTTATCTATGTTCAAGTACTCAATAAGTATATAAGTATCACAAAATTAACAAATAAAATTAAATGTACAGTTTCAAACAGAAAAAGTAATAGGTACACATGGAATGTTGTCATATTTATTGGTACCTAATCACATTATAAAATATGTTATTGTTAGTCTAGCACAAAATAAACATACATGTATTTGTGTCGTAGAATGTTCCTTGTACTACAATGTTCTAGAATGATTTGATTAATCTAGGTATTTAGTGATATAATGTTACGTGTTGTAATCGTTACCTGCAAATGTATTAGAAAATAGTATTTTAAATGGGAACAAGGGCAAAAGCAATACTTACAGACGATTTTGAAAACTGTTCACGAATGTTTGAAGATTTGGAGTCATGATGACGGGAGACTGAAATTTATTATTGAAAGTAATTTGCTTATTAAAATCCAACAAATTTCGTAAAGTTACTTCAGTATCTTAATGAGTAGCACGATTCCCTATAGAGACTGATAGGTATTTTTAGAATGCGCAGTCACAAACCACGAACTCTTCGATTTCGATACGAAACAATGGTGACTTTTTATTGTGAAATACCGATTGCCAACGTAAAAATATGGAATCTATTGACGTCATCGTATGGTATTCTCGTAAATAGACTCGGTACACGGATATTCTCGATAATCTGAATAACGTAGAAATCTGGAATCCAGTAGTCCTAACTTTATAAATTTCGCACTTTTTCGCTAGTCCTGCTACGATCCGATCTTATCATACTCCCAGTATTAAATAATATGCTCTGTGCATACTCCTTTTGCTTAGTGGTTCATAGACTTACATCAGGTGATAAACAAGCTATCTGGCAGTAATAGTCCCGTCCAAATCGGTCCAGGCGATACATACATAAGCCAAACAGAACAAACACAGACAGACAAAAATTTTTCAGTATATATTTTCATATTTTTATGCATTCTGTAAAAATCTGTTATTTTTTAAATTACATTTCAATTTTATTTATTACAAATGTAAAGAATAGTTAAAAATTGAAACAATATTGGTAATTATTTCACTAGATTAAGCAGTACGTATTTGTATTTATTAATGTAAAAGTAGACGTAAATTTACGTAACGTAAAACTATCGTAAAATTTAACTCGTGAACAATATGTTGTACCTTCACTTAGCACCTGTATGCAAATAAATGATTCTTGATTCTAGGTTCTAAGTTTTATTCAACGTGACTGTTACGTTGAAAATAATATTGTCCTAGAGATATGATATAGAAAATACTTTTATGGAGACGTTCTTTTTGATCTTCTAAATTAATCTTAAAAAATAAAGATGACCAATCATGTGACTACACGACTGACGTTCCTCTTCAAAAGAAAGAATGTCGTAAACAAAGAGTAGAAAACCTAACGTAACGTGAACTAGGTTGCAAGATGTGAAATATACGATCCATAGAGCTGACGAGACGTCGATGGCTGACATTGTCAATGTCAACTCTGACAACTCGTTTATTTGACATTTACTCACTTCATACTTCATCATGTCTAACTCTAACCTCAAAAAGCACTATTTGGCTTGTAGCTGATAAACACGTTGTGGTTATTTTGGTAATAATTATTGATGTGATCTATTTAAAAAAATGGGGAAGAAGACAAAAGTAGGAAAACAACGGAAAGATAAATATTATCAACTTGCTAAGGAGACAGGTAATGTTTTTTTGAAGTAATAAAGTTCAGTAGAGTGTGGTCATGTTGCAATAACTAAGTAATTGTACCTATGCGTTTCATGTGATTTTAGGTTATCGCTCCAGAGCTGCTTTCAAATTAATACAATTAAATCGAAAATTTGGGTTCTTACAAAAGTCACGAGTATGCATCGATCTATGTGCAGCGCCTGGTGGATGGATGCAGGTGGCGCATCAGAACATGCCTGTATCGAGTGTCGTCATTGGCGTTGATTTGTTTCCAATCAAACCAGTTCCTGGTTGTATCGGCCTAACTGAAGATATTACAACAGAAAAATGTAAATCGGCAATTAAAAAAGAAATCAAAACATGGAAAGCTGATGTAGTTCTCAATGATGGTGCCCCTAACGTTGGTTTGAACTGGATTCATGATGCATACCAGCAGGCCTGTTTGACACTCAGCGCCCTTAAGCTGGCCACAAATTTCTTGAGAGAGGGAGGATGGTTTGTAACCAAAGTATTCAGATCTAAAGATTATCATGCACTATTGTGGGTGTTGAAGCAGTTTTTCAAGAAAGTCCACGCAACAAAGCCACAGGCCTCTCGTAATGAATCATCAGAAATATTTGTTGTCTGTCAGGGCTATATTGCACCTGATACTATTGATCCTAAATTTCTTGATCCCAAACATGTATTTGAGGATTTGGATATTGTTAGGAAACAACACTTAAATATTTTGCACCCGGAAAAACAAAAGAAAGCTAAGGCTGAGGGATATCTGGAAAATGATTACACAACTCACCACAAAGTAATGCTTTCACAGTTCCTGGTTCAAGACCAGGACCCTATAGACTTACTACAGGGTTGCTCTGAGGTACATATTAATTATCTTATCATTTAGCTTTGACAATTCTACATGATTCTTTTTGAATTTTACATTGCAGCCAACAGTGTAACTGCTAATACATATTTGATTGTACACAAAATACGTGATTTGATGTGGAGTCGCGGACACCAGCCCGCTATACAATACAATACATATTTGATTACAGATTGTGCTTGATGATAAATCCATTGAAGAACACCCTAAAACCACAGTAGAAATAAAGGAATGCTGTAAAGATATTAAAGTACTTGGCAGAAAGGATCTGAAAGCTTTGCTTAGCTGGTTCAAGCAAATGAAGGAATTTAAGGTCTCACAGGTAATATAAGATTACTCAAAATTTTTTGTTCCGTATCTCGTAACATTTGGAATATTGACACTATTAAAATTTTTGTATATCATTACTTTCATTTTACTCTTGATTGCCTGTACACAAATTATTTCAGGTTCTTTTGTTCAATTAGTGCTTATCTTGTTTTCGAGATGTTATAATAAACTGATAGTGCCTAAGAAAAAGTCACACAACATTAACTATAATAATAAAGAAATCGCAGTAAGGAACCTTAGACTTGGCACGACTTTGTCTAGATTTCACTACTTTTTAGAGATAAACAAGCAGCTTCATCGAGACTTGGCTAGTTTTTACAGAATGTTTTTGGTGGGATTTCACTTCTTTTTGTAGAAACGTGGGCATATTGATTTATTTGATTAGATTTTCTTATTTAACACAGTTTTTTTCTTTTTAAGAGTAGTTTTTTTATTATTACAAATCTTTCTTTTCTTTTTTTCCGGTTCTGATTCTTGTACAGTAGCAACAGTTTTTCGTATTTACTTTATTCATTCTCTGTACACGTATGCCCGGGGTATGATCTCAGATTACCTATAACCAATCCATTGGTATGATCTCAGATTAATCAGTAATCCGTCACTAACCATAAAATTCCTAACCTATTCAAATCTTCGAATTGTTATAATAACAACCTGCTAATTAACCTTAGCAAACCTCACGAAATAATAAGCGAAATCAACGAAATGCAAATAATCCCTCCTAATCCCTAGCAAACGTTTTCAAGCGCAGTAGAAGAATGTCGTAAACGACTGTAACGCGGCCGGTTGCCACTTCGCCATATAAGGTTATCGGAAAAACAAACGTAAGCGCGTTTTAAAATATAGTCAGCGCTATCTAGCGACGTGTGCCGGTATCACCGCCACTCTTAGTCCAATGCATTATATTTTGACCAAATTTTGAGCGAAATTAATATTTTAGTGTAATTTGTTTATTTAATTTGTGTAATGTTCGAGTAGAATAAAGTTAATCGTTCAACTGTTTCTTCTTGTAAACTTGTAAGTATAAGTATAAAAGCCAGTCTAGTCTTATCCAGAGTTTTCCTTTAATTTTATTTATATGGGTATTAAAAGCAGAAGGGGAGGCATTCGCCCAGTAGTGGGACACTATAGGCTAGATTAAATTAGATTAGAAGATGTGTCCCACTACGCTGGATTTTTGCAATGACAGTCGATTTTTTTATGTACCAATAGTAGAAGGGGGCATTACCATATCTCTAATACAGCTGAGACCAGCTGAGGGTTCTTCATCAGATACTTCAGACCTTCGATTTTTGACATCAAATGAAGCGGCCCACCAAGTTGAATATTTTTTGTAAATACGGTATGTCAATCTCTAATAGTTTGGTTGGGCTCTTGTGTTTTCTAATCAGGGTCACCAGGTACTCCAGATCTTCGATTATCCTAGTTTTATAGTTTTCCCTTTATGTGGCCATTAAACCCTAACTCTGTACCAAATTTCAGCTCTCTGAGTTTATGGGAAGTACTAGTTCTATTCTGATGATCATGAGTGAGTGAGTGAGTGAGTGTCATAAATGCGAAACTGCTTTCGCTTAACTTCGGAACTAAATGACCTACAGACTTGAAATTTTGGATTATAAGTATGTGATTATAGCTTACTGGATGACGAAAATTTCTGCGTTCTGGTCTTATCCAGAGGTTCTCAAATAGGGGCCTGAAAATGCGGCGAAATGGTTCCAGTAAAGGATGGTACGGCAGTGTTTGCTTCGCGCTCGACTTGGCGGGGGCACTGCCGTGCCCCCCGATATACATTATTAATTAAAAACTACTTCTTAGATAAACTAATAATGAGCTGATACCTATTTTATTTTGGGAGGGAAAAATGTTTTTTCCCCATGTCCAATTGCAATGGATTATTTAATCTTATTTAGCTCACTGGATTTTATTTTCCAGGTGGTTAAGACAGATGCTGTGGAAGGCAGTGATGATGAATCGAAGGTGGAAGTAACGGAGGGTGATGATGAAGATGATGTTGATGCAGAGATTGCTGGACTACAGGTACATACACTTATGGTCCGCTACTTGTTTATTTTGGGCTTTACAGCCCGCATAGCACGACCACCGTAGAAACGAAAGAGAATTGACAAATCTTTTGTTCATCTGTCATTGAATCGACAAAATTACAGATAAATGGATGGTTTTGTCGCTTCTCTTTCGTCTTGTCATGCTACGCGGGCAGGGCGGGCGTCTTTTTCCTTTTTAACTGATATTACATATTTTAATCATTAAGAACCAGATTTTTTAGGTCTTAGCTTATGCTATGATGATCGTAATTCTATTAAAACCAAAGAATTTTCGCACAATTCTTGACTCTAAAGTGTAAACATTTTAAATTTTTTGCAATATTTTCTGTAGGCTGAAGAAAGGCGGACATCCAAACGCAAGAGGAAACAACTAAATAAACAAAGACAGAAACTGGCAGAGAAAATGAATCTTAAAATGGTACTAAAAGGTGATGGAGGACCTATTTTGGAGAGCAATGATATGTTCTCATTATCAGACATCAAGAATGCTGAAGTAAGTAGTCACAAATAAAGATAAACTCAAAATTCTTATCCGTATATCAGAGTTAAAATATTTTCATGTTATTATCACATGAGAATGTGAATGTTGAATATCTAACGATTTTATATTAACTTATGTTTTAGGAATTGGCGCGTATGGTAGACCAGCAACCAGATATAGTGGCAGAAGCTAGCGACTCTGATGATGAGTTCAAAGTAAAACAAAAGTATGTTAAGTATGATACAGAGTCTTCTAAACTGGACTCTTCAGGCCTCTACTACAAAGATTCAGACAGTGAACTTGAAATGGAATCTGGCTCTGATACTGAGCAAGAAAAGGACACATTGGGTAAAAAAAACTTTAATTTGCTGTTTTAATTATTATCTATATAGTTTTGGTTGTATTTTTATTAATCATTGCTTTTTTATATTAAATTCGGTTTTTATTTCAGCTTTTTCAGATTCAGATACTGAAAATAAAAAAGTGGACAAAGTAACAAAATTAAACACGTTACGGAATAGTAAAGTTGTTAAATCACAGGCTGCACCCAAGAACCACCCACTGTTGACTGACTTGGATAACACTGATCCAGTCTCGAGGCGCTCCATGAAGGCAGAGCTATGGTTCCAGAAAGACAGCTTTAAGGACATTGATGAAGATGACGACGAAGGAGTCGATCTGGACAAGTTGGTGGAAACTTACAAAGAAAAAGGCAAAAAAGTTGCAGAAGATGGCATTACTGAAGACATGAAAAGTGGTGGTTTAAAAAGAAAACTGGATGATGACAGCTCGGATGACAATTCTTCAGATAGTGATTATGATGTAGAAGACAATGTGGCTCCTACATCAGGCAAAGCTGGAGCAAAAACCAGTAAAAATGATGACTTTGAAGTGGTATCACAAGATCCAGGTATGATTTCGGACAATGTTTAAATTCCGTGTGTCCAATCTGCCTTTAAACTTTTTGGTTTTTTCTCTGCTCTTTACTTTGGTGATTTGTATTGTTTTATTTTTTTTATTTATTCCTTTAACTCTTTTATAGACTTAAAACGGCTAAAGAAAAGCCTTAAGATGGATGCCGAGACCCTCGCTTTAGGAACAATGATAGCTACGTCGAAGAAGTTTAAAAGAGATCTTATAGATGATGGATGGAACCGCTACGCCTTCAATGATAAGAATTTACCAGATTGGTTTGTGGATGACGAAAAGAAACACATGAAGAAAGAAGTCATTGTACCAGAGGTAATTTTGGATACATTGATACTGCTATTATTTTAACTGTTATTCTTATTCCAGCTATTTGTAACAAAACATATTCATTTTTGCAGAAATACACGGATGAATATAAGAACAGGTTACAAGATATCAACGCCAGACCGATTAAGAAAGTGATAGAAGCCAAAGCGCGAAAGAAGAAGCGCATGATAAAGAAGATGGAGCGTGCCAAGAAGAAGGTAGAAGCAGTTATGGAGAATGCCGATATGTCAGAGAGGGAAAAAGCCCAACAAGTCAAAACGTTGTATAAAAAGGCACAGACAGATGGAAAAAAGAAAATAACTTATGTAGTGGCTAAAAAACATACTACCGCCAAACGCATGAAACGACCTCAGGGAGTTAAAGGACATTACAAGGTGGTCGACCCTCGTATGAAGAAAGACTTGCGCGCGCAAAAGGCCAAGGAGAAAACGAAGGGACGCGGGAAAAAGGGCAATTCTTCTAAGAACAATAAAGGTAGTAAAAGTACGCCCCCTAAGAAGAAAGGCAAGAAAGCTAAAGCTAAATAAAATAAATAAATGTACCTATATTAAATAAATATACGAAAATGTATTGTAACGTTGTTTTTCATTTTAAATATGTTAATATTTAAAAACCAAAAACGACCAGGTGGGCTCGTACACAGGATTAAGGTTACCGTTCGGGCTTTGGCCGGCCTTGTCTTTTGCTCGGTCTGTTCGGGGGACGATTTCTTTAAGGAAAAAATGAGATAGCAAAAGTAAAACGTCCGGACTTTCTTGCAAATCTCTGGCATTTTGTCAGAAGCAATCTTTTGCATTTGTACTCTTTTTTAGGGTTCCGTACCCAAAGGGTAAAAACGGGACTCTATTCTAAGACTCCACTATCCGTCTGTTTGTCTGTCACCAGGCTGTATCTCAGGAACCGTTTAGTTGTATAATCACTTTAAAAATAAATAGTTACTTAAATTTAAAGTAAAATAAATATTTCCGTGGGGCTCCCATACAACAAACGAGATTTTTTTGCCGTTTTGTCTAATGTTGTATAGATAATGGTACGGAACCCTTCGTGCGCGAGTCCGACTCGCACTTGGCCGGTCTTTTTTTAATTTCTCGAATTCAACACATGCTTTACACAATAACTAATCTAAGTAGGCACTTCCACTTAGCCTTCAATTTTCCAATTAAATTCTTAAAAACTACCCTGAGCCATATTAGTTCACAAGACAAATTGGTTTTGTAAGTGACCCTTGATGTGTGGGGTGGAAAGTATTTCCATTAGCTGGCATTACAAAGATTATTTTTACGACTAAGGTCAGGGTGATATTTGAATCCACGTGCGTCATTCGCCGAGTTCAGGGACAGACACGCCATATAAATGATATCACTTCGCTTGGTGGCCTTGGTGTCTAATTCTGATTCGCTCTAACTACGCCGTCTGCCTACTAAGTACTATTGAGCGACTTTATGCACAGCTTGTGGAATAAATGTTCTGCGTCGCAATGTTTTCGACCTCCAGACGAACATATTGTTTGTTTTACCATAATGCTGGAACAGCAATAAATAATACCTAAGGTGCGTATATATAATGAAACGTTTCTTCAGCCTTGAAGTGTAGGTGAGTAGGGTAAACACCTAAACATTTTATCATAAAATAAATATATCCTCTTGCAATTTAGCTCATGAAGTTAAGAAAATTAAGTAAAATTTGCTTTTATTTTATTGACGACACAGAACTTTAAAAAAGTAATAAAAAAATTAAAAAAACCCTGACGTTACTGCGGAAAAAACTGAAAAACACAATTTGGAAGCAAGCTGGACCCATCAACAAAATCGGCCTACGCGTTTGGCCTCTAGAGTGCCACATACTCATAGGAACAAACATACACACATAGGCCCATAAACACATTACCCTCCTTTATCGGGTAATAAAAAGCAATATTGCTTCCGAAAAGCTGTGATATTAAAATACTTCAAATTTCATTTTATTTTATTCCATAGAGTTGGATATTATATTACGGTTATATATTATGACGGATACAATGTTTCCAGAACGTTACAATTAACGTCTCATTATCTGGTACGCCAAAGTATGAAAATCCATTTTCAATACACTTCCTCGAAAACTGGTTAATTTCGCACTACGATAAGAAAAAAAACGCACGGGTGTGAAATACATTGCATGTTGAACAACATGCAATGTATTTCATACCCGTGCGTTTTTTTTCACACTGTGCAGGAATCAAAATTGTCACAGTTAACTATACCTAGACGTAATCCAAATTGATTCAATGCCTATTCTATAGATTGTTTTTTTTTTTAATCTCGGCAAAGATATAGGCTGTATGCGTCTTTACGGTATTAATATTTTAAAATGTTTTTAGATAGAAATATTAACATCAAAAACCATGATTATTAAATTAAAATAAAAAAACGTTTATGAACAAATTAAATTTATTTGTGTGCTACACAGTGTGGTACAATTCAAATATGTGTGCTCAAAAATATTTGAATTTTCTATTTTTCATATTAGGCTGTTTAGTGGATTTATACCTTTGCTTCTCCTTCGGCCGGCTTCCGGTCTTAGATGGTAAGGTATGGTATGTTAAGGTGGATGCTCCAGGGTAGCCCGCGAAATTACAACCCTCCAAGTTCATAATGGTGTAGAAATGACTTTCTCTGCTTTTTTTTTGTTTCCTACACCTTTATGAACTTGGAACCCTCCAAGTTCATAAAGGTTTGTATTTTTGTTTGTGTTTTGATGATTTTGATGATAATAATTCAGCAGTTGAATTACCTACTATTACAATTTATAGATCCTAACAATCGTATTATATCAACATCCATAGGCATCTTCAAGGCTGTGTATTTTAATTTATGCATTACTATATGCCACGGTGAAGTTAATATATTTAAGTACCTGTTTTTTAATGAAAACTTACCTAACTGTTACCTTACCTACATAATAGTCCCCTGTTGAAAATCGGTCTCATTCTCATAGTCTGGTCTTGTCAATCAGAAATAACTAGAAAAAACCTATGAGAAATTCGGAAGGAAATAGAATATGGTATGAGGAGAAATGTGGGGAGGAGACGGTGGTTGGGAGGTTGGAGGCAGGCGGCAGGCGCAGGCGGGGCGCTCGCCGAGCTATATCGAGCGCGCGATCACGGCCAAGGCCGCGCACCGCCGTCATCGCTCCGCGCCGGCCGACGCGGCGACGCGACGTCCGTGCTCCGAGCCGCGATAGCCGATCGTCCATTTGTCCATAACCATTTAACCAAAGGTTGCGGGAATCCGCTGGATGCGAGTCGCACGGGACCGGTCAATGTGGCGACACTTGGGGGAGGCCTATGTCCAGCAGTGGACGTCTTTCGGCTGAAATGATGATGATGATGATGATGATGATGATTTAACCAAAAGTAAGTAAGTGTCCCTATATAACACAACACCTACCTTATTGCATAGCTGTCGTTCATGTCACTTCCCAGGGATTGCGAATAGGTATGCTACCCACCCTCACATGGGTGGCATGTGTGACCAACGGCAACGACAACAGGACTCATTTCACCATGTTGGAGATGCTGAATACAGACTAGCCAGAGGCAAACAAATAAATTGCCCACCTGCCGGAGCCCGGAAGGTCCTATCTCCAGGCAACAAAAGTTAACTATTGTTCAATATTGTAATTTACCTATGTATTGCAAATTTAAAATGGCTACAGAAATAAAACCAATGGAGGTTTTCTGTGAGCGGTGGCATTTATATTACACAGTATGTGGGTTCGCCGTGACGTCCACAGAGGCGCAGGTAGAAGCTGCCGAGGTGGCGTCGGGCCCGGGTGCGGGGTGGTGTGACCTCGCCCTGACAAGGTCGCCGGTTCCATTCCACTTGGCCACTCCACTCATTCCTCCCTATAGTAATCTTCCATAATGATTCTGGCCTCCCGATACATTAACATAATAAAATATTTGATTTGCCTCAATTAATGTCATTTTATTTGTGTCACTAACTACCTGCCTGTCAGTGCCTAATTGTGCGTTGAATGCCTCGTTGGTACGCGGTGTGCGCGGTTTGTAGTGGTTGCAACGTTGCAAGCGCTACTGCTGAGCAAGAGGTCCTGGGTTAAACCCCCAGGTAGGCCGGGTTTGTGCACTTGGAAGTTCTCAGTATCAACCAAGAGTCTGGATTTGTGCCCGTTAAATGGCAAGAGCTTCGCCCCCTATCACCTTCACAGACTTCGACATAACTGGCTAACCCCGACTAACCCTTTGAGGAAAAACAGGCTTGATGTTACTTTGCGTCAACGTTTCAAAACACACTACTTATGGTGTTACGGGCAAATTTCTCGCTTTAACTGTTAATGATAGGTAGTGTTAGTGACCATGTCAGTTTAAAAACTTATAGCCAGGGTCGGACTGGGCCGGAAGGGCCCGGAGCCCGAGACTGGATAATTGTACATGGGATAAAATCAGAAGATAATGAAATATACAAATGATTAATTATCAACGAAATATATTATTAGGTACCTAATTACAGTTCCAACTATAATCCAATAGTATAACAAATATGAACCTAGCCAATGAACATTTATTAAAAAGAGTACTTTCAGCCAACCTGTTTTTTTAATATCTCTGAAACAATGTGAAATGTATTATAGACTTGTAACTAAAATTAAATTTAGGCTCACCACTTTGTTAAGAAATAGATGTTATTTAAT
This sequence comes from Xestia sexstrigata, assembly GCA_941918905.2. Classification (NCBI taxonomy): domain Eukaryota; kingdom Metazoa; phylum Arthropoda; class Insecta; order Lepidoptera; family Noctuidae; genus Xestia; species Xestia sexstrigata. Next base: position 12,155,041 of record OW799207.2, on the reverse strand, counting down.
CGACTTAGGGCACAATGTTAGGAACAAAGCCTCCAAGAGAAAAATAAATACGATAATGAGCGAGCAAAGCGAGCTCGACAATTTTTTACACCATGCCTTGGACAGGGTAGAATTGTTTCGATCCTTCATACAGGAGTTACTTGGTCGACTTTTAGACAAAGTAAAGATTTAAGAGAAAGTAGCGAAGTGAAAAGCGAGCGTAGCGAGCTCGATATTTTGACCAACGCACCGTACCAACCTTGGACGGGTTATTCATAATAAAATTGTTTCAACCTACCGGAATTACTTGGGCGACTTAATAGACAAAATGAAGATTCAAGATAAAGTAGGCTGCAAGAGCGAGCGAAGCGAGCTCGATATCTTGCCTAGAATAAATTCAGATATGTAATTTGAGATCAAAATGTCCACATGCTCTATTTTTTGCAACTCTGTGTATTATGTATGCCATAATTGCCTACTTAGATCACGTGAAAATCAAATAGGAGTACCAATCCACAGGCAGAAAAAAGGTTTTATTGCAGGGTTCAAAAAACGAACCGCGCGTTGGTTTAAAGAAAATTTGCAATTTTGTAGCGATAGTACGAGTACTCTGAGGATCATTCTTAGTCTTAAAAATATTTTAGTTTGAGAGTGTGTACTATACGCTACAATAATTAATTACTAACTTACTAATTCTGTGGCTCAGGCAGAATAAGTTTTAAAAATCTTGAGCCTCGGGCCCCCTATGCTACCTACCGCCTGGCATCCGGCAAGCCCCACAAGCCAAGCCCGTGGGGGCCCGCGCAGGCTGGGGCCCGGCTGGCAAATGCCTCGCTGCCTATATGGCCAGTCCGACCCTGGTTATAGCTATAGTTTTAGTAGTGTAATTACCTAAACTTTCTATAAAAGTATAAATAAAACAGCACTCCCCATTTTGTTTTAGAGAAGTTTCTTGCCTCTATTGGGAATCTACCAAACACACGCAAAATAGCCTTTACGGCGAGTAACGCGTCCTCGCGGCCTAGGTCACCTTAGGTCGATGCCTTGCTGACTTGGCAAACCTCCTGGCTCACTTTGCTTCGCCATTTTAGTTAACGCCTCTGATTTTTGCCCTTGATTAAACCACGAAACACAGAATTAGATTAGGGACGAGGGTGCATGGCACCCGGTTCCACCAACTTGAATCACCTGCGCATTATAGTCCTCAACTATCCTACTTCCTGCCGCTAACCGATGGAAGTCTAGCAGCCGACAGATGGCGTGCATAACCCTTATTTACCATACAATTTGCCAGCCCATGGAGCCGAGACGGGCAAGCGTTAATGTTGCCAGGGGGTGATCTGCAGACACGGTGACTACACTACGTGACTAACCATCAACATAATAATGATCCGCAAAACTTTAACATCTAAACTATATATTAGGTCGTACCATTTTTTTTAAACCTTGCCCCACACTAGGAATTTCTCCTGTGTTGTGTGTGGATGCCCGGAACGAATTCCTGTAGGTCATACGAATACACTTTGTTCGGACACGCAGCACAGCAGCTAGTCCAATAAGAGAGGTTTGGAAGGAGAAAGGGGGGGGGGTGGTTTGCTCAGCAGTGGGACACATGACAGACTTAGAAAAAAAAGTACACGATCCATGCAAGTCGCTTGCCAAGCGAAGGCACAATGAATGCACAAAAAATAATACACAAACCATTTCTCACAATTTGTTACAGAAATTATGTTTTATTTATTGTTTCGATTCGAGCAAATGAGCTGAAAAATGTCGTTTGATAGTGTGAACAATTGTCAGTTTGCTTTTGCACCGAGCCAAATGCAAATGCAAATGTCCTCTAACAAAGGTTAAGTCAACATTCGCCTAGGTACTTAGTCTAAGGTATTACCTATTTTCTCTATAGGTTCTCCACTTTACTAATTCGCTAAAAACAATCAAACATTTTTGTGGTATGGGGTAGAATATCAAGACAATAAGTTTATAAATAAACTGGATTAAAATCCGAATGTATCACCAACGTTCTTCGTGACTCGATAACCAGCGCAACTCGCTACCTTTATTTCTGTGATGAGACACATCCAGTCGTGGATGGATTGTCTGTTCGAGGGGACGTTACACAAATCTTCGGGACATGTGGCCGCCCCCGCCCTATAAAGTACGCAAGTTTAGTGCTCGTGGAGCGGGTGAGCGACCACGTTCACGGTCAGCGTCGCGGAAACACCTACCAAACAACGGCGAACAAAGCCACAGTGGCACCGCGCCGACAGTTACCCGCAGGTGAACCACCATTAACCTCTCGCCAGACGGTCGTTTGCCGAAATGACTACTTAAATAGGTCCACAAGGTGATACCATTCTGGTTACGAATACCATTCGGACATTTTACGGATACAGCGGGACGATAAAACCTGTGACGAACTGCAGACGTGTCATGATGTCCCCATATATGCTTTCTTTATTAACTATGTTCATTTATTTGTGTTTAATTTAACTTGCCCATGGAAGGACAATAGGAAAGAGGCTATTTCACAGTTTGATGATGAAACTGTCCAAGTTAAAGTAGAATATTATCTCTAGTTTCCTTTGTTAAATTGAATATTTCGTTAACTTTTTCACACGTACCGGTTCAACAAACTAAATATAAAAAGCTCTTGCTGCGGTAAAATTGTATTTTTGTTTACTTTTTGGTCAGTAAGTTCATGTACCTAAAGCACCTACATCGTCACACGCATGGTCACTGTTTAAAATATATCATCCCGAAGACCAAGAAATCACACGAAAGGAAACCTAGAAATATTAAGAGAGGATTAATTCAGTTGATTTTGGCACACTCAGGTTGTGTGCCAAAATCAGCTGAATTAAAAGCACTGTTAGAGTCCATATAGAATAGGTAAGGAAGGAGTCAGTTTTTCTGACCCGTTGGATTTCATCTGTTATTTAAACGGGCGAACTAACGTCAGGATGGAATCTAAATTGATAAGGATTTAGTAGTTTATTAGAGGAGAGGTAACGAGATAGTTGATTGTTTACAACATTGTCAGAACTTCAGATAAGGCCTGCATTCATGGAAATGGGATACTGGAAGATGGATTTGAGGTTTTGGGTCACATGTTTTTTTTTAGTCTATGAAATAGAGTTATTGTGTATATATGTGACATCTCTTGCACCTGCACAAACGAAAATGACCGCAACTTCTTGTAATAGAGATCTGTAGTCATCAGTAGGATTCCTCTTCTTGAACCACTAAGTCACTCACTGGTGTTGAGTGGAGCTTGCACATTAAAGTTTCAACACTATCTTGTTCAATTCGCCCAAAATTTGTCTATATCTTTAGATATATGTAACTCTCATCTGTTTGATATACATTTTTTTTTGCAATACATCATTTGTTTTCAGCTGCTATGATCCTTATATACTCCGTTTGCTTCGCCAGCCGGAAAGCTACACAGCTGATCTTTAAAACATCAATAACACATACATTGCAATAAATATAATCGTATCCTTCATAATCGGATAAGATTAAGAAGGATACGATTATTATTGTATGTTGGATTGTTGGTCAGGTCAATTAGCCAGACGTCGAATTACAGTTTTTTTATTTGCAAAAAAATTACGAAAATTTTGTAAAAAATGTCTTGGAGCAACAGCCATGAGTGGTTACGGTTACTGTAAGTAAGTAAATAATTAGACATATTAAACGATTTTTATTGTAAATACATAATTACATTCTACTACAAGATGCTTTTATTCCATTATACCACAAACATTAATTTGGAAGTTTCCAATATATATTTCAATATGCAGCGATACCAACTATTCATCAAGAAATACTGTAGTCCGTAGGCCTTGATTGTAATATTGCACGTATATAGTTTGTTATTGATTTGTAGCAATACAGGTTGTTGAGTCAGTTAGTGAGCATTATGGTCGCGCGGGGTCGTCGACCAGCCGTGGCCGCCGCTCCCCGCACGCATTGCATGCCACGTATTTGACCGATTACCAACCTATTGCAACTCCAACACTCAATGAAAACTTACAATTCATGCTCGTACGCGCGTGTTGGTAAACACACGCACTGCGCTCTTAGATAAAATCTTATATAGAGGTATTTTGTGGCTTCGATGGCTTACTAATGGCTACTTAACTTCTATAAAGTTACAAATTCTAGAATTTCCTCGTTTCCCAATGTGTAACCTAGCATTATAATAATAGGAATTATAAAGGCTACATAGACATTATTTAGTTCGGTATCTTAATTCCATACTGTTACCAAGTAAGCCTGTCTCATCCCACTGCTGGGCAAAGACCTCTCCCCATGACTTCCAAATTCTTCAATCCAGGGTTAATGTGGACCAATCTTAATTCCATAGGCACACAACTTTAAATTAGCCATTTGCTGTCATAATCGCAAAACAACGCTTACTAACAAATTTCGATTTCGAAGATTGTCGTTCGTTACTAAACGTATCTAGTTGATAGTTCTCAAAATATGAATAATAATACTAGAATATAAAAATACAGTTACCTAGATGTTACTTAGAGTCAAACTTAATGAATTGTAAAGCGGCCTGCCAATTTAGTGTGTGTATTGTGGTGGAGGAAAAGGGGCCGCGGTTGGCGTGCGGTCGTCGACCGAGGCCCTTGACTCGCGCGCGGTTCAGCGACACCGCCTGACACCGCCGCCGACCGCCGCCCGCCGCGCTATCGCTAGCGCCACGCACGAGCGTTACCCGGCGCCCGCTCTAGCGTTACTCGCTCACTTTGCCTATTATGAACTACGCATGGGTTCGTTATATCATAAGATCAGATATCACATTTTTGGATTGTTGTTGTATTAGGTATAATTAAGGTGGCGGTGATGCTATTCTGATGGTAAATCCTAACGTACATAAAGTTCCTATAAAAATAAGTAGATTAAATGTTAAAAATACACAAATACTTCCACATGACTCTTATTATTACATAGAATTTGGCCATTATAACAGAACAGACAGTGTAGATGAAAATTCTGTAAACAGCATACTTTTGCCAGTTGTTTTGGGAGAAACCGGAAAGCACGTGACGTATTTTTGTGTGAACTGAATTTGATGACGAATATTCTATGAGCTGCGCGTTTATCACATGACACCAGACGTTACTGAAGACATCAAAATATTTTAAGAAGTATGTTTTGTGTTTTTGTAAATAATAAGTGATCAGCACACCAGTCCTTTGCCAAGGGTATATAATTAAAAGGCAATTAAAATGTGTGTGACTCATTGTAAAAACTTAAAGAAAGTTAAATAAGAAAGTGTCTTCCAAAAAATAGTTTAAAATTTAAAGTAACCTACTGTCAGTACTACTATGTTTTTGCACGACAGTAAAACCTCTTTCTAGCTAATCTGGCCAGATAAATAAAATAGTATTGTTACGTGTACGACACACTACACGACGTAGCTGTAACACAATCCTGAGTACGCAGTAGGTACGCACTCACTACAGTTATAATACTTAAGTCAACGGCCGCAAACATTTCAATACCTAGTACTTCGCTAGTAGATCACCTAACATACATTCATACAAACATACTATATATTTATGTATGTATGGACGGTAGGTAGGTAATATTTACTAGCGATTATTTCGCATATTACCGACTACGTAATTTTTTGCTTATTACTACTAATTTTGAGAAAAAGGCGTTCACATTTTAAATTGTCTTTAATTAGAATAAGAAAACGACAGAATTGTTGAAAAAATTGAAAAGCTGGTGAAAGTTGTATTCAAAATTACAAATTAATAGTGGTTGCTCGACTAACTGAGTGTTTCTGAAACTTATCTCTAAGCTGACCTACTTACGGAAAGTACCTACAGTGATTTCACTTGCACCAGATGCGTTCAAATCATTCAGGGTTTTTAACTTCAGACGTAAATCTCAAAATAGGTATCATTAAATAAATAAACAAACAAAGTGTTATGCATAAGCTTTCTCTTTTAGACATGCATAACACATCGTAAAGACATCTAACGAATTCTCGTTTCTGTGCGAAGCAATTAATCAAATGTGAATGTAGAAATGCTGGACAAAAAAATGACAGAAGCATCTAGAAAATGTGAACCCCGACAGTGAAAGAAGATATTGTGTATATTAATTGAACTAAGTTTAAAAGAAAGCACCTCATTACGCATGACATTTACATTTCGGTGTCCTCGTAGCGTCAGTAATAAATCATATGTAAGTATGTATGGGGGCCAAGTAGACTTGAAGCTAAAAGCCACTTAGCATACACAATACATCATCTCCCGATCGTCAATGTCACGCCTAAAGGTGTGTACATTTCGTAATCGTGAAAGTACTTTCCTATACGAAGTGTAAATAATCATGTTCGTCGAGTGTGTATCAAACGCGGCGCGGCACGGCACGGCGCGGCATAGGGCACGAGAGGTGGCGACGCCTGCGCCCGCGCAGCGCACCAGTGAAAGTGGGTTGAATGCAGCGCCATTACTTTCAGTTTCTCTTGCGCGCACGCCCGATCGTGGGCTCGTTACAATAAACATCACATCCCGTCGATTTCTCGCTCTGCTAAATTTCACCTTTTCCACTCTAGTATCGCAGTATCGCTGTGTAGTTTGACCTGTTGCGATTCGGCCGTAGAAAGCTATATCGGTTTTACAGTAAATTAGGTTACTGGAACTCATTAGGCGGAGAATAAACGGATGTTGCTGACGTTGTATTGTTTTGGAAATGGAAAATTTTCATTGTTGTTATTCATTTGGAAACTGTACCTATAGTAATTATCGGAAAACCAGGCCTATTTAGCTTAGGGCCCTCTGCAGTTTTTCAAATTACCCAAAAACATAAGTGGGATTATGCTAATCCAATTTTTTACATTGAATGCACATAATCAACAGTGAAAGTTGGGCTTTCATTTGAACGATTCAAAATAACAATACTATTCAATTGTTCTGATGTAGGTAGAACAACTAACTTTATGACGTAGGAGTATACGAACATAAAAGGTATTGAAGAATTATTAATTGAAATAAGCAGATCATTACAATCGGGTCACAACAGTTCGAAGCTTACCAAGAATGCTAAACAAGATATTATTTCTATAAAAACACAACAACTATCGTTATGGCTGACTAATTAAAATTATTCAAGCTTTTACAATTAGATAGTTTTGTATTTGTACATATTAGAAAACTCTTTTATTATAAAAACGCGTGATTAGCGTGACGGTGGATAGTGGCCTAGAAAGTTCTTACTTTCGACAGCCGCCCGCGCGGTTCCGTCATTGTACGCTGATCTTATGACTAAAATCCGGTTCACATTTGAAAACAGTCAAACGGTGACATTATTTATTTATCGAATGTCCCCGATAACAGTCCATTTTAGGATAACTTTTTATGGATCACAACAAAGTGGATTGCACCGTTGTACTTGTGTACTTTATATCTACAACGAACAAAAATAAATAATAGCCGACTGTACCCATTTCGAACTTATCGATATTTGTTTGGTAGGGCCCACCTATATTTAATGTTCTCTGAGATTAATCTACCTGTTGATACTGTTTATGTGAGTTTGATGTTTACAAGCACAGAAGGTAGGTACTTGTTTACTACACAACAAACATTGACAAAGAAATTATCGAGAATCTTTGATTACTCTTCTTTTTTTTTAAAGGTGTTTACGTCTAATAGGCTAGTTTCCACCATCAATAAATTGCAAATCTATTTAGTCCGTCAGTTAGAGTATTGGAAAATAATAGACACGTATTTTTGGTTTTTGTAAATCAATGAATATTGACAAAGATAAAACGCATCAAAACTCGGGAGTGGGAGCTCGTGACGTCACAACGCACTAAAAATTATAATAGCACGGTGTGACGTATTGAGAATATTAATTTGAGAATTTTAAAAGCTTCGTATCTTTGTCAACGATGGTATACGTAACAAAACAAAAAATACGTGTCAAATATTATTTGATAATTATCTAACTGACGGACTAAATGAGATTTTTTCAGGACACAAGCCTATTATCTCGGTTTATATTTTACGTAAATGTATGCAAGATCGGCACCGAGCTGTACTAATAAGTGTGCAAGCAAAGGAGGTAACGGATACGTGCTAAGCAGCACGGCAAATGTTCGCCGCGTTGCATCCGAAAAGAAATGAACGAAAATGAAAGTGTCCTACTTCCCCGCTCCCGCACCCCGCTCGCTTTCTCGCAATTTTTTTTCTATCTAATCTATTAGTTACAGTTGTTAGTTAGTTTGTTTATATCCGGAAGCATTTCTATTTATTGCTCTATTGAAATAAGAAACCAATACGGTGATATGCATCTTTTTTATGTAAATGCTTCATGAATAACTTAACAAGGCGGTTGTATTGTCAGTGTTTACTATATTAAATAACTTTCACAGTTAGATACTGGATGGATTACTTTAGTTTACTAATAAATAAGTAAAATGTAGACTTTTGTTGAGTTACTGTTCTTACAACTTAAATCGTTATTTTATAGATTTGGATGTTAGTGTTTTAAAGGTAGAACGAGCCGTTTCAGCTTTGATTATTGATAACACTGGAGCTGGGAAGCCTGCCAATGCCATCCTGATCGAATACTACTTGTACACCATCTCATAACTAATAGATAGAGAAAGCTTGGTTCTCTGCTGCTGAAGTTCAGGAATCCTTACAGTGATTATTTGTACTTACCATAAATTATTCGCAAAACTTTCACTTGCCAAGTTTTATACCAGCAACCTGGTTCTTTAGAAGTACTTAGAGTTAGAAGGGAAAATGTTTTAAATAATAATTTCAACGCTTGATTGAGTAAAAATACTCAGATGTTTACGTTGCCAACCGTAGTAGTTTACATAACCATCGTATGTCACCTTAACGTAAAGTAGGTAAATAGCATTATTTGGAAGTGAGATCTACTTTTATAAAAGTTTTTCGAGTTATTTCATCCATACTAGTATTCTAGAGATGTAAAATTTGAATTTAGGGGGTAATCCTCGGAACTCCTGATCTGATTTTGAAAATTCTTTAAAAAGCTACGTTATGTAGAGTGTCACAAGCTATATTTAAAACGTCCCCGTAGGATAATTTTCGATCATAACACGAGCGAAGCTACGGGCAAAAGCTAGTTGTTAGTAAGTTTGTTGGGCGAGGAGTAAGAGTGCTGATACAGCAGTAGAAAGTTAGCGATTCGAGTCCGGGCGCCGCCGCGCCGCCGCGCCGCGCTGTGCTCAGCGCACTAGGCAGCCACTGTCACTGGCGCGAGAAAGTTACCTTCTTTTATTTTCAAAAACTTTACTTACTGATCATTCCTGGTGTTTAGTGGAGACAACATCTTTTTCAGACAAGCACTTACATTCATGAATGCGCTTTTATTGTTCATAAATGGCGGAGAGTACGTTAGTACAGTAGTAATAACAAAGAGACTTACAGTTTATTAAAAACAATGCAAAGAAGAAAGTTTAAAATGTTTATACGTTCATAAAGTAATGTAGCCCATGGGCCATGACTGGTAATTGTCACTTCGTGAATGCATGTTGATTTGTGTCGTGTAGCATGAACTTCCAATGTTGGTGTTTAATTTTATTAATTACTCGTAACGATTAAGTGCTGTAAAGCTGTATAATCATTTTCACAATACTAGAAAGTTCTGGTATAACCATCCTAATCGAGTCGGGATTGTTCGTCCGGTGAGTGTCGTATTTCATATTGGTACCTTGATGTCATGTTTTATTTATTGGGCTATCTAAAATTGTTACACTGTTTATCTTAATAATACAAGAAATATGATACAAGCATAGTGTACAATATGTTGCGATGCAAAAAAAAAAACACATCAAAAAAACAATTAGTGCAGAAATAACACTTTCAACAACAGTGGGTAGTTTTAGAAACACATTCAATACAAAGATGACAAGAGAAAAAGAAAAAAGTTATTATGGTGGGTAATTTTTATGGACTTGGCGCTTAAACTTCTGAAGTGTTGTGGAAAAAATATCTATTTATTCATCGCAATTATTAAGAAGCCTGCAAATTCTGGGGATGGGGGAGTTGGATCCTGACACAATTTTGCGGAATGGGGGACGAAATATTTTTTAGGGTGACGCGGATAGTTGTGGGGTAGGATAAAATTAAACTTACTAACAACTGGGGGCAGTCTATTTTACTCTGAAGTATTTTAAAAAGAAAAATTAAATCTATATTATCTCTTCGTTTTTCAAGTGAAGTCATGCTAAATTTTTGAAGACGTTTTGCATAACTCCGTATTTTTTTGCTTAATCCCGCAGAATAGGCAAGATGGTATAAAAATCTTTTCTGGATTCTCTCTAACCTAAGACTATGTGTTGCATAGTGGGGACGCCAAGGTTAACTCGATGTCTTAAGATATAACCGACATCCATGTTGGTTACGCGAACAAAAGTAAAGCTCCCAGACGCTTATTTTTTTCTGACACCTCCAACTAATATCATTATATTTTAGCCAATGCATACAACTTGACAAATTGTATACTAAAGCCTTCCTCGAGAACCACTCTATCCGTTGGTAAAAACAGTACAGTAGTTTTTGAGTTTATCGAGAACAGACCGACGCAGCAGAGGACTTTGTTTTAGAATATGTAGTGATTTACGTATCTCTTCATGACAAATACTTCATGCGCTAGACGGCAAAGTTGAGAGGGATTCGGCAGGCAAAGAGATCAGATACCCTGTCATATTGTCCAATCAGGAGAAGCTCATATCTAGGAAAATTTGTCTCGCCTTCAAACAGACTGTTTGCGGGTTTGATTTACTTAGGTAAGTAAGATTATACTCAATTCTAAACCATATCACAAAAAAAATAATGGAGAATACAGGTGTGAGCGTGACCCATGTGTAGGCTAAGGAAAATTTGTCCCACGAAAAGTAATCGAGGGGAGATAAGCAGGTTGATAAAGCTCCACGCTCTTCTATTTACTTACTAGGTAGTTAACCCCAACCAATGATCCCAACGGGTTTTTTTTCAGTGAAATCTTTCGTGAGCAAATAATAAGCAAGTATGATATGTTATGTTCAGTAAATTAGTCTGGTCTGGTGTGGTGTACCAAATACTAGCTGTGCACGGCGCATGGCTGCCGGCGGCTACGTCCACGTCGAGGAAACGTATCCTTGTTGGCAGTCGTTAATAGAGCAGCTCAGTGAAAGATTTTTTTAAATCGGATGCCTGTGCTTAGGATGCCTGTCCTAGATCCAAATTTTGTCCTAAATACGTTATTACATTTTCAAAAATACTTCTGGTGCCGACCATAATTAATATGTAAATACCACAACATTTTTATTGTTTTCTTACGTTTGTAATGACATAGAACCAAGGCCGAACATGAACAATGAGGCGGTCTCGCCAGCCTCCTAGCGTTCTAAGTACTTCTATGGTTATGAGTGATTTAGTACCTTCGCGGCTTCGCGGTGTTTTATCCCGTTGCCCAAGAAAGTTGAAAAAACTAAACAAAAAATATTATGACAATACAGTAATGCGCATTCTTTATGAGTCATGCTTCTTTTTTATCGTCATTAAAAAAGGGAAGTAATTGAAGGAAATAAGTTTACTTGTACATCATATTCAACAAAGGATTTTTTGACCTGTGAATAATGTATGCAAGTAATGTATAAGAGGCTTTTTAATCGTGAGTCGTACATTAGGGATTCTGATAGTTTCCTCTGGGCAGTACTTTCCGCGTGGTGGATTATAGCCCTCTCGTAGAGAGGAGGCCGTGTCTCAGCAGTGGGAACATTAATAGGCTGATGATAATGATGATGTACTTTGAGACAGAAATTATTTATTTATCTTCTAAACTAATATCAACAAATCAGAATCAGAATCATCAGAATCTGACTGTCGGTTACTTTTTCACACCTCTAACAACGGCTGTAAGGATATGGATGTTTGGCACTCGAAAAGACCATGGGCATGGGCATCATCACCATCATCATATCAGTCCGGAATCACCCACAGCTGGGTATAGGCCTCCTCTTTCTTCTGCCACACTTTCCGGTTCTATGCGTCCCTTATCCAGGCGTTTCAGTTTAGGACACGCGACTTTTTATCAGCTACCTTTACTATATATATATATATATTTTTTTTTATTAATTATTTTTATAAGAAATTCTTAAAATTTTAACCGAAGACGCACAAAGTCGCATCATTACGCCTACACTACGTGGAAGAACATAATGTTGATGAATGAAATGAACCGTATTATTTCCCGTTTTGAACACAGTAGGCACGTACCTTCATTTCAACCTTTGAGAGATACAAAAGAACAGTGTAGAACCAGGTCGACAACCTCGAGTACGTTACACGACACGGCTCTTGAAATGAAAATAATATGAAACATACGCCTATTTTCAAAACAATGATAATCTGGACCAATCCCATCATTTATTATTTTAAACTTACTTTTGAACATCTGTCGTCGAACTACTCAATTGTTCCAAGTTCTTTGGACTGGCAACAGCAAGAAAAGATATACCTGTGCCTGTGCTCGGGTCAACTTGGACAATTAAGTGTTCGCTGTAGGCTGAATTCTTTTTAAGCAAAGGTGTAAGTAATTAAGTTGTGGATGACGCGTATGTTTGGAGCGAGTAGTCAACGCATTTAGCAGTTTAGTGATGCAGCACATGTGTATGGTGTGTGTGCGTAATTATGCGCGTGCGACTAGCGGCCGCACTAGAGATAGCCGCAGGTCAGCGACCGCCGCGAGGCCGACGCCCGCTGACGTAACGTTACGCGAATTCCGACGTCCCCGCGCCGCCCGCCCGCACCCGCCCCCCACTTGCAGCGACCCAATTCCTTCGAAGCCACTTCATTTGTGCATCACTAATTATATAAAACGGCGTTGCACCGCACTGCCAAACACGATCTATTTCTAATTTAATCGACGACTTATTTGCGGGCAACTATTTAAAATACGTAATTAAGTAGTTAATTCCGCGCTCGCAAAATAAGGTTACTGTAACAGTTTTCCAAAACCACACCAATTACTTTGAAGAAACGTCATTGCGGTGTGGACAGGATTAGCCCATGGTTGTACGACTGTACGTGTGTTGTATTGATTGATTGAAAATGAATTTATTAGTTTGAAACTCGCGGAATGATTTCAGTAATTTTGTTTTGAATGTACCTGCCATTAGTAATCCTAACCTCAGTCCTATAATATAATAGTGCGTTATTGTATTATACCTGGAATTTAATTAAATGACATGGACTGAAAAATGGTATTATACATTTCTTGCAAAAACTTTTCCTATTTCTGTGGAAATGTGGCAAAACGATACTTCTCTCGATGGTGTGCTTCGGTCTGGCGCGACCCCGTCTAGCTGAATCCAGTCTTGGGGGCCCACAGTTGTGCCGGCGCCATCCTGCAGACATGACCAGCCCAGCCCCATGTTAGTTTCGCAGCTTTAAAAGCTACGTCGGCAATTTGCATTCTTGATCGCAGTGTGGTGTTTCTTATCCGGTCAGTTAGTTTAACATTCATTATTCTGAGCTCCATTGGCCGTTGGCAAGCCTTGAGTTTGGACTACTAGATGTTAGTCATAGACCAAGTCTGTGCACCAAACGCAAGCTAATGTATATCGAGAATATACTGTTACGTCGTACCCGTACCAACAATTACGGTAGTAGATACCTACAAGTAGGTAGGTAGGTAGGTAGTGGTAGGTAGATCGAGTCCCGAATGATGTAGGTACAAATTCGCAAACTACCTACAAAAGAACATCAGGAATTGTCATTGTAATTTCGACCGTACGCCGAGGGCATAAAGTACCTACTTCTTTCCTTTGTACAAGTTTTGGAAGTTTCTCGAAGGACAATGACCCACTATGGAATTGTCTAGAAGATTCTAGGAAGTCGTGGATCTTTCTCGAACGTTCGGTCGCCATATAAATAGTCGACGTGTTTGCGGGAGCAGTCAGTCTGATTTTGGATACACAACGAAGCGAATCGAAGTGAACTAGAAGTGCGATATCTAAGCGAATAGTGATCAGTAGTGTATTTGTGATTGAGTTATAAGCGTTTTGTGTTTAATAAAGTTATTTGGCCCATCCGGAGTTTCTCCAGCATCAGTGGCGCCAGACTTGTCAGCTTTAATGGAGCTTCTGCAGGAGCAGGTTCGCCGTCAAGAGGAGCAGGCTCGCCGTCAAGAGGAGCAGGCTCGCCAGTTACAGGAGCAGTTGCAGCGAGATAAGGAGGAGCAGGCTCGCCATCAAGAGGAGCAGGCTCGCCGGTTGGAAGAGCAGTTGCAGCGAGATAAAGAGGAGCAGGTTCGCCACCAAGAAGAACAGATGCTCCTCATATAGGATCTTCATGCAACTTTTGGCAAAGATCTCAAGGTGATGAAGGATCAGGTTCACCAGCACGAGAATCGCATCTCAGAGACCGAAGTTCAGATCGCTGGGGTGAAGAAGGCTTTGGGAGAACTGAAGACTGGAGACGTGACTGTGGCTTCAGTAGTTGCTGCACCTTCAGCGCGGGGTTTTAAGGTGCCGCCATGCGATGAAACGTCTTCGTGATCGGCTTATAAAATTCAATTTGAGGCCGTTATGAAGGCGAATGGATGGACAAAACCGCAAGCCATGACCGCGCTCACCATGGGCCTCCAAGACTAGGCCCTAAACATTCTTGAGGCGCTCGGCAAGGATGTAACCTACGAGCACCTGCTGGAGGCGTTAGAGTCCAGATACGGCGATGCACACCTGGAGCACGTATTTCGTGCTAAGTTGAAGGATCGTGTTCAACGTAGTGCCGAGAACCTGCAGCAGTGGGCTCTGGTAGTTGAAAAGCTGGTTCGAAAAGCATACCAGTCTGCCCCTGCACTTATCGATGGGAATCTGGTACAAGCGTTCGTTGATGGAATACGTGACTTGGAAGTTAGAGCAGCTGTGAGACTTGGGCACCATGAGATGCTGAAAGACGCCTTGGCCCATGCCTTAGAAGTAGAGGCAGTGAGGCAGGACCACCGAACGCACCGCGTCAGGGAGGTTGTAGCATCACCAGTACGCGACCGCCCGCAAGGGTACAGCCCTAGCTGCTACACTGGTAGAGAAAGGGATCATCTTCGGTCAAGCTCTCCAAAGCAAGTTGTGACATCACCTGTACGCCAGCGTTCACAAGGGTACAGCCCTAGGTGTTACACTTGTGGAGAAAGGGGTCACCTTCGGTCAAACTGTAGAAAGCGAAGCACACCGAGATAAGATCAATCCCTGCAAGGAAAAGCGGCTGGAATGACTGCCAAGCAACAATGGAGAAACCACAGCAACACAAATGAACTGTCAAGAAGACCTTTGCCTGAAGATTGTAAGCATAGTTCCAAACAGGAGTCTAAGGAAGTAGTGCCCGTGAGGATGCTTAGAACGGATCTCAGCGATGAATGGAAGGAAACCCTACAGCAGGCTCAGCAAAATGACTCGGACATCAAACCGATCTTCGAGTGGATCAAACCTGGTGCTCCTAAACCCAAGTGGAGTGATGTGGGTGCAATGAGTTCCATTACGAAGAGTTATTGGGCACAATGGAATAACCTGGTGATCCAGGATGTCTTGTGCCGTAAATGGGAAAACACTCGAGGGGACAGCTGTCATCTACAAATGATTGTCCCTAAAGCTAAGGTACCGGATGTTCTACGGCTCTACCATGATGGATGTTCAGGAGGACATATGGGGGTAAAAAGGACTCTACTGAAAATTCGAGAACGCTTTTACTGGATCCACTATCGAGATGATGTGGAGGACTGGTGTCGCAAATGTACCAGTTGTGCGGCCATGAAAGGGCCCCACACACGCAGCAGAGGTGCATTAAAAGCGTACAACGTTGGAGACTTGGAGCTCCTTGGGAACGGATAGCACTAGACGTTGCGGGACCATTTCCAGAAAATGCGAGCAGAAACAAGTACTAGTGGTCATGGATTACTTCACAAAGTGGCCAGAAGTCTTTGCCATTCCTAACCAAGTAGCTACAAGCTGTCGCATATAAATTAGTTCAGGAAGTCTTCTGTCGTTTTGGAGTACCCTTAGAAATACATAGCGATCAAGGAAGGAATTTTGAATCGCAAGTATTTCAGGAGACTTGTCGATTGATGGGTACCTACAAAACCAGAACCACCCTTTCTTACCACCCACAATCTGATGGAATGGTGGAACGATTCAACCAAACGTTAGAGATATATCTGGCAAAAGTCGTGGAAAGCAGACAAAGGGATTGGGACAAGCACATACAGCTGTTTCTTCTGTCCTACCGCACCGCAGTCCACGAAAGTACGACTGTGACGCCAGCCTTCGCGAACATTGGAAGGGAATTACGGTTGCCTGCTGATTTAATCACTGGAACTCCCTCTGATGCTCCACGTAGTGTAACAGATTATGCGATTGACTTGCGTAACAAGTTGAATGATGTTTATGAGCATATCACACAATCCGGCCAACAGATGTCTGAGAAGATGAAGACTCGTTATGACCGGAAGGCAAATAGTAGGAGTTTCGACGAAAGTTCACTGTGTGGTTGCATAACCTAGTACGGAGCAAGGGGAAGTCTCCGAAATTGCAAGCAAAATGGGATGGACCATACCGAGTCGTGACTAGGATTAACGATGTCACCTACCGAATACAGAAGGGTCCACGAGGTGCGCCTAAGATTATCCATGTAGACCGATTGGCGCGATACTACGGGGCTAATGATACTCGGGACGAGCATGTCTAAGGAGGGGGCAGTGTTATGTCGTACCCGTACCTACAATTACGGTAGTAGGTACCTAAAAGTAGGTAGGTAGGTAGGTAGTAGTAGGTAGGTAGAACGAGTCCTAAATGATGTAGGTACAAATTCGAAAACTACCTACAAAAGAACATCAGGAATTGTCATTGTAATTTCGACCGTACGCCGAGGGCATAAAGTACCTACTTCTTTCTTTTGTACAAGTTGTGGAAGTTTTTCGAAGGACAATGACCCACTATGGAATTGTCTAGAAGATTCTAGGAAGTCGTGGATCTTTCTCGAACGTTCGGTCGCCATATAATTAGTCGACGTGTTTGCGGGAGCAGTCAGTCTGATTTTGGCTACCCAACGAAGCGAATCGAAGTGAACTAGAAGTGCGATATCTAACCGAATAGTGATCAGTAGTGTATTTTGTGATTGAGTTATAAGTGTTTTGTGTTTAATAAAGTTATTTGTTGTTTAATCGGTAGTAATTAATTTATCCCATTCCCAGCTCGTAACAATACATTAGCTTGTGTTTTAAGAGGATGGGTATCGCTCTTGAATAGCTCGTTTATTGACCAGTAGCTCTTCCAAGCGTTTTACGTGTGTGTTGCAACGTCTTTGTCTTGTCTCGCATAGATCGAGACACTTGGCCCAGGCAGGTACTCTTGGACATAGTGTATTTTCTCCCCGTCTATGTGCACGTTGATCGGTGAGGTTCATCTTTAGCCCAAGCTCAATGCTTGCATTGTTTAGCTCTTGAACCATCCTGAACCAACCAACCAAGAGTACGATTTCATCAGCGTAGCGCAGATTTGTTAACCTCGCCTCACCGAGCAGATACCCCTCTTATCCCAGTCGTTCGCCAATTTTCTAAACACTTCTTCTAGGTACGTAGGTAATTAGCTTTGGAGATAAAGGGTCGCTCTGTTTGACTCCCTCGAGAATTTTGGATTTTTTAGGTATCCATTCCAATTTTGTAGCTGCTGTACTAGTGGTATAAATTTTGTGTTAAAGCTGTTTGTAAGTTATTATTTTTTTTTTTTAAACTAAGAGCATTAAAGATGGCAGAGTGTGTGATACTACCGAGGGGGTTTTTTAAATTTTATTTCATGTTATTTATTGCGTGTTAATTTTGGAGGACTCACTTAGCTCATACAAGGGCACAGACATAGCCACCTTGTTTTTTTAATAGTCTATGAAAATACAATAAATGATTGCAGCTAAACATCACTCGTAGTATTTTTAAAAATTCTCCTAGTATCGTCACAAATTGTTTGGGTATCAAATTTTCCGTCTAAACCTTAAACATCATAAACGGTATCCAATTCCTAGAAGTTTAGGTAAGCCATTAAACCTGTGTCTGTTGAGAATGACTGATTACACAGAATACAATAACATGAAAGCGTCAACATGTTTTCCCAATATAGTTTTAATCACTGTATTATCATAAATACGTACGTAACTATGACTAATTGAGTGCAAATTATTCCAATTCAATTTCGTAAGCCAAATAAATAATGATTGTTGTTATTTATTATTGGCTCATTATTATTAGACTTTATTATTCATTCATGTAGTGGGTACGTGTAAATTAGCTAGCCTGGGCAATCCAAACTGGAACATTGAATAGTCGTACTATACTGTCAGCCATCAGTCGGTTGTTGACAGGATGGACCTCGTCAGTGTGGTACAGTCAGAGAAAAAGTCGCTGATCCGAATTTATTGTTTTTTTTTTTTGCCTAGCCTTTTCCCAACTATTGGGGTCGGCTTCCAGTCTAACCGGATGCAGCTGAATACCAGTATTTTACAAAGAGCGACTGCCTATCTGACCACAACCCAGTTGGTACTGGGTCATATGCTAACCCTTGTCAGACTTTCGAGCCATTGACCTCCTGTAACGACTGTCAAAAATCTACAAATGACAGCCGGTACCAACGGTTCACCGTGATTTCCGAGGCACAGAGGAAACTCGGTATGTAACGGTGGTCACCCATCCACAGACCAACCTAGGCAAGCACGGCTTAACCTAAAGATCGACCCAAGCGGCTGCTTAAGCGGCCAGCAAGCGGCGGCTATTATTTAGCCACGAGCTCCTCGAATTTGTGAACTAAAAAATAACTTTAATTTAATTATATATTTTTTATTAATTTTAACTAAATTATATTGTTTAGAGTACTTGTTAGGTATTTCTTAGTACCTACTACGAAAACTCTCATTTGTTACACTAGTTAGTCTTTTATAAAACTCTTTTGAACATTTGAACTGGTATCATCGACTGAAGTCGCCTGCCGCAGACTGTATACTTATTTAACCCAAAAAAGTTCGTCGCATTAAGCTAGTTGACGTGTGAAAGGGTTACCCTTTAACCCTATCACCACTACTGCAGACTGCATTGAATACTCGTGGACAGGCATTGTTAAATGGCGCGTCTGGCAGATAAATTGATAACCACAATACGTTGAGTTGTTATAGTAGATACATAGCCCTTTAGAGAATATTTAGCCGCCTTTTACTGCACTTTAATGAATAGTCCTTTGTACAACATTTCGACGTATTTACTTTGGTGTCCTGTCATTTCAACGAAAATTAATTTATTCATTTGACAAAGTTGGCAACGAATAGGCAAAAACATGACTGGTCATTTCATAATTCTACAACAACAAGTTTGGCAAATAATTCTCTTGAAAAATATTTACTCGATAAACTTTTATTTGATAACGTATTATTTGACAAACAATTCGTTTTATATTCATGTACTTATTCTCGAAAAACAAAGTTTAAAGTAAAAACGTTTTAAGAATAGAATACATTTTGATACAAGTGCGGGAAAATGGAAAAAACGCACTCGTGTGAAATACATTGCATGTTGTACTTAATCGTAGTGCGTTATGGACCAGTTTTCGAGGAAGTGTATTGAAAAATTTATTATAAAATGATATTTAGTCATAAATAGTACATGAAACGTTGGTTGAAAACGAAATATTTGTCGAAGGAATTTTAGCGAAACATTAGACCCCTTCAGTGTTAACTTACCATTACCAAAGTAAAACCATGTTGGTTTTGCTTTAGCAGTTGGTAATGCAGTTCGTAGATTTATATTAATTATCATTCTTTATATAAAAGAAGGATTATCTTTTTAGCAACGTTGGGATTGTGGGAAACCGATGTGATTTTAAGGAAATAGGCTTGTGTCCTGAAAAATTCTAATTAGTCCGTCAGTTAGATTATCAAAAAATATTTGACACGTATTTTTTCTTTTGTTACGTAAACCAAAATTGACGAAGATACGACGCTAATATTCATTGATTTACAGAAACAAAAAATACGTGTCCATTATTTTCCAATACTCTAACTGACGGACTAAATAGATTTGCAATTTATTGATGGTGGAAACTAGCCTATTACTTGATGAACATCAATGCGACATTCTTTGTCTGAGATTTCGCGAACTTTCTTTGTAATGTAAGACTCTATTGTGTGCTGGAGTGACGCAAGTGAGCGCTAACCAAACCACAGTATAATTCAGTACCTAATGAGTCAGACGAATGCGTGTGTGACGAAGACGACCGACACCGACCAATTGTTATTGGTTCACTTTCAAGGATAGCTGGACACGGTAAGCACACACGTCATGACTTTTTTTCCCTCTATAAAACTACCTACACACACTTACACTTGGTCATTTTGCCTAATACGATCACCTTTTAGCATTCATATTCGTGACCACTTTATATTTTGAGCTGAGTAAATTTTCTAGACAAATGGATAGTTTACCTTACCACACCTTATTTGCGACTCCTGCTTGTATCTTAAATATTAGTGGATCATGCCTATTTTTTACATTTGGTTATTTACTGATCTTTTTTGTGTACCCAATGAAACCCTATTACAAAGACCGTCCGTCCGTTTGTCTGTCCGCGGGCTGCATACTGTTCCGTAATTGGTTGAAATTTTCACAGAATGTGAATTTCTGTTGCCGTTATAACAATAAATAATAAAAATTAAAGGGGTTTCCGCTACTACCATGGTAAGATACCCTTCATGCGCGAATCCGACTCGCACTTAGCTGGTTTTTTTTGTGTGCGTGTGTAATGTAGCCAAACCCAATATAGACATACGACTTTATGGCACTACCTTGGTAACTTTGGGTACATACAGTAGTTAGGGAAAAGACATACTACCATACCATGCGTCATGTCCTTAATTCAGGGGGAAATAAGACAGTTCGGTACATAGGTTCGTATATTGTGCTGGTTTTTTAAATGATTTGGAAGCCACCTGCAGAGTGTTTTTAGTTTTTTATAGGGTGTAAAAAGACTTAACGAAGCCAAAAGGGGTTCGTGGCTTAGGCCTCCAGTGGACGTGGCACCCGATTGGATTCATTTGTTTTTTTTTTGCCTTTTCTCTTAGTACAGTCATCGGCAGAGACAAAAAAATAATAAGTTTTCGGCCTCGAGGAGCCTGTGCTAACTTGGTGGGGAGACTATTATTAACTTGTTTTTAACTTGGTTGTGGAGGTCAGATAGGCAGTCGGTCCATGTAAAATACTAGTATTCAGCTGCATCCGGTTCGACTGGAAGCCGACCCTAACATAGTTGGGAAAAGGCTAGGCAGATGATGATGATTTTTTAGCCTGACAGTACATTTTTGATAAAAATTCCTTTGAATTGTGAAAAGTGAAAAATTCCTAAGTGGAAATGAAAAATGTTCATCGGTGATTTAAAAAAAATCTGCTGTTCCATACATTTTGACCGTGTAGGTATTGCAGTGTTGTAAAAAACTATATAGTCTTTATTAAGTAATTTTCATGAAGTTTGATATCTCATCTTTTTTCAAAACAATCTGCTTTTGTTTACATACACAAAATATATGAGTCATCTTAAGTTTCCTCCTATTTAATATATGTTTATCAAGAGATTCTTATCTTTTCTTTACAGTTCTTCATTTTTTTTTAAATATTTATGACGTTATAAAGATGGCGGAGAGAGAATAATCTTGCCTGGCTAGACATAGATTTCTTAATACTGGCAAGACGACAGTATCAAAAAATTGCAAATCTATTTAGTCAGTCAGTTGAGTATTGGAAATTAATGGACACGTATTTTTTGTTTTTGTAAATCAATGAATATTGACAAAGATAAAACGCATCAAAACTCGGGAGTGGGGGCTCGTGACGTCAGAACTAGCTAAAAATTATACCAAGGCGTGACGTATTGAGAATTTTAATCATCGTCATCATATCTTCTTCAATTTTGGTTTACGTACGTACAAAAAAAAAAACGGGTCAAATATTTATTGACAATTTAACTGACGGACTACAATAATTAGTTTTTTTTTGTCGTCTCGCCTATTGTACAGACGGCAACAAAAGTATCACAAATACAGCATTCTTGATTGTGATATAATAAAGTAACGTTTCATTCATAAAATCTCGTCCGAGACGTGGATATAGTGTTTATTATCTACTTTTCGCGTCGGTATTTAAAATCTCTGACTATAAGAATAAAGAATCACAATTTAAGTATTCGGTTTTTATCCATTTATTTTGCACGGGTATAGTTATGAAAAACTGTTGTAAATAAGTACGAAGAGAACATCATTGAGTTCACCCCTAGAAAAACTGCGCGATGTTTTCCTTCTCGTGGCGCGTCGAATCCGTCTCAATAATACAAGTACAAGGTCACTTTGATAACTCCCTGCTGTCATTTGTTCTTTTTATGGTCAAGCGATTCTATGTTCAAATTACAAGCATTATGTACATAGTTCATTTCATATATGTTGAAGGTAATAATGGTTTTCTTAGGGGTCTTAAAAAGATGCAGGAAATCACGAAACATCAAATAATTTAAAAAAGCTTTTACCTGATAATCCTGAATTACAAATGTGAAACTTGTATACCTATTAGATGTATAGGTGTTTGTTAATCAATTATGCAAATACGGCTGAACGGGTTTGGATGAAATATAAATGTGTGTTTGAGATATGGATTTCAAGTACAAGGTATATTCTCACTATTTAATTGTTTTATTTAATTTGACCAAAAAAAATACAAAAATATTGATTACTTCTCAAACATAGTGTCATAGGTACATAAATTGAGGCAGCCCCAGTAAGTTACAATAGTACTTGTGTCGGGGCTTTGTTTGTTATAGATTTGCTTTGTTTTTTATTTGTTATTAGATATTTTCACGTGCGCACTACGCGATACAATATTTCCAGTATTTTGAGGTTTATTTTTGTCTATTTGTGGGCCTACAAAACTTCCCACTTATCGTTCTCCCCTATTCCAAGATAAGTATTGAGCTGTATTTTTTGAACATTAAATAGTTTTACTAGCGACCCGACCCGGAATAATTCCTTAATACATCATTTTCATGTTACTTGTACTGTTTAAGCAGCACTCGCCCGGAAATGACGATTTTTATTTTATTCCTTAATTCCAAATATCGTCGTCATTCAAATAGCTTTCTTTCGTAAATTGTTTTAAATTATGCATTCGCATTATGTTAGCATTCTTCTCAGCTAATTTCTCTTTCTATTAATGAAAAAAGTATCAAAGAGACCCTCTGCCCGGCGCGGGGCGGGGGTCTCTAATTTATAATGTTATTATGTAGTGTATTAGTGAGTGATGTGTTCATGTAGCATCGTTGCATAGCCTCTACGCCTACGTAGGCCCGGCGAGCGGCGTAACAAAGTGAGTACAAATATACAGGGTGGAATTTTGTAATGCCACCTGGAGGGAAAGTACTCTTACCCCCGAATACTGAAACGTCACTCAAAATTTAAGGGCTGCTTAACATTTGAGCAGCTCCTAAACTTTAAATTTCGTATGGCCAAACGTCACTTTTGAGTATCTGTTAAATATAAGTGCTACTTAAATTTTGAGTGACGTTTGTAACGTTACAATTTCCTGGATAGGATCCACAAAACTGTAAGGTCACTCTGAGTACTCACCTACCTAACTTTCAGTCTGGAGGGGAGCACTATTAAAAGAAATAGACAAGGGGACGAGTTATAAGAATTTATTAACAAAGATCCTAACCTAAAAGCTGGAGCTACTTAAATCACTAATGCTAGTGAAGCTGGCGGAAAATACTAAAGATGAACGCAGAATGGAATAAATAACTGAAGAACGTCCGTCTTCAGACTGTGGAGGAGGACCGAGGAACCATCAACTCTCAGGCCGTAGAGAAGGGCCGAGGGCATCCGTCTTCAGACGGTGGTGGACGGCCGAGGACCGTCAATCCTCAGGCCGTAGGAGGAGGGCCGAGGACATCTGTCTTCCGACCGTGGAGGAGGGCCGAGGAGCATCAAATCTTCATCATCAGGCTTGTGCAGCTCAAGCATCAAGGTTTCCAGGTGTTCTAGGTGAGGGTGCGGCACGGAGAGAGGCCGACTTAAAACTGAAGAATAAGGGGAACTGCCCTTTAAATATACTTTTATGGAGCTTCTCAGAGGTGTTCCTGCTCTCAGCTCCGAACGTAGACTTCCCATTCTACTATCAGGCTCCTGTCAACTCCAGATAATTTACGTTTTAAAATTAGAAAATTATTAAAAAGAAAATCGAATGAGGTCGATGTGATTTACATATACAACCTACAACTAGCTCCAGCAATAAATTAAAAATAAAACTAGGGTTGCCACTAACTGACATCACAAAAGTAAACAAAGATTTAATAAAGATAAAAACTTAAATAACATGAATTACAAGGTAAAAAGGCCAAAGCCGTTGCTAAGCCTCCAAGAAATGACCATGACCTGAAAATTTAAGCATTCGTCCTCCCTAGGTAGCCCTAGGGAGGACGAATGCTTAAATTTTCAGGTTAATAATATCCAAAAATGTAAGTAAAAAACCATATAAAAGACATACACATTACACGTTTCAGTATTCGGCCATAAATACTGCAGATAGAAAATTTTACTCAAAAGAAACATTCCTTTATTTTTGAATAGAAAGCAGACTGCATTCAAAGATTTTCGAAAATTCTCTTCTCCCACACCCGGGAATCGAACCGGCGAAAATCAGAAAAAATTATACTCTGTATAGTTAAAGATTTATTAATTCCCTGATGAAATGTACTTTTCTAGTTTCTTTGAAGTTTCTTCTTCAGTTCTTCCGTAAGTGGAAGTATTAGACAGCAACATGGACTAGACACGTCTATAAAACGATGCTAGCTAAATCCTTGGAGGAGGTTAAATATGTAGTGCAGTGGGTGTGCTTTGTTTACTACAAAAACAGAGCTAAGAATAGTATATCAGTGCTATATCGGATAACAACAACAGATAAATACTGGGTTGTGTGTTAGGTACGTTACTACCTGTATGTGTGTTTGATTTCCACATGACATAAATATTTTGACTAGCTTATATGCCTGCGGTTTCGCCCGTGAGGAGTTCGATAATTGTCCCACGGGATCATACTACCGGGAAAAAAAAACCTATGTGTTAATCCAGGTTATAAGCTATCAGTATGCAAAATTTTATCAAAATCCGTTCAGTCGGTTTTACGTGAAAGAGTATCAAACATGCGTCTTCACAAACTTTCGTATTTATAATATTAGTAGTTTTGAATGTTTTATAAAGAGATATTTATGTGTATATGTTACGGCTAATAGCCGAAGTTCGGCTACACTTAGTTTTAGCCGACTACAACTAGGTGCAGCCAGCAACATGCGGTTAAACATGAAATCAATTGGGAAACGCAAGATAAAATCTCAAAACAAAACCAAATTGCTTAAATGAACTAAAAACCTCGTTCTAGGCGATGATAAATAGGATACACCTAAGTTTAACCACCGGTGTGCAGCTGCACCTAGTTCTAGCCGCTATGATGAAGGCTAAACCTAGTTCTAACCTTAGATAAGAGGATACATCTAAGTTTAACCGCACATGGCTGGCTGCACCTTGTGTAGCCGGCTAAATCAAGGTGTAGCCGTACTTCGGTTATTAGCCATAACAAATACATTAGTAAGATCTATGTTAATAAACGCACTAACGAAAGTGGGGGTTTTTGATGTTATTAGAAGCTTTAAAGTTCTAAAATATATGCTTTGATGAAAACATTAAAAAAGTGTTTTACATCTCCTGTCTCGAACTAGGTGTGTTTACTTCGCACTCCTTTCGGTCCAGACGCAATGGGTGCAGACAGGGCCACAGGGCGTCTGTCGTATTGTATGCAATACATTCGCGATTATCCTGCTGACCTTTGTCTGGGCCACGTTATTTGAATGCAATATAGCTCATTTTATTTGCAGAGTAAGTTAAATTAAGTCTGTGGAGCCGACTCCACTTGCGTGTTTTTTTATACTTTCACTGCAACATAGCTAGAGAACAAAATAAAATCAAGGTTTTCGAGATGCACTTACGGACAGACATTATAAATGTTACCTACTGTTATGAATATGATGTACGCCCAAAACTACATCTAGCTGTTAACATAAGCTCAATAATATCTAATTTTCACTTAGAGCAATAATGTCGTTAATCAATAAAAATATGCACAACAATATAATTAAAGTCGACCTTGTAGTAACAGACGTTTTGCGTCACCGTATCATCAAATAGTTGTATAAAAACGCTGCGGTCACACAATGTCACCCCCCCATCCGGCAAGACGCGGCGTCCGCCACAGCCGCCGCCGCCGCTCGCCGGTCACATTCAACACAACAAAACGTCAATTGACACGTCGACCTACCTGCCCCGACCTTTACAAGTGATCTTAACTTAGGTTAAACTTCTTGATAATATGTGAAATCGTTAATGCTCGCTCGATGAAACACAAGATCCATTGTTGCTACTCAGATACCTACGTTCATTGCACTGAAACTGAATAAAGCGCTCTTGGTTTGGATAAGCCTTTATCTGATATGACGCCGTTGAACGGGTTCTTTCATCATTTAATGTCTTGTATATTCTCAAGATCACTCTAGATTACGTAGATCTATAAGTAAAGGCGTAATCCCTATATCATATTGTATCTAAATTAGTGTTAACTGATATTCCGTTTACGAGTAACAAGCTTGTAGTGAATTAAACACCAGCCGTGTTTAATTCTGGATAAATCGACTCCAAGTGGTTATCAACGGTTAAGTAAAATCACAGATCAAACATGCCATCAGTCTGGTGTTACTGCATTATTTAATTTAATAACATAACATCACGCCTGTAATCTGCGAAGGGTTAGACAGAAGTACACCCGCATTTCGCCAGTTATGTTAAATTGATGTCTCTGTAATATCATCATCATCATCAGCCTATTAATGTTCCCACTGCTGGGACACAGGCCTCCTCTCTATGAGAGGGAATGGGTTATAATCCACCACGCGGGCCCAGTGCGGATTGGTAGATGTCACATATGTCTTCGAATTTTTTGGTTCTAGGACATGCCGGTTTCCTCACGATGTTTTCCTTCACCATTTTGAGAGCAGTGGTGATGAAATAAATTACACAAAGTAATGCGCCTGTCTGGGTTCGAACCCACGACTTACTGTTCGTAAGTCGGGGCCGCACCCACTGGGCCACCGCTGCTCTCTGTAATATAGTAGTGACTTATTAAAAGGAAAATTATAGTTCCCCATTTTTACCAGGATTATTATATTTTCCTTCCAAATAAACCTTATCAAATGTGGTGAGGTTTATTTGGAAGGAAAATATACATAATTATAAGTCATTCATTTTAGTCCAGGTGCGCCACCACTGATGTCGCGAAACGACGAATATTTCATAGAAATCTACTTGGAAGTTAAGTAAATTACAATTCTATCTATATTTCAATTAATGTGCCTCATATTGGTATAACCAGGTTTTCCCTACACAATACATAACTATGTATTGTGTGTAAATCCCTGAATGCATATGTCAAGTCGTGCACATGTTCAATTTTATAAACTATAAAATTGAACATGTGCACGACTTTACATATGCATTCAGGGACTTTCCGCGAGTACTACCCGCTACAATGTAAGTACGTTCGGTTACAGAGATTACGCTATTGCGTCAAACTGAAACTATGTACGTGAGTAAACATAAAATGTTAACGCAAAAGTTTTTATTGCCTTTTCAGCGAAAATAATACAAATGTACTGAACCAAACTCGCATCGGTTTTCTCCAGTACCTGCGACCTCCGCTTTAATGGATTTTCAAATATCTCGGCAGTAAGAGAACCCACCCAAGGCCAGAGCGGGTGAGAGTCATCATGGGGGATTGATCCCTCTCACTGACTCTTTTCTTTGGACGGAAATATATGGCACGATGATAATTCCCCTAGTGGTTCGTATAAATAGATTTAAATGTAATTCTAATGTAAGCGATGGCTCCAGGGTAGCCCGCGAAATTCAAATTTTCTTACGTTTTTTGCAATTTGCAGGCCAGTACTAGGGTAATGTTGATTACAATATTAAGGTAATTCAGCCCAGCATTAAGCAGTACTACACTCATCCAAGTATGTGTTTGAGAACGTACGTTAGAGAATTGAAAAGACCATTGTTATCTTATAAAATTGGCATTCATTTGGAAACTGCCTGAACTTTGTCATTTCCGAGCAGTTATTTCAATTTTAAAAATCCAAAAGCCGATGTCGATCTTAGGGCAACGGCCATCTTTGAGCAAGCCGTAGTCTCTCAGTCTGAAAGTGATATGATATGTTTGTTAGTGAGTTTTGCTTTATTTTATAAACATTGCAATAGGTGGTAAAAAGGGCTCTTCAATGTATCTGTCTGTTTATTAACTTGATAAGATCTAATCTGGAGTAGGCGGATACCAGCTGAGATAATGAAGATGATGAGTATGACGAAGCGCATGTCTCAGCCGCAGCTCACCAGATGTTATATTCTGAACGATGAATAATAATTGGTCACATCCGGCGTTTAAATATTTAAGTCTAGTCGCAGTCTAGTCGAGGCCTTCTGTTCATTATAATTTCGGACAGAGTCCAAAAACTATGTGGAGCACGTGTCGAGAGATCGAATCCTATGGCACAATGAGTGATATAATGTAGAGTACGTACGGAGTGGGTGGTTTTTGTGCAATACATTTAAGTTATAACTGATTTACTAATTATTGTATGCGCTGATGTGTTATAGACACGTGTAAAGTTTATTGCGAGCAGGGTGCACGCGCGACCTTGCAGCATGCGCTCGCGCAGCGTCGCCGGCGGCGGCGGTCGCGGCGCGCGGTGCAGGCCGCGAGAAATGTGCGGCCGCGGCGGTGACGTGCCGCCTTCTTATCAGCGGATGCCGCTTATCGCAAGGTTGCAGCGTCCACGTGTTGCTGACCATTTTATACGTTAAGCCTTCGATCTACGTTAACTACGTTCTAACTAAACAGTACACGTAACCAGACGAGGAAAATAGATTAAATAAAAACAAAGAATAAAGATTATGCGGAAAATCTAAGGTTTCATTATGGTCCATCTACATGAGCAAATTATTCTAATGATGCTTCAACAGACAGTGAGTGGCTGCGTATACGCATATTGGTGCTCGAGATCGTCTTGAGGAGCTCATGGCTAAATAATAACAGCCGCATGGGTCGATCTTCAAAGTTAAGCTGCGCTTGCCTAGGCTAGTCTATGGATGGGTGACCATCATAGCATATCAGATTTCCTCCGTGCCTCGGAAATCACGGTGAACCGTTGGTACCGGCTGTCATTTGTAGATTTTTGACAGTCGTTACAGGTCAATGGCTCGAAAGTCTGACAAGGGGTAGCATATTACCCAGTACCAACTGGGTTTTGGTCAGATAGGCAGTCGCTCTTTGTAAAATACTGGTATTCAGCTGCATCCGGTTAGACTGGAAGCCGACCCCAACATAGTTGGGAAAAGCTAGGCAGATGATGATGCTCGAGACTGTACCTACTTCTATTATTTTATCAATTCGAGGCATTGCAATTTTGCAGTCTACAGTTGCTATGAGACTGAGCACGGGCCCTCTAGTTAGGGGACAACCCTCACCCTCATTTCGGTAAGTACCTATCAACCAGCGGCATCTGGTACTTTCCTAATGTTGATCGATAAAGTGTATCAACGCTATTTGCGGTTACTGATTTTGCAAGTATTCGCATTTTTGATACAATCACGTTCTCTTGCAACAGACCTAAGAAAGATTGTTATCTGTCATCGGCAAGTAATAACTGGCCGTCTTCAATTAGCTGACGTCATGGTACAGTGAAACCAACAAAGTGGATGGTGGCGGGAATGGCTGCTTTTTTGCAAAAATAACTTTAGTATCATTCGTGTTATTCTTGCCAAACGCTAAAAAATTCCATCCAGCATGATTTAGGGTTCTTACAGACGAGCAGCACGTTGCCAACTGCAGATAAACTGCCGTCGCCACCTGTCGACGGCTGCCGTTGACGCTTGCAGTTGTGGCGTCGGCGACTGCCGCCTGCACGTCGACGGCAGCCGTCGACACACATTTACGCGGCATGCCACAAATGCAAGCGTCGCCGCCCATCGTCGATGCTTCGGCGGCTGCCACCCGGCGCGTCGACGGCAGCCGTCGACAGTTGGCGACGGCTGCACTTTATCTGCCGTTGGTAACGTGCCGCTCGTCTGTAAGAACCCTTACCTTGGCAAACCTGGACGTTGTTATATAGGCTGCTCGCTCAAGTTCGTCGAAGCAAAGAAGACCTAAGCTGAGAGCTTCAAGTGTTCGTTTTTCTACACCGATTCGCATAAAACTAGTATTCGCACTGTTTTGTTTTTCTATCATCGTTATCGCTTTGTAGACTTGCCGCGAGTCGTTCATCAACTGGTCGCAACTATGTAATCTCTGCTGGTTCCGATTTCGAATGCGATACGATGCTGGTCTGCAACGATGTTGATACTCGCGCATCATCGCAGAGCACGAGCATACTGACTATGAGTGTACAAGTGCAGAAACGCAAATTGCACATTTTCATTCACAGAAACAGAGTTTGTGTTTGTGTGAGTCTCATCGACTGCGGTTGAACCTTGCGTTAGCGCAAGCCATATCTACGAGTATGTATTTTCACTTCTTCTGTTGCGTGCAATAATTTATTTAACACTAGCTGTACTGTTGCGTTGCGATGCACTTTTTCCTACCTACTACCTGCCTACTTACTAAACGTACCTACCTACCTACCTACCTACCACCTCCCTTTTACCTACCACCTACCTACCTCTTTCTCACCGTTTAAACCATCCCTGGACTGCCACAAATATTTTTAAACCAAAATAAGCCAAATCGGTCCAGCCGTTCTCGAGTTTTAGCGAGACACGAACAGAAATTCATTTTTATATACATATAAGATAAGATAACATTACGCCTGTATTTTCCCGAGGAATAAGGTAGAGGTATTCCCTAGTTACTTGTCATACATAGTCACAAGCACCAATATGTATATGTCACACACAGTCAAAACTTTTAATCAGTCAAAACTACTTTTGACCGGTGAAAACTATTTTAACAATAAGTTTTTTTGTGACCCTTTGGAAAACATCATGTAGTTCTAGGACTAGTAGGTAATTACAACTGAGGCGTTCTAAAACAAAATATTTTTAATGCAGAAAGCGCATTTTAACTTCATAAGGATTTTGACTGTAACATACACTTTTCTAAATTTAAAAGCAATTTTCGTGAGAAATAACGATTGTAACTTAGAGATACCTAACACCTTTTTCATAAAATATGAGTTCGAAAATACTGTGTTCGTAACGACATGAAATTTTAATCAAAACATTAGGAGAAAATCACTTTTGTTTACATATTGGGGCTCGTGATTGTACAATCACGAGCCTTACATTTTGGTCCATGTAATAAGAGGTCGGCCCTATTGGCGGTCGCACATCCCAAACTCCAGGTTCGTACTGAAAAAGTACAAATGAAAAAAAAAGCAATAATAGTCCAATCACGCTTTGCCTGAACTGGGAATCAAACCCAGGACCTCATACTCAGCAGTAGTGTGTAACGTTGTAGAAACTCAAAATAGTTTCTATCGTTATTTTGTAAATATAACCTGATTCAACACGTAAATGAAGTTAAACCGCTAGCGCCCATAAGACCAGGGAGGCTACTGTGTGGCTCAAAAGTAACGTTGCTCTTCTTGTATTCTATCTAGGGTTTCTCATTTCTCGACTTTTTTGTTTCTCGAGTCCCGGGAATATTGACAATAATTTCTGGAGAATTTATAAAATATAGCCAGTATATAACTGACAATTTTATAAGCACTTAAAAAATAATCATTAAAAACAATAAAATTACGTTTTCAACACATTTGCTCAAAAAATGCATTTACGGAGCCTGTATACATTGTTCGAAAGTTAAAAATTACGCACTATACAACGGCACGTGCGGTAAAATAGGTACTCTCACCTAAGTACATATTTTACCGTATACCCCGTTGTATAACACCGTGCGTATTCTTTACGGGTTTTTTTTTGATTAGGTCAAAATGAAAATCAAAGATGGCGCCGACGAAAATTTTCGGATTTTTCTTCATGGGTGTCGTTTTCGTGGTTTTTGGGGTCGCTGATAATGAAAATGAGGTCATAATTAAAATCCAAGATGACGCCTAGGAAAATTTTCAGTTTTTTCTTCATGGGTGTCGTTTTCGTGGTTTTTGGGGTCGCTGATAATGAAAATGAGGTCATAATTAAAATCCAAGATGGCGCCTAGGAAAATTTTCGGTTTTTTCTTCATGGGTGTCGTTTTCGTAGTTTTTGGGGTCGCTGATAATGAAAATGAGGTCAAAATGAAAATCCAAGATGGCGTCGATGAATATTTCCGGTTTTTTCTTCATGGGTGTCGTTTTCGTGGTTTTTGGGGTCGCTGTTTGTTTCATTACATATTTTACTGTTTTCTCGCAAATGTGTTGAAAAACATTGTATGACACACGTGCAGAATTTGGTTTTTACAAACGAGTAGACGAATGTAAGCCCGAGACGAAGTCGAGGGCTTACACAGTCACGTGTTTGTTTGCAACTTACCGCACTAGTATCATTTTCATCATCATCATTTCTGCCGAAAGACGTCCACTGCTGGACATAGGCCTCCCCCAAGTGTCGCCACATTGACCGGTCCCGTGCGACTCGCATCCAGCGGATTCCCGCAACCTTCACCAGGTCATCGGTCCACCTAGTGGGAAGCCTTCCAACGCAACGTCTTCCGGTTCGCGGTCGCCACTCCAGAACTTTGCGGCCCCATCGGCCATCCGTTCTGCGAGCAATGTGCCCTGCCCACTGCCACTTAAGTTTGGCAATTCTTCGGACTACGTCGGAAACCTTGGTTCTCTTGCGGATGTCTTCATTTCTGATTCGATCCTATCGATAGTCCTTTCCACTGCCCTTTGGGTGACTTTAAGCCTTCTGATGAGGCCAATTTTGAGCGACCACGTTTCGGTCCCGTATGTAATCACTGGCAACACACACTGGTCATAGACTTTCGTCTTGAGACACTGCGGTAAGTTGGACGAGAAGATACCGCGCAACTTCCTGAACGCTGCCCAGTCGAGTCAGATTCGACGATTGACCTCTTTCTTGAAGTTAGACCTACCTAACTGGACCGTTTGTCCCAGGTACACATAATCGTCTACAACTTCGAGTTTAGAGTCTCCGATCTTGATAGGAGTGGGTGTGACATGGGCATTCAACATGATCTTGGTTTTGTCCATGTCCATTTTAAGACCCACTCTTCCGGAAGCTCTACTGAGGTCATCGAGCATTGTACTGAGGTCCTCCATAGTCTCAGCCATGACCATTATATCGTCGGCAAACCGAAGGTGAGTGCTGTGTGTGTCGCCATTGACGTTGATGCCTAGCCCTCTCCAGTCCAGAACCTTGAAGACATCCTCCAGTGCAGCGGTGAACCGTTTCGGAGATATGACGTCTCCCTGTCTCACAACTCGCTGCAGGAGGATAGGTTCCGAGACTTGGTCCTGAAGTCGGACTGACATGGTGGCGTTTTTGTACAAACACTTCAACACCTCGATGTACCGATAGTCGATTTGGCACCATTGGAGAGACTGCAGTACAGCCCAGGTCTCGATCAAATCGAAGGCTTTCTCGTAGTCCACAAACGCCAAACAGAGGGGCAAGTTTTACTCTTCGGTCTTCTGTATATCCTGCCGCAGCGTATGTATGTATGTGGTCTACGATGCTAAAGCCTTTTCGGAAACCGGCTTGTTCGGGAGGCTGGAAATCGTCAAACCTGTGCGCGAGACGATTCGTGATGACTCTTGAAAACAACTTGTAGACATGGCTTAGAAGTGAGATGGGCCTATAATTCTTCAACCGAGCATTGTCGCCCTTCTTGAAGAAGAGTACCACCACACCCCTGTTCCATGCCTGTGGTTTTTCCCTCAAGTATGACGGAATTAAACAGCTTCTGAAGGGCCTTAAGTACCGGTTTTCCACCCGCGTCCAGGAGTTCGACCGTAATTCCGTCATCACCCGGTGCTGTGTTGTTTTTGAGCTGCCTTAGAGCCGTCCTAATCTCGCACAGTCTGACGTCCGGGATGTCTTCGGTGTAGTGTCGGGTCAGTCTAGCTTGGGTAGTGTGCTAGATCGACGACAGGTTTACTGGTTGACGTGTACAATTGTCAATAGAAGCTCTCGATCTTCCTCAGAAGCTCCGGTTGGGCAGATAAGATCCTACCATCGTCGGTCTTCAGTTTCGTGAGCTGGTTCGATTTGGACCTGTGCTGGACGGAGCGTAGACTTCATCAGTCGATACCGTTAAAGCTTGATATTGATTTTCAATGTGCCTCTTACCATGCGGTGATCGCTCCCGGTTTTCACCGAATTGATCACCGATACATCATTGAACATTTGCTTCTTGGTTGAGAAGATGAAGTCAATCTCATTTCTAGTTGCACCTTCGGGGCTCTGCCAGGTCAACTTCCTGTGCTCACGCTTTCTGAAAAAAAAGTTCATCATATAGAGGCCTTCCTTCTTCATAAAACTAGCCAGTTGGTGACCCCGGGATTCCGACGTCCAACTCCAAATTGCCCCAACTGCAGCTCATCCCCGTCTCGTTTACCCAGTTTCGCGTTGAAGTCCCCCATGACAACGGTGAAGTGAGTTTTGGAACCATGCATGGCTTTAGAAATATCCTCATCTCGGTCTCCACTTCGTTATCGGGGTGTACCGAGGTCGGGGCGAAGACCTGTATGACCTTCAGCGAATATCTTGAGGATATTCTGAGTATAAGGCACGCCACCCTGGTCGACACACTCTCGATCTTCACCACGTTGTTCACAAGGGACTTAAGAACGATAAACTCAACACCACCCTCGGACTGCCGGTCACCCTCTTGGAAATAGAGCAGGTTGCCGAATTTCAGGATTATCGTGTCCTCTCTCTCCCTTCGGACTTCAGATATTCCCACAATACTCCATCGCAACCTGCTCAATTCCTCTTCGAGTTCCGTTATCTTCTTGTCGGTCCGGAGTGTGCGTGTGTTGTATGTTGCCAGGTCCAGTCGCTGGTATTGGCAGCCGGATCCTTTCCGGAGATTCTTCGCACCCCTTGCCACGCCGTAGCCTCGACCACTACCGTAGTCGAGGATAGACGGGCTGCCGGGCACTAGGGGCCATTTCTGTGATGCGCTATTCATTTGGGGGGGTTTTTCCATAATCGCCACGCTTGGCAGGCAAGTTGGCGATCGCAGTACGGTTGTTACAAAAGCACAGATAACGCTGCGGCCCAGTCTCTGGTAAGTCCCTTAGTCGCCTCTTACGACACCCACGGGAACATATAGGATGGTGCTATTCTTTACGTCCAACACCATACGGACAACATAGTATTATCATAGACAACACTAGTATCATAAATAACTATTTTAAACGTGGACGAGGCGAAAGGAGTATGTAAGGATATCGTAGCAGGTGGCGTTCTGGGGTTTCTGTGGGGAAAAGGCGTGAGTTTATGTACATATTTATTATATTGAATATTTTGTAGCTGAGCTAACATTAGTAACACAGTATGTGTGGTTTGATTAAATTAATTATACAGTACCTTCATAAAATTATAATAAAAATACATAATTGTTTGCCCTGTACTAACTGGGTTGTGGAAGTCAGATAGGCAGGATGAGGAGGGATGAGGAGGAGGTCGGATAAGTATTTGTAACTGCCATGTAAAATACTGGTATTCAACTGCATCCGGTTAGACTGGAAACCGACCCCAACGTAGTTGGGGAAAGGCTAGGTAGATGATAAACTAAGAGAAATATTCACAGACCCAATAGTTAGCTTTTTAATAATAATCAACTAAAGATTCTTCTTTCTTTTATCTAGGTAGAACTTTTAATCTAAAATAAAAAGTAAAGGTTTTCAATCAACTAAAAAATATTTTTCTTTTACCAACGTCTGATATTATTGTCGCGTTAAGTTTATGAAGTAAAATGTATTGCTATTGATCGATTAATTGGATCACAATTGGTGAAAGGCATTTTATCTATAAAATATATACATGTTCGATATCCTGGATTACATTTTATTTTATTTATTTAAGGACTACCAGCACTACAATCCCAATCTTACGATAAATATGTGTAAATAGTATTGGCCAAACAATCTCGACTTTTCGAGTTCTCGATCACTTTTTTCTCGTCTCGAATAAGGCCAAATTTCTCGAGTTTTCGCGCTTCGAGAAATCTCGATGACAAACCGTAATTATATCAAAGTATAAACGCTACTCGCTACTAGTTACTCTGTCTGTTATCTCTTCACGTCTTATGTAGGAACGGATTTCGATGAATTTTGGTACACCGATAGAATCTGGGCTAAGAGTGATAATATAATTTTTGTCCCGCTAGTATGTTCGCGAGGGATAATTTGCGATATTCACGCTGGCGAAGCCGCGGGCAATCGCTAGTTCTAAAACCGTTTAAATATATTTTAGACGGCTGCCTAAGAAATGTCGAAATATAATGCGAGCCAGCAATATTAGATTCTATTGCGCAGTTAGGTTAGAATAGTGGTTTCCAACCTATGGTCGGACCACCGGTGGTTCGCAGCAGCCTCGAATATGATCCGCGAAAGGTTAAAATGTTATTCGTACTTTTTAACCTGCACAGAAGATGCAAGCTCAATCCAACCTAATTGAACTAAAATTTTTTGAGAATCTGCTAACTTATTCCTATTTCCAGAATGATTTTTAGATTTTTCGAGCTCACTTCGATCGATTTTGTATCCTTCACTATCTTAATTCTAAAGGTTTTCATTTTATTTGCCGATTTTTGCATTGTGTTGGCTAAAGATTCTCCCCCTAGATATAATCCAGTCGGTGTCCATGTGTGTGTAGGGTTGCCACCTTTATTTTGAACAAATATAGTATTTTTCCCAAAAAAGATGCAAAAATATAGTACTTTTGGGAAATTCGGGTTAAAATAAAGTACACGTTTATTTTAAACATCATCTGCCTAGCCTTTTCCCAACTATGTTGGGGTCGTCTTCCAGTCTAACCGGATGCAGCTGAATACCAGTATTTTACATGGAGCGACTGTCCATCTGACCTAAACAACCCAGTTAGTACCCCATTACTAACTATTTAGTACTACTATTTAATACGATAATTTGACGACCCGAATGGCGTAGTGGTGGTGAGGCTGCCTTACGTTCTTAGGGTCCCGGGTTCGAGTCCCAGTTGGAGCAAATGTTTGTGTGATGAGCATGGACATTTGTTTCCGAGTCATGGATGTTTATATGTATAATAAGTATGTATTTACAAACAAAAAGTATCTATGTAGTATATCAACTATCTGGTGTCCACGACACAAGCCTCGATGCTTAATGTGGCACTAGATGGCGCTGTGTGTTCATGTCCAGCGATATTTATTTATTTATTTTATTTATTTATTTTTCCATATACACACATCAAAAATGTCTAGGGATCAAGCATTTTTATGCGGATTTCTTGAGATTGAGATGTGGCTTTGTAATAAATTTATGATTTTATAAATTTATATGGATCCTTTTTGGTGCATTTCATAATTTGAATCAGGAACTCTCAATCAAATTCGAGTAAAAGATGAAAATAAGCTGTCAATATTTTCCCTATAAAAACATACAACGCATTGAAGACATTATTAGTGCTACTGTTTCCCTACTACTGATTAAAACCAACGTTATTATGGAGCGGCGACGTCATTTAAGCAGGGAAGAAATGCTCAGAGCCGTGGGAATGATAGAAGCTGGTTCCCGGCAACGTACTGTAGCTTTAGCTCTGAATACAAGTCAGAGTGTTATCAGTCGACTTTGGACACGTTACCGAAGCACTGGTACCGTGGCTGAGCGCCATGGAGGACGGTATCGCTGCACCACACGGAGACAAGACCGATACATTCAAATCTTAACTCGAAGAGCTCCAACAATAACCGCCATGATGTTAGCCGTGAGGCTTCATCACTCTTCAGGGAACTTAATTAGCGACCAAACAGTCAGAAACCGCTTGCATGAAGTGAACCTTCATTCCCGAAGACCGCTACGGGTACCACCTATAGCAATGCACAATCGTAGGATTCGATATCAATGGGCTCTTGAACACAGAAATTGGGCAGAAGAACAATGGCGTTTCGTGTGCTTTTCTGATGAGTCTCGTTTTGGTATGAGACCGGATACAAGACGTATACGACACTGGAGAACCCCTGGACGCCAACAGCGATTAAAATCCTGCCAGGAAGTCCATCCTTATAGTGGTGGAACCATCATGGTATGGGCGGGTATTTGGATCGGCGGAAGAACTGAGTTGATTTGGATCAGAGGCAACCTCAACGCTCAAATTTATGCTGAGACGATTGTATCAGACGTCATCGTTCCTCTACAAGTGCAAATCGGTCCCTTATTTCAGTTAATGCATGATAATGCACGACCGCACACCGCAAGAGTTGTAAGACAGACTCTCGCCGCAGCTAACATCAATGTCCTGCCCTGGCCTGCTCAGTCGCCAGACTTGAACCCGATTGAGCATGCATGGGATATGCTACAGAGAAGAGCTCTGCCGAATATGGAGGGTATCCAGTCGCAAGAAGACCTTTTTTTGTTGTTGCAACGAACATGGGCGGCCATTCCACAGCGTGATTTGGATGAACTCATTTTGAGTATGCCAAACCGATGTTCTTGTGTTGTTAGTGTTCGCGGTAGAAACACGGATTATTAATTGTTTAAGTTACCCAATAAAATTTTAAAGAAAACTGTTATTTCAGTCTTTTTTTCGAACTTTAATGTTAGTGGTTCAAATGTCAAAAATCCCTTTATTAGGAAAATGGCAAATTTCTTTATTAATGCAAAGGTGACTTGGTTTATCGTTACTGTGACAAACGAAAACACTTTATTTGATGAATCCTTAAAGAAAATTTTAATTAATATCAATCAGGAGAAAAGTTATTGCAAAAATATATGTTGATCCCTAGATACTTTTGATGTGTGTATTATATTTGTTATTGCTCTTCGCTTTGGCCATCAATGTTCTATTGTAAAATAATTATAGGAATATGAACAATTTTAGATTCATATTAAAATAATTTAACAATTAATTTTTAATTAAATTAATAGATGATCTATTTCTTTCTTCTTTCCATTTTACATATTCGTTATTATCATCTTATTTGCACCATTCGCTCTTATATTTTCGAAGCCTTTTAGTGTCTTTTTATGAGTTTTTTTTTG
Organism: Xestia sexstrigata; assembly: GCA_941918905.2. Lineage (NCBI taxonomy): Eukaryota > Metazoa > Arthropoda > Insecta > Lepidoptera > Noctuidae > Xestia > Xestia sexstrigata. The sequence goes on along the minus strand of OW799207.2, from coordinate 12,115,701 downwards.
CTTTTACTTCGGTGACGTAATAAAAACCATCATCACTTTCCATGTTTTTTTTAAATTTTAAAAGCAAAAAAAACACTTAAATAAAAATCGGGCGGCATTCATCGACAAACTATTGACTGTTTTACAGATGACGTTTTGTTGCCGCGAATGCGTTTTGTTCTGAAACTCCCCGTGCAGCGGGTTGGTTTCAGAGTCCAGACTTCCAGTCACAGTTAATATAAAAAAGCGCGACAGTTTAATTAGGGATAAAAATATAGTATTTTTCGTACTATATTATATAGTACAATTGACTGAAATATAGTACGATACTATATATTGCAGTACGGGTGGCAACCTTATGTGTGTGTGTTGATCTAGGATCGTATGGCCCCTGCTAACAAGAAATACACCAAAGTGGTCGATGGTCCAAGAAAGGTTGGGAACCACTGGGCTAGAAGTACAAGTTTGCACTTTTGGAGATGTTTAAACTTATTCCTTACATTTTTAACTGCCCAGTAAATCGTTCAGATTCTTTTTTATTTAATTTAAGATAATTCTAAAGAATATTTTTCAATACTAAACATTCTATAAATCTTTTGAACGGGTTACAACAATATTCAGGTATCACACGTACATGCTTCCCAACTACTACTACGTTTATTCAAAACATGTTTTTAGTGTTATTGTATTAAACGTAATTATTATTCCAATGACCTTGCCAAATGAAATTCTACCTGAATACATTGCCTGACTATTCTTGTGCGTACAAAAGTACAATTGGTGATGCGCTGTGTCAACTGTTTTACAAGCACGTTACAAGATTTACATGGAAAGAGTCGATGTTGTGTAAGTTGGATAGTTGTGGTTTTTTCTTCTTACCGATAAAAAACGCTTCAAGAAAAAAAAGATTTCTCAAACATTTGGAAGTTTATTACTAGGAAATTTTGTTTCCTTTGTCAAATTTCTATATTTGGCTGGGTGAGTCAAAACATACTTCATGACATCTAGCAGATTTCCAGTCTTGCACCAATTCCAAGAACAACGTGTGGTTCGTTATGATTCACATGAAGCTGCCATGTTTTCGTATTTGGCATTTCCACAAGTAATTAGTAATGTTAATAATGGGTTATTGTGTCGATATAGTTAGCAACCGGAGCGGTAGGAGTCATTCAAGTGTCGTGTCGTTAGTTCGCATAGCGGCGAGGGCGGGCGCTGCCGCGGTCGTCTCAAGATCAAGGTCGCGCGGCAGACGTGCGGCAAGGTCACCTGGCTCTCCCCTCCCCTGCCCCGCCGCCCCGCCACCCCTTACCGCACCGCGCGCTCGCCTCTCGTGCCTCTCACGCGCGCAAATATTTGCGACCGTCTGTCCTCCGCGACCGATACGCCGAGGTCAGCCCGTCAACAGACCTTGAAGTAATATTATCCGACCTCTCCTGCTTGAAAGACGAGATCGTATTTTTATCGGTCAGTTTAATAAATCCATAAATTATACCAGGTGTGTGGTATTAAGTCTATGTACCTTTACATTATCTACAGTAAATATGCTTAGTAGGTACATAATTATATAGAACTAGAATTAATTAACTGGGAGAAGACGTGACGATCATGAACTGCTCGTTTCTGTTAAGTCACAAATCTATGTATTGCAATTGTAGAGAACGTTCGATTTTGTTTTTGAGTACAGGCAGTGCCGGATTAAGCAAGCGTAGCAAATTCTTTCGAGGGGCCCTGGTTCTGCCAGAGAAGGTACAACCCAAAAATAATTTTAGCCAACTTTGTTGACAAATAATTTGCGGTGGACCCGGAGCTAACTTTTAGAAATATTAGTTAAGTTTATTGTAGTAGCTTTTGATACCACAAACTATCCATTGGCCAGTTGTCCATTGTAGGGCTGGCCGGTTAGGTGATGGCTATAGGGCCGTAGCCAGGAATTTAATTTGGAGGGCTTACCCTGAATGAAAAACACAAACAAAAACAAATATAAGGGGGGGAGGGGTGTTAACCAATGACTAAAACACAAAAAAAGGTTAATAATAATAAATCCTTTATTTTCAGGCCATAGTAGCCTAACAGACCAAGCCTTACAGACTAACATATGTATCATAATAGTACAAAGTGTGTTAGTGTATAAACTTAACTCTCCTCCTCCTCTCTTTTCTCTTCTTTAATAAGGCACTAAGAAAAAAAATGCTAACTTTAACAATTTATAAGAAAAACTGTTGCGTAAAGACCATCAAAGCAGGCAAAATGTATCAAACAAAGTCGAACTAAACTACAAGCAACCCTAAATACGAGCTTTCTATTTACTTCCTCGAATATTGCCCTATTATTATTATTGTGTGTTCGTTGAATCCAGCCAAAATATTGGAAAACAAAGAAAAATATAAATTAACTGAATATGGTGAGCAATAATTCGTCCGAAAACCTTAAACAGCGACATAGCCACTGTATTACTACTACTACCTTTAATGAAATAGTGATTTTATAAAAATTGTTCTTAAAATTATAATTATTGTTGAATTTAATTAAGCTTGTGGCTAGCCACGCGGATATAATACGGCTGCATTTTCTCTGACTCATGCTCAGATTCCACGAATTTTATTTACAGCAAAAAAGGTCTAACGTAAAAGAATTAGGAATTAGTTAAACGCATAATGAATTAATGACACGTTTTAGGTCTCAGTATTTACGCATTTAAATGTAACGCGGGATAATAGGTATCTGGGAAAATGCCAAAACAAAACGCGTCATGTTCTCTAACTGTTTATGCAATTGCATATTGTGTCTATGTGTAACTTTGTAACGCATTCACACGTTATCAGAATTATAATTAACTCTACACAAGTGTCCTATCCCGACCGTTCTAGATGAAAACAAGCTTAGAGAGCCGCAGAGCATTTCCACGTGGCGCAATTGATGTCATTAATCTCTCCGCAGCTGTACAGCCAAGCGCAGAAGTTACACTGACTCATGCACTGTATTATAAACATATTAATATTTATACAAATCAACAAGACTAGTAAAAGCCAAAGCGTGCATATTAAAACCTTTACAAGGGTGGAACTGTCAGATCCTCTCACTATGTATTTGTAAAAGCGTGCATATTAAGACCTTTGCAAGGGTGAAACTGGCAGATACTGTCACTAAGTAAGCCGCCGCCTGTCTGTGTGTCTGGTTGTCTTTGCAGTGCTGTACCGGTTGTAACTGTAGAATTGTACTCGGTTTTCTGTAAAAAAATACCATCCCTATTAAAGAACTGCTTTTTGTACTTGCTCTATTTTATTGTACAGAACTCTTAACGGACACGTCTGGTCTACAAATCACATATTTATCGACTGTAGAGCCTTGAAAATATGTTTTCAATTCAGCCTTTGTTTGTTCAAATGTACATTTTTAAGGACACCTTTCATTATTCACAAGGATTTTAAAGAAAAAAAGACAATGAGTGTTCATAGGCAAAGGTCGCGCAAGAATATTGAATACGTTCGCTTAAGTTCACCTTGATCTACGTTAAGTTTAGGTACATTGTATATTTTCTCACAACTAGTCATAACTGACATTTGCATAATTGCCACTATGTATTTGTGTTTAGAATTATGCAACTTAAAAAAAATACATTACTCTTTACTGGCTATTTGCCGATGGCTTCGAACGCGTGGAGGAGGAAAACTATCCCATGGAAACGACATACTGGGATAAAAGTATGTCTGAACGCAGGTCGAGTTCTGCCTGTGAGAAATTTCACAGGACTCTGTTCAGCTATTTAGACATGACACACATGAGAGTCACTTTCGCATTTAAAATATACGCCCACGGAAAGTTTTTTGAAACTTTATAGTTTGCATTAGGTAATACAATAATGTGTCGCTCGCAGACATAATCGTAACTTTTTCATGATAGGTCTCGTCGGGCTGAGCTGATGAGCCACGCATACGCAGCATTGGGGCCAAGGTTCCTATGAATTATGTAGTATATGGTATTATTCGGGCGGGATGTGTGTCAGTGCTCCGATTTCGCGGTCATAACGTTAATAATAGCAGCTGAAGGTTTCATTCGACAAGAGGAGGTCACTTCTGCGGCTGCTTCCGGATTATTCATTGTTATTCTAATTTAGCTTACAACTACTCTAACTAACTACTAATCGGAACTAACTCATAATTATATTAATTGCTGCGTGCTGCTTGTCTGGTATCACTTTCATTTGGAAGGTGTATATTCTTACTTCTCTCCGACCTACTGATTCTTATACATAGCCCTGAATGAATCACAGATAATTCTCAATAACAGTTTTAGTGTGTTTTCGTTCGTGCAAAGCACAACAGCGAATGGTTCATTCATCAGATTTAATTTCATTCATAAACAGAATTTCTACTTTTCAGAAATGTAGATTATTTTTCTTTTTCATATCATTTAATATTTTTCTTTACAACTGACAAAAAATTTATCAAACATTTTTGAAGCAGCATGTATCCAGCGTGTTGTCTCGGAATGTTAACAAAGAACAGTAATTGTAGAACAGTGGCAAACTAGGACATAATATTTATATGAAAGGCGGCGAGCGCGGCGAACAGTGTCGGCAGTCGGCAGTCGGCTCCCAAATGAGGTCAGTGGAACACGAGGCATTACACTTGACCTCTTTCTGTCGAGTCCTTACCTCCGCCAGACCTTCACACTTTTTACAACGCTTTTACGAGCTAGGTCGGGCCAATTAAGTTTCGTCGAATGGTCGCATTTAACAATGACGCCCCCGTTCCGACAGCATTGGGGCAGATGCAATGTGCGGCCACGCGGTCGGCGGCTCGCGACGGCGGCCCTACGCACACACTTGACACACATTCGTTTTAATGACTATTGATATTTGTTTTTTGTTGACTGTTGAGACTGTTATAGTATGCTCATACAATATCTTTCAATCTATTATTGTGAACACATGTATGAATTATAAAACATTTATTACTAACAGATTTACTTATTACTAATAAGCAGTCATAACTATACAAATTACAAGTTTATGATGTGACGCAAGTTTATTGCTTGTACTCGTATACGTAAGTAGATATGAAAACTTCCGCGATTTGACGACGTATTTGCTAACATTATATCATGTAAAAAACATATAAGGTACCGTAGTACCTAAGGAACTGTGTATGAATATGTGGTATGGCGCGTGTGAGTTGTCCAGCTTGCCAGGTATTGTTTACGCTTCTAAACTTAAACATATTGACGTCTGTAAAAAAACTGTGTAAGGAAGGTCATGTTAACCTTGAATTCATAAGTATTTTTATTATTTTTGCAATAGCAGAATAACAAAGACAAACAAGGAAGTGGTTGGCGTTCAGCGCCACGTTCACTACGTGGTACATATGTAGATTGTAGCATATTTACTCATTTACTCATAATCCCTAGTCTTCAGGGCCAGCAATGACACTAAACATAACTAATGTCTATGTACAATTAGATCTCAACAGCCTTTAAAACGGTGTATTATGAATTCATGACAAAGCATAATAAATATAATTTGAGGTTCGTTGTGTAATTGATAACAACACTTCCTTAATAGATTGGAAAGATTACTGCACAGGTTTTAGGATTGCATTGTAGTTATAAAATAACTTGAAGAGTAAATAAACTGTTTAAACAAGCTCACCTGCTTTTTTGTGTAAATTTTGTCACAAACAACTTTAATCTATATTTTTTGGTATTGTTATCAATATAGGTAGTGCGAATTCTATATTCGTGGAATATAACTGGGCCAGTGCTGCATTACTTGATAAATATGATATGTGGAGAAGTGCGACGTGTGACAAAGAAGTCGTACAGTATCTTCCTAGAACAACACTTTGTTTGTGCAACGTACAAAAAGCTCTTTCATAGGCGGTGGGCGTCAGCGGCGTCGCGTCGCGTCGGTCGGCGACACATTATCGTTTCCACTAATATTTTTTTGTTATTTTCTGTGTAAAAATGTGTAACTATGAATATTATTTGTGTAACTAAACATTGTAATATAAAAATAATAAATGTAACAAAAAATTGTTTTGAACCAATTTGCAAAGCTTTACATTTGTTAAACAGTTTCACCAAACAACCAAATGAAAAATACTAATACTGGAAACAACTTATTAGAAACTATGTTGAGGTCTCCCTGACTGACTCGGCTCAGCCTTTATCCTTGGACCTGGAAAGCTACAATTTTGGAGTAGACTCTTTAAGTATGTATGTGTAATAAGATGGATTTTTCAAAATTCCCTCGGTATAGGCAACAGAGCGTACGACGATGTTGGCACATTACTAGTCTACTACAATACCATTATAGATGGAATTGGTCGGATCAACACTGAATCTCTGTTAGCTGAAGCTGACACCTCTAACTACGCTAGCATGCCGTCTCTCTGGCGCAACCGTGGTCAGTTTCTGTATTTGTACATAAGATGGTAATATGCGTGTCAAGTATTTTCATGAAAGCAGAGTTATAAAAGCGTGTCAACATGAAGTGTGTTAATAAAATTTTAGGTCGTGTGCCGCTTATTTATCGAAAGTGTGAATGTGAATATTGAACTATTCGCTAGAATAATAAAAAGATAACGGTTTACAAGGTGGGGTGCATGAAGGGAGAGTGTCAACCCTGGTGGTTGTAGCGTGTGATAAGGTGTCGGCGAAAGTCAACGAGCGTTAGATAAGGCGGGCTGGCGGCCGCGAGCGCCGGGCGCCGCCCCGCTCTATCGTTCAAGAGTAAGGTCGTTCCATCTAATGTCGCACGTCGCGCTCTAAGGCTATCACTGTTTACTAGATTCTCAACATCACATGTTAGTATTACATTTTATGTACAGATAAACTTGCCACTATACATATTACAAGCAATTAAAGAGTTGCACATTCCCATTGCACAACTAAATAGTCTATTAATATAATATAATATCGTGAGCATGTTTTTCGGTAATGTATTATATATTATTATATACGTTTATTTTTCTCATCCTTAAACATCAAAATTTCCACGCGAACAAAGTCGCGGGAAATAGCTAACATAAAAAGTAATTTTGAAATCATTATAGTACATTATGGTACAAGTGTGTAATGTTGGTGATTACCGCTGAGGCGCGATTGAGACCCGAGCCGTCAGGCGAGGGTCTTAAGAGAGCCGAGGACGGTAATCATCAATACACACGTGTGTCATACGACGTTTTTCAACACACTTGTAAAGAAAATAATACAAAAAAATCATTTAGATAATAGATATTTGTCCTTGGAGTTTTCAGGTAGTAAACTTTCCATAACGTTAATGGCTTCACATCTTATATCGGGCGGTGTACAACATAAATCATTTTCTTCATAACTAGTACTTGTACTTAGACATTTTTTATTCATAAATAACTATAATTTCAACAGCAAAAACGAGTAATGAAAAGTTTTTCGCAATGGCGGGAATATTTAATCAGTTTTCCTATGCGCGCGCATCTAACAATGGCGATCGGCCATAGACTAAAATAATGAGGTTTTTTTTTTGGCTTTTCACGGATAGCGAATCCACGTACAAAATGGGGAATTCAAAGTTTTCTTTATTACAGAGAAAACAAAAGTTACATTTCAGTGAAATGAGCAAGCAATAGGTACATTAATTTATTTGTACTATTGAACACGATTTATTTATATAGAAACTTTTGTAGGAACAAAGCAACAAGCACCTCAACCAAAAAAAAAAAACCCATAACTCACTTGTGAATAATAGTAATGAAAAAGTCAAAGTTTGATTATAGGTGTCATTATGTGCCTAATTGCGGTGAAATTAGAGCCATTTTATGAGCAAGTGTGTTGAAAAAGCAGTTACTAATTCGGTAGGACCTAACATTTACTCTTTCTCTCAAATTAGACTTTAAGTACATTAACAAGTAGGTAGTTATTACAGGTCAGTTTCGGTTAAATATTATTACTAGTTATTAATTTACTTCAGTTGGCGCGACGTCAATAAACACCTTTTGAGCGGTGGCGAGTACGCGGAGTGTACGTTCGTTTGAGCCTGTTGATATAGTAAATGAAAACAATTGAGGGCTACCTTGCGAATGTTTAACAAACGGTGTTGCGCAACAAAGGCGAACAATGCCGGTAGGGGTGGATGTTGCCATAACATCGGCCGACAATCGAGATCGGCTGGCAGCGCTCTCGTATGGCTTGCACTTGCGTAAATAATTACGGCTGCATGATTAGATCACTTCGCTAGACAACATTCTGACCCTACACCGCCATTTTTAAAATATAGGACGAATATGTTAACAACGAGTATCCCGATTCCAAAAACAGATTCTTCTTGCTCACCAATCATTATTTCGCCAATGTATACTATACGAGTATACATACTTATAGTCCATTTAAATACTGATGAATCAATTTCACATTTTCACAAATTCTCATTTTTAACTTTCATAAACGCACGGTAATTAAGGAACCGGCGATTACCAAATGATGACGTCACAAAGGGTGATAATGATTTTAGGTTCTTTATGTTCTTGCCTGGTGATGTCAATTTGTGGTTTTATCGATTCCACCCACTATGAATATGGATAGTTAAAATTTTCTATTTTAGGTATGAACTATTAAAGTAGGCAATATGTAGGCGTTTTATCTGTGCTTTATGACTATTCTTGGTATTTCATTAATAAAATCATAGAGTGCTACTTCCTGGATGTTAGTATTATATCAAGTGTTCCCAGTAAAAGTACCGCACTGAAATACTTGGAATGTATTCGAGGGCTATCGTCATGCGTTGATTAAAGTAATGAAGTGTTTGTCTGTCTGTGAGGGATGAGTCAAGGGATCACGTGGGATCCTAGTTACGACTCGACACATAAGATTAATTTATTGTTATATTTCGTCACACATTTCCGCGTCTGATATTTTAGTGAAACATTATACGATCGTCGTAAATTAACCCGCTCTTGTATATATTCCACAAACATCTGCATACGACCTTCAATCTTTTCCGCAAATCGTAATCTTGCTGTGAAGACGTTCTAGTCGTTGTTTGCTAAGTTTCGAACAATCTTATTGTGGTTATTAATACCAGAAGTCGTAGTTCCTAATATTTTACAGCGTAACCTTTTTGTGGTAATATGATTAATGTTAATGTACCTACAAGAGGACGCGGGGGTCACAGCGAGCGGACCACGCGAGGGGTAGAGGGGGGAGAGGTGTGTGTGTGTGCGTCGTTGTCGAATTATATTTTTTCGCACACACAAGGTCGAGGTCGAATCGCTTGACTTCCTAGATAGGCAGCGAACGACCTCGGGCGCAGTCGCCACGCGTCGCGTGCCGCCCGCCTCCGGGTACTCCGCCCGCCCCAACACTCAGGACTCACAATCCATTACGTTCTTTCCATTTTCACTTAGGTATTTCCTTTAACCTTGTTACTTTATCTCGCTATCATAGAAAATAAGCAAAGATTATGGTATTGCGACGTTTTAATTCCCTACACGCGAGTTGCTATTATGATGTCACAATTATTTTTATCCTTGAACAAATATTTCGGTTTTACGTTACGTAAAAGCGAGTTTATCTTTATTTTTTTATCTGATATTGCTTAAATATGATTTCGGCAGTTCCTCATCACGTAGCTTCGTGTCTACATAACACTCGCGAAATGTGTATGCGGATAAAAATATCCAGGGTCAGGCTCAAGGTCTCGCTGCTTTTCTGATTAGGCGATAAGAAATAACAATGACATCGCAATTTGAAGCCTTTGTGTTTGTGAATACGTTTCAGTTTAGTTTACGCAAATAATATCTAAATAAAAAACAATAACGGCATTTGCTGATTTTTTTATTGTACAAGGTTACAGCTTACACATATAAAAAGTGTGAGACTTTATTGTAGGTACCTAAGGTAAGTGCGACAAAGTTTTGCTTCAAAAATATAATGATATTTACACTTTTAAATATTATGGTCTATTGTATTTCAATAGCCCGTCCCGTCGCGTCGTAGCGTATGTGACATAAAGGATGTTGTTCAATACCCATCATTGTTTTTGTTTCACAAGGAACTGCAGTAAATCATGACAATGCCGTGGTAGGCGCGCAGCAGAGCGACAAGGATGAGGTCAATGTAACACGCGCAGAGATAGCGCCCGTTAACACTTGGGACCAAGGAATCCTACTCACATAAGGAGACTCCTAGGAGATCCTTCAAAAAGTTCCTAGTTTTAATCTAATTTAGCCTAGAGAGTTTAGAGCCTAGTTTAGGCTAGTTTCGGTTGATATGAAGGCGGTGTAGTGTTCACTTGTTTTCCGGACTGCAGTACGGTTCGGGTGCCGCCGGCACAGGCCAACGTCAGGCGACCTTGCCATATGACATTGGCGCGACACGGACGCTTCCTGTTATCTCATTTATGATACTTCTCGCCACTCGCGGCCGGTATTAATCATTATTGGAACAAAGAATGACCACTCACGGTAATTGTAATTAACACGCGTTGACCTTGACGGACTCATTATCTCGGCCACCTCGGTCACCATACTAAGCTACGTCACAAAGGACTTTATTAACTATGTAGGTACGTAAACAGGAATGTTTTCCTCGATCATTGTTTTTACTATGCTATGTAGGTATGTTGAGTTGAAGCCGGACAACTAGGAAGTTATTTTTATTCATCACAGTCATTTATTGTTGAGATTATTGCTGATTATTGTGATAAAATTTATCGTTTTGCATGGAATATTTGCTGTCCTGTATGACTTCATGATCGATACATGATATCCTTCAAAATTAATTCAGGCTGTACTTAATGCGAAATTAATTATATGTACTTTTCAAGTATAATACCACATTTATCATAATATTATCAATGATATAAGTTAGTAAGTACCTTTATAGAAACAAATATTCAGTGGTCTTGTCTTGACAAAATAATAAATTGAAGAAGATTAATACGAACATCCAATAGCAATAAAAGAGCTTGCCTTGAACGTTGGTATGTCGTAGAACACCATAAACGTTAGTCTCGGTTCAACTGAAGGCCATATAGGAATCCAATTGGAGTGCCACGTGCCCGAAGGTAACGGAATAAACCGGGGAATAAAACAAATGCAGTACACAGCAGTATGGAGCATGATGAGACGTCACAGCAATAAAGAGTGCGCAGTGAGCAGTGCGCAAACATGTTTACCGGCGCGTTCTCAAAGTTCAAGGCCCTGCTAATGACCAATGAGAACATTGTACTTTCATGTGAAGGTTCCTTCGAGGACAGCACTCGAGAATTTTTAATGTTTTCATTGAAAAATATGACCGTCTGACTCGTGACGCAAGCGATCCGAGCTACTAAACACAAGATTCCGGGTTCGACTCTTTGGTTTGGAAAATTTTCAAAGAATGTACAAGTGTTTGAGTGTGTGTTATGAATTTGTGATCAGTAAACGATAAGGTTCACCCACTATAACAGGACATGCGTCGTGCAGTCATCGGTGAGCGAAATATAGAGCACACTACACTGAGCACCTTTTCCATAATTATGTCAACCTGATCGGAGTGTTCAAACGTTGTGTTGTATTAGTACATTATGATGTAAGTTGAAAATTACAGCCGAGGCGATATTGCTAGCCCGAGCCGTAGGCGAGGGCTACAAGAAAGCAGAGGCTGTAATTATCAAAGCGCACGCATGTCATACAACGTTTTATAACATATTTGCGAGGAAATAAATAAAACTCGGACTTTCTAATTTAAACAATTTGTAAAATTGATTATTACGTTGCCAGTTGGCATTTTTAATGTTGTCAAGTTATTATTATTATATTTTATCTCCCAAAGTTAATTTTATTCATAAAATGTTGACCACTTTTCTGACATAAAAACTCTTTGCTAAGATTTAAAAAAATACCGTTCGTTTTGGACGGAGCATCTTGATAAACCGTGCGTGTTACATTACAATAACGCACAAGTAAGTAATGAGATACAATACGATATTGAAACTGGTGAAATAAGAGACCCTTTACGAGCAAATGTGTTATAAAATAATTTACAAGATTACAACATGATAGGAGAGCTTGAAGAATCTTTGATAACTCTTAAAAAAACTGTGAATATAATTCAACTTAAATAATGTACATACAAAAGTGTACCTACATAACGTATTGCGAAATTAAGGTCAGCTCAGCATTACCCTGTGAAGAAAACTGAACAGTTGCGTTAACCCGGCAGGTGCTCGCGCCTACCACCTGGACCCGACTTTCAAGTGTGTTACCTCGTTACGAAGAACTCTGATATACGACGTCCAGGTGAACGACGAAACTGAAACACCAGTTTATTATATCATGTACAGCTGCCGCCATGCCGGGCTGACGAACTGTTTCATGTTTCAGTTACGCGCTTAACTAGATCACGCGGCGTACCTACCTATTAAATGCTTCTACATATATCTACGATTTGCGATCCGACACTGGTTGCCCCGTCTCCACGTGGTCGGTTTCCACTGTAAGGTAAGAAATTAGAGAATAAGTAATTGGCTGTAGAATTATCGTCACTTGTTTGTGTGACGTGACGCGGACACGTGCAGAAATTGATGACGTAATCACGATTAATTGTCTGTATTGACGACACTTTCTTTAATTCATACTATGTAATACTTCATAGAATGATACAAATACCCACTTCTATTCAAAACTCTTTCAATCAGTCTGTTCTCGACGTGTTTGTATAAACATGTTCGCATTATCGTTCATAAAAAATCCTTTAGCAACCGAATGTTTTCCGTTGGTCCATCCTTATTGTGTATTTCTAAAATCATTTCGTGAAAAAAAATTGAAGGTCAAATGAACATTAGCACTGGCCTTGGTATCATTTCAAAGTCTAGAGGTGATCTCAGACGCGACTTACAACAGCTATTTAAATTACAATGGTTTTATGTTCTAAAATATCTACGTCTACATCTGAATAAATAAAAATATATTGAGTCTGGATAAATAACGATTTTCCAATAAATACACTAATTATTTCTAATCCTATCTTACTTCTAATATAAATCTTACTAATAGGTATTGAATCTTACTAATATTACTTATATCTTACTAGGTACTAATATAATAAGGGGAGGAGGTACTTACTAAAGTAAATGCGAAAGTTTGTGAGGATAGATATATGTTACTCTTTCACACCAGAACTGCTGAACGGATTTTGATTAAACTTAACAGAAATATAGTTTATACATCAGAATAACACATAGGCTATAATTTCTAATGATGTTGTGTAAGCGAATTTAAGCGGGCGAAACCAGAGGCGGAAGCTAGTTTAACAATATTCTTGTTTCAAAAGGGTTTATATGTTCATGTTAGGTATGTTTATGCAGTCCTGTAGTCCTACACTACACACTATCAAATTATTGTAAGTTGGACAAGTATATAAATGTGTACAGCACCTAAACCGTAAGGTTAAAAACATTGCTGCTAATTGTGCTCCTGACATTGTATGCGCTTCCTGTCTATTTGCATCACTATAGGTTACCTTCACACAAGCGGGTTGAGGTCAGAAGAACTCACCGCAACTACAAGAACGCAGCCGTCGGCGTATTGACGTCTTTTGTACATTGATTTATGAAAAGTATCGTACTGCTTACGTCTGTGTTCGCAGACAATGGACAGTTTAGCATTTCCAGAAACTGTTAAGTTGTCATACGTCAACTTTCAGGCGAAAAAAGAGTATGGGTAGTTGAATTTTTATTAAAAGTCAAAATAGTGGAGGGTAGGTGTCGCGTCACGTTACGGAAACCCGACACCGCAGCGTCCCGCTCACGAGGTGCGCGGGCGCGGGTGACGGGCGCCGCTGACCCTGACTCTTGAAATAGTCTTCCGCATTAACGCCGAGAGCAAAAATATCGCATGATGCTGCTTCCAAGGTCGCCAATACGCCAACACCCCCGCCGCGCCTTACAAGGATTTAAAACTACCATAAAAAGCAACCACGACAATGTAGGTGACGTTCTGTCACCTATCACATTTGTTCCACATTAATATGAGTATGTATTATATCATTCATTAAAAGCTTCCTATTGCTGTTCTCAATACAGCAAGGTCTATGCAAATGTTGCAACAGAACAAACGAGTGAATGTCAGCCTTAATCTGTGGATTTGCACGGACTGGAGCTCGCTGGTTTAATTTAGACGTCCGAAGCTAATTGAATTGATTATAGGTACCTACACTGTATGGATTCAACAGTCTTTCGTGGAATAATAGCGTGTTGACGTAACAATGTGCGACGACTAAACTAGAATGTACTTTTGCTTGCTTCGTCAAACGTCTTTTTTTAATGAGCGAATTGCGCGGTTAAAAACCATGAAATCGTGATTTCGCCTTATAATTTTTAGGAAATATCGTTTTCTGTATCAATGAAAATACTTTGAATTAGTTATTTTTCATGTAAAAAGATACGAGTACCTGAGGTAGGCGGGTTTTATGATTGTTTCATGATTGTTTATGAGATCATTCTAATATAGAGCTGAAATTAAGAACACTACCTAACAGTTATTTATTTATGCTCTCATCAGCGTTTTAATATTATAGATGACAATTAATGGTATGGTTAAGTAGTACAAAATGCGTATGCCACTTTAAGACCTTCATGTGGCTGACTAAACCTTCGTGAGACCTTTCTAAATAAATCTACGAACATTGTGACGTTTATCGCAATATCGAGCGGCATTTGTTTTCAACCACACTGATATATTTAACAAGCAATTAGTTACGTGTACATTTAATCGAAGGTCATGATTCCGTTACCTGAAAGACGTAGGTACAATTCAATAGGTCTTTATACCTTTTCGCACATTAATTAATTAGTTGTTAATGCCGGTTAACATTTCCACCAAAATACGTCAAGACCTTGTGTTCTATTACATACAATGTTATTAGCTGCGTATGTTCAGTAGTAAATCACCAGTGGATCGCAGCTGTAAACAGACTGCCCACTCGTTGCAAAAAACGAACGATTCTAAAAAGTGCGCCTTGAAAAAATTCATAACCTTGTTGGAAAATAACTATGAAAAACTTAACAGTGCCAAAATTAAGAGCAAATACCTACGTATCGTCAGATAATAGCCTGTTTGTTTTAAAATTACGGAAATATAATAATAATTGATCGTTTATCTCAACATATCAACTCATCGTATCGCGAATGTTTTAAAACATTATTTTCAGTTCTAATGAAAAATTAAACAGTACATAAACTAAAACGAAATATTCTTACATAATTAATTTAATGGAACTTATCATAAACCTTGAATTTTTATCATTACAATTGCTTTGTACTTGACATACGTTGTGTGAAGGTCAAAAATTGGCATTAACGCCAATATCATCGAACGTTTTTGTCTAATTCGGAATCTTTCACGGACACTGTAAGCTAGACGGATAACATTATCACGTCACGTTAGTGTTGTCGTGACAACTTATCTGTGCAGATATTTCACAGAAGTAACCGTGTGTCGCAGTGTGTAGCTAAGTAAACTAGCAGCAGACAGTAACCCACGCTGTAATCTATTTAGCAGACGGACGAGCAATACGGATGCAGTTTCGGAGGTCACAGCGACGAATAACGTGACTTCTTTTAATAATTTAATCTTCGTTATATGACGTGTACCGTAGTTCTGACTACGTATAGCTCACTAGCTTACCTACGCCCGCGGCTTCGCCCGCGTGGAGTTCGGTAATTGTCTCACAGGCCGGGATGAAAAGAATCCTCATCCAAATCCGGTCCGTAGTTTGTTGCTGTTTTTGCGTGAACTCTTTCAACAAACATCTATCCTTCGATCCATCTTCAGAAACTTTCGCATTTATAATATTAGTAGGATAAGTATAACTTATTATGTAAACTATACTTACATAGTCAAAAACAGATTCATCAATGCCTTCGGGTTATATGAACCTTTAGTGTTTTATGAACCTCTGAAAAGTTCGAGATGATGAAAGTTCAAGCTATAAGTAGAGTAAATTATTTTATTTCATTATATTCGTGGCGAATATTAAAAAAACTGTGGTAACTGAAGCTATTCTTCCTCGTATTTAAACGTAAGCAATGATGCTGGCCGTGTGGTATCCGGCAGAGTAGAATAGAACCAACCCATTACACTCACGGGTGTCGTATAAGGCGACTAATGTCTGAGGGAGAACACCTGGCGCCTCCGTAGACCAGAGAATGGGCAGCAGCGTTTTCTGTTAGTCTTTCGTCACTGCGATCTCCAATCCGCCTGCCAAGCGTGCAGATTACGGCAAATTCCTCCCATCATGGGAGAGTCTTATGTCCAGCAGTGGACGTTATGGGCTGTTGTAGTAGTAGTGTAGTAGTAATGATGCTGGCTCGTAGGGTCGACGATATCGTCAAAATCGCAGGAAACACCTGAATAAGGGACACACAGAACCGGGAACTGTGAAATGTGGCACAAGACAGGAGGTCTATACCCAGAAGTGGGTGATTCTGAACTGAGATGAGGCTGGTAATTTTTCCAAGAAGAGTTAACCTGAACCACAAAGTAATGCCATAACTAATACATAATATTGTATTACTAGAAACCTAAGTTAATGATCGTCCTAAATCGTTTTGATAATTTTATGATCCTTTTTCACATTTTGAAAAAGAAAATGCCATCATTAACATCTATAGACGATTTTCTGATATTAGCGAATGCATTTTTAGCTACTACACTCATGAATGTAGTTTTCTTGAACATTTTATGTCTAGTTTTCCGTTTCACCTCTAAAGATACTCGATAAAAAAATCCCATGAAAATCCGATCACTATAATAAACTTCGTTCCACCTTTTGAGTGTTTTCTGGCTAATGGCACTCGGTTAATATTAGCATTTCGATTAAGAATTTTTGAAATGGGAATTGTCTTAAGATCAGAAAAAGTTGGTCAATAATTACATTAAGTAAATTCAGTTTTTTCAAAAAAAAAAAATGCTTTTACCGATCAGTTAAGTACACACGTCAAAAAAAGGTTGTGATCACTAGCATCAGCTGATATAATTTTTAAAATGAACTTTATCAAGAAAAAATCTTTGTTGGGTTTTCTTTAAATAGAACCTGTTTGAAATTAAAATAAGAAGAAGAAATGATAATAAAGAATAAATAATCTAAAAAGAAGAAGAAATGATAATATATTCTACCGTAAGTGATCGCAAACTTTTTTTGATGTGTGTACACGACTACACGTCATAACGATAAGTACCTTTTCCTTTCTCTGGAGCCCTGAAAAGTACATTAGTTAAAAAAAACCTTGGTCTTATTTGCGACTGTTACCAAGAAGTATTTATAGATTGTACTATTGAACAGTGGGAAACAATTTTCCTGAAATAGATAAAATACTATGAGAGTGAAAACAAAAATAGTGTTGGGAACCACGTCACACGAATTCTATTGTCATTCGATCAATATCAGTTGTTTATTTTAGATTTGCTTTCATTATTTATTTCTCTTGTAAATATTCTATCAAGGCCAAAATATTCCTCGGCGTGACATTTGTTAGATAACTTACTGATATAAAAATTGAAAAAAACAATGGAATAAAAATATTCGGAAGTAGTACCTATTTTGTTTTTTTGGATTGCTATTTTTTATTACATATATGTAGTGCCTATTTCTCGAGTGGATCTGATG
Source organism: Xestia sexstrigata (assembly GCA_941918905.2). NCBI lineage: Eukaryota > Metazoa > Arthropoda > Insecta > Lepidoptera > Noctuidae > Xestia > Xestia sexstrigata. The sequence goes on along the minus strand of OW799207.2, from coordinate 12,098,097 downwards.
ATTGCAACGATCACGTTGCGGCGACATGGCGATCGTACGCAGGTCGCCACGTGTCTGAGCGATAACCGTTTTTGCGTCGCAATCAACACGCTTCGTTATACAAACTATGTGTCTTTGCCCTGTGTAATGTACTGAATTACATACACTATATTCCGACCTAACGAAAACATTGTAGATCTGACCTGCACTGACCGCAAATCGTCTGAAAAGTTAGTACAAACAAACTCTGCCTTATTTGAACCAAACTGTTTTGCCAACTTTCTTCAATGCGTTGGTTTTCATTGTATAAATAAAAACAAAACGTGGATGAATAAAATGTGACTAAAACGTGAGAAAAACATGCCTGCCTCATTTTCCTTAAATAAACTACTTTTGTTTTCTAACAAAGTGTCAACGTGAATGACGACAGGACTTACACTTTCGGGAAAATGTTTAAAATGTATTTGTTTAGGCGGCATATAAATTGTCTGTTGAAATATAATCCGGAGTTCTTAATCGTTCTGTTTAAAAATGTAATTTAAAGTTTCTAATTTTGTAAACTCTGGCGTAAATGTGGTCGTTGCGCCCGTGCTTGCTCCTGTTTTTAATTTGTCATCTACTGTAAAGAAAGAATATAAAAAGGCGCTGAGCAAAGAAAGGCAATAAATTGTAAAGATTCAAGTGTTGAGTACGAGCGTGAAATGCGGGTCGGCGGACGCGAAAAAACACCTTACTGAGTTTTGTATTGCACTGAAACGCTACAAACTGTAGTTTTGATTCACGAATAGGAATTAAGGTCGTGACACTATTCTATAAAACGATGAGCTCATGATGTATACAGTGTTAAAACTATAAAAAGCTAAAATAATTTATTTTTCTAGTATCAGCATGCATAAAAAAATATACAAAAGCTAGACCGAGACTTAGGCAACCGCCACGAATATGATCAATCATATCCCATATCCTAAATAAAGCTAAAACTAAACAAGGTTCAACTACAGTTTGCACTTACATCGAGTTGGCTTCGACCCGCTAACTAGCCAGCATTTGATCAGAAAGTGTCGGAGCCAGAGTTGGATTAGGCCTTGTATGTTGATGGTAAGAATTAAATAGTACTAAAGAGAAAGCCACACCTCTCCCTCTGCTCAGTTCCGTAGTGATTATGTTTTTTGGCTGAGAAAATAAAATATACAATACTTTTGAAAAGCTTACTCAAAGTCGGTCAACGACTGACGCAGTTTCATTTAACCGATTATTCAAATGAGGCCGAGCAGCCGGCTTTCCCGGCAATTATGAAAACATTTTACCACGAGACAAGAAAAATCTATATATCTTATTATTTACGAGATTAGCTTAATACCTACCACAACACTATTTTTTTCCATATATGTACCGGAACCAGTAAAAAGTGTTGCAAAATTTAAGCTATAAATTTTCTATATTTATATAAATGTTATTTTAAATATCAAAATAGTTTCTTAGTTTGTAGCATCGTTCTCCTAAAAGTTAATAGTTTTCAGACATACATGGAAACTAATTTTCAATTAAGCGGGCATTTTACGAGCGCTAAACGCAACTGAGCAGCGATGCGTGGACGCACGGCCCACTGGCCTGCTCCACATCGCTGATGATTGTATGTAGATTTTGTAAGTCATAAGTCAAGCCGCGAGAGTACGATGACAGCATCCATCTGTTTTCTCCGCCCATTGTACGCGCTGTGTCTCCACGAGCGCAGGCGATGCGGGCGCACGCGGTCTTGCCGCGCCCTGCCACGCGCCGCACTCAGAGAAATTGAGGCGATATCACTTATAATACGACCACATGTACTTTCTGTCCTAGTGGCCAACAAAGATGGTAACTATAAACCCGTTTCCCGACTCTCTGCTGTTTATTGCTACTTCACTTAAATTAACCTTTTTTGAGACAATCGCTTCCTGTTAACGTTCATCAAGGAAGGATCTTGCTGCAAGGATTTCTTTGACCATAGCTTTGCTTAATTAGTTTTGTTGAACATTAAACCTTATCGACTTGGCCTTATAGTTATTGAGAATTACGTAGCCAACAAGGTGATGGTGTTAATAAACTGTTAACAATTTTAGATGACGCACATGCCTTCTTTGGATGTAACAATTGTTTTATTTTAACGGCTCCATTTCCCTTAAACGGTTTAAAAAAGCCGACTTCATCACGGCCAGGAAATCAGGCCATACATAAAAAAAGGAAGAGGTCCTTTCTCTTCATATCTGTTCGCCCACAGCGTGAGAATGGCCGTCTCTGGCTGCTCGTAGCCTAAGAAAGATTTCTCTCGCGTGCCCGTATTTGGATTCAGGTCATGTTCAACTCACCCAAACACACTCTAGTTTATTTATGATACAAAACTATACCTACTAGAAAGAAATGGTGGAAAATATGTTTTAGAAAATAGATTTCACTAATAGTTAGTAACAATATTAATCTGTGGGATGACGGCAGATGGAATGTTATTGAGACCGTTTAATAGATTGCGGGATTGAAACAAACATTAAATGGCCAAATAATATATCAATGTCATTGATGAATAAATAACTCGGCGTAATGTCGAATTTCCTTGGTCGCATGTTGGCACATGTAAGTGCAGTATAATTTTTTACTTTTAGTACAAAAGCACGTGTTCGAGCATGAAGTGGGCATGCTGTTTAGTTTTGTTATCAAATAAACGTTAATGCCACACTGTACTTACTTTCTCGCGGCATGGAAATCTCTGGTGTATGTGGATTAAAATAATGTGAATGCAAACGCCCGTTCAAATTTAGCCGTTCTAACAATAGTGAAGCAGTTTTATACTTACTAATTCTTAGTCAATCTGTAGAATTCCGTATTACGTAGTTATCATTTATCTACCAAATATTTTTTGTTTATTTGCAAAGTCGAGCCAATGGGTATAATAAATATGAAATTTTGTAGTCTATTTATAAGCCTGGCTAACATGGTGTTTACAAAGTATTCAGGTACTTACATTATACATAAGCATGTATATACGAACATAAAATTAGCGCTTGACCTCGGGACGTGAGGCGTGGTTAATGTTAACCGCTGCTTCCTGGTTAGCAACTAAATGATCGGGAAATCGTTAGAATGTCAAGTTGATATTTTTGCACGACCATGAACACACAAGGTCGCTACAATATTTTGCGGACGGCAACGATAAGCGCGTAGAAAGTGATTCCAATCGACCAACGCTGTTTTGGCTTTATTCCAAACTAACAAAACGAAAGCTGAAAAAAATCCTTTCGTCGATGGTACGATTGCTACGAATCATTTTTCTCGTTGATGATCGCAAATCTGTGCGCTGATTACCTCATGCTGAATCACTCTGAAACAAAATATTTCATAAAATGTTTTGAAAAACGACGTTCATTATAAAAGCATGACTGTATTCAATTACCTATATTGGAAAGACGCAATTGTTATTTATGTATTGATATGAACTAATGACTCTCTCTCTAACAATTTTTTTATCACTTTCATACAAATAAAAAGCAAATCGCTGGATAAACCACGTGGTGATGTGGCTCGAACAAAGCTTTACTTAGTCCAATAATTTAAATAGAGTCAATGGACAAATTTATAGGAATCATTTATTAGGATCATACAATAAAATTATCAATTTTCATAGAAATGTCTAGCAAAAATTGAATTTTAAAAGAAAATAAGGACCTACATACGGACCGAGACCATAGCTGGGAAAATTAAAGTTTGACTGAATAGATTTTTTTAAAAACATTTGGCAGTTATCTCAGACTTAAGAGTGTGGTAGTATGTTGGACGTAGAAAGGCAGTGCGTACACGGAAGTATAAGCGCGCCGGCAGGACCGCGCGTGTCGGTGCGCCCGCGACTCGCCACTATCGGTCGCTACCGGTATCTGAACGCGTTATCTCGCGGGCACCTCCGTGGAGGTCACACGCTAACGTCACGCTGATAACGATTTGCGCGGTGACCTTGTCGCGCGCGCCGAATCTCAAGGTCGCTGCTATTTGTACAGTCAGATAGACAAGCGACTGCCCGCGCCCGTGCCGCCGCCGATCCGCCGATCCGCCGCGAGACCATCTGCGTCACCCGGACTTGCCACTTTATTGACTGTTATTTGCGGATTGTGGAGGCCACCCGGTCTACTCTCCGGTCTTTAACTACATTTGTTACTTTTGACATTTTCGTAATGTCTGTTTAACACATTTTGGTAAAAAAAGTGCCTGCCTAAATAAACAGTCCGCTTCAATTAACTAATATTGATTAATGGACTCGCTCTTGACACTAATATTTATAATAGTCAATGTCGTCTTCGCCTTGACATCTTTGTCAAAAATATTTGCTCGCATTTTTAGGTCGTGTTGGGTACGTATAATGATACGTGATAACGAATTCGTTTTTTCATCGAATAATTTTTAATTGTTGATTGTCAATCACGGAAGCGTCGAGATGCTGCTCCACGTGAAGTCCAGTAATAAATACAATTAATACAATACAGAAGGGTGACCTCGCGAGTCGCCACACGTCGCGGAAGCGACCACTTGCAAATTAGTATACATTCAAGGACAACTCGGACATCAATGAGATCCAATTAACGATTGTTACTTGGATACAAGTGACACGTCACATAGCATAAGTAAACATATTACGTTTTCGTCCTGTAGCAGGAAAATTTAACGTACTATATAATATCATTGTGTTTGATTGTTTATCAGAATATGGATTAGTCATTGTCATGCAAAAACCAAGCATACGTAGAAGATGTGAAGTGTAATGAAGATCATGTGAAAAACCGTAGTGATTGTACCTATACGTTATTTGTACGTAGGACATTACCCGTAGACCGTTTTCTTGTGTCAATAAGAAACAAGAGAAATTGTTACTTTGTTTCCAAGGAGCCAAACTAAAATCCGTTTATATGCTACAAATAAGATATACACGATGTTGTTGTATTCTCTCGCTGCGGGCGCGCGCGGTCGCGACCACTCGCCGGAGCCCTGACGGCGGCCAATGTCAATGTCATTGTCGAAATCACGCCACGTGCTGTTGCTACTTGTCAACAGTTTTAATTTTATTACATCATCCCACTACTTTTACTATAAATTCTAAATTAAAATGCGGCTTTTGATAAATAATTCCTTCTTTTGCAGCACGTTGCTGACAGTTCTATTGCCAGTTTTAATTAAAAGAAATCCCAATTATTATTTTCTCTGTAAATTGCAGTGGGTACTTATAAATACAGAACTCTGCAACATTTTTCGACGAATTCACTTTTTTTGCGAACACATGGATGGATAGGTTAAGGGTGCGGCATGTGTGATGAAATCAGTTCCTATTCCTACATGCAACATCTTAGCTAGTACTGAACTGACCTTGTGTTAAAGAGCGTGTGGATAATTATTGCGTAACATTCATATACATCTAGAAAAGATAAAGTATGTTGGTTTATTCGCGTCGGTAGAAGTGAACTCGTCGCTCGAAGTTGCGGTGTGGCGCGGTTACGCAACTCGTGCGCCGCCGCGTGAAGTGTGAAGTTCAATGTCACAGGCGCACACTGGCGCATGGCTCGTGTACTACGCGAACTAGATATATAAGCGGATAGTGGTGTGCGTGCTGTAATATGTGAATAACAACAGCCAACCCGTTACTCGCCTCTATCAGCACTTCCCGGAATAATTCGCGAAAATACGATTTTCCTTAGCGCTCTATGCAACATTGATACCGATAAATATAGCTTTGTGCAAGGTCATGGTAAAGTCACGTCGCTATTTTCAGAATATTGTTCTTTGACAATCGGCGTAGTTCTACAAGCATTGCATTGATCTACAGAATTGTTGTTTTTCGACTTCAGCATTATTAATTTCACCACAGAAGCATTATTAATTTCACCACAGATTTTAAGCACATAATAAATTCCTGAATATAAGGGCTTACTGGCACCAGCTTCTATTGGGAGCACGTGGTATTTTTAAGTCAGCAGTCTGGCTACTGAAACTAATCTAAACTGAAAACGAATCTACTAATATATTTACCAGAACTACTAATTCGATAAAAAAAATATCAAGCACACAATTTTCGTAACATTTGCTCATCTAGGTACATGGACAAGCAAGGACGAATTTGTACTTGAAATTAATTACCTTTCGTTAGGTATACTTTTTTCATAGATGACATTGATAACATTAAGGACACTTACACATATAGGTATAGGTGGATACATACTTTTCATCAGGTAGTACGTATCTGAGGGATAATTCTGAACTCGAAGCGAGACAGTATAACAAGCACGCGAGTTTTTACTGTACAGTGGACATTGTCTTTCGTAGAAATGTCTTGTTTTAACAATCTGAAAATCTGAAAAACATTACGAAGATGCTGGTTAAAATTTCCACGACAATCCTTTTTTCAGTTTGTCTTGCTTTACAACAAATTCTTCTTTACGCATAATGCAGCATTTATAATTGAAATTATCAGTATTAATTTTACTAACGGTGAGATTTTACCTGATACTATGATAATGATCTGAGTCTTAAGAAAAGTTTCAGAAAATGTACCTAGTAGGAAAAATTGAAGGAATATCTTTATAATTTTTTAATTTACTTTACGGAATTTCCTTGATGTGTTTACCTAATAAATGATTGTTATTTTTATGTTTTAGAATTTAGTAAATTGTGTAATAAACTATAAATATATGACTACTAGTTACTACTGAAATCATGGTATTTACATTTCGGGAAAACCATATGCATGACATCAAGAACCGAGTGGTGAACTGACTACTGGTGGACTCACGTACATGTCGTACATTATCAAACGCGATTTCCCGGTTTTACCATATCGCAATAAAACGCAGACATTGTTAACTAGATTTAACTATCCGAAAATACATTGTGAACTAGGCTAGAAATGCCCTTGTCTCACGATATTTGGCAGAGCGTCGCAGAGGGCGCCATGAAGGGCACCCGTCCTAGGTCAAGGGCGATGGGTCTCACTGACCTATATCCTCGCTAATACGCCCTTACAAGGTCACGCCGCCCAAGAGGCCTACATGCCTAGTCAACCGTTTTAATTTAACTACTTTCAGCACAAAGAACTTCATTCTCTGCCATATCTATGTATACATAAACATGGTTATGTGGTTCGGGAAATTAGGTGATTGGTTATACTATACTAGGTTTATATTAATTACGCATACCTACGTCAGGGAAATTGATTATTGACCAAAGTAGGTAATACCAACGATGTAAATACATTAAATATATTAAAGCCAAGGTATATTTTGACCTATATGACAATCATTGTTATAAACACTGTTTTAAGCTATCACGGTTCATAACTAAACTTAAAATGTCACTTACGGGATATCTTCCTTGATAATTGTTTATTTTGAGCTTCCGATATTTTTTTATTTTTGCCGTGACTTGGTGTCGAGTTCCAGTAATGCGCGTAGCAAAAGACAAAGAAAGAGGGTAGACAGATTTGTCTGCTCCTAAAAACCATCCTCCTGCATTCTCCATTAACCCGCGATCATGGCGCTTGCAACAGCTTTGAAGTATCGGGTGCTCAAAATAAACAATGATCACGGAAGTGACATTTTACGTTTAATCATTGTTATACCTACGTCTACGCACGTTTGTATGTAAGTTTTACTTTTCAAATATTTCTCCGCCATCTGATAGTCGCGTGTAGACTTAAGGGCCTATACTACCTTAAATGACTTAGCATGATCCTCCGTTACGCCTAAAATACTGCAGCATTAATTTTGAAATAAATATATGGTAAAGTTGAGGATTAATGTTAGGTCCTATATTTGGCGAAAACACGATTCCATAAAAATTACTCGATAGAAAAAAAAACCAAAGTTACCTCTAAACTGAACAATAAACTGCTGGCAATCATAAAATACTTCAAATTAGATCATGAAACTTTTTATACTAACTTAACTAACTAAAAAGCAGGTCTTATATTATTTATTTTTTTAGTTCAATCAATAGATTTTTTGTAAATCGCAAAAAAACACTAATTTTTCGCTATTCGGCCCGCAGTGACTGACATAACAACCACTGTGTAGTGCAAGCTGATTAGAACTTTATTCTAACAGTATTTCAAACGAAGTTTGAACTACCAAATATAGAGTTGCTAATTTGAGGTAGTATAGGCTCTTTCTTAAGTAAAGTTATAACAATCTCACACTTGAAACTATTTGTTGAATTGTTTCCATCTCAGCTTCAGTTCGATCGTCTCTCCTATCCGTGTAACGAAGCCAGAAATGTGCAGCTCCTTTGCAAATACATGTTTACAAACAAAACATAAATCATCCGTTTGACATGTGTTCACAACACCGTCGTGCGATCAACGTGGTTGACTCTCTAAATATAGATGCTCCACATTACTGTATGTACCTACTATATTGGTTATTATATGATCTATTTATTGTAGCCAAAGCACACGCCCATTTTTATTGTTTTGTTTACTAATTTGATAATAGAGTTATCTACTCATGTAATTACAATATATTTACTTGGGTATGGTATCAATGGACAGAAAAAATCACTCGATTTATATTCCTTTCGGTAAACTAGAAGAATTATTTTAGAGCTCAACTCCGATAATTCCACTAGTTTTAACTTCATTTCGGCACTACACTTGGACAACATTTCCTTTATTGGTCTATCAGAAGTACAAAACTTCGAACAAAGGTTTAAATGAGTGATGACGTCATCAACCAATACCGATCCAATCTGCCTCGTGCCAAATCGCCCGTGTAGAAAATGAGTCTCGCTGTGATAAACGTACTCGTAGTACAAGCGTGCTGCATCGATGACCAATTTGATTACGTATACAAGACGTCACTGTTATGTATGCGTCTAATGATATTATGCACTTTTAGTTTAGGTTTACATAATCGTACGGATGAACCGCTCAAGTGCTGGTACACAGATCTGGATGATTATACCAGAGCACAAGGGAAGCAGGCCGCAAGTGGAATGAAGTTTACTGACTTACTAAGCAGTTTATAGAATAAAAATCATCAAAGATGATGCTTGGTGACATGTTCGTAGCTAATTGGCAAGCACGACGTACAGATTTTTGGTTTTTATTCATAAAGATTTCTAGAAATTCAATATTTATAAACTTGAAATACGATTCTGCTCAAACAATTTGTCGCGAATCATGAAATTATTTTAACTGCGGACTATAATGTACTTTCCTTGTAGAAGTCAAGCACATCATAGACCGATGCAGTTGCAGAAATTGACATTGTATGTTGACACGAACGACTTAAGTTTGCATACCGTGTCACCTTTAATTGTTTTGCATTTTAAAATGAAAATTACTTATGCCAAGTTGCTAGCAATTGAATATTACTTCTTACTAATATTATTAACGCGAAAGTTTGTGAGGATGGATGGATGTTTGATACTCTTTTACGCAAAAACTACTGGAGGGATTTTGATAAAAATTAACAGCAATGAAATGGTGTAAAAAAATGAATTTACACGGGCGAAGCCACGAGCGGAAGCTAGTTGGAAAATAATTGATATTCGGAAAAGGTATACTCTGAAGGTATGTTCTTTAATTAACACATTTTGCAGTCCGTTAAAAAGCAATAGTTATAGCAAGAAGAAATAAGTTCAAAAAGCAATTTAACACCCGTTAAAACGTTATAGCAAGAAGAAATAAGTTACAAAAGCAATTTAACACCCGTTAAAACGTTATAGCAAGAAGAAATAAGTTACAAAAGCAATTTAACACCCGTTAAAACGTTATAGCAAGAAGAAATAAGTTCCAAAAGCAATTTAACACCCGTTAAAAAGTTATAGCAAGAAGAAATAAGTTCCAAAAGCAATTTAACACCCGTTAAAACGTTATAGCAAGAAGAAATAAGTTCCAAAAGCAATTTAACACCCGTTAAAACGTTATAGCAAGAAGAAATAAGTTCCAAAAGCAATTTAACACCCGTTAAAAAGTTATAGCAAGAAGAAATAAGTTACAAAAGCAATTTAACACCCGTTAAAACGTTATAGCAAGAAGAAATAAGTTCCAAAAGCAATTTAACACCCGTTAAAACGTTATAGCAAGAAAATTAAGTTTAACAAGCAATTTAACACCTGTTAAGATTTGTTTGCGGGATAACAGTCGGTTGATTAATGTCAAAATTTTTCATCCAGTAACCAACTGATACAAATATTTTATACATACTTTATCCGCGTCATAGCAGATGGTATGAGGCACAATAGTTTAGATCAACTTTGGAAATAAAAGTTGGTCTTGAAACCACACGTTTGGAAGATATTGGTTCTCGATGTTTAATCAATATGAACGCGATCTCTTAGGTATTGCGTAATGCCTAACATTTGGGTCGCGTAGGCAGTTTTTATTACAATATTATGTTTGCAGACAATGCTGGTCGGAGCGACCCCGCGGTGACCTTGTCGCGACCTTACCCCTGGTGCCTCCGCGCGCCTTGCCTCCCGCTGCCCTTGCCCTCGCCCCCGCCACCCTCCCAGGACACCGTGTTAGCTACGCAACCTTGGGACAATCAGGGAAGCTTCTTGAATAGATTTAATTTCAAATTCGCGGCTCAGTTTACATTTCGCACTTTGATGGAGTCGGGAAATTCATTCCGGAATATCTTTTGAATTTTACTTTGACTCATAAACTTCAATGGAAAAGGAAATTATTCCTGGAACTGCCTATCTACGAGTTTTATACTTACTATACTTTAAGTTTTATATTATACTTTTCTAAATAACTGTTCTCGCTACTTTATGAAGCTAATTGTTAATTTAATTTCGTATTATTTACAGAGTAAAAATTTAAATCTAAGACGGATATTTCACAAATAAAGCAACACCTATCTGTAGTCTAACTCTAACTTGAAATACACAAAGAAAATAATTAAATTATCCAATCGTCTACAATTCTACATATTTATTTTCGTGTCACGTGTATAATTTGGTATGGCAACTCAATGAAGTTCGCTTCAATGTCAAATACTGTAATGTAATGAAACTAATACGTACTCCACAATGTAAGTCATAAATGTCACCGCATTGCCTCTAGCTCGTCCCCAATTCAGTGCCTCCATACGACCTAAATTCTCGCTTGAATTATCTAAACATCAAGGCCACCGAGGGTCGGATAGGCTTTTAAGGACTCAGACAAAGGATCGATTATTTATTCGAGGTCACCTCAATATTCGTGGATTTGGTTCACAAAAAGACAGACAATCGTGTTAGCTTAGCTAGAATTCGCCCTCGCGGTCGTAAGACGCTATTGTTCTACATTTATATTTCTAGTGAAAGGAAAACACAGGAGGGAAAACTTTCCATTACGGTGCAAGTATTCGTTCATTAATCAGGTTGATCTTCCTTTTAAAATGGAAATATTATTAAAAAAAAATAACTTTCACATATTCAGGAAGTCATGGGGAGAGATCTTTACCCAGCAGTAGGATGACGCAGGCTAACAGTATGAGTATACTATTGCGAATATGACAAAAAAAGAGTAATTAAATAAACAAGTAGACAAGATGTTATAATCGTTCTTGGAAGGTAACCACAACCAGGGATGCAGTTTTTTTCTCTTTGTTGCGGTTAGCAAATAGATCGAGCCTGTGAAATAATTATTTCCTCGTGTTATTTTTCTAATCTTTATTAGGAACAGGAAATACTGGTTCATAATTGATTTTTCCTACGCATTAAACTCTGCATTCTTCGATCGTGGAAAAGTTGTAACTTTTTTATGCGCGATGCAAGTGCGGGCGAGAGTGGCCTACGCCACGCGTCTACGCGTCTACGCGCCTACGCGCCTACGAAGAAGTGCTACGCACAAATAAGAAACAGGCCTACGCGTGGCTCCGCGTGGTACGAGTTTCATGAAATGTTTTTAGAAATCAAGTAATGATCTATTCATTAGATATTGTAAATTAGATGATGTATAAAATAAGTTTTAGTGTACTGTGAGAACATAATTGTATTTTTAAACATTTAGAGAAGCCTCCTGCTTGAGGCCTTTGTGTTTGCTGTGCTAATATGTTTTAAAATACGAAGAATTATCGTGGTATATCATGTAGTGAAGTTATTTTTTTTTTTTTTATATGTAATTTCAACGCATCTTTTTCATTTCAAATGATAATCGTAGAATATATATTTGTTTATTACCATTAATACATAACATTATTGTTTTGTATTTGAATACAATAGTGTTTTCAAGGATTCCTTGTAGTACGATTTATGCGACTTTAGTTGTCATAATAAATTGGAAAAATTATGCAAGTAACAGCTAGGTACTGTTATTAAGTATACCGAAATAAAATCTTAAAACAAGGGAGATCCTAATTCAGAACGCAATACCCTAAGTTGCTATGAAAATTATTCTTGAGATTATTTGCAGTGCAATAACTCGGAAAAATAAGATCAAAACATCAATGCAATGCAAGTGTCAATAATTTCTACAATAGGCGAGACGACAAAAAAAATACTAATTAGTCCGTCAGTTAGATTATCAAAAAATATTTGACTTGTGTTTTGTCTTTTGTTACGTAAACCAAAATTGACGAAGATATGACGCTTTTAAAATTCTCAATACGTCACGCCTAGGTTTAATTTTTAGCTAGTTCTGACGTCACGAGCCCATTCCCGAGTTTAGATGCGTTTTATCTTTGTCAATTTTCATTGATTCACAAAAACAAAAAATACGTGTCCATTAATTTCCAATACTCTAACTGACGGACTAAATAGATTTGCAATTTTTTGATACTGTCGTCATACCTATTCCATATTCGGTTTTTACAAAGTAATCTAATTTAGGTCATTCGTTTCATGTAAAATTTGATGTTATTTAGTTCAATAAGGGCAAACATAGCGATGATAATCTAAAATTAATATACTTACCCAAACAGCAATGTTGGTTTTCAAAACGATAGTCTTCCAGTTTAGCTATAACCAGTCAGCTATGTGCCTATCTACATAAATTGTTATTGATGTACTGGAGATTGAGTAGAAGGTCATGTAGCCCTTAAACATACACGTGTTGGAGGCTCTTGTCAATTTCAACTGTCTAAGGCAGCGGTTCTCAAACTTTTTTTAGCAACGGAAGCCTTTTGGAAACCTAAATATTTGACGGAGACCTACAATACGTTTTTTGCCTAAAATTAATTAAAAAAACAAGAAATGGAATTGACAATGGATGGCTACAACTGATTCAAAGCTAGTCGGCTAGATTTTGCTGTTTTACAGTTTACTTGGTAAAAAAAAAAAAAAAAAAATTTAGTGACAGTCGTATAGTCACTTAACTTTCTCTGCAGCCTTATTTTTCTTTGGTATATTTTTTAATTATGACCATTATTTTCGTGGAGCCCCTACAGAGGCTCCACGGAGTCCTAGGTTTCCGCGAAGCACACTTTGAGTAAGGCTGGTCTAAGTGTCGCCACATTGACCGGTCCCGTGCGACTCGCATCCAACGGATTCCCGCAACCTTCACCAGGTCATCGGTCCACTTAGTGGGAGGTCTTCCAACGCATCGTCTTCCGGTTCGCGGTCGCCACTCCAGAAAAGAAACTACTACGAATTTCCGTTATAAAACATCTTATCCCGACTGCAAAAAAGGACCATTTATCGTTTTATACACAACACTAATTTATGTTTATTAACATTTCTTTCATTTCAAATACGAGCCCTGGATTTTGTAAGTCACCTTGGATAACGTACATGACATGCGTATTCTATCACAATATTCACAATTTAGCATACAATATAGTTGCCGGTTGCACGTGGAAGGTATTACAGTTTTAGTTATAAAACTATCTGTATGACATTTGCCCTTTGCTCAGCATCCAACCACCCACGGATTCTATAAACGGCATGAAAGCTTACGTTCTCGCGAAGCTGTGATGAAGCCCGGGTGAACCTTTACTGGAAAATTCTTGTTCCACTTTGTAAACTTTACCTAGTACATAGTTAAGTGCTTTCTCGGAAATTGTATTAAATATCGATAATAATTGTTTGAACAAGGTTTAAATGATTAACAGCCTTAATATACAACAGCGCTCACCAGGAAGGATATAGTTTAACGAGATTTGTAGACTCCCTAAAACACCAAATAAAAAACAGTTTTTAGTGCTTACCATTTAGCAAGAAGACAAAAAAACACGATGTTTTTTTCTTCTAAATTGAACGGGATAGGTTGGCTTGGGCCTTATGATTAGGGAAGTGGACCTCATGCCATTATACGCAAGTTGAGTACGTATGTACGTCGACAGGCTGCCATTTGAGTGGTGGGTGGATACACACTGCAAACCATATAAAACTAAAGTTATTAATTAGTACATAATCACTTTTATTGTGTCCTCTTTCATTTTAACTACCCGACTCTTCCCGTAGAACCGGAGTGTGAAAGGTAGAATGATGTAGTACGTCAATATTATTTATTTTATTATTATTTATTTATTAAATGAAAGTTTACAAAAGTCTTAAATTTATGACAATGCCCCACAAAACCGTTTTTCACGGTTTGTCTGTGGGAACGGAACACGATAACGGAACGGAAAAACTACTATAACTAGGTACAGTAAATATCCTTATATTATCTATTATAATAATAATAAAACTACTTAACTACCTATTAGCTCTCACTTAACAATCTGTAAATCACTTTCCTAAGAATATGGTTTACAGACTCTTGAGAAAGAACTGCTTAAGTAATTTGGCGAATTTGCATTTTATTTTCTGAGCTCTTATGTCAGCAGGCAATCCGTTGAGAAGATAAGGTACTCTTTTATCAAGCGTTCGGTCTCCAAAATAATTTCTTATTCTAGGTACGTCAAATTTACCTGCTGATACTGTCCTAGTTGCGTATGGCGTTGCAATATGGCCGAAGGTCACGCAGCAGCATCCCCCGGCCCCTGCACGCTACAACATCATATTACTCTCCTACTGCGCACACTTCCATTTGCCTGCCAAAAGTGATTACCAAGACTAACCACCCCGGTACGAGGGGCCATGTTCAACAGTTGACATTTACGCATTACGGCCTGTTACGTAGGTAGTGGGATGTAGGTAGGAACAGCACTATTGTGTAACTTCTTATCACTCAACCTTTGAGAAATCAGTAACCACATACGAAGTAGGTATTACGTACGTCTGTACATAACCGAAAAAAAAGCATTAAGTATTTATACAATTATTTCTCCGGAACGTGGATAAAGGTCACGTCCCACGCAAATCTAGGGTGTTATCGGGTGTGAGGGCTGAGGCGTGGGGCGGTCGGGCACGCGCGGGCACGCCGACCTTGCCCGGCTGTGACTCTGCGACCTTGGAGCCGACCGCCCGCGCCCCGCGCTCCCCTCTCGCCCCGCTGGGGGTGGCAGGCTCCCGCGCGCCCACGCTCACCCCCGGCCCCTATCTCCTGGCCGCCCACGCTCTACACCTCGTGCAAAATTTAATACCTATATACCTACATAGCACTGCAAGGGCTCATGTAACGAGCGCGGAAATAATAATCCTACAAGTGACAATCAGTACCTACTCAAAGTAATCGACTGAATTGATTCGAGATGATTTCGCTAAAATTTATTCTGCTTATCGTAGGTAACTACAATATTTAGCCATTGGTAGCGCGGCGTGTCCAAAAGTCTAGACCATATTAATATTATGGACGCTAATAAACATGTAAGTGTCCTGTTTCCGCGTGAACCGAGGCCCAGCCCGGGCGCGACCTCGGCGCACAAGGTCGCGGGCAGCCTTATTCGGGGCTTTCCGTATACCTACCGCCTGAAGGTCTCTGACATTGACTATTTACAGTACAACAAATACACTGTGTATAACAATGTACAAGGAACAACGAGCTCATTTATTTGTGTCATTCAATGTAAGAATGACATAATGCCAACATTTTCAAGGATTGTAGGCAGTAAGATAACCAGCACCTACATAGTTGTACGAGTTGTGCAACCGCTTCAGGGCGATGGAGTTTGTAATTTAAAGTAAAACATTCATCTAAATCTAATTGTATCAAAGCAATAATAAGCCGATGTGTAACAATATTGGGGAATAAGAAAATTCTGGTTGCGGGAATCCGCTGGATGCGAGTCGCGCGGTACCGGTCGATGTGGCAACACTTGGGGTAGGCGTATGTCCAGCAGTGGACGTCTTTCGGCTAAAATGATGATGATGATGATGAAGAAAATTCTACTACCATCCGTTGAGCTGGAGACTTCTTTATTTTGAAACCGTCACTCTCGTTGTCCTCCTTGTTAATGAATGCGCACTAAAGTTGCAATCAATATAAACTTCAGATTAACTATATATTTTTCGAAGTTTAAGTTTGGCTTCAGTTTTATCAGTTATGGAATGTCTGTTTGTAATCATAACAGAGTTAGTCTGAAGAATCAAAGATATGTTAACATTTTCCTGGAAAACGGAATCATTTTATGTTCATCTGCACCAGCTGCAACAGGAAATAATGGAATTCCAACACATTATTGTGTGATAGGTATAAATATATTTTATGTGGTAACTAAATACTTTATCTAGACTGTGCTATTATCCTTTACTGCCAGGCAGACACTTTATAAATTCATCCCTCGTACACGGTTCATCTCGACAAAATCGATATATCAAACAGGTAGAAACCTGCATGGAAATTTCTGGTGCAATAATTTCCAGGAACAAGATGGCGGTAAAAGGATTATATAGATAGCTGTTGATGTGGAGGCTGCGAGGCTGGGCGAGGTGAGGTCGGGCGCTGGGGTGAGGCCGGGCCGGGGTTACGCGTGCCAGAGCACGGGCGGGCGTTGCATCCTACCCGAGTCAAGTGCACGGCCGCGCCTTGCGCCGTGCACCCGCACCAAATGTCATGCGCCCGACGACCACCGACCGGTCAATAACATCCAATACCGTATACATCCTGCCGTTAAAGGAAATCGGGAACTATCCTGATGCCATCCATCTTGTATTCTTCGTGTATTTTTACCGTCTCCTGAACTTCACTACATATGCCTAATGTGGCTAATTATAGCACTATCTACACCTTTAAGAGGCTACGGCAATTTGTTTGTTATGATATTGAAATCATTATGCTGAGCTGAGGAAAGTCTAGGCAAAGATTGCGAACGAACTTGATTATTTTAGGTACGTTACTAATAATTACCTAAACAAACCACCAAAGGCAATAAATTTTCTCGATATCAAGAAACAATTTATCAAGTTAATTTTGAACCGAAAGTGGATATAGGACTCGGATTTAGTAATGACGTCGCAGTATTTATCAAGATATTTTCAGAATGATATATCGTCAGCTTACTGCCAAAACATGATAAATGCATTTTTTTACTAAATCGAGTTGAAAATTCAGTTAAATGTAATTTTATACGCTCTATCTACTGGTAAAACCGAATAAGTGTTATGTCCAATGGCTGCAGAGATAATGAATTTGAAAAAGTGATTTCTTCTCACAGTTTGAAAAAAAATTACCAGTAGAACATAATAAATAATCTTATGTCTTAAATCCGTTTCAGTTTTAACAGTTAAACAACAATAATATGGTTAAAGCTTTTTAAATTTTATAATTTAAATAGTAAAATGGCAAGAATTATTCTGTGAAAAGATCATAATTGCATTTATTATGTTATAAATCTTATAGTTTAAACAACATAACTATATTAAAATTATGTATTCCATTTTACTAGACTTCTACTTGGTTTGCTAATGTCTCTACAGAAAAACTAAATAAATGTCCTATTTATGCTTTTTTACCAGTAAGAACGAGAGCGATCGATCGCAGTTGTCACATTGCGTACGCGCTCTAAGATCTAAAACCGGTCATTTTCCGGAACCGTTTTCGGGTTTTGTCTAAAACTGGCTACCAGGGTTTTTCGGGTATTTTCGGGTCTTTGAATAATTTACAAAATACTTTTTTTTCAATTACTTTTTTGCTCTATTTATGAATTAACACTTAGTAACAAAATTAATAATATTGAACAGCCGCTCGACCCATATCTTCCCGTGGGTGTCGTAAGAGACGACTAAGGGACTTACCAGAGAATGGGCAGAAGCGTTCTCTGTCGTTCACAACAACCGCACTGCGATCGCCAACCCGCCTGCCAAGTGTGGCGATTATGGCAAAACCCAACCTTTTGGGGGAGGCCTATGTCCAGCAGTGGACGTCTTTCGGCTGAAATGATGATGATGATGCTCGACCAAATAGTGGAAACTCTCAAGAAGGAAGGGACGCGTTTTTGCAAAATGCGACGTACGGGCAGGAAGTCTAAACTGCGGAAGAGACTTAGGAGCTTATGACGGAACGACGTGAAAACCTACCCATCAATTCGGCAGAACTACAGGCATTTAACAAAATGATTAGAAAATTGGTACAACGCGACCTTCGATGCTCCAGCGCAAGCTCAATAAATAAAGCGATTGAGTAAAACTGAGGGTCGAAAGTGTACGTCCAATCACTTGGGAGGAGCAACGTGACGGAGTTGACCAAATCTAGTAGGATATCGAAGCCGCAACACGCGCAAAATCGCGCGAAACTAAATTCTTTCGGAAGTTGAAAACTTCTACGGCTTCTATGCATCTCGATCTGATCCCGAAAATGAGGATTCCAGAGCCATCTTAACTAGAGTTGCCGCGAATACTCGCTATTATTCGGTATTCGGCATTACTCGTCATTTTTTTGATATTTGTCGAATACCGAATAATAGCTAGTATTATTCGGCATTCGGCGAATAGTCGTCGAAAATAAACTTTTAACGAACAAAAGAACTAATGAGTTAAAAATAATCATTTTTTTAATTATTTTCCTAAATAAAACAATACACAATATCAATTATTATCTGTAATATGTGCCTGTGCCTATCATATTCATGAAATTAAATTAGTAAGGCTTTTTAATTAATATTTTAAATCCAACAGAGGCAGATTGTGGTGCAAAAAGTTAGCAAGCTTACTTAAAATAGGAAATCTATTCTTATTGGTACTCAAAGCCCACCATTCATATGGGTTTATTTTTCTGTCAGCCTTTGCTAATGCGATGTAGTTGGCGATTTCTTCAGCAGTGGCATTCTTGGGTTGCTCTTCAGTAGGTTGCTCTATAGATGATTCTTCAAAACATGCCCAAAATAGTTTATGAGTTTCCGAATCATGCTCACTTTCATTGTCTAAACGACACCTTTTGGATGCCGTTTCTGGATCCGAATCATCATTTTCGTCATCTAAAGAAAGCCTAAGACCTTCTCTGAGCGCAGCTCTACGGATCCGTTCAACTTGGGTAGCGTCAAAGTAAAAGTTCTTGTAGCGGGGGTCTAAAAATGTCGACAAGTGTGTGTCTTTGTAAAGCATAGATCATCCAAGTTAAAACGGGCTTCCATATTTTCTATCAACGTCTTTCTAAAATCATCAACGTGTGCAGTTTGTTGAATCAGCGCATCTTTCATTAGGTATCTGATTAATGAAACAGTGCTAGGTATCACATCTGATATGGGTGCATATGTGGAACTCGTGATTTTTGTTATCTCTTCGAAAGGTTTTAAGAGCTTTAATAGATGTTCTATAACCTCCCACTGATCACTGGTCAAATTTTCAAAATTCACGCTCCTTGATTCTGAAATATACACCGAAATTGCTCTTTTTTGTTCAGATAGACGCTCCAGTAAGTAATATATAAAGCTCCAGTAAATAATAACCTTAGAAGAAATTAGAAATATTTTTAATGTGTTTAATGTTTTTTTTTATGTCGAATAGTAATGTCGAGTTATTCGACTATTCGCCAAAGTGAATGGCGATTAATCGGTATTCGATTATTCGCTATAAACACTATTCGCGGCAACTCTAATCTTAACCCACTATTTCACAGAAGACCTGCCAGAAGTCAGCCAATATAAAATCGAGGCGATTCTTAGACAGCTTAAACATGGACTAGCCCCTGGTGAGGATGGGATAATGACTGAGCTTCTAAAACCGAGAGGACGTCCACTTTTAGGAGCTTCGGGAGCTTTCTCGACCTTTATGAACTTGGAGGGTTGTATTGATGATTTTGATGATTATAATTCTGTAACTACATACGGCTTACAGTCGCAAACAATATTTTAATCAACATACAACGTAGCACTGGCCTGCAAATTGCAAAAGACGTAAGAAAATTTGAATTTAGCGGGCTACCCTGACGCTTTCACCTTAAGAAACAGCCATTTCACTCTGTTGATGTCAGTATTTCCTCATGTTGTTTTTCTTCTTTCTTGCCATTAATATTTACACACAAATAGAAAAAAAGGACATAGCGACGTCACGAGCCGTCTGTAAAGAATCCACGGGCAAACATACCCACCATCGAACAAAGAATATTATTATGACTTTTTTAATGATCGTTGAAACTAAGATAAAGAGTGATCTTGAATACTTTAGTTAAGCGGAACTATGATCTAGGTCGTTCTATAGTTCCGCGTATTAAAAGGAAATCATAGACGACCGTGCTATTAGACTCATCTGAACTAACTCGACCAAGAACCGGAATTGTATAAGTAGAATATTTTTACCCATTTATTTACTTGAGCGTTATGTGACACGAGTAGATTTATGTGATGTTAATGGTGAGCCTTGAACATGCTCAATGGTTTGGTGAAGTCAACCTCAACGGCAGGGGTATGCGGTAGTAGCGTCCGGAAGTGAACCGAGGCGGGTCGACGACCGCGCGGTGCCCTTCCTCATTATTATCATGACCATGTAAAGTACTGCAATTATAGATACATGCAAACAAATCATGTGTACATACAGAATTCTGGCGAGATGCGCCACGCCGAGAGCTTCCTCATCTACGGATCCGCGGGAGTCGAGTCGCCGGCGGCCGGCCAGTGTGGCGGCCAGTAGGGGCGTGCGTGAATTCTTAATCTCTCTGCTGTTCTGGACTGGTGATCCTCTTTGTGTGGTGGTTGAATCGCGCTCCACAGTGTTCTGGTTAGATCTTCGACACTTAGCTTGATTTCTGGGAAGGACTCGTCGACTTCATTTTGGTAGTGCTTGATCCATTTGCGGTGCAGAGCTCAATTACCATTTTTCAAATTTCTATTCTGGCTTCAATATTACCCAAAAAACAGCTTTAAAAATGGTTTTATGAATAGAAATTGGAATCTCAGCAATATTATTTCAACTCAACTGTAGGCCATATAATAATTCTCAGAAGATTGAGAATTCAAACTTCTTGAATAGGTGTTTGTTTTACACTGTGATTGTGAACATGTTTCATGCTGTAGGTTGAGTCCTACATGATATGAATTAGTCAGTATTTTTATACTGGTGTGTAAGTGTTTTGATTTCTCTCTGTAGGTATATTCTTTTAAGGATTTGGGAATAAAATACATAAGTAATTTTTACAAGATTCTTTTATTTTAGTTCGACAACCTGTCATTATATTAACAAACAAATGACTGAGCACGCTCACATACGCACATACAATACACACAACAAACACACCGCGACCGGCGCTGCATTGCATTTATAAATTACACTTATATAGTCTTAAATTATTTTTCAGTCTATTGCGCTCTCCTCGTCCGGCGCCGGCCACGCACTCACGCGTCCTAATCAAATTATCACATATAATATATTAAAACGATCTGCGAACGATTACTATTAACTAGATTATTTAATTTAAAGTAGGTCGGGGTGGGGTGGCGGAGACAAGCGGCTCCGCGGGCCGATCTCACGCCTCCAACATCTGCGGCATGAAGGAGCGCGGCGGCGACGGCGACTTCTTGGAGAGGTTCAGAGGCGCGTCCGCATCCGACACGTCCACCTGCAGCGCCATGACGGGCGCCGGCGCGGGCGACGCTCCGCGGTAGCACGACAGTAGCCCGCCCGTGCGCATGGGGCAGCCCTCTGCGCCCGCCTCACCGCGCCGCATGTACTGCTGGATGATGTCAGTGCGTTTCAGCTGCTCGGGGGTCATGCGCGGCCCCTCCATCAGGCTCTTGGCCAGCACGGAGTGCGTGGAGGACAGCGAGGCGCGCAGCGGGCGCGGCGAGTGCGCGGGGTGCGCAGGACTGGCAGGGTGCGGGTGGTGAGGGGGCTGCGCGGACGATGCCGGCCGCACCACGCGCGCCTCTGCCTCGCCGGTGTCGCGGCGCATCGCACGGAACTTCTTGTGCGGTTTGTACGCCTCATCCATGAGCGAGGTGGTGTGGTACAGCGGTGGAGCTTCCAGCACGCGCTTGAGCACAGGCATGTCGTCGGCTGAAGGAGGCGGCCGCCTGTCGTCCGTGTGTTCCTCTAGAGAGGATCTCGGGCTCGAGCAGCCTGATCCGGGGCCGACTATCCTTTCGTGCTTTTCATTTCCTGACTCAATGCCGGAATCTGTTGGCGAATCCAGTTTGCGGTAGCGAGGTGGCTGGCGGACTGGCGTTACGGTGAGTCCGTTGTGAGCGAGATGCGCCACGCCGAGAGCTTCCTCATCTACGGATCCGCGGGAGTCGAGTCGCCGGCGGCCGGCCAGTGTGGCGGCCAGTAGGGGCGTGCCGCAGTCTCCGACAGCCTCGCCGGACTCGCTGCTGGACACGGAGCCGATGGGGCTGCGTGCCGACTCATCTGCACCGGAATCACCCCATGACATCACGCCTTCTTCATCAGTCCACATCTGCTGCCGTAGTAACTCTTTGTGTTCAGTACGGAACACCACTAGTTTCTCGGTATGTAGCGTGCTCAGAGTGCGGAGGTCAGGAAGGGTGTCCATTAGTTCTCTAAGGAATCCTGGTTGGTCAGGTCTGTTCTGGGCGACCACCGTTTGCAGGCACGCCTTGAGTCGCGCGTGCATTCTTTCGACAAGTTCTACGTTGCGAAGACCCGGTCTATCGGGCGTGATGAGCACTATAGCGCAGAAGAGGCCGATTTCGGCGTCTGTTAGGTTCATGGAGTTCATGCGTTCGGCAAACTTGAAAGTAGAGTCCACGAGGAACCTTGCATTGGCGCCACTTTGGATAGAGTCCCGTTTCATGACTTGGCCGTTTAGACAAATTATACTATTGAGTGGCGCATCGAACATACAGATTAGCCGCACAAATAACGCATCAAATAGTCCACTTTTGAGCAGCGTAAACTTGTCGTCCTGGGTGAGTAGTTGGAAGCCAGGAATGAGTCCAGCGAAGTCTATCACACCACGAATCACGTGTGCAAATCGCTGAGAGAATTCCTTCTCAGACTGTAGCTCTGGTGCCGGGTTTAGGGGGCACGCCTAAAACAAAAGAAAACATTTGTTACAATCCAATCTTCAAAATTCAGAGTGTTTCTAATAATAATATAAGTTTGAGTTAGCTTTACATTGTAGTTAAGAAAGTATGCTCACCAGAGTAGGCTGCGAGTAGGTGGGACAGTCGCGAGCACGTGCGCGCATGGCGGCGACGCGCTCGCGCGTGAACTCGCAGGTGTCGAGATGAGCGCGCACCACGCGCGCCAGCAGCCGCGGGGCATCGTCTAGCTCTGCCGCCGCGGCCTGCTCGTTTGCCCGCGACGTGGATGACTGTTGCATAGCCGCAAGGATGCGCGCTTTCTCGCGCTTTGGAACACGTCCGAATCGCACGGCTGTAACAAAGAACACAATGTTTAATTTATGCAAAAACCGTTTAAATTACCTCCAGGACTCGAATTAAAAACGGGCACACAATGAACTGGCAACTAACAACGGGAATGTTGCGCAAGGTCGTGACTAAACATACACTGGGCTGCAGCTGTCGCTAAGTGCGCGCGTGTGCGGGCGCGCTGCGGCCATGTGCACGCGCAGCTGACGCCGCGAGGGTAGAGTTCATCGGCCGTCGCATAGCACGGCCACCCTTGTCTGGCGCACCAAACTTTTGTAAAATCCGAGGGGAACCCTGAATGCGTCTCGCTTAAGTGAACTAGTTCGAATGACGAGTGACAAAGCGCGAAATGCGAGGTCACGCTAAAAAGTGTTACGACTTTCTCGCGCTAGGAACGCCGTAGACCAAAATGTAGTATGCGCCAGGGGCGGGAACGGCGCTTGCGGTGTTCATGCGCGCACGTCGGTGAAAGTGTTTGCGTGCACGCCGCGCGGTTGAAAACGAAAGCGGAGAGCGCCCTCTCGCCATTTCTCCTGACTTTCGCTGCGCGATGTGGGCCGCACCAGATGCACGATCCCATTGTTCACAACCGGCAACATTGTTTTTTTTTATTACGATGGCCTTTGTTGTACTGCATAATATCTACTATACGCAAAATAATTCAGCTTTAAATATTGTACCTATTTAGTTTTTGCATATTTTCTCAACATCAATAATTTTGGTTTTAAGAGTAAATTATTATAGATTCAATATAACATGTTGTTACCGTTACCAATAGTTTACCAACAACTTAGAACCTGTTGATTGATTTAACGAATTAAGTTTTTTTTTTGTATTTCAGAAAATAGTTTTATTTCTACGAGTTTTTATTTGATTATAATAACATACCCCATAAAATAGGTAGCATACACTTTTTGTAGTTGCCATGAATAGAATCGATGCATTGTATTGCAAAATAATGTCTTAGTATTTTTTAAATGTTTACTTTAATTTGAAAATATGTTGTTCTAAATAAAATAATATTATTTGTAGGTGTGGATCATTTGTTTAATTAGACCAGTATTGATATGCAACTACAAGAAATAATAAGTATTTCCCAAATCCTACAAGTTCAATGCTACGCGGCGCGTAGTACTCGTAGCAGCCTGCTACGAAGTTTTCGCTCCCGTTGGCGAATATCGGTAAATGTTTACAAAATCAAAATATTATTTAATAAAGTTAATCATTAATTGTATATAAAAAAATACATACGTGCATTGTGATATTTCACAACCCCGTTGAGGATCCCCTTAAGGATTGGTAAATCTTCTCCCATGTCTGATACCATTACAGTTTTTCACTATTACTAGTTCACAGCCAAGGGCCACTGATAACTTAGACGAATTGGTAACTTTATGTTAGTTTATGACTAATTTAAATTTGTACACGAAGTAAAGTGTCACATGTCACATGAAGAATTAATAATTTGCACATTCACTGTAATCCAATGTGTAGCAGTAATAATCCAATAGGTAGTGTAAGTTCGGAGCACCGCGATGTAGTCAGCGGCATATACCGGAGCAGCCGCCGTGAGCAAGTATCGCGTTCTCGTACCGAACTGCGGAGCGACTTAATAACATAGCGATAGCAATGAGGGCTGACGACCGGTGCGCGGGCCGGACTCCCTCGCACTGCGCCGCGGCGCGCGCCGCGCCAACCTTGAACTTGAAGCGGGGGGAGCGCGGCGCACGGGAGGGGGGCGCCGTCAATAAACTCCGCGCAGGCCCCTGCCCCCGCCAACCAGCCCCTCTCCACCACTTGCGCCACCTACCGTTTGAGCCTTGCCGATTTGACGTGACATGGGAATATTACGGTCGCTTTCCAAATTCTAACTCTTGCCTAATAAAACCCGAAATCATAGACTACATTGCGCACATTGTTTTTCTGTTTTATTGCACACAATAAGTAATATTTTGTGACGTGACACACTTTTTATATTTTGTGCTAATTTTCGAATATGTCACTTGGTTGGTTGAGGTTAAAGAAACAATATTTTGAATCTAGAAAGAAAACAGTGAAATACCTATCTAGTGCAAGGAAATTGTACTTTCCTGGATATACCTATTTTACATTTACGTAAATACCTATATATTTATACCTTATAAACTATTTCCGCAGTTTCAGTAATTAATTATATTAATTCATCGTTAAAATGTAATCAGGTTTTGTGTAACAACATTTAAAAATATGATTACATTTCCGTAATATGAAAGAACTACTAAATACGAGAATTCAGAAAAACGAACTATATGAAAAAAAAAAGCTATTATTTTAGAAATGTTTAAATAACCAAGTATTTATATTCTAAATTAAATAAAATGATTTGTTTGTGTATTTACTAATTATCATTTTATTATCCTGATTACATTTTTCGAATTCAAGACCACTATGGTTCCAGCAAAAATAAACCGGCGCTAGTATCGCACTCTACACACAGCGCCATCTGTTATCGAGTAGCCGAACTATTTCTCGTGCCATTTATGATATTCATGTTTTAACTTAGATTAACTTTTTGATCGCTTTATCATTTTTTTTTTATAAAACGCTGTTTATGTATAAAATGTTTAATCTTCTCATTTCTTTCAGGAGTTGTTATGTATATTTATCATCTTTACCTTTTTAGATGTAAAAGGTATGGATAGATTGATTTTTATAGTATTGGTTTATACATATTATCTAGATGACCAGTTTTAATCGGTTCGGATGTATTTTGTTTACAAAATATATAAATAATTTGAATAAGTACGTGTGAAGTATTGACCTGTCTCAAAAGAGTAGTTATCGTACAATAAATCTTATGGGAATCATATTGGTTGATTGTGTATTTATTATCATCTATCGCACACCTGGGGAAACTAAGTGAGGCCATCGAACTTCATTACGAAAGTGAAAATATAAATTTCACTCTCGCGCTTACGAAATGTGCCTTTCTCTGCTTTCACCAAGTCAGCGGGCGCTCGCTGTGTCGCTGGTGCGAGCGAGTGTCGCAACAAGCGGAGCGGGGTGGCGCTGTATAGCGCGGGCGTCGACCCGCTTAGCGTGCGCTCACCCGCGCTTGCATAACCGACCTCCCACACCGCGAGCTGTGCCCCGCGCCCCGCAATCCGCCCCCCTCACACCGCACCCCACCCCTGCGCGAGAAATAGGATCTGTCCGCAGAGCAGCACGCGCGCGCTGCACGCCAGCGTGCTCGTGCTCGTGCGGCACACTTGGCGACTACAAGACGTGCGCGCGCCCGACCTTCCCGTTGCTAATTGCGTATGCATATTGCAACCCAGTGTATTCTGACCGACATATCACAACGTAATCACCTCGTCATTTAGTATCACATAACATTTTTTATGAAAATCAGGGCAGTTCATTTTACTAATAATCTAATGAAACCTATCCCAATTTTATGGGATGATCAAGTAATAATGTTAATGTTAATAAAACGTGACGTTGTTGTTGTTAATGTTATATTGTTAGGTTATTTAATAAAATATTGGAATAAATAAATTATTGGAATAATTAATTATTTATTGTTTTTTTATTTTTATTTCGGCTATTGTTTATATATTCCAATATTTTCTCTTTAATTTTTATTAACAACTGTGTCCACTCACCATCTCTGCTCATGCCAACGGCGATGCATTTTTTCAATCGGCAGTACTGGCACCGATTTCTGTTGATCCTGAGGATGGAGCACTGTTGATTTTTCGTACAGGGTCTGTACTGGATCTTCTGTTGGATGGACCGCCTGAAGAAGCCCTGGGGATCACAGCGGCAGTTAGAGTCGCGCTCGCTGTCGGAGCCGTCGTCGCTGGAGCAGCCCGAGTCGCTGGACTCGCGCCGCGACTCCAGCATGCTCACCAGCACCGAGTGCCGCTCGCGCAGTTCCGCGCCCGCGCCACACGACATGTTACGCACCATTCACTACCACTGGCTGCCAAGTGCCACTACACCACCACTCTCTGAGCTAACAATGACGCGACGTGAACGTGCAATAAGGCTTTCGCGCACTGCACCGACGCGGATGGCGGTCGACAGCGGACTGTGCGGGCGCTGCGTCGCGCGGCGCACAGTTACCCGCGCGACCTACTTGCCGGCCGCCGACCCACCCGAGAAAGTGAGAGTGCCCCCGGCCCCCTCGCGCGCTCCTAACGGTCCACGCCGCTCTAGAATGCGTCGCCGCCGCTGCACCGGTGCGCCGGATATAGGCCGGGCGCATCCCGGTGGCGTCGCGGCGCGCGGCCGTTCACCCCGGGTCGTCGACCGTTCGATTGCACAACCGCGGAGGCTCCCCCGCACGCCCCCCGCATGTCCCCCGCACGCCCCTCGCGCCCGGGAGCTGAGCTGCAGCTCGCTCGGGTCGTCGACCGGCTCTACGCCCAGTGACGTCAAGCATGCGTCACGGCCTACCTCAATGCGCGCGCGCTCCCCTAGAGGCTGCACTGATCTAATTTAATTAATGGATCATTACACCACAATGCACTTGTGCAATTTATCGTACGTGTTTCCGTTCCAATATAATTGATTACGATTACGACATTAAACTACTGTTTTTGCATTGTTTATAGAACTTCACTAATGTTCGTTATTCTTATTTTTGTATACATACAGCACAATACCTAAAGCAACAATATCATTGTGGTTTGGGTGTTATCAATCAAAATAAAATGAGCGCTCAGACCATTACCTGTAGTCAAAAGAAAATATTCAAAATCTTAGTCTCTGAATCTCTTTTTCAAAACTGTTATGTTTTAGTATACAGCGTACTCAATTTGCGGATCAGCCACACTTATTAAATTGAAGAAGAGCTGAATTTATTATTTGGTAGAGCCTCATAATGTACTCGTTTGGAAGGTGCTAGAAGCGAGCGTGGAGGCTGGCGCGGGCCAACGGGCGGCGCAAGCGGGCCGCGCGGTGTTCGGGTCGGTGGCCTAATTTCGCGCTGCCATCGATCCATTGTGCGCTGTGCGAGTGGCCCATAATTGGTCGCAGCGCGGGCAGTGACCGGCCGCGCGGTCGTTGACCTGCTGCCGCGAAAACAAAACCTTCCCCGCCCGTCTCACTGAACTACAATAACACTTAACGATTACGTACCTTCACATCTTTACATTAAAAAAAAAATAACATGAAGAGATTGTAACTATTAAATGTTAGCTTGTAAACAATATCATTGACACAGTTACAGAATCAATACTGACCGTTGCAATTATAATACCTACGAGTATATGAGAGTACCTTTCATTTGTGTGCATTGCTATCTTAGTAGGACGTCTTTCTTTTAAATTGAATAATCTTAATATGTCAACGACCGCGAAGTAATTAACACGGTGACTCCGTTTCGAGTTCTAAAAAAAAAAAACACTCTCTATGTGTCCGCTACTCACTAAATTCCACTGCACTGTAAGTAGTTCAATCATTTTAGGTCATTTTGATAACGTGATGACTCAAATTTATATTTTGCATCAATACTTATTGGCACGTGTTCATAATATAACGATGTTAATATTATAATTTCTTAATACAGCGCTTGATGTTCTTTTTCCATTAATCGATACCTACTCGTACAGTGTATAAAGTGTAAAAGCAGTTTAGAAGTTGTAATAGAGAACGAGACGGCAATTGCAGTAATCACGGATTATGTGCTGGAGACGACGCGTTTGTATCGCTGGCGCTACTTTTGTGCAATTTATTAGACAAGAGACAGAATCACATAACTATAGTTCTCGTATATTTGGTGAGTCACAAGAACGGTTATAAATAAATATAAATGGTACCTACGTAGATATAAATAAATAAGAGTTAAAGCGAGGGTTTCGTCAACACTATGTGGGTCGAGTTGTCCGTCAGTATCTTTACTAGTACAGCTCGTTGCGTGGTTGCGTGCTTTTGCCAAAATGACTTTGTAATTAAGGTTCGTGGTATAAGAGAACATTCGAAATATTTTCCAGCAGTATACATAATTATTATAGTTTCTACAAGACTTACATTGACGAAACTTAGCTTTTTTACTGCATGGTCATAGCATTTTATGAGCAGATTTTTTCCGGGCGTAGTCTGTGATATGTAATTGTATTAACCGAATTTTGGATTGCGTGCGAATAAAATAAAACTATTTTTTTTTACAATTTCTACTAAACTTGTTCAGTCAAAACAACACGAGTACAGTTTATTTGGCGTATGTTATATGATACATTTAGTGTACGGATGCACGGTTGTTAGTTGTCGGTAGTGACAAACTCAGCGGATTGGGCGGGCGCGGCGAGGTGTTGCCGCGCTGTGACGACGGCTAACGGTGCCGCGGACAACGACTCCGCTAACACCGACTCAAGCTCAAAACATGCTGACGCATTGGATCGCTATATTTTCGAGGAAGCGATCGCCGACTGGCCCGACGGGCTGGCCGCTTCATGTGCGGCGCTCGACGGGTCACAGATGTTTACTTGATAACACACGTCTGACTCACGTCATTCTGATTCATTTCCCGTTCACGTATCGCAGTTTTATCCTTAGTAACTAACATAGTTCTTGTTGGAAATTCACTGTCCCCATTGCAACATGCCCATATCAAATGATAGAAGTGTTAAAAGCACTCAGTGTGGGCGCGGTGCAAAGGTGATTTAGCTTTACTGCAAAACTATAAAGATATTGCATATGAACGCATAAGGAAAAACTCAGCCACATATAAACCTGCATGTGCATATTTAAGTATGTGTAAATAGTAGCGAATTAAAGTCATTTAAATTTAATTATGGAGAAATTCCAATTATTTGATCTACATTATTTAAGTACCTACGGTAATTATTTATATTTCGAAACTACCATTATTTATAATATGTAAACAAAATTGTTTGACATTATTTAAAATACGAAAACAAGTTGTTATTCAAACTTATAGTCACAACAGATAATATTTTTAGTAACGTGTTGTCCGAAATCAATTTGCATTCGTGTTTGAACCATGATTATTATACTTAAAAAGTAATGAGTAATGTATTTGTACCTACATCACTTTTTTAGAGTCAAGTTCGATAGTACAGATTTGTTGAACAGGAAATAATAAACGCAAACGCAACAGTCAGCGAGCGATGTTCTCAATAAATAATATGACTGCTTGGGGATCAACGAACTTATAAGCTGACAGTTCAAAAATAATGTGGGTTACGTTCACGTAGCGCGTACATTCGATGCCCGTAAAAGTTGTTTACGGCGAGAAGAGGCGGCGTGAATGTACGCGGCGCCTGGCGCGCGAAGCTAGCTAGCGAGGTCGACGGCCGCTCGCCCTACACCGCAGAATTGGTGCCGAAAAAATGAGCGACCCACAACGTACGGAAATTATGTCGGCCAACGACGAGAACAAAGAAGTCCGCGAGCTCTTCCGACCTAGCAACCGGATTATAATGACGATTTTATTTCATGACTTCATTTCTAAATAAGATTTATTGTTGCTTGGAATTTTATGCCTATTTGCCTAACCGTTCCTTCATAACCGTTCAAACTCATATTCTTCACAGTATAGAGTCCTAATTGCTACTAATAAAAAGAATGTTCTTAATTTAAATGTAAACTACGTAAGAATTCACGTGAGGATCATCAATAATTGATAAGTTTATTTAAAAAACGTAAATAGTAATATTGGGTTCGTTGACATCAATGCGTACGGTTGAACACCCCGCACCTCATATCGTTATAAAAATTACACGCTCACTCGTCATTCATTCAAGTAGTTTCCATTCGTAGCCGCAACGCAAAGCGGCGGTGGCAGCAGCGCAGCGCCACGCGTCATACGACATCTGGTGGCGAGTAGCCGAACTATTTTATCTGTTTCATATTTACGCCGCTAGCTGGCGCTTTAATCGGGGATGTTACGTGTAACATAATTAAGTAAGTTTATCCCTATTTTTGTTTGACTAAATTGATGCGATTTTTTTTTAATTCTATTTACCTACATTTTTATCGACAGTTAATCTCTTTCAATACATTATGATTACCTGTTAAATACTCTCACAGGATGAAATGTGTGACTTATTAATTATATTGAATAACGAATATACATTTTAGTTTTACATAATTAAATTGCATCAGACGTCCGCTCCGTCTGGCGGGGTGAGTTCTATAGCCATTAATCCATCGCGTATAAGTCTGAAAGTGGTCTGGTTGAGCGTTGCACAATGCAGCAGACATCCGCGGCCCTGAAGGACATGCTTTGTCCCGAGCCTGCTCCGGCCGAACTTGTAACGTACAAACCAGTTTACACTACACTTGCACTTCTATGCCCGACTGCTTACTCGCTTTCACACTCGTAAACTCGTAAACGACAACTATGTTCACAGACGATTCTATTTACACCTTTACGAGCTAAGCTTCAAGGGAAATTTTATCTTTTCTTTGTTATCTAAGACTTAATAATACTGTACAATATGTACCTATGAGGAAGTAATTACGCTGGACTTCAATGCTCTTGAACGCTCACCGGTCACGTAATTGTCTGCTTTCACTAATAATAACCTCTAGCGTTAGTACGTGATAATGAAGTTTCTCTTAATTCGTCCAGTTATCAATAATTTGCAACAGTACGTGTGCTATTGCTATTTTAGTTTCCTTATTTAATTTTTTTTTTTTTGCTACTTATCGAAATAAAAACAAAAGAAAAGCAAAACCACAGACCAACACAATGAAAAAAAAATGGAACATGAGACACCCACTTTAAAAAGGATGTTTCCATGCGTCTCGACGACTGGCTCAAGTGTTCACGTTCAAGGGTCGTCAGTTGAAGGAATGAGGAGTTCACAAGTAGCCTACCAACGACGGCGCGGACGTACGACGGACATTTCTTTATATTTACAGCAATTTTGATGAAGACATGAGTTGAGTGTCACTTTAACCTCATCACTAACATTATTACTATAATAGCCGGTCACTGCTCATTGTCTATCAATGCCCGATTGACTTATGGATCAAAAGTTTAAAAGGTAACAGCCGGTTCCCGTGTGATTGTACAGCGGCGGCGCAGGTATTGAAAATAAAATGTTTAGAATTGGGGCGCAAGGGTCTGACCGTCACCCGCCCGAGGCCGGCAGGTACCCGTTGACCCAAAAACCATTCCTAACACAAGTTCACACGATACGTTTTTTACCTATTAGTTAATAAACGAATCTCCTGGCGACATCGAAGTGAATCAAATTAACATTTAGTAAGTAAATAAGGTCATCTGGTTGTTGGTGCGGCGAGTGCACAGAGATTGTTTTCCGCGTGTCGCGACCTTGGAGTTGGTACTAGATCGCACCTGTCGAGACAATTCGTAGGGGCGAGGGGGGTCGTCATGTCACCCGTACACATACTTCCTGCTTCAGATGCCCAGAGTCCCAGACTACCCGCATGCAGCACTCTATCAACCATTGTCATTTTAAAACAAGACGTGCACCGGGCATTTACTATTACGGCTATTTTTGTTCGGCGGTAACGACGACGTAGTTAGTGGTGGTGCTGGTGGTGGCAGTGGTGTATCGAAACGTCGATGCTGGTGAGCATATCGATAACGACATCTTATTTACTATAACATAATTGGTATAACTGTGTGATATTTACCTTGCAGCCTTCGCAGGAATGCACGCCATAGTGGAATCCACTAGCTTTATCACCGCATACGCGGCACAGCACCGTAGTGCCGTCAAACTCTGCAACAAAACACAGAAAATGGTTAGAGTGTATACGTAATTTGCTATAAATTTTATGGATGTTTGCAAGATTACGGCGTTGGTTAGCTCGTGCCAAACATCCGAGTTGTGTAACAAACATAGCGGTGCTTACACGTGACCTTGTGCCCTGTGCGGCTGTGCTACCTACAGCCCAATACTACTCATGCATGCTATTACTCAGCGATCGGTGATGAGCTGATAATTTCAGCAATTGGGCCTGTTAACGTGCCTAACATTATCGTCAAGACGTCAACGTGACTGTCATAATATTAGACGGAAGTTGTGAAATCTTTTGTTTGTTAATGTTGTACAAACTTCAGATTGAAACCTATCTCCTGACCTTGTGTTAAAATGACTTTTCGTTCCAAGAAGTTTTATATTCCCGAGGTCGTGTACATAGTATTAAAACCAAATAATTGGACTAATAGATAATACGTAATAATCAGTTCACACGTTCCAAAGAACGAGTTGCAGACAATATTAAGAAGATTAATAAGTAAAAACCGTGCATTCTGAGATGCAGTGTGTACGTGCATTCTGATTTTATCAGTGGCAGTACACGTGAGGCGTGATCGCGTGTTTACTAGCTCCAGCTTGGCTTTCATTTCAACTCATAACATTACCTCAAGATAAGAGATTTTGCAAGCATATTTACCGCGGCTTCTGATTTGTGTGCAAAATGCATAATACTGCGTTTTACTAGAGTAAAACTGAAATTGCGTATTATTCGTTTACGTCGTTCTAAGTAAAAAAATTTCATTGATTGTCTGAATGGTCATATCATGATGTATCGGATTGCATTGTAATGCACATGTTGCGTGCCTCAAGGTGACAGACACTCAATAGACATTTTAGAAAGTCTCTCAACTCGCCAAGTCGATGACCCCATCTTCGTAACAATAATGTTAACATTAACAACAGCATGGAACTGACTTTAGATAGTGACTACGAACATTTCCTAAAATGTGTTCTCTGATAATATTAACCTAAATAGGTCAAACGTTACGTGTTCCCGCAACATTATTATCCAATCAGTTAATTGTGAAGATAATTAATACGGAAGCGTTATCTTGAAGTAAATATAAATTCGAGAATCCTTAATGATGTTAGTAATAATGGTTAAGTTAATAGGTCAGTGATAGGCCGTCCCTCGGCAACAACGCGACAACAGGTGTGGGGTCGGTCGGGTGTCGGGCGCGCTCGGCGGCTCGACTAGCGACCAGGAACTGGTTCAGCCGGCGCCCCCGATTGCTCTCACTTTCCTCTTCCAGCCGTTTGTTTATTTGTTAAGGGAGCAGGCTCGCCTTTTGGAAGAAACTTTCTATTTCTGGCGTACACCACTCGCCGCGGGTCGACGTTCGACGCCGTCGCTTTCTATAGTCGTTACTTTCTTTTTTCTAGTGGCGTTGTATGGTCGCCCTCGACAATAATTTCGGTCTCATCTCTCGCCACACTGTCAACAGTGCATGCTGGCGACTGGCGACTGCGCCGAGGCGGTGGCGGGTGGGGATCACAATAGAACAGGGAAAGCAACGTGAGACGTAACTGGTGCAGTTGCAACAGAGTCAGTAGCGTGCAGCCATTTCTCCTCGTATGATGCAACGCGCGCGTTTTTCTGGGTGGCGTGTGTGAGAGTCGCTCGTTCGTTACGTCAATTAAAAGGCGAGGAAAGTGCGCGAGAAAGTCTCTCGTCCACGTAACGCAAATGCCGACCGGCGACCGACCGTGCAAAATACTGACTCGGCCATTCCGACCGCTGCGGATCTGTGTCACGGCGATGTTTGTTTGTAAATAATTAGTACTTGACGACGATCAAAATCACGTTTCAAATTTTGTTTCCTCGTTATTTAACACGTTTGTTTAATATTATCACGGTGAGAGTGGTGTTATTATAATATTAAGCTGTTTTGTTTAAAGAGCGAAAATTCATCTGAAGGTTATCAAATGACTTCGTAGACTTCAGTGTTACGTGCTGCAGCCTCTTTGTTTATCATACATTATGTGCAAGCGAATAATCTTTAGACGCATTCAGAGAAAAGTAAAAGTGACGTGGCGACGCAGTTGTCGCCACGTTGAACAAGCTCGCACGCACCTATTACTACTAGACATAACATCACTTACATCATGGGAAAACTGTCAACAGTTGAAATCATTAATTATTTACTTACCAAAAGGGTTGGCAGTGGTGCCAGTAAGTGAATAACGGTTAACTCTTTGTTATTTTAGCTTGATTTTTCACGGGAAAAAATCACAAAGGCAATCGATAAAGAGCGATAAGATCATTAGGAATCGATTGCGAATATTGAAGAGCTCCCCGCAGCTCGAGTTGATGGCGGACCCTACTTATTTGTACTGAGAAAACTATTGACATTGTTGTACAGAGCGTTATTTTGTACAATGCCATTTTAATTGTTTTTCGCTGGGCCCTTTCAAACGGAAATGTTCAACAATCCATCCATCAAATATTCGTTCTGCAGAAGATTTGACATTGGATTGAAAATGATTCTATATTATGTTAGCATTGTACCCTTTCATCATTAAAAAATAAATCATTAATCAGATTTTACCAATGTAATCTAGCATGAAATGTTATTGTGGAGGCACAGTGATTTTATTATTATTCCAGAAAGTCAATAAAGTCAATAAATTCCTCGCTAAAATCTAGATTATAAGTTTTGGGAATTTGACCTTCAGTTTATACCTGAAAAGCAGTTTATCTCAAAGCTATTTTGATGTTTATTTTTATTAATATTTTTTTTGGTGTAACATATTAACAGAAAATAGCATACAACACAAACAGAGTTTTTTTGACAGCTTGAAAATAATTTATAATAGACCTGTTAACATTTATGGCGAAACCTTGCTGTGTTTAGTACGGAACGGTAAGAACTCAGGAAGTAAGTATGAAATGAGATTTGGTTAAGTTCTCCTAATATTTTGGTGCTGTACATCAGGAAATACACATTAGTGCACACAATTACATACCAACAGGTACCAACCTAGATAGATAGTTTATGAAAAAAATGTCGATGGCTCAATGACCTAATTATAAAATTTCAATAAAAAATATTGCACCTAATATTGTATATGACTTACAAAATAATTATTGAATATTACGTTGTGCAATTAAAAGCAGTCTTGTCAGCAACAGATTGTCAACAACAACACAGTTTGAAATGACAACATAATATTATTATGACAACATATTACAGCACATTGTTAATGTTGTAATATGTAATGTAAATAAACAAATGAAGGGACTACCTATATGCAACTCGGGTTCTCGTTCCTTGTGCGCCGGGCTCATATTATTGTCAGACGGCGTAGGCGCATCGTAGCGCCCGTAGCAGCTATCAGGAGACATCACTAAAGTCATTTATATTTCTGTACTTAAAATCTAATTATTTTGTCCTCCCCCGCACTGCACTACACGTAAACCACATGGAGCCCGCTGGCTTCAGACATGAAACGTCTTGCGCGCTGTTACACTGAATATATAGGACAGGAGTGCATGGGCCGAGTCTTGCGGCCGGCACGTCGAGGGATGAAGGTCGCTCGTCCCGCGCTATAGCCGCTGCACGTGCCGCGTGCGTCTCACTCGAGCTCGATCGACGAACTGAGCGAGTGCCGCGCGCGCTCCTGCTCGAAGCCGCGCGCGTCTCCCCTTAAGAGTGAAAGTCTGCAAAAAGATCAGCGCTCTGTGCGATACAATCGCTTCGACGACGAAGCGTAGCCGGCTAAGCGAAATTCGTCTCTATCGGTCGGCTTAGCCTGTCGTTCTGCGCTTCGAAGCGAGGATCGGCGCGCTTCGAACTCCGGTCTCCGAGGTCATTGCCGCGCCAACGGTGGACCAATCACGAGCACGCTCAGACGAGCGCGGCCAGCGATTGGAGGAGCGAGGGCTCCGCGCCCCGCGGCCCGCGCTCCAGCGCGAGTTCGAAGACCCGAACCTTGCGGCTCACCGCGGCCAAGGTCGCGCGAGAGCGGCACCGACAGAGAGACTAGCCGAGCGTTCGAGTGGGACGTAGCCGTTGCCGGTTGCGTCACACTACGAAAATATTTTTGGTGATGGAACGCGAGTGAACTTGAACACGAAATCGAGCTAATGGATGGCGAGCGCGGTGTAGGTCGCCGCGTGACGGACTGACCCGCTGCCGGGGCGCCCTGCTTGCCTGCTTCCTGCTTCCTGCTTCCCTCACAACGCACAATTCCGGGATTTTATCACTATTATTACCTAGTACTACTTTTGGGATATTTTACAAGTTACAATTTTCACAATGCCTATGTACCTATACTTACGAATACACTTAGACACTGGACACAAACACAGGCGTGACTGTGCCAACTTAGGTATTTTTATACTTAATCATAATTATTCCAGTACCCAATCGTCAAAACGTAATAAAATATTTTATACACAAAGTCATAAGCTCAAAACACGTAACCTGGTAGATAATTATGTCAGATAATTAAAAGCACAGACTAAAGCTTGTTAAGCACCGATTGCTAATAACGTGACTGCGATTAAAATTAACTACACAGTACACATACACAATAAGGAACTTTGTGTAACTCTACATAATACGTATTACCTACCTTCTTGTAATTGATAAACAAGTTTCTTTTAACAATAGGTACATAAACACGACTTTATATAACACTGACGTTACAATTATTGTGAAAGCGGAAGATTCGTTCTTATTTGAAGCTTCGTTAGGTGTTTATTCGCTTGCGCGAGTAGTTATTTACGCGAGATAAAACGAGCGGCGGTGGGCGTCGCGGCGGGTGAACGACCTGGAAATTTTGGCGCAGGCCGGTCAAGGCCACCGACACGCGGCGCGCAGGCGCTCGCTCACAGCCTACTGAACTGCAGACACTCCACTACTCCACTACTCCACTACTCCACTGACTGCCACCAACTTCTTTTTCTCCTAATTTGACACATCGACACAATTATTTTTATTCAATTTCATTGCGATGCTATTATATTATTCTATCGCAATATTAAACAAGCGGAATAGCTCTGAAATCTGTTTTAAACAGATCTTTCTGGTGAACTAGTAAAAAAATTGGCACAGCTATATAGGTAGTTAGTTAATAGTTAGTAGTTGGTTATGTAGTCAACAAAACATGGAACTGATAGAAATAGACACGCGACGCAACGTCACATAATGTCTTTCTAGCTAGGTATTTTAGTATTATTTACCATGTTATGTGATATTGTTGGTATTTTGCGAATGTAAACAAATGTTTGCCCCAAATTCATATAAACTGTCTATGTTTATGTATTTGTGACATAAGAATCAGGCTGATATTAGGAACAATTGCCTTTTTCATAAGAGTATGATCGAACAAGCTATTTGGTTTACAGTTTAACCAACAAATTACATTTTAAAATCTAAACCAAATAGCTTGTTCGACCGTACATGAATTTTTATTAATTCCGAGGTTATATTTTTAGTCTGTAGACCTGAAAGCTTATAGATCCAAAGATTTTATGTTATGATAAAATAAATCCAAGATGAACTTTATTTTGACTTGAAGCCAGGCTCTTTAATGTACGTCTTACCACATTATAAAACTTTGTCTAAGTAAGAACTAAGCAAAGGGTTTCAACTTCCATGGTTTCCCTTACAATGTGCTACTGAAAGGTGTTCGTCAATGTTTCTTTACGTTTTTTGTTGCGATTATTTCGCTCCAAAACTTTCCCTTTTGCACAAAAGGAAACTTTTTAAAGGGTTTCGCAAACATCCTCCCACACGCACACGTGCACGAATGATGCACAATGAACATGTGGATTTTCTACCTCTTCACTTTGAAGGATTAATATTTGCTATGGTCTGATTTACTTTAAAAATAAAAAGTGTGCAACAGGAATAAGAAGTTTTATAACAACTTTATTTTGAGAGACGCCTTTCTATGTCACGCACGTCAACTTAGTTAATTTAAATAATACGTTAATTTAATTTACGTTAATTTCATATTCTGAATGAAACTGTGTTGTGTTTGGTACAAAGGATACACATTATCTATAATGATTAAATTACTTTTATTTTTGTCCCCTGATCTCTGACACCAAAAGCAAATAAAAAAAAAACGAATGGCGACATGTGTGTCGATTAAAACGTGAAAGTGAATAGGAACCCGGTTTTTTACTTCCTTCCGCTGCCCTCACTTTTAATATCGGGGTGCGAATATCAAATTTCGTAGTTGGCTTTTACTAAAAAACTGGATACAAGATACTGAATTTAACGGCTTTTGAAATAGAGTTCATATTCCTGTGTTGCTTACAGCCGAAAAACTCAAAGCTGGTATCGTCAGTCGGTAGCCACATGTATAGTTTTGTATTGTTCATTGTGACCACAGTCGGCGGGACTTGATGATTTCGATTGATCGGCCACTTTTTTAACTAAATAATAAAAAGCAGACCGTATGCCATATTGTTTGCAATTTATGGTTTCAATTTTTTCTTTCTTCCGGATTACTCTTGACAAAATATGGTAACACAGGACATAATCAACATCGATAGCGCCATAAGCTCCATAAAGCTGTAGGTTGATGCAAGAAGAGAAACAGTTCATTATAAATTAATGCACATTACCCTTATAAACAATTTCAATATGTGATTAGAAGGTTCAACAACCATGGCGTTTAACGACCATTATTTGAAAAGTCGTTTGACAAAATAATAAAACGCAACAATAACCGAGGGGCCGGCCTTCCCTCGCCGGCCGAAGGCCGCTCGGAGTATGGGACAAAAGCGAGCGTGCCTGCCCAGCCTCCGGACAAACGGTACTTCGCACTTTATTTACTACGCACCCATTATCCCACTCATAAATTAACTTAACAACTTTTCAAAGAATGTGATCAGTGATCCCTTTTCACAAGTGACAACCGCAAGGGCAGGGCAGGCGGTGATATAAGGATCCATCAACAATATAAATGCATTTGAATGAGAAAGTGACATGGTGAATCCGTGAATTGGTTTGCCAAGCCTAATGTAGTTTTTATGAGTTCTAGAGAAATTGAAAAAAATATTTGAAGTGCCATGGAGATCCGATGATTGTCTAAAAGTTAAAAAATTAATTACAAAAATTTAGGTAGGTACACATATTATATATTGAAAAAGTTACTTCGCAATATTATTGTAATCGGATGCTGGCGGCCTGGATTCGCTTGAAAGTTCTGCGAAGTCACGAGGAGCTTCGTTGGCAATTCGGCCGGTTGGTGCGGAGCCCGAATGTTTGCCGCGCAGCGGACAGCGCGGTGCGCGGCGCGGTCAAGGTCTCGCTGAGACGGCGATTACACCCGATGCGCATCGGAAACACGACCCGCCAGACTGATTGTTATTGTAGCCGTATTTTATAATCGACTTTAGTGCTTAATGCTTATAAAAAATGCTAGTTATTTAACTTTAATTTTTATAACTTCATATGACGTTTTATTTTTATCACTGTTGTCAATAATAGGGTAGATGACACCATAAAACAATATTTTCCAAACACCTATCTCTAAAAAGAACACTTTATTTTGGGCCTGAAAACCCGATTTATTTTCAATTAATTGCCAAATTCGATTTTTTGTTGCTTTTAAATCAATAAATAGTTGAGTCATTGAGTTGGCTATTGCCATACAAAATCTATGAGAGAACTGCGTTTTGACAGCTCTTAAAAAGTATCTCAATTGATTGGTGTGTCATCTACCCCATTGTCTTGAGCCTCTAGCGTTGCCAAAATCTATCGATCTAGTGTCAACTTCAGCAATGTATAACAGCTGTGCAAAGTATCATAATGCAGAATATTTCTAGACTCAGGTAGTAGGTATTTAGTTTTGTTAGAAAGATTCTACTGGATAGTTTTATTGCAAAATGAAAAACATTGTTGTTTTTCGTTAAAATTTAATGAATAAGAAACTTAAAAGCTGAAAGTACATAATTATATGTCCTACATATTCTTGATTCGGATATTTCCCAAAAACTTAAAAAATAACTGAAATTATGTTTGTCGTTTTAATTTTGTAAAAAATTTGTACGAACCAATGTAAAGTTTTTCATAAATCAAAAGG
Source organism: Xestia sexstrigata (assembly GCA_941918905.2). Lineage (NCBI taxonomy): Eukaryota > Metazoa > Arthropoda > Insecta > Lepidoptera > Noctuidae > Xestia > Xestia sexstrigata. The sequence goes on along the minus strand of OW799207.2, from coordinate 12,056,753 downwards.
TAGATACGTAGCGGTGTCGAGTGGCGAAGAGTGCCGAGCTGTAGCGAGTTTTTCCGAAGCAGTGCGAGGTCAGTATGAGTCAATTACCCCGCGCGGGCAGTAGCGGCGACGCTGTCGACGACACCACCGACACATAGCACGCCCGTACGAAATTATCACAATTTTAGGTTTTTAATATACATTTTCTTGTTAACTTATTCATTTCTTGGTAAGATAATAAAAACATGAAGTTGAAGAAATGTATCTACTTCTTCTTCTTTCGTGTCGGTATCGTAAATGTATACAAGTCGGTACAACTTGTATACAAATGTTGGGCCTAGTATCTGGCCACGTGAATCGCGGCGTCTATTAAGTCATTTAAAGTGCAGGTTTTGGGACACTTCGGACAGTCCATCAAATGGCATATTGTCTGGTCGGGTCTTTAATACCCCATTTTGCCAAATTGTGTTTACAGCGGCCTACTTGGGTGCGCAATAATTTAAATTATTACTAACAAATCTAGGAACCTATCAATCTTTTGTGCTTATTAATGTTAAAGAGCACATTTTGGTAAGTTTTAAAAATATACACATATTTACTAAAAAATACTGAGTAAATTTAAATTGTTATTTTATTTATTGCCATTCTTTAGCTACATATCACAGTATTTGTGCGGCAGAGTGTATTATTACCATGAATAAGCAAGCATGACATACAGGCCGTGTGATCCGGACGCTCTCAATCGTGGTTGACCTCGGCTGATTCGGCAACCCGTGCCAAGGCCAAGGTCAATTTGTCGGGTGTGTTCAATTAATAGCTCGATGCGGTGACGCCTGGAGCCCCACACAGCCACACACAGGCAGCGTCCGCCCGACACATCACTATGTGTAGACCCGTTTACGACAATTAATTCGGCGGAGACGACACGACTCACCATATCGCTTCTTCTGACACAGTGGCAATGACATTACAAGGTAATACATACTGAATTTAGCCAAAGACACTTTTCAATTTAAATTTTACCGTGATCTTAAGGTTACTTTACTTAATATTTATGGATGGAATCTAATACAAGCAATAATAAATAGTTCTCCAAACATTCATTCAACGTTTTCTTCCATTGGAAGTCAAATGTTTGATGCGTAAACGGAAAATAGGATGACGTAATGTAACCTTCGCAACTTGGCAAAAAATAATATAAAACACGCAAATGAGAGACTACAACGACCCCGACGTGATTCAGTACTTAGGAGCTCATAAAAATAATGTGTAGTCATCAGTATTCGTATACCAATTGTATGTATATCTAGTTTTTCTTTTTAATTCAGAATTTCTGACGGTGCGATATCAAAATGTGAACAATACTGAATGTTCTCTATGTAGGCTGTCTAATATCGCAAACCTCCAAACATGTGAACGGCCCTGCCGCGCGCCGCCGTCTAATAAACTAGGAGCACTTCCTCGTTCGAATATCGGAACATGTCAATGTCAAACTGTGCTGATTTAGCCGCAATGTCAACCTCAAGGCAACGCCCGACATGAGGAAATTTGACGGTTAACTAAATCTAATTGTGCTAAACATAGCGCTCGCGCAGTCATTTAACAACAGTGGACATCATTATTTTACAATAGGGCGGAAATGTGTCTAAATCAATTTTATTATTTTCAATATCAACATAAAAAAAAATTCCATAGTTACCTCCAAATCGAACAATAAACCGCTGGTATTCAAAAAGTACTTGAAATTAGATCATAAAACTTTGCATACTAACTGAATTAACTTTATAGCAGGTCTTATGTGTTTTATTTTTTTAGTCCAATCAATAGTTTTTTTTGTAAATCGCAAAAAAAATACTCATTCCGCACTATTCGGCCACAGTGACTGACGTAACAACCGCTTTGTAGTGCAAGCTGATTAGAACTTTATTCTAACAGTATTTCAAACGAAGTTTGAACCACCACAAATAGAGTTGCTAATTTTAGGGTTAGAAGGGCCTTAAAGTGGCATTGCTTGGGTTAACCCTTAATTTACGGCTTTTAAATGCGTTCATGTATATTAAATAGTTCTCATGCCATCTAGGGTAGGGAAGAGCCTGTATATCAACTTATGATTAACAAGTGAATAGTAAATAAAATATGAATGCAAGTTAATGGATTGTGCTGATGAAGGAGCCTTTCTCCTTTCGGTCACCTCACCTTGATATTTGCATCAAGTCGAGACTTCCTGCTCCGTCAGAGGACGTCTGCATGCTATTTACACATCCTACTAAGCAACTCGGAATTGTTAAACATATTTTCCGCTTCAGCTCTGATGAATTCACCTTTTACAACGAAAACGCATGAAAATAGGACAAAGCACTCTATCGTAGCATTCGTAGCATAACGCGCCAAGTAGAGCATTGAAATCGGCTATTGGTTCAAGACTGCAGGCAGAGCTTTGAGCTTGTTTAATTATACGTAACAATAACGTAACGTAGTGGAGTATAGGAGAGGTGTTGCGCAGTGCGTGTTTGCGTAACCAGAGCATCGCGGCGTTCCCCGCGCGGTGGGCTGTGCGCTGCGCCCGCGCCGCCGCTGCAGCTCAGCGTTGCAATGCGTTGCCGGTTGCACTACTCACCTACACTCGACACTGTGCGCAACAATGAGGAAGTGTATGCCGAACATTTCCTAGTGTTACATTTACTAGCCCTCATTAATGTCAGTATAGTGCTTTGTGTGAGCTGTGACTTGCGATCATATTTTTTTCACGAATAATCTATGAAAATGTAACTATTTTGCAGACGAAACTCCAGTTTTTATATGCCAGGATTTAGGTTATGTAAGCAGCGAGGGTGCTTTAAGTTTTGCGTGTTAGCAATCGTTGACAGCCAAAAGTCAACATGTTATTCTGGATCGCTCTGAATTTTCTACATAGTCGATGAGCACTGACTTGAACTCGAACTAAATACGTAAAATTTACATTCTGATAAGTCCAAGTTAAAGTGTCGGCTACGGGCTACCAAATAGTAAACAGATTTAAATCAGTCTTGATCTATTTTCCTTTAATAAGTGGATATATGATTTAATTTACATTACAACTGCGCACCTATCTGGTTCTGGATGTAAAAACCATTTTCTTTTTTCAGTTAAAAAAGGCACTGTCCCGCATACAAATTAAAATCTAAGTTCAAGACATTAATATAGCAATTAAGAAGTAAAAATTCTTAAGGAAAGCGCTGGGTTATGTTTTTAAGGAAAAAGGCGCGGGAAAAGAGGCACGCGGCACGAAGCTGCGGTCCGGGGCCGCCGGAACCAAGCCGCCAAATATTGCGCAGCATTTACTCCTGAAAACGTGTCCGAAGAAAGTTCACGGCCGCGCGTTGACGTTACCACCTGCCGCGCCCCGCGCCCGCGCCCGCCCCCGCGCCCGCCTGCCTCCCGCGTATCTACATGCTGATACCTGGGCCTACCCGATCCTTATTGCTTCCTAGATAAATAACCTCCATTACAGTTACATAATTATGGTACCGTACGGAACTTCATCACTCAACTTAGTAATCCCTATTCATTTCGAATTAATTTGCTAGAAATAAATATGGTGCAAGCAACGCATTGTTATCAATACGTATCGCAAAATCGAAATCCTTAATATTTTATCGGTTTGCTATCACGGTTCAAGGCCTCGTGTCGGCCGATAGGCGAGGGTTATATTTATGTGTTTGAAGGGTGATCGATTTGCTCATATCTAGGCTGTCAGCAGGAGCTGTGAGATTAGAGTGGGTGGCGGGTAGGGGCCGGGGAGACATCGTGGCCTTGGCGCGATCGTTGGCCACGCCGGGCGCGCGCGCGTGTACCGCCCGCGATAATTTCGGCAGTTGCGCGCAAGAGTCTACTGACCCCGTCGTCGTTGTTTGCGACGCAAATGATCCCCTTGACTTTATTTAAATCACCCACTCCGTCAACCGTTCAAATAGATAGTAAATAAATATTTAAATGTCACAATTTTGAAAAAAAGACGATGTGAGGCAATGTTAAAAAACTATGAGTAATAAAGTTGATTCAGCTTCTGCCAGGTGGCTTAAAAATATTTTCTATAGCTGCTATGTTATGTTATGTTATGTTACCGTACCAGCAGCGGTCCATATACCTTGGATCTGAAGAGCTGGAACCTGGAAGGCGTGGGGGGAGCCTTTGACCAGCAGTGGGATGACGCCGGCTAACAGTAAGATGTTACCTTATCTAATATGTGTGACAGAGATGTCGTTATTGATCAAAACAAGAGCACAACGGCTAACAACTACATTCTGTCACGCGCCGTGAGAATAGAATATGCCTGTATTATGTTGTAAGAAACCCGGGAAAATGTATGAATTAAACCCTTATAATCTTGAAAACGTGATCTTTGTTTGGTTTGTTCGTTCAAGGGAAGCCATGCCATCGAAGTACGGACGTAGTTCGCGGAGAAAGTGCTGCGCATTACCTATAACCAACTTTCATTTTATAAGAGACCGGTTCCAATAACTTTTTTCTTTATATATACTGCCCCCACGCTCTACATGGAATACGATTAAATGACTACATATTGTTATTTTCTGCAATGTATTATTATTTATTCTATTAGAGTATGTGACATCTGTTCCAAGCAGTTTGAAGTTTGTTTGAGTTGCTTCAGTTACAGAGGAATAACCACCGGGCCAGTGAATTCCATAAGCTGTCTAAACCTTCTGCCCTCTAAATTATGCAGGTACCTAACTACAGTAACTACTGTGACTTTAGTAAGCCGTAGTCCATTACACTGATTAACATCATTTACTACGACCATTTTGCGTAGGATGCCATAACCATTATTGGAATTGCTGTAATTACACTACAGCAGAGAATAATCGGCTGTCTATACGATGCCTTCTAATTTAGTCTGTGGTAGCGGGATCCAAATGTAATATCACGCACAGTGACCTCCTTGTCAACAAAAAATAACAATAAAGCAGTCATTCAACTTGGCATAAGTATTAATAAAGGTAGTTGGAGGCGATGCGAAGTTTCCTTTATTTACCGAAAACAAAACAATGGTTATTATTGAAGCAGTTTCGTTTTTCGACAATCAATAATTTGCGTGGTTGGCATTGTGAAGGCACTTCCTGGTCTCCCAGCTGGTGGAGAAACGCGCTCGGCGGCGTGCTTGCACCTTGTTATTAGTAAAAAGTGGATCCGCACAAACATCGGTATTTAAATATATTTGGGTCCTTTGTGGTGTGTTTTTTATAAGTGAGTATAATTTATAGTGCTGTATTTCGGGTACGCATGCCATACGCATGTCAGCCGCGTGCCACTCGACACATGTTCGTGGTTTTCTCTGGAATCAATAGTGACGTAATGGTATAATAATATGCTTTAATAAACTGTTGGTTTACAAACAAGGTTGAGGTTTGATTAGGGCTTATGGGCTTATTCCTGAAATCCCCCCTAAAAGTCCCCAGAAGGAGAAAAAGTGGAATATAAATGAAAAGTCTAGAATTCCCCCCTGATATTCCCCCTTAGGGGGGAAAACTGGAATCGAAAAAATACTTATTCCTGAAAGTGCGCTGGGGCAGTAAATAGGCTTATTCCATATAGCTAGGCGCCGGAAAGAGCTGTGGGGACGTGGGACTGTGGGACTGGTGGAGTCAGCGACCGCGCGCGCGTGCACTGCACTCCGCAAGTGCGTGTAACGGTGCACCACGTTCTTGCTGTGCCACTCTACTATCACATTGATAACTAGAAATGGAACCTTCTCGAAATAAGTTCATAACGATTGGAATGGGGCCAACAATTAAAAAAAGTATGGACAAAGGAGCTTGTACTAATTCTATAGTTAGAAAAAAAAAACAAGTAATTATGTCATTGATGGCATCAAAGTCTTTGACCACAACAAAAGGGAACCTATTTAGACTGTGACCAGCAAAACTGTGCTAAAGATTTACGGGAGAAATTACCACTAATGTACATTTCGCAGAAAAGTCTTGACGGGACATTTTAGTTTTTGTGTCGTTACATTGTCTCAAGGATCTTTTCTTTTCCATAGCAAAAGATGGCTATTGTTTTCACGTCGCATATAATTTGAATGGGCCGAGACAGATTTAGGTTAAGGGATAGTCTCGCTAGTTGGACGTAGGTATCGTGACCCACATTGTCAATGGATCAAGGAGCAACGAGCGAGTTTAATACCATCTGCTGAGTAAACAATAGATCAATAGAAATCTGCTAACCCTTACTCCCATCTTCCTTTCAACTTCGATTTCAAAGGTTGAAAATTTTAACAATCCGCGTAAAAAATGCAAGCAGAATGTTGTTCTCCTATTGTTAAAAAAATCACGATGCGATCCGACCTACCCTTTCTTTTCATCTCGGATTTCACGAACAGGTAAAGTCCAACTTTTTGCCGGGATACGTTATTGTGCAAGTTTCGCGATATCTAACTCTTCTGGAGATGGTGAAAAAATTAAAATGATTGTTTAATCGGAACCTTTTTGACGACAAAAAATGCGAGGATTGAATCTTTTACAAAGTTTTTTAACTTCCTTTTGTTAGTTCGGCTCGTAACCGACATTCCCAGATCGCTGATGTATTGTGTTGACGCTAAACGATATCGCGGCCGAGGGATGCCTTACAAATATTCGTCTTAATGATAAAATATCAGCGGGATACCGTGCAATATTTTCACAATATTGTATTCTCATAATTTAGGTTTTTACTTTCCGATTCTTTAAAAACTGATATTAACGCGTTTGATATATCGCTTAAATCAATTTTGCTAAAATTACGATATTTAAATTCTTTATCTAGCCCAGCCAGTAGCGTTTTTTACAGAAATGTATGGATACGAACAAAAAAGAAACACTTTGGCACAAGGATGACAACAATGGCACAGTCCCTGCTAAAGGGATACTATTTCCGGTACTAGCCTAACGACAATTTTGTATGTGGTAACCTAAACTAATCAGCACCCAAATAATTATTTCTGTGACGTTTTGTGTTGGTGAGTTTGTATCAAAAGCTCGGCGGGATCCTTGGTCATTGCTTGCAACAATAGTTGGCAAATCATTCTTACGACAGGATTTCTGTTCTTTTCCTCAATGTGCAATGCAATGTGAATAGGCGTGGTGCAGGGGCGATGCGAATGTCCATAATATTATGTATGCGTATGGAGTCCAGTTGGCATTAGTAAGCACGATTGCACGACAATCGCGGCGTGATGACGGCAGGCCGCGAGCCGCGCGGGCATAGGGCGAGCCCCGTTAGGACGGGGTGACTGACTCCAGCACTGCAACCTGGTGCATTGTGCTCTAACGAGAACACACCATTATGTGCAATCATATCAAGCGAGCTAACTTTACCTCCTTGCGAACAAACTTGAGGACGCGGGACAGTGCGTCGCGGTCGGTCGGTGACACTTACCTGTAACAAGGAAAATCAAACATTGTAGCTACTTCGCATTAACATGTGAAAATATAACCCAAGTCTAGATCAAAATTTAAATAAACTGGTCACAATGGCTCCCACTGACAGCCAGGAAATAGCACAATGGATTAAACAGTGGTTGTTACTTTTATGGTCTGTGTGGAGCAAACAACGAGGCCATTCACACTCTATTCACTTTATATGCTAATAAAGGTATTGTTTCTAAGTCAAAGTCGATTAAATGGTGCGCATAAATTACTATTAAATATAAATTTTAAGTGATAAATTTAGTATTTTGTTCAGTTGGCACAGGAAGCGGTAGGGTCAACGCACGAAATGATGTCGTTCACTGGCGAAGGTGGCTGGCTACTGAACTTGAGGCGGGCGTCCTTGAGCCGCCTCCCAAATCGCCAATAACCAACACAGACATGGTTACTTCACATCTCCGTGCTGTAACGAGCACACACGAGCGCTATATAGCACAAGAATGTTCACCCACACGTCCGCAAACCTGATCACACGCTCATTTCGGCTACCATCACACACATACACCAAGTCAACGAACCGTAATGTGAAAAATGAATCGCATGTGAAAATAACTATTCACATTTATTAACTATGTTGTTGGAGAAAATTAAAACACTTAATATCAAAGTTACATCGAATTTACCACATACGACATAGTCCTTTCGTCACGTTCTTAGCGTTCCGAAAACATGTGACACTGTTCTAATTTAATCATGTCAACTCATGCTCAATTATAAGATATTATCGTTATGTAGAAGATGGCCAAGTAGGGAAGGAGTTACGAAATCTATAAAATCACGTATGAACAAGGAAGCCGTAGTAAGTTTCTAGCACGAATGTGACCCTGATCTCTTCAGAGAAGTCAGACCCTTGGGCGTCTGATTCATAATATTTGCCAATTAGTACGTGAATTACCAACATAATATTATTCATCTAAAATCATTTATCCTTCACATTGTTACTTTGACATTGAATTATTAATATTTAGTTAGGTATTATTGTAATTATTCAATCATACTCATACAAAACCAAGACGTCTTTGAGGTTACATATTTCAAGTATTAAAACAGGCAAAACTCAACTGAAATGCAGAGTGACTAATTTCCGGATAAATTTCTGCGATTAGTAATAGAACAACCGGTGAGGAACCGAGCCACCGAGGTCGGCGGGTAATAATAAGATTTGTATTTTGTGTGCGAGGCCTCGGGCCACTGACCGCTGCCAAATCTCAAGGTCTGCGAGCATCGCGCGGTAAACAAGTGCCGACGTATACCTATCTACACGACTACGCAGTACACGTAGCCTGTAGCATGACTTATATTATCAACTCTACCTACTCCACGTGATCTAATGACAGCGTTACCGATTCCAAATTCGGTTCTTCACTGATAAAAGACCTGTCTTTGAACTCTAATCTCTGGATCAGCCTAGTTCACGTTCATACCTATGCAAACGACAATAAGTGTGTTTATTGTTTTCTAAGAACTTGTTTTTGTGGCTGGGTCGGCCAGAATAGTATTTAAAATGTTGTTTTTCCTGAAAACATTGTAAAGACGCAATAAATGGAAATTTGAAACAGCCTTGAATTGAGAAATAGACTCGTAGTCTGCCAAAAGTTCATTATCGCATGTAAATGTGTACATAAGGGTCACACTGATGAATCTTCATTATTGGTCATGCTGTCGTTACATTTATTTTAAATAATTAATTATGTATGTAGGTATATCGTGTCAAGTAGTAATGTACCCTAGTGATTGCTATAAAATACAAAAGACAGCACATTTGGTAGGTACGCTTGTACTCATTGTTTCGTGAAGCAACATCTCATAAAAGATAAATTCATTTATGGTCACGTTGGTCTTGAACTTTAGATTCAATTCAAGAGATCCAGATATTTTATGCAATGTAGGCTTACGTAGGCATTACTACGACAGTAGACCGTGCTACGAAGGTGCTACGGCGTTGCTACGGCACTGCTACGCTCCCGTAGGCCGGGCGGAATGAAGTGGAGCGGGAGAGAGTGGTCACTGAGCCAGTATTATATGGCCGACGCGACGGGCATTTTCGAGTCGAGGTCTCTGGGAAAAGCGACCGCTACAATTTGGGGAAATGGCCCATCGGTTACGGGGCCGTGCTACACGCGGGTCGCGGCACGATTATTTAACAAGTTCCTTGAGATTGTTTTTTATCTTCTGTGATGATATATTCGGCCAGTTTATCGTCCGTTGTTCCAAAAATATGTTAACAATACAAAATGTTACTAAGTACTTTCTTTTTAACAAACACCAACTACGTACTACATTGCACAGTGTAGATACGTGTAGAATTAAATTATTTTTATCAAGTTCAATGACATTTTATCATTTCGCCTTGAATGTATCGCTATTGCCTGCCAAATAATTGACATGCCAAAAAGTATTCGTAATTTCATAAAAAATAACAAAATCTGTTTGTTTTTGGCTGCATATTTATCGAATATCATTTCAAGACTTCTTTGTTTTACCACTTGTTTGTACTTTCGAGTTAAGAACATATTTGTATTTTTTCTTTACGTGGCATGTGAGTTCATGCGAGCATGACGTAATAGGTGTGTAATACATTCTAGTAGAAAATAAGAAGTGGCTACCGTCAGCGGCGGCGGCGCGCACAGCACATGTCGCAGTCAATGCCCGTGAAACTTGATCTTCGGCTAGTTGTTCCTGGTTCACGGGTACGTCACCTGCGAGCTGCGCTACCACGCGATCGAGTGTCAAACAAATTAGCGCGACTTTCAGGCGATTGCGCGACAAAGCGCCGACACTGTCCTCTGATGTCGTTGGCCCTCGTTGAACTTTCCACTCGTTAAACTTGATTATCGACACACGATCAGCGTAAGCTCAGTTTATACCGAAACCGATTATGTAACAGGTGGCTCGAGTTTCTAATAGTTATAACATCGATCGACTTGGAGAATCCATCATTTTAATATTTTATGAATTGTGTAAATATTTTACGATGCCACTCATAACAGATTCTTTTTTTCACATTTCAAATTGCAACAAAATATTATTACTGCAATAATAATATATTTTTCATTTATAAGCGAATCGATTCTATACCGAGGAATGCTCTGATGCAATTGATCTAACCAAAATATTTTCTCACACTAAAGTTTATCCTGTTAATCTCATCGGAGGCTATTTTCCCGTCACGTGGTGTGACGCGTGAACTAAGCCTTGGCAGTATATATTCATTTTCCTATATAGAATAGTGCATGTGGCCAACACATAGGTAACGTCCATATACCGGTTTACGTGCGCCATAGTTACTCGTAGATAATGTCATACGCATGCGTGTCGCGTAATCAGACAGGATTCGCACGGTGGCGAGAGCAAGCGATGCATCGCGGGGTGCAGCGTGCGAGCGAGACGCAGCGAGTTCAATGGTATTTGATATAGTGCAATGGAGTTCTTTAACCCCTTAGCCTACCTGCGATTCTTGCGAATGAGGCAGTCCGGCCGTTGTCCCTGACTGCACCACTATCAAGCACGTATCTTTATAGGTCGGTGCTAGGCGCGGTACCGACAGCATGTCACTCTACTCATTGCTGATGCGGAAATATAATTCACTCAACTATGTGGTGAACGAGGAGCTGAAATTATTTGGTAGTGCCAAACTCAGACTGCTCTGTTTGTTGTTTTACATAGAGATTTTTTATTAAGACAATTTCAATTTTGAAAGTTGCATTCTAAAATGTTTTATAGAATTACATTCACATTAATTGTTTAGAAATCCTAGCTTCTTTCTCTGCATGACTATTACAATGATTTCTATGTAATCAAATCATTTAGAAAACTATTAATAGCGAATTACCAAAATCGTTTTTAGATTTAGTGGCTATCATATTTATTGTTAATAAAAACTTGGAAAAATAATAATAGCTCAGTATTTGCAGACGGCTGGGGCTAGTGATGTAACCAAGTGGACATGGACATGCTAATCACGTCGGATAGTAGCTCGTCGCATGTCAACTATAATCTAGGATTTTAAAAATTCGCAGCAGGTGTGTGGGAGGGGATCGCGGGGTACTGCCGGGGGGGAGGGTGCGGGGGGCACTGGACTGGTTTCCGTTGTTTCGCAATAACGCGGGTTCAATGACGCCTCCGTACTTATAATTGCTGGCGTGTCATGATCCACTAGACCCCTTCACTTCTGTGCCGTGTGTACCGGCCCTGAAGTATCTCAAGTTCTCAACCCGCTAATGACTGTTACGCTCTAAATACGATATGGGATAAAAAAGGAATAGTTAAGCAGTCTTGTCGATCGTGCCAAACCAACTGGAACCAATTAACCAGATACCAATACAACTAAATAGTCGTTCATTGAAAACGTTGTAGAAAACCCAATTAAATATTTGTTAAATAATTGTGAGAATTTAGGACGCAGAGTAAAACAATTGATTATAAAATGTATTATCAGCATTTACAATGAATTTTAATTTTATTACTAAAAATTCATTATGGTATTATAATAATAAATTTCAAGTTAAATCCAGTAAAGTTTCAAGTTTTTAAGTTGATAATGTTAACTCAAGACCTAATAACTTCCAATTGTTGTCCCGAGATAACCGTGATAGGACAGGGCGCACAAACACCCAAATAATGATATGCCTATACATACTGACCTACAAAACTGATAAGGAAGAAAGTAAACAGAAACAATCAATAATTTATATACAGAATAAATAGTAATATTGTTTTGATATTGACCTTATAACTAAGTTAGATACTTTACAAATCTATCCGGCTGAATAGCTTAGAATATTTTGTTTAAAATTCAAATTTTATTACAACAAGAGGCCCGTCCCGGCTTCGCACGGGTGGACATTTAATTTTCCCCTAATTCCCTTACCCCCCTAATTTTTCTAGTAATAAATATAGCCTAAACATAGGCTATATTTAGCCTGAGTAACAACTCAGAGATGAGATACTGTAGCATTTTAATGGTAAAAGAATTTTTGAACTCAGTTCAGTAGTTTTGAGTTTGATCGTAACAAACAGACAAATCTTTCCTTTTTTTATAATATTAGTGTAGATATACATCCCGAGTCTTGTTAGTTTTCAAGACGGGTGAACTGTGAGTGAGTAAATATGTTGAAGTAGTTCGTCGTGAAAGCTGTAAGTTGAACGGGTGGCGGCGCCGCGGCGTTGACCTCGCGCCGCGAACGACGACCCACCGCCTCCTACCAACTACACACGACACGACCAATTTATACTTCAAATAGTCTAGCAGACTCTAGCACCAGCTAATACTCACACCTGATATATATAAACTCGTTAATAACTGCACGCTGCCTCGTTACAGCTACCCCGACCGCAACAAAGTAAGTACCATTACACGGGGGCAGTTTATGTTGCATGTAATTACAATTACCTACACCGATACGATTTATGGCTTTGCAATAATTAATCTTTTTCTTTTAATTTTATTACATTACAACAACAACATGTGTTACTTGCATTAACAACACGTTTTAGCATAAAAGCTATGTTTAATGCAGTTTACATGAGTTGTATGTTGTAGACATATTAATCTGAGTTCAACATTATTAGGTGCAGTGTTGTTGTGGTGTGCGGCGCAGTGTTTCGTAACTGGCGGCCGTGGTCGATGACTCCGAACGTTCTAGTGCTCACATCTCTCCGCGTTACGTAACCGCGAGAAAGTTGACATCCGCTCGTGGAACGTTCCGGCCAACATTTTCAGCCCAGAGTCAACGCACCGCGATGCACCCCAATTAGCACCGCGCGGCGGCGGGCGCGGGCGCGGGCGGTGCAACGTGCAACTTCACATAACGCATAGTAGCGATGATCGTGGACAAATGCCGTAACATGTGACATGCTATGATAATGCAACAATGTTTGTCCTGTTGTGTTTCTGTTTAGGCAGCAATCGGCATAATCTAGAAAGCATTTAATCAATTTAATGCTAACATAAGTGTGATAATTAAATTAATTACTTTAATGCCCACACTTTATGCGCTATTTATCGGTCAACTTCAACTAAACTCTGTTATCAGTACTGGTAAATGTTAGTTATACCTATGGCGCACAACGTGACGTATCAATTACTTCCTGAACAACATAATTTAAAATTATAAAAATGTAGTGTGTTGACATCGGAAGTTACTACACCATTCCTGAAATAATATAAGCAATAATAATAATAGCCCGACTCCCGAGGCCGTAATAAAATGTCATTGTCACAGCGTTATCAAAATCGAGGACATTTTTATATAATTCTGGGTCATTGTACCGAAGTTATGTTTTGTTCAGCTTATCGCAGCTATGCTATCGAGCTAGCAATGTATGTCACTGATAATACAGTGTAACATGTTCCTTTGTTTGTTTCAACCAAACTGCTTCGACTCCAGCTACATGGAGATACTGTCATGTAAGGTGAAGGTTATGTATATCTATTTTTTGTATTCAACCGAAAGACTAAACTGGTTTTTCACTTATATAACTTCTATGCCACGTATTTAAGCCATATTTAAATGTTACGTGTTCCGCGTTACTAACCAAATAGTTTCATTGTAGCAAATATTTTCGTCGTGGCTTTTTCTACACAACGATAGTTTGCCTGTAACCGAAAAATACGGGATTTGTTTCGTCGACGTGTCTAACTAACACATAAGTTTCAAAATGTCCGTGTCAATGGACTTCTTAGTGAACTGTCATGAGTCAGTGCTTGACGTATGTACCAACACCGTATAGCGGCATCTACTGTGACAACCGACTTGAACCAACGTCGTCCTCACATAAACCGAACAGAAAATAATTTAGCATTGTTCTATACACATGTTCTAATGAGCGTGTAAAAATGCATGAGTATGTAAATGAGAGCGTAAGAGTGATAACACATCGGTGAAATGGAACTGCGTAAGTGAATGACTGAACTGAAAAAAGCGAAGAGCGCATAGTAGTGAAGTGAACTCGACGACGCGACGCGCAGGTGCAACTACATCATTGTATGAATCAGATTACGTGGAAAAACTTTCAAATTGTTTAAACCATTTTATGTAGAATATTTTTATAATCACAGTCTCGTAGGAAAATAATCCATTGTTGCTAAATTACCAACACCGTTAATAGTAGATTGTGTGACTGACGCATTGTTTCTATGAGTTATTTTTGTCATTAATTTTGTTGTCACCTACACGTGACTGACTACGCCACGTTATAGGCTTAAAAAGTAGGAGTCATAGTAGTTCAACATCAATAGTGCTTGATAGCATACGTATCACATTGTGTTGTAGTGATGTATCGCGTTCGCGATGGAGCCGGCAGGCGGCGTCGAGGGTGACTGACCCACTCATGGCAGATATTTGTACAATTGTGTTTGTAGATCCGCTCCAAGGACGCCTTTTACGTCACCCGGGGTAATCGACTATCATGGTATGAGATCGTTTCATACGAATTTTATCTTTATTTCGTTGTAGCAAAGTAGGTAATGCAAATTGGTGGGAGATAACTACCACTGAAGATAGAAATATGGATTCGTTAATTTGGAGAGACGATGTTCTGAGAGGTCAATAATACCGGATGAAATCAATAACCACATTGCGTCGTTCTATAAATATGTATGATCGTCCAGGAGGGACTAGCTACAAAATGTTAACGATCTATTTATATGGTGATAAACTTGTTATAGATATTGTAGATTAGATCGCGTGCACTGCACGTAGCTGAAGTGGAGTCACCGACGGGTGCGGGCGCAACACCCGCGCGACAACGCGACGACACCCGGTCATTAACCCTTCGCACCCGCCGCCCGCGCCGTCGTGCACCCCAAGACCCCAACGCACAACCCTCCTCCACGGCTCCACCCAATGTTTTCCAAATACTACTTTTGTAAACATCGATGACGTTGAGTCCCACTACTGTCCTCGATTTCGCATCGTAGCACGAATAGTAAGCATTCAAGATCCTACGATGCAGGTTGGCACAAAAATGCATTACGATAAAGTACCGCCTACGATATGGCGTAACGTGTAGGTACAAAAGAATCACAAAAAAACGTTGCGCAACCCATTAACGCCGATGTATTTATGGTGTTACGTAAATAGGAGATGCGACATGTTCGTTTTGTGGGGTAAGCACCTGCATGCAGCATCAGATGGCGTGCCTGTAGTTGGATTGCGCCTGATAAATAGGTTTGGTTATTGCCTCTGCTATTTGCAAATACTTAGATCGTATTATGTAGCTTCAATAAAGACATATTTTCATAAAAAAATCACAGTTAGTTTAATGGTGTTTACGGTCGAAATATGACTGGATCAAAGGCTACTCATCAATTCAGGACATGTCACTGGAATTTAGGCGTGCCTGCACAGGATTGTTCTAGACTAGACTCATACAGTTATAGCTGTAACGGCACCCAACCGTTTCCGTGTTCACGCAATCCCATCTGCATTTGTTAGTTATTAATATTTAAAATGTGGAAACTTTGGAATGTGTGGGAAAAACATCTTTAGCAAGTTTTTGTTTTAATTATTTTTTTTTTTATCATTTTCAAACACCAAGCTACCAAGCTCCATTACTGTCAATATCTTCAATAGTATCTATATCTTGCCAGTGTACATAATTTAATGGAAACAGTATCATATTCATTTCTTTATTTAGATACTTAGTAGATTTTCTTAATGAATCATAGACCTGGTGAGTGATGATGACAATCCATAATATAGTTTTAATTAACCTATTGTCATAAAATGTCACCATAAACCAATGTGAAAATCGTAGTCATGATAATAACTAATAAGAAAAAAACCTGCTAAGTTGACCAATAAGAACTTCTAAACTAATTCTTAAACAAGACAAGAATGTTATCGGTTTTTCCGAAACAGGAAAACCGACTCCAAAAATAGGACTGAAAATTCCGTAAATGTCAATCTGAAAATGCACACTTAACGTGTGTAAGACATGAAAGCACATAATATGTGTCGCAGCGCACGCTTTTAGTTTTCGCGCCACAGTTAGCCGATATAGGGGAGTCGTGCACGCATCGGGCGGGCAACGACCGCGGGAACTTGTAACTACATCCGGGGGCTCGGAACCGTACAGACGTAACTGCGCCTCGGAACCGCCGCGGTTACGAGGACTTACGACGTTGTGTGCCCGCGCAGCGCCGAGCGCTTTGAACCCACACTCCACAGGGCACAGGCGGTCTTCGCAATACCGATAGACCTTCCGCATTATAACGTGCCTAATATAAATTGACAGCTCGCTGCACATATTTCTGTCCCAGTTCTCCATTTAGTACTGAGTGAAAATTGATACTACAGCGTACTTCATCATTACATGTATGGTAAATTGCATCACTTCTTGTGAAATTGCCCTTGAATTATTTTGTTTTGTAAACAATATTACACATAATTCATTGGAACTGATATGAAAGTTAAAAGTTCAATTATTATATGGTATCCTAATTATCGTTCATAATTCACGTATATTAATAACATACAGTCTAAATATAAACGAAAACAGCATCAAATGATTAGTCACAGACGCGCAAGGTGCAGCTCTAACAAAATTCCAAACTGTTATATAATGTTACGGATCAAGTTTATTAATGTCAAACTTGTGAGCTGTGAATGCCCTTTACCGGAAGACGTCATTGCTGCAGAGTCATGCTCGGAGAAAGGCCTGAGAAATTTCCCCGCGTTACGACATCGCGCCGAGTCAACCGCTGGAATTAGCGAACGGGCAATACGATGGAAATGGAAAATCGCGAAGTGCAGCGGGGAGCTGGGGCGGCTCAGGGCGGCGGCGGGGCCAGGGCGGAGGGGGGGTCCGGGCATTCGCGTGCACTGGCCTATATGCAGTGCGACGACACCGGCGCCCGGGAGCGATGCACTCTCTAAGTACATACTCGTAGTGCCACGTACTCGACGCACACTAAGGCACACACCTATTTTTTCTATGTGCAGATGTGTAGGGCGCCGTCGAGTCTCTCTTTACATAAAAAGTTTACATGAAAAGAAGAATTTCAAAGCTGGAGAAGATTGAAATGCTGATGTACACGCAGTACAAACACACACGTATTCTGTATCACTGCACAGACTACCGTCAAAGGAGAGTTTTACATGACAAGGAAAAGATCCTTGCGGAGAAAATGATCCTTTTGAGTTGTGAAACCATTTTCTTCAGAGTTCTTGGCTGCGTATGTAGTGACTAAATACGTAAAGACCTGCTCTATTGACAGCTTTATTGTTTGATCTGATTAACATCATGAGCCAAGCTAAAAATTCTTAAAATTATTGATTGCATTTGTAATGTTGTTTCAGTTATTCGTTGTGAACGACAAAAGTTCTAAAGCAACTTTTAACATAAAGTAAGCCGTACAAATGAACGGATCGCAGTCACCGGAAATCCCGCCGAATACGGCAGTCGGCGAGTATGAAAAGTTTTAACCATAACAAGTGACACTGCACTTTATGCATGCAAGTGGCGGCAGATAACCGTAAAAGTGGAACGGATATTGATGCATTACAATGGCATATGCATGCGTGCATGCGTGCAATGGAGCGGGGTGACCGTGCGGCGGTGCAGGGTGCGCTGACGACGTGCCCGTGTTCCGGTCTGGACTCGGCTGACTCATGCACGCACCACCCACCTATGTGTACGCAGCCTAATGATCTGATCATTAGCTGCCTAATTGAAGAGCGACTGAGAAGCGACGGCTCTTTTTCGTCAGGCTACAACTACAGTCCTCAAGTATGATGCCTGGTGGCTGGTATTGTACCTCCTTTGTTTTAGATTAGGTATTAAGAAATGCCATTTAGGTATATGGCCATATAAATGCGTCATATACAACTCTAAAACTTCTTGTAAACCCTGACTAAATTAAACTCAAAGTTTGAGGAATTACTCAAGGCTTACAGCAAGTTCTGAGTAAGTATCAATCAATCCTAATTTCAGTAAGTGTAAAGGTAATTATTAAGTACTTCGCACCTTTTTCAAACCTTTACTGTTACATGCTTAATGTTATTACTTTTAAAGTTTTAACATCATAACTGCTTGCTATCAATCGCGTGCTTCTATTAAATCCCGCCTAACAATCCTAGACCAATTTCCCCATCGAATTGACGTTTATGAGCATGACGCGCCAACTATACACATTCTAGGCCACACGCTATATTTAACAAATCTTCGAAAGCTTCCTCAAACCTTGGAATTTAATCCTGCCAATGTGTTTTGAAATCTTTTAGATACTTCACTAATAGATAGATGTGTTTAGAAGTGGCTAGACCGATCTCAAATTTACAAACAGATATTTATTAGAAAAGTAATAACAAAACTTAGTAAACTTTAGTTATGTAATTTAATCTGTTATGAAATTCGGTAGTGAAATGTATTTGTTTAGACTAAGTGTCTATTTTAATTTGCAAGTTCTTATCACCTACAAAATGTAAATAAGTTAATAATTTAAATTTGTTATTGACACGCACAGAACTGTAACGAATTTGTTACACAATCCAAAATCAGAGTGAAGAATTCGATAACGTACATACAAAGAGCAAAGTTCAATGACCGCTTACTTATATTTCAAGTTCAAAAGGTCACTAAATAATTCAATAATAATTGAAATGCTCACCTGCTTGTTCTCGTTGCAGCTGAATATTGTCACGATTAGATTCCATCTTGTTAACACATCGGTGATTTGATTAAAGTTTTAAATAAAATATTTTGGTCTAAGTTAGTGTATGTTAGGTTATAACCGGCGCGAGATCCAACAACGGTTTGGCGCGAAAGCGAGCGGCGAACGTAGGGTGAACGCGTGGGCGAGTCGCGCGCATGCGCCCCCGTGACGTCAATGAACAGCCCCCTTCTACACCCTCCGGACTTGCCATCATTTAAAGCCCACAGTATTATTAAATTGTGAAATATGATTATAAAAAGTAACCTTTCTTAATATGCTCACTTTAATAAAATATTAAGAGAATTATATCGATAATAATATTTGTTTTGGCTTGATCTTTCATATCAGACAACATCATAACACAACAACAAAAGGTCGTTGAACTGGTTTTTCAGCATAAGGCTCTAGCCATTATGGGCTTAAAACTCAGATCATTAAAACGTAAGTCTTATTTATAAGACCTGTTAACTTGAATAGGTGTTTTTTCTTATAAATAGATACTCTAACAAGAATTTATAAGATCTAATCTTATCTGAAACCGCTTGAAGTAATTTAAATGGCAGCAGGTAATGTTGTTTGCGGAGCGCGGAGGAAGCGTGATGTGGGCGAGAGCCCGCGAGGGGTCGGCGCAGTTCACGGCCACGCGGTGCCTCACCCACCAGCCACCACCACCCTGCCGAGTGCCACCCCACGGCACTGTCCACGCGGCCTAACCAGCGGTGGCTATTTTTAGGTCCCAGCTTATATGTGGGCTTAGACGTAAGTTTAAAGTGAATATAAATCACAGGCGGATTTTATTACACTACAGTCAGCGAACTTCAGGTGATGTGTGTTTTATAACTAACGTAGGTACTTTTACACGTGTTTTATTAATCGATTTTATTAAAAGGTTGGTTAACAAAATAATGAACACAAATACATATACACATACCTATATCCAAATCTAAGGTTATGTGCAAAAGTGAACTGTAAATAACCAAATAAATAATTATGTTTTCTATAAACAACACGTTTACGTAACTTCTGTTATATTTTGATCATCAATAGACTGATAATTAAATTATAAATTGTCTAACAACAAAGAAAAAAAATATGTTCTGCTTTTACTTCGACACAGCCGAGATGTTTTCGTCCACACGGGAAACTAGCGACACCTATCTAAACTGTTTCAAACGTTCTACTCGACGCTAGATGGCGTTGTGGACAGTTTCATTTCCTTGTATTTTTTCAAGTTAATTCTTAATAAGTAATTTATTATGAACCCTGCGTTAATTGAAACAAAAAAATAAATAAGGTAAAATTAGTGCTGCTTTAAGTTTGAATTTTTTTTTTTGAATAAAGCAAATCTGTTGGTCCCATTTATCTTGAAGATATTCCTATGTAGCAGCTTAGCATACCATTTTAGCTTAATTTATTTGGCGTAGGTGGTGTAGTAAAATTTTAACTAATCTATTCTACAAAATAAACATTTGTCAATTAAATTGGTTACAATAAAGCAAGCTCTGGTCATTGGCATTGGACTGGCATTGTGTGCTAGTCTAACGGTACGTTTTTACATTTAATAGATTATTTCTACACAATTGTGCACAACTGTATATAAGACTTATAGAGAGTTATATACTGTACATTCACGTATATAAATTTGATTTATTTTAAGATAGTATTCTATATTTATGAGCTGGATTTAATAAACGTTCAAATAAATAGAATTGACATAAAGAAAACCTAGCTGTCTGACATATTGGCGTGTCATTTACGTTAATACCGTTCCACTTAAAAGAGTTACGTATATCAAAGTACTTTGTCTGGATAGGCATCGGGGTCCCGCGAGCCGATCCGACACAGTAGGGCACACAATTCGGATGGCCCGGAAAGTTCGACGGTAGGCAGGGCTGAGGTCGATGACCTCGCTCCCTAACCTACTCTGGCAGTATTTAGAGCACGTAGGCCGCGCTCCCGCTCACCGTCGATACAGCCTGCCGCATCTAGGTCACCACTGACTCATGGTATGACCCACTATACTTAATCATCAGCGGCTAGAGTTAGCGTAACGATTGCCAACGCACTCTCGAATGCCCGTACATGCAAATTTATTTTAATAAGAAAAGAATTCGTGGTAGTTTCGGTAACATTAAAGTGTGAATTCTGAATTTCAAATGAAACAGTTGCTACAGATACAGACTGTCATAGCTGTACATTGTCAGAGAAGATGCAATACCTGACTAGAAATGACTAATCGTGTAGCAATGACCGTTTCAGATGTACCTTCAGTAAAATCCCACGTTTTACTAAATATCTATTAGGTGTTTTATTAGTCGTGATAATCGCGATATATCTATCCATTAATATTATCCATGTCCGGTACTGATATGGCTACAAAAAATATAAAATTTAATTTCAGTGATTAGAATCCGTAATAATTTGAATCAATTTCGTTGTTCTAGACTAGATCGTTGAGCGATGAGTTAAAAATAAAAATACACAGAAATTACGATGACGTAGCTGATAACATTGATGTAAAGTCAATGAGTGGGAGATTCAAGGTGCGTTCATATTTCCAAGGCAAAATAATTCAATTGATAGATGGCACACATTCAAGTAGAGGTCTCTGGTTTATATAGCTATATTATGTACTCTAAAATGTCAATTATTTTGAATCCAATGTTACGTGTTTGTATCAGTCTAAAACAAATCAGGTGTATGTACCTATTGTCGTTTAGTGTAATTTGTTTTATTTTTTTTATTTTTTATTAGCCTGTTTGAATGTCCCACTGCTGGGCAAAGGCCTCCTGGTGTAATTTGTTATAATAATAAAATAGCTACCTACTAACTATCAATTGGCGTTATCCCTTGTCCCATGAAACCACTTTTCGGTGTATCGTCCTAATTTTGTCGTACTAATATAATAATATAAATATAATAATTGGCATAGTAACACGCATTTTTGGCTCAAAATAATTTAAGACAGACCTACGTAGAAAATTTTAAATAGGTATACCACAATAAACTATCTATTCTTGGCAGCGGATAAAAAGTTACGTCGAATAAAGTCATGACCCAGTATTTTGTAAAAAAAATCAGTTAGTAGAAATTACGGACAATGTTTAAGTATATGAACGGGTCGCGTATAAAAAATGAGGTAATGAACACAATGTTCGGCACTCTTCTCAGAGTTTAGGTTCGGTGAGTGGCGGGTTAGCGGGTTACCAGAGAAATATAACGCGGATTATAGAGCACCGGCTCTATGCCCATACAGTTTGATCGCTTCGGTATACAGTTAGCTATTAATTAATTATTATGTTTAAAGCGACGTGTTTGTAAGATACAGCCAGTTGCGATGGTTGGTGACCTTCTGAACTGTTTAACTGCCACAGCTGCAGCTGTACGGACGGTTTGACACTACACGCATGTGCATTATGCAACATAGGTAAATAATGACGTATATTTTATCCTGTATCCAAAACGTAATAAAGCACCGTTTTAGTTAGTCATTTCATAAAGCTGTTCTGTTGAAACGATGGGTATTTTCCGCTGAGTGTGCCTGGACGAGAGGTCCGCGCGATATGACGCGAGCGCAGATCAAATTGGGGTCAGGGCGGCGCGGGCGTCGACCCGCAGCCACTCGCAGCTGCCTGCCCGCGCACCCCGCGCTCCCCGCAACGCTCCGCAACCTTCTACCACCACCCCACTACCCCTACGTTATGTCTTCGCTATTTTTCCGTGAAACTTTCGCTAAAGTTGATGACCATTTTATATTTCATGTGTTTCATATGATTAAGTTTAATTTTATTAATATTTTACATAATTGGTTAGCTTGTTTTTATACAACTGGAATTGTTACTTTTGAAGTTAGTTTTGTTTCTTTTTTACCTCACGAAGTGGTCATTAGTTGTTTATAACAAATTGATGTTAATTGCGTATTTGATTGCGTGTATTACAACAATTAGTTGCAGATTTGCAGAATATCAAATAAATTACCTAGTTATTTAGTGCTTAAATGCACTAAAGCTATTTATTTCATTGTTACGTGTTGACTTAACAACTGAATAAAAATGACGTATTAATTATATTGATACGAAATGTTATGTATACGATATGCTAAGATATAGCTACCTGCATAACGACTTTCTTCACGTTGTCAATCGAGTAGAGTTAAACAAACTCACTCTTTCCTGTCACATACTTTCAACAATCATCTCATTCATATTCATGTATGATTGCTTTTTACGTAATATGAGATTTAACTTTGCTTCTTTTACATTCAAAGCACGTATCAATTAAATGATGAATTAATTATAAGTCATACAAAATTACTATGTCTAGACTAATGCTTTCGTTTATTGTGAATGAACGAGTGATTGCAATACGTTTGGTGTGTTTAACGTTTAAAATGAAACAATTAAGGTTACCTACATACTTAGTGTGACGTTACAGGTACGGATTTAGTGTGATTTAAACAGTTATTTGTGTGTGGGGAGCGCGGCGCGGGGCGGCGGGCGCGCGGCGAGCGTGACCCAATTGCAGGCGGGTGAACGAACTCGAGGCCTTGATCGCAATACCGAGTCCGCGCGCCCGTGCCCCCCCCCCCCCTCGCCGCCCGCGCCCCACGCCCAGCGTGCCCGCGTGCTCTCTACGTCACTTCGCACGCCACACGCAATACTTTGTTTCATATTATTTGTTTAAAATTCATAGCTCATAAACAAATTAGAATTTTACGGTCACACTATGTATGTAACAACGTGTTACTAACAATGTAGATAAGTATAATTGTTTTGATTTATTCGTTTTATTCATGCCATTGTTTGTTGCGATTAGGCCAAATTTCGCGATTTTCCAATAAATCACACCATATTGAAATAAATTGTAAGAACACATTGTGGTTGGTGTCTACCTTTTCCTCTGTCATTTTTATTTCATTTTTGCCTTCTCTCTACTACCTTATTAGTATATTTTGGTGGTGGCTATTTCATTTTCATTAATTAGTAGGTATTTAAAATTTAAAAGTTACTTCCAGAATAAGTCAGACTATTATGTAAACGTAAAATGCCCATTCAGATAGGACGAAATCTAGAAGCTTATATTCCACCAGCTTTTTCTGTTTATGCTTGCCGTCACGAGTAAAAGAGACAGTCAAATCTAGTTAGCGGCTGCGCATACGGAATAGAGCTTGTCTTACGAAACTCGGATTGTCGCTATTCGCGGCTACGGAGGTGTCGTGAGTGAGAGTGGGACAACAGTATTTCAAGGCTTCATGTAGATTATTATTAGAGTATCGGCGCTAGGTTATTCTGAGGCGACCTAGATAACGCGCGGGGCCGTTGACCGCGGGCCCTCCGCTGCGCGCGGCCTCCAAAATAAAATGGCATTCAGCGATGGGCTCCACTTGCGAAACTCGACTCGACCATGATGTCGAGCGCACCGCCACAGATACACACTCGCAAACACGAGCGAATAATGCAATCACTATTGATTGACTAATACTATGTATTATTTCAACGTGAAACTGCCTTTGCAAAATAATTACGTGGATAAGTAAAATTCAGCCACGCAGAAGCTAATTCGCTAATCGTAGATTTCTTTAAATAGAACGTGCTATGTAAAAAGGTTCCACAGAAGTTACGTCAATCCTACACTTTCGAAAATGGAAATTCAAACGCTGTGAAATTCATAGGACAGTACAAAACCTCAACAAAAAAAACTACCAAAATCTACCTACTTGTCTTTCGGAGACACATACTTGATTAGTAAATGTTTAAGTTAAAGTGCATGCATGATATGGTGGTAAGTAAGTGCCTAATTAATAAAATCCAAAAAGATAGTTAAGTCCGTCTCTGGATTATATAGCCAGTAGGAGCGAGCATACATAGCGCGGTAGTGGCGCGGGGGGGGGGGGGGCGGTGATTAGCGACGTCGAATATAGCCGGGAAGGCCGAGGGCAACGAACTCCGCTTGACCTAGATCCGCGAGCCGCGCCGCGCGCCCCGCGCACACCGCGCGCTCGCCCGCACTCCCAGGAAAGTGAAAATGACATTCTTTTATCCTTTTAACTTACTATTATTTAATAATACATAACACAAAACAAATATTACTACACAAAATGCTAAGTGACTTTGATGATAAAAAAAATGGTGTAAATCACTGTTATCGAAACTTTGAAGAGGCAAAACCAAAAAGCCTTGAAGGTACACAGAACATCATGATGAGGATCACCCAAACATTCACAGCACGGTAACATGAGCACACGTGGGGGTTGAGGTTGACAGATCAGCTGATGAGCGCTCACCTGCGAGGACTCGGCCCAGCAACACCTCGGAGTCGGTGGGGGGTGTCGGGGGCGCGGGGGGCGCCGGTTCCCGGGGCTGGTGGTGATGGCACTCGGTCACAGTCATGTCGGGGAGCGGGAGACGCATGAGCCGCGCGGATGGGGCGCGTGCGGCCGGCGGCGGCGTCGGCGCGAATGGCGCGCGCTTGCCGCTACGCTGCCGCCCGGCACGACGACCACCCGCCCGCCCCTAACAACCCTTACTACACCGGACTTGGTACTGGTATCTCTCGATACCACCACCCTTAATACACCGGTATCGGTATCCGTTTTAGTTGTATGCTTCCAGGGTTACCTTCGTAGCAAATGTGACGAAGACATCAAACATTATCGCCGATGTCTATATTAGACGATAAGGTTTTCCATGTCTACTCGACATTCAAAATTGATGTATTTTCTTTGTTTATGTAACTTAGTTTCTAAGGTACATTGTTATGTTTTTGACAACTACTATTTCCAGCAACTTGTTACGCTCATTCAATTCATTACATCAGAATATTTAATTCAAAATTAGTTCTAATCATCCGGCTTGAGCTTTTGTCATAGTACTTTAGTTTGTGTAACAGCTTTAACAAACTTATTGAGGGCTTTTCATTCTAAACATGATTCTTTTGAAGTTTCATCCCAAAACATGTCAACTTCCTCTAAACCAGCGGGTAAAGACCGTACACATGCCTTTCAATCTTGATCAAAAACAATTTCTGACAGTACAAAAATGCCTAAAAAGTTAACAAGTAAAGATCGGAAATGGCAACAACCCAGTGAACTGAAAACCTAAATCTAGAATTGGCGAATTATACGTGAG
Organism: Xestia sexstrigata; assembly: GCA_941918905.2. Lineage (NCBI taxonomy): Eukaryota > Metazoa > Arthropoda > Insecta > Lepidoptera > Noctuidae > Xestia > Xestia sexstrigata. Next base: position 12,030,525 of record OW799207.2, on the reverse strand, counting down.
CAGAGCAGAGTGGCGAGTTTATAGGCCAAGGCGACCAATTATACTCTAGGAGTCTTCTGACCGTGCATTATTACCAGCTGTAAATATTACGGCTTTACGACTTTCAATAGTGAACGGATGCTTTTAAACTTTTAATTTACGACTAAATACACCTTCAATCTTTTATCTTTAGTAAGTCGGCCGTATGACGCGCTCTACTGCTGAAATTCTTGGAGCAGCTACAGGAATGTGAAGGCAGGCATGAGATCGGATCAACGGAGCCTTGTAGAATTTTGGAAGTTATAGAAATTGAAACTTTTGAATAATAAATTTGCAGTTGAAGGGACGTCGTGACAAAATTTTAACAAGGACGTGATCTTAGTATGACTTGGTTTTTCATTGGTTTTAAAAAAAACTTCTGTTTCATACTAAACTGCACTACCGTTTATTCTCTAGTTTTAAATAGCAATGCAAAATAAACCTTTATTAAAATGAATTCAAAGTCAAGATAGACTGGTTTTTCTATAAACTTGATGCTTGATTTTCTAAAATGTAACTCTTATAGAAATAAACAAATAGCTACTCAATTACTTATAATGGCTTGTGTTCTTAACGCGCCAAAACGGCATTTTACTACAGTGTAGCACGCGGCGCGCGGGTAACCTAATGTGTGTACTGTTTACTCAAATTATAATTAGGCTTATCTTACTCTGTATCAAGTATCACCATTAAATTGAATAGCATGTAATCAAAGCTCAGCAAATACAGCATCATTTAATAGTTTCTTCTTGCTACGATTTGGAAGTCTATTCCTATCGCAATAGGACTGATGTTGAACAACTGCAGTGTGAACAGCAATCAGTGGTCCCTACATACACGTTTAAGTAAAATATGCAAACATCAGTGCAAGAGGTCAGAGTTCGGGTTAAGCTGAAGCCGGGCAGCATCAGGTCACGCTGACGTCAGCAGCGGTCATCTACCTCGGCACACACCCCCGACACCTCCCCTCCGTCCTCACTCCGCACCCCTGCAACCCTCGCTCCACATTCATGCTGCACTGGCATCACCGATCTATGCATTCAAATGACACCCATTTTTAGCAACGAGACACTTTGAATTTTCTGACTTCCGAAGTACTCCCAGCTGTTGCTATACTTGTTATTGTACATATATTAGTTTGAAGTTATGCCCCACTTTTTGAACTAGATGCTCTCTTTTATTTAGCATTCAAATTCGCGAACTTTCTAGGCTAACTGAGATCTTATTGAATACAAAACACAGCGTGGAAATGAAACTAAAAGTGAATGAAATACGAGTACAATTTACTAAAGTAAACAGAAAGTTTAGCAAACCAGTGTTACATAAATATTAGGAGTGACATCTAGAAGTTCTAGCAAATTCGATGGTGTCACTCCGGAGGCTTCACACAAACGTTCCACATGTCGATAATGAAGTACCCCCATAACTTGAAACATTAATTAACATGACTAAACTTTAATCACATACATTATGTCAGCTCACAGATAAGTCGCTAGCTCAAATAACAGATTCAAAACTTGATTTCTATTTCCCACGATATGAAATTCTTGCTGTCTCTAAAGCAGGACAGTTAATTAACAACAAACAACATTTGAAAGTAAGGGAAATAATATGTTTTTAATTAGCTAAAGGTGTGCAATGTTAAGCGTATGACGAAAAAGCTTCAGTGAACGCAACCTCAAATGCAAAAGTGTTATCTTTGCAACATTATTTTTACATCGCCTCATAACAAACAGTGCTAGTATAGTACGAGGCATCACCAGCAGGTACGCGTAAGTACAGGTACATTACAGTACATTCTAGACGTTGCTGCAGTCCTACAATTAACTGGAAACAGGCTTAGAACTGGACCCGCGGGGTTCTTGACCTCAGCGTGGAAAGTGGACCATAATGACAACACCACTTTCATTTTCGCACAACTCTCACCGACGCGAGTTGAGATCGAAAGTGTACTACTTTAGTGGCTGCGTGCGCGCATCTAACTCCCCGCTGCCCGCGCCCCGCCCTCGATTCAACTTTCCTATGTTGGACGCGCTTTCTTCTGATAGCGCCGCGCGGCGCTTGTGCAATTCGCTTTCTAATTGCATTGTGATTGCAGTGTGACTGATGACTGCTGAACATCATCTCACTGGCCCACTTTCCAGCGCGACTATATTGTCTATTATAATCGAGTGCCGCCGTTAATCCATCTCATTTCATTTAAGAAATTGTTTAGAAACTAGATGTGGTTCGTGCATGCAAGCAATGCAAGTGTTTCGAAATAGGCAGGTTGGATCATAGTTTTTGTATTTGAGGGTTTGTCGCATCAAAAGTAAAGACCAGTGTAGATTTGGAAAGCCTTTTCTTGATTTATTTTGTTAAAACTATAAGTACATAAATGTATTTGAGTGATATTAATAAAACTGGTATAATAATGTGTCAGAGTTCATTGACATGTAACCGCAGTTATAAAACAATTAAGGCAAGTGGGACAGGAACACGGATTTTCAATATTTCAATAAAAACACATGACGCAAAACGGATACGAGAACGTGGATGTTTGCTGAATAATTGCTGACTATAGTGTTCTTACATGACTTTATGCTTACTCACTTGTTTTCACACGTTTGTAATAAATATGATATGTTTATTATATGTTACGGTCATTGTAATTGTGTTTTTAGGGTAAAGATTGAAGAATTTACGTCAGCGAAACATATTTCATTGATGCTCGATACGATAAACTTATGCGATACGATACATATCTACAACACAAACATAATGTTAAATTGTTAACATACTTTATGGTTATAAATACATAGGTTACAATTATTAATAAAGTTTTATTTGAATTCATTATGTACATTATTTACAAACTACAAATAGATCTAAAATAATAATAAAATGTATGTACAAATCGAAACGGGAATAGAAACAAAAATAAAATAAATAAATTTCGCTGGACATTACACACAGCGCCATCTAGTGCCACACTAAGCAACGAGGTTTGTGTCGTGCGTAGACACCAGATAGTTGATATACTACATAGATACTTTTTGTTTGTAAATACATACTTATAAAAAAATGTCCATACTCATCACACAATTTGCTCCTACCGGGATTCGAACCCGGGACTCCAAGAACGTAAGGCCTCACTACCGCTGCACTATTCGGGTCGTCAAAGTTAGTTTTAATTTCCCAATGTGTATAAATTCCCATTTTTCTGTCTGACTGAATTCCTTATTTGTTTCCTGATTTAATTCCTCATTTCTTATCCTATTATATTCCATATTTGGATATAACTATTTCCATATTCAGCTCAATTACCAGTTACAATATTTATTGATTAACGTTCCCTCACACATGCAAATTGTGCCTAACACCTTGCTAACTACATATTTGAACATTAAGTGAACAGCAGAGTGGAATGTGGCCCGATCAGTCACTCGGCAGCTAATGAATATGGAAACATTAAAATTTCGCCTACAAATAACCCGCGTCCCGGATTAGCGGGCCTTTAACTGGGGCAGTCATCTGTTGATTTGATACCATTTGGCCCCAGCACAGATTAGATCAAGATTTTAAAATTAATGACGTTAGCTTAATCCATTATGCGAGGAAGGCATGAGTGACGTAATTTAGTGCAATCGAGCTATGCAAAACTAGTCTAAGCGGATCGGGCATTTTATGGGAAATCTGTACAAAACAAGGCTATGTTGAGAGCAGCGGTGGCCCAGTAGTGGCGGCCCCGACTTACGAACAGTAAGTCGTGGGTTCGAACCCAGACAGGCGCATTCCTTTGTGCAATTTATTTCATCACCACTGCTCTCAAAACGGTGAAGGAAAACATCGTGAGGAAACCGGCATGTCCTAGAAATTCGAAGACATGTGACATCTACCAACCCGCACTGGGCCCGCGTGGTGGATTATATAATAGCCCATTCCCTCTCATAAAGAGGAGGTCGTGTTCCAGCAGTGGGAACATTAATAGGCTGATGATGATGATGATGATGAAGGCTATGTTGTACTGAAATGTATAGCTTGAAAAATGTCGCTGTGTGTACATAATAGTCAATTCTATTGCACTTAAATAATTCAAAATTATACAGGTTGTAAACAGACTCTTCACGAAGCCGTTAACCAAGCATTCTAAACATCAAACTAAGTATCCCTATTACGAAAAATTTGTTGCTGGGAAATTACTTCTTTTTTTGGGGTGAAAAATCACGTTTTACGGTAAAACTCAATGTGACGCACTCAAAACATTGTGCTGGTGGATGGATTGAATGGTGTGGGGGTCGTGGAGGTGTTTAAAATAAAGTTCTTACATGAAAAACATGTATTTAAAAAAAAAAAGTTGGAAATTGGACCCGCAATATCTCCGTAACTAGAAGGTTCCCAATGGTGTAGAACAAAAAAATGATCGCAATGATGGGGAGAACAAGTGCCTTTCGGCTTCGTTAAGAGTCTTTTTACCCGACTGCCAAGAAAGGGTTATGTTTTTCGCGCATATCTTGTATGTACGTATGTACATTTATGCATGTAATATTCTTTATTACCTCATATCTTCCAAACCGCTGCACGAATTTATATTGTTAGATTCGTCTTGGTAACCCAAGTGTTCTTAGATAGGTGACACGAAAAAAAACCCAACATGACGATTGACTGATTGATAATTGACTGTCAGACGCTATCTATACTTAGATTAAAGTAAAAAAAAAAAGATTTTTCAAAATGGGTATCAAATTAAAGGGCTCATCCTGAGGATTTTAAAATGGTAAATCATGACCATATTATTAAATCATCCACACGATAAAAAATCCTTTAAAGAACCGAACCGTTTACAGAATTAGTAACAAACGTTACAAAATAATGAGAGATTTTCCATCTTATTATAATTGTAACTAAAAACAGTAAAATAAAAAAATATAATAAAAAACCCGACTGTAAAAAGTAATCTGAAAAGAAAAAAACAAGTTCAGTCCAGAATAGTCGGGACCCATTAAATAATCTAGACTAAAATCATTCCATTCAATATGGGTCCCGACTATTCTGGAATGAACTTGTTTTTTTCTTTGCTGTTTATTTTTTACAGTCGAGTTTTTTTATTTTTATAATTTATCTGCCTGCTTTTTAGGGTTAGAAGGGCCTTAGACCTTCTAACCCTAAAATTTACAACTCTATTTGTGGTGGTTCAAACTTCGTTTGAAAAACTGATGGAATAAAGTTCTAATCAGCTTGCACTACAATTTGGATGTTACGTCAGTCACTGCGGCCGAATAGTGCGAAATTAGTGTTTTTTTGCGATTTACTACAAAAACTATTGATTGGACTAAAAAAATAAAACACATAAGACCTGCTTTATAGTTAGTTCAGTTAGTATGCAAAGTTTCATGATCTAATTTCAAGTACTTTTTGAATACCAGCGGTTTATTGTTCGATTTGGAGGTAACTTGTAATTTTTTCTATCGACAAATGTTTATGGAATCGTGTTTTCGTCACACATAGTACCTAGCATTAAACCTCAACTTTACCATAATTATATTTAATTTAAAATTAATGCTGCAGTATTTTAGGCGTAACGGAGGATCATGCTAAGCCATTTGAGGCATGTTAGGCCCTTAAGTCATAGATTACGGGTAAAACTAACAAATATAATGTAGCGTGCCATTACATGACTGTAGAAGTTTTACTTTTCATACTACAGCGAAATGTTTCGAAACTACGAATAAGGTCACACAGCGCCGACCACTCGCCGTGGTTTCACAGATTTCGGTTGAATTCTGTTACTTGGTCGTGTTTCTTGTCATACGCTGATACACCGTCCACCGCGCCCTATATACGGTTGATGGCCGGTATTCAATGTAAATGAACTATTTTCTTGTAGGTTTCACTCTTGCGTACATTGTTTACGTGTCACAGGAAGTGGCTTTACAACTGAACTACATTCGAGTCGCTTTTGTCTCGGGTAACGGGACTCGGTGTTTATCATTCAGGGTCGCGCGACACATTTACTTAGTCATAAAATAATGTAACTGAAGGTCTGCGCTGGAGATTATTATTATTTTGTTTAACTACCTACATTTTTTTCTTAGTATTACAGTATACAGACTTGATTCAATCGAGGCACCTTCCAGTCTAAGTTTTTTACCCTGTATATAGGTATGCAACCTCCTCTGAATATACACTGGTATTTATTTATAAAAAAAACATGTATTTTTATTTAACTACCTATTTACTCATCTAATATGAGCCAGAAAGCGAAGATAAATTTATCATTATTTTTTTCTACTACCTAAAAAAAACTATGAATTGAATCATATAATGGTGACCGAAGCAGCCCTACGTACCACACACCGTTGGCCGTCACAAAAACGATTTTCAACAAAAAGCTCGCGTACATCCATATTTAATTTTTCGTTTCTTTTTCATCCATAAAATATTTTATGACGCACCATTTTGCCTATATGTACGTTACGTATTCATACGCCCCTAGGCAATGAATTCGATTGTGTCAGATAAAGCTAACCGTGTCGCACCGAGGATCTAGGTTTTGAGCACGTAACTTTGTTGATCTGTATGAATGTTGGCAGAAAAGTATGTGTGTCAAAACGTAAAGAGGGCGACAGGCGACCCACTCGCACTGTTTCTTTATCGTTAGATCCTGAAATTTGAAAGCTAAGAAGGGTGTGGGTATTGCTAGACTGAATTTGGATAACTGCGAAAAAGCTTTGTGTCAGTTTGATTATGAGGAAAGTGCTAAACCTACTGATCCAGTGTTTATCGGCACTTCACACTGCAATTTTTCTTCGTAATATATAAAACGGATTCATCACAGTCAATCCTCTACCAAAGGGACGTGCTAGAATCCTTTGAGCGTAAACCAAAAGAAAATCAGAATGGAAAGTTATGTGGCAATAAAAATAAATATGTTTTATGTACACAATCGTAACGTCTAAATACAGTTTCAGCACGTATTTCTCGTAACGTGAAGTTTAAACTATTTATAACTGAATGATCAATCAAGAAGGGCATTTATGTACATAAAAGTATGCACTGTCTCAAGTGAAGCGATAAGATTTACGACCAATTGTAAACAATCACGGCCATTTCATCCCAAATCGTAACCTTGCATGAAAATACTGAACAGTGTGTATGTAAGTGTGCACAATTAACCTCATGAACTGAAAGTAGCGCCAGATGTATTGAACAAGTACCAGGGCAGTGGCTGGCCTCGAAACCAATTCACTTGTGAATGTGTGAACCCGTTTTTATATTTTACAGGGATTCGATATTTTCGAAATAGTCTTGTAAAATAATAATTTATGCTTTTCACTAATAACCAAGAAATAATGAGAATATATTTTCTAAAATGAAACTTCATGCAATGGTATTTATAGGCTGTATCAAAATTTTCAGCGCAAAATAGTCATGAGTCTTCAATGTTACTCCTGAAAACAGTTATGATTATGACATTGTTTTTTAAAATAATTTTAGTCGTATAATGTGGTGTATAAACGTTTGTTCGTTTTATGTCTATTAAATTAACCAATATACCTTATAATATTCATAAGAAAAAATCAAACCAATGCAATACAGCCATGTTGTTGAATTTAAATAAGTTTTTGGCTGTGAGATACAAACCCGAACTATCTAGATTTTTTATCGTTTAGAGTTTGGCTCTACTACACTATACCTACTAGCCTGAATCTCACAGCAGTTAGTCTAAATATATTTCATTAGCTAAACAATTCTTACGTTTAGAATCCATTAGTATTTGTCACCGATGTGCAGTGCAATATGTGGACGTTTTTCTTAGCAACGAAAAGTAAGAGGTTTTGCCAAGCCAGGCGGTTGTGCGCAACCTTGATCGCACTGAATTGGCAATATCCTGGAGCTACGAGAAGCCCGATTGGCGAAACCTTGCGACCTGCAAAAGTCGGTCGATGAACTCAGCAAGGCCGGCCCGTTGCCGCTTTCTTTGTTCATGCTGTCGCAACCACCCAACCTGGGCTCCAGCAACAGCCTCGGATCACTTTATTAAGCCTTCACTCATCTAAATTGTAATCGTTCATAAACATTGCCTACTAGCATTCCCGATGGCCTCATTTGAACGTACTCTGTGGTTGTTGCGAGCAGTCTATTAAATGCCAAATTGTTTTTATAATTAAACCAAGGAAAATCGGCCCGCTAGTATTTCAGTGTTTCCTAACAAAAATTAACAAGATTAAAGAATTGCTATTTTGAAAATCGGTCAAAGCTTTTGGTATTAAAAGTGGTAGCGATTCATTACACAACAAATGTAATGTGAATTTTCATCTATTTGAACAGGTTTTTTTGTATCAACGTACAATTTGCTGTATCAAGATTATCTAACATAACATGTAGCAGACCTACGGGGTTGTGATTGACGTCGAATCGTACCCCTTGCAATAAATATAGCATCGCGAAATATTTGTAGGTGTTTACGTAAGCAGCACTTGATATGTAGGCAAGTACGTTACATTTACGTAAGATGGGGCCTATTCAATCACAGTTACTACCGTCTGCCGGTTACATAAACCACGCGTATTGCTCACGGCTCTTCGCGAACAACGATAAACGCTTTCATTGTTTCCACTGAACTACATTATGAGGCTTGAGCTGATGATGTCACTTTGAGGAAAACGAATGACCTGTTTCCCAATGGGGACTGAATTATGAATAACGTTAATATAGCTTATTATTGCTGGCAGCGATAAAGCTCTAGTGCTTGCACATGTAAGCCCTACGAATGTTGGAATTAATTTGCTCCGAAGAGGATTTTCCTTGATCATTCTGAGTAAGAATAGGGTCTATGTACGATTGCATGTTGTCATGTGATGCAGTTTATCACTGTTGAATTGTGCTTTTAAAGACAACTTTGGTCTTTATTTTTGTTTTTTTTTTTTTTTTTTTTTAATTTGTTGTAAAGCTACTTCGTCTTTGTTTAAACAAAGTTAGTAGCTTTACAAATCCCTGCCATGTTGGTTGTTAGGTATGTCGTGTGATCGAGCACAAATAAAGGCCATGCATTTACATTTGCTGCCTGAGCGTTATTTCGCAGTTATCGTAATAGGTTCCATGGCCAAGTTGCAAAAAGCAGCGCGTGCGCAGGTAAGTCGTCGACGCGCCTTCAGCATTGGAGGAGCGGGAGGGCGGGAGGGCGCGGGTACGAGGAGGGCCACTTTCACCCGGCGAGGCTGCGCGGGCGTCGACCCCCGTTGCCCTACTCCGCTGACCCACTATGAACTAACCGAAACACTATTCACTTTCATTTCTGCCAAGTCCATCATTAGGCCCGAGGATGCGTCTTACGCTGCCTCGTCACTGTTGCAGCATTATTGCGAGAATTTATGTTCATTTTTTGCGCTAGCTAATCTATCGATGGCGAGGACCGCAAGACGGGGTCGGGGGGCGGGGGCGATGCGCCCGCGGTCGGAGATAGTCGACGAGAGAGCTGCGGTGACGGCGGGGGCTTGCGTAACACTTGTTATTGGCGAGAGTGAAAGTGGTGAGCCGCTGTCTCCATACTAATGAGCGCGAAACGGGTGCGTTGGACTCACTCCGGAATATGCAGCACTGGGTTAAAGTATCACACAACGACTTTCCGACCACTTACATAAGTGATTACTTTTGCTTTTGAATAGGGAAATTACAAACAATACGCACGGATAGTCTTGTTGTTTGTTGTTAAACTTCCAGTGATAGATTACGTGAGCGGCCTGTTTACGACTTGTTATCTAATTTATAACAACTGTAATCATCAGTATCGATGCGATTTGGAACGTAAAATGTACCTGAAGTCGTTACTATGCTGATCTGCCTGCTTGCTTAGTTGCATCATAAGACCTGATTCTGGGTACAAAGCTGCCATAAAACTTAATAAACATTTATTGCCAATGACACACATCTGCATATTGCTAGCTCACGACTAAGATATCTACTTATTTATAGGAGAATCGAGTATTCGGACTAGTAAATCTAGTATGATGTTATCAAACGTTATGGGTTTAAATTCCGCGCCAATTTGTCGTTCGGTAATTTCCGTGGGTGTTCGGGCGCGCTCGGCTGGCGTCTCTCGCAGCGCTCTGCAGCGACCTCGAGCGACGCAGGGCAACGAACGCTGACTAGGCCGAATGTATTACAAAGTCCGAGTCGGCCGCGGCCGCTCCCTGCCACTCTGCCTTTGAGATCCAGCCTAGGCTCGCCTAGCCTAGTCGCCTCTTACCACACGCCGATACCTACAACCTATGTCTGTTACTCATTACATCAAGGTGAAACAAACAGCCTATACCTTGTGCTTTAATAACTAGCTTTCAGTGGCCTAGTGCATTGTTATTGGCGCCAATCAATTTACTAATTAGGTTTTCTAGAAACATGTTCTGATCTTGAACTGTAGAATCTTTTGCTAAGACAAGAGATAAAGAGAAAGGGAATGTAACGTCTTGTAAAGATATAACCATGAAAGTCTATAAAAAGACACTTACTCGTACATCTACAAAGAGAACGATTCGAGAATCTTCTAAAACCAAATTTCAATTTTCAGTGGTGTACTCATTTCCATTCAGCGTAGAGATAAGAGGGCCAACCTTTGTTGTCTAGTATTGCTGAAATGTATGAACAAGTCAGGCTTTCATAATTAATGTGACGGGAAGTTTACAATGAAACAAGAAAATATAACAAAACAAGATTGTGGCCCGTCGGCCGTCACTTCACAGTTCACGCACAATTTGTCGCCCGAAATGGAAATGTTGTTGTTTAACAAAGGGTGGGTGTAACGCAGTTGTAAAACAGGTCACTACATAAATTATAATAAGCATGTAGTTCAACGACTTTAAGGGTTTTACTTTCAACGACGACGGGACATTATTGTGCGCAATCATAAATACGGTTCAGACCTTACTGTGAACATTTTATGATCAACACGTTTCCGGTGCGTAATACGCTGTAATTAAAAGAGCTACGAATGTAAATATTTTGAATCAACGTCGGTAAATATGATTGGAGTGGCATTGGTTTGCGATCGTATATGTTTCGACTTAATGTTGTTGTCTTTGTATTGGTAAATGGCATAACAACGTACAAATGTTTATAAAGGTTGAGGCGGAATTGTATAGCAGCATGTGTATCACGGTGAGAAGCAACGTGCAGCAATAATCCTCGGACTGTTAAATTTGCCAGCGTTAGAATTTGCGCGCGCCGCACGTTCGCAAGATAAGTCAGTCAGGGTCGGCGCGGTGCCGACGGCCGGCCATGCACCCGCGGCTTGCGACACCGCCCGCGCTCTGCGCCCCGCGCCACCGCCAGCGCCCGCCGAGCTCAGCCAACATAAACCATGGGGAAAACAACAACACCCACGCCACACTGCTGACGTGTCCTTACTAATTTATTATGAATGCATATTGCAGTGCGCCAGTTCCAAAATGCTATTGCAGATTTATTGAGAGCGTTCCGGCTCTACGTGTAGCAACTCTTAGCTAATTGGTCGCTTTAACCGCGTTTACGAGTTACGTGATTGATTGATAACAGCCCGAAGTATGTTTACAATAAACCGGACGTAAAAAGGTTAAAAACAAACGATCAATGAACGTTAACTGCAAAAACAAGGAGAAACCACTCCGGTAACTACAGCGGTACAGCTGCTTGCAAAGAATTTATGTTGTTTACGTATTCCCTTAGAACAGTTAAGCACTTACAGTTCGTGCACCTTTGATCGTTTACATGAGATTTTCATAACTTACCGAGTAATAAAGAAACATAAACTGATTTGTTTCAATGCTAAGTAATAAACATTGTTGGAAATTCCATAGAAGTCCGATAAAATCACTTCAAGTGGATGAGCAACACGTTTATGTAAATTTCTCTTATAGCTTCATTGCTCATTTGATTTATCCACCGCAGCTCGCAGTGGAGAAAGTGTTGTTGTAAATAAATATAGCTGTTACATAACATCAAAACCGCGAGAAGATAGCTGACTCCGTGTAATTAATGTAAGGGCGGTGGAATCGAGCGGAGAAATTAATAGGTAGCATTTGGAGCGGGTTATGATTAGAGGGTGGTAGGCAGAGTGGCGTGGCGGTGGTGTGGCTGTGGAGAGGCGGTGGAGTGGCGGCGGGAGCGACCTATATGCGGGTCGTCGGCCGGACTATATTTAGCGGCGGCTCCCGGCCCGCGCGGTGCATCCTGCACTTGTTTTCCATTGCAGTCGTTATCGCAATTCACATACGGCTCATGTTTTCAGAATAATCCCCTTCACATTCCTATGTTTACTTTCAAACATGGTCGTGTCAATTTATCGTGTAAACATTAGTTTTACGCCGTTTATTAACTGTAATAGATAATACTTTTACAAGGATAGTGAATATAAACAATGGCTGTCTGACGTTTATCAGCGTGTTGCAATCAGCAACTGTTTAAGATTCCCTATGCTCATTTTTTGAACAACAACATCTCCCTTTTCATAAAGAACAGATTCTGAATGTTTTTGGTATTCCCAACATCATGTTTAAAAAAAACAACGGAATAATTTTCAGTTGTCACAAAAGAAAAACAGTTTTTGTGGTGTCATTCGATGATTCGATACATGCGTCAGAAACATACGACTTACCTTTCAAGGTACCTAAGCTTATCGAGAGCTAGCTTAGAAGTGTCGCGGAGGAATGACCTGCCACTTACCTGTAACAAAAGAAAAGTGATCTATTAGTAAACGTATTGTGATAGACAAGAGGCAGAAGTGAGCGATGCCGACGGCGCTACGGCCTACGGCACACAATTTGGGTCACGTTCTGAATTTATGAAACTAAAATATACTTGTTCCTGTCCTCGTTAATATTATTATGTTTCTTAATCGAAGTGGATTTAATAATTATTCCGTTTTCCTTAATCAACTTTTACGATACGTGAATCAAGAAGTACCCACATTCTACAGGTCAAATAAACACCAGTTACCTACTCGTATATTTGAATTCCTGGAATAACCTGAACCTATTATTATCGTACAGTAAAACACTTCTAGCTAGCTCGCTGCTGTTGAAGTCAGCGTATTTGCCTAATTGATCAAATACATGTAGTTCAATATTTAAGATTGAACAATTTTGTTTCTTACACTGATGATTTTTAGGTTGAAACTCGTATGAGGTAAGCTGGCGCTCGAGTCATTACGTTGTCATCGTCCTAATTTTGCAGTGTCCTCGTTTTTGAGGTCAGTCTCTATCGGGGCAACGAACTCGTGCCCTTATCGCGGGGCGAGGAGCGGGGCGCGCGGTGCGAACGCCTTCACGACTCTCGTTATAAACTAAAGTTGTTCTATTCTGCGATAGATGGCGTTAAAATACAGGAATATTTAATTTAATTAAGATTATTTTAAGATTAATACTTTTTTAAAACACGTTCCTTTAATTTAAAAAATAACTTAAATAAATTGGCCTTGATAAAATGTATACCGAAACAACAGTCGAGTCATATCTGAACGCAACCTTACGAAATCGACGTAACACAGTAATATTAGTTCAACTTGCAAATGAGATCGTAACAAACAAGTCGTGTACGTAACGTAGATTAGGCGGTGCATCCCTATCGAGGCGATAGTACGTGGGACGTCAGGCGGTTCATATGGCTCGTAGCAGTCGTAGCCCGTAGTAGCTCGTAGCGCTACGCACACATCACCGTGCTACGAGTCTACGTACTCGTAGGTACGGGCGCGGGTCGACGGCCGGCAACCGGGGCAGCCTTGCTCTGTCCTCCGCGCCCTATTTCTGTCGCCACGGTACGGTCCCCCCTTCGCACACTGCGCCTTCCCCTCTCCTCCTTATAGAGATCCTCAATGCTGAAAATTACTCCAATTTACCTACAAATCTTAAAAATTGAAAAAGTTTACAAAACGTTTTTTTTTTCAATTTAGAGCTCTATTACTATCACAGCTAAATATTTTTTTATTATTTGATTAGTCATATAAAACTATGCTATCAAATTCCATAACATCAAGATACGTTTTATGTATGTCACTGCATATTACATTAGTTATACTTATTGTTAATAAAAATCAATTTATTTTATACACTGAGATGCGCGTGATATGAATACAGATAATTTTATTTTGTAATAATTAGACAGAATAAATAGAGGTAAGATTTTGACTGATTAATAGATGTCTAAATTTACTCATTCCTCAAGCACGTGTATGATGTAAATGCATCAATGAATGTATGCAAGCTGAACACAGTACAAGTACAGTATGTGCAAGTGTCTACACATTGTAGTCGCAGCTTGTCGCCGAGTAACATTTCATTGTCTTTGAATAATTACTAGAACTTAAGGCGAGCACGGTGCGAGACAGATTAACTGTCATTTATCTCAATAAGCATTATGAAAACGTACCCCCGATGTTCTTACGTGTAGCAACGTCTTCGTAACTAAGTTTATTATTAAAGGCATTGTATAACACGTTCGATTGTAATCAAGTGTCGTCAGTGCATGACACTTATGCACGTATACATAACTAGACTCACACACGGCCGCTATACATGCGCGTTGTATGTGTGTGACGTCGCGCGGCGAGCGGCGTGTGACGTGGGTTGCGTCAACTTTTACTCGCACTTTCTCGAGCTGCGCTTGCGCAACTCTTGTACAGCGCAATACTGGTTCACTCGCCTCGCCGCGGTGACAGCATTTCTCTTCCACCACCACTGCGAAAGCGATGAGTAGACGTAAGTAACGTCTACTCATCGCTTTACTACAGATTTCCACATCTCAATAATCTTTCTCTACAAGTCTACATCAAAGTAGCCACAAACACTGATTTAATCGCTGGAGAATTTATGTAGCGACAGTTAACAAGCGCTTTATTACCCGAGCATATGACCTTAAACTTATTATTAACATGGTTCCAACACAAACAAAGAATGGAGCAGTTAGCTAAATACTGTGAGCTATGTACACAAGTAAATGTTAATATAGTGTTTTTGCATTTATCATAGCATTATATTCCTGAAGCAAGCAATAGAAACAATTCAATGAAAAGTTAGTGGTAGGTAACGGGACGACGGGGGGGCAGGCGGTGGGAGTGGAGGGGGGAGCACGCGGTACGTGCCCCAGTTTCGCGCGGGTGCATGAACTCTAACGAGGTAAGGCCACCGACCGAGGCGAGCGGTAATGTAAATACTACCTTTCGCTTATCGCTTTACGTTACGTTTTAGCTTAAACTATACGTTTATCGATATATCGTAACGAAGCACCTATCTAGTGCCACATGGAGGAGTCGGGCGTGCGATGCTACATCCAGCTGCGACACGACCTTCGCAATTATCGCCCTCGCGAGATACGCCACGCTCCTGCACTGTACTGCCACTACATCCAACATTATAATGGACCGCTCCTAAATACAATAAATCGATGCTTTTATAGCAAAGTTGACTAATCTATGAAACAAATTGTTCTAAATCAGAGTTTTCCTCCTAGAATATTCGAGATGCTTCGATGCTTCTATTATTGATAGAACGGCCATTCTAATTTGAGGTTAAGATAAATAATCCTTTTAATTCTTATTGCTAAGACGGAGAAAACAAATGTTGTACAGTAATATGAATTTGAATAGCATTGACCGAATTTGCACTGCGTTGCTAATAATATATACCTACTGGTATTAGCGCTGAATGCCTTCGTTGTACTAATCACTATTGTTATTGAATTGTAATTGCAATAAACCCTAATTAAATACTTATCATTAATATCATCATTATTAAGCTTGATATTAATCGTTTGGCCGACTTTTCAGTTAATATAAATGTATAAAAATTTTAGTGTCGGGGGTTTTTACTGCATAATGATGGGGGAATGACGTAAGAGATATGAAGTAAGCGCGTCAATGTAATTTTATCATGTCGCCTTCTAGCATATTATGGGAATGAATGAATATTCAATGCCTAAATATTCATTAATTTGTACAAAAACAATAAAGCAAAATCAATCGGCATCAGTCATTTGATGTAGAATTGTAGACAAAGCTTCGTAGTACATGTAGGTCATCGGGAGACGCTGCACACGAAGACATTTGCGCATCACAAACACTCGCCATCCTAAAATAGATCTCAACAAAATATTCCTACCTCTGTTATATTTTCATACTGTGACGTTTTTCGTCGATCATTTATAGAGAGTTCATCCAGTTTGCAAATGATTTCGGCTTAGAACCAAATTGACTTAAAGATAAAAAGACAATCATTTAAGAAAAAAGTCGATATTAATTTGCTCATTCCAGTCATTAAGCTAACCCCAAAATGATAGAACGGAAACTTTCCCATCGTGACCTATTTTAGTCCAACAAAATAAGTCCGCCCGAAATTCGCTCAGTCAGCTAGGATTCGTGTTAAGCCCTTCCGAGTTGGTTACGTGCTCACTTTTATAGGTCACAATATTGTTATGGTGCTGTAAAACAAGTATATTTATACAGGACTTTGTGATTATGTGCTACAAAGGCAATCGAGTGACGGGCTCATGAATAATACAATAGTATTGGTATATAGGTCAAGCCGTCGTTGGATACGTAAACAGCTGTAGTCACAGCTTGGGGGGACGGTGGAGTAATCTTAGCTTAAGTTCTTGCTTTAAAAACTAGGACAGGCCACCAATGGAGACGCAACCGTGACGGCCGTGGGTGGACCAACTATTATGAAGAAAGACCTTTGTCAGATCGAGCTCAGCGAGGACTAGCAGACGTTTCTGATCGAAAAAAATAAATAAAGTATTGTTATGTCCACGTGGAAAACATTCAACTCAACAGGTGGAAAAGTGTTGTATTCATAAGTGTTAACAACACGAACAAAGCTTTACCAGCACAATAATGAATAGAAAACTACGCTTGGTAACTAATATCGACGACAAGCGTGTGCGGGTGCACAAACATTCTTCTCTAATAAACAATGTGCATATATTGTGAAGGATAATTCATCAATACAATGCATGCGTGGAAAAGTAAACAACCTGTATTTGGGACAATAAACTTCATCAAGAACAACCGATAAGTTTAGTCTGGCCGATAGTTAAGTAATTATCTCATTATGTTTTCAAATAGCATTTATCTTGAAATTAGCGTAATGAAGCACGCATTTGCATTACCTACTAGAACAAAAAACTGTTTCTAGCGCTAGAGTGGCTGTAAACCTTGTCAGTACTTTCGATATGGTGTGAAGGATACGCAGTACCTACCTACATAGGCACACATAGATAAAGGACATGAGCTGACGATCGGCCCGACTATGTAGAAATATAGTCAACATGCTTATCATTAATTAAACATCAAACTTATAACAAACTGTGTATCCTCAGAAGCTCGACGTTATAAATAAGAGTGCAAGCCTCACAATCGGTCAATCAATGTTTGTGCTAGCTTATTAATGAGATACCATATACAATTGCTATGTTATGCAGCTATAGCTAAATTAACTCAATCTACAGCGTATTGCCACAGCTTGAAAAATTCAGTAGAACAAAAGATTTAAACGAGAATTTGTAAAATCATATAAAAACTCATGTCGCGAATAGAAACATGATTGCGTAAGTTTAATTTGTAATTGTAGCTTAAGTATGAGTAAGAGTTGGTAAATTAGATTGTCGTACTGTTGTTGTTTATCTGTGGTTTAGTTAGACCGTGTCACTGGAGGTTAGATGGTCACCTCGCTCGCCCCGCGCGCCGCTCGGCCCCCTGCGTCGCCTTGTAGGAGCAACAAACTCTGCAAGGTTGCGCTGCGACCGACTCCACTATCGCTAGCTACAGTTACGATATCACCCGCCCTTCTCCGACAAACTACTTTATTTTATTACATTGCTGTCATATCGATATTGTGTTTGAAGGTCTTAAGGATTATTACACCTTTGTTTAAACGATCTTACATGAATGGTAAAAGTATCTTTATGAAATTAAAGTAACGGCTCTGCCCGTTAATTTTTGTTGCTAGTTCTAGAGTTAGCTCAAAATTTCCAAAATATTTATTTGATGTATTAATTCGATTCTATATTTAATATGAATTATTCGATGATTTATAAAAAAAAAAAAAACATCTTAAATTGTCTAGTTAAAGTGCACACATCAGACTCTAAAGCTATATAATATATTAATTGGCTAACTGCTCAGTATTTAACTCAAATTGACCGAATAGTTTATCTGAATCAGAAATATTTTCAAAAGCTTTTTATATTGTTTGACTAACACAAAATATTTGGGATTTGTTCTCGACGCATCCATGGTTCCACTCTTCAAGCGAAACCAACAAGTAGCGCTATCTGTGGGCGAGTAGCGGAACTAATTACGTCGTAGCAAGCGTAGCATCTTCGTAGCTAATATGAAAGTTTTTTTTAGGTTTTGAATAATGTTCATATAGTTAGTTAAATCTAATATTTGGACGAAAAATATATATTTATTAACTTTACCACATATTATAAGGTTTTTTTATTGAAAAAACCTTTTAGTGTTAACCTTGTAGTGTACCTTACCTTAGAGTGTTTGAGTTTTTATATTATTATTCGGAATAATTGAAAATCACTGTTTTTTTTATGTACGTTTATCTGTATATAAAAGAAAACTGTTACTTTCCCGCGCTATTTGCGTGTAATAATAAACTTCGAGGCGCTCCGCTCGTGCACGATGCAATAAAGAACGATAGGCATCATTAATAAATTCTATTAAAAATCCATTAAGAAAAAGAGATCGCAAGAACTTACGGGGTTATCAAGGTACTTTAGCTACCTCTTATGCGGCTGCATAGTTTGTGCTTGCAACTTAGATTGTGTGACCTTATAACAGTCTCCGTTGACTCCGTCTTGAGAGCTTTAGAACTGAAGGTTCTGGTATACCGATTCACAGTTTGTAAGCAGGTAATGCGGAGGCATGTGAAGGTACCTTAATGTAGGTAACTTACCTACATTTGTGCATTTTTTCGTTTTTGTTACCCAGCAGGCATTTTATGGTTATAGTTTATCTACGAGAGACGTAAATTCCAATTCATATTCATTTCCTCATCTATACTTATGTAAAAATAGGATTTTATTTAATGCAGACATAGGTCAGTAGTTAAATCTAATTTCAGAAAGATGTCGGACGTGAAAACAGTCGTGATAACGTCAGTGCGAAAACAGTTCAATGGCAAGAGTGGTGAACAGCTAATCCTTTTGTCATCTAAACAAAAAGAACTTTTTTAAATAGTAAAAGAAAGTACCCTATCTATCTTCTGTAACATTACACAACAGGTGTTGGCCACGTGTTAAGTTTATCCGTTAATCGGTCACAGACTCCAGCTTACGACACGGGAGGAGATGCCGATCAGTTCTATTCTATGTATATCACAGACAACCGTGGAAACCTGGGGGATGTGCAGTGCAAGCCCAGTTATTACTCGTACAATACACCTGCATACATACGTTTTGTTAAGTTTGTTTGAATGGCTGTCTACATTCCATAGCTACGAAAACCCGCGTAAAAAATAAATATAATTCTAGGACACTTAACAACAAAACTCTACTAGTTTCACATTTAATTTTTAATTCAAAGGCTAAAAATACAAAAAGGTTGTATATCATTATACAAAAATACCCATCACGTTGGATATGAGTCAGAACGTCATTTGTTGTAAGGGGAGCGACGACCGCGAGTGAGTGACGCATTTCTACGTGCCGTTCGAACACGCAACGCATCGCAGCGCTGACGTAGCCAGCCGTTTATTTTGTTTATAAGTACCGATCCGGATTTATAACCTACATAATTTAATAATAATTGCTAACAGTGCGTCGCCCGATAGAGTGCAGTATCGCTATCAATGTTACTTGTTGAGCGTCGAGTAGGACGGCTGATTGTTGTTTAATATTGTACTAATATCTGATGTCGAAAGACGAAGAAAATTAAAAGATATAAAATAATCTTAACGATTATAATTATCTTTGAATTTCGTCTTTAGCACGGAAATAACTCCGTGAAATTTAATAAGTCACATAAATTAGTTCTTTTTACTACTGAACTAATTCTATATTCTAATTATTAAGTTATTTCCAGCATCATCATCGTAATCATCATTTCCCATCCATCCCCACTGCTGGACATAGGCCTCCCCCAAGTGTCGCCACATTGGCCGGTCCCATTTCCAGCATGTCCAATTATATATATTTATTAATATAAAAGCTATCGACTCAAAACCTACACCAATACAAAACCGTACGAACCCACTGAACACCTGTATCCTATTCTGATTATGTGAATACGACTTTTTTGTTACCAAATGTCATATTAACCAAACGTCACGTTTACTACAGTCGCGTTAAGTAGCGCCATCTTTTAGGATTCACTTGAAACCTTAAGTTGCGAGCAGCCTTCAAGCAGCGCCATCTAGCGGAATTTTCCGAAACCACGTAGGCTGTATAAGGTTAACGCATGCAAGAAGGCTATGGAAACGCTACTAGATACCGCTTTTCACAAAAAGCGAGAGTTTCGATTTGGCGCGCAAGTGTAAAACTTTTGCAATATAGATAGCGAGTCAAGTTTTCGGAATTGGTAATTTACATAATGAGTTAACATTTTCAGAGCTTTTTATTTTCAGATTTTTAATTAAATTGATAGTTTGACCTTTCCCACAGAACTAACTGGTGAGACGATCAGAAGGGCAGATACAAATGTGTTTAGATCACGAAACATTTATACTTTTCCCTTATGTTTGTTATTAAATATAATGACACAATTCACAGAAGTTATCTAACTATATCACTTCTGTTTAAGAGTTTCCCAGTGTTCTTTTGTTGTACAATGTAACAAAAATACGTTTATTAGTCTCATAAACATGATAAAGTACAAAGCGGGCAAAGAGGGCTCCATTTGATGACACAATCTAAACAATATCCGTCACGAGAGGACGCGCTAAATGGTCTGATTCAGCAGATTTCAGCTGTGTTGATAATTTGCACACATTGTGTGCTGAGTTCTAACTTAAATAACTACGTAATGTAACCTCCAGCCGACTTTCGGACTATCGTCCGGAACAAATACACGACTAACCTACAAACACTCGCAAACACAGAAGATAATATTAGCCATCCTTTTTTAACATCAGCATTTCAACATGGTGCGGAAGAGATGAAGCATCTTGTTACGATGACGAGCCTCCGTTCTCAATGTCAAGTTCACCGATTATTATTAGTGCTCAATGCCACAAAACACACGCAAGCATTATGGCGGATCGCCGGACGGACGAATACTCTGCGTAGAGGTGATTTTTCTTTAAACTATGCTATAATTACAAGCAACGACGTAACTAGACGCGAAAAATGTTCCACACAGCAGAGCTCACGAAAACCAAATACACACTCACGAAAATATATTGAAGAAATGGCCCTCACAGTACTTCGCAATTATTTAACTAGCTACCATCGCGTCATGTTCCTTAAGAACTTGTTATTGTGGGGAATGACTTTGGTTTTATAATTATTTGTTTACAGTAGTGACGAACTCCCAGTAATGGTTGTGGAAAATTTTGAGACGTCGCGCTACGATTCTTTTTACGAACGTAACGACGTAATGGACGTGTAATTAAATGATGGTCACTTTTACTAGGTTATAGGTTTAGGTTAAACATGGTATATATATACCAGAGCATGCTGAATATTTGAGGCTCGCCAGTTTGATAGTTTGCATGTAGGTTACCACTTTACAATAATTAAAATATTGAGATAGGACATGGTTTTAAAGTTCCTAGGTAGTTGTTGATATGATATGTGTGGGGACATCAGTCACTTGTGTTTATTAAATGTCTTCGTAACTATCCATGTTGATTTGACCTAATGATATCTAAGAGCGGTCGCTCACTAATTACATTTATATAGGTACATTAACGCAGCTCTAATAGGTGAAGTGAATAAACATGAGGCATGATATTATTGTAACTTTCCGTGCAATAAAATATATTACGTAGATGAGTGTGTTTTCTTCCTCTCTACTATTAAACAGTTTAATCGCCGATTAAAAAAATCCTATCTTACCTCATGTCAACTTATATCTTGTGATTGGAGAGATACGGTCGATAGTTTCGTATTTATGGAGAATAACATTAAACGATTAATTAAATAATAAAAATACTCTGGTAATAGTAAAAAAAAAATAGTAGTATTATGCCTTTTCAATATTTTTGAACCCTTAATAGTAAATGTCTGTTGGAGTTAGGTTTTTACCCGACTGCGGCGAAGCCCAATAGGAGGGTTATGTTTAAATTAGAGCAGACATCCTGTTTGACTGTGTTTTTCTAGTATTCCGATGTAACGAATTATTAGATTGTTTCGTAATTTAATTGAGACAAATTCATATAAAATCTAACATAATCCTACGAGCACTCGGAAGCAAACGTTATTATAATGTTGTTACCTATATTTACAATAGTGTTAACCGCCAAGTGGCAAGCTTCCAGCTAACTTCCGCCAACATCTATCTCCACGAACGATTCCCTGAAATGGACTGAAATTTCGAAGCAACAAATAACTCTTCAAATCCCTAAAACACGCCATTCTGGTATAATAAATGAACTTTAATGTTTTGTAAGTACAAATACATAGATATATATCTGAAACGATCCTTTACAATATGTTCACAAAAACTACAAGCAGTATTTGAAAGAACTCTCTCTCTCTCTCTCTCTCTCTCTGAATAAAGAGCTTTATTTGTAATTTTGCAAAATAACACTAAGGTGTATTTATTCTAAAGTGAAGTAAAGATTTTTTAAAGGTTTTTTTACATAAGGCACTGTTTTCTTGTAAAATTAATGTCATCATGAGCTAGGTACGTCACCTGTGACTTTTCTCTATTTTTCTTATTTACAGTTTTACACTGTCACCAATCGCCATATGAAAGACCAAACTGGTAGGTAACATAGTTGCATTGTTCTTGGAATTTCACATTTGCTATTTTAAATCGGCTTCAGATTGTAATAAAATTAGGTTGAATAAATGATAAGTAGTGTCAGCAAAGGACGCTATAACTTATCATTTGTTTTTAAAGTCATTCCGGTCACATTGTTTTAGCCAATTTAGAACCGAACAAATTTTATTACTGGTTTATTGATTTTTCAATGTTCAGCTCGCTTCGGCATTATTTTAGACAATTGGACAAATGCAATTTGAATTCGCACTTTATTTAGAGTGCGAATGACTTGTATCTGCAGGTGACTAAAACGACCTCGTTTATTGATCGACAATACAAAAAAAGAAGGTGGTCAATTCCACGCTTAAATTTTTACAATGTATGACCATGTATAACTTTTGTCTAGCCATTAAATCCCGTGTAGTCTCTGTAAATTATAATGTAACTACGTACAATTACTCGCACTGTGATTGTGACAGTGAACTAGCTGGAATTGGGGAAGTAATGGCATCGAATTAATTCCGGAGTGCAGCCGCTTTGGGGGTGCGTCGCCGGGGCCCTGGGGCCCGCCACGCATTCCCGTGCAGTATTGATCGGCCGTGACATGACTCATGCCGCCCTTGCCCGACATTCAACCCACCCCAACCCCCCCATTGCACACGCGGTATCGCCACTCGATACCCATTAACGTAAATATTAAAATACGTTTTATTTTTAGACTGGCTGTTGCTCTGCGGGGTTTTCTGACGGATTTCCCGAGGTCAGGTTCCTTTACCATTATTTTTCGTATTGTTTAAAACCTGACATCATTTCACAAAACCTTCCCCTAATAACTTGTTATGATCTTTAAACAAAAATGTTCCCCGTTTTCCTTGAAACAAAAATATTATCCAACAGGAGTACTGGAGTAATATTTGTTTTATGGTTAATTATAACCAACCCCAAAGCCCACGTCAAAATGTTATGCTCAAGAACTATTACAATTAATTATTGTAGCATGTTTTAAGGAAATGCAGTTTCTGTTCCAAAATTACTCATGAATATTATCGTGATGTTTGATAGTAGGAACAGGTCGCGGCACGCACGCCCGTCGCTCTCTCTACAAACGGCGCTCTAGACCCCTTCTTATACACATCTTCGTGTATCTTGGCTATAAGCAACCTACCCTCGTGACCAGGGCACCCTACTAACTTTTATTTCGTTATTAGATCGAAGGGATAGACGCAAGGAGGGCTCAAGTTTACTCTACGTCTACACGGATATTGTGTCGTAATAGTCCGGAATAATAAAATACGTTTGTAATAAGCCCTTCGTTTTTAATTTTTTTTAGACGGTTGTAATTATTACACTACAGTAATGTACTCACGGTTTCTTGTTTAGAAATAAAAATAGAAAGGCATTGCATATAATTTAGGCAAAGAATACACCCGACAATTTCGCCAGTGTCGTCTTGACTTTACAAAAAGATCACGAGATGAGTAAACTACCTAGCGTGTTAATTAATTAAAGTATCTAAAAGGCAAGGAGTCTCTTTTGGACTTGTTTAAAGGTCAGTCATTATGGTTATAACCCAATAATTATAAATACTCTGTTTGTTGTTACATCATCGCTCGAGCTTCCGTAAGCGGTGCTTCGAGATTATTCACTGAAAATTCTTTGTAGGGAACTGGGCGAACACCGACCACGTGCTCTCATACATTTAGAATGGACTACTTTACAACCCAAATTTTATAAATAACACAAGTCATTGGTGTCTGAGTACTAATGCACTGGATCTACGCGGCTCGGAGTTTTGCTGCACATCCAGACAGTCAGAGAAGTGTATTTTTATTAATACGCGAATTTGTTATGATGGATTTTGGCAATGAAAAATCTAATCATGCAAGTTTTCCTCAATAATTTGTCGATTACTTAAGTAATGCAACGTTGGCGGGGCTGTGGCAGTGCTTGGCACACACTTTCCGTTGCGCGAGGGTATGGCCGCCCGGATCGATGCCGCCCCACGTTCACGGTCAACGCCCTCCGCCCGCCCTACGCTTCCGCGTCACCGGCGCCACCGCGCGCCCTTCCCCGCCCGCGTGCCCCTACTCGCCACGCTAAATATAGGCTCCTCGATCTACACGACCCTTCAGGCCACAGTTACGAAACGCAATTAGCTTCACTATTTCGAGAGAGACAGGCATTTCGTCTCCACTTGCAACTTAACTTGGAATCTATAATTAGGTTAGTGTGCACTCGGATTCTTCTTTGTTATTCCGCTATTCCTATTTACTGCCAGTTGTACGCATGTTGAACACCGTTTACTTAAGAATTTGTTTTCTTCTCATTGTGTACTTGTACTTATTCCGCTTTTTACTACGGTGTTTATTGAGCATTTTGTAAACAAGTCTAGAGAACCATTTTAAGACCTTATTGTGTTTGAGTAGTAACTTTTTACTTTAGTACTAAGGCTTAGTTCACGTTAGTATGGTGATTGCAGCTAATGTGTTTTTTTTTGTCAATGAATATTGCTATAGTCTGCGCCAGATAAGTAGGAATTAAAGGTCACTAACCCGCATACATTTATTCAAATACATAATTCCGAAAACAGAAATAATGACATAAACTTGTCCCGAAACGATCTTTATCGTGATCCTTTTTATTTATTTATTTAACGGTTTATACACACACTACATACAGAAAAGAAGAAACGAATAGAAAAATAGGTACAAAGGTGATGCTTATTTCTAAGGAAATCTCTTCTTCTTCTTCTTTCTTCTCTTCCTTCCTTGACTTATTCTAGTAATAAAAAAAACGATTCATAATGCATTGTCGGGGTACCTACGCAGAAAAATTAAGGAAAGAGCAATGACCTTTAATTCCTACGTATCTGGCTCAGACTATAATCACTCATTAAAATCACCGATTTACCCAAAGAACATTTTTTTTATATCTGAGTCTAAAAGGGAATAATTTTGCAAACATAAATTAATGACGCAATGCAGGCCTGCTGGTTACCAGCCTGAAACCATGGTAATACCTACTATTACTCTTTTACCTCCGAACTAACTGTAACACGACTGTGACCCAACCCTAAGCCTATATAACGTTTACGCACTTAACTCTTTTATTACAAGCTCGATCTGCGCTTATTTACGCGCATATAGTTCAATATCACAAAGGCCTGTTACAAGGAAACTGCCTATTGTTGTTAATTCATAGACGAACCTTCAATCACTTGTTTAGCTTGGAATAGGACCTGCTCCCGAGAACCGGAGCGGACGCCATGTTACTCGACCATCGATAACACTTCCATGGAACAGGCTTTGTATACATATCATCAGGTTAGTAGAAGACACTCAATAGATCCTACATAGTCAACCGCAGGTTGATCTACAAAAACCACCTTTCACACCTTCGAAATAAAGACGCTATCAAAGTCTAGTTGTTGCCATCGAAGCGAGGTTGACTATGCGTACATTCTGGGCTAAGGCTTTATGTTTCGTTGAGTTTATGGCTATTTCCGCTGTAACTGAAATGTACGGAGATACGATCAAACTCTTTGCTTGTTAGTTTTACGTATGGACCCATTAAAAGTCTATTTTAGCTTTGGTACTGAATTCGTAAATTAAATTCTTGTATCATTTTTTTTTTATAAGCTATTCTGTTTGGTGGGAATGATCGGTTAGCATCCCAATATGTCGCGTAGTAGGACATACAACTAAAGAAGTAGGTAGAAGTTAGACAGCTCTATTCATTTTACCAAAGCGTAAGCGGCAGTACGAAGTCTCCCCGAAATAAGGACACAGTTGATTTTGAACCCTAAGAAACTGAATTGAGAGGCTAGAACGCGAGAATGGAATGGCAGGCAGTAATTAAACCCCAATCAACCCAAAGTTTTTCTACAAAAACCTTTTGGTGATAGAAAAACAAACGAAGATTGTTTTTTCGCGTCGTTTTGGGTATTGAAGACTCTGAAGGAAGTTATGTTTTTGCATATCATCTACTAGTTTTAGTGAATTAACGTATTGTAAACATGTTAGATATTAATACTTCAAGTACATCCGAATAATAGTATGGCTAATAAGTATTTGAATGTTAGTCAACGACTCAACGTTAGGTACGGTTTACTTTAATTTCATCTCCAAATATTATTATTGTGATCGTTCAGTTAACTGAAGAAATTCAACATAAGTATTTTCCAACTCTACCAAAGTATTTAAATTTATCTTTTTGTTCCAAAAATTACAAAAGTTAAAATAGAAAAAGTCTGCTTAGTATTTTTAATAAGTTTTCTCAAAAAGCTTCATAAAAAAACAGATGTTGTTAAAATCAGAATGGAAAATAAACTAACCATGAGGAAATTCCAGACGTCTAATCGTGTTACGCAATATAATTTTTCAAAATGAACGAATATCGATTGTTGTATGGCAAGCATCCCCTGCAGACGAGCTCACTCGTACATTGCGCCACCCCGACAACCCCGACACAGTATATAACTACGTTATAGACAAATAATACAAAAACTGCGTCTGACGCGACGAGGGTCCTCAGACATGCTCCGTAGCTAACTATGGATATAGGAACATTGCAGTGAGTGGGTGAGCAGACTGCAGGCAAAGCCAACTGAATCCCGGAAAACTACCGACCCAGTCTAGACATGGGGGCACTTCCCCTCGACATCGCGCCCCCCTCCCGCGCGTTGCCACCGCGCCCCTCTACCCTGGCGCTTTCACCACCGACTTGCAGACATTATAAAAAGAGAACACACTGAAGCTTTTGAGTGACGCGGTGTGTGACATGCGAACAAAAAACTTGGGGAAATGGAGATGAAAAATTATAAAAAGGTGTTTTCACGTAGCATTTGAAACGAGCGCTTTATACGTCGGCATAATGTGCTCTACTGTCGCAAGTGCGAACAAAAACTTTGTAACTTGCTGCAGAGTAGTGTTGTACGTGCAACGTTTTTACGTGTTCATTCAATACATGCACTTATCGAATTACTGTTACAACGTAAACCGGTTTTTACTCGCGACGATTAATTAATTTTCTAATTTACGTTTTATTGCCTTGTTAAATTTCAGAATGTTGAACTTTTCTTAAATTCTTTTCTTTTTTTATAACATAACATCACGCCAGTAATCCTCGAAGGTTTAGGCAGAGGTTTACAGTATGCCACATTTTTCCAGTCATATAGAGGGTGTAAAACACCTCTTAACGAAGCCAAAAGGCAAATGTTTTCCTCGTCATTGCGATCATTTTTTTGTTCTACACCATACCTGGGAACCTTCTAGTTACGGAGATATTGGGGGTCAAAGTTCCAACTTTTTGACAAGTTTTTTTTTAAATACAAGTTTTTAATGTAACATTTTTACTTTAAACACCTCCACGACCCCCGTACTATTTAATCCATCCATCAGCACAATGTTTTGAGTGCGTTACATTGAGTTCTATCACAAAACATGATTTTTCACAACAAAAAAAAAGTCGTTTCCCAGCAATAATTTTTGCGTAAAGTAGTAGAATGCTTGGTTGACGGCTTCGTGATGAGGTGTTTTACACCCTGTATAAGTCCCATGTAACAGGGGGAACCTATTTTGATCAACCGGGGACAAATTCTGATTTCACCTCTGCTGTTTTTTTTTATTATTATGCATCTTAATTTTAATTTTAATTATGATTGGGATACTTCTGCGATATCCATTTATAATATCGGCAGAGTTAAAGACTAACGAACAAAATTACTTATCAGATTATGTGAATAATTACTTTGAAGATAGGCAAACCTAACTAGAATTATATTAGCATGTACCATAGATATCACCTTGAATTAGGGAGACAGTACAATATGCATGATTACTGTGCTGCAGTGGGTTAGTGAGAGTGAATTACATCCGAGAGGGAGTGCGGGGGCCGGTGCACAGTGGGTGGAGGGGGCAGGCGGGGGTGCCTGCAGACAGGGTGGCTCCGTAGTGTGGGGCCAGACGGGAGAAGGCCGACGCACCTCGTTTCCGCACCGAAGTGTAGTGTAACCCGACATACACAAATATACACCTGCATGTACCGACTTACCGAGGGTAATCGCGGCTACAAAATACTCTGCAGTATTGCGAGCCGACGGCACATGCTTTTACCGCATTTCAAAGGATTTTCTCGGCGATATTTGTATGAGGAATTGCTAAATGTACTCGATGATATGTTTTTTCAAAGCTCAGAGTAAAACTATAGTTGGTGCCAGTTAAGATGAGAATAGCGGTCATTGCCCTTTCCCTAATATTTCTTCGTACGAACCAAAACAAATAAACCATGTATCGTTTTTCATTAGAACAAATGTTGAAGGTCACGATAGATGACGATTTAAGACTTGAACAGGCTTATTTTTGGTTTTCAAATTTAAGAACTTTAATGAATGTAGGTGGGTCAATGACCGCTATTGTCATCTTAACTGGTAGCAACTATACCTATACATAATTTTAACAAGCAGTACATTTTTTTTATTTGTCTACTAAAGTTATCGAAAAGTTACCGTATTCTATTGTAATGGAAACCTGAACGAACCCTTTGATTGCTGCAATTTATTGTGTCTGGGCATTGACCTGAAACTTTATTTCTGAATTTATTATATTTTTAATACAGTACAGGGGTGTGGTTGTCAAACCCTATTTATAAACAATATTATATAAGGAAATAAATAATTAATTCCTCCCATCATGGGAGAGGCTTATGTCCAGCAGTGGACGTTATGGGCTGTTGTTGTTGTTGTTGTTGTTATTATAAAAGGTGCAGTAATAGGGAACCTGCAATCGTTAGGTACTAAACGTGGTTAAACATCACGGCGAAAGCCATCGCCTCAAAGGGTTAAGCAGAGGTGTACCTACCTCCTACCTATATTTTGCATTTCGCCACATATGTTGAAGTGTTATTGCCACCAACTGTGCACGAATTCAGGCTCTGGACGGTTTTGTTTGGAAATTCCTGATTGAAAGACCCAATAACACTTTGCCTTTGCAGTGCTTGCAGGACCAGGATAACCAACTGCTGACATTTGGTGATCACATTAGCTTGATAAAATGAGAGATGAGTAGGTACTTAGGAGAAAATCTGAAAGTGGCGCCGGTGACTGAAAATTTGTGTGGTAATCATTTGGTATGTGAAGCGGAGGAATGTTGTAAACGTCGTGAGGAAAGTTTTGAGTATGAATATATAAGAGTAGAGGAACGCCAAAGAAACGATGGACGGTTTTTAAAGGATGATATAGCAAGTAAGGACTTGCCTGATGAGAAGACTAGTAATAGAGAAGTATGGAAGAAGAAGATTAGCGAAGATTACTCTGACTGATACTGATACTGCCCATATCTCGTTAGTTGCCTTTTCGCCTTCACGGTGGGGAACAACAAGGTTATCCTTTCTTTTGTACCCCATAATAAGTATGTCGAAGTTGCAGTAGGGTCATTTAATTGTCTGTATCCGCCAGTTAGCTACAATGTAAGGCTTGCAGTAACAAAGTAAGACCCTACCTTAATCATCAGGTTTACTTATTAATTACTCGTGTGTCATAATTATTTGAAATAGGTCTTAAGTAGATTGCTCCTTAAGGCCCTTCTAACCCTACAATTAGCAACTCTATTTGTGGTGGTTCAAACTTCGTTTGAAACACTGTTAGAATAAAGTTCTAATCAGCTTGCACTACAAAGCGGTTGTTACGTCAGTCACTGCGGCCGAATAGTGCGAAACGAGTGGTTTTTTGCGATTTACAAAAAGTCTATTGATTGGACTAAAAAAATAAAACACATAAGACCTGCTTAGTTAGTTCAGTTAGTATGCAAAGTTTCATGATCTATTTTGAAGTACTTTTTGAATACCAGCGGTTTATTGTTCGATTTGGAGGTAACTTTGGATTTTTTTTCTATCAAGAAAAGTTTATGGAATCGTGTTTTTGTCACACATAGGACTTAGCATTAATCCTCAACTTTACCATACATTTATTTCAAAATGAATGCTGCAGTATTTTAGGAGTAACAGCCCTTAAGATCTAATTCATATAATACACTACAGGGCCACCATGGGCTACAGGGCCCTGTAGTAAACGGCCCTAAATTATGAATTGGATTTCCTTCTCCTCTCAAAACTGCGACGGAAAATGTAGTGAGGAACTTGCATGTCCTAGGACTACTACAAACATTTTAAAACATGTGACGTCAACCAACCCGCATTGGGCCCGCTTGGTGCATTCATTACAGCCTTCTCCCAGCATTGGGAATATTATAGGCTGATGCTATAGTCGTAGTTACAGTAGGAAGAAAAAGAAGGAAGAGAAGGAGAAGAGACAGAAGGAAGACAAGGAAGAGAAGAATTGGTATGAATTGTCTCAGACAAACTTAAAATCATAAATCGTTAACCAACCAAGAAGTATATTATACATCTTACTAAACATTTAAATTTTCTTTGCGGGAAATGAAATTGCATTTTTCTTAGAAATGTTGTTCTATTAATTATTCTAGTTCTTTACCGCTCCGACGACCTTGGTCTTAATGGGAAAACTTATATTTTTCGTTATCAGAGATGCACTTTCATCTCCGCATAGTGCCTATTTAATGAAAATCATATTTTCTCCATGTACTCACGAAACTCTGAGAAGTAACTTGAATACTTGAAACTCTGAGAAGTAACTGTGAATTACTTAGAATTAATTCCATTAACACAGGTCAACCTACACGTCTCAAGCGCTACCGCTGAGTATGGTCTTGGGTTCGATTTCTGGGTAGCGCAAAATGTTGCAGGAATTTTCAGTAGCGTAGCAACTTCAGGTCTCCATTTGTCCCCAGTTGCTAGCAACAGGCTCGCGTCCTATTTCACGGGCACATACGAGTCTGCATAGTTACATACATCTCCCTTCGAGCATAACTGGCGTGATGACCTTCCTACAGATCTCCGACAAGTCTATAGATGTCTCTTCTGTAGTTTATAAAGGGTGCATAATCACAACGCTTTTCAGGAGATTTAGTGATTGTTGATCATAGTTATGTATGTCGATATTAGCTCACAGGTGTCGCCATACGCTTGGCCTTATAAAATTAATCACATTTTGCGCTTGTCAAGGGGAGCGAACCCTACCACTCCTGTCCTGGAGTGTCGTAAAATGCGATCAGGACAAATACTTAGCTTTGGGTTTTTAACAGAAATCTAGCAAAGTAACATGTGGATATAATATAATATCTCCCTCTTAAAATCCCGGAATATTTTTAGGTTCCGCAATAGTACATTTTGATACAAGTGGAGAAAGTTTTTTATTTCATTCGAGACGGAATTAACACCCGAACCGTAGGCGAGGGTATTTTTGATCCGAGAACTGCAGTAACAAATGTCCACATATATCAAACGACGTTTTTCGATACACTTCTGAAGAAATAAAATAAAATAACGAAAATATTTTTGTCATGAAAGAAACAATGATTTTAATTTTCTTTTTTTTTCCGCGCTTTGCTTTCGCCAGGTAAAGGCAAAAGTATGACACCTTTAAACAGCCTAATATAAAAAATAGGTTTTGTTTATATTTTTGAATTCAGAACACAAATAAATGTTAATTAGTTTAATAAAAGAAAATATTAGTTTTAATAAATCATGTTTATCTATGATATTCTATTTAAAAACACAATTTGAATAATCAAATAAATATTTACGCTGTAAAGATGCATATTGCTTTACCGAAATTAAAAAAAAAACACCTACGACAGGCATTGAACCGATTTGAACTTCGTACACGCGTGTCTTACTTAGAAAATGAAAAAAAACGCACGCGTATGAAATACATTGCATGTTCAACCTAATCGTAGTGCGACAAGAACAAGTTTTCGAGGAAGTGCATTGAAAATTAAATTGCTAAATTCTTTATTTCCTCATAATTCTTATTAATAGCCTGTACTGTTTCATTGCTGGGCAAAGGCCTCCCCCAATTCCTTCCATGTGCTCTTTTCGCGTGCCTCCTCGAAATCATAATTCTTACTTCCAAAAGATCTTGGTAAATACGCTATACATAAGTAATTATTCCAATCTAGTTAATAATTACGAAGGCAATAAACTCTTTGGAACGTGGACTCGAAACAGAAACAGTCTCCAAAGAACGTTCATAAACAAGATTGAAAGAAAAGCTCTAGAAATATACATAATGAAACACGGATTTGTATCGCTAAGAGCTGTAATACTTGTAGCTATCTGTAATACGGCGAGTTAGTATATAATCGAGTTAGATAGAGTGTCCCTGACCGGCAGGCCTTGGCTGCGGACGTCGACTCGGGCGCCCGTGCCGCAGTCCTACTATCATATCTCGTTTTATTGTCGCCCTACAATACTGTTTGTGCCAAAACACGCATCTAAATTAGTAGCCAACGTATAATATAACATCACGCTTGTAATCCCGAAGGGCTAGGCAGAAATGTACCTAAAAGTACACCCACATTTCGGCACTTATGTTTAAGTCCCATGTAATAGGAGCATATTGTCATCATCCGGGTAGAGATCCAGACTCCGTGGCTGCTACTGAGAAATTTTCAAACGAAAAACCCACGTTGCCCGATCCGGGAATCGAAACCAGTACCTCATGGTCAGCAGTCGTTTGCGACCACTAGACCAACATACATATAAAAACATCTGACATCTGCCAACTCGCACTGGGCCAGCGTGGTGGATTACGGCCCACTACCTCTCACAGAAAGGACACCGGTGTCCCAGCAGTAGGAATGTTATATATACCTTGGTTACCTGGAATTACCTGTTCAATACTAATTAACAGTATACTCCAGTCCACAGCTGGATTTAGGTTCTTCGCTAATTGGTAGTTCATCTGCAATGAACTACCAATTAGCGAAGAACCTAAATGTTTCTTTGATTTTGATTTCTAAAATTTTGTTTTGTACACCGATGGCATAAAGGTCAATTAACACTTAATTGATAAATTGCACAAAAAACGTTTACGTACGTAGCTTTGTAGCGTGAAAAGAAATCGACTTTGACTAGTAGGAGCGTTAGGATTCTGAAGATCTTTCTCCCGCCATTGATCGCTCCTAACTCCATAGAAAATTTTAAAGGTCTTATGACTCACTGATTAAAATGAATTGATATCACTCTGATCTGTCTTCATAATTCTCCTTTAGTGATTATTATAAAATCAATTGATAGCGAAGCTTTTCATTGTATCAATATTACATAATCTCTTTTTTTGTAAATGGATCTTGTGTAATGGAAGACCTTGGACTACACTTTGTGTTTCTGAGTAATAATATAAGATTACTTATAAAAGTATAAGATGATTTTGTTGCTGGAACTACGCAAGTCTTATTATTATGTTACTAGAATTTTCTCAGCCACGCATAGATTTGGTTTCACGCAGTTCCATTTTTATAACAGGGTGAATAACATTTCATGACTAAGTCTGGTTAAGCACCCTTTACAGTAAGAAAATTGTGTAGTGCGTCATTGGTGTAGTTTTTCCCAGGGCGGCGTGTGGCGGGGACGCGGGGTCAAGCGCCGGGCGCAAGGGGCGCGCGGGGCGGGTCGTCGGCCGCAGGGCCGCGGGCGCGGGTCGCGCATCAGTATGCGCAAACGCAACACGCTGCAAAAACTGACCGAGCCCGCGCCCGCGCACCATTGAATTGATGCTACATCGCTCCATTATCATTTTTACTGCCACCTACCTACGTGCTTTAAATATTTAAACTGGATTACAAATGAAAATACGACAATTTAAACCCGATTCATCGTGCTCAATAAAAAATCACAAAAATAAACTGGTTTTCTTACGATCCAACATTGTCTTTGCGGCTTAACTCTTTGATATTGACTCGTAAATGTTCAAGTATACAAACATTTTCTTTTAAAGTAATTTTATCATTGTTTTATTGAACCCGTTCAAGATTCAGGTACGATACATTAAAATTTCACTCAATTAGCCATGAATGAAAGGCGCAGCTTAAGTACGAGTACTACCATTCTTAATGGGCGACGTATAGATAGAAGTAGAAATGTGTGTAATTAACACTGAGGTGTGTTGCTGTGGGCTAGGAAGCTATAGTAACTACGAGCCTAGGCGGCCAGGCATGGCTAGGACAGGTTTTCCGGATAAATAATTGGCCACCTGTTGGTAATGCTACCTGCAGTGCCTGGGCACCGGGCAGGCAGCGCCGGTTTGCTGCACATTTTCACTCGCACTTTCCACTCGGAGTCGACGTACCCCTAACATACTCAACTGCTCATTACACCACTCGCCGCATTCCATTATTTACGACTCACGTCTTACGTTTACTAAGCAAGATTTAATTTATTTGACATTATCCAACGTGGCAATGCTGCCAGCCTTCTGGGCACTTTTCCAGTTGACAGCGATGTGGACGAATTTTTTGACGCTTTGTAACCGTTTTGATACCTGTAATTTTTTTTTACTGTTTTAGAGTTGTAGTTTGTAAATAATGTAAATATAATAATAAATTAATAAAAATGTCTATTTATTTGACAACCAAGTTTAATGTTATCTCGAGACTTTAAACTAAACTTCAAAATTTTTTTTAGTTTCATAATTCATTTAAGAAAACAAAGCTTACAGACATACCGATAATCGATTAAACGAGTTTAAATGTAAGGTGTGAGGTGTCGGTCAGTGGCGTACGATTGCACCGCGAGGTCCCGGTCCCTTCGCTCACTGTATCGCAAATCATCCTGAATTCATACATCCATTTGCTGAATCCATAATTCCATACATTTTTTACAAGGCGTATGACATTGTTTTACGATTGGAAAATCGACAATTGAGACAATCATCGATTTTCCCAATGTTATCACTGGTCAAAATACTATGAAGCTTTTACAACCACGTTACAAAAGAGTTTATTCTATTGAAACTTGTCAAACTTGTATTTATCGCCTTGCGTATCCAAGTCCCGAAAACCAAACCTTTACGGATTCATTTCGTTGCGGTGAGTCACTCTAGTTTCAGGCTCAACAGGAATTTCCAATATTGATCAAGACACGTCATGTTTTCTCCCTGCAGGAAAACAAGATGACACATCCCCTTTCGACGAAATCATTTATATTTTCTTAGATACAATAACGTCCACATTTAATGTACTAATATAGAAAACCAAATGTTGGTTATAGAATCGAGAATGAATCAATATGCAAGAAAAAAAAATAGTTAAAGTTACTAAAGATTTTCACAAAGTTCGTTTTGAACTTTTGAATAGTATGATCTACGCTCGTAGCACTTTCGTAGCGGTCGGCTACGAGTTCTCTAGAGCATTCATCGGCGTCGTCGCGTTCACTTGCAGGTCACTGGCACTGCCCGGCCACTGCACCCGACTTGCTTAGATACTTCTAACATTGCAGGTTTTTTTTCTATTGCTAACATTCCCAACCCGCTGCGTTCAAACACTTTTATAACGTATACACTGAGCTAGCTAGTCTAGCTACACTGACTAAACCAGGTACTCGATGAAGGTTGTTGACTTTCGTTGTTACATTAATTTTTGATTTTTATGTTGGCCCTGGAATAACAAACTGTCTTGGCATTTAGTTATTTACGCCAACCTGCACTTTGGGCACATTAAGAGCACAATGCAATAAAGCTTCATTTAAATTGTACTTTTAGTTGGAAAACCACGTGCAAGCCGAAATACATTGTTGGTTTTAATACTTTATAGACATTTTCTTTTTATAATTCTGTCGTTAGTTAGAAACTATTTAAAGACAGTTTCCTTAAATTCATAAGTACCTCATCATCTGCCTAGCCTTTTCCCAACTATGTTGGGGTCGGCTTCCAGTCTGACCGGATGCATCTGAATACCTGTACTTTACATGGAGCGACTGCCTATCTGATTTCCACAACCCAGTTAGTACTGGGTAATACGATACCTCTTGGTAAGACTGGTTGTCAGACTTTTTGGGTCACTGTCTACCTGTAACGACTGTCAAAGATCTGCAAATGACAGCCGGGATCAACGGCTTAACGTGCTTTCCGAGGCGCGGAGGAAACCCGGTACATAATGGGTGGTCAGCCATCCACAGACCATCCTAGGCAAGCACGGCTTAACCTAAAGATCGACCCGAACGGCTGTTATTATTTAGCCATGGGCTCCTCAATTCATAAGTACCTACTGAACGTATTTAAACAAATCAACTAACCGTCCGTGTGGTGATTTATTTCATCACCACTGCTCTCAAAACGGTGAAGGAAAACATCGTGAGGAAACCGGCATGTCCTAGAACCAAAAAAATTGAAGACGTGACATCTACCAATCCGCACTGGGCCCGCGTGGTGGATTATAGCCCATTCCGTCTCATAGAGAGGAGGCCTGTGTCCCAGCAGTGAGAACATTAATAGGCTGATGATGATGATGATGATGATGATGATGATGATGATGATGAACTAACCGTCATAAATTAATTACCTAGTGTTCATAATAATACTGAAACTAGTACTGAAAAGCAGTGTTATCTAATTAATTAAACATTTATAAGCATTGCATGACTTATGCGCAAGACATCATTAAGAAAAGAAATACGATGCGTTAGAGAATTTATATGAATGGCGAATGCAAACAATAGAAGTGCACGCTGCACGCTGCACCGCACAGATCACATAATGAATCACTTTCGCGGCCGACCTGCGCGCGCGCCGGCGAATCGCACAGAAAGTGCAACGCCCTTATGAACTTCGCGCTACTAAGTGGGCCGAACATATTATTATACAAAAAGTATTGGCAAACAATTGTGAACCATTTTATTGTTTCACATAATTATTATGAATCGATTATCTGTTTATATGGAGGAGGAATATTGGATTGTCTTATGAGTTTCGTTTATTATTTTGTATGACCTAAACTACATATTTTGAGCCGTACTTAATTATTCGAAATACCAACAGTATTTCGAATGATTCGACAAGGAAAATAAATTATTCCAATTTTACGCATATGAATCATGCGAAACGAACTAAGTCGCAAGGGTAAATTATATTCCGTCGACCCTACGTATTAATTGAAGCTCAGTCATGGTTTTTTCATGGCGGCTTCTCACGTTACAGGTAAGTCGTTAGTTAAGGCAAGGCACGGGAGCGCTCGCTATCTAACTAAGCAAGCATGCTCTGAAATAGTCGGGACGGGATCTATTTCCCGAGCAGCTGCGTGCGTTCGTTGCCCCTGCGCAGGGCGTTAGAAGTGCAACGATCTCTGCAATTATCGCTGCGCCCGCGCTACTCTAAACTTGAACTGCGAGCAATGCGCCGAGCGTGCACCTCACCTTCACTGCTTAGAAAGCAACGCCTATTACGTCTAACGCGCACTACTACAAGTCTCGCGTAATAACCGACTTGGGAACAAGTAAAAGCGAGAGCACTACTCATTTCAATATTATATGTTATTCAATAAGAAGTTTTGCTAAGTTTCCATACTGAGTCGCCATCCGGTCGGCGCCGGCGCAGGTGATGTCCGCGCATTGTTGATAATGTAGTGTGATTTGTTCCCACACTTTCCCATATTCAAAGCCGTCCCAATAACAATAATTAACTGTCTCAATGACAATAAAGAAAAATATTTGCATAAGAGTGTTATGATTTGCCAATCAAATTGGGCTTTATACTTCTGCTGCCTGGTGTTACAATTCAGTGACTGTTATTCAAAACAACTCGTCAGAATAAAAACGATGTTTTGTGTTGTCACGAGCTAGCATTTAGTTAGCAAGTTGTTAGAGAAACATCTTCTATCTCTAAAGAAGGCGCTTCTCTCGAAGGTTTTACTATCACTATTTTTACTGTTTAACTAAAATTACATATTAAAAAAAACAGTAGTTTTTCCAGATTTTTCAATCCAGTAGTTTAGCTTTTAGAGGGGGAGGACCTACTGGAACAAAAACTTGCACTTTAAAGTTTAATATTTCGTAAATGGAGCATTAAATCGAAAAATAGTCATTTTAAAAGACCTATTCAACGATACCCACACGATGGGATAGACGACGAAAAACTTTAATCCCCACTTCACATGTTAGAGGAGATACCTTAAAAAAAAATATTTTCCAAAATTTTATTTTACCACTTTGTCGGCGTAATTGATATACATACCCGTACAAAATTACAGCTTTCTAGTACTAACGGTCTCTTAGTAAAACCTCGGACAGACAGACAGACTTGACGAAACTGGGTTGGGTTCCTTGTCGGGACTACGGAACCCTAATAGTGATAATTATTGGCATTGCCATTCAACGTGGCAATGCTGCCAGTCTCCTGGGCACGTTTCCGGATGACAGCTAGTGTCCTAGACGTGGTTGTATATATGTATGCTTACTTTTAGTTTTATTTTGGTAATTATGTATAGTTCTAGTTGTAGTACGTTCATAATAATTTTAATGATCTTACAAAATAAAAGTTTTAAAACCAATAATATTTATACAACATAATAATTTGGTCATACGTCATAGTTATGATGTAATATTTAAACTGTCACATTATGGTGCATTTAACCTGTATCCAGGAGCATATTATATCCACCTACATATGTATAAGCTATTAATATATTCGGCACGTGTCTGTGCACAGATGTTATTTATAGGTTAATACAATACATAAATGAGCATTAAGTGGTATGCATGTATATATAGTTAGCGAGAGAAAAGTGCATTCAGATCTCTTGTAGCGTCGTGTTACCCTGGTACTCGGTTGCACTGAACTGCATTCTCGGTCGTGAGCCGCGCGGCGGTATTGTGACTTCACTTTTATTCAAATTCATCACATATTGATAATTAAATAGATTTTTTGACGGTTATTACAACAATAAATTTTATTATGGTTATGGAGTGCAGATATTAAGAAAAGTTATTAAAAAGTTGAACTTCTTAAAAGAACAAGAAATAATTGGTGGAAATAAGTGGTTCCATTTGAAAAATCCAAATCATGAACAAATACACAAAAATGATAATTAGGGGGAGTCTAAATTGGCTATTATTAAAATAATTGGGTTCCAAATTCTTAATTTCAATTGTTTTTAACTTTTCTTTTTGTTTCATTGTCTACAAACAACATTTTTCATTCAATTTTTCCAACCCATGCGCCGTGCAATTGTAGGAAAAGTCACTGACATCATCATGAACTGTTAAGTTTCACTACTATCTACTAGGGCAACTGAACAAGCGAAGAGCTTGCACGTGCCAAGAAAATGGCGCAATGCATTCGCATGCAGTTTGAAAGAGGTATCGCCGCCTGCGAGTGTAAAAAGGATAGCCATAATAATGTGCATGTGTGCAGCCACTGCCAATGCGATAATCATGTTTACATTGCAAGAATGTACGCCTGTATGCATTTCGATACGTTCACAGATTCGATTGGCTGCGAACTTTGTTGCAGTGCATGTCATTTGTTCATTATTCAATGTCATAACAGACGAGTTTACATGGATCTAAATATATATTCTGATCGAATAACAAAGAAAAACTATAGGTACGTCTAAAAGAACACGTTGAATTAATTTGTTTCTGAATATATCAAACGTTGCAAAACATATTGTGGTAGGTCAAGTGCACATGCAATCTAAACTAGCAAGGCACGGAAAATGTTCAGTGTTGGTTGTACATTGAATATAATTAAGGCTACCGTCAAATTATTGTTGCATAGAGTTTTAAAAACTTAATTATAAATAACAATTAAAGTATTTTCATAAAAATATTGTGATATTTTGATATTTTTCTAAAATGTCAGATAAATCAATGTTATTTATCTGTAACAACACATTAAAAAAATATTTAATCTTAAGTGTAAACAAATAATTAAAACAGAATTATTAAACTGTCTCTATGTAGAACGTACACGTATGAAATACGGCGTTATGTACTTATGCAAGCGGCTCGACGCAATTGACGTCGCGTCGTTGTGACGACGATAGGGCGACGTGGACAAGCGATCGCCTCGCGAGTTCTGCACTCCTAGTGGCAAAGGTTCTTATACTATACAACCCTTTTCTGGTCCTAAAAGCGTCTAAAAAGGACTTGCTTGACGTGTGTTATTTACAAATTATATCGAGTGTATTTTGAGCCGCATAACTTTTCCTGCAGTCCATACTTCAGATTCTTAGTCTGCAGTGCATTTTTCCCCTGACTTTGGTTGTGCTACAACACATGCTCAGTCAGCTATATTGAAAGCTAAATGGCGAGTTAACATAGTTATTTTGTATTAAAAAAACCGTTCGTTTTCTTAAATAAAGTAACAAGAGAACACCATCCTGTGGCAGTTTCACTTCTGGCCATTTTCGATAACTTACTAGCCTGTTTCGTAAGGTTGCTATCTTTGTCTGTTTGACATTTTGCTTACTGACCGGTTAGAAACAAAACGTCACAGAAAAGCTTTCTTTGATTTTTCTATGAATCAAGCGACAGGAGGTGACGCGGATAGGACATTCTTTGTTTATAGAAACACCGATAGCTACGGAAGTAGGTAATATTAGCCATCAGTTATACGTAAGTAAGTTATAGAAAACGGCCGTCAGACTTTTGCGAAATGGTGGATGGTGGACAGAGTAGATTTTTTTTTAGGTAAGGTTTTTGAGTATCTATCATAAATAATGGTGCACACAAACAACAATATTTTTTCACGCGTTGAAGAGTTTATTTGTTTTTTTTTTTCAATTCAATTCAATTCAATTCCTTTTATTTCAATCAACACTTGGATCATATAATATATATGCATTAGGGTACATTAAATAAACATTATTAAAAAAATAAAAATAAGAAAAAACACAACACACACCTTCACTACTTATATCTAAAAATGAAATTGGCGGTCAACAAATTAAAATTAGAAACAATAAGCCGCTTTCTATTTGCAAGCCAATTCGAAATTTAAATAAAACCTTTGATAAGTTACCTCCTTGGTTGCCATGTTTCAGAGTAAAAGATCGTTCGTTCCATTTTAAATAACACAACAGATAATTAGTTTACTATATAATTTATTTAGCCGCTAAACACGTCAGATACTTATGGATTTTCATACAACTTTTGCCGGCCGCTGGTAGCATGTATCTGGCCAGTACAGTAATTTCGATTTATTTCGAAGAAGGTTGTCAAAATAATGCTCAAATTTCCAAGCATGTTTGAGAAAATATAATAACTTCGTCTACGATAGTATAATACTTCATCTGTAAGCAAAATGTCAAACAGACAGAGATAGTAACTTACCGAAACCGAACAGTAAGTTATTGAAAATGGCCGCTAATAGCTGTTCGTTGTTGTCATTAACTGATAAATTTGCAACAACGTAATGTACACAAATACCATACGTTTTACATTCCGTAACATGTGACTGTGCGGTTTTTTATACTTTAAAACCGTTTTAAAAAGTTTTTTTTCTTTCATAAGTAGCTTCTAAAACATACAGCAAAATTGTATTATTTTTAGTTGACCATAAGGTCAATGGAACCAGTTGGAATAGTTACTTGGAAAACGTTTTAAGTCGAAGATTATATTGTCACAGAATTGAGTCACGCGCCGTCAGCACAGCGTGGGCTTCAGTTATGGAATTAAATAATATTTGAACTGTTTCAATGATTCAACGTTTAAGTATATATTATATATCACGAAATTACTCTGTTTGAGAAACTATGACCCAAACTGCAAAATGTCACTCTCAAATCTCTACAAACTATGTACTTAGGGCATTTATTAAAAGAACTTTGTTAGTTTTTCAAAGATATTTTGTTAACATTTTATCCGGTTGTATTAGCATTCTTCAATGGCAGGCCGAGATTGAATGTACGTGGCATGTTTAGGGAGCTCTTTATTTTTATCCGGCCGTTCGTTGACCCAGTCGTCTAACAAACAAATGTGTAATATCGTTACAGAAACATCTCGTGTCGTCATCTATCCGGAATAGAATGAATTTGGGAACTAAAACTGTTTTGTTTCACATACCAATATAATAATTGCTGTATGTTGAGGTCGAAAAACTAGTCGTTTGCTATGAAAAATAAAAACTTCATCATGAAAATGAAACGTTTTATTAATTCTGTTTTTAAGTACACCAGTAGTGTATTCCTACACTGGTATTTCAGTTCCAGGAACAATATTTCCTCATTTTCCGCCTAAGTAGGTACACCGCAGTCCCTGGAAAACGCTCACCCTGCCAGCTACGGCATCCTGGCCTTGGAGCTGGCCAAGGACGGAGTGGCGTGTGGCAGGGGAGGGGCTCCGGCTACATCGAGGCTCTTGTCTGTGAACAACCTTGTTACGACGTAGTACCTACGTTATTTCATTTGCGCCAATAAAAACGAGCTTTGACCATAATTACGGGGTTTTAGTATAAATCATTGAACGGTGCTTTTGCTTATATTTACTGAATCAAAATCAACAACTTCCAAAATTAGAAGCTTTTATTTTTAGTATCTATCCTTAGTGCCAAAATTATAAACGTTAAACCACCCTAACTTAAACACGGCCCGCAAACGTCCC
Organism: Xestia sexstrigata; assembly: GCA_941918905.2. Classification (NCBI taxonomy): domain Eukaryota; kingdom Metazoa; phylum Arthropoda; class Insecta; order Lepidoptera; family Noctuidae; genus Xestia; species Xestia sexstrigata. Next base: position 11,987,174 of record OW799207.2, on the reverse strand, counting down.
AAAATAGCGTGCTAAAGTTAAAATACACGATGTATTCAGAAATACAGCACTAATAAAATAGGTAATGAAACATTTAACACAATGTTACGTATAAAGTACTCGTAGCTGCACTTGGTAGTAGTAGTCTAGTTTCCTAACTAGACTACCTTGAGCACGGATATTAAATTCAATTCCGGGTGCATCCCGGCTCGGATCGATCGGCCGTGACCATGGCAACGCGGAGCGGAGTGCGTGGGTCAGGGGCGCCGCACCCGCCCGCTTCCATGTTCGCTCGTCTAACACACTATACTACTACTGTTCCATCTCCCGGCTTTTTCGGCTTCAGACTACTGTATCACAGTACTGCATTGTCAAGGTTTTACACAGTGGTTTGTTACGAATATACATTATTGTTGAATGGATTGTGCACAAGTCTAACTCTGAGAGCTTTTATGAATTTATTTATAAAGCCCTTTTCAGTCCGTTAATCGGTAGGTGCACCGAAACCATTATTGCTTGCCACGAAAACCCCTCGAGGGCTGGCAACGAAAACCAACCAACATTGTATTATTTTTTCTTTCAGACATTTTTTTTCTGTCTGACTCTCCGAAATGGGTTCAAATGAAACGATGCAGTTTAATCGGCTCGACTCAGTCTCCTCTGAATATTGCCAAGTTTTATTACGGATTAGAATCTGCGCCAAATTGTTTTAAAGAAAAAAGAGACAGACACAACTTTTTAAATTATGTATACTTTATATTACTTACTGTTTTCAACAAGAAAATAAAAATAAGAGCACTATAGCCACTATGTTATACGAATATATGTACAATGTGTTTAGGTGTATCTAATATTAAGTTCTTAAATCATTTGTGTTTTTAGGTAACACGATGACGTGCAATGGATAGCTATAGTGAGAAAACGTCCGCATTGTAACATCTACTACCAAAATAACAACATACCTTATGTACCTACTGACGTCATTCAGTTTTTTCCTTCAGGGGCTGTTTAGAAAGAAAACAAAAAAAAAAAGTATTGAATGATAATAAATGTTCCGAAAATACATCTGTAGTCGGAAGTGAGTCTGTTAAATTTAATGTATTTCAAATTGTTATACTTACTACTTTAATTGATAAATTGAAATATAAAAGAAAAAAACATTTGATTTTAGTTTTCATTGAAAACAAATTAATATTATAATTTGTAACTGTTGGCGGAAGTCAAGAAGCCGATGTAGTTTGTAAGGTTTCCGTAATCAACCTTCTTTTGAAATAGATTTACCATGGAAGATGTAATCATAATAGACGTAAATTAGCTTTGAACTCATACCATTGTTATGTGGACAGACAAGGCTGGTCGGGTGCCAACTGAGGACCCACTTCATGGTCACCTAGGCAAACCAGTTGGTACAAATTACATTTCTTTTACTTTAGAGATTAATCGCGATGTCTTGTAAAATAATGAGAATATTGTTGCTCCACATATTTTAGTGTAACCTACCCATTGCAATATGTAACTTAATCTCTGAAACATGTTCATATGCAAATTCATGTGTGCCAAAACGTGATCATTCTCCAAATGCAATAATCTGTCAATATCGAGTGTCAAGGATATTTGTATATTGTGCCTATTGAAGATAATATACGATTGAATGTTATAATGATAAGTACTGCTGTTACACTTTCATTGTGACCGTTTATGTACTTGTTTTCGTTAGTCATGCAAACATTATAGCTACTTTTGTTTTTGTAATGAAGGATTAGCGTCACCTCACCTTGAGAAGTTTAAAACATGATTTCAATAAAAAAATGTATTAATTAATCAAATGACTATGTGTACCTATTATGATTACGTTATGTGTTTATTACGTTGAGGCACAAGGCACCTCAAACAACGTTTGTAACATTGCTGATTTCTTATCAATGACCTTCACACAACTCTCGGACTTGCACAATCAAACAAATACAAAACTGTATTATATTTCGTTTTCTGATATTGTCTGCTTCGCTTTGTTTTTGTAGATGAATGTGTGCCAAAGATGGAATTAAATACGTAACATACTGTTTCTGATTGTACTACATCTATGTAGGTACATGTTTAATTTATGTACCAATCAAAACAGGAAGCTAGACCATCCTTACAGAATACCTAATACTAGCAAAACAAAGAGTTTAGGAAATTTATCGTTCAATGAAGGCCACAAAAGTAACTATTTGCTTATTGATTCCAAATCATAATCGCCTATAGGCCAAAGTAATCGAACATATTTTTCACGAAGTAACCAATAATAGCTGTTGTGTACCTACAGACGACACGACACTCCTTTCATGAACTTGTAATCGAAAATTGATGGAGCACGTGCTTCGAAAATATGTGTGGCCGTGACCCCTGCCCGGTCACAGCAGCGAGGGTGGAGCGCGCGCGGGACGGGTTCAAAGCGAAGGCCAGCGCCGCGCGCCCGTCATCCAGCCAGCAAGGGGGCGCAGACCACCAAACATTTATACACCTTTCACAATTTCAACCGTTTCCATACCAACTGCTAAAAGCCTTTCAGGAAAACGCCTCACCGAGCAATTAGTGGATTCACGAATGAGTTGTTATGAAACAATTTGTAAGTGTTGCGAGTGACGCTTCGCGACCTCGGCCAAGGTTGCGAGCCAACACTTCCCTGTGTACTCAGTCGTTTATAGCGTACATACTTATGTAAATCTATACACGGTAGGTATAATAGCACAGAGCAATCAAATCACATGCCCTATTTATTGTTTTCCGGGATATATTTTACAAAGAACTTGTAAGATACCTGGATTATTTTTCTCTATAGATAATATATTCAGTGTCCCCTAATGTTTCCGGTTCATTAGAAGTAACGTAACTTTAAATGGCACTGTGAATAATGTTTTATATTTAATTTAATAAAAGTTTTTAAACACGTGCGTGTGACGCAGAATATGTAAAATGTCCTTCAAGAAATATAATCGATCCAATAACAGGGTCGTTAAAAATGACGCTGTCGTTGGGTACAAATCCTGTATTAGCATTATAATAATGCTCGATAAATAACGAGATATATATCTACGAGTAGAATCAGCAGGAAGTAATTTGCTCACTCAGAAGGTTATGGCGATATGATAACACATCATTTGCGCTGTGGCTGAATCTTTGCACACACATTCACGTACGCATAATTATAGTTCAGCTAACCCTGGAAAACAGAATATCATCATTACCAACACCATGAGCTGTTTTACAGATGACTTGATTTTTGTTTTATACAAGACTAGCTTCTGCCCGCGACTTCGCGGATCCTGTTGCTTATGCCAGCGACAACGGGGTCGTCAAAATCGAAGATCTGAAACGTCATCCGTGAACGTCTCCGACTCGCGAGATATACGTGACGTTCACGATCAGCGGTCAGTCGCGCATCACGTTCCCCACTTGTCTCTAGTACAAGATAACTTCTGTATATTCCCATTCATCCCTTACTTCTGGGGATTCCTTTAATTAGAATCCATCTTAATTATCTCTTCCACTTTGGCACTCATATATATGTGCTGCTGGTGATAAATTATTGAAGGAGCACGGAGCATAACGCGTGACTCATGTGACGGATTGCTGTCAAATCGTTTAGCGCGTCCGAGAGGGTTCGCAAACAAGTAGGGTGCAGGGGTCGCGCGCACCTGCTGCGCCCGCGACATTGCCAGATAAGATACGGCTATTATTTTGTCACTGCTATCGGTCCAATGTCACAGTGACCTTAATGACACCAAATGACGCGCCGCACACGTTCCTCGCTGTGACCTTGTGATATTTATCTAATCTTATTCGCGAAAATATTGTTAGCACGATTATTTTCCATATATGTCAGTGTTTACATAGACCGTACATATATTATATAGAACAAAGAAGTACTTTTAAGAATGTTCAAGTTCAAGCGTAATGAGTCGCCATTTTACATTTGATTACATTTTCCGGATAGGTCTCTCTCGCTTTACAACAAATTAATAGCATCAATGATTTAATTGTTAAATAACTCCAAAAATATGAAGCTTGTTTGTTTTGTATATTCATCAGTTAATGCACAAACAAGCTTCATATTTTTTATTATATCTGTAATCAAAGACACTCTTAGTTTTGCCTTTACTATTAGATCTAAGATGATATTCTATTTGGGTTCTGTGTTGATAAAAAATATCAAGAAGGAGTAACGTAGTTATTTATATAAAAGCAAAAAATTATGTGGATTGCTTTAATCTCTTTCATATTTTTTCTATTAACTTTTTTAATGAACGAAATACATATGTAACTTTTTCAGCATTTATTAATTTCTTGCGGTTATTACCGAATAACCTGTCCTTGTGGGTGAGTACGTCGGTATGGATCTTTCTAAAACGTGAGAAAGTAATGCAGAGTAACATATTTTTAGATGACTGATCACTGAAGAGGCACGTGCGTTTTCCAACTGAAAACGTGAGCACGTTTTTTCTCATGATGTTGGTCAGCAGAAGTGTAGGTACTGCCCATGGAACTCGTTGCTAAGATTTTTTTTTTGTCGTTTAAATAATATGATCTTCCGTCCTTCACAGCAAAAATAGGAAAACCTGGCAAAATTTAGACGAAGATACAACATAAAGATAAATAAATGGACCGATATTTATACAAAGTTTCGAAGTTCTTTTGCCCGTTATAATATTTGAGAAATGTTAAAAATAAATCTGTCTCTTGGCTGTGTTTGTTTAAATAACCGTACATTATACTTATAACTAATCAATGCAATAATATATGTGTCGTTTATTTAATAAGTGCGACCTTCGTGACGTGTCGTCATCACCCGGAAACTGTGCTGTGTGTGCTGTGTGGCAGTAGTACGCTGTTACAATTTTCCGAAGCAGGAAGTATGAATTCATAGCGGCCAAGGCGATGTTGAATTATTATACGCAATCATTTTGTTATAGGTATTACCTGATGTTCTGAAGGTTTTCGCAAATGTTACCTAAATACCACTAGATCTTCTTTAAATAAAATAAAAAAAAGCTTTTCCTTTAATGTGTTGATTCTTGTATAATTAAATGTATGACAATATGGTACTGTGTGGGTCGTGTTGGCGTCTTGGTAAAAAACGATCCATTGTCGTACGTATTTTTAGGGTACCTTAACCACAGTAACAGCGGAACCACTGCCCCGTTATTAATAAACGCGGAGTTACGCCGAACTGAAGGTCGTAACTTTACTTCACGTTTATTATTAAGAGGGTTCTAGTTTTGAGTCAGGTTATTACATAGTCTCCATCTGTCGGTCTATCCGTAAACTCTACAGTTTTGGAGTCGTTAATAAAAATATCCTATAAATACATTTGAAATTACGTTTACTAAGCAGACTATGTGTTAGATCTTTTTTGTTGAATTATATTGCATCTGGCTTGCTTGGGCTCACAGGAGTTTCCAGGTTTCCATATTTTTCTGGATTGAATTTAATGGAAGTGTGAAAATAGCACTTTACCCCAATTTATTTTTGGCTCCGCTCTTGAGAAATTATAATGACGTTTTAGTGTCGTTTGAATTTCTCATTACGAAAGTAAAAAATTGTTTATTTGCTTATCTAGTAAAAGTATTCCGCTTTTGCTTTTCAGTTCAGAATCAAGATCCAAAACAAATTTGTTCGTTGGTATTCTTATTATATTCGGTCATAATATTTATAAGTTTGTAAAAAAAACAGCCTGATTCTCTCAATTTATGTGAATACTCGTAGATCAACTTACAAAATGTTAGGATGAATTGAAATCTGTCTGTCTATATGTCGGTACGGAACCCTTAGTGCGCCACTCCGACTCGCACTTGGCCTGTGTTTACATTTTGTGTAGATATATTTAAACACCATTTTATACAACGTGATTTTGTGCAAATCTGAATTCAGTTCGTACAGAATCAGTAAGCGAATTTATTACGGTACATATTGTTTGTTACCGAATTAGAGATCTTTGTACTTTTTTTAAATATTTTTTTCATATATTTATGTAGTGAGAATGTTGCACACAGGTTTGTGAAAACACTTGTTCAAGGACCAGAGATACGATATTTTTACGTTTTTAACAAAGACGCAAAGTATTACTTTTAAATGTGTGTACGATGGTATCATATTCTCAAGACTGAGATAATAGGATAACGGAAACATAGACTAAGATAATATCAAAATGCACTTCAACAATCCTTGACAAACGTCTTTAGTAGGAACTGACCTTCACAATGCATATCTTTTAGAGCTTCATTGACAAAGAGGTCATTCAATTAAATGATTTTGTCGTAATCTATTCATAATGGCATTCTTAGATAATAATCTGGAGACAAAGGTGAATCAGGGTTCTAAACAAAGGTCCCTGAATTACCTGTTCAAGGTCTCAGGATTAACTTTATTTTGGTTTTTCGTTTAATTCAATGAATAGCTCTTTTTGTACTTTTTAGAATAAGACCAACTTGGTTATCATTCTCTGGATTTTTTTAGAATGAGTATTTTCATTATGAAAAGAGCGGAAAATCTGCGAAAAAGCTGGAATTGAGATATTTCTCCACTACCAATGGTGCAAATAGAGTATTCAGATGAGCTGTTTTCAAATTGGAGTTGTTTTGTGTTCATTTTTATACGTATTCGTCTTTGAAACATTTATTTTGTTTTTCTTCATAATATTAAAATCGAAAATGAAATGCTGGTAGGTTTAAAGATATTCTCGATTAGAATAAACAAAGCAATATGTTCCATCTTATGGCATACCGACACGCAGAGTTCGTTTCTCAAAGAGACAGCTTACCCTTTAGATAAGTGCGTGCGTAGATATAAACTTTACGGTAAGACTATAGTTACATGAATTGTAACAGAAACTGTATTGATGCTCATAAAACTTAAACAAGAACAAAAAATAAATTAAACAATTTACGTGTATTTTCCGCTACGGATTTTGTTATTTTCAAGTATCCAAGGCCAAAGGTGAATGAAAACGTATACGAACTTCCGTAATTCCGAAAACAAAATATATTTTTATCAGCGTTTAAAATATTCATTGATATATGTATTCTTAAATGAATGCAACTACAATAGTAATATGTTTTTGTCGCGAAAACAAATAAGTTCCTTTAAATCCTCTTCTATTTGCGCACGTATGTTTATAACAAATCTATTACACGAACTTACGTCAAAATAAAACTATACCGTCAGCACGTGTTTATGAACACGCTACTGTGGATCTGGTAGTAGATAGGTGCTATGAAATAAGTACATACGAGTAGTTACGCATCGAGTCAAAATATTGTTGTTTTCACTGAACTAGATGACTTCTTGTGGCTCGTAGCCTCGTAGCACTTCTTCGTAGAGTAGTTCTTGCTTCATAAGAATTGTGGCAACATACATAGGGTATTGTTGACAGGTTATTATAATGATTGGGTATCTTACCTAGATCTGGAATGGAGCTGGATGGCTCCTCGAAGGATGGCGGCTTGTGCATACGCGGTGGCGGCGGTGGCGGTGGCGGTGGCGGCGGGCGCATGCACTGGATCACCGAGTGCGCGGGCGCCATGCTGGGCGCCGGGAGCAGCACCGGCGCGCGGAACTCCTTGCCCGGGGGCGCCGGCAGCTCCAGCCTCCGCGCTCCAGGAAGCATCTCCGCCTCGTACACAATGTCCATCGGCTCGCGCTTAGGGGATAACTTAGGATAGCACTGCATCGTTCCTTAAATACTGATAAGTCACTACGTCTATTAAATTGTCTGTTATAGTCTCGGTAAACAATATTTACTGGCTACTATAAAACTATCAATTACTCCACAAAAGTATCCAAATTAAATTCACTTGCAATACGGAAATCTTCTTAGAGAGGGGACATTTCAGCGCATTGTTTACGTGGATCAAGTACAAGTTGAAGGGCAAGTATAGGCCGGGCGCCGTGGTTCGAGCGCGGTTTCGTGCGTGCGCGACGCGCCGCTCGACTCGCGAGACTCGTTCGCTCACCGCGGCCAACTTTCTCTCACTGGCGTGGCGGGCGGTCGCAGCCGGACGAAAGTGAATCTGCAGCGTGCGCCCCTCGCCCTCTCCGCCCTCAGGTGTCCTGCACCGCCCGCCCAGCACCGCCGCCGCCGTCGCTGCAACGCCCATCCGACATCAACTTTAACCTTAACTGTGACCTTTACGGGAGTGCACTGCACTCACGATACACCTTACTGAATTACAAATAATTCATCGTAAACACAATTTAACAAAATTTATCAAGTTATAACAGCTATTTAATTATTTAATATCCAAATAACCAGTCACACGATCAAGCCAACACTTAAACGTAATACGTGGACGGTGGCACCATTCAAAATCAAAGAGCATGGAACGAGTCATCTTTTTGTGGCTTACGAATTAATTACAGTGCATGTCGTCCTTGAACTTGAGGATGGTGACGTGAGTATCAACGAGGCTAAGATTTAAATATTCAACGTGTTAATCGTACCAGTACATGCCTATCTAGTTAATTATATATAGAATTATAGACCTAATCGACTGTTAGCTTACGAAATTAAATCACTGAAATGGAATTGTACTCCACAATAAAAATAGTAAATTATTTGATTGTAGTCAGCCTTCGCTCCAAAAATAAAATAAATAAATAATAACAAACAAACAAGTTTATTATAATTTTATACTTTTTCTTTATTTTTACAAGCTATTTTTATTGCAAAATCACGAAACGTTCACTTTACACCATTCGAAAACCTGCACACGTTTTTAAATATAAACATAAGGCTACTTAAATATCATTTAAAATATCAGGATCTATTTAAAAAACTCTATATTGCACCAGGTTCTAAACAAGATAAACTAAAATCCGGAAATCTGATTGATGATGAATATAAACAAAACGTGTAAAAGTAAATGATAGCGTGACGGGTGACAGGGGAGAATGGAAGTAAAAAACGTGTTGCGCCGACCACAAGTAACTTGGTACAAGGTTACGAAGATGATGGTGTCTTTCAGTTTTCATACATACAGGGTGTAAACAATCTCATCACGAAACCGTCAACCAAGCATTCTGTACATCAAACTAAGTAACTTTACGCAAAAATTATTGCTGGGAAACGACTTTCTTTTTTGGAGTGAAAAATCATGTTTTGTGGTAGAACTAAATGTAAATGTAACGCACTCAAAACATTGAGCTTTTTTTTTTTTTTTCGGGTGGTAAGTTTTTAAATGACTTCTCCCGCTCTGGGCGGAGCAGGAGGGAGTGTCAGACTTTTACTGACTAAAACCCATCCATGTTCCTTCATCGCCCTTTTTGTTCCGGGGCCACGGTATCGGGTCGGTATCTCTTTCGAACAGTCCCGCAATCCCGGCAGGCATCGGTCTTTGCGGACCCCTTCCTTTTGCTGACTCTCTTTGAGACGCGCGTGGAACACGAACGCGCCGTCGACACGGCCTGTCGTCATGAGACGGACGGACGGCGAGCTAGCCCATAGCCCACCGTCCACAGGCCCGCGCCTACGGTGGACCTGGTGGCCCCCGACGCCCGGGGCGTCTCCCGCGGCGGCCGGGACGCTGTGAGGTTCTCTCCCTCTCACGTTCCGCCACCTCCTTCTCTAGCATTACTGCTTCGCAGAAGGAGGTGACGGCGTCCCATTCCGTCTCGCTCCGGACCATGGCTTGCACCAGGGCCGGACGCGAGAGGTCGCCGCCGCCAATCGCCGCTTCGAGGACACGGCAGTGCTCCGCCCACGCGGGGCACACCTCCACCGTGTGCTCCACCGTGTCCTCCGGTCGATCCTCGCAATGGAAACACCCGGGCGTTTCCTCCCGCCCGAGTCGGTGCAGGAACCTCCCGAAACAACCATGTCCGGTGAGGACCTGCGTCAGGCGGAAGGTGAGGACGCCGTGGCGTCTCTCAAGCCACTCCTCAAAGAGGGGACTTAACGCCACTATTGTGGCGTGCCCTACTCAAAACATTGTGCTGATGGATGGTTTGAATAGTACGGGGGTCGTGAAGGTGTTTAATGTTAAAATATTACATTAAACTGTATTTAAAAAAAAAAACTTGACGAACACGTGCCTATCGGCTTCGTTAAGAGGTGTTTTACACCCTTTATAACATTTAGTTTCAATTCAGAAATAGCTGTGCTGCATTTATCTTATTTTTACAGGACCTTTGAGTGAAACGACCAATTTCGACTGTCGTAGATACCTGAAACATTTTAGAGTGTTCATTGACAATGTTTACTTGTAACATTTCCGAATTTCAGTCAGTATCTTAAATTAACCCGGTCAGTGTTAATGTCGAGCGATAAGACGTAACAGCTATTATCACTTCCGCGAAGGCAAGGAGTGATACAGTGTGCTCGATCGATGCTCGCTGGACAAACGAGCACGATTGCTGATAAGGGCTGATAACCATCTAGTAGATAGCACGCCGCCTGGACACGAGTAAAACTGTTATGTGCTTTATAGAACAGTTTTTTATCGCTGATATAAGATAATACACGATTTTTTTTATCATCTTCATGACGTGCACGATAGGACATTTGTGAGGCTGATACAGCATGATGCTCCTTTGATTGTATATATTATAATTTTCGACGAATATGGAGAACTTTCCTTATCTTCTATACGTAATTTACATCTCTCGGAAGATTTTCAACGCATCTTCAATCGGTTGGTTTTTCTAAATCTTTGCCAGGTCAGGTTTCCTGGTATTCTAAGGTTCTATCTATTTGCATAAGATTTTAAGACCTAATATAACTTGGCATACTTTTGTTTCTCCTAATTATATTCTCGCTTAACATAATTTACGCATTACAGCTTACGCATATTTTTTCAAGCATAATTTGATTCATCATAATAATGATTAAGCATAACATTCTAAACTCTAAAGCATAAATTTATTTACGCATAATGATACTAAAATAATATTCTTATAGGCATAACAAAGAAGCATAATAATTAACTACTAAAATGTTAGACATACCCTAATAATTGAAAAAATAACCTTATCTCTGAAGCAGGTAATACATAATAAAAGGTCTAAAAAAACCTCTTAACGAAGCCGAAAGGCACATGTTCTCCCCGTCATTCAATAATTTTTTGTTCCACTTCATACCTGGGAACATTCTAGTTACGGAGATCCAACAAAGTTCAAAGTTCCAACTTTTTGACAAGTTTTTTTTAAATACAAGTTTTTAATGTAAGGTTTTTACTTTGAACACCTCCATGAATCTCGTACTATTCAATCCATCCATCAGCACAATGTTTTGAGTGCGTTAAATTGAGTTCTACCACAAAATATGATTTTTCACCCCAAAAAAAAAAGTCGTTTCACAGCAATTATTTTTGCGTAAAGTTACTTAATTTGATATACAGAATGCTTGGTTGACGGCTTCGTGATGAGGTTGTTTACATCCTGTATATTTGTTTTGAATGAATGAACATTTGGGTTTTTTTTTCTTGTAAGAAGCATGCAAACAAGCATACACCATGCATGCAAGCAAGCATGCATGCAGCAAGCATGCATCATGCAAACAAGCATGCAGGATGCAGCAGGCATGGTTTCTGTCACGGCTCCGGCGGTCCCACGCGAGCTTATCGTCGCAGATGTGTTGATGCAGCCGCGACGGCAAGTGTTGCAACCAGCTGCTCCTCAACTCGCGGGCCACCTCGCCTCTCCGCGCCCACGCGGGATAAGATTACACTCTAGGGGTAGGGCAGACAAGACTACGTGGAGCCGGTTTTGCAGCGATTCATTTCTGTCACTAACTTTTGTAGCAAAACATATTGAATTTTTTATTCAAAATAAATAGGTTAAAATAAGTCAAATTTGCTTCCGTTATTTCTATTAATTATATGCCTAAATACTAATATGCTAATAGTCATTATGCCTAGTAACATTATGCGAATTAAATTTATGCCAAAACAAATTAGCCTTCAAGATAATTATGCCATTTTCCGAAAAAAAAATGGGAACGTATTATTAATGCAAAACAAATTATGCCAAAATAGTTATGCCAAAGTATATTAGGAAAAAGATCATTATGCGAAAAGAAGAGATCCCGTAATATTCTAATTCATATAAGTTAGTTAACTAACATCTTTTGACGACCCGAATGGCGCAGCGGTAACCCAACGAACGGAAGGAACGCACGTTCCTTCCGTTCGTTGGGTCCTGGGTTCGAATCCTGGTAAGAACAAATGTTTGTGTGATGAGCATGGACATTTGTTTCAGAGTCATGGATGTTTATATGTATAATAAGTATGTATTTACAAACAAAAAGTATCTATGTAGTATATCAACTATCTGGTATCCACGACACAAGCCTCGTTGCTTAGTGTGGCGCTAGATGGCGCTGTGTGTAATGTTCAGCGTTATTTATTTATTTAAAATTTATTTATCTTTGAAATCCGATGCTGTATAATTGTTGTCAATAACTTGTAACGTAATACTACCTATTGTATTCCTAGTCCACTTAGCCTTGATCCTTAAAATTAGTACAGTTCAGATGATCTTACATAAGTACTGCGATCATTTCTAACTGGAATCTACATTCAGTCAAAAAAGTATCGGGAATGGATGATTTGTTTATGGTTCCAAATTCAAATTTTTGTTTTTTTGTAGTTGTTAGATTGGCACAACTGTTTTCCATTTTGGCGCGGAGTTTGAGTTGCATCTGTTATTTATATTAAATACAGTGCTGGTTTTAGTAATATCATATATAGTGTGTATTGCGAATTTCATAATGGACAAAAATATCGAACAAAGAGTTTGTCTTAAATTTTGCATCGCCAATGGAATTTCGTGTTCGGAGTCACTGAAAATGTTACAGAATTCTTACGGTGAATCGACTTTATATCAAAAACTCGTGCTTATGAGTGGTTCAAAGCGTTCAAAAGCGGTCGAGATGTGATGGAAGATTTGCCTCGCTCTGGTAGGCCGTCAATGTCTGCAACTGAAGTTAACATCGCAAAAGTGAAGAAAATAGTGACTGAAAATCCCCATTCAACTCTGAGAGAGATAGCCGCCGAACTTTCTGTATCTCACGAGTCGATCCGTACCATTTTAACTAATCATTTGGGTATGAAACATGTTGCTGCTCGGCTAGTCCCAAAAGATCTGAATTTTCTCCAAAAACTCAATCGCATGAAAGTCGCTGAGGACATGCTAGAACGAGTCAGTTCGGACCCAACATTCATGAAACGCATTGTTACTGGTGACGAGACGTGGGTTTACGAGTTTGACATGCAAACTAGTCAACAAGCTTCGGAGTGGCGCCTTCCAACTGAACCGAAACCGAAAAAACCACTCCAAAGTCGATCAAAAGTCAAAGTCATGTTGACTGTTTTCTTTGACTATCGCGGTGTTGTGCACTCTGAATTCTTACCGGAAGGTCTAACGGTAAATAAAGAATATTATTTGAGCGTTATGCGGCGTTTAAGAGAGCAAATTCGACGAAAAAGGCCAGATTTGTGGAAAGAAAATTCTTGGATTTTGCACCACGACAATGCGCCTTCGCACAAGGCTATCATTGTGAACGAATTTTTGACCAAACACTCAACAAATACCATCCAGCAACCACCATATTCACCAGATATGGCTCCTGCTGACTTTTTTCTTTTTCCTAAACTCAAATTACCACTTCGTGGCACCCGTTTTCAATCGATAGAAGACATAAAGGAGAATTCGCGGCGAGAACTGAACTCAATTCCGGAAGCAGAGTTTAAAAAATGTTTTGATGAATGGATTATTCGTTGGCGCAAGTGTATCGTTTCTAAAGGAGCATACTTTGAAGGTGATAAAATAAATTTGGATAAATAACAGACATTTTGTGTATTATTGATCTTTTCCCGGTACTTTCTTGACAGAGTAGTATATCATCATCCTTGATGTTTTCGTATTTCGTAGCACTGCATGTGCTACGAATTTATCTTTACTCCTAAAGGTCCACCTAACCTTGTTGTGCGAGGAACAATGTGTCCACACATTTGGGGCAGCCTAGGATTTTCCTGATGATAAAACCTTTTGTCCACCTGGGAATCGAACCCAGGGCTTTTTGCATATCAGTAGCGCTTAGGACCACTAGACTATCGAGAAATTGTATTGTACAACTGGTGTCCGCAAACGTGGAGTTGCGGACACCAGTGTATTTTGCGTACGGGACCAATGAGGAATTTACATTTACCTTGTAATAATTTTTAAGAGACTATAGCATAACTGGCGACATGTAGGACTATTAGGTACCTACACCTCTGCTTAATCCTTCGGGGATTTAGGCGTGATGTTATATTTATGTTATTGGTTATTTTCAAGAGAAGTAGCGTCTACTATTTGGCTTTTTTTTCACGTAGACCGTTACTGAATAAGAAAATCTATTGTTCTGCCTACACATGAATTCAAAGTTCAATGAACATTCCAATGAGTTCAACTCAATCGATTTTTAACGTCTTTGTGTTTTCAGTTCAGTATTTTTGTACAACCTTATGAAAAATTGAATAAGCAGCAAGATCCAGAACTGAAATTAATCCATGTGAACTAGGACAGACGTTCAGTATACAAAGAAAACAAGTGTATGTAGATGTAGAAGCATTCAATTTTCTGCAATTTAACACTGCATTTTGAAACATAAACATGAGAGGGCGGCAGAGGGTTGCTGAGGGAGTAGCGGCATTAGGCGCGCGGGTGGCGAGGGGGTATTGCGGGGGTGGAGGGGAGCGGGGCGGGTGCAGGGGGGTGCGGTGCAGTCGCAGGGTGTGCCGAGGTCACTGCCACCGGCGGCTCACGGCCGGATTCAGCGTTCACGACTATTTTGGCGACAGTCTCACTGTACTCTAGCTAGCTACAGTCATGTATCGTAAACTTCATTGACTCCACATTATAATTACTTTCTAATGCAGTTTGATGACCCTAAATGTAATTAGACGTCTTCATTTCATAGGACTGCAGTAATTAATTAAGCTGAAAATTAATAAACATTTGAATCATGTATATTACACACCTGATAAAATTACTTTTATTTATCGAGTTTCTATGCGAGTTATATCTTTGTTTTTTATAACTGACATTAAAAATTGATGACATTCAATATACCTATGACCTTAATTAGATTTCAATATACATCTTTATACTTAAGTGCGCTAATTGTAGATTACTTTTGCAGCCATGAGCACGTACGAATATTATAATGTACTTGAACGATTGGATCGGTTCGAAATATTAATCGACCTGGGTAATATTCATTTATAGGTTTTCATGTGTGACTTTAGGATTAGGTTGATACTTTTCTAACACGCTTATTGTTAAGTATCTATTTAAATAATTGAATTGCTGTCTGCAAGTTGTATTACTTTGTTTTATCGATAGCTTTTATGGCTTAGTGTGTTCGGGAGTGAAAGTTGGATGACATGGAAGGGCACCAGGACACGGCGCGATGGGGTGCAGCGGGGTGGTAGCGGCGGCAGTGGCTCGCGCATGCGCGCACATCTTCGAGCGTCCTGCTGCCGCCAGCCCCCGACCTGCGCTCACACCGACCAACACAACATAGCATTTTTTGCGATAGCAGTCCTTGAATAACCAATATCAACCTAAAATATAATACTGGCCCTGTTTGTTTTCGCAGGAAAGTTAATAACGAACTTTAATTATTCGACTGAGACAAACAACTTACTTTTACACTTGTCATGTTAGTGCTAGAAGATTTCTGTTCCTATACTGCAGTGGCTTCTTTTGCTGCTGTACGACGATTTTAATGCTAGTGGCATCGAGTGGCGCTATTTCGCGCCGACAACACTTTTTGTCACCGTAGAAGATAGCGCATATGCGCTATCAATGTTTTCAAACTATGAACTTTGTGTTGTTTTGTGTGAATAAACTATAATTATGTATACTCATTTATACTATTACTACTATTGGACGACTCGAATGGCGCAGCGGTAGTAAGGCTGCCTAACGTTCTTAGGGTCCCGGGTTCGAATTCCGGTAGGAATAAATGTTTGTGTGATGAGCATGGACATTTGTTTCCGAGTCATGGATGGATAATAAGTATGTATTTACAAACAAAAAGTATCTATGTAGTATATCAACTATCTGGTGTCCACGACACAAGCCTCGTTACTTAGTGCGGCACTAGATTTAATTATATACACTATTTATACTGTAAAAAACGTATTTCCTAGTACAAAACTTTGAAAACGTTTGCACCTAAACCCTTTAATAAAATTGAAAGCGGCACAATTTCAATAGTTAAAGGGCTGCCTCTACGCTAGACTTACATAATATGGGGACTCGACAACACGTTTATGCTGAATCTACGTCGGGTTCTACGCTTCTTCTACGCCGGTTCTGCGGTGGAGTCGGTACTACTGCTAAGCCATCTCTACGGTTGGGTCTATACTACTGCAAAGCTATCTCTACGGTGGGGCAAAAATGACTACTAAGCCACCTCTACGGTGAGGTCTTCACTACGCTACTTCTACGGCGAGTTCACTACGGAAGGATCTATACTACTGCTACGCTACTTCTACGGTGGGATATTCACTGCTGCTACGCTACTTCTAATACGATGCTTCTACGCCGATTTTTCGGCTCGGACTATATTATTTCTGTGGCGGGTTATACGCTTGTGTTACGCCGCGTCTATAGCCAGGTCTACATTAGATGACCTAGTACGTCAACACTCTAACACTGAGTAGTTTGTATACATAATACCTGCACAATCCAATATCAAAATATTATTACGAAATAAATAAAAAATAACGAAATTCAAATCAAACGCGTATTGCGTATGATTTGAAATTCGATATTTTTCATTTATTTTTAAAAATTTCTCTTTGTTCTAATATAAAAAGTTCACTTGAAGTTTGTAGCGTTTTTTTAATGACAGATCAATTTTCTGTGAAAAAAATAAAAAATAAACTAGTTATGCAATAAGCTTCTACTCCGTTCACCTAATATACCCATTTTTTGGAAAGTGATAAAAAAGTCATCCGATATTAGTGGTGTGCCTGGAGCTAATCAATTATTTACTTACAAACGTAAATTATATCATAATTTGCAACAAAAAACATATCTTCTCGATATAATATTTTTAGCAAACAGACATGAGCGAAGATGTTTAAAATAAGACAACGACGTACACAAAATAATGAATACAACCGTTTATTCTAACTTGGAACAAAATATCAACCACTGAAACTAACTTAAACCGCCATACATCATAACAAACTCAATCAACACGGTTTATAAAAACAGCGAGTAAGTACACAAAATAGGAAAATATAAATCTTACGGCCCTTTGAGCGATTTTCCCAACAGCAGTTGTCAGTCACTCCTTTCCATAGAAGTAACATGTGCTGACTGCTGCGTGCAACAGGAGTTACAGTGGGTTGGGAATAGTGTGGCGGGCTTGTGCTGCGTGCAACCTCTTTTCTTCCTAACAATATGTTATTTACTATGCTGACTGCGTCGAAGGGTAAAGACTTTTCCAAGTTTTAATATTACAAACTCCTTCGAAACCCGTGTACATATTTATTTGCTGCTTGACTGTTAAGAATTAGTTGCGTACAATCTTATCACACAGAGAATACTGGCTTCTTTACAAAAAGGGCCATATTCGTAGTAATAAGGAAAACTCACCTGTCGCATATATCTTGTGTTTGTTTGTTTTCTTACGAGTATGTAATAAAATAGAGATTAAACGTCAATATATTATATTTATTCCCACGGTCTGCCTCTCTTATTTAGCCATAAAATAAAAGTTATACATGATAATGATTGGTGCTCCAATTAATGCCCGTAGCAGTGGCATGCATATCGGCGGTGTGACTGCGTCCTGCAGCGGCAGCCGGCGGCGTCGCGGTCCTGGCGATCAATATGCAACGTCGGGACATTCTCGTATATTTCTTCTCCCAGACATAACAGGTCTATTGCACTAATTTACGCGACTCCACCCCTTTACATTGTCATCCATATATTTTTGCAGACGGGCTGCTCCAGTTAGAATAATTAGCAAATACGTTGAAATCAAAGCCATTTCCATGTCACTCAAATATATCCCACGAGAACTTCATAAAAGATTTAAAAACACAAGATTACCCTACATGACTTGCTTTGACAATCAATTTATTTTAATGCCGCAATGTTGTTCAGTACAGTTATTTTTGGTTGATCTGTTCATATAATTTGATATATTTAAAGCTTGGAACCTTGAGAAGTGCAGCGGTGGAATGCCCTCGTAAGGGTACGCCAATGTCGGGCTCTGGGTGCCAGTCGACGCCCTCGGATTCACTACCCCCGGCCACCGCATCGCACTCAACCCAGCAACACTACCTCAACTATATTACCACTTTGTAAATAAACATTGCCCTTTATTTCGTAAAATGCCATATCTCACGCACAAATCTCGGCCAAATAGGCTGTGTGGCACGAGTTGGGTAAAGCCTAAAAGCGTAGCCAGAAGGGTTAATTGCGATATAATCTAAAATAATGGAAAATTAAAAACAAAGGAAAACTATACACCGAAATGAAAATTAATATTTCGAAATTCGTTTGACAAACATACTCGTACATAGGTATTAAGTTGATGATTGGATTAGATACATACATAAACTCATCCCTTTTCCCCATGGGGTTAAGCAGAAATGATAAATGATAAGATTACTGTATTTTAAGATAGCAATCATTTATAGAACTATGTTCGAACTATGGTCGGCAAAGCTGATTGTAGTTTGTCTCAACTGTAACAAAATAATGTATTTATACTGTACTCGTATTTATTTAAAGTTCATGAAATTTTTGGAAATCTGTTGTGTGGGGTTGGGGTGTGGTGGTGAGGTGGTGGCGGGTGTAGAGGGAGGTGGTATTCAGCACACGCCGAGGCCGAACTCTTCACTGTCGTTGACACGGGCCGAGGACACGATCTCCAAGGTCGCTCGGCCCTCAGTAATCCCTTTACAAAAGTTTGGCCATAGCTCGGAATGGATGCAACCGTAAACCGAGCTGGTGGCACTTTGAAACCGTGTTGGTGTTGTGTTATCAAATAAACAGTTTACGCAAAAAGTTTGTTAATCTCTAGGGCGTATTTCTTAGGAGGAAGTGGACTAATATATTCATAAGACTATCCATTAAAATGGGAATCAGAAGACGATGTGTTTAAAAAAAGTCTGGCCCTACGTTAAGCTTCAAGTTAGATTTCTAGATTTACAGTTTTTTTAAATAAACGTATAAGTAAATGAAATTGGTTTGCGTGTCGCCGCCTCAGTTTAGGGGCATAAATCCGTAAGTCCTTGAAATGTGTTCGTTAGCTAATAGTCAACTCAAGTCGAAGCCAACTTTTCTAGACTATAATATCTATATTTACAGCATTTACTTTCTACTAAACGAAAGTTTATTGCGCGAATACCACAATAAAGATTTTACCGCTGTAATAATAATAACCTTGAGACCTCTTCTGTCTTAAGAGGTTCAAGAAGTTCTTGTGAAAATCGCTAATAATTGCACGATTTCGTTAAGTTTTTATTTTTATAATTTTTAACTACTTTTGAAGGACGTCTTGGAATCAAACGGAGCAATGAACGTTGAAGTTGTCAGCGCGGGCCGTAGAACGCAGTAGCCCTTAGGGTGGATACGTTATTCATACTTTTCAGTTCAGTATCTGTTGTTGATCAATAGTAACTATTAATTTAATTAATAAGTTGTTCATATTGATAAAAATTAGCTAATAACATAACATAATAACATCACGCCTGTAATCCCTGATCGGTTAGGCAGAGGTGTACGAGTACCTAATAGTACCTACACCCACATTTCAGCAGTTATGTTTAA
Organism: Xestia sexstrigata; assembly: GCA_941918905.2. Taxonomy (NCBI): domain Eukaryota; kingdom Metazoa; phylum Arthropoda; class Insecta; order Lepidoptera; family Noctuidae; genus Xestia; species Xestia sexstrigata. Next base: position 11,967,374 of record OW799207.2, on the reverse strand, counting down.
GTCTCATGTAATAGAAGCCGAGGCTATTGCAATCAATCGGGCACGAATTCAGTTTCTGACCGACCTGGGAATTGAACCCAGAATCTCATGCTCAGCGGTCGCGTTTGCGACCACTAGACCAATGAGGCACAGCCAGCAATGATTCTAATCATCACAATTATTTTTATTATTTTTTATTAATGTAATATCATTTTATTTTTGTAAAAAGGTATTTCTCATTTACCTACTTACCTCGCATGTATCACAACAACAACAAATTATATGATTGTGTTTTAATTTTGAGTAAACGCAACTCCGGCCCCCAAGATACAGGCGCAGCCTAGTTTGGGGACCTCTGTTTTCTAAATATTAATGTTAAAATTTTACTCGCTACGATTTTGTCATAGTGCTAAGTTAGTTTAAGAAAATGATTGTAACAATGATTCAATAAATTTATTCTTATTCTTATAGTTATATCACCTCATCATCATCATCATCATAAATCAGTCCGGAATCACCCTCTGCTGGGTATAGGCCTCTCCTTTCTTCCGCCACACTCTGTGCGTCCCTGATCCAGGTGTTTCCGACCCTGACGATATTGTCAACCCAACGAGCTTTAGGACGGCCCTAGTTTTTAATATGATGATAATGAACACCTATCCGAAATAATATTTGTTCGAAGTCTTATATTTTCGAACATTCATTAAAACACTTGCACGTGCAAACAAGCATGCAACATGCAAGCAGGCATGTAACATGCAGCAAGCATTGTTTCTGTCACGGTTCCGGAGCTTCAGCTAAAGCCGGCCAGCTTCAGCCACGGCGTCGAGCCTTCAAACCACCTGCTGATCAGCTCGCGGGCTGCCTCACCCCTCCGCGCCTACGCGGGCTTAAATTACACTCTAGGGGTAAGGCAGACAAGACTGCGTGGAGTCGGTTTTGCAGCGATTCGTTTCTGGCACTAAATTTTGTAGCACAACATATTGAAAATGCTACCAAGTAACCGGCTATATATTTGTGACCAAATAAAATTCCGTAAAATGTTGTTTCCGTATGGTGAACGTGGCAAATAACTCATTTAGCAGATGAAAAAAGTTCAAAAGAGGCTTCAGCCAATAACAAATTTATTTTGAAAATCGGCGAAATATAGTTCGGTAAAATAATACATGACATATATGACACGTGAGATCTAAAAATATGTCAAAATATAACGCATCATGAACTGTCCACCCGACCGATTCGGTCGGGACGCCATCGTTTAACTATTGTGTCTACTTCGTGGACAGATCAAGGGTTAAAGCAAAAAAGACGTCGATCAATAGTTTTCAATAAAATGAAAATTGAACAAAAAAAATCGGAAAAGTGATCGGTTTCCGTCCTATTTACATAATTATTATGTTTTATTACAATAAAATTACTAATAGAATTCAATATTCAGATAGGTATTTGAAAAGACAAAGTCCTTTGACTTGACTAAGTATAATTTTTTGCAAAAAGTACGTCTCTTTGGTGGTTAAAATCAGAGCCAACTAAAGCATACCTACTTAACGATGACCAACATGAAGTACTAACTAGTACATCTAAGAACAATCAATACAACTGTATTTAAATAAACTGGTCATATAACAATGCTCAATAAACAATGAACGAGACATTGTGAAGGTCCTTACACCGCAGGTTCAAGGCTTGTCGGCCATTACTTATACTGCTATCGTTATCACGCAGCCTCGACTCTGGCCGGCAACCAGCGCGCATCGCTCACTGCTCTGCCTAGCTTCTCATTATTCTAAGCTACAATTATAACTTTCATCATGATCTGCCTAGCCTTTTCCCAAGTTTTATTGGGGTCGGCTTCCAGTCTAACCGGATGCAGCTGAATACCTGTAGTTTACATGGAGCGACTGCCTATCTGACCCCCACAACCTAGTTAGTACGACTGGTTGTCAGACTTTTTGGGCCACTGACTACCTGTAACGACTGTCAAAGATCACAAATGACAGCCGGGACCAACTGCTTAACGTGCTTTCCGAGGCACGGAGGAAACTCGGTATGTAATGGGTAGTCCCATCCACAGACCAACCCAGGCAAGCACGGCTTAACCTAAAGATCGACCCGAGCGGCTGTTTTAATTATAACTTTCAATGTTAACTTTATACCTACTCTTGGTATAATAAAATGTGGTGTTATTACGTAGTGAAATTCATAGTAAAGGTAATCGGTTAATTACTTAGAAAGCAGAGTTATCTTTAAACTTAAAGATGGCACGTGTATGTGTAATAAGTACCTACTCCATATACCTAAGTTGGTTGATAATAATAAGCACAACATAATTAATCTTCATACATCTCTAATAGGATTAACTTGTACCTACCTATCTAATCGAATAAAGTTCATCGACCCCGCCAAAACATGTTTACTTTCTTATTTCAGGTCAATAGCAAATTCTAGAAAAGAGGGGGCTGCAGTAGTCTGGTGGCCCCCACATTAAGGGTGGAAGGAGGGTTACGGTGCATCGTACGAAAGGGCAACTGCAGATAACGCAGCCAGGGCCCAGACAGTCAACGTCCCGATGCATTCCCGTGCCCGCGCCCCGCACCGCACCCCCGCACAGCCCGCGCCGCTCGCTCCAACGGGAACCCGTATCCGGCTCGCCACGCACCGCGCTTTTTGCAACGCTCCCATCGGCGGTCTCTCTCCAAGTCTCCACTCTCGTCAGTTCGTTGAGCTAATGAAAACGATTACTCGCTCGCATACTTGAGACAATGAAACACTCACCCTATTCGTTTTTTTGTTCGATTTGTCTGATTTATTACTCTACTATTACTCCCGGGACAAAGACGAATGCTTGCATTGATATCGATTGATACAGCAAAATTCAAAACACCTTCATTGAACATTTACTTTTACACTAGCTTCAGCTTGTGATGGACCTGGAAGAAAAGCGTCAATTTTATGTTGATTTTCCAAAATGTAACTTTCTAGTAACAAGTTGGTGGTAACTTATCGTAAGCCCAAGTAGATGTCATATTACCATAAAATATTATTTCGCAACCAGAGAACACTAACAGATTCAATTAATCGACTATCAAAGCTTATGTCGTTTGTTAGTTGACAACCACCAACTACAACAGTTGATGAAAAATTCGAAACCAGCGACTCAAGTAAAACCCTAAAAAACCGGCCAAGTGCGTGTCGGGCCACGAGCAGTGTAGGGTTCCGTAGTAGCCCGTTAATAAAAATAAAAAAAAGAAAATAATAGATATAATACACCAAATTTGACATCTGTCAGTTTAGCAACTACAGCAAATACTCCATCTTAGTCACTTTAGAGGATGTATTCTAAGGATTTTGTATTTGGCACAAATTAGCCAACACCCAAGTTCAATGACTATTACTGCTAAACTAATAAAGTTATCTTAACCGCTATAATTTTCCTTAAAAGTTCATGAAATGGACTATCATCATGAAATTTTCCAGATTTTTCAAGCCCGCAGTTTAGCTTTTAGAGGGGCGGGGCGCCCTACTGGAACAAATATAATTTGCACTTTGAAGTTTAATATTTCGTAAATGGGGCATTAAATCGAAAAATATAGTATTAGACCTATTCAACGATACCCCACACGATGGGATAGACGACGAAAAAATTCATCCCCACTTCACATGTAGGGGAGCTACCCTAAAACAAATATTTTTCCAAAATCAAAATCAAAGCATTTATTTCAAGTAGACCAGTTACAGGCACTTTTAAATTGTCGAAACAAAGATGAAAATTAAATGTAGCTACAGTCCCAGTCACAAGACATAAAAACTGTGACAGTACTGTAGTTGCCCATTCCCTAGCGTAGATCTCTATGGAGAAGAACGGGCAAGAAACTCCATGGACACTCTTTTAAATCAAAATATTGTTACAAAATCTTGGTTACATCATTTGTTGTGTTTGTTGAGATGGTATATTATGTGAGAACAATGTAGCAAGATGTGCACGTTAAAATTGTCCGAGTAAAAACAAAAACTATAATTCAAAAATAAACATTCAAATAAACTATGGCAACTAAGAGATGTCCAGTCACAACTGACAGCGCCCGTTCACGAACTTGGCGCATGGATCAGCACTATTCAACTCAACCATTTTTAAGGGAACTAAATGATCCGACACATGCGCCACCATCAGCGAGACATTAGAGTGAGCATGATATACTCTCAACCGCCAAGGCTCAACATTCAAGTCAAGAAAAGACGTAGGTTTCCAGTGAATGATAGCTTTCTACTTCTAGTACTCACACAATATGGGCTATGCGATTATATAATACTAGAGATTGAATCAATGCAAAGATAGTTCAGCAGCTCCAACAATTATATTTAATGCTATCAATTTATGCGCCCCTGTCCATGTGGAGCAGGACCAGCATTGAGCCAAGCATTTATCAGCGATATAATTGCCCAACTTGTAATAAACTTGCTTACATAGAGTGCGTTTGATGCATGTTTTAAATTTCATCTCATTCAATTCAAGAATACTTTGTGGAATTTTATTATAGCATCTCAAACAGTACCCCATGAAAGATGAGTCTACTTTAACGAGTCTGAAGCCAGGCTGAACTAGTTGGTCCCTATTTCTAGTATTGTAATTATGTCTGTCACCTCTTTTACCAAAAAGATGCAGATTTTTTTAACCGGTTTGTCGGCGTAATTGATATACACAGCTATACAAAATTATAGCTTCCTAGTACCTACTAACAGTCTCTGAGTAAAACCTCGGACGGCCTGGCGGACAGACGGACATGACGAAACTATAAGGGTTCCTTGTCAGGACTACGAAACCCTAAAAAATTACGTATAAACACTCCTTTTTTTGGGCAGTCGTGTAAAAATACTACATTTGTATACTAGTGGGGAAACTTTGTCATTATAGCCCAGTTGAACCCAGGCGGAATTTACGTGTTATGGAGCCAATAACTGAGGCCCTAGCACAAGCTCGGTGTAGACGTAACGTAAATACTTCGATTTTGAAACGAAAATACAATAGGGTAGTTGACACACCAATCAATAGACATACTTTTTAAGAGCTGTCAAAACGCGGTTCTCTCATAGATTTTGTATGGCAATAGCACCTGTGACGTCACTGTTTGGTCAACTCAATGATTCAACTATTTATTGATTTCAAAGCAACTAAAAATCGAATTTGGCAATTAATTGAAAATAAATTGGGTATTCAGGCCCAAAAACAAGTTTTTTTTTAGAGATTGGGTTCTTGGCTTTATTGTTTTATGGTGTAAACTACCCTATTATCCTACATCATTTTTGTTAAACTGTTTGCAAAACAGTTTACAGTACAAAACAGGTTACAAGTACAATCAGTATCATCCATAGATTTAAATAAATTCTTAAAATTATGAAGAGACCTTTGCCCAGCAGTGGGACAGTAATAGGCTGGTATTCATTGTTTTATTTATGAAAATATTAGAAACGAGTATTTTGACGTGATAACGTCTTATAAATCGATGAACATCGGCTGCACGCACGAAAGTGTCACACCGTTACGCGCGCTGCGATCAACGCCCAGCCCAAACCATTGGACCTAGAAAATTGAAATTTTGCACTGTGGTTCCCTTTATAATGTAGACAAGGAACAAGGAAGGATTTTGCGACATTCAACCCCTAAGGGAGTTAAATAGGGGATGAAAGTCCGTCAGTACGTGTCTCAGCGTTTTTGACAGTTCTACCCCCAAAGAGTTAAAAAAGGGGATAAAGTTGTGTTTGGAAAGTCCTTAATTTTCGAAGTAAAATTTACAAAATTTATTATCTAGGCGTATGGTTGGAAGCTAACGCAACGGTGTTGTTAGAATTTTAATCCCTAAGGTGGTGCAAAAGGGGATCAAGATTTGATTTTTTAAGTTAAAATCACTAATATAATGAAAAATGACGTTATCACGTAAAATTATCGTCCGTAAACCGACTTTACAGACAGCCAGTTTTTTTTAAATCAACTTATTTATGAAGAAAGATAAAAAGAAAAAAAATAACGAAGGACATGACGTGCATAATAAATAATAATAAAAATATAAACAATAGCACTTCGCCCGTGACTTCGTCTGCGAAAATTGTGATAGCTCGGCTAATTTGCATGATATCAATATAATTTATACAGGTATGACGCCGTTAAACAGCCTAATATTAAAATAGTTTAATTTTTTAATTTAGAACACAAATAAATGTTAATTTGTTTATAAAAGTAAATATTAGATTTTAATAATTATTTCTATCTATGATATTCTATTTATAAACGCAATTTGAAAATTCAAAAAATATTTACGCCGTAAAGACGCACATTGCTCTGCCGAAATTAAAAAAAATATATATTCACCTCCGGCTATAGGCATTGAACCGATTTGAACTTCGTATAAGTATACGTTACCAGTGGTTTTTTTTACCGCACACGTGCGGGAATATTTTAACTGGAACCAGTAGTTCCTGAAATTTGCGAGTACAACCAACCAAACAAACAAACTCTTCAGCTTTATAATATTAGTATAGATTCAAGTAGGTAACAACTTAAAATTCGGAAATATTTGCATTCATCGATTAAATATTCTACTTATGTTATTGTTTGTTATTCTACTTGCGTATGTCCATCGACAGCCTTCCGTTTTAATCCTTAGACAGATGCTGTAAACTCTTGAAGAGCTCTTGCAGCTGCTTTCCGTTATTATCGTCAGACATTCGATGAAAGCCATACTCTAGTTAGGTTTAAAATTCTCATCAAGATGCATGAAATTAGCCCAAACACGATATAGCTGCTGTAAACTCTCAGGACCTCTTGCAACTGCCTTCAGTCTCCATCGTCAGACTTTCGATGACAGTCATACTCTAGACAGGTCTTAAGTTCTCACCAAGGTGCATGAAATGAGGCCAATAACAATATAGCAGTAAATACAGGGTGTAAAAGACCTCATCACGAAGCCGTCAACCAAGCATTCTGTACATCAAACTAAGTAACTTTACGCAAAAATTATTGCTGGGGAACAACTTTTTTTTTGGGATGAAAAATCATGTTTTGTGGTAGAACTCAATGTAACACACTCAAAACATTGTGCTGATGGATGGATTGAATAGTACGGGGGTCGTGGAGGTGTTAAAGTAAAAATCTTACATTAAAAACTTGTATTTAAAAAAAAACTTGTCAAAAATTTGGAACTTTGACCCCAATATCTCCGTAACTAGAAGGTTCCCAGGTATGGTGTAGAACAAAAAAATATCGTAATGACGGGGAGAACAAGTGCCTTTCGGCTTCGTTAAGACGTTTTTTACACCCTTTATGTAGCAACTTTGAAAGGTTACACTTGATTGGTTTTTATTGTATAGGTGTATGAAGTTTATTAATTTTAAACACAAAACCCTCTTTTTTGAGTCTCTAGATGAGATTTATTTCACTTTTAGGTTAGTTTATTGAATTTCTAATGAAACAACTTGATACTTTGCGACTATTTTTAACAAACCGCAATATCTTTCAAGGTGTATCTACTTTTCAGGAAGTATTAACAACGAGGAGACGAAACTTAAAATTGTGGAAGCAGTAAAGAAATTGAAATCTGACGAAAAACATGAAATGTCGACTTGTGAATCACATTAGTTAGAAAAGATATCTTCAATGACAGGTATTACTTTAGAAATTATAGATTTTTAACAGTTACATCGAAAGGTTTATACATTTATGATAATGTATGTATGGATGGCTAAATTAAATAATATGCTATCTTTGTATTTTATTATGGTTTTTGACTCTAATGACTGATTAGTAATAATATACTGTTACAAAATTAATTGTATTTGTTCTCTTCAGATGTAAGACTCTAAGAAGAATTAATATTGAAGGGTCTAAAAATCAAGGACAGTGGGATACTCCGGGGAAAAATCGTCCACATTCAGAAACAGTTTCCAATTTGGATAATTTGATATTTCAGCTATTAGAAACAAAATAAACGAATTTTATGGTGTTAAAAAACAAGTCCCAACACTGAGAAGCCTGCACAATGAGCCGAAGGAAGCAATTGAATTTACGGGATGCCGTGAAACCCTTACAAAAATTTTACACAAGAACGTTAAAAAAATCGAGGCAAGTACACAACCTCACAGGTGGCGTGAGAACGTGTACATATAATTATAGACTATTTGAAAATAATGAAAAAGCAGAATTAAAAGTACTCCTTTATTTAATGTTGCTCCTAATACACTCGAAAATTACAGCTCATAAAACTCATAAAAAAGATTTTACTTGCTGAATAATAAATAGTATCAACTTCGTTTAAGCAGTCTATAGCCAGGGTTAACAGCTCTCCACTGCGAGGATCGACCGGAGGACACGGTGGAGCACACGGTGGAGGTGTGCCCCGCGTGGGCGGAGCACCGCCGTGTCCTCGAAGTGGCGATTGGCGGCGGCGACCTCTCGCGTCCGGCCCTGGTGCAAGCCATGGTCCGGAGCGAGACGGAATGGGACGCCGTCACCTCCTTCTGCGAAGCAGTAATGCTAGAGAAGGAGGTGGCGGAACGTGAGAGGGAGAGAACCTCACAGCGTCCCGGCCGCCGCGGGAGACGCCCCGGGCGTCGGGGGCCACCACGTGGCCCCCGGCCACCGTAGGCGCGGGCCTGTGGACGGTGGGCTATGGGCTAGCTCGCCGTCCGTCCGTCTCATGACGACAGGCCGTGTCGACGGCGCGTTCGTGTTCCACGCGCGCCTCAAAGAGAGTCAGCAAAAAGGAAGGGGTCCGAAAGGACCGATGCCTGCCGGGGTTGCGGGACTATTCGAAAGAGATACCGTGGCCCCGGAACACAAAGGGCGATGAAGGAACATGGATGGGTTTTAGTCAGTAAAAGTCTGACACTCCCTCCTGCTCCGCCCAGAGCGGGAGAAGTCATTTGATGATTTCCCATCCGAAAAAAAAAAAAAAAAAAAAAAACAAAAAAAAAAAAAAAAAAGGGTTAACAGCTCTTGATTTTTTTAATTTCCCGCCTTTTTTCTCTGACTCTAACTTTCAATACTTTTCTTGGTTTGATAATACTGTATTTTATTGATGTAAGTGAAGAAAAAATTACATGCATATTCTCCTATTTCAATCTCATATAAATAGTCTTAGGTTAGTCATTTGCCCTTTCATTGCAAATTAAATACCACGTAGGTACGAGTTAGTTTCGATTCGGTACTGCAGTGCAAGTACGTAGGAATCGATTCGATAAATCTGACAGTTATTCTCGACAAAATGAGTTTTTATCTTTGTTATAAACTCATAACTGTCAGATTTATCGAATCGATTCCTACGTACTTGCAAGACTGTTCCGATCTATCACTATGCATATATTTTGTTCATATAATATCTCCCGATTTGTCATCTAAACACAATTTAACTTTTAATTAATATCGATTTTCCCAATTCGTAAATTGCGTGTCAAAAAGTACAGCTCGTAAATCAATGTATTTAGAACAAATTCACGAAGGAAAACTCTTGGGGGAAAAACCTGGAATTGTATCCCCCCGAACTAGTCAGTGGTTGTCAGCAGTTAGGGTTCTTACTTGAGAGTAGATAATAACTTACTTTAAGTTTGTGAATACTTGAAATTAGGTATAGTTTGTAGAAATTTAATAATCCCGCTTGTTGTTTTCAGACTCCTGAAACATTTCATACAAAAAAAAACAATCGAATTGAGAACCTCCTTCTTTTTGAAGTCGGTTAAAAAGTGGAAATCCTGTCGATGACGTCAAAGACGACGCCACACTTACGCTTACTAAGTGTTCTTACAGACGAGCGGCATGTTGCCAACTGCAGATAAACTGCAGCCGTCGCCATCTGTCGACGGCTGCCGTCGACGCTTGCAGTTGTGGCGTCGACGGCAGCCGTAGACACACATTTACGCGGCATGCCACAACCTGCAAGCGTCGCCACCCGTATACGGCAGCTGTCGACAGGTGGCGATTCGATTGTTTTTTTTTGTATGAAATGTTTCAGGAGTCTGAAAACAACAAGCGGGATTATTAAATTTCTACAAACTATACCTAATTTCAAGTATTCACAAACTTAAAGTAAGTTATTATCTACTCTCATAATTTCTCACTACAGAGACGCACAATAAAATGGGTAAATAAGTAAGCATTTGAAACTAACGGCCGTTTTCTATAACTTACGTTACTTACGTATAACTTTTGGTTAATGTGCCTTCTTCCGTAGCTATCGGTGTTTCTATAAATAAAGAATATCATATCCGTATCACCTGTCACTTGATACACAGAAAAATCAAAGAAAGTTTTCTGTGACTTTTTTTCCAACCGTCCAGTAAGCAAAATGTCAAACAGACAGAGATAGTGACCTACCGAAGCCGGCTAGTAAGTTATTGAAAATGGCCGTAAGTTGATAACACTGGCAAGAACAATGATTATACCTAAACTAAGGTTTCAAGTTTTTTCTTACGACACAATGTTATTCATGAAAAAATCTCTTTGCTTTAAAGACCCACGTTACGACGATTAAGCTTATTATTTATGACAAAACTTAATGATAGATTGATCGATTTATTAATTATTGAATGAGTTGTGTGTGTGACCTCGAACTTCTATTGTTTCGTTTTAAACAATTAGTCACACAACCAACGTGATGGCTAATCCAATTGCAATTGCCTCAAATCTTTTTAAAGAGCTTTAAATTAAAATGTAAATAGAATAATAAAAGAATTCTAGCTATTTTAGTTCCATTCCACACCGAAACTGGCTTAGTCGTCCACTGACTACGATCTACGCAGTTACGTGACCTGACGATATCAACCTTGAACTTCGTACCTAAACCAAGGTTATCGGGCCGGGTAAAAACAACAAAGGTTTAATTGTCACGCGGTTAGTAATTGTAAACCATTGATGTAAATAAGTTAATTTTATGAACGTGTCACTGAGGAGTAATTTGTTATAAGATAATTATGTTATTTTATTTGTTATTTTGTAAACAATGCTTTTTGTACGAGTGAATAGTTTTTAGCCTTTTAATGAAGGTGGATTTTGAATGCCTAAAAACTGCTCGGAATATGGAGTTACGAAGACTGTGAGGTATGTGGAGAAAACGAGGAAAGTTATAAGTTATTATTCGGTAATTGATGTTTCAACAAAAGCCTGTATTTACTGGAAATGGGAAACAATTTTATTTTGTTTTATAGTACTTGACAAAATAAGGTTCTAGATATGAATGTTGTTTGCATTTATCTACAATTCAAAAACAATTAGACAATTAGAAAACAAAATTAGTTTTGTGGTTTGGTTTTTAAAACATTATTCACGACCTCCAAAAACGATGTTTTCACAAGTTTAGGAAGACACTAAAATAGTTCACTCAGTAATAACCAAAGCTTACAATATTCTTTGAGTAGGAAGTGTCTCTATAAGTATACAACAACAGCATTTTCTTACTATTGTATTCCAAGAATTGTGTTTGAGAGTCTGTGCGTATTTAAGATGACCAACATATCCGTGCGGTTCAGGATGGCGCTGCTTGCTATGGCCAATGTCAACAATAATGTCAAATTCAGTACATTTCAATTTAGTTCCCCATTACGCCAACTGCCAAGATACTTTGTAGCGGAGAGAGAAGGGGGGAAAGCGCGGAGGCTGCGCGGCGCGTGTCAAGGCCACGTCCTCGACCGTGACCGCCCCCCGCCGCCCGTGCCCGCGCCCGCGCTTCACACCCGCGGGTACCAATAAACTTGCCGCCGCACAAGTATTTCTACACAATTAATTATGAATTTATTGACCCTGCATACATAGAACTTGCATGCGAGCTTTTAATTTAGTACTTATACAAACTTAGCATAAGTCGAATTTAACGAAGATGACAAAAATATACTCTGGTTAATTTATTTAAAGTGTATTTATATTTGTTTTTTTTTTCTATATTTACCAAACAACAATCTGTTAATTTGAAAGCAAATCCGTCCATAGAACTTTTGCGAAGCTCTTACCATCATTGTGTAGCGAGCAGAGAGCCTAGACAAATGACAATCGCTTTTAAAGCCATTCTTATTTCTGCTACTTTCAACAGAATCGACATGAACTTTTCGGCAGCATAAGTCAGCCATAAACATCGTGAGGAAACCGGCATGTTCTAGAACCAAAAAATCGAAGACATGTGATATCTACCAATCCGCACTGGCCCCGCGTGGTGGATTCCATTCCCTCTCATTGAGAGGAGGCCGTGTCCCAGCAGTGGGAACATTATAGGCTGATGATGATGATGATTATGAAGTCAGCCCGAGACACTCTTGACTTTTCGATCAGTGTTTAATTTTGTATTCAAACCCAGGTTGGTTTTGTTTATCATTTACCTCAAACCTAAGACTGGCCTTACCTGTGACTTCCACCAGCTCGGTGTATTTATGCTGGTTAGTAGGATCGTCAATAAAATAATTTATGACAGGTTCTTAAACATCGAAAAACCGTTGAAATAAACATAACAACATTACATAAATAACAAAATAGAAAAATCTGTAGGCAGACAGTAACAGTAGTTTTCGTTTGAACTAAAATAAGTTCCCTAGTTACCCAAAATACTGGCTATTTCTTATGTCACCCACGTAGGGACAGAGATTGTCTCCATGGGGATTACACTATGTCTTTTGCGACACAGATTTATATATTAAACTTTTTGCCATCCATGTTGCTGTGCTCTAACAGGGTCCATAATTTGCTATTTCACCCGCTGCTTGGCTCCAAAAGGTAATAGCGTGATGTTAAATAGCATAAAAACTTCGTCGTAAATTGGGCTATCAAATGCAAAAAGGTTTTTTCAAATCCGACTGGTAGTTTCAGAGATTAGGTATTGCGGTCGAATAAACAAACATTAATTTTAAACTTTAAAATAAATTAAATAAACGAATATAATTTTCAGAAGATAAAGAAGGTGTGGCGTTCGTTAGTTTACCTCGCAATCGCAAGTCTTCTTAATGCGTAATGCGATTAACAGCACCGCAGCACATTTTACATCACAATACATAACTACATAGATTTATATTTTTACAATTTGAACCATATCCTTAACACGGTGTATATCTTCTCTTAATCTTTGAATCATGTAAATTGTCACGCCCGTTTTAACGTAGAAGTAGGAAACGATATACTGATACACACCCACGCGGCCTCGCTGATGACTACACACATTACGCAACAGGGGGCGAGTCTTTTCATACAGTTATCTATTTAGAGATAATATAGGTATCAATACGAGATATAATCACTGCGTAGTTACTTAGAAAGAGGTCAATCTTCGAATCCGACTCGGCTGGGCAACGTTCGGTAAGTTGCGCGGTATCTTCTTTTACACACGGGACCGAAACGTGGTCGCTCACAATGGGCCTCATCAGAAGACTTAAATTCACCCAAGAGGCAATGGAGAGGGCTATGCTCGGAGTTTCCTTTCGCGATCGAATCAGAAATGTAGACATCTGCAAGAGAACCAAGGTTACCGACGTAGCCCGAAGAATTGCCAAACTTAAGTGGCAGTGGGCAGGGCACATTGCTCTCAGAACGGATGGCCCATGGGGCCGAAAAGTTCTGGAGTGGCGACCGCGAACCGGAAGCCCGCCACACTGTTCCCAAACCACTGTAACTCCTGAAAGCCAGAAGCTCAACGAAGTCCCAGAGAATAAATTTAACTGTCTTGGATCCCGCAACGAAATTAATCAGAAAAGTATAGTGGAGGAGTAGGAAAAAACCGTAATTTCCACTTCCCTCCATTTCAGCAGGAGACAGAACGAAACAAGGCCAATAGGCACAAAGGGACGCTTACAACTGGGATAGGCCCAGTTGCCTAGCACCACGGATAAATATTAACATTAATGGGTCCTAAGTTGTGAGGTGTTATATTTGATTCCAATAATAGGTATGGCAAAAACGCTTGAACGCACGGAAATTTGTTCTAGTTTCCACAAGGAACCACAACAAAATAACTCCGGATGTAACCTGTACACTATCCAACATAATGTTGCGTTCATTCTGCCAAAGACTGCACTCCCATAAAATGTGATGTGCTGATTGTTCATATTCGCAGTCAGATGTGGAACATTGACAAAAAGGCGAGTCAACAAGCTTGAAGGAAAATAATTTACTCTTAAAGTTACCATGACCGGTGAGAAATTGGGCAACACAGTGATCAACCTCCAACCATGTCCTGGCATGTTCACGAACGGATGGAAAGAACTGGTGGAGGTGTCGGCCCTTGATGGAATTATCCCACCTACCTTGCCATTCAGACAAAAGTTCCTCCCAGACCGCGAACCGGAAGACGTTGCGTTGGAAGGCCTCCCACTAGGTGGACCGATGACCTGGTGAAGGTTGCGGGAATCCGCTGGATGCGAGTCGCACGGGACCGGTCAATGTGGCGACACTTGGGGGAGGCCTATGTCCAGCAGTGGACGTCTTTCGGCTGAAATGATGATGATAATGATGATTAGTTCCTTAGTTCCACTCGACGCGCTGCTATTACGTCTACAAAACAAATACTCGTCAAAGCATTGCACGTGAGCATCCGTTACGTTAAAACATTGATACAGCATTATCAAAAATGTTTTACATATTATTTAGTCTCTGAACTTTACAAACGTGACAACGTGCTCGATAACATATGATAATATGATAATCGAAATTATCTATCATAGCTAAGTATACCTACTTATGTATGTCTATGTAATATATGGGACGACCGTGTCCTTTAATTACGATAACTGATAACCCAACGCGTGATTGAAACAATGTATTGAATACATATTTACATAATCTGATTAGGAACGTGAATGCGCTCGGCTAATTGCGTCGCAATCTATACCGGCTACCTACCGTTGCCCCTGTTGCTGCTCATGACGCCCTGTTACGATTCCTGTTTGTGTGGAAGAGGCAGACAAACGAAAGAGTCCTTCTTAAAGCTGTACCTAACCTTTCTGCGACTGAAAAGCTATTCGAAAAATGCCATACTTAACTTTTATTTCCCTTAAAACTCTTCTTCAACTGTGGTCTCAACTCAACTGACCTAGAGGCACTAGGTTGCCGGTTACGGCGGTTACACTCTATTATACAGAAAAAAAACGTCTGTAACCCATCATAAAAACACTGGACAAGTTGCAATTTGAAACCTATTAGGTGGTACCTATCTGAAAATAAGCCGTACAATTTGAACTTGGCCTCTATGTATATTTCGAACTTTCGGTGAAGAGAGAATACGGAGTCTATAAGTCACTTTGATAGTGAAATTGAAACTAACTTCGGGCTAGATCAAAGTAAATCTAACAAATGATTAGTACCTACATTATCAAATAGGTTTCGGTAACGCTAACACACGCCTATAAAGTAAACGCCTACGCTCGGCAATATACACGCGCCGCGTTAGGGTCATATCGCGGTGAAGGTCGCGGGACCCGGACCAGGCCTCTGAAAATAAGCGCCTCGGCCGTCGACCCCGAGGAAAGCTTCCAGGGCATCTGACCTTGACCTTTACACGCGCACGCGCTGTCACCGTCACATAGTGCCCTGACCCTGTTACGAAAGGATCTTCTTATGTACTACGCACCAGCTATATTGTGCGTACATTACATCCACCGGGGTGCGAAGACGCCGCCTTTGTTCAATACTTCCTGTTTACTCGACAACGAAATACCGTTAGCCTAATAATGTTGTTAACTACTTCACAATTTGCGATGAACTTGACTTTTCTTCTCAAAATCACCTCTGGTTTTGTTTGATGTTTTTTGAAAAAACATTTTTATTGAGAATGAATATAATTTGCTATCCGAAGCACGCACATTCAGACACGTTATGGCCGAAGCTTTGTTACGAGCACTAAGAATACATGGTCTGAACGATTACTTGTCAATAAGGCCAAACATTGAGTACAACCTTTTAGGAATTCTCCTGGCTACTTGGTAGCAACTGGACGAGACCAACCACAGCATCAACTCGACTGGACTGGCAGTGGACACAGACTGGGTAAAAATGGTAAATGTACGAAATATTATGGAGTACATCATGTGTAATGGTAACTGTTCTATGTAGATGTCTTTTCATCCATATGACAACAGACTTCTAAGAGAGTTGTAATTACATTTTCTTCAAGCTATCGTAAAATGTATGATGACGCCGTGATCTACAATGTGACCTTAGATAACAGCGAGCACCGAATTTTGAGTTATTTTTAACCTGTTTACTAAATCACTGGCTGAATTTACCAGGAGCACACGCGGAAGTGATGTAATAGCAAATGAATGAGATAGCAGATTCCCTTGTTTACGATTATGAATTGGTGTTATCTTTACGAAGAGATCATGGCCGATACTAAAACATAAATATTAAGTTCATTAAATCAACCGAGAGAAGAAAAGACTTTTTTTATTGAAAATGTTTTGTGAGTGATAATTCTACTTTGTGGCAATAATTGTGGTACTGCTGCACCAGCTGCAGCTTTATAGGCCGTACCGTCTTGACTCGTAAAAGGAAGGAATTTCTCTATACTCTAGATTCCAACTTGGGACTTTCTAAGTATCTCGACCCGATGCCGAATTAGACAAAATGCATGAATTACAGCTAAGATTAACTGTCTTGATACTAATTACTTACTTCGACATATTATATCTGCGAGTATATCCACATACAACTAATAATTCAAGTAGGATAGGTCGAGAACCTTATAAATGCGGCTGGTTCAGGGTGAATGCGGAAGGCAGAGTGATGCCACATCCACATCACTCACTATATCCTCCACCCTTAGCTTAGGAGAAGCCTATGTCCAACAGTGGAATGTGATAGTCGAAACTGTGACTGAACCAATATCTCCCAAACAGATAGTTCTGAAAACTACCAAGTTTAGCTACTTTTATCCATTTCTATAAATAGAAATAATCTCACATATCATTAGGGGAACTTTGAATCGAGGTTTGAACTCTCACCTTGGTTTTTATAATTAGAAAATCGATAAACTGTTTGGGCGGCCAAGTCCAGCAGTGGTAGTACTTATAAGATGGTGATGAAGGATACACTCATTTTATTTGTATAATTTTGATAATAAAATAATCTTATCTAATGTTTGTGGTTCTGCGAGAAGACCGAGTAAAAGGATTTGGTATTTAATTAAGTGTTAATAGTTTTAAATACTGTACTAAATAAATAATAATAATAAATCACTATACGAGTATATGGATGTTTAACCATAAATTTTATCAAGTATTATTACGATTTGGGAACTATGTATGTTGTATAATGAGCAGAAGGATGATTAAATTGATTATAATTGATCTATAATAGTCGATAGTAAATTTGATTTCATAAATATATCTACTACTAATCAGTCCTGTTTTTGTACGGATGTCTATGACCAGTGAATAATTTTAACAACAAAAGTAAGACATTGTAACACAGAAGGTTTATGATATCTAAAAATGTTGTCAGAGTACTTACTACTATTGCGTGAAATGGTAGAAATATATCTAGTACGATCAGCAACAAAAGTTGCACATTTCGGTTTTTAATTCTTCATTATTGAGCATAATTTTCACAACATATACAGTAATTTTCATAATCATTTCGCATCAATTTAGATGATATTGAATTATGTAAAAGTATCTAATGAAGTTATTTCTTTTTTTTTTTCAATCTGTTTAAAGGATTTTTTATTCAAAGAAAGATATATTTACACTGTAGGTATACAAACTACAGCTCTAAATAATAATAAAAATATGTACAAGTATCAAAACGGTTACAGGGCGTCAAAAAATTTCGTCCACATCGCTGACAACAGGAAAAGTGCCCAGAAGGCTGGCAGCATTGCCACGTTGGATGGCAATGCTGCCTTCTCGGTGCTATAACAACCTCGCCTACGGCTCGTTTGTAAATTTTGCCTCGACTGCAATAACAAAGTTTCCCCACTTATATCAAAATGTATATAATTATATTCCTGTTTTTCGTTTCATGCTAATTTTTGAAGGACAGAGTTACTGACTATTTAATTAGCAAGTGGACAATGTTTAATACCATCACTTCATCCAACTGACCAACGTTAAACTCCTGCACACAAACACAACGTGATGGCGCTATACAGGGTGGAATTTTGAGATGGGGCAGAAAGAGCACGAGTACGTTAACTGCTGTAGCTATAGGAAAACGGTCTTTGGGGAATATCCGCAAAAAATAACGATTTACATGTACAATTTTTAGAATAAGTGTCCATAAGAGAATATCGGGACGTTGCAGATTGTTACCCAGTTGTGTTACAGCCATCAGATGTTGATGTTGTGGTCAGAATTCTTGTATCACTACATAGTATAAAACATTTTTTTTTTAATAGATAGAATGATTCAAGAACAATGTTTATATGTATATAATATGCATAATATAGTAGAGGAACACTGATCATTTTAGAGGTTTCTAATGTGATGTCGTAAATAAACACAGTTAAATAAACACAGTTTTTAGGGTTCCGTAGTCAACTAGGAACCCTTATAGTTTCGCCATGTCTGTCCGTCCGTCTGTCCGTCCTCGCTTAATCTCTGTGACCGTTAGCACTAGAAAGCTGAAATTTGGTACCAATATGTATATCAATCACGCCGACAAAGTGGTAAAATCAAAAATTGAAAAAAAAATGTTTTATTAGGGTAGCCCCCCTATATGTAAAGTGGGAAGTGTTTTTTTTTTTAATTTCAACCCTAACGTGTGATATATTGTTGGAAAGGTATTTAAAAATGAATAGGGGTTTCCTAAAATCATTTTTTGATAATGTCAATAATTTCGGAAATAATCGCTCCAAAAGTAAAAACAATGTGTCCCCCCCCCCCTCTAACTTTTGAACCATAAGTTTAGAAAATATGAAAAAATTCTGAAAAGTAGAACTTTATAAGGACTTTCTAGGAAAATCATTTTGAACTTGATGGAAACAACAGTTTTTGTACAAAAAAGACAAAAAGTTGTACAAAATAATTTCTGGACTAAGTTTGTAGTATATTCGTATATGCAAGCATTTTTTTAACTTCGTTTACTTAGGTTATTATCCTGAACGTATCTTTTTTCAAACAAAAAAGAATTATTAAAATCGGTTCTCGCAATCCAAAATTACCACCGAAAACTTCTGGCACGTCTATGTATTAATTAGTAACCCAATTCTCCGAGAGATGGCGCTGTAGGTACTTATTACATTGGGTCGGGTATTAACGAATTGTTCGGTTGGTCTCTCCTTGGCATTGGCGGTTTATATAATGGTACGGAACCCTTCATGCGCGAGTCCGACTCGCACTTGGCCGGTTTTTTTTGCGCTTACATTGCAAACGCTGTCTGAACCCTACGAGATAGATCAAAATAATGTACTATAGTATTGTACACCTTAAAAAAAATCTACAAAAAAATTTGCGATGGTATATGTCTATCTCTTAGGGATAACCCACAATAACCATTTTTTATCCTTTGCTTTTTACAAGAAATAATGGCTTATTTACAAAGCGATTATAAGCAATACAGCAATAATCCTTATCCAATTCAGTACCTTAAATACATTGTGCATTTAATATAGATTAATATGGCCCTTTACAGTTTCTCATTTTAATGAATAATTCAGAAGATATCACAGAATTAAAATTACGCGCGACTGAAAATATCATTCTCAGCGAAACAAATCGCAGTCGGTCGCAGTGTAACAGTTGGTCACTTTAACCATTTTCATCTTTTAAGTTTTGCATAAAAAGTAATGCATTATTTTAGAAGCTTATTTATGGTGTATGTGTAAATCTACATAGATTATCTTCAATATCTATTTTAGAACGTATTTTCCCTAAACACTATTCAATTTAAATGAATATCTTGTTAAAGTTGACAACCCCCGATCATGGCGTTTGCAACAGCGTCGGAATATCGGGA
This sequence comes from Xestia sexstrigata, assembly GCA_941918905.2. Lineage (NCBI taxonomy): Eukaryota > Metazoa > Arthropoda > Insecta > Lepidoptera > Noctuidae > Xestia > Xestia sexstrigata. Next base: position 11,947,486 of record OW799207.2, on the reverse strand, counting down.
GCTCAAAACAATTAATTATCACGGAAGATATCCCGGAAGTGACAATATAAGTTTAGTTTTAAACTGTGATAGCTTAAAACAATATCTTAGGAGTTATCGCAACTGCCGGGGACGCAGAACTGTCTAAGCAGGGTACCGGGGCCCTGGAACGCAAAGGGCAACCGAAAGAACATGGTGTCTTAGTCTGTGTTTTAGTTAGTAAGTCTGACAGTCCCTTCCGCTCCACCCAGGGCGGGAGGACCCATTTAATGATTTTACCACCCAAAAAAAATGGAATTATTGGAAAATAAAGGCAGTGCATTACAAAATGATTTTACAGTATAAGCGCACTTCTTTTTTTGTTCTAAACTGGTCCCGACCCGAGCGAAGCCGGGGCGGGTAGCGACCCGCCCCGGCTTCGCTCGGGTCGGGACCAATTTAGTAATAATATTCAGTGATGATCTGGTTCAATGAAAAAGGGATCATTATATAAGGTGTGTCTATTCATATATGAAATTTCTTAAGGGGTCATTGTACTCATCATTATCATTTAAAAAAATTTGCTGTTTCATACCATTCGACCAGTTATGCGAACATATTGTAGGGAACAGCTGTTTTTTTTCGCGATTCAGGGGTTGGTCCCATAGTAAATTTTGTTCACAATGATGAGTACAATGACTCCTTATGAGATTTCGTGTATGAATAGATACACCTTATACATATACTTAAGAAAGTGGATTGATGAGTTCTTTCAAAAGTGTCCCTGTAAATTTTATACTTTATAGCACCGACATATTTAACTGTTAAGTGGACTTCAACTAAAAAAAAATGTAGTAACCTAGTAATAAATATCTTAACTGTAAAAACCTGTACTATTGCATGCTATCTATTGGCCAAATGTGTGTTACTAAATATTTTATGTAAAAACTTCATTTAGGTACCTACCATATTTGAGGCAAAAAATGAATGAATTGAATTGATATTGACTACCAGGCGATCTGACTACACCGTAATAGCAATTATTGATATTAATAAACATAATATCACACGTATTTCCCGAAGCCTTTTACCGGTTATTTTAGTCCCATGCAATAGGGAGCCTTTTCCCACGAACCGGGCACACACCCAGGGCTGCTGGAAAAACCCAGTTACACTTAGCCCGACCTGGGGGTTGAAACTAAGACCTCAAGCTAGACCAACGAGGCAGAAAATGTATAAACAACCTACTAGTTACGACATCTGTTTACTTGGTCGAATACAACAGCGATGATAGCCCATGTTGATAGCGTTGACGCGTTGATTTCATAGATGGCGCCTGTGTTACACGATACTCGTGCCGAGATTTACGGCAATAAATCTGACAAGTTAACTTTTAAATATTTGCGTGACAGAGTCAAGACTATGGAAGCTTCATGTTATAAATGTTATTTAAATAAAACTGAAAAATACATTAAAGATAACCCTAAACACTTTTGGACTGCTGTTAAACATCGCTACAACTCTAATAATATATTTACTAACTTAGTACATTAAATTATAACGACGAACCATTACTCACTGGAGATTCTATTTGTGAGGCTTTTTTGTCCTATTTTATGTCGACTTTCCTCAACCTTCATCTAATACTCCCAGTCCACCTCCTGTTTTCCCTTTCGACACTAACAGAACCTCAACTGACATTTGTCACATTGAAGTGAATGTTGATGTTGTGACCGGCTTACTTCGTAACATGGATCCAGCAGGTGCTGTTCTAAATTTCTAATTAAATGCGCGCCTTCCATTGCTCTACCTATCTCAATTTTGTTTACAAACCCTAGATGTTGTCCCCAAGGTATGGAAATCTGCTTTTATTACAACCGTGCATAAGAAGGGGTCTACTAATTATAGGCCTATTTCCAAGTTGTGCATTATAGCTAAAACATTTGAGAGTATTGTCTATAACTGGTTATATCCCGACCTTGCTAGCTCGTTCAGCTCCTTTCGGCACGGATTTTAAAAGGATGTTCTACCACCTCTAACTTGATCTTATTTAATGATTTTATTACGGATGCTATGGATAATGGTAAGCAGGTCGATATCGTTTACACAGATTATAGCAAAGCATTTGATCACATCGGCCACTGTACTCTGATAAATAAGCTAAGTTACATGGGCATCCGTGGGGCCTCTTGAGGTGGTTCTCCTGCTCTTCCTACATTGATAACAGGTCACAAGCAGTAGTACTCAATCATATGTCTAGTTGGGTAAACGTGCCCAGTGGAGTGCCACAGGGTTCGCTGCTCGGTCCGTTTTTATTTGTAGTCTATGTGAACGACATCGATCAGTGCCTTCATTCATCCAAACAATTATGCTTTGCTGATGACATAAAAATCTGTGCCACTATTTCAAAGCTCGAAGATGGTCTAGCACTTCAGGCCGACTTGTTTCAGCTTGAAGAGTATTGTCGGGCTAATAAACTTGATCTCAACCCATCCAAGTGTTCGGTGATCACTTACACTAGGAAACGTGCCGTCCTAGCCACTAGTTATACTTTGGCGGGCCAAATTTTGCCAAGGTGCAACACTATTCGTGACTTGGGCGTCCATCAATACAGTAAGTTACTTTTTGGCACACACATTGATGCAATTGTGAAAAAAACTTCTAAACTCCTTGGGTTTATAACACAAATATATTGTATTGCACTTATGTAAGAGGTCAGCTAGAGTATGCGTCTCAGATATGGAATCCATGTTATCTTAAATACATTGACTGCATTGAAAACATCCAAAAACGTTTCATAAAATATCTTTGTTTTCACCAAAAGATTCCATATCAATCAGCCGATTATCTTGAACTCTGTAGGAAGCATCATCTGCTGCCACTGGTAGATCGACGTAGAATTGCCAACTGTTTATTCTTGCTACAAATCCTCAATAACAATATTGATAACCCTGAGTTATTGTCAAAATTTTATTTCAATATGCCAAGTAAGACATTTCGTTTTAATCCACCCATACGTATACCTCATACATCCTCGAATTATAGGCGGAACAGTTATATTGTGCGCACAAGCAGAGGTTTCAACGACATATGCAAGGAATATGACTTAGATCCATTCACAATTAGTGTGAATTCGGCCAGAAGGTGCTTCAGCCTCAAATGTTTCAAGTAGCGGTAGGTTACATTGTTTGTTTTAGTTTTAGTATTATTTTCTCTACGATTTCAGCTATATAAATTGCAAACTAGATTTTATATAGCTTCATACTTATATTAAAGCTGTGTGTTTTGTGTTCTTGTGCTTACACCACACTAATATAAGTCTATACGTGAGGACTTGTAATTGGCTTTCTGGTGACCATGTTTTCTTTTTTTGACCCACGCAACTTCGTTTGCGTCACTTAAGAGAGAAAAACCTTACAAAAGGAATAAATTTTCCCCGTTTTTGCAACTATTTTCATTTATGCTCCGCTCCTCCGTGATGTTATATAGCCTATAACCTTCCTCGATAAATGGACTATCCAACACAAAAATAATTTAAAAAATCCTAAATTTTAAAATCATCATTTTAAAATTTCTAAATTCCAACCAGTAGTTCCTGAGATTAGCGCGTTCAACCAAACAAACAAACAAACTCTTCAGCTTTATAATATTAGTATAGATTATAAATTTAAGTTTGTATAAAAGTACTTTAAACACGATACTACAGCGCTATAAAAAAAACGAATTACTAGCAAAATATGTACTATCTACATAATTTACTGATAAGTTCTCATTGAGTACTGAGGCCCTAGCACGTGCGCGCCGTGTAAACGCAACGTAAATATGTCGATTTTTGAATCGCACCCTATAGCATTTTAGTTAAATTGTTTTTGTTTGCAACAAGTACAATAATTTGAGGGCGTAACATTGAATCAGTTTTGCCGTAAAACGTGATTTTTCACCCCAAAAAAAATCGTTTCCCAGCAATTATTTTTGCGTAGAGTTACTTAGTTTGATGCACAGAATGCTTGGTTGACGGCATAGTGAAGGGTCCGTTTACACCTTGTATGTTTACTAAATGAATATTTTATGTTTTTTATTTTATTTGGTAATGTCATTGGTATACCGAAATCCCCCCTTTCGGATAGAACAGGGTATTTTGTTAACATATTTTATATTATAACATCAGATAACATAAAACATTTACCATTGACATAATAAAAATAAAATGCTACGGTGCTACGCCGTAGCGCCACATGTAAAATATTTAAATTTGAACATTTTGGCATAGGCACAGACGCCTAATGAAGAATTTCATTCCAATCGTTAAATACATAAGTTTATGAAAACATTGTTTGATAAATAAGTAACTTGACTGCATTTTTTAATACTTATTAGTTTAAAAATAAAATACTTTAAGGGTCACACTTCGGCGACCTTTTTGGGGAAACTGAAGGTTTTGTCTGTGCGATTATGAACGAAATTATTTTGACGAACAACTACCGGAACCATATTGGGAGGGACGGGACGGGATGGTTGACGTATATCGGGCATACGGGTGGGTCCATCAGACATGTTATTTCTGGTTGTTCTCGTCTGACAACGGCGAGTACCTACTTGCACAGGCAAAATCAAGTAGCCATAATCATTCAGCAACTTGCTTTGAAATACAAACTTGTGGATTCGGAAGAACTGTATTACCTACAAGTATGTGCCCGACCCAGTCTTCGAGAAAAACCATGTCATCTCGTACTGGGATCGGTCTACCGTTACAGACAGGACTATTGTTGACAATATAAGCCTGACGGTTGTCTATTGTTTGCCCGAAGATTATATGCCATAATCATCATTTTCCCGAATTTCATTTACCCGAATTTCATTTGCCCGAATGTTTCATTTGCCCTAAAAGACATATGACATACTTTTAATTGCCCGAATTTTAGACACCATAAGATACGAATGCCATAAGTATTGTTTGCCTTATTTTTATGTGTCATAATAATTAGATTATTATTATGACACACATATAATAGAATTAGACATAATATTTAAATGGCATAATATTTAAATGGCATAACAAGTATTAGACAAATATTTAAGCCCCGTAATAATCATTACATTGTTGATGGTGGGTTAGGTCGACGGAGCCCCGCTTCGCGGGGCTCCTACTTCTGTGTGGTTTATAAAAAAATAACCACGAAGGGGATGGCGGGGTCTATTCGCTCGCTTCGCTCGACCTGTCCGAGTCGGGGTGCCCTAAATTCCCAATTGCATCCAATTTCTCTTGATATAAACAACCGTTACACACCCGATGTCGATGGCAAATTATGTTATGGCATTTCATAATTATGGCATGTGATAATTAGGGCATGAGATAATTAGGGCTTACAATGATTATGACAAATGATGTTATGGTAAGTGACTTTATGGGAAACAATGATTCTGGCACGTGACTAATATGGCAAATGAGAGTAGGGCAAATGAGTATTATGTCGTATGATATTATGGCTGTTGACTATTATGGCAAATGATATTAGGGCAAATAAAATTCGGGTAAACGGCGGTATACCAAGCCTGACATAGGCGACACGACACGATTGGCACAGTGGTTGAGCGATTGGCTGCTGCGCTGCGTGTCGCGGGTTCGATCCCCGCACGGTACAAATATTTGTATGGCCTACAGATAGTTGTTCCGGGTCTAGCTGTTTGTGTATGTGAGTTTAAATGTTTGTAAACGCACCCACGATACAGGAGAAATTCCTAGTGTGGGGCAACGTTTTTTAAAAAAGAAAGAAATAGTAATGATAGACCGATCAGCACGCCACGTAATGATAGTCGATGTTACCATCCCTAATACCGAGAACCTCGTGAAAGCCGAGAAAGATAAACGCATCAAGTATCTTGACTTAGGTCTGAGGAGGCTCTCGTTGGGCAGCTTGATCAAGGGTTTGATTCAGAAAACGGTATGATCTACTCCTGGACACGGCTTGTATTGTTTGGAGGTTCCTTTTTGTCGTTCCTTGCACTGGTAATCTTGAACCCTGTTCCCGATACCGGTGGGCTTTTATTTTTATATACGTATATTTTATATTTATTTGACAGTCACATTAAAAAAATAAAAACTGGCTGTGAAGTATAATTTTACGTGAAAACTCAATTTTTCATGATATTAGTGATTTTAACTTAAAAAACAAAATTTCATCCCTCTTTTCACCCCCTTAAAGGATTGAAATTCTAACAACACCGCTGCGTTAGCTTCCAACCAAACGCCTAGGTACAAAATTTTGTAATTGTAACTTCGAAAATTAAGGACTTTCCATACACAACTTTATATTTATTATATTAGTTGTTTATATTTATTTTAACTCTTTAGGGGTGGAATTATCAAAAACTTTAAAATTAATTTTCAATCGTCACACAAAATCACAAGCACAAAATTTTAAGATCCTAACTTTAAAAATGACGGACTTTCATACAAACTTTCATCCCCTATTTAACTCCCTTTTAGGGGTGGAATTATCAAAAACGCTGAGACACACATAAATTAATTTTCAATCGTCAGCCTACTAAACACAAAATTTTAAGATCCTAACTTTAAAACTGACGGACTTTCATTAAAACTTCATCCCCTATTAAACACCATTAGGGGTTGAATTTCGAAGAATCCTATTCCTATTCCTTGTCTACATTATAAAGGGAACCTCTGTGCAAAATATCAGTTTTCTAGGTCCAAGGGTTTGGGCTGGGCGTTAATCGCGGCGCGCGTAACGGTGTGACACTTTTCCGTGCGTGCAGCCGGTGTTTATCGATTTATAAGACGTTATCACGTCAAAAATGAACAAACGAATAATAAGATATTTGCTTAGCGCCCTTCAAATCTAAATATCTCAAGAGATATACAGGATGACTTTTTTATCACTTTCCAAAAAAAATGGGTATAATAGGTGAACGGAGTAGAAGCAAATGGCATACATAGATTTTTTTTTTAACGCAAAAAAAAGTTTAAAAATTTCGAAATTTAATCATACGCGTATTACGTATGATTTGAAATTCGATATCTTTCATTTTTTTTTTCAAAAATCTCTTTCTTTGTTCTAATATGAAAAGTTTGCTTGAAATTTGCAGCGTTTTTTGATGATAGATCAATTTTTTTCTAAGCTTTGGAAAAAAGAAAAAAAAACTAGGTATACCATAAGCTTCTACTCCGTTCACCTAATATACCCTAACCTAAAAATATATTTATAGGCATATAATAATAAAGTAAATACCGTATAATTTGTCACGAAATTACTTAATCAAGTTATGAAAAACTGTTAAAATTATAAAAACTGCAATTCATCTTAAGACTTGTAAACACCTAGAAGTTATCCGTAGACTTGTGAGATACCGTATATACGTCATTGTTATTTTTCCAGCAAAGCCAGTGCTATGTGCATAGGTAGGTATCGGAGGCACAGAGCGTGGGCGGCGGTGCTGCAGGGGATGCAGTTCATTCACCGTCTGGCCTCACCCCAGCACACCACCCACCCTCCCTAGCCGCCGACCCGACTGCACGCTTGCCATACTGCAAGCCAACACTTTTTACCTACTACATATCGCTAAATATACGAAAATTTAACCTACGTCCTGATCCTGATATAGCTTTTGATTATTGCGAATTCATTTACGCCTAGCTATGCAACACGAGGACTAATCGTAAAATTATAGGTACATAGACTTGTTTGTTGATTTCAAAAAACTTGTACAAGTGACGATAAATTATTCTTTAAAACTAGGTGTGTTTGGTGTACACGTATGGTAACAGATTACTTTCTCTGAGAAGAAACACCGAAATCTTAAAGTGACGCGTTCTCGGTCGTCAGTGATATCTATTGAAGTCTAGACAATCGAACTTAATCTTGGTCAGGATTGAGTAAAATGCCCGGTCATTATTTTACAGTCAATCTCAGACCAAATAAAAAACCAAGACACAGCAGCGCTGCGAACAATAAAGTGAAGCCGGTTTCGTAAACATGTGTGCATTTTTTGAGCTTAGTTTAATTGTGGTTTGATGTAAATGTGTGCCTGTGAGTGTGTACGCAAAGAGCGGAGCTTAGTTTTGCGCTGGCTTCACTTTATTGTTCGCAGCGCTGTCTTAGCTTTTTATTTGGTCTGAGCAGTCAATAAGTATAATAAGGTGTCTGAAACAATATCGACTTTTTCACACTTATACTACAATGGTTTAAGTATATGGGGAAATATTAGAATAACGGTATTTATAACTCTGTGGAGATAAAAGGCAAAAAATGTTGGCTGTAGAGTTTGCCAGATTCCTTTGGCATGTTCCGAACGGCAATAGAATTGCGAGACGAATTACCTACAACAGAAGTGTTAAAAGTGAAGATCCTCGAAGACCAAGAAGGTCACCAATCGCAAATGGTGGACTAGGGAGCTATGCTTGTCAGACGCGGCAAAACAAATGCCAATCAGACAAAGTCAAATGACGATCAAGGTCCTAAAAGGATGATAGATTGTTATCGTTGTGGTCGTCGTGGGCATTTTGCAAGAGAGTGCAGAGTGAAGAATATGCAGGATTATAAAGGAAAACAAAGTCCACGAAACCTGGATAGATCAGATCGTCGATCAGATCGTAATCGTGATCATGTACAAACGTCGAAGGTGTTGATGTCGATGAGAACCACTAAAGAAGTGATGTTGAGCGCACAAGGAAATGATATATGGTGCATTGATAGTGGTTGCACGGGACATATGTACAACGAAAAAAATTATAATTAAAGAATTCAAGAAAATGGATTCCGAGCTGTACTTAGCTAATTATGGGAAAACCAACATTAGTGGAACCGGGAAGGTAAATATTTCAGTAGATACAGGCAGTGAAATGCGAAACATAAGCATTGCAAAGGTGTTCTATGTATCAGATCTACGAACTAACCTCCTTTCAGTGGCGAAACTGACTGATGATGGTTATTAAGTTAATTTTAGAAAGAAGGATGCTGTTGTCATAAAAGACAATAAAGTACTTATGCGTGCCGATCGTATAGGAAATGTATACCATGTGCGTATGAATGAAAAATATGTTAATAATGTTGAAGTCAAGAAACCCATAGATATATGGCATGAACGTATGGGGCACTTGAACGAACTTGACTTAAAGGCCATGGCGAAAAGCGGGCTTGTTCACGGAAAGAAGCTGGATGGTGGAGACATGTCGGAGTCCGCGATATGTAGTAGCGAGAAGCAGACCTGCAAACCATTTCCAAAGGGTAATGCAGATCGCACCAGCGAATTATTGGAAATAGTACATACGGATGTATGTGGCCCCATGAGACATGAATCATTTTTAGGAAAGAGATAAATATAAATAAATAATAAATAAAATAAATATCGCTGGACATTAACACACAGCGCCATCTAGTGCCACACTAAGCAACGAGGCTTGTGTCGTGGACACCAGATAGTTGATATACTACATAGATACTTTTTTGTTTGTAAATACATACTTATTATACATATAAACATCCATGACTCGAAAACAAATGTTCATGCTCATCACACAAACATTTGCTCCCACCGGCATTCGAACCCGAGACCCTTAGAACGTAAATCAGCCTCACTACCGCTACGCCATTCGGGTCGTCAAGATATTTCGTAGACATACGTTCGTTCATAGACGATAAATCTCGATGGTGCGAAGTTTATTTTGTACGTAATAAAAATGACGTGCTAAATGTTTTCAAGGATTACAAAGCTGAGGTGGAAAACTTCACAGGGAAGAAGATTAAGTCTTTGCAATCGGATAATGGGCGAGAATACATTAGCAAAGAATTTAAAAACTTTCTAAAGAAGAATGTATTGTTCGAAGGTTGTCGGTTCCTTATACACCAAAACAGAACGGGGTAGTGGAGAGGAAAAACAGGAGCTACCCGAAATGGCACGTTGCATGATGCGACAAGCTGGAAGCCCACCTAAATTTTGGGCTGAAGCAGTTAACACTGCGAATTACATTCGGAATCGATGTCCGACTGTGGCGAGAGGTGAGATACCTTTCACTGTATGGAAAGGAAAGTATGGATATATATAACTGTATGGATCTAAGGTGTATTATAAAAACAAAGGCGCGAATAAAGTCAAAGGGAAGTTTGACTTAGTTTCTGAAGGAGGAATATGACATGCAATCCAAAGCATATCGGATTCAAAATCGAAGTACAAGAAAAATTGAAATTTTATGAATGAGACTTCGGAATTCGGTCGTGAAGACTATAAAGATATACTTGATGAAGAAGAGAGTATTGATGAGGTGACAGTTCAGTTAAATATACCTAAAGTCAGTCATGAAGATAGAGAAGAACACAGAGCTCCTCCGAGTGATTCTTGTCATTCATCACAGAATGTGAGTATTTGGCACAGATTAAGAATGGCACGTGGGAAATTGTACCGCGGCCATCTAAAAGAAAAGTCATTGGGAGTAGATTTGTTTTTCGTACTAAAACTACGAGAAAGAAAGTACGAGTCGTGGCAAAAGGATGTTCTCAACGGCCAGGGGAGGATTTCCACGAAACCTCATCGTCAGTCGTGAGATCGTCATCGGTAAGGATTATAGCTGTAATATCGGCGGAGTTGGGATTAGAGATCCATCAAATGGATGTTGTGATCCATTAAATGGATCACTAGATGAGGAGGTATTCATGGGAATACCAGATCAGCTAAGCGATATTTTAGAGAAAATACTCTCAAACCAAAAAATCGGCTCAAAGAAGAACGTCATAAGAGAAAAGAAAGTACTTCAAACAGCTAAACGCTGGAACAAAGCATTGAATGTGAGAATAGTGTATGTTTGTTGAAGAAGTCTTTTATGGTCTGCGTCAGTCAGGTCTGCAGTGGTATAAGGAATTGGTGAGTAAGTTGACGAATATTGGTTTTGCAGCTTTGCCTCAAGATCCGTGTATGTTTGTTGCATGAAAAGGTGAGCAAATGATGTTGATTGCTATTTATGTCGACGATATTATTCTTACTACGAATGATATTGCGTGGTTGTGTGACGTAAAAAAGCATTTATCTAGCGCATTTGAGATGAAAGATATGGGAAAAATTAATGTTTGTTTAGGCATTGAATTCACTCGTGATGCAGGAGATATAGTGTACATGAACCAAAGTGTATATTTAGATAAAGTTTTAGAACGCTTTGGAATGTCTGTCTGCCTGCAAGGACCCCTATCGATGTAATTGTAAAGTTACAGAAACCTGAGTGCGTTAATGAGGATGTTATGAGTACGCATCCGTACCAAAACTTGATAGGTTCCTTAATGTATCTGGCTGTATCGACAAGACCAGATATACCATACGCTGTAAAAAATTTAAGTCAATTTAATAATAATTACGGAATTGAACATTGGAAGGTGGCAACACGCATATTGAGATATTTAAAAGGCAAATTTTGGCTTAGTCTATGAGAGGACAGGTAAACCGTTGTATGGTGTGGTTGATGCTGATTGGGGATCAAACGCAATCGACCGCAAGTCTTATTCTGGTTTTGCATTTATTTTAGCAGGTGCCCCTATAAACTGGGAGGCACGAAAGCAACGTTCTATAGCTTTGTCCAGTACGGAAGCAGAATACAAGGCACTTTTGGAAGCTACCAAAGAAGCTATAATGTTGGTGTTAAGTGTGAATGTGTGACATTTTTCGACGACAGTCAGAGTGCAATTAAGCTTGCTCAGAGCAGGTGTTATCACGCACGAACGAAACATATTGATGTGAGACACCACTTTATTTGAGATATGTTGGAACGAAGCGTGATTGATCTGAAGTATATGAGTACAGACAAAATGCCAGCTGACGTTTTGACCAAGGCTTTGAGTGGACCGAAACATCAAGAATGCTTGCATGGCTTAGGCATGTCGGCATGATCGTGAAGATGAGTGAAAGAAGCTTATGACTTCGAGGGGAGGTGTTGGATGAGAAATTACTCCGAAGTCATAAACTCTTTTGATATAAATATACTCTATGTACTCTTTATAAGTAAAGACTGTCATGTCACCTTTTATCAACAACTGTTGTAACTAGGGCTAGAAAACAGCCGATTACATTTTACGTGTTATACAAAAACCAATCTTTTAGGCACATCTCAACAACTATCAACGTTTATCTATGAGAAACAGCCGGAAAAAACCTTATAAAATTTTGAGAATCCTTATGAATCCTTAAATAAATTGGAAAATCCATTAGAGTCCTTAGAAGATTTTGTAAATTTTATAAATTTTTAAAATATTTTGAAAACCCATAAGAACCCCTAAAACATTCTAAAAACTAATAAAAAAACCTAAAAGAAATATTTAAAAACTCAGACCTTTTCCCTTTAAAAAAAACATTACCCAAAAGTTTGCTTGTCGTCACCTCTGAGTTACGCTTTACCCACTCAACCTTCGTTACGCTACGGAGGTCGCTGGCTCGCTTCACTCGCCACCTCTCCCCTTCGCTCCTCTCGGTGTCGCAGGTTCGCTCCACTTAGGACCTATCACCACCAGGTTTCGACGCCTACTATAATATTTGTTCAAACACCTATTGGCTATCTCTAACCGTTATGAAGTTACAGCCCTTTCAATTTTAGGGGAGTTTGGGGAGGGGAGGGTATACAAATTTGAACGTCCCTCAATAGGTTTAGGTAAGAATCAAAAGATTTTGCAGTAGTAAAAAAAGTTTTTAAAAATTATTTTGACTAAAGCATTGCCCCTTTATATGAACCTGAAAAACAAAATGTTCCAAGTCTCTCAACTTCCGAGATCCGTCTAAAGGGGGGAAGAAAGGGGCAAGGGGGGCAATTTTAAAAACTGTTTTTTACATTTCTGAGCCACTTCTATACGAATCCGTAAAAAAAAAAAAACGGGTCTCTTAGTTTCCGAGAAACATTAGGTAGGGGTGGACGGGGGGCGAAAAGGGGAGGTTTGGCACTTTTCCCATACTCGTGACAGTTACTTGTTTACGAATCTGTCAAAATATACCCCCCTCCCCATCCACCATCTGGGAGAACAATTATGTCAGTGAGTCGTCAGTCAGTCAGTCAGTGGTAATCGAGCTTATACAAAGAATGAAATCTGGCATGATTAGATGTTCAAATTTAATTCTAGTTTTTCGAAAATCATTTCCATTAACAGGTTTTATAATAATAGCAATACAACAATGTCATTAAACACAATTCTATTACGAGACCATTGACCGACCAATGATCGACCTATGAAGTTAGCAGATTACTTACGAACGTTTAACAAAATGACAATGGCATCGTTCAACAATTATGAAATCAACTAGCTGTTGCCCGCGGCTTCGCCTGCGTAAAGTTCGGTAACCGTCCCACTGGATCATATTGAAGAGATAAATAGTGTCTTACGTGTTACTCCAGGTTATGAACTATCTATGTGCCAAATTTCATAATCAACACAATCACCATCACTATCACAACCACCATCATTATCACAATCACCATGACAATCACAATCACAATCACAATCACAATCACAATCACAATCACAATCACAATCACAATCACAATCACAATCACCATCACTATCACTATCACCATCACAATCACCATCACAATCGCCATCATCATTATCATCGCAATCACAACCATTATCATCTTAATCACAATCATCATCATCATCACAATCTCCATCCTCGGTATCACAATCACAATCACCATCACTATCAAAGACATAATCACTATTACCATCACAATAACCATCACCATCACCATCAAAATCACCGCCACTATCACAATCACCAACAAATCACCATCACAATCACCATTATCGTTATCATAATCTTAATCATCGTAATCACACTCATTATCATGGTAATCACAATCATTATCATCGTAATCACAATCATGATCATCATTATCACAATCACCATCATTATCACAATCACTATCACAATCACCATCAATATCACAGTCACAATCACTATCACCATCAAAATAACCATCGCTATAACCATCACAATCACCGTCACTATCACTATCACTATCACAATCACCATCACTATCACAATCACTCTCACAATCACCATCAATATCACAGACACAATCACTATCACCATCAATATAACTATCGCTATAACCATCACAATCACCGTCACTATCACAATCACAATCACAATCACTATCACAATCACTATCACAATCACTATCACAATCACCATCATCGTTATTACAATCATCATCATCGTAATCACAATCATTATCATCGTAACCACAATCATCATCATCAATATCACGATCACCATTTCTGTCACAATCACAATCACTATAACAATCACTATCACCATAACAATAACCATCACCATCGCTATCACCATCACAATCACCGTCACTATCACTATCACAATCACCATCACTATCACTATCACAATCACCAATAATATCACAGTCACAATCACTATCACCATCAAAATAACCATCGCGCTATAACCATCACAATCACCGTCACTATCACAATCACAATCACAATCGCTATCACAATCACCATCATCGTTATCACGATCATCATCATCGTAATCACAATCATTATCATCGTAATCACAATCATCATCATCATTATCACAAACACCATCACTGTCACAATAACTATCACAATCACCATCACCATCACTATCACAGTCACAATCACTATAACCATCACAATCACCATCACCATCGGTATCACCATCACAATCAACGCCACTATCACTATCACAATCACCATCACGATCACAATCACAATCACCATCATCGTTATCACAATCATCATTATCGTTATCACAATGATCATCATCATTATCACGATCACCATTTCTGTCACAATCACAATCACTATAACAATCACTATCACCATTACAATAACCATCACCATCGCTATCACCATCACAATCACCGTCACTATCACTATCACTATCACAATCATCATCACTATTACCATCACCATCACCATCACTATCACTATCACCATCACCATCACTATCACAATCACTATCACGATCACCATATTATCACAATCATTATCACAATCACCATCACTATCACCATCACCGTCATTATCACAATCACCATCACCATTACTATCACAATCACTATCACCATCACAATCACCATCACTGTTATCACAATCATCATCATCAGTATCACAATCATCATCATGGTTATCACAATCGTCATCACAATCATCATCGTCGTTGTTACAATCATCATCATCGTTGTTACAATCATCATGATCGTTGTTACAATCATCATCATCGTTGTTACAATCATCATCATCATTATCACAATCATCATCATCGTAATCACAATCATTTTCATCGTAATCACAATCATTTTCATCGTAATCACAATCATCACAATAAATCAACAATAACGAATCCGCCATCTTCTGGATCTCAAAATAAATGCCATTTTCGTAGTCTGCACCCCTGATAATCTCGGTATCGACACCCATATTGATTTTTAGACATTTCAACCCCATCGCACCCCAACAGGGAATGAAGGCATTTCAGGTCCGCCACATTAAATCTTAAAATCGTTGTTTTTTAATACACCCGACCCGATACACCATACAAACAATACCGATGTTGATTTTCACACTTTGTTACCCCATTTCCCCTTTTAGGGCTTGAATTCTGAAAAAACCTGAAACACAAATGTTAACTCATTTATCGATAGGAGTACTCCTGTGAAGTTTCGAATAAAACAGTCTTACCTAATCTTGTTTCCCCATACAAACTTTTGACTCCCGTTTCATCCCTTTTGGGGTACATTTTGAAAAATCCTTTCTTATTGCACCCCTTAACCTCATAAGGAACGTATGTGCCAAATTTGGAATCTCTAGACTCAGCGGTTTGGGCTGTGCATTGATTTTTAGACTTTGTCACCCCATTTTCCCCTTTTAGGGGTTGAATTCTGAAAAACCCTGAAACTCGTTTCTACTCATGTATCAATAGGAGTACTCCTGTGAAGTTTTTAATAAAATAGTCTAATTAATCTTGTTTCCCTATACAAACTTTAGAGCCCCATTTCACCCCCTTAGGGGGTGACTTTTGAAAAACCCTTTCTTAGTGTACCCCTAGACCACTTCAGGAACATATGTACCAAATTTGGGATCTCTAGACTCAGCGGTTTAGGCTGTGCATTGATTTTTAGACTTTGTCACCCCATTTCGCCCTCTTAGGGGTTGAATTCTGAAAAACCCTGAACCCCTTTTCTACTCATTTATCAAAAGGAGCACTACTGTGAAGTTTCGAATAAAATAGTCTAACTAATCTTGTTTCCCCATACAAACTTTGGAGCCCCGTTTAACCCCCTTAGGGGGTGAATTTTGAAAAATCCTTTCTTAGTGCACCCCTAGACCACACAAGAAACCTACTTGCCAAATTTGGAATCTGTAGACCCAGCGGTTTGGGCTGTGCGTTGATAGATGAGTCAGTCAGTCAGTCAGTCAGTCAGTCAGTTTCTTCTTTTATATATTTAGATGATAGATCATTGTGACACTATTGTAATAGCAGACTAGGCCCCCTGGTCTGCGATATAGATATATTTCAATGAGGACACCCGTGTGAACTTGGCACCCGACTTTGAAGTGGACTAGAAGTCCACTTCTAATCGAAATCTTTCGAATAACCATAAAAAACTATTTTTTCAAAAGCGGGTGCCAAGTTCACACGGGTGTCCTCATTGAAATATATCTATATCGCAGACCAGGGGGCCTAGTCTGCTATTACAATAGTGTCACAATGATCTATCATTGATTTCATAATTGTTTAACGATGCCATTGTCATTTTGTTAAAAGTTCGTAAGTAATCTGCTAACTTCATAGGTCGATCATTGGTCGGTCAATGGTGTCGTAATAGAATTGTGTTTAATGACATTGTTGTATTGCTATTATTATAAAACCTGTTAATGGAAATGATTTTCGAAAAACTAGAATTAAATTTGAACATCTAATCATGCCAGATTTCATTCTTTGTATAAGCTCGATTACCACTGACTGACTGACTGACGACTCACTGACATAATTGTTCTCCCAGATGGTGGATGGGGAGGGGGGTATATTTTGACAGATTCGTAAACAAGTAACTGTCACGAGTATGGGAAAAGTGCCAAACCTCCCCTTTTCGCCCCCCGTCCACCCCTACCTAATGTTTCTCGGAAACTAAGAGACCCGTTTTTTTTTTTTTACGGATTCGTATAGAAGTGGCTCAGAAATGTAAAAAACAGTTTTTAAAATTGCCCCCCTTGCCCCTTTCTTCCCCCCTTTAGGCGGATCTCGGAAGTTGAGAGACTTGGAACATTTTGTTTTTCAGGTTCATATAAAGGGGCAATGCTTTAGTCAAAATAATTTTTAAAAACTTTTTTTACTACTGCAAAATCTTTTGATTCTTACCTAAACCTATTGAGGGACGTTCAAATTTGTATACCCTCCCCTCCCCAAACTCCCCTAAAATTGAAAGGGCTGTAACTTCATAACGGTTAGAGATAGCCAATAGGTGTTTGAACAAATATTATGGTAGGCGTCGAAACCTGTCCGGTGGTGATAGGTCCTAAGTGGAGCGAACCTGCGACACCAAGAGGAGCGAAGGGGAGAGGTGGCGAGTGAAGCGAGCCAGCGACCACCGTAGCGTAACGAAGGTTGAGTGGGTGAAGCGTAACTCAGAGGTGACGACAAGCAAACTTTTGGGTAATGTTTTTTTTAAAGGGAAAAGGTCTGAGTTTTTAAATATGTCGGAGTTAGTTGTCAATTACAATTGTGGGTATTCAACAAATTTTGTTAAGAATTGATTTTCTTGTTAATAATTCAAGACATTTTAGTATCAGTTACTGTCTAGTAAATCGAAACATAATTTATTAAGTACTTGGTGTACACACTAATTGATGTTTTGGCAACTTAGTTCGATAAGTGTGACCGGTAGTTTTGTTCAAAACAAATTGATGACATGTTTCTTTATTTTTAAAATGATTTACTTTGTGAATTCACTATTCTTTATTTACGACAATTATTGTTGTAATATTTGATTACTTTGTAATGTAATTCTTACTAAATTTAGCACATTTTTTGTATCAAGTAAACACGTGACGCACTTCCGTGCGCCAACGGACAGAGTTGTGGAGGGATTGCAAAGTGGGGGCATAGTCCTATAAAAGAGCGTGCACTTAGTAAGCTCGTCAGTCAATCTTCGGATTCGACTCGATACAGAGCTCCCCTGCTCCCGACAAAACTGTCGGTTTACCTGGTACAGCACTGCTGTACATTTACAATAGCTGTAATTGGGTGGCTTGGCCACTATACGAACTGTGACCTTAAAAAGTCTGTTCGCCTTTGTTATCTTTTGTTTTTATTGTTCTTATTGTCATTTTTATATTGTGTGCTATTTTGTATTGTGTATTGTGTGTAAATAAAACACTGTAATTGCCTAAATACAGTCGTGTTTATCCCAACAAAATGGGAACTCCAAACCCTGAAGATATACCCCTCGGCACTCCTGATCCTACAAATATTTCTTTTAGGTTTTTTTATTAGTTTTTAGAATGTTTTAGGGGTTCTTATGGGTTTTCAAAATATTTTAAAAATTTATAAAATTTACAAAATCTTCTAAGGACTCTAATGGATTTTCCAATTTATTTAAGGATTCATAAGGATTCTCAAAATTTTATAAGGGTAAGGAATACTTGTCAAAAACACGAAGACACCGCGAGCTGCGCGCAGCTCGCGCACAACGCAAATACTAGTTTATATATATTTTTACATATTATTTATTAGTGTTCTATGCAATCTGAAGTGGTAAGAAGTTCGTAAATGGCAAAAAAACATTAAGTTATATCTGTTTTTGTTTCTAGCGGCCGGTGTTTTAATTTATTTTCATTTGTGTTTTATATTATCTTTATTATAGAAGCTTAATATATTTATTGCAATACAAAATGGTGCTAATTGAGCAAATTTCGGCTGGAACTGTCAATTTTTTTTGCAGATTACAGCGTAAGTCAGTCATTCATTTGTCATTGTACGAGATTACCATTCATAGATAGTTGATCATTGGAAAGTCATAATGACGCCATTATATAATAGATTACCAAACTTGTCAAAATCAACAATTATGAATATCAATGATAGATCATTGTGACACTATTGTAATAGCAGACTAGGCCCCCTGGCCACACCGCACGCGCCGCAGTCACCGCCTTCGCAATGTTGCAGACTTGATACATAGACAAAGATTGCACACAGACACAGATTGCATAGAACTTCATACAAAGTTAATTCATAAAGTAAACTTCATACAGTAAACCTGTTTCAGTGTTTCTATTTTCTAACGTATTTTTAATAATTAGTGTAATGGGGAATTTACCAGTGCTTTTTATGAACGAACTAGATGGCGCTGATCAACCTTGGGTATAATAAAATGGCTCGTTTTTATGTCCACAAAGCCTGAACTACGGAGGAACCTAAGCTCGACTCGATGCACCAGAAGTTTAGACGTAACGCAAAAACACTCAGAAGAACAATAGCAAAAACCATGCGAAAATTTGTAGTTCAGTTCAGTGATGCAAAAGAACAGACTTTTTATGTTAAAAATGTTTGACAGAAAAAAAGTTTTTTACAGTTCTCACTTTATATACAACAATGAATAATAAAGACATTTGACTATATAATGAGTTTGACATGTGTCTAGGAGAGTTTTTTTGCCCTGCTAAAAGATTTTACCATTGACCTTTAATATAATACGAAGTAAATTATTTTTTCATTGGATTTTACTAGAACGCCGCTTAAAAAATATTGCCAAAGCTGATCAGCGCCATCTATTGATATATACTGAAGCGTTGTGACAAACGTCAGTGGAAAATTCCTCATTGGCTAAGCAACGCATAGTAACAATGGCATCATTGGCGCTGGAAATGAACATGTGACATTAATTTGACGGGCTGCAAGAATTGTCAAAGTGGACGAGTTATGTAAAAAGTAGCAACGAAAGATTTGAATATTTTTTATTATGTATTTCTATTTATATGATGTAGATACATAACAACAAAAAGTTCACATTTACACACACCGGCAAAATTAGGGGAATACAAAAAAAGTAAAAAGTGAATAAGTGATTTTTTGAGAAGAACGTACAGTCGAACCACCTATTTGTTTACATCTTACATGTGTTCGTGATCTCATCGTTATGCACACAAACACTAAATTAAACGAGCGGCGAGCTCTGCTTTTATTAGTGTGCGTATGGCTAACAATGTTCTCTCAGCCGCTCATTATTCTTGTGTGCAACAAGGCCCAACATTTTTACCTTATATAATATTATATAAGGTTAAAATGTTGGTTGTTAAACACCTACCACCTGATTGGTGTAAGCACCTACGATAGTTACTGAACTAACTTTGATGGCATGAGTTCGATCCCCAATGGGGTATTTTGTTTTGCTGTTTTTTACTTTTTGTTTTTTATTAAATTAATTTTGTGGCCAATAAAATCACTCAAGCAAAAAAGTTGAAAGTTAATTAAATAAAACCGATAAAATATTTTTTATTAGATAAACATTGTAATGACGAGCTTATCGCTTGGGTCATTAGCAAATAATCTGCCTCATTTCTTCCAATATGTTCCGTCCTAGGTGTTTGTCTTAAGGTTCAATTTGGTGTGGGCTGAATGTTAGCAAAAAAAACTTGTGTTGCCGGTATTATTAATAAATGCAAAATGGTTTAAAACATATAGGCTATAACTATCCATACTAGACGTTCGAATGACTAAAACACTGTTATTTACCAGTTTTTTTGACAAAGACAAAGTTTTTTGTTGGTAAGGACGGGCGTAACGTAAATAATTTGTCATAGTAGGTAGTTATATAAATTACTCAAAATAAAATTAGAGGTAAAATGAATTAACATGTTAGATAGTTAGAAATTATGACAACTTCTAATCAATCATAACAATAACATCACTTCTGAACCAGACTTTTAATAATAATAAGATTCATAATCGTTTATTAATTAAAATAAATTGAACTTATATGTGCACGATACACTGAACTTGTTATTATTATTTTCTTGCACAAAGTAAATGTGCTCGTGCGCATAGGCAACCCGCACAGTAGGCAACTTGACATTTTTCGAAATTTCCAAGTAATCATGACTGTTACTGCGACCCGCTATTTCTATGAGCTTTCTCCACCTTTTTTCCATAATATTTTACGCCCATCCTTATCCGACATAAAAGTTTTTTTCGTCGCTAAAAATCACCATATTGTCGCAATCAAAATTGATGTATGACCTAGCAAGCTGTAGTCGATTTTGTCGGTGCGCAGTGGACAGCAAAATCTTCCGCGCTGGCTGCGCAAACCAGCAGAATATCAGTGATTTCTTACAATTTGTAAGCACATATTGTGTGCTGTTGCTGTTACGTAGGTGGACAAGAAAGGATCAGCCTTGTGCCTTGCCACGATGTCATGGTGTCGAGCCAAAAAATGTTCCTTTTCCTTTGGTGTTATTGTTTTGTTTGATGTTCTACGTCTCCAGAATCCGCATATCGACGGACCCATAACTGCACGGTTCTCTACTGTAGATAAAAACAGTTTTTATATGTTTTTATATTTTTATATATGGTAGATATTTATTAAATAAATAAATAAATAATATCTTTAGTTTCAGGCCATAGATCCATAATAAAAACAAACATGGCACATAATTATGTTACATTAACTAAGTAGGTATAATATCAACGTAATATCTAACTGTAACTCACCGATATCATTGAGCGACTTGCAATTTCTCTTCTATTTAGTGTGTCGATGACAATTCAAATTAACAAATTTGGCGTCAAGTTTAGCACTTTCAGTAGCATCCATCGCTCCTGTGATGCGCAAACTACAGGACAGGTAGGACACGGTATCAAGTGAGTGTCCCGTCGTTTGTGAGGTAACACCACATTTACACTCACAATCTCACTTATTTCTCATGCACGTTTTGCTCATGCAGAACAACGATTTCTGCCTTTTTGACCATTGATAAATGTTGCATGATTGGATCCACAGAATAAAACCGCACACGAATATGAGTCTAGTAATCAATAAACTCAGTAATGCAAATACTCGTATATTGACAATGACAACTAAGAACGCTTAAGATTTTTTTAATGAAGGTGTTTGAAAACAATATTTATAAACTGTCGGTAGTTATTTTTAAACCGTTCCGTGGTTGTTGCAAACTTCATTACTCATCCGCGAACGGGATCGAATCGTTATAAATTCTACTTTAAGTAATGTTTTAACAAAATAATGAATACAAAAAGAAAAAGAGTATTTTAACTGGACCTGCGGTTTGAACTTACGACTTCTCGTTCACTGACCTTAGACGATAACCATCGTGCCAAAGTCGCTATGTAAAATTTGGCGAAATATTATATCTCATTCCGTAACGATGAATGATTCTATACATTGTATACGATAGTGATGAACCGTACGCACACTAATAAAAACAGAGCTCTCCCGTTTTATTTAGTGTTTGTGTGCATAGCTTACTTCACGCAAACATGTAAAGTGTAAACCAAATAGCTTAGCCCACCGTACTTATTTAATTTATTTGAGTGTTTGTTTATTTCATGAACAAAATTTGGGGTTTTTGGAATTTATTTATAGAGAAATAATAAAAATGGTCGTATCTGAAAAATGTTGAAGTGCTAAATTTACTCACTGTCCGTTCACTAACTCGTTCGTTACGCCCTTCTTCTAAAACATGTCGGTATGCTTAGTGCGACTGTCATACTAAAATTCGAGTAACGTCTCGATCGCGTTTGAATTACTTTGATATTTCACCACTCTCACGATGCTCTCACCTAAAAATCATAAGTGACAACATTTCACGCTCGCAAATGACTGCGTTTCGTATTCGAGCTGTCAAAACTGTCAAAATTGTAACTTGCACTCGCGTTAGACATGCAAACGTTAGCGATGTGCTCGAAACGGTCCTCGCTTTCTTAGAGGCACTCGATTGTCACTATCGAAAACGTAAATGGTAACGTAAACTCGATTTACGCGATCGAGACCTTTATCGAATTTTAGTATGACACTCGCACTAAGCATACAGGTCTGAACAGCCGTTTGATGACGATTTCTTAAAGTTTGCACCATTACAATACGTCGTCTACGGCACTGTTTGCACGATTTCTGCCTTGCCCTCGCCTGCGCACGTAAGTTCCTGTCTGTCTGTATCGTTGCACATTACTGGTGGATCATTCACTCTAATTTACAATTACCGGTACCCAGAATGTGTTTCGTCACAGCTGCGTGTATATGGCACCATTAGTTTATAACTCGCTACTTAAAAAAATTGTAGACCTGCCGCCCTATCGCAAATTCTGAAGTGGTTAAATAAAAGATTTTTTTTATCAACGAGTTCCTCAAAAAATACTCTTCGCATTCCTACCACTTTACAAATTCATTGAAGTTTTAATTTTGTTATTATAGGTTATAATTTTACGAACTGTTTTTATGTTATATTAATTTTATATTAGGCATTATTTTAAGGTTTTAGTTGTTTTAGTATAATTTTGTTTGATGGTTTATTCATGTACTTCTATCTATCATGGGGTTTTGGTTTCCGCACTTAACCCTTAATAATAATAATAATCATTTATTTAACAGATCATACAATCCAATTTGTTAGTAGTACACATACACATCTTAAACACTAGTGTTAGTACATAATTATATATCGTAGAATTTTGTTAATAATTATTAATAATGTCAAAATAATTAATAATAAAAATGTCAAAATCATCAAACAATAATGTCAAAATCATCAAACAATAATGTCAAAATCACCATTAATCATGTCAAAATAATTAATAATAAAAATGTCAAAATCATCAAACAATAATGTCAAAATCACCACTAATCATGTCAAAATCATTAATAATAATCCTTAAAATGGACCATTGTGCGTAAGCCATGGTGGCCGTTTACTCCAACCAGCCCACCTCCCTCCAGAAGCAGATCAAACTTCCCGGTCTTCTCAGGGCATCCGCAAGGGATCTAGGTGTTCCCAGGGTCTCCTCGCGAATCTTGATAACGCCGGTGCACTCAAGGAGCACATGCGCCACCGTTTCCTCCGCCTCCATGCATGCTCTGCACTGGGGACTGTCAGTGATTCCTAGGGTTCGAGTGTGTTCCTTTAACCAGCTTCTTAGCTGCTTGAAAGGAATGGGCACAATGGGCTCGGGACCGCAGGGTTTTGTGTTGGATCCTCTTCTGGCAAGTTCATCAGCCGCATCGTTTCCAAGTGATCTACTGTGACCTTTGATCCATTGTAGTGTTACCGTGTTATGGTTTAGTACCGTGATTCGTTCTAGGGCATTATGGCATTCTAGTATCAGTCTCGACGTTATCTGATTACTCTTTAAGGATTGAAGGACTGAGGCACTGTCGGAGAGTATTCGGATATTAGTATCCGTAACCTTCCTGGCCTCTATAGCGTGTGCCGCTTGGATAATACCTACACACTCTGCTTGGTAAACAGAGTTGAGTATTCCAATGGGTTTGGATATTTTGATGTTTAGGTCGTCGGAGAACACCCCGACACCTGTCCCGTCGTTGGTTTTTGATCCATCAGTGTAGATTCTTAGCTCTTTTGTACCTGAGTAGTCACACAACTCCGCCGTGAGCTCTATATTCATGTACTTATGATGTCCTTTTATTGTGTGTTGTGTATGTTTTTAATGTTATTTATTAATTTTTTTATAGATGGTGTGTTA
Organism: Xestia sexstrigata; assembly: GCA_941918905.2. Classification (NCBI taxonomy): domain Eukaryota; kingdom Metazoa; phylum Arthropoda; class Insecta; order Lepidoptera; family Noctuidae; genus Xestia; species Xestia sexstrigata. The sequence continues at coordinate 11,922,787 of OW799207.2, read as the reverse complement.
AATATAATTAGGAATAATTAAATATAAAGGTATATTTAGGAATTTTCAGTATTATCGGTGTAGGTACTTCTATTATGTGTTTGTGTTACCTACTTTGTTCATTGTAATGTTCATAATGTAAAAAAATATGTCGTAAATTTGCATGCTATTGTTATGGCGGAATGTATGCTCCATAACATTTGTATAACACCCTGTATTACCACATTTTATGCGAATAAATATACTTACTTACTAAACCAAAATGTCAAAAATGTTGGAAATTTTATCTAAAAAAACATTTTTGCAAAAAAATAAAACCGACTTCAAAAACACGAAAAATAACTTTAGCTTCAGGTTTTTTGTTTCAGTTAGTTTCAGTGTTTTTTGAAGTCGGTTTCATTTTTTGCAAAAAAGTTTTTATTTTTTACTTTTTGGTGGTTCACATTCCTTACCCCTTCACAGCGTACCGGCGTGATATTATGTTATGATCTGGTGTAAACAATAGACAGACATGAGATTTCAGCAATCCCAGTCCATTTGCTATCATTTATTGAGGAGTTCCGTTGCCTATCTTCGAAGTTCTTCATCAAATCTTGACCAAATTGAAATGAGACCACTCCGAGAAAGTACTCTTCCAAAAACTACCCAAATCGCTTCAAGTGTGCCTATAAAAGAAGAGTTCTCTATTTCTCCAGGAACCCATCATCAGATCCTGATTTGATGATCATGGGACCACCTGGGAAGTATATATACCCTTTCAAACAAAGAAAAAACAATTAAAATCGCTCCAGCCATCTTCGAGTAATCGGGGAACATACATAAAAATAAAAAAGGTTCCAACGAATTGAGAACCTCCTCCTTTTTGAAGTCGGTTCAAAATAGCCCGGATCATTTATTCAATACTTATGTTTAACTAAAGTTCTAGAGTGGTGGTCCAGTGGTTTTCCTGTCTTTCCAAGCGAAATGCTTTCGTTCATTGTTCTTTTTTACTCGGATCTTGTGGATATTGTCAAAGGAGCAGTGTTTTTATACTGTAGCAAAAAGAAAACACAAACATAATTATTTTACTTCAAACTGTAAACATTCAACATTAATTTATATACTTAGTCCATCGGACATAAAACTATCCCCATAGAAAAAAAATGATCCATGTACGCGCGACGGTCGAGTAACGATTTTTCCAAGGTCAAAGTCATTTCTACACCTTTATGAACTTGGAGGGTTGTATTGATGTTTTTGATGATTATAATTCTGTAACTACATACATCTTGCAGCCGCAAATAATATTGTTATCAACATTAACCCTAGTACTGGCCTGCAAATTGCAAAAAAAATAAGAAAATTTGAATTTCGCGGGCTACCCTGGAGCATCCACCTTAAAGCGTTGTCCCCAACCTGTGGTGGTGCTTTAATAAACTTTATTATAAAAAATATCACTGTTTTATTTATAGCATAAAACAGGGATATTTATATTGATGCAGTCAATAACTTCGATATGGCCCAGTCAAAGGTGGTGTTGACGACTTTGATGCTGGTTTGGCACCACAGCTTACCGTCATACTGTCTAAAACACAGCAAAAAGAAATGAAAATCAGGTACTAAATAAATGGTGGCATAGACAATAAACAAACGGTAATGTGCCCAAACATTGGCGGCATTGCTACATTGCATGGCAATGCTTCGCTTAAGGCCAAGTTTAAAGCCCGACACGGGTTGCGTCAACCAACCTATTAGAGAGTTTAATAAACGAGCCGAAAATGTAAACCCTGAATGATTTGTTGGGATAATTTGACAGTTTCGGGTGGCTTGATGTGCTGGTGTCTGTACATTCATGCCGTTTGAATTACCGGTTCTCCGCAGCTTATGGTGGGATGGCGCAACTATAATAATATCAGCTCCCGAAAACTTGTACAAATTGGCGCAATTTTGTTACTATCAAAATAATCAACACGTGGAATCTCGTACCGGCTACCGCATCCCGCGCGGGACTCGGTTCAGTGTGGCTTATGGCCAGACCTACATGGTTCTTTTGGCGCGTGGCCTTAATCGGAACCAAGGTCGGAACTACGTCCAATAACTTGTTTTTTTTCTCTATCCACAGACCAACAGTGCCCCCTTGACAAATTATTGATCTGTGTTCTGTGAAGGGGACATATGACGATCAATCCACTATGTTTTATAAAATCTTGGAAATAACGAATGTATACGTTCGTTTATATCGAATACAGTCATGTTCTGCGATTTCAGCGATTTATCCAGTCAGCGCTAGATGGCGCATTTGTGAGGTCTGCTATAACTTAGACCAACCTGGGAAAGGTTGGTCAAAATTCATTATTCAGCTTTTTAGTACTTAATAGCTCCATGGAATAGAGTTGATCTTTTCAGTTTTCCATTGAAATTAAAGTCATAGCAGTTTTCAGTGCTCTTCGTTCAAACACCGGCGTTATGTTTTTATTTTAGTGATGGCGGACCAAGAAAGTAAAACTGGTTGTCCAGTAGGCAGAAAGGTCATGCCGCACTGCGTTCAAAATGTCGGCTTGGATTTTTCCAATTAAGATACTGACGACTCAGACCAAGTAAAAAACCAAGAGAGAATAAAGTACGGCCGGCGCAAATTACGTCTCGCTCTGCTTATACACGCTCACACGCACACAACATGTTTACAAAACTGGCCTCACTTCTCTGTTCGCAGAGTTCTGTCTTTCTTTACCTTTTTATTTGGTTTGAGACTGACGATTGCTCTAACAATAAATATAATTTAGACTACCGTGCTTGCGGGAGACCGGTCGTTTGACGGGCTTGCTATGAGGCACAGGTCACAACACAATCAGAAAGATTTCTGCAGCCCAGTCTGCTCTATCCAAACGACGTACAAAGATTTCGTTTTTTTATCCTTTTAAATGCTGAAATCCTGAAAACTATATAATTTATTTTGTTTTTCACTAAAATGGCTATCGAGAATTTAATCTTAACATTTATTATCTGTGCATTGCAAGTTGCAACGCAGCACGAACACGAAAGTCGAAACGAACCAGGTTAAAAAAAAACCATCTGTCAAACGAAGCTGTCTGTAGAGCAAATTTTAGAGATTTTCGTAGTCTTACTGTTTATGTTAGTACTCAAAATTATATAAAATATGCCGAAGAATAAAGGAAAAGGAGGTAAAAACAGGAGGAGAGGAAAGAATGAAAACGAAACAGAAAAACGTGAGCTGGTCTTCAAAGAAGACGGACAGGAGTACGCCCAAGTCACAAAGATGCTCGGTAATGGCCGCTTGGAGGCCATGTGCTTTGATGGCATAAAACGTCTTTGTCATATCCGAGGTAAACTACGGAAAAAAGTTTGGATAAACCAAGGTGACATTATACTAATAGGGTTGCGAGATTACCAAGACGCGAAAGCTGATGTTATCCTGAAATACACTCCTGACGAGGCAAGGAATCTGAAGACGTATGGAGAATTCCCAGAGACAGTACGAATCAATGAAACGGTGGTCTATTCAGTGGATGGTCTGGATGAGGATATTGAATTTGGAGATGAAGTTAGTTCAGAAGATGAAGCAGATGCGGTAGATGCTATATAAAAATTAGCACTAATTATGTCTACAGTAAGTCTATGTAAATTGTTTTGCTGTTATGAATAAACATGACTTTGTGATTTTATATACTTAGTTCTCAAAATTATTTCATAAACATACCTACATTGTGAAATTATGTCTATAATCATAGACAAACAGGATTTCTCCATAACATGTGAGTGTTTGTAACACATTAGCTTAAAGTAATCACTTCATACAATTATTCAGTTGTTAATATCTATAGTTACATGAAATTATAGTCAAATTATTGCGCAACATTCCTTAAATTAATCCCATTTGTCAGAGTTGAGAAATGTTACAAAAATAAGGAATGTACATATACCTACCTATTAAAATAATTTATCAACAAGACTAACTTCTATTATTTTTCCACTTTCCTGGTCTTCTAGTATTGACAAACTAATTCTAACATAGCAACAATTTTGTAGCAAATGATTTTAATTATTAACGTTCACACTGACTTTAAACATTTGTTTGTGACATATTGAATTTTGGCACAATAAGCATCTATTATGAGAATATGCAATGTTATTATTTGAATTTGACTGTCCTCTCTTTAGTCTGTCCTTATATTATTAAGTATGTATACTGTTTAAATTATTGTATTGACTAAGTTCTTTTCCATTTTATAACTAAACTTTGAAATTAAAGAAAGAAAAATATTTAATTAGGACAAGCACAGGAACTACAAAAATAATAATAATAAAAAAGAATCTAAAACTAAATAATAAAAAGAAGACTTATGCGAGGCCAAAAAGGCTCCTAATATTTTATTGATCCCATTGGGATAGTATGCTTTGGGTTTGGACATTCTGTGGTATGTTTAACACATGCATAATAGCAATGGTCACATAACATTAGGATGTTATTAATTAAACTTTATCTAACTTAAAAAGATTAATATTTTACTATAGAATCCATGTTTAGAATCTAGGTTTATTTAATAATAAAAAAATAAAATAAAATAAATGCATTACTATAGTGTTTGGTCCTTTTAACAATTATTGAGATGTTTTGAACATGTAAGGGTGCTTGCTTAGAGAATGCATTTTTCATTGGTATGGGTCAGTACCTATTATGTACGGGTAAAATTCCATACATAAAGAATGCATTTTTAAAGTACTGACAATCGGTATGGGTCAGTACCTATAAGTACAAGGTTTATGCATAGAAAAATACAAATCTATTGCCATACAAAATCTATGAGAGAACCGTGTTTTGACAGCTCTTAAAAAGTATCTCAATTGATTGGTGTGTCATCTACCCTATTTTATGGGAGGCTCACACCGACATGCGCCCTTTTTAAGATAGCGATACGATACCCAAAAATAAGTGCATGGGTATTTTAGTGAGAGATTTCGAATACGCCTGCCGTGATGCTTCGCCGGTAGACGCAGTGTGCTAGACCGATTCCACGAGGCTTCTTCCAGCATCAGGGCTTCTGATGTGATCTGACCCTAAGATCGAGGCGGAATTGGCCTGATCAGGGTCCAAAAGAGCTTTAAGGTGAATGCTTCAACCAGACCGCGAAATTCAAATTTTCTTACGTTTTTTGCAATTTGCAGGCCAGTGCTAGGTTGTATGTTGATTAGAATATTATTCGCGGCTGTAAGACGTATGTAGTTACAGAATTATAATCATCAAAATCATCAATACAACCCTCCAAGTTCATAAAGGTCTAGCAATGACTTTGACCTTGAAAAAATTGTTCCTCGACCTTTATGAACTTGGAGAGTTATATTGATGATTTTGATGATTATAATTCTGTAACTACATACGTCTTACAATCGCGAACAATATTTTAATCAACATACAACCTAGCACTGGCCTGCAAATTGCAAAAAACGTAAGAAAATTTGAATTTCGCGGGCTACCCTGGAGCATCAGCCTTAACAGGGTGTCCAGTAGGGCTATTACGTAACTCTGTTGACAGCTCGAAATGATAGTAACTGGGCGAACTGGGCTCAGTGTCCATCAATTAACTGTCAAAAGGTTAGTTTCCTATTAAGTATGATCAGCAGTGCAAGTACGTATGAATCGATTCGATAAATCTGACAGTTATTCTCGACAAAATGACTTTTTATCTTTGTTATAAACTCATTTTGTCGAGAATGATTGTCAGATTTATCGAATCGATTCCTACGTACTTGCACGGCAGTCACGATCAAATATGACGTCACTAGGTGTCATCGTGGCTGATAGTCACCGTAACTCATTTTGACAGACGCTTTCGTATCAAAACTTATGTTATTCCATTATGTAAGCATAGTGGACAACAAATTGATGACAACTGAGTTTGAAGTGACTTTCGTGAAAGACGTTACAACGTACCTGGGCTGTTAAGTCACCGTAAAGTGATATCTACTCAGTGCGGTACGTAATACCAATATTATAACATTCTCGGTTGTCATCAAAGTTCGGTGTACATCCGAAGCTTTATAGTCCCTGGATATCAGAAAGATACTTAATAGGCCTACAGTAGGGCTATTACGTGTCTCTGTTGACAGCTCGAAATTGTAGTAACTGGGGCAGGGCCGCGCCGACCCCCCACAGCGCCTGTGTGCGAAACCTACGAAGCGCCTCTTTTTTTTCACGAATCTTAAACATCGGCTTAACATTCAATAAAACAGGACAAGTCCTGTATGGAATGGCAGATGCAGATTTGGGCGCTTGCAAGCTTGACAGAAAATCTTTTTCAGGCTATTGCTTCAAATTTGCTGGAACGGCAATAAGTTGGATGTCAAAGAAACAGAAAAGCATTGCGTTGTCGACAGCTGAGGCAGAATATGTAGCTCTGACTGAAGCAGCAAAAGAAGCTATACACTTGAAAAGTCTCTACAAAGATATAAGCGATAGCTACGAACGCTTAGTCATTCTGAATGACAATCAAGCAGCCATCAAGCTGAGTAAGAACCAGATGGTGACTTCCAAGTCAAAGCATATTGATCTGAAAATGCACTTCATCAGGAACTGTATCCAAGAAGGAGCATTAGACATCATGTATCTGCGAACTGAAGACATGGAAGCAGACCTTCTGACCAAGGCTCTAGCAGGTCCGCGACTGATGAGACTGCGAAGCAGCCTAGGAGTCTCCGAATGAACACGGTAGTGCCGTGATTAGGAGCAAAGAGTATAATAATAATAAGGGAGAAGAGAGCCCTCTTGTGCTATTTTGAAGCATCCGATTTGATGCGCCATCTGGATTTCTTAACGAGAACTAAGGCTCTATAGGTAGCTATAGGTAGTTATGAATGTATGTATACCTTCTTACGTATAAGTCAATATTTGTTTACATATAGGTGATCATTCAAATTTTCTTGTTTTTTTGCAAATAGCAGCTGTTTTGTTTATGTCGTATGTTGATCATAATGAAATTTGCGAATACATAATGTTACGTCGTACCCGTACTTACCTACAGTTACGGTAGTAGGTACCTAATAGTAGGTAGGTAGGTAATAGTAGGTAGGTAGGTAAAACGAGTCCCGAATGATGTAGGTACAAATTCGCAAACTACCTACAAAAGAACATCATTGTAATTTCGACCGTACGCCGAGGGCATAAAGTACCTACTTCTTTCCTCTGTACAAGTTGTGGAATTGTCTAGAAGATTCTAGGAAGTCGTGGATATTTCTCGAACGTTCGATCGCCATATAAATAGTCGACGTGTTTGCGGGAGCAGTCAGTCTGATTTTGGCTACACAACGAAGCGAATCGAAGTGAACTAGAAGTGCGATATCTAAGCGAATAGTGATCAGTAGTGTATTTGTGATTGAGTTATAAGTGTTTTGTGATTATTAAAGTTATTTGTTGTTTCTTCGGTAGTAATTAATTTATCCCATACCCAGCTCGTAACAATTTGGTGTCAGAAGTGAGGGATAAATTATGCCAATTCTACCTAAGGACGACACGGACGGTATCCGTACCAGGAGTCAGCGACAGCAGGACATGGACCAAAGGCGGTTTGGAGATTCTCCGACACAGACACCGGGTGGTGTCCAGCCTACGTCAGTACCAGTCGCTGGCCCATCCGGAGTTTCTCCAGCATCAGTGGCGCCAGACTTGTCAGCTTTAATGGCGCTGCTGCAGGAGCAGGCTCGCCGTCAAGAGGAACAGGCTCGCCGTCAAGAGGAGCAGGCTCGCCGTCAAGAGGAGCAGGCTCGCCGTCAAGAGGACCAAGCTCGCCAGTTACAGGAGCAGTTGCAACGAGATAAGGAGGAGCAGGCTCGCCGTCAAGAGGAGCAGGCTCGTCGTCAAGAGGAGCAGGCTCGTCGTCAAGAGGAGCAGGCTCGCCGGTTTGAAGAGCAGTTGCAGCAAGATAAAGAGGAGCAGGCCCGCCGCCAGGATGAACAGATGCTCCTCATAAAGGATCTTCATGCAACTTTTGGCAAAGATCTGAAAGTGATGAAGGATCAGGTTCACCAGCACGAGAACCGTATCTCAGAGGCCGAAGTTCAGATCGCTGGGGTGAAAAAGGCTTTGGGAGAACTGAAGACTGGAGACGTGACTGTGGCTTCAGTAGTTGCTGCACCTTCAGCGCGGGGCTTTAAGGTGCCTCCATTCGATGGAACATCTTCGTGGTCAGCTTATAAAATTCAATTTGAGGCCGTTATGAAGGCGAATGGATGGACAAAACCGCAAGCCATGACCGCGCTCACCTTGGGCCTTCGAGACCAGGCCTTAAACATTCTTGAGGCGCTCGGCAAGGATGTAACCTACGAGCAGCTGCTGGAGGCGTTAGAGTCAAGATACGGCGACGCGCACCTGGAGCACGTATTTCGTGCTAAGTTGAAGGATCGTGTTCAACGTAGTGCCGAGAACCTGCAGCAGTGGGCCCTGGAAGTTGAAAAGCTGGTTCGAAAAGCATACCAGTCTGCCCCTGCACTTATCGATGGGAATCTGGTACAAGCGTTCGTTGATGGAATACGTGACTTGGAAGTTAGAACCGCTGTGCGACTTGGGCATCATGAGACACTGAAAGAGGCGTTGGCCCATGCCTTGGAAGTAGAGGCAGCGAGGCAAAACCATCGAACACACCACGTCAGGGAGGTTGTGGCATCACCTGTACGCGACCGTGCGCAAGGGTATAGCCCTAGCTGCTACACTGGTAGAGAAAGTGATCATCTTCGGTCAAGCTCTCCAAAGCAAGTTGTGGCATCACCTGTACGCCAGCGTTCGCAAGGTTATAGCCCTAGGTGTTATACTTGTGGAGAAAGGGGTCACCTTCGGTCAAACTGTAAAAAGCGAAGCATACCGAGAGAAGATCAATCCCTGCAAGGAAAAGCGGCTGGAATGATTGCCAAGCAACAATGGAGAAACCACAGCAACACAAATGATCTGTCAAGAAGACCTTTGCCTGAAGATCGTAAGCACAGTCCCAGACAGGAGTTAAAGGAAGTGGTGCCCGTGAGGATGCTTAGAACGGATCTCAGCGAGGAATGGAAGGAAACACTACAGCAGGCTCAGCAAAATGACTCGGACATCAAACCGATCTTCGAGTGGATCAAAGCTGGTGCTTCTAAACCTAAATGGAGTGATGTGGCTGCGATGAGTTCCATCACGAAGAGTTATTGGGCGCAATGGAACAGCTTGGTGATCCAGGATGGAGTCTTGTGCCGTAAATGGGAAAACGCTCGTGGGGACAGCTGTCATCTACAAATGGTTGTCCCTAAAACTAAGGTACCGGATGTTTTACGGCTCTACCATGATGGATGTTCAGGAGGACATATGGGGGTAAAAAGGACTCTACTAAGAATTCGAGAACGATTTTACTGGATCCACTGTCGAGATGATGTGGAGGACTGGTGTCGCAAATGTACCAGTTGTGCGGCCGTGAAAGGACCCCACACACGCAGTAGAGGTGCATTAAAAGTGTACAACGTTGGAGCCCCTTGGGAACGGATAGCACTAGATGTTGCGGGACCATTTCCAGAAAGTGAGAGCGGAAACAAGTACTTCCTGGTGGTAATGGATTACTTCACAAAGTGGCCAGAAGTCTTCGCTATTCCTAACCAAGAAGCTACAACTGTCGCAGATAAATTAGTTCAGGAAGTCTTCTGTCGTTTTGGAGTACCCTTAGAAATACACAGCGATCAAGGAAGGAATTTTGAATCGCAAGTATTTCAGGAGACTTGTCGATTAATGGGTACCCACAAAACCAGAACCACCTCCTACCACCCACAATCTGATGGAATGGTGGAACGATTCAACCAAACGTTGGAAAGATATCTGGCAAAAGTCGTGGAAAGCAGACAAAGGGATTGGGACAAGCATATACAGCCATTTCTTCTGTCCTACCGTAGCGCCGTCCACGAAAGTACGACTGTGACGCCAGCCTTCGCGAACTTTGGAAGGGAATTACGGTTGCCTGCTGATTTAATCACTGGAACTCCCCCTGATGCTCCACGTAGTGTAACAGATTATGCCATTGACTTGCGTAACAAGTTGAATGATGTTTATGAGCATATCAGACAATCCGGCCAACAGATGTCTGAGAAGATGAAGACCCGTTATGACCGGAAGGCAAATAGTAGGGGTTTCGACGAAAGTTCACTGGTGTGGTTGCATAACCCAGTACGGAGCAAGGGGAAGTCTCCGAAATTGCAAGCAAAATGGGATGGACCATACCGAGTCGTGACTAGGATCAACGATGTCACCTACCGAATACAGAAGGGTCCACGAGGTGCGCCTAAGATTGTCCATGTAGACCGATTGGCCCGATACTACGGGGCTAATGATGCTCGGGACGAGCATGTCTAAGGAGGGGGCAGTGTTACGTCGTACCCGTACTTACCTACAGTTACGGTAGTAGGTACCTAATAGTAGGTAGGTAGGTAATAGTAGGTAGGTAGGTAAAACGAGTCCCGAATGATGTAGGTACAAATTCGCAAACTACCTACAAAAGAACATCATTGTAATTTCGACCGTACGCCGAGGGCATAAAGTACCTACTTCTTTCCTCTGTACAAGTTGTGGAATTGTCTAGAAGATTCTAGGAAGTCGTGGATATTTCTCGAACGTTCGATCGCCATATAAATAGTCGACGTGTTTGCGGGAGCAGTCAGTCTGATTTTGGCTACACAACGAAGCGAATCGAAGTGAACTAGAAGTGCGATATCTAAGCGAATAGTGATCAGTAGTGTATTTGTGATTGAGTTATAAGTGTTTTGTGATTATTAAAGTTATTTGTTGTTTCTTCGGTAGTAATTAATTTATCCCATACCCAGCTCGTAACAATAACATAATGATGATATATTACAATACGAGCCATCATTTTATTCGCGAATTGCATTTTGATCAACTATCCGATGTAAACACAGCTTCTATTTGCAAAAAACAAGAAAGAATTTCGCCGGCTACATTCATATTTGAATAGAATTGACAGTTACACAGAGAATTTGTAAATAATTAAACATAAGATGGACTAACGAAACACATTCAAGCGCAAGCGTAAGTTGCGGCGGCCATAATATGATGTTGCCAGTTTATGTTACACAAAAAGGATTTCCGAGACAAGGTTGTGTGTGGTATAATTGTTAATACAAAACAGCTATGAAATATAAAAACGTGATAATTTTGATGAAAAATGTAACAATTATTCTTTAAAAAATCACTTTAAATTAAATTCTTAATTATTTGATTTTCATAATTGAACAGAGACATCTATCGTTAATTGCGAAATACATAGTTTATTGGTTAAGTAAAGTAGATGGCGACTCTCTCCAGAGGAATGTGAGTACTGGCCACCGCACTATTTTTTTTTTTATTAGAAAAAATATGTTGTGTCAATTTGTCGTGTGAAAAGAATATTGTCAATCGCAATATTTCTAATTAAAGTAATTTATTTTCATTACAATGTTATTATCAATTAACCCCATCAGTCCATCAATTAACTGTTAACATGTTACATAATCGAAATTATATAAGTATCGATACGAAAGATTCTGTCAAAATGAGTTACGGTGACTATCAGCTACGATGGGCACTAATGACGTCATATTTGATTGCGACTGGTCATACATAATACGAAACTAGCCTTTTGACAGTTATTTGATGGACACCAAGCCCAGTTACTATCGTTTCGAGCTGCCAACAGAGATTCGTAATAGCCCCTCAGAAAGTTACGCATAGAGTATAGTAATATAGAAGGTACGTAATAGGCCTACAGGTCGACATTCTGGAAAGTAAAAGAAGCTCAAGGTGATCAGTGAAATCAATTTCCCAGTGATTGTAAAATGAGGGATCTAGCGGGAAAATCTAGTCTCTAGAACATATATTAATAATTATCCCGTATTACTAGACTACGTAACTGCAAGAAGAGAGAATCTAGTGACCCCCAAGGCGGAAGCACCAGTGGCCCGTGAAAATCAAACAGCAGTGTTAGGTTGTATGTTGATTAAAATATGATTCGCGCCCGTAACAAAACCACTTTTTTTCATTCAGTTCACTGAAATTAGTCTATTTGATTTTGAGTTAGGCCATGCACCTTTTAAGTTAGCAATCCATGTTTTGCGTTATATAGGTACCACGATATAATGGCGCTGCGGCTTAAAGCCGGGTTTTAATGTAACTAATTATTACAATTAGGGAAATTAATTAATTACCTACATAATGATTTATTTTTTCTTTAACGCAAAGATTCTAACTAGCGCCTTAAGGTGAATGCTCTAACCAGCCCGCGAAATTCAAATTTTCTTACGTTTTTTGCAATTTGCAGGCCAGTGCTAGATTGTATGTTGATTAAAATATTGTTCGCGATTGTAAGACGTATGTAGTTACAGAAATATAATCATCAAAATCATCAATACAACCCTCCAAGTTCATAAAGGTCTAGCAATGACTTTGACCTTGAAAAAATCGTTTCTCGACCTTTATGAGCTTGGGCTTGGGCTACCCTCACGCTTTCACCTTAATTGTCAAAATTGTGAAGCGGTCTAAGAACGACACTGACAGTTTTCGATACAATTTAAGTCATGGAAAAATTAATTAATTAAATATAAATCAGATTTATGTGGTTTCTTTCTGGACGAGACAATAATTATGTTGTCAATGGTCGATGTTATTAAAGCGTGTGCAGGATACACAATACCAATGCCTTCTGGAGAAATCTATACGGTACTGTTATGGATATAGAAGGAAATTTTCTTTTAAATAATGAGACTGATAATAAAGGAAGATGAACTTATAGAAATGAATGCAATTCCCTTAAAAAAAAAATCTAAATTAAAAAAAAAATACCTACTCAGCATTATAGTCAAATGCATATATGTATGTTAATGTCAGATACTACAGAATGTGATTATTTAGTTTATTCTGGAATAGGAAAAGATTTAGCAATAAGAAGAGTTTCATATAACGAAAATCATATTTTGGAAATTTGTTTACCTATGTCATGTTTGTAGATTTTGAAAAAAATCTAAATATTTAACAAGTATGGATCTTCTGTTTAAAATTTGAATAAAAATTTATACAGCTGTGTGTACTAAATTATTTATTGATTGTAAAAATGTATTACCCTTCAGATTCCTAAGCTTCCCTTGTTACGCTTTTATAATTTTACATGACTACATAAAATCAATGTGAATATTAGGCAAGACGACAAAAAAAAACGAATTAGTCCGTCAGTTATATTATCAGAAAATATTTGACCCGTGTTTTCTTTTGTTACGTAAATCAAAATTGACGAAGATATGACGATTTTAAAATTCTCAAAACGTCACGCATATAGGTATAATTTTTAGCTAGTTCTGACGTCACGAGCCCCTACTCCCGAGTTTTGATGCGTTTTATCTTTGTCAATATTCATTGATTTACAAATACAAAATATACGTGTCCATTAATTTCCAATACTCTAACTGACGGACTAAATAGATTTGCAATTTTTTGATACTGTTTTCATGCCGATTGGTGGACCCAAATTTGTAAGACCACCAAATATCATCAAAATGAGCCAATCCAAAAAAAGTGAAATCGGCTTGCCTACTTATTTTTACTTCATAATTTTGTCTTTTGGAAACAAATGAAAACTTATTCCCGAATCTCCTTAGGTACTTACTACATTGAGGAACGCAACAATATTTCGTAAAGGTTTCTCCACTAGACCGCGTGAGGAGCCTGTGGGAGCCGCGCATGCACCCCTCTAAACCGAGGGAGCCGCGCGCTGTCAGAATAAATTGTCAAAACTTTTAATAAAATATCGACTAAACGTGCTCTGACCATGTATTCAATGCTTTATTTCCAATCTCTGTAACAATTCCGAACGCCGTACCAAAAAATAATATTTGCATTGCCAATATATACTACTAATCACTAAAACAAAATGATTAATTAGAAAACCTTTTTTAGAAATTAGCTTTTTATAAATTCACTGAAAGGAAGAAAATAAACCTTTTCGTAAACGAAAAGGTTTATTTTCTTCTTGTCAGTGCATTTTTATAAAAGCTTATTTTTAAAAAGATTGAATAATTTTATTTTTACATTTTTAGTTTTGTAGGTAGTACCTAATCTTAGATCTCGTAAAAAAAAAATCGTGTCAGCGCCATTAACCATAGAGACGTCTGCAGCCTGAAAGGCTCGATAAAGGGCTCATCATGAGGATTTTAAAATGGTATATCTAAGTAACTAAAAAGTGTAAAATTAAAAAACCCGACTGCGTAAAAAATAACTAATAACTTTAGAGAAAAACTGAAAAGTAAAAAAATGAGTTCAGGAAACAAGACATATTGACCGCTAGTCTGCAACAGTCGGGACCCAATAATATAGACTAAAATCATTACATCCACTAAGGGTCCCGACTGTTATATTTTTCCTGTTTCCTGAACTTGTTTTTTTTTTTATTAGTTATTTTTTACGCAGTTTCGTTTTTTTTTTTTTTTTTACCTATTTACCTATTTTACCTATCAATCAATCTCAACCAAACGAAAAACCAACCCAAATCTGTAATGACGGGTTTTCTTTTTGAGGTATTAAAAAAAATAGTTTCCAAGAACTCTGTAGATGGCGTTGAACTGACTACGTTACCCAGCAATGATCAAAACCATCATTCATCATCATCACGTATTGATGATTTTTATGCTTATAATTCTATAACTACATACGTACGAGCAATATTTTAATCAACATACAACCTAGCACTGGCCTGCAAATTGCAAAAAACGTAAGAAAATTTAACTTCGCTGGCTACCATGGGGCATCCACCCTATAATCAGTTTTTTTACGTTCCGTTCCTTGTAGTAACTTACCAAATTCAGCGCCATCTATCCAGCGACTAGGGAAGAGTTAAAAAGAAAATCCCTGTAAGATATGTGCCAAGCGCAAAAGTGCAAAATATCAAACTGGCGCGAGACGGTCGTTGGCGGCCGTTTTCCATAGAGCTCAAGCTCAATATAGAACAAAATGGACCATAGTTTTTTTTGATGTTGCCAACTGCACTGCACAACTTCAGTCAGCAACTCAGCAGCCATATTGAATTTTGTTGTGCTTCGAAAACATTGTGAGCACGTGGATTGTTGGATAAAATTTAGTGAAATTTGGTAGTAATATCGGTCAACTTATCTTTTCGAGTTGTTTTCGTTTTATTATTAAAAAAGTGGGTTCGTTCTCCCTTGGAAATTTAAGTAAGTAAAGTTACCGTAGCCGGCGGCATGATTCCACATTTGGATCACGGAGACTGTAGCTACCCAAGTTCTTATGTTGAGGTTTATTAAACAAAATCATAATGATCATTGTTGGAACTGAGACGCACAAATAGCAATTAGCGTTTCACTATTTTTAAGGTGTTGACACGATTTTAAATTGCGTAACCTTTCATTTAAGGTTCCACATTTGCTTACGTGTTGCTTGTGAAGGTTCGTACACATTGCTCGTGACCCTCACCGGACAATCTTGTGTTTCGAAAAAGATCAGTGTCGCATGGTTGTGTAGGTATTAATAGCATTGCCCTGAAAGTTGTTTGTATCACAGTAACAGTAATAAAAAACGAAATTATCGTGAGCGGATGAAAATAAAATGCCCATGCTTTGCTCTAATTTCACTATCTCCGAACCCGGTCTTTCATAGTTATTTAAATAATTGTAAATTGTGAATGCTAAAACCTTTCTATTTTCGCAAATAAAATTCCAAACACTCTAATTAGGGAATCCACTTCAGAATAATAAATAAACACGCGGGCAATAACCTATATAATCACATACAAAAAAGTTTTGCTAAACTTACAAGCATCAGCAGTTAAAAGTAATCATGATTTAACTAAGTAAAAGTTATTTCACAGTATGTGTAAAAAGAGTTCAAAAAGTTTAAGTACATGATCATCCTCACAAAATCACAATATGTCTCGTTTTTTTTTTCGAATGTAAACATGTGTCCACGCCTATATGCTCTAGGTCATACAAAACTTGCGAAATCATTTAAAAATAAATTAAAGTTCAAATTATTATTTTATAGGTATAAACACAGATATGGCAAGTAAACAAAAAGTATGTCAGCTGTGATTAAAATATTTCCTAGTGATAATAGGCTTGGTATACATTTTTAATTCCAATTTCACTGCTTTAATCATCTTTACTTTTTTTGACATAGGTACTTCCATTATTATATTTATGTATATTTTGACATAATCAAGGTCATTGACCTACTTTAACAAAATGTTAAGTCGTATAAAATGTTGTTACCAAATGTCAATTTATTTTCATAAGTAGGTATCCAATGTAATCCAATTAATGAATGTTCCTACTAATGTTTTATTTAACCCAAGCTAAGTGCAGTTATTGCAGGAAACAAAAAAAACCTTTATTTACACTAATTAATAAAACATGTATTTTATTACATGTTGTGTCTAAATTTCTATAGTCATTTTCACTTAGAACAAGTTATAAAAATTAGTTGTATACAATTCTAAAAAAAAAATGGGCAAAAAATAAGTATCATGACTCATCATACTCATCATCATTATCAGCCTATTAATGTTCCCACTGCTGGGACACAAGCCTTCTCTCTATGAGAGGGAATGGGCTATAATCCACACCCATGGACCCAGTGTGGATTGGTAGATGCCACTAGGACATGCTGGTTACCTCACAATGTTTTTCTTCACCTATACTTATGTGTGTAAATCTGGTGTAAAATTGTTTCTTATATTTACTTGGTTTTATCTGTAACATCTTTCTTTGTTTTAGATTGTTTATAAAAGTGGATTATTACAATGGCCCCTTGTCGTCAATTACTTATGTGGTCAGTCCCATCCATTGCAGTTTTATTGGGAATTTTTTGGTTCCGAAAAAAAAGGGAATATGCAAAATCTGACCCAGGTGGAAGAGAAAAGATTAAAAGCTTGAAAGAGGAGCTTGCAGAGGCTTTGAATGCTCAGGCTGAAGCTCAACGAACATCTCCCTTGGGCAAAGCAGACCGTTCTGTTATTAAATCGGCTCCCATTGACATCAAACCAAATGGAAGCAATTCCCAAAAGTCTTCCCCATTAGAACTGACTGATGAAGAAGTTGATATAGAAATAGAAAAAATTATTAGGAAAAAATCAATTGAAAAGGAAAAACAAATGTCAGCTGGTTTTGACAAGATTATCTCTATGAGCCTACGCTCTAAAGAACCATCATTTAAAAAACAGAAGCCATCAAACATGTGCTCTACACTCCCAACTGTAGTAAATTGTCAAAAAAGTATTGTTGACCATTCCCCAATAATAATTAGGGCAGGCCATACAAATATTGTACATTCACAGGAAATGCCTGGAAAATCAGGCGAGAACTTTGTACTGGAAGACCATACAAAATTGGAAGCAGTTGAATTTGAGGTTAATACAACTGAAGATAGCACTGTGGGTGACACTGAAGATGCAAATGTTAATAATGATAATGTAGTTGATGAATCTAGTGACAGTAATGAAACTGATAACAGATTTTCCACAGCACAAAATAGACACATCTCAGAAAGAGATTCTGCTAATCATAGTCCTATGGACCCTTTGCTAGCTAGTCCATCAATGTGCCACTTTTCTGATAACCACAGTGAGGTAAGATCTAGTTGTTTCAGGACCCAAACATTTTGTGGTGAAAGACTACTCATTTAATGAGGCTTTAATTTGGAATAAGAAAATACTTCTAGTTCTCTATGTTTATAAGTGTAAAGAACTAAACATATTACTATCCACCATTAGTTTCGGAAATAAGGCATTAAAAAAAATAACCAAGCAGTTTTTATTTCAGGGTTCAAGTGACAGTGGTAAAGGATGCTCTGAAGCTGCCAGTCCTCCCCCAGTCAATATAAACAATGACATGGTTCCGTCAGAAACTGCACTTAGAATACATCAATTTGTTATACCACAGAGCCTGGTAGGGCTCCTTATAGGGAAACATGGGTCTTTTGTGACCCACATAAAAAATAAAACTGGTGCAAGTGTGTATGTTAGAAGACATCCTGATTCAGTAAAACAAAAAATTTGTGCAGTTGAAGGTAATAAATTACTAATCAAATAGGCATTTAGCCCTGGTTTTTGATGGAAATTATTAACACTTACCTTTCGTTTTAGGTACACAGACTGAAATAGAAGCAGCTTTAGAATTGATTAAGGAAAAGTTTCCAGAAAAAAAATTCCCCAACTTTTCCTTACAAGAAATTAGTGCAGAACTATATCAAAGACTGGTGCCTCTTGTACCGGAGTTTCTACAAGTAAGTTTTACTAGAAGTAAGGTTGTTTCTTTAATTGTACATGATAATTTCTATCAGACAAAGCATAACCATGCCTTATCTGCCATAATACTAGTCTATAGTCAACAATATCTTTGTTACGAAGATAATCAGCATAAGTTTAGTGATAGGGTCTTGTTGTCTGAGGATGGCACGGGAGTCTCCGGCCTCACTCCAAATATTAATTTAAACTAGAAAATGAGACAACAGGAGGTACGATTAAAAATATTGTTAATCCTACCAACGTATCTTCTTGCACTCAATTAGTTAGCAAAAAAGGGCCTCAGCAGAACACTTTAAAATTATTCCACCAAAATATCCAAGGCATTTCTTCCAAATTATTAGAAATTGAATTGTTTTAAGAAAATAGTAAGTTTGACATTATTTGTTTTACTGAACATTGGCTAAAGGATTACCAAATGCTTATCAATTATGAGAACTATATGGTGGGTAGCTGCTTTAACCGTAAAACTATGCTTCGTGGAGGTTCCCTAATATTAATAAAAAATTGTTTTAAATATAAGCAACGTAATGACATAGTAGGTCTCTCGGTTGAACATTGCGTTGAACTGTCCTGTGTTGAGCTAGATAAGCATGTAATCGTGTGTGTGTACAGACCCCCAAACTATCAAAACTTTTCCTTATTTGAATCAATAATGGAAGATGTGATGGCAAAACTTGCAGCCAGTAATAAATCTACAATTATTTGTGGTGATTTTAATATCAATATTTTAGAAGAATGCTCAAATAGCAGTCGCTTATTAAATCTTTTTAAGTCATTTGACTTGACCAACACTTTTAAAGAACCTAAAGAATAGATAATATTTTCTGCGATTGTGATTACTTAGATAAAGCAATAGTAAATTGTCTGCCTTCTGACCATAGCGGACAAACTGTAACCTTTAGGTGTAATACACCCCCATTGCAAAAAGTTCAAATTAAATTGAGACCTATAACTTCTAGCAGATTAAATAGGTATAATATTTCGCTACAGAACAAGTTAACTGTTATGAGCCTTGATGATATTAATATAGATAGAAGAAACGATCATACAATTGTGTATGATCGTTTCTTTTCAATAGTTCACACGGAATTCAATAAAACTTTTGAAAAGAAGACAAAAAGTATTTGCCCTAAATTCATATTTAGTGATTGGGCAACTAGAGGTATCAGAAAAAGTAGGGAAAAACTATTTGAGCTTTATGGCCTTAAGCCTTTTATAAACACTGAAAGTTTTAACAAGTAAGTTGCTAAGTATTCAAAAATTTTTAGAAATACGTGCAAGGTTGCTAAAGCACTGCACATTAGCAACAAGATCAAAACAGCAGAAAATAAAATAAAGACAGTTTGGAAAGTTATAAATAACGAGACTAACAGGAAGAAAATACGTAACACTAGCTACACATTAGATACAGCGTGTGGTCCTAAAAGCTCAAATCAGGAAGTAGCTCAAGAATTTGTAAATTTCTTTACCAAAATACCACTAAAAACAACGGAGGCTCTTATTTCCTCACCTGAACTCTCAATTGGCTTATTGAAGGCGAATGTGTCTGGCTGCCTGGCTGAATTTAAATTTAAACACATTAACCCTATGATAGTTATTAAAACTTTCCGGCAAATAAAAATCAAACTAACCGAAGATCTATGGGGAATGTCTGTCAAAGTTTGTACATCCATACTTGAGATTTTTAATTTATGTGTAGACCAAGGAGTTTTCCCTGATTTAATGAAATACAGTAAAGTCATACCTCTTTTCAAATCCGGAGACAGTAAAGATACTAATAATTATAGACCTGTATCCGTGTTACCAGTTTTTAGCAAGGTTTTCGAAAAAGTAATGCTTAATCAAATGCTCTATCATTTTAACACCAACAGAATCTTACATGATCAACAGTATGGCTTCACCAAGGGACGTTGTACAACTGATGCCGGTGTAACCTTATTAAAGCACATATTTACTGCGTGGGAAGAGTCTCAAGACGCCATAGGAATCTTTTGTGACCTCTCCAAAGCGTTTGATTGCGTAAATCACGACACATTACTTTTGAAACTTGAGCATTACGGACTGGGTAAACTTGCACTTAGTTTGGTAAAATCTTATTTGAATGATAGACAACAACATGTTCAAATAAATGGTGTTAATTCACAGGGTTTAAAAGTAAAAATGGGGGTTCCACAAGGCTCAATATTTTGTCCTTTTCTCTTTCTAGTATATGTGAATGATCTACCCTATTTACTGAAAAACCAACCTCAAAATATGGTGTTATTTGCTGATGACACTTCCCTAATTTTTAAGATAAATAAGCGGGCCCAAAATCTAGATGACGTGAATAATGCCCTACTTCAGGTCCAAAATTGGTTCACAGCAAACAATTTGGTATTAAATGAAAAAAAAAACAAATGCATAAGATTTGCTTTACCGAATGTTAAAAGTAGTGATTGTGATATAATATTGAATAAAGAGAAACTTGAATTCGTAGATAAAACGGTTTTCCTGGGGATTACGCTTGATTCAAGGCTACAATGGGGTTCTCATTTGACATCTCTTGCGGGGCGGCTAAGTTCAACAGCCTATGCCATTAGAAAAATCTGTCAGTATACTGATGTAGATACCGCTAGACTGGTTTATTTTAGTTACTTTCACTTATGGCATTTTACTGTGGAGACGGGCTGCAGATATTGAGTCTATATTTATTATGCAGAAAAGAGCCATCAGAGCCATATATAATCTTCGTAAGCGCGATTCTCTAAGGGAACACTGTTTAAGGATATTGGCATCATGACGGTACATAGTCAATACATCTACGAAAACACAATGTACGTCAGAAAAAATCTGCACCTTTTTGGTAAAAGGGGTGACAGACATAATTACAGTACTAGAAATAGGGACCAACTAGTTCAGCCAGGTTTCCGACTCGCTAAAGTAGACTCGTCTTTCATGGGGTACTGTTTGAGATGCTATAATAAAATTCCACAAAGTATTCTTGAACTGAATGAGACGAAATTTAAAACATGCATTTAACGCACACTATGTAAGCAAGCATATTACAAGTTGAGCGATTATATCGCTGATAAAAATGCTTGGCTCAATGCTGGTCCTGCTCCACAAGGACGGGCGCATAAATTGATAGCATTAAAATGTATTGTTGGAGCTGCTGAAGATTGTACAACTATCTTTGCATTGTATAGATTCAATCTCTTTAGTATTATATAAATGCATAGCCCATATTGTGTGAGTACTATGTACTAGAAAGCTATCATTCACTGGAAACCTACGTCTTTTCTTGACTTGAATGTGCCCTGGCGGTTTAGAGTATGTCATGCTCACTCAAATGTCTCGCTGATGGTGGCGCATGTGTCGGATCATTTAGTTCCCTTCAAAATGGTTGAGTTGAATGGTGCTGATCCATGCGTCATGTCCGTGAAGGGGCGCTGTCAGTTGTGACTGGTCATCTCTTAGTTGCCATGGCTTATTTGAATGAATTATTTTGAATTGTATTTTTTTTGTTTGTGTGTTTTTGCTGTGGACACTTTTAACGTGCACATCTTGCTACATTGTTCTCACATAATATACCATCTCAACATGAATGATGTAACCAAGATTTTGTAACAATATTCTGATTTAAAAGAGTGTCCATGGAGTTTCTTGCCCGTTCGTCTCCATAGAGATCTACGCTAGGGAATGGGCAACTACAGTACTTTCACAGTTTTTATGTCTTGTGACTGGGACTGTAGCTACATTAAATTTTCATCTTTTTTTCGACAATTCAAAAGTGCCTGTAACTGGCTTACTTGAAATAAATGCTTTGATTTTGATTTTGAGTGAGGTACACAATTAAAGAAAATATGTTTATAACAGTAATGATATTTCACTTTCAGCTTGTGGAATCTGTGAACAATGACACAATAATGACGTGTCTGGTGAGTGCAGGACACTTCTTCCTACAACAACCACTTCACCCGACTTTCCCGTCTCTGCACGCACTGCACCGTCTCATGGCAGCAACATATCAGAACCCGGACGTTCCATCGCTGCCACGTCCTGTCAAAGGTAACTGATAATAATTATTTCACAGAAATCTATGACCAATTGTAAGTTCCAAATTCAAAACATTCATCTTTTCTTGGCCTTCCTCTCCATCCATTAAATATTCATCACTCTTTTAATCACATATTGTGTATCACCCCTGCTCATCATAATACAAGGACAACTTTCAAACTTCTGAATGTACTCTGATTTATTCCTTACTTTGTCCATTCTTGTTTACTCATCCATTTCAACATTCTCTGCAACATGCAATCTTTTTTTATCCATCTTCACAGCCTAGCACTCCAGTCCATAACTACTAGTACAGGTCTAACAATGAAGATCACAATCATAATAAAAAGCTGATTAACTATTTATACATTTTTAGAGGGTTCAATCTGCGCAGCACCAACTGAAAACAACTGGTATCGCGCACAAGTGATATCAACATCAGAGGAGAGCGACACATCTGTCGTTAAACTGGTCGACTTCGGCGGCTATCTGACGGTGGACAACGACCAACTAAAACAGATCCGCTCAGACTTTATGACACTACCTTTCCAGGCAACAGAAGCCAGTCTTGCCTTTGTAAAACCAGCAAATAATGGTGAGTTCTTTTGCATTGAATCTAATCTATTGTCCCAAAAGGTTTGGGCATTACCAGTCATATGGTTTACACTAGTAAGGCAGCCTAGCAGACCCGGACTGGCCATACGGGCAAATCCGGTAAATGCCCGATGGGCCGGTGTGGCTGATTGGTGTTGGATTTATTTTGTTATTAAAAAAAAAACATCTCAATAACGTCCTCTACCATCTCGAGGACCTATTCAATTTACTCTAGACTATCTGTAGTAATAATAGTAGAGGCCCAGGTTGTTTGAAAGTTTTTAATTTCCTGCCTAATGCCACAGAATTAGTAAGTAGGTACGTTATAAATTGTAGCGTACTGTAGAATCACTCTAAAACGAAAATATTTTTAAGGATAAAAATGAGCCTCTGAGAACTCGTACTACTACTCGTACTGCTAGAAACTTACAAATGACTGCGCGCGGTTCGTACTTTCAACCCTGCGAAAAACCTTTTAACACAAAGATTCCTTTTTTCTGCCTCCTGACTGGCACTCCTTTTGGTTTTTCGCATGATCGACTGGCATAGACAGGCTGAAAAAAATTAGGAGTCCCTTTCCCCGAGGCCTATAGGTAATTCTGGCATGCATAGGCATAACAAGCAACAAGGTTGCAAAAAATGCATATTATTACTGAATTTCGAGGCAAGGCTCTTGCAACCTACTTTCTCTTGGATCTTTATTTACATTGTCGATTATAAATCGACCAAGTAACACCAAAACAAAACAATTCTAACCTGTTTAAGGCAAGGTGTCAAAAATTTTTCGAGCTTGCTTCGCTCGCTCTTGCAGGCTACATCCTCTTGATTCTTGGCTTTTACTGCAAGTCGACTAAGTAAGTCTTGTATAAAGGGTCGAAACAATTTTAACCTGTCCAAGGTAGGGCGTTAAAATTTCCGAGCTCGCTTCGCTCGCTCTCTTCTTTGTTTTTATAATTAACTAACGGACGTCACGCGGTTACACCCTCATTCACCTCGTTCCCGTGGGAGTACGGGGATAAAATATAGCCTATGTTACTCAGGGTGAATGTAGCTTTCTAACGGTAAAAGAATTTTTGAAATCGGCGCAGTAGTTTTTGAATTTATTCATTACAAACATACATACACACACTTGTTTTAACTAGGGAAAACCCGTTTTGTCGAATTGATTCAAACTTTCAACCGTTATCAAAGTTCATTGTGTGTTGGGAGATGATTGAAACGAACGGAGACTGTTAAACATTATCTGGAGGACGGTTAAATGAATGGAAGCCAGCCTAGGAACCAATAACAGCATGTGATTTATCACTGGAAAAGATGAAAAGATGCGATTTTATTTTTTCCTATCTTCAAAAATTACTGAGATATTAAACGGCCTCCGCGGCAAAATCCGACTAACGTAATTAAATTTGATTTGTAAAGTAATAGTTTTCACTTATTATTTCAACTCGCAGTTCGCAGCGTGACAACTGACGTCATCGCACTAGCGCACAAAGGAAAAAAAGCGATGCAATTTTACAACTTTTACTTTTGAAATCCTGGCCTTTAGCCATTAATTTCAATTACCTAATTAAAATAATCAAATAAAGAAAAGTAAAAATCAGCTTAATATGAAACACATAAAATGAAATAAAGTAATTTAACCTACATAATATTGCATGGCATACTATCGTGGCATGTTCAGTTGTAAAGGTTGCCTTTTTTCCTGCAGAGACACCTTTTTGAAAACACCTAGGCTGGCTTCCATTCATTTGTCCGTCCTCCCAGTGGCGTGACGCTAGGTCCGAACATACATAGGCAAGCCCGTTTAGTCAACTACCGATGTTTTAGGAAATAATTTAATAGACCGCTGATATTTAAATAACAAAACTAAACCATAACTTTAAAATATTGTTCTCAAAATCAAAAAACTAAATCACAATCAATCAAAGATTGCTTTGATTGATTGTGATTTAGTTTTTTGATTTTGAGAACAATATTTTAAAGTTATGAACGATACGAACGAACGAACGATTTCAAATTAGTCCCATTTAGATTGCTAAATGGGACTAATTTGAAATCGTTCGTTTCTATCAAAAATCACGCAAATGACGCAATGCGCCGCTTCTTGCGCATTGGTTCTCGCCAACACACATTCTCTCAAGCAAACTTACACTGACTTTCACGCACACATTCAAAAAAACCCAGCATTAATTTCAATACAAATTTCCTACTAGAACCTAATATTGTTATCAAAAACACAGACCATTTCCTAGCAAAAACTGATAGGTCCGACTGGTCCGAGAAGCCGAATGCAAGCCAGCGAGTGTGAAAGAGAAAACGCTAGAACTACGTCACGTCGCGATTTGTGTTGCGCGCGAATTAAAAATATTTTCTGCGAGGGATGATACCTACAGTTCAGTGAGGGCGTAAACCTGTCAACCTCGCATCAAATTACGTTGCGTTTGGCGCGTGGTGGCACGGTGGCTCGCGGAATTGGATGTTACTATTATTTACGTTGAGTTAAATATTGTTTGACATAAACTTTTGGTTTTTTTAAGGACTGTTTATTTTTCTTATTAGTTTAATTTGATTATTAAGGCAAGCCTGGCTGGAAGGGGTCCGCAAGGACCGATGCCTGCCGGGGTTGCGGGACTGTTCGAAAGAGATACCGTGAGTCCGTGACTTCCGAACACAAAGGGCGATGAAAGAACATGGTTGGGTTTTAGTCAGTAAAAGTCTGACACTCCCTCCTGCTCCGCCCAGAGCGGGAGGAGTCATTTGATGATTTCCCATCAGAAAAAAAAAAAGGCAAGCCTGGCTTTTCAGCTTGAAGGAAAGTACCGCCACTGCGTCCTCCAGATAATCTTTAACTGTCTCCGTTCGTTTCAATCATCTCCCAACACACAATAAACTTTGATGTCGGTTGAAAGTTTAAAACATTTCGAGAAAACGGGTTTTCCCTAGTTAAAACTAGTTTTTACTGATATTCAAATCAGTTAATACTAGTTCTAAGGCAGTTAGTAAATACTTAGAAGAAGTTCAGCTGCATCTGTAGCTAGTTAACTTAACCCTTACAAATCCGTTTTTACTCGTACTTTTCCGAGCCTCTTCTATGTTTTCTACAGTCAATTCAAAATTTACATTAGTGGTTTTCATTTGTCTTGAGAGTAGAGGGCCGACCGTCTCTCAAATGCCCGGACTGGTTTCGGGTCCCAGTCCAGTCCTGCTGAGCCTAGTGTCTATCCACACATGCATGAGCGATTGATTTGTCTTTGTTGTGTATTACTGTATCTAAATTACTAGATACTACAATAAATGACATGGTATGGTATACAATTTCAACAAAATAAAATACACATTTATTTGTCTTAAAATCTGCACACTGTTCTAATCAATCTCCCTACAACAAAAAATTATGTCTCTAAAACGTGATACACAATTATTGATAAAAAAAAATAGGTAAACAAAACTTTACAGAACCTAAAGTCCGAATATTTTGGTTGATTTTTCAAGAGCCCTGATCGCTGTTATCTCGGACCCTGTTCTTGATGCCGGTGGGCTACTATTTTTTAAAGTTTTTTTTTTATATTTTATTTTTTGATAAAAATATTTAAAAAATATGTAAGTAATTAGTATGTAAAAAAACGAATAAACAAATGATAGTGAAAGATTTAAAATGTGGCTAATAAAGATTTTTTTTAATGTTAATAGAAGCAGAGTGGAGCGGCGAAGCTCTCCGTATTATGGCCGGACTGACGGCGGGGCAGCTGTTACACGCCCAAGTAGCCGGCTACGATGAGGCTGGCCTCCCACTCGTACATCTCTACCTCACACTACACCCACAGGTGAGCTAATATGTTCAAAGTGTATTCTCCTGCAAAAAAAAATTAAGTGTAGATGA
Organism: Xestia sexstrigata; assembly: GCA_941918905.2. NCBI lineage: Eukaryota > Metazoa > Arthropoda > Insecta > Lepidoptera > Noctuidae > Xestia > Xestia sexstrigata. The sequence continues at coordinate 11,896,003 of OW799207.2, read as the reverse complement.
CATAATATTTCGTTAAATTCTTTCATTTGAAAAAAAAGTTGGCTTTAGTTCAATAATTTAATTTTATATTTCAGCAAGTAATATTCCTGAATAGAGAGTTAGTGGACCGCGGCCTGGCGGAATGGGATATTCCGCCTGATTCGTGAGCGCGGCGCACAAGGGCCGGCAGTGCACGCCGCGCCAGCCGGCTTCACTACTTACGTGTTGAATACTGTAATGACGCTGATTAGTTTTATGGTATTGCATTTTGTTTGACACAATGTACATAATTTTTACATTTGAGACTCGGATAATCTTTGCTGGCTACTGAAGAGAAAGAAGCTAGGTCTCTTATTGTGAGTTTTTACTTTTAGCCTCACATTTTATATATATGACTTGTGACACGTAGCTTATAAATTAAATAAAATGTTTCCTTTCTAGTTTCTACTACTTATTTCAGTTCTTAGTTATTATATGTTTTTTAATGACACATACAATGTTCATATTGTAATACCATCCAGCCTATATGTAGTACGATTCTAATACCCAACCTCTAATCAACACACACACAACTGAAAAATGTTAAATTAAGCTTATAGAAGAACTATATAAATCGTAGAGTATATGCTACAACTGTTACGTAGGTATTTTAGGAACATTCTTATTGGATTAATATGTACCTTTTAAAGGGTAGATTATCCTATGTTTTAAAATATAAAAATAGTGAGGTTGTCGATGAAAAGTTCAGGATGCTCATTATAATTATGACCATTTATTTTGCCTTGTGCAGTAATAAATAGCAGCATTCATATTAAAGCTTGGTATATGATTTGTGTAAACTATTTCAATGATGGCTAAATGCCAAATAAAATGTGCCTTTAAATTTCTGCAGCTATATCACTTGAACTTGCAATTATTGTACTACATGAAATATTATTTGTCACAAGTATATTGATTTATTGTTTTAGTTTTTTCATTGAAATACTTAATTGGTTGTGACAAAATAGTATTTTATGAATATTTCATAAAATGGTGAATCCAACTCCAAATGTTTACTATTTGCGGAAGACTGAAAATGTATAGTTATGTACAGTTAATACTATGTGTAAAATATATGTAAAAAAAAGTACAATATTGAGTGCTACTACTGGTATGATAGATTTGAGTTTACATGTTTTTCGTTCAGTTCTTTGACAAGATGACTAGAATTGTGCAGTGAACTTATTTAAGGCTATCTTTGCCATGACTCAACTGATTGAATAACTTTCAGTTGTTAAAAATATTACTCTTATTACACTGCATTTTCTAAACAGCTTGTTAAAAATAAGATACGTTTTTTGCAGTCAGTACTTGTATTCCTTTACTTTCAGATGGCAATAAAGAATCGGCCTTGGCATTCATGTTAAACCGAGGACTAGCTAATGAAGCTTTGTGGTAGGTAACTCTTTAAAATCGTTGACTTATAATGAGCACACTTATCATCCTGACGTATAATATATAGTTTTATCTGTGTACATAATAGATTTAGTGTGATACAAGCAATTTGATATTTCATTGTTGTAGTGAATCCAGTATTTATACATGTTGTTTTTAGTGATATTATGTAGTAAATTTTGATATATAGAGCTCGACTGAAAGTATGTTAAATTTCAATGCTTAATTTCAAATTTTAAGGGGCTCTCCCCCAGGCACACTAGCGCCACTTTAGTAAAAAAAATCAGAACTCGTTAAATACACAATAAAATTAATATAAAATCTGATTGACAAAATCAATCTTTTGGTCTTCTAAATTATTTACGTCTGCTTAACTCATTGAAACATAGCTCGCTGTCGTTACAGATACAAAATGGAAAAGAACGGCCGTTTTTAGCAATTTTTCTAACTGTAACTACAGTGAAGTATATTTTAATGAATTAAATAGACATCAATAATCTAGAACTCGTAAAGCATTGATTTTGTCAATCAGATTTTATATTAATTGTGTATTTAACGAGTTCTGTTTTTTTTTACTAAAGTGGCGCTAGTGTGCATGGGGGAGCCCCTTAACCTTAACCCCTTGAATGCCGTAATTATAGACACAATTAAAAAGCCATTGTGTCTCGCTTAGATCTACGTTCGGTTAATACAAAGGGTTAATTTATAAGATAGATATTCAACAATTTTACATTAGCAAAAAAACTTACCTGGTGATCTAATTTTGATGAAATCTAGTTTGTGTGAAATCTAAACTTTAAAATAATTTTAGGAACGCTTTCGTCTAGCTCTATTTTTTAAGGTTTATGTTAATTTTGTCTACAGTTTACAGCTGCGAGTCTGCTCATATTAGATTTATGTGTGAGATACCAAGCCAAATGCGGTGTCTAGATAAATCTTCTACCATCCACTACTACCCTCCACTACTACCCTAGTTATGATGAGCGATGATAGTAATCAGTCTGTGTACTTACTGATTATACAAACGGATGGTTTGCATTTTGTTTACGTCACTGTGTATATAGCTAATTTAAAGCGGTTAATTTAATACATTGTTTTAAAAATTAAAAAGTATTTCATTTTCCATATCCTTGAGCACAGATTTCACAGCGCGGGTTTCCACGGAGGATCTATTCGGTGGACGTACTCGCTGGGTGCATTCAACAGCAACCGTGTATATTCCATACGAATGGGCAGGAACTACTTACTGCCCGACCTTTTAGGCTAATTTTTAGGTGCGGGCCGTCTAGATAAAAAACGATGGCCAGTATTGACTGGCCATCGTTTTTTATCTAGACGGCCCGCACCGCCGCTAGGCACATCAGAATCAGACAGAGCACTTTCATTGGAAAGTGCTCTGTCTAATTCTGATGTGCCTAACGACCACGCCATTATTATGCCAGAGAAAAGTATTTTTAGAGAGCTGCCTTACCGGGAGTATTCGCCTGTAATATAACAGTTCATATTCGAGCATTAAATCTGGAAGGGAGGAGAACCGGTATACATTACCTACATGCGCATTTTCGTAGGTAAGGGTTCCGTGTGCAAAGAAAATATCTGTGGTTTGACTTATTGTTTCCCCCTATGCGATTCGGCGCTCCGGCTCTTAAGAGCGGCCAACCCGCCATACTTTTCGCGAGAATTACAAACGCTCGTGCGTGATTATGCCGTTGTTACACATAGATCTTTAAATTTCTTGAACTGATAGGTATCTTGTGCACCATATCTAGGGCTTCTATCGAAGCAAAAAATAAAAATTTGTAGGAACAAATACAGCTTAAGCTTCCAAAAATGGCTGTTTTGCACAAATTTTACCTAAACTTTGGCCGTTCATAATGTACTCATAAATTGTAAAAGTAAAGAAAATATCCTGATAAAAGCCTCGCAAATATAGCTTGAAGATTCTAAATAACAAATATTTATTTCACAAACTTGTAAGACTTACTCAAAAACACGTACCTAAGTATTTCCTGGAACAAGTTTTATGAACTCTATTTTTCGTTCATGTCCTTGCGTTAGGCGGTATAAGGTGCGCGGGAGACGAGTACTGCGGGGTCGGGGCTAGGCAAGACAGATCAGTTGAAAAAATATCGCCGCGATGTGTGGCTGACACTGGCAGAGCCACCATCATGGATTTTAATTTTGATAACACAAAAATGTAATCGCTAATTAGTCGAAATTAGTCGCCAAATATCAGATTTGGTCGGTCACTGGTTCAAAAGATATAAGGGTTTATAGGTGGCCCTTCTGGAGAGAGCCTACCCCAGCAGAGCCACATTAATATCTCAAAAACTAGGGCACCTAGCGAAGATCTGTTTTCTCCCATATTTACTCGCTAATTAGTCGAAATTAGTCGCCAAGTTACAGATTTAATCAGTGTTAAGGAAGCACTTCTAGAATAGAGCGCATCCAGTTGCTTTATTTACGTTGCTATGGGTTGTTATTTTCTTCTAGTTTTGACTTCTCAAATATACATTTCTTTAAACAACATTTTATTTCTTATTCTTTAATATGGTAGCAGAGCGTTAACAATTAACATTGTTTAGTTGCAATAGTGAAAAACCAACGGGTTCTCAAATATGCAATCGTCCGGCGAAAAAATCGAGATTGGTCGACTCGATGGTATCACTAACTTGCAAACATGGAGATACAAGGTGAAATTACTACTGAAGAGTACTCCATGTTTAAAAAATTTGACAGTCAGGCACTTCTAATTCTTACTACGAATATGACTGAAGAAACTTTACAAAAGGTAATGCGATGTGAAACGTCATGTGAGATGTGGAAAGAGCTTCATAGCCTTTATGATGGAGCAAAGGAAGACAGGAGTTACGATCTCTGCATGAGGTTCTTCCGCTACAGGGCACGCCACGATAGTGGCGATAAGTCCCCTCTTTGAGGAGTGGCTAGAGAGACGCCACGGCGTCCTCACCTTCCGCCTGACGCAGGTCCTCACCGGACATGGTGTTTTCGGGAGGTTCCTGCACCGAATCGGGCGGGAGGAAACGCCCGGGTGTTTCCATTGCGAGGATCGACCGGAGGACACGGTGGAGCACACGGTGGAGGTGTGCCCCGCGTGGGCGGAGCACCGCCGTGTCCTCGTCCACCGTAGGCGCGGGCCTGTGGACGGTGGGCTATGGGCTAGCTCGCCGTCCGTCCGTCTCATGACGACAGAGGCCGTGTCGACGGCGCGTTCGTGTTCCACGCGCGCCTCAAAGAGAGTCAGCAAAAGGAAGGGGTCCGCAAGGACCGATGCCTGCCGGGGTTGCGGGACTGTTCGAAAGAGATACCGTGGCCCCGGAACAAAAAGGGCGATGAAGGAACATGGATGGGTTTTAGTCAGTAAAAGTCTGACACTCGCTCCTGCTCCGCCCAGAGCGGGAGAAGTCATTTGATGATTTCCCATGCGAAAAAAAAAAAAAAAAAAAGAAAAGCGAGGAACATGATAATATGGCCACGCATATTTCGACTCTCAAGACTGTTTGGTATGACTTGAACAATGAGATTGAAGGAAATGATCTACCAGAAATTTTATTGATATGTAAAATATTGGATACACTTCCTGAGCAATATTTCAACTTTAAGTCGAGCTGGCTGTTGATGAATAAGAGTGACAAAAATATAGAAAACCTGACGACACAAGTATGTGCTTTTGAGAGGTCTTCAGATCAGAAGAATTTAGAAGAAAGCGGAAGTAGCAATGTTAAGAGGAGAGAAGCGCTACGAAAAACAAGGGATTAGCAAAAAGAAATGCAATTACTGTGGAGAAGGCTTTCACAAAGTCACATCTTGCAAGAAGTGGATTGCGGACGGTAGACCTCCAAAACCTCCAAAGCAATCTTCAAATATTGAGATGCTGACAGGCCTAACTCTAGCCTGCGATAGTAGGTAAGAAAACAGATAAAGTCTTGTGGTATGTGGACAATGGCGCGACAAGCCACGTCACTAATAGAAGAGATGTATTTCGCACCTTCGAAGTTTTTGACGAGCCTCGGATCATACAGTTATGACAGCCAATGGAGAGGTGATTGAAGCCATAGGAAAAGGCTCTATTCAACTTGAAGCTGATATAAACGGCCACAAAGAATTACTGGTCTTAACAAACGTATGACGTATGTTCCAAGCATTGAACGCAATCTATTTTCTGTGCTAGCTGCACAAGATACGCTAAAGAATAGCATCTTTCAGTCAACTGCTCAGTCATGTTATGTGAAGAACGATGACAAAGTCATTTTAGTCGGGAATCGCGACAAGTATTCGGTCGGTTCGGTCTGTACAAACTTAAAGTAAAAGTACTGATGCCCGAGCTTGAGATAAACCAACTAACGACGTCACAGAATCTTCAACTCTACCATGAACGCCTTGGACATCAGAACAAGAGACATGTAGCAAAACTGATACAAAGGGAGCCAAAGCCTCTGTTTACATATTAAACAGAACGGGACCTACTCCTATAGAAGAAAAGTCACCGCATGAGCTCTGGTACGGCAAGAAGCCCAAGATTAATCATTTGAAAATCATTGGAAGCGATTGCTATGTGCATGTCCCAAAACAAAAGAGAGAAAGTAAGGTTGGCAGAAAAGCTGAGAAAGGCATTCATAGTGGGTACGACGGTGATGAAGGATATCGAATTTTGATGTATTGAAACTGATCAGATCTCGAGATGTTGTGTTTGATGAGTTACCTTCACTTGAGAAAACTAAGATTGACACAACTTCTGCAATACCTGAACCTAAAATAAACACATTCGAGCAGCACCGCAAGACTAAACATATAAAACTGAAACACTTCTATGTGCGACAGTGTGTATCCGAGAAGGATATAACCATAGAGCAAGTACCGACTGCAGAACAACTTCCTGACATTTTTACGAAGCCTGTTTATAAACCGAGACTGGTAAGGCTCTGTGAAGAGTTCGGCTTGAAGTTGAGGGAATGTTAAGGAAGCACTTCTAGAATAGAGCGCATCCAGTTGCTTTATTTACGTTGCTATGGGTTGTTATTTTCTTCTTCTAGTTTTGACTTCTCAAATATACATTTCTTTGAACAACAGTTTATTTCTTATTCTTTAATAATCAGGTCCTAGTTCAGAAGATATAATGAGTTCAATTATTAAGGTATAGTCCAAGAGCTAGATCGAAGAGTTCACGAAAAATTGCCAAGAAAAAATATTTCTATTAATATGTGTAATATACTTCTAGTTTTGTCGGTCTCAAGTCTATTAAATAAATGTTTAATGTTTTTAATTATTAAGTTAGAGTGGCTTAAACTTCTTTGAAACCATTAAACCTTGCTCTTGGTCTATTTAGTGTCAAGATGTACAGTCGCATGCAACTGTTTTACTAATTTACAATGTTGAGCTCTAATTTACGTTAGAATATTAAATACGTTAAAATTATCGTATCTTTAGTAAAATGTAATACTTAAACGTTGAAAACGTATTGTAAGTATGTAGGTAAGTATCAACCCATTGCTTGAAATACACTACAAAAAAATACATACTTAACTTAAATCAAAGATGTAAATACTTACTATACCTAATATGAGCATTAACGGCTCTAATAAAGGTTTAATAGGTAAGTTTATTTATTGTTCCTTAGAAATACAACATGTTGAACTGTATATAAATGCCGGAAATAATATATAAATCTAAATCAAATTATTTTATAAAAATGAATTTCCAAAAACTTGGTTTGATGTGTGTATTTACCTATATAATAACATTTAAGTTAAAGTTTAATAATTAGGTACATATATTTATTGTAGATCTTGTTTTTAGGTAATGAATACTGCTTTCCTTTGGTGGGTTGAAGTTATAGAATTCCTCCAGACGTCGTAGATACACCTGTCTAAAAACTACTTTAAGTATTTTGTACTTGGTTGTACCACTGTATGGGGAAATTGAATTCTTTAATTTATTTTTAAAGACACACCGACTGAATCTGTAACTTGGCGACTAATTTCGACTAATTAGCGAGTAAATATGGGAGAAAACAGATCTTCGCTAGGTGCCCTAGTTTTTGAGATATAAATGTGGCCCTGCTGGGGTAAGCTCTCTCCAGCAGGGCCACCTATAAACCCTTATATCTTTTGAACCAGTGACCGGCCAATTCTGATATTTGGCGACTAATTTCGACTAATTAGCGAGTAAATATGGGAGAAAAAAGATCTTGGCTAGGTGCCCTAGTTTTTGAGATATTAATGTGGCCCTGATGGGGTAAGCTCTCTCCAGCAGGGCCACCTATAAACCCTTATATCTTTTGAACCAGTGACCGACCAATTCTGATATGTGGCGACTAATTTCGACTAATTAGCGAGTAAATTTTTGTGTTATCAAAATTAAAATCCCTGATGGTGGCTCTGCCAGTGTCAGCCACACCGCCGCGATGGCTCTGGATGAAACAACAAGCTTTTCGACCATGCTCGCATTGACGATAGACGGGCCGGGAAGGGCCCTCGCTCCAGGGTAGACGTAGACCGCGAAATTCAATTTTTCTTACGTTTTTTAGTAATTTGCAGGCCAGTGCTCTGTTGTATGTTGATTAAAATATATAAATATAAAGGTGCAGGAATTACTTTTTCAAGTTCAAAGTCATTCCTGCACCTTTATGCGCTTGGAGGGTTGTACTCGTATTGATGATTATAATTCTAGAATTACATACCGATTCGGTGCAGGAACCTCCCGAAGCAACCGTGTCCGGTGAGGAGGCCGGCGTCAGGCGGAAGGTGAGGACGCCGTGACGTCTCTCAAAGAGGGGACTTATCGCCACTATTGTGGCGTGCCCTAAGAAATGATTACCTTGAAGAATCATTATCGAACCTTTTGAACGCCATTGTCACATATACGTGACAAGAAAGCGCGTGCCTTATACGCCAAACGACACAAATATGTGACAAGATGGTAGGTAAAATTGTGGCTTGGCGTGGAGGGCACGCACGCGCTTTTATGCTCTGGCGTTCAAAAGGTAAAGAGTAGAGGTGATAATTACGTCCAGTCGCGACCAATATTTTAAATCAACATACAACCTAGCACTGGCCTGCAAATTGCAAAAAACGTAAGAAAATTTGAATTTCGCGGGCTGGTTGGGCACACAGGGGACGGTAAAGTAAAGCATTTCATCTTTACCCAACGTAAATTCATACGTAGCTAGGGGTAGACACAGATTCCATATGCTGACGTCCCGGTGTGCGGTGTGCGCTGGCCTTTAGCCATCGCTCAACAAGCAACTATTAGGTTATGACCTCGTGTGTTGCAGGGAAATCCCGTGAGTGAATTTCAGGTTTATGTACGAGTAGGGGTAAAAAAAAAACAATTATAAAACTGCGTTTATTACAAGATGTAATATAAAAATTTATTTATTTTCTTATGTCTAATTGCCCATTCCACAATATATAAAAACTTCAACAATAATATTCATATATCTGAAAATTACACAACAGCTGATAAAATAATCTTACGTTAAAATCAAATCGAATGTTTTGGAATTCTTAACTGAAACAACGCTATCGTCCTAGTCTAAAAGCATCCCTAAACGACAGTAAATTAAAACAAATAACGGATGAGAAGTCGAATTTCCCACCTCTCATTCCATGATTGTAATTCTTGCTTATCTTTTCGTATGAATTTTTCGACCATAGCATTAGTAAGTACTCCAAATCTGGTCATGGAATAGTCAAACAAGCAAGAGCAAAGGAGTGCATAAAGTATATACACATACACCTTTGCTTTACATTAGGGGGAACATAGAGGACACAGACCATTTACGTCAGAGAAATCTAAATCATTTTGCTATCTTATTAATGTGCATTGTATTTAATCTAACAGAATATTCTATGTCACCTTTAGCAATCGCATAGATTTGTAACAATTAAAATATGTTTGTGCTATGTAACAACTTTTCATATGGTCTCTGTCGTATTATTAACTGTTCTAAAATACCTACGAGTTAAAATCATTACCAGCAGCATGTTTTGAGACACTAATAAATAAGCTTTTTTAGCTCTAATAAACCTAATTTTCAATAACAATTTTTGCTTACGATATAAATAAACTGACCCTGGTATTCATTAATATTATAGTTTAAATTCACAAAAAGGACAAACAAAATATGTCCAAAATAGTTGTTCCATTTGTTCTCTAAAAGTTACGTAATTTTTCCAGTCAATGTTGTAATTGTCTCATAATACAGAAATTATAGGTAATAGGGAATATGCACGTAATTTTTTCTTCACTTAGTACTATCAACCCAAGAAAAGTATTAAAAGTTAAGGGCATACAATTAATTAATTACAACACCAGATTTAGCTAAATGTAACAGCAAAAAAATCACTTTTGATTGCCAAAATTAGTAAATGATCACCAAAATTAATCCCAAATTTATCGTGAAATTAGAACCAAAATGTATTTTTTAGTTAATGACCACCAGAAATAGGCGAGACGACAAAAAAATCTAATTAGTCCGTCACTTAGATTATCAAAAAATATTTGACCCATGTTTTTTCTTTTGTTATGTAAACCACAATTGACGAAGATATGACGCTTTTAAAATTCTCATTACGTCACGCCTAGGTATAATTTTTAGCTAGTTCTGACGTCACGACCCCAACTCCCGAATTTTGATGAGTTTTATCTTTGTCAATATTCATTGATTTTATTGAACTGTTATGCTCTTGCATCAGAGTCGAGGGAGACCCGGTCGACGGAGCCCCTGAATGGTTTATAAAAAAACCGTGTCGGGGTGCCCCAAGTCGGCCCAGGCAAAACCGGTTTGTCATCAACCACCTCATTAAAATTTGGTGCTCAATTGACTAAATTTGGTGATCAATTGATATTTTAGGTGACAGATGTTAGTGGTCACAAAGTTATTTTGGGTGGTCATTATATTTTCCCCCAAAGTTAAGTTCAACTACTGCTTGTCGCTTAAAAATAATACTAAACTCCTGCAATTTTCTATGACAGTTCAACGCTTGTAGCTGTCGCGGCCATGATGTGGCGTCATTTACCACAATCTGCCTTGTTTACATCCAATTTTTTGCCCTTAATAGAATAATTTTACTAATTGTAAGTGCTCTAGTCAAGTAAAAATTGCAATAACAATATTATAATACTTAGTGAAACTTTAAGCACTTTTCAAAAAGTGTTTTTTTTTGACACATAGACTTTGACGTCACTACCGGCGTTATCAAGAACGACGCGTTTTGAGAGTGCGTTCCGTTTCATCAAAAACATGCTACATAAAACAGTAAATTGTAAAATAAGTGATGTACTAGCAACTTAAACAAGTCTACCACAATGTTTTTATGGGCCAATACAAGGCATTTTTAATAAATAAAAAGAGTTTTGTATTTCATGCATATTCCCGTGATGCGAATGTCCCATTCAAACTCGACATGCACATTGGTACTATTTGTTGTTTTCTTCAATTGGGGCTAACTTTTCAATCGTCAGTACATTGTTATAAAATAGTCATTTAGTTGATTTTGTTTAGTTTGGTTTAGCAAAGAACAAATACTAATTTTTGATTTTCCAATGTTTTCCGCCCACAGTTTATCTAGTCATGTTAAATAGAATATCTTTTAATAGATTTTTTGAGAAAATAGTGCATAAATATTAAATCTACAACTTCCAAGAAGACCTAGGCACTTGACTAAAAAATTATTTATTATTTCCTTAAATATTACTATAATTTGCACAGACTGTTTCAAGATCTGGCAACTGTCTAATAAACGTTATTTCTCTCTGGCTGTAATGTTAATGAATAATAACAGCATGGCAAACAGCAATGGGGATGGCAACTGTGAAACTAATGGCGCTAGCAGTTCGTTCCAAGCATCGTCATTGGTCAGATTGGGAACAAACTATGCTAGCGCCCTCTGCTTTCAGCTTTCACCGGCCAACACCATTAAGGGTGATGCTCCAGGGTAGCCCGCGAAATTCAAAGTTTCTTACGTTTTTTGCAATTTTCAGGCCAGTGCTAGGTTGTATTTTGATTAAAATATTATTCGCGGCTGTAAGACGTATGTAGTTATAGAATTATTATCATCAAAATCATCAATACAACCCTCCAAGTTCATAAGGTGTAGGAAACAAAGAAAAAGCAGAAAAAGTCATCTCTCGTCTCGTCTACACCTTTATGAACTTGGAGGGTTGTATTGATGATTTTGATGATTATAATTCTGTAACTACATACGTCTTGCAGCCGCAAATAATATTGTAATCAACATTAACCCTAGTACTGGCCTGCAAATTGCAAAAACCGTAAGAAAATTTGAATTTCGCGGGCTACCCTGGAGCATCCACCTTAACTTAACCATTTGTGTCTCTCAGAGAACTTTTACAAAATAATAACATAAAATAATCACCATTACTCAAAACTGAAAAATTGTCTACAGTTCCAAAAATTCGCCTACTAATAAACATGAATCCTTTAACTCCATACATCTGCGGAATATTTCTTCATAGACTCAAGCTTCTTGATAAATTGCACGGCTTCAGATTCGGTGCGCCCGCCCTTTTCCTGGATGGCTTTTAGAACAATATTCCTTACGTCAACCGCCATATTCTTAGCATCACTGAAATGGGCAAAAAAAACCTTGTAAAACACGCAATGCACCACACCAAGAGTAACTTTTGTCAGTGTATCTAATAATTTTGACACGAAGACAGATTTTTGAAACGTGATTGTCAGACCACGCACAGTGCAGGGATCCATAGTATATTGATTTCAGCGGCAAAAATAATTAGTCTTCTTTTCTAGTATCAGCATTAGGGCGTAGGAACGCTAAGGCTGCGGTTCCACTAAGGCGGAGCGAGGCTGCGGAGCGGAGAAACGGAGAAAGAAATATTAACCAATAGGATTGCATACTAGAGCGGAGCTGAGATTTTATGCGATCCTATTGGTTAATATTTCTCCGTTTCTCCGCTCTGCAACCTCGGTCCACCTCAGTGGAACCGCAGCCTACACTAACTCGCGCGGGTGCAAGGAGCGGCCCAGCGCCGACGCCCGCTGACAAAATAACCTTGCGAGACCCACCACACTCGCCCGCGCCTCTTATTATTTTCGCAACACAAGCGTGCACTCCGCCGTGCCTTAGCGTACGCCCTTAAAGTCCAAAAAGTCTCCGATTTTAACTGCTGTGTGACATCCAGACGCATTTCTCACATCACACACAAAGCCTTTCCTTTTGATAATAATAGTTCTAGATTTTATAAAATATTGATACTTAAAAGATAGGTAAGTACTAAATGCTTTAAATAATTACCCGCAAATGTAGAAATGTCCATTACGATTACCGATGATGTCCCATAGGAGGTCCATGTCCTTTTCTATCAAATGCGTTACGTATACTTTTTCTTTTTGGTCGCGTGAGAACGCAAGGTTCAATTTAACGTCACCATCTTGCTGATATTTCTCGAGTTCCTGAAATAATTAAAAGAAAATAGTTTGTTAAAATCTTTAAGATACACAAAGCCCAATTCCCCTCGAGATGGCAGCGTAAATTAATTATGTGTATTAAGTAAATGTATGTTTACAAGCATTATACACACCTCCTGGTAAATGAAGTCCTGATCACGGTGTCTACATCCAAAGTACAGAACACTGTCTCCAACTTCCTTGCCATTAGCACGCGCGTAAGCACGTTCTTGTAAGAAACCGCGGAATGGGGCCAAACCCGTACCTGGGCCGACCATTATTATCGGTGTTTGGGTCTGCAGAGGTAATCTAAAAAGTAAAACATCAAAATTGTATTAACTTAAATTTTTAATGATATCTAAACATGATTGATTAACCAAAAACATAGAAGCTTTTATTTACCTGAATTGAGACTTTCTAATATACACGGGGACACGAGGGAGGGGCTTGCCAGGTTCAGGTTTGTTATCTGCTAGCCATGTAGTGGTCACGCCTTTATTAACGCGACCAGTAGGAGTTTTGTATTGAACAACTACTGCAGTAATATGAACTGTCTCAGGATACATCTGAAATAATAAAAGGTATTTAAGAAATCATTACTCATCTAAAAACAAAGTTATGGCAAATTCACAGTAGGTGTTTAGTTACCTTAGGACTGGATGAAATTGAATAGTATCTTGGTTGCAGTCGTGGTAACAGTTCACACAAATGATCCAGTGGAGGTTTACAAGATGGTATGTCTTCCAAAATGTGAACAATATTTCTACAAGCCTCTACAATAAACGACTGATACAAAGTCTTGCCCTCAGGTGAATTAGTTGCCATAAGCATTAATTTATTTTTATCCTGAAATAGATACATTGAATAATTAGTACATTACATACAGCCAAACAATCATAGACCTCACTCTGGAGGGTGCAGCGGCCATCACTACCGGCTGGCAGGTCTCCAAGGAGGCTTCCTGCTCGGACCACAGGTGGATCCGCTTTGACATTCAGGTCTGTGTAACACCAATACTGCCACGGCGAAACCCGCGTAACACTGATCGCGCTGCATACACGCGCTTCCTCGAAAACAAACTTGCGTCAACAAACTACGGGATGACCTACGAGGACACGCCGCAGATCGACGAACGTGTAAGTCATCTCACGAAATCTATGCTAGACAGCTACCATTCATCCTGCCCCAAGACCACTCCGCCCACAACACCAGGGAAACAACCATGGTGGGGAGCGGATCTGGAACGCAAGCGCGGGAAGGTAAGGTCAGCCCTAAACAGAGCCATGAACACCTGTGCTGATAGGGATTGGGATGCGTACTACGCGGCCAAAAAATGCTACAAAAAATGCATCAGATACAGGAGCTCCACTGGATGGCGAAAATACTGTGGCAGCATTGAATCCTGCCAACAAGCAAACAGGGTAAGGAAGATCCTGGCCCAGCAGAACACAACTGGGCCCGCTGTTCTCCGCAAACCTGACAACACACTTACCACCTCGCCAGAAGAGGCGATGCGCGTCCTTATTGAAACTCACTTCCCAGGCTGCGCTTTTACACAGGCCATCGACTGGACAGAGGTAACCCAAACACCGTCAGAAAACGACTGGCGCTATGCACACAAAGTCATTACGCTGGAAAAACTCCAGTGGGCGATCCGGTGCTTCCATCCTTTCAAGGCAGCTGGTTCGGACGGAATCTTCCCTGCCTTACTGCAGTGGGGTGGGATCTCTGTCGCTAACAGACTGGTGCCCATAATGAGAGCGTGTTTGGCATTCAGATACGTTCCAAAAGGATGGAGGGAAGTGAAAGTCATATTCATTCCTAAGCCAGGTAAGAGTGACTATACCAACGCCAAATACCACCGAGCAATCAGCCTAACCTCCTTTCTCCTTAAAACCATGGAGAAGATGTGCGAGAGAGAGCTGAGGGACGGCGCTTTAAAAACTATCCCACTCCATACTAACCAACACAAATACAGCTCGGGTAAGTCCACGGAATCCGCCCTCCATCTAGTGGTCACCGTGGCACCTGCCTGGGCACTAGTAAACGAGTGGTTCGACTTGAAGTGGAGCAGCAGATGGCCATGATAGCCAGACGCTGCCCCCAAGGTGGCGTACTATCCCGGCTTCTTTGGAATCTGGTTATAAATGACCTCATCACGAAACTCAACGCGAACCATTTCTACACAATAGGGTATGCCGACGACCTCGCTATCCTCATTTCGGGGAAAGTGACGGGGATAATCTGCGACCTCACTCAACAGGCATTACGCATCGTTGAACGATGGTGCAGAGAGTTCGAGCTCTCAGTGAACCCCACGAAGACTGAACTAGTCATGTTTACCCAAAAACGAACACTAGGCCCTTATCGCCTACCCAAACTCTTCGATACAGAACTCCAGTTAGCCAATGAGGTCAAGTATCTGGGAGTCATCCTGGACAGCAAGTTAAACTGGAGTAGCCACTTAGACAATAAAATAAACAGGGCCTGCATTACCTTCTGGCAGTGCAGGAGGATAATAGGTAAGAAGTGGGGCGTATCCCCTAAAATTATACTTTGGTTATACGGCGCGGTGATCCGACCTATGATCACGTATGGGGCAGTGGTCTGGTGGCCCCGTACCAAACTAACTACAGCCTCCATCAAGATGCAACGCTTGCAAAGGCATGCCTGCATGGCGATCACAGGCTGCATGAGGACTACTCCGACTGCGGCTCTCGAAGCCATGTTGGGGCTGCCACCGCTACATCTGTTCATACAGCAGGAAGCGACAATGACGGCTATACGCCTTAAAACACTTCAACTCTGGGGTAAGAGAGAAACACAGCACACCGCGGTACTGGAGGGATTCTACAACGAGTTCCCCCTGGCGAAAGCAACAAATGATCGGATGCCAAAACAATTCGTATTCGATAAGAAATATAAAATCCAGCTCCATGAGGATCACCGATGCGAGGGATTAAATCCAGCAGAACTGCGGATCTTCACGGATGTATCTAAAACAGGTACTGGCACTGGTGCTGGAGTCTTCTCGGAGGATCTCAACATCCACATAGCCAAACCTCTGGGGGCCCACAACACGGTATTTCAGGCAGAATGCATGGGCATTTCCCTGGCGGCATCTGCCATCTTAGCCAGGAAGGTTGTGGACCACTCAATTCGTATACTCTCAGACAGCATGGCTGTACTGCTAGCACTGGACAACCACACAGTGAACTCTGGGTTAATACACGATTGTCACCAACTCCTGAACCAGGTTGGTAATCTCAATAATATAACTATCCAATGGATCAAAGGACACAGCGATTCCCGTGGTAATGATGCGGCGGATGAACTCGCTAGAAGGGGATCGAGCACGGCAGCGGTGGGACCCGAACCTATCGTACCGCTCCCTTTCGGATACCTACGCACACTGGTAAGGAAACGAACTAGCGAACAACACCACAAGCTGTGGCTGGACCACGGCGCGTGTAGGCAGGCCAAGGAAGCGCTTCCTGCTATCGATGGCCGCTTTACCAAACGCGCGCTGCGGTTGACTAAACCACAGATGCGCACAGTTACAGCCGCCATTACCGGACATGGCTCTTTTAATAAACACCTCTTTGTCTTAGGAGTCACAGACAGCCCCCTGTGCCGTGCCTGCATGGAGGAAGACGAGACAGCAGCCCACGTGCTTCTGCACTGCCCAGTGGTTGCAACATACAGGGCAAAGTACTTTGGTAACCCAGGTACTCTCCGCGAGATAGTCAGCAACATTGGGGCGTTACTGGCCTTTCTCGGGGAATTGGGATGGATAGAATAGTTTCCCACCCGCACGCAAAATACGCGCTTTGACGTGGGGTTGCGGACACCAGCCCGTTATACAATACAATACAATACAATAATTAGTACATTTTTATAATTTGTTAGTTCTAAAATACCAAAAAAAGATGTTTTGATTGATTTGCTTACTTCTTCATCTGTGCAATATTCAACAAGTTCTCGTAATATGTGAGTACGAGGTAATGCTGTGATCTCCACATAATGTGACAGAGCAGTGCGGTAGGAAGTTGGGCAAGGGAATGGATGTTTCTTGCTGCTTTCTTGATCAGTATTGATGAGTGAGAATATTTCATCAAGATCAGCTCCCGTTAACTGGCCCAGACGATTCACAAGTTTGGAATCATTTATTGGGTATACAGCTACATGGTCACCTGTGAATATAATTAAATGTTTAAGTGTAAAAAATACTGATAAGTTAAAAAACTAATTATTACCATTTTTGTACTTTATTTTACTTTACTTTTGAAACCTAGGCTTATAATTAATATGAGTCTGAAATCGCCAACCCGTCTTGAGCAAGCGTGGTGATCAATCCTCGTGCCTTCTCTGTATGAGAAGACACCTTTGCCCGGCAGTGGGACAGTAACAAGCTGGTATTATTTATTTATTTGTACTTTATGAGTAGTTATTTAGAATTTGTATGTATATTCTCTGCCAAATTCGATAGTTTTAACTTTTAAAGTAAATAGTTGAATTTAGTTTTGGCTTTTTTCCCCTCTCAATGTGGGAATTGTACTATTGGCATTTGAGTTTTTTTAACTTCTGCAGCACTTCCTCACCAATGGTACAACTCAAAATCAGTTGATGATATGGACTCACCTGCTTCATATCTCATTTTAGAGTCAGAAATATCCAGTTCCACATGAATACAGGATCTATCTCCTCCTTTGTGCAATTCTCTATTAACTGTAATTTGGGCTAGGAATGGATTCTTAGCATCATAAGGCCTGTAAAAAGGTATTTAAAATAAATGTATATACTGCTCAAGAAGGTAATAATAGCACTATGCTGTAATCAATACTCTCATACTAATACTTACGGTCTTTGAACTTGCAAAGAATGAAGTCTAGCAATTTCACCAGTGAACACATTATTTGGCTGTATGTCTTCAGGACCATGTGTCACAAGTCGGAATTGACGTATCAATTCTTCCTCACCGGTGCTCTCAATATTGAATTTCTCGCACACTGATGGCCAAAATTTATCTTTCCATGTAATGAAATCATCTTCAATGCTGGAATTAATTATAATTATGTTTGATTCAAATACTTTACTTTTTACTTCTTTATAACAATGAAATTAAACTGATCAAGTAAAAAGCATTCTAGGGTAACATAATCCATCTCAGGGTTACTTGTGGTGTTCAAACAAATGTAAGGATACCTCAATTGTTCAAATAAATGAAGCCATTCAGGCAAAAATATTTTGCCTTACTTATTGCCTATATAGTAGTATAAATAAATATATATTTAAGTAGGGTGTCTATGTTACTCTTATATTCTAATATTATAAAGAGGAAAGATTTGTATTTTTGTATGTTACGAATAAACTTAAAAACTACTGGACGGATTTGAAAAATTCTTTCAGCAATGGATAGCTACATTATCAGCGAGTAACATAGGCTATCTATTTTATCCCCATACTCCCATGGGAACGGGAACTACACGGGTGAATCCGTGTAACGTCCACTAGTTATTTCATAAAACATTCAGTGCCATAAGTCTAATACTGGTGGTGGAAATTTGGCCCTTTGAATGTTGTTAAGCACAAAACACATTTCACTTAAATTGTAACTATTTTCTGCAGTAATAAAGAATAAATAAATTGCAAAAAGTTCAGAATCATTTAAAAATAAGCAATATTTTTATAGTATTATAAGTTTCAATAAAATATATTTCCATTTTTAAAGCTATTCAATGATTATATTTTGCAAATACTCGCAAATGTTAAAACATACTTTGCATCATCATCCCCAAGACCAAGTTCATACACACGGGTAGCGCCAAGTTCTTCAAGACGTTTGTCTAGATAAATAGCAACTGCATTGTAATGTTCATATGTTTTGTTGCCAAGGCCAAACACCTGAAAATTTATTAATACACTTAAATCATGACATAATAAATTACGTATAGTATTGCACGTATGTATTGCATCAATTATCTCAATATCATACCACACAACGCAATTTCCGCATTGTTGAACCTATCAGCCTTCTATATCCGAAAAGGCGAGGTAAGTTTAATATAGCATTCATAATTTCTGTGATATTGTAGTTTTGTAGCTTTTAGCAAGAATCAAGGAACTTCATGAAAATACTTTCTGTCTTTACAGCGCTTGCAAGTAAGAGTATAATGATATATTGTTTGTTTTTGATCACATCACTTACTCTTGTGATTTCATAACTCAATTCATCACATGAGTATGGCACATCTTTCATTACGTTATATAGATCTATATGAATTATTTTATATTATTAAACTTGAAAATAGTTGTACCGAGATAGCTGCTTAATTCCATTTTGTAAAAAATTAAGTCCGTGACACTGAAAATTAGGTTATACTGGAAAATCTAAATTTACGCAAACATGTCAATCACAAAAACACACGGTTGTAAAAACACTTATGAGTACTTTTCTACTATTTCAAAAATACTTATTTAAAAGTTTCAAAACCCTACAATATTTTGAAATTGCAAACATGAACAAAACAGCCGGACTGACTTTGACATTTTTTATCAAGATGACAGTTTGGATTATACGGAACATAGAATAGAAGTTTACACTTCGGATACAAGTCTTTTAGCTCACGCAAATGAGAAATAATATATAATAGGTAAATCAACTGGGTCTGTGGTAACACCATGACCTTGACCGGCTCGGAAGTAAGCTGCGAAAGCTGCGAATACAGAACAGTTACGCGCATGTACAGTCAAGTCGAAAACCATTTATGCTCGTTTAATTATTTTTATAATTGAAACTTGTGTGAATGTTTTATGTGCTGTATGGTACCTACTTATTCATTTTTTAGTTTGTCAAGTACAGGGAGGGTTCAAGGAAAAATAAAATAGGTTTTATGAAAAATATAAGAAATAATGTTTTTTAAATTTATTTTATGACAACGAACAACGAACGGAACACTGACAAAAAAAACTTAAAAAAAAATCAACAAAACAGTTAACAAAAACAACAACAAATTATTATGAGCTCGACTCGCGCTGCAGTGCTGTATGCTGCACTGCGCGTGTGCAGCATACAGACGTAACTCACACACTAAAGCGAACACGCGTAGGGCGAGTGCGGGTGAGAAAAAGAGCGCGCAGGGATGTGACCCGCCGCGCCGGCACATCCCGCTGATACCTAAAAATTTCGATCTGCGCAGCGGAACCGGAACGTACGATGTTTCGAGCCGCCATTAAGTTTGAATCGTAGGTACTGTACATGTACAACTTGTTTTGTTACCAGTGCTTCGGGCGTGAATGAAACTACGAGCGTCATGCATGATTCTTTTGACACTAGCATGATATCTAGCCGGTTTCTTCTAGCCGGTAATAGAGTATAATCATCATCATCATCATCAGCCTATTAATGTTCCCACTGCTGGGACACAGGCCTCCTCTCTATGAGAGGGAATGAGCTTAATCCACCACGCGGGCCCACTGCGGGTTGGTAGATGTCACATGTCTTCGAATTTAGAGAATTTAGACTATATAATAGGCATGATTTTTTTAATCACTAAACAAAACGTATTGACATCAGAAATAGTAAAGTGAAATTATTTTTTAAATATCTATAAAAAATACTAAGATTTATGCATTTGAAACTGCTGATTAGACAGAAAGATCCGATACAGCGAATGACGTCATTCGCTGCATCGACGTACAAAATCGATAGAAAGAGATAGAAAAAAAAGTTTAAATGGTTATAAATTTTGTGTTGTTTGGCCGATATAAGTCTTGTTTTCGCTTTTTGTCATTATTTTTATACTTAATACTTTAACATACCGTATCGAAATAAAAAAAGAAATTTTATGCATATTTCCCTATGGTAGTTTAGAACTTGTCAAACCGTACTCAGGTTTAACATTTATAATTTCGAGTGCTACAATAAGTACATTGAAGAAAACACCCAAGTACCTACATGGTTCTTACTTCTTATCAAAGACCTATTCAGATTAGAAACTGGGTGACTGTCAGGAAATCGTTTAAGTACCTATTTAAATAATTATTCGTAGTTCAAACAAAATACTATGTTTACTTACAGCATAGTTCAATCCAGTTAAATCGGGTTCACCATTCTTTAACCATTCATAAAACTCCATAGAATTATCTGTAGGATCTCCTTCACCATATGTTGCCATACAGAACACAGCTAAAGAATTTGGTATCTCTTGGAGTTTTATGAGTTCTTCCTAAAAATTACATTAAAAATTTAATTGTTATTTCTACAAACATTTTAACAACAATACCCACCAGCTCACCAGCTAACTAAGAACAGCATTTTTAAAATAATGTTTTACCATATCGCATTCTTCGGGATCAGCGACCATGCCCTTCATCTTGTATCGGATGCCTTCTTTGGCCAGACGACCAGCAAACTCCTCGCCAGTACCCGTTTGGGATCCATAGAATACAACTAAACTTCTTCCAGATGACTTTAATTTGTTAATAAAAGAATTTTCTGTAACTTGGATGGACCCAGCAGCCCTACGGAAAAAAAGCATAATTATTTAGGTGTGTCGAAGGGTTTTAGGCATGTATAGGTATGTTGAAATCAGTGGTTCACCATTCACTTCGAGAACCAGGTATTTGGAGGATTTAGATAAACTAAATTGTTTTAACTTTTCTAATGTACAAGTTTGGGATCCTAGATCCTACACAGTGTATTGATTTTGTAAATTAGTATTGCCAGGTGTCCCGATTTGCGCGGGACGTCCCGATTTTCAGGGGTCTGAGGACGCGTCCCGATTTGCACCTGATCGGGACGCTAAATGTACAGATAAATCAATAACTTTAATAAAAACCATAATTATTACCAAAACATAATATGTAATTATATTACATCAGTCGCATTCGAATCACCATGTCGAGAGCGAATTGTCGCTCTCGACATGGTGATTTGAACTTCGAGCTAGTGATGCGATGCGCACGATTTTGAACGCATTGGCGTTCAAAATCGTGCGCATCGCATCACTAGCTTGTTCTCTCTCTCGCTCAGAACCGAAACCGAAACGACATCGAAACTCGAACATGTCAAAACGGAAATTATAAAAACAGCTATATTTATCATGCCGTGCAGTAAATTTTATAACTAGGTACGTTATAAAAACCAGGCAATCCTAAAGGCAGAAAAATGTAACGAAAAATAATAAAATATAAGTTATTTAAACTTAATAAACAGTGTCATTATTAAATACATAACTACGATTTTATAGTGTAATA
The DNA here is from genome assembly GCA_941918905.2 of Xestia sexstrigata. Lineage (NCBI taxonomy): Eukaryota > Metazoa > Arthropoda > Insecta > Lepidoptera > Noctuidae > Xestia > Xestia sexstrigata. The sequence goes on along the minus strand of OW799207.2, from coordinate 11,873,880 downwards.
TTTTGTCTATTCTTCTGTCTATTCGTCCAGAAAGTTATTGTACAATAAAAAAAAAGATTTACTAAATTAATAGTAATATTAGTAGTAATAGTAGTTTGTTTCTCCCGATTTCTTTTACCATCTGCCCCGATTTAAATCCAATCGAACCTAACACTATCTACGACTGAATTTTTTTTCATTATTTTAGCAACTGAACGAAATAAAATGTAACAACAGTACTGGTGACAAAATAAAAACATGCGGGACAGTCTTTGGGGGCTGCAGATAGAAGTGAAAACTTAATATGTAGTCCAGTAACTTTAATAAAAACCATAATTATTACCAAAACATAATATGTAATTATATTACATCAGTCGCATTCGAATCACCATGTCGAGAGCGAATTGTCGCTTTCGACATGGTGATTCGAACTTCGAGCTAGTGATGCGATGCGCACGATTTTGAACGCATTGGCGTTCAAAATCGTGCGCATCGCATCACTAGCTTGTTCTCTCTCTCGCTCGGAACTGAAACCGAACCGACATCGACACTCAAACATGTTTTCACTCGAATTTTATACTTAACAAGGTGCGTTATAAAAAACAAGGCAATCCTAAAGGCAGAAAAATGTAACGAAAAATAGAATTCTAATAAAAAATAAGTTATCTTAAAAAACAGTGTCAATAATATATACATAACCACGATTTTATAGTGTAATAATTTGTCAATTCTTCTGTCTATTCGTCCAGAAAGTAATTGTACAATCAAAATGAGATTTACTAAATTAATAGTAATATTAGTAGTTTGTTTGTCCCGATTTAAAACCCTAAATCCCGATTTCTTTTACCATCTACCCCGATTTAAATCCAATCGAACCTGACAACACTACATAGAAGGTGCCTACCTACTATAAATAGCTAGACAGTCGTCTGTGACGTAACTACACGCGTAGGTATGATTAAATTCTTAATGATACGGATATACGAGTATTATTTATACGAGTAGGTACATAAGTAAACAGCCTAACTAATATTAAATTATTCGGTGTTGGATATTAAATGAAAGTGACTCCGCTTTAAACAACGATATATTATAGAAATCTTTACAATTTGAATCGCACGGTACGTGCGTTGTTGTCTGAATCTGTAGGCGAGAGTGCGTGGCGCGGCCGCCGGCTCGATCAGCTGTCGCCCCTCCTCCCGCGCCCCCCGCCGCTGCTCGGTCACGCGTATGATACGTGAACATCCTCTGGCGCGTTGAAAGCCATAGCTTTCAAGAAGTAGACGAGGTAGGGAGCCTGGATGCGGCCCGCACCGCTTCGTTGTCATCTTCGGATTGCGATGTTGGCAGAAGGCATAGTCTGTTGATCGCCCTTCGTATAATGCCCCTTGAAGTAGTGACGTCAGCTACCCTGCTGACACCGTCGGCCCCTGGATAGAGGCGAGACACACGCCCCAGCCGCCATTGTAATGGCGGCAAGTTGTCTTCCTTCAGTACCACCACGTCACCGCAGCTGAGCCCTTGCTGTCCAGTGCGCCACTTGGTGCGCTGCTGCAGCTCAGAGATGTACTCCCTGTGCCATCTCTCCCAGAAGTGCTGCCTTATCTTCTCTAGTAGCTCGTATCTGTTGGGTCTAGTAGCAATGATGGGCTTCGTTGGAACAGACATCAGTGGTCTCCCAATTAGGAAGTGGCCTGGAGTAAGAGGATAAGGATCAGTACAATTGGACGAGAGAGGAGTCAGCGGGCGTGAATTTAGGATTGCTTCAATCTGTGTAAACAGCGTTGCTAGCTCCTCAAACGTTAAAGCAGCATTTCCAGCTACACGTTTCAAATGAAACTTAGCTGATTTAATTCCAGCCTCAAATATTCCACCGAAGTGGGGAGAATAAGCGGGGCTAAATACAAATTTGATGCCTTCAGAAGTGGTATAATCACTGACAGACTGACGGCTGGATCGAAGCAGCTTACCTAATTCATTGTTGGCACCTACGAAATTCCTACCGTTGTCGCAAAAGATCTCATGACATTTTCCCCTGCGTGATATGAATCTTCTTAGGCATAAAATAAAAGCTTGAGTACTCAGGTCACTTACAAGTTCCAAGTGAATTGCCTTTGTACTAAGGCATACAAATAAACATAGATAACATTTACTAATTCGGTTACCACGACCTTTACGGTTACTTATCATAAAAGGTCCAGCAAAGTCAACTCCACACGAGTAGAAAGGGAAACAAGCATTAGTACGCGCTTCAGGCAAATGACCCATTATTGGTTGTAAGGTGACCGCACGCAATCGAACGCAAACAATACACTGTCTAACTACTTGCCGCGCTAGGCATCTCCCTCCAATAGGCCAGTACTTATCACGCACTGACGCTAACAGCAGCTGTTGACCTGCGTGAAATAAACGTATATGTTCACTTATCATTAATATCTTAGTTAAATTATGTTTTGAATCTAATATTATAGGGTGTTTCTTATCGAAATTATAATCAGAGTTTTCTAAACGACCACCCACACGAACAATGTCATTGGAATCTATGAATGGAGTTAATTGTAATAATTTATTCTTTCGTGGTAAAGTTTTTTCTTGTTTAAGTAACCCAATTTCGAAAGAAAATGATTGTAATTGACTAAATTTAATTAAAAGCGTAATTGAATTATTTATTTCATCTGAGTTTATAGGGCCTGAGTACCTTTGTTTATTTTTATTACAGTTATTAACAAAACGTAGAACATATGCAAATATTCTGCTTAACTTATTAAAATTGGAATGCTTATTAAAATCTATAAATAAAGTATTGTCGGTAGAATTGTTTGCTGCAGATAATAATGAATGTACCTTCAACTCTGGTAATCTTTGAAATACGATTGAACTTTGTGGCCATTCTAAGCGTTCCTTCTTTAGGAAAGAAGGACCTTCCCACCACAAGGAAGAGGAAGATAGACCTTGGGGTTCAACTCCCCTTGAGGCCAAGTCAGCTGGGTTCATATTTGTAGGTACATGTCGGTGTTCAAAATCATTAGTTAACTCATTAATTTCATTAACCCTATTGCAGACAAACATTTTAAGATTTCTCACATCTGTTTTCAACCATCCTAAAACCACTGTTGAATCAGTCCAAATGGTTTTACAACTTATATTAAATCGCAATGACTGTAGAATTTTATTACATAATTTAGCCCCCAACAAACAGCCCAGTAGTTCTAGTTTTGGTATGGTCATTGGCTTTAAGGGCGCAACCCTTGCCTTTGCGCACAAAAGTCTTACAGTAACCTCATTTTTGTCATCTATTGATCGTAAGTACACACATGAGGCGTACGCTTTCTGTGACGCATCGACAAAGCAATGTAATTCTATGCATTTCGGGTAATTGCAAAGAACATTTCTGCTAATTTTAATATTCGAAAGGAAGTGTAAATTAGAAATGAATTTTAACCATGTTTCTAATAGGGTTTGTGGGAGAGGCTCCTCCCAATTTAACTTAATAACCCATAATTGTTGCAAAAATATTTTAGCCTTAATAATGCATGCACAAATTAATCCTAAAGGATCGAATATTTTACAAATAGTAGCTATAACGACTTTTTTTGTAATGATTTGCGGTGGCGATTCGACCTTTGAAGGAAACTCAATAACATCTAATTTCGGGGAATAATTCAAACCTAGCACACTGGATTCTTTTGTTAAATTGACCGAGTCGAACATAGTTTCCTCAACAGTAAATGCCTGTAAACAGTTAGTACGAATCTTTCTCAAAGGAAAGCATGCTGAATCTAGATTTTTCTTAATATTCATATATATGTGCTGCAATTCACTTTCACTTTCCGCTCCCGTAATTAAATCATCTATATAAAGTCGCTTCTGATAATGTTAGCGATATTGTCGTCATTACATTCTTTAGCTAATTGTAATAAACATCTGGTACTCAGAAACGGAGCGCTCGCCAACCCATATGTTACTGTATTTAACTGTAAAACTTGTAAATTATTATTATCATTGGGTTCCGTAACAGATGAATCCCTCCACAGAATTAACTGAAGGTGACGTTGAGAAGTATGCAAAGCCGTTTGTCGGTACATTTTCTCAATGTCTCCTAAGAGAACAAACCTATGACCGCGAAACCGTAGCAAAATTGAGAATAAGTCGGACTGTACAACTGGACCTATAGCCTGTATGTCATTCAATGACTTTCCAGAAGAAGTCTTGGCTGAGGCGTCGAATACCACCCTCAACTTCGTCGTTTCACTTTTCTCGCGAATTACGCAGTGATGTGGGAGGTAGTTACCAAACTGTGGACGATTTACTATACTTATATGGCCTAACTCTTTATATTCATCTATAAATTTAGTGTATGACTCCTTAAGTATCGGATTTTTGTTTAATTTTAATTCTAAATTAAAAAAACGTTTTTTAGCCATATAATACGAATCACCGAGACTAGTTTCGGGCTCTTTTAATGGCATACGGACACAAAACCGACCTTCAGGTAAGCGGCTTGTGTTTTCTATAAAATCATTTTCGCAAAACTGTTCCTCTAATGAATATGTTTTTGTCTCTGCAGGTAGTTCTTCAATATCCCAAAATTTCTTAAGGGAATTATCAAGATTCGAAAAAAGATTGAAATAACAATAGACCTTGGACTTGGATTGACTGATACCGACTGGGCCGGCTATCAACCACCCTAATTGTGATTCTTGTAAAGTAGGCTTATTAGACCCTAGCTTAATTTGATTTGTCCCAATAATATTCCAAAATATGTCAGCCCCCAACAGTATATCTATATTGGATGGCTGATAAAACTTTGGATCTGCGAGTTGTATACCGCATGGGATATCTATTTCTCGGACGTCTATTTCGACGCTGGGTAAAATTCCTGTTATCGTTGGCACCAACAAACAGGAGACCCTAGTACTATAGGTACTTGAATTAGATTTTATTTTTACGATACACTTTCCTAAAATGTTAGTTTTAATATCATTCAGTCCACAAACCTGAAACGTTTCACTAGAGCTTTTATTGAACCCTAATTTCTCTCTCAAAACATCTGTTAAAAATGACGATTGACTGCCAGTATCTAACAATGCACGCGCCATTACCTTTTTATTGTTTGACTCATTAACGATTTCTACCTGAGCCGTACACAACAACGTGTGAGTCATCGTTGTAGCCGATAATGTAACCGGTGGACTATGTACGCTTTGCTCTTCGCAAGTATTAGTGTCATTTTTATGAATCAAAGTGTTGTGTTTACCTTTACATATCTGGCATGAACCTTTCAAACGACACTGATGACTATTATGCCCACTACGTAAGCATTTAGTGCATAATTTTAACTTATTTACTTCGCGAATCCTATCATCGCAGTTCATTTCCTTGAACTTCGAACATTTATAAATAAAATGATTTTGATTACAGATTACGCATTGATTTTTATGATCCTTCCTTTCCGTATCCGAATCCGAAGCAGCTAAGAAAGATCTCACCGATTTATTACTTTGCGAGTTCGATTTATTATGTTCATGTTTATCATATCTGTTATAGTGGGTAGTTTCCAAGATGTCCGCTCGGTTGCGTAAAAATGAGAAGAAATTATCGAGTGTCGGTAAATCTGATAAACTATTTTTATATTCCTCCCATTTCATACTAGTGGCGGGATCCAACCTTGCTGAGGCTATAAATATTAATAAATCATCCCACTGATCGGTAGGACGCCCTAAAGTGTGCAAAGAACTCAAGTTTTTAGAGATGTGATCAATTAAATAACGCAATGCCTTAAATGATTCCTTCACAATAGGATCGATACTTAATAACGACTTAAGGTGGTTATTGATTAAAATGTTTTTGCTGTTATAACGGTCACATAAAATTTGCCAGGCATTTTTATAATTATCAGCGGTAAACTCAATTGATCTTATAACGACAGCGGCACTATTTTCTAAGCTTGATCTGAGATAGTGATACTTATTAATTAATGGAATCGAATCATTTTTATTAATAAGGGAATCGAAAGTATCCCTATACTCCAACCACTTTAAATAGTTTCCATCAAACTTCGGTAAATTTATTGTAGGTAATTTTATAGAATTCATGGAATGCGAACATTGGCTCGATATGCCGCATACTGTGGATATGCTTTCGTCGTTCACTGTTCTTTTCTCCATATTAACACATTCAATCAATTCTTTAGCTGTGGAAAGAAGAGAAAAAAATTGTGACTCAACTAATTCCCGTCCTGTCACGGTCGCCAAATGTTGGATATTAAATGAAAGTGACTCCGCTTTAAACAACGATATATTATAGAAATCTTTACAATTTGAATCGCACGGTACGTGCGTTGTTGTCTGAATCTGTAGGCGAGAGTGCGTGGCGCGGCCGCCGGCTCGATCAGCTGTCGCCCCTCCTCCCGCGCCCCCCGCCGCTGCTCGGTCACGCGTATGATACGTGAACATCCTCTGGCGCGTTGAAAGCCATAGCTTTCAAGAAGTAGACGAGGTAGGGAGCCTGGATGCGGCCCGCACCGCTTCGTTGTCATCTTCGGACTGCGATGTTGGCAGAAGGCATAGTCTGTTGATCGCCCTTCGTATAATGCCCCTTGAAGTAGTGACGTCAGCTACCCTGCTGACACCGTCGGCCCCTGGATAGAGGCGAGACACACGCCCCAGCCGCCATTGTAATGGCGGCAAGTTGTCTTCCTTCAGTACCACCACGTCACCGCAGCTGAGCCCTTGCTGTCCAGTGCGCCACTTGGTGCGCTGCTGCAGCTCAGAGATGTACTCCCTGTGCCATCTCTCCCAGAAGTGCTGCCTTATCTTCTCTAGTAGCTCGTATCTGTTGGGTCTAGTAGCAATGATGGGCTTCGTTGGAACAGACATCAGTGGTCTCCCAATTAGGAAGTGGCCTGGAGTAAGAGGATAAGGATCAGTACAATTGGACGAGAGAGGAGTCAGCGGGCGTGAATTTAGGATTGCTTCAATCTGTGTAAACAGCGTTGCTAGCTCCTCAAACGTTAAAGCAGCATTTCCAGCTACACGTTTCAAATGAAACTTAGCTGATTTAATTCCAGCCTCAAATATTCCACCGAAGTGGGGAGAATAAGCGGGGCTAAATACAAATTTGATGCCTTCAGAAGTGGTATAATCACTGACAGACTGACGGCTGGATCGAAGCAGCTTACCTAATTCATTGTTGGCACCTACGAAATTCCTACCGTTGTCGCAAAAGATCTCATGACATTTTCCCCTGCGTGATATGAATCTTCTTAGGCATAAAATAAAAGCTTGAGTACTCAGGTCACTTACAAGTTCCAAGTGAATTGCCTTTGTACTAAGGCATACAAATAAACATAGATAACATTTACTAATTCGGTTACCACGACCTTTACGGTTACTTATCATAAAAGGTCCAGCAAAGTCAACTCCACACGAGTAGAAAGGGAAACAAGCATTAGTACGCGCTTCAGGCAAATGACCCATTATTGGTTGTAAGGTGACCGCACGCAATCGAACGCAAACAATACACTCAAACAATTAATCTTATGATTATTTTATGTGGGGTAGGTAGGTGGAAAAATTTCGGTAACGGAAAAATTACTTGGAAATACTTTAATAAATGGATTTGTGCTACTTATATGGAAATAGGCAATTAGAGATAGAAATCCTTTAGAAATACCTAGTATAGTAGGTAGGAAATAGGCAAGCTCTCGCAATAGCCGAAGCGTGTATTAGAAAAATAGATAGTAGGTACGTGCACACGGAACGCTATCTTTGTAACGCTATCGGAGCGGCAAGCTGCACACAGATTTGAAGAGGAAAAATAGTGGATAGGAATACAGGCCTACTTCCCTTGAGTACCCAGCCAGACGTTCAGCGCAGTCCTCAGCAGCAGTTCTTCACTCCATGCACCAGGACAGAAGGCAGCATACGCAGCAAAGTTCTTCAACTCCACCAGGGCAGAAGGCAGCATACGCAGCAAAGTGCTTCACTCCACCAGGGCAGAAGAGCAGCATAAGCAGCAATCCCATCCAATCTCTTCAGCTTTTATTGAAGATGGTCGCCCAAATGACCAGCAAAATTTTCGATTTTGTTCACGGTCGCCAAATGTTGGATATTAAATGAAAGTGACTCCGCTTTAAACAACGATATATTATAGAAATCTTTACAATTTGAATCGCACGGTACGTGCGTTGTTGTCTGAATCTGTAGGCGAGAGTGCGTGGCGCGGCCGCCGGCTCGATCAGCTGTCGCCCCTCCTCCCGCGCCCCCCGCCGCTGCTCGGTCACGCGTATGATACGTGAACATTCGGTAATTACAATTAAATATAAGTACCTAAGTACTTTTAAAGATAATATGGGACTTATCAGTAATTAGTCTCATTATTTATAATTAACTTCTAGGGAGAGGCATGGCGTAAAACTGGGTTTAAACTTTCGTTCGAGGTGGAAGTGGTGGACGAAAAAAAGCCTACCGGGAAATAGAAGAAAGGGGCCTTTGGTCAGCAATTTTTTGACTTCAAAAAATTGCCTAAGCGAAACATCATGCGTCGTTATGACGCATGACGGCATGACGCCTCGAACAGTGGTGGGATTGGTTAGGAAGGATAGGACAAACATTGCGTTGACGTGTGATGTGGGCAAGAATGCAAGATACACCATTGGGTTTGTCTGTAACTGACGTATCATAGCTCTACTTTTAATGTTTTTTTTAAAGAATTGGTGATTTGTTCGGAGATTCCTTAAACTTCTGCAGAAAGTTTAAGAACTAATTTACCCACAGGTAAGATAAGAAACTCATTCTTAGCGTGAAACTAAAAGCGAGTACGATACGACTAACATTCCTACAGCGTTTTCAGGGTCATGCATTGATAAACTAAGATAACCAGACAATCATGCGAATTGGACAGATAAAAAGGCTGGAAAACCAATAAAAAGTTAATCGCCCCAAAAGTGTTATTACATAATGCATCATTAACTAATTTTATCAAATCTAACCAAATTGAACTGCGTCATGCATCAGGAAATTACTGCCATTGGTTGAAATAAACACGGAAGCAATTCTATAGAACTTACAACAAAAAATATAAATAATATCATCTGATGTCACGCTAACGTTAGTTCTCGGCGTAATAAGTACATAATAAAATGAATGATAAGGAAAACGAACAGATAAGAACCTAAATAGCGGAGTTTGATCTCAAATCTCATGTTATAGTAAGTATGACATAACAGAACAGCCATAATGTGTCTTGAAACATTGGTAGGTTTATAAGGTTACCTATTTCGAGCTTCGAGCACGGTAGAACGAGGGAGGCTGTTTGTGTTAATCTCCTTTATTTATTTTCATACACATTTTTACTTTTTAAAATAAAATAAAATCTAAAAAAAAAGTAACCCACCCCGGTATCAGGAACAGGGTTCAAGCTACCGGCGGTGGTCAGGGCTCCAGAGAGAGGACCTCCTAACAACCGCACAACCTACGACCGTGTTCTGGAGTACAATATACGAGTATACCGTTTTCTGAATCAAGACCTTGATCATATTGGTCTGCTGCTGTATTGATCGAGGCTTTTGGAAATTATGTCATTGGCTGAAACGACCATCGGCACAATGATCGCCGAGTTCACAATAATCACACAACCCACATGTCGTCTACCTTCATTAGAATTTCGTATTACTAGTAAAACAGCATCGATTCTGACGCGACGTGACACGGGCACCTACTGGTAGGTATCAAGTACCTACCTGTGTGAGCACTGGTTGCGTACACGACCTTACACCAGAGAGCTTTACATGTTTATTCAGTGTGTATACCTACATTATTTACATCACAACGTCGCGCGTTATTGCCGCCTTGTACCTACGTCTTTAGAATAGTAGATACTTCAAAACAAACTTAATAATTATTATCTATAAATAAAAACATAACACTCCTCTTTTTTTTGGGCAGTCGTGTAAAAAATCGAGTACTTAGACATAGCTCACATAGCCCGTAAACGATGCGGCGTAGACACTTCACAAGCTGCTACTCAACTCAAAATTCTATTCAAGGTTTTTTTATTATGTTAAAAAACCGTTCTCTAATGACATGTGACGTATAGGTAGTTAGTTAGGTTGTGGTACACTACAGTCCAGGACTAATTGATGAGCCACACACATAATCGTATTTTAGCCGTGTAATACAAATCGGGTTTAGTCGGTACCTAATATTCGTACTCGTGAATGTTTAAAAGTGCAAATTTGTAAAGTAGTGAAAGTGACCAATCAATTTGAAGTCTTTCGACTCTACCAACTTAGTTATAATTTTTAAATCACGGGTACCTACCTACCTACCTAGTTGCTTACAAGTTACAACTTACAACTCATCATCTGCCTATCCTTAGTTGCTTTCTTGACAACCGTACCTAAGTAGATATTGGAGAATCAGGTGGCACAATTCTATCGCAATTTTAGAGTTAAGTAATTATCGTTGGTGTTTGAGTACCTAGGTATTGCGGATGTGGGTACGGGATACCCACTGAGAAAATAATGAGAATCTATTTGGGGGTTCATAAAAATCATGATTGATATCATATTCAAGCGTCAAATCATTTACCACTACTTTTCTTAGCCTAAATAAATGGTATGAAAGAATAAAATACCTATATTTATTTAGCTATCTAGATATCAAAGTCAAAGTAGGTACCTACTAGGGCATCGAAAACTGGCCATTTTTCAGAACCGGGTTTTTCGGGTATTTTCGGGTTTTTTCATTAATTAAAAATGCTCTTGCTCTATTTATTAATGAACAATTACAAAGGTTATAATATTGTAAATCATCAGGGCGAAAATGAGACAACCTTAACCCGCCATTTCACATAAGACCTGCCAGGAGTCAGCCAAGATAAAATAGAGGCGGCTCTTATACAGCTTAAGAATGGAAAAGCTCCTGGTGAAGATGGGATAACGACTGAGCTTCTGAAAGCGAGAGGAAATCCTCAATTAAAAGGGGCTTTGGGAGCCTTTCAACTCAGTCCTTTCTCTGGGAAAACTCCAGAAGCGTGGAGAAGAAAGTGGTCGTTCTTTTATTTAAAAAGGGAAACAAGACCATTTAAAGAATTACACATCCATTTCGCTCCTTAGCCACGTGTTTAAGCTGGTTTCAAGAGTCGTCACGACTCGACTCGTCGACTTCCAGCCAACGGAGCAAGCCGAGTTTCGAGCAGTATACAGCACCCTAGACCACATCCACACAGTGCGGCAGATTATACAGACCTGGCCCCTTATTCACAACGCTTCGATTCGATTTTCGATTCGGAAAGCCGTATGTCTATCTTTTTTTGACATTACGAAATCGAGCGAGATAGACATACGACTTGTCGAATCGAAAATCGAATCGAAGCGTTGTGAATAGCCAGGCTGGTCAGTCCTGGAATCTCTGCAGCGGTGCCAAGTAGACTAGCGATACATCTAAGTGCTGAGAACCAGCAAATATACCATATCCCATTGCGTCGGGGGCTGAGGCAAGGGGACGTAATTCCCCCAAAATTGTTCAGCACACTAGAGGATGTATTTAAGACGCTGAACTGGAAAGGACATGGCATTAACATCAACGGCGACTACAACTCACACTTGAGATTTACAGATGACATCGTCATACTGGCTGTATCGCTGCACGACTTGTAGCAAATGCTGGATGATCTAGTAAATGGTTGGTCTCAAGGTGAACTTAGACAAAACCCAGATTATATTCAACGAACACGTCACCCCAGGACCTATTGTTGTCAATGGTGGTCCTCTCGAGGTTGCACGAGAATATATTTACCTCGGGCAAACTGTACAGTTTGGTAAGAACAGCTTTGAGAGGAAGGCTACCAGAATAATCCAGCTGGGCTAGGCAGCATTTGGAAAACTTCATCGGATCTTCTCGTTGCGTATTCCACAGAGCCTAAAGACCAAGGTCTTCAATCAGTGCGTCCTGCCTGTTATGACTTACGGGGCCGAAACATGGACACTCACGGTACGGCTGTTCCATAAATTCAAGGACGCTTAGCGAGCTATGGTGCGGGCTAAGTCTTCCTGAGGGATCGCATAGGGAACGAGGTGATCAGATACTTTTGTTTAAAAAAAATACAAATGTAAAATTATATCTCAGAAGAATAAATACACAATCAATTTAAGACCAAAAAAATATACAACGAGTACTTTCGAGGTTTCGAATGAGAATTTTACGAATTCCACTACCCAAGAAGCCCTGTAACGTATGTTTGAGAATAAATTATAAATTAGAAGAATAACTCGGGGGATATACAATTTTACTTACTCAGTCATGATTCTACATTTTAAACGATCTACGACGTGTTGAGTGTCTAATCTGCGAAGTTTACAGATCAATAATGATCGAAATAAAAAAGACCGAAAAACTCGAAAACCCGGGTTTTTATACGACAGAACCGGTTTTTTTACAAAGTAAAAAACCGGGTGTTCGTAGGTTTTTGAGAACCGGGAAAAACCGGTTCGTATGGCCTAGTACCTACCTAGCGACAGTTTTCAGATAAATCATAGAGTGCTGATTGACGAAGTCGTCTGGCGTTCAGATGTTAATTTGCGAAATACATAATCAATATTGAACCAATTTATTAGCGCTTGCTGATGTTTTTGTAGCTACCTAGTACCCGTACTACTTACCTACTAACATTGTAGCTGGGGGCCTAAAATGGCTGCTTTATCAGAATGATAATAATGAATCACGTTACCATGTGTACATTTTCTGGCGCAGCAGCTGGTCGGTGCCTGTCAGTCACACTGAGGGCGATTGGACCCGGGAGGTTGAACATGCGTGTGATCCTATATCAGAAATGGGGGCAATCACCATCAGCCTCCAAGACGTAGCTCGTGCAGTCTGTCCGTTGCCTAACTGGAAATCTCCAGGGCCGGACGGACTGCACAACTTCAGGATCAAGTGGTTCCAAAGATCACACGCTCGCTTGGCATCCCAGTTTCAATCAGCCTTAGAATCAGGGTCGCTGCCCCAGTTCTTGACGACAGGAATTACCCACCTGCTCCATAAATCAGGTAGTACCGCGGAGCCCAAAAATTATAGACCTATCACTTGTTAACCAACGGTCTATAAAGTTCTTATATTCATTTTGAGAGCTAAAATCAACCAACATATTGATAGTAATTCTATCATGTCTGACTCTCCGAATGTATGTAGGAACGGGTCCCGTGGCACTAAGGAGCTGCTCCTCATTGATATGGCCATTAGCCAACAGGTTCGCCGCTCCCGAAAGAATTTGTCTACATGTTGGATAGATTATAAGAAGGCCTATGATTCTGTGCCTCATACATGGCTCATGAGGGTGCTGGAGTTGTATAAAGTAGATGCAACTCTACGTACCTTCCTGTTGTCATGTATGGGACACTGTTCTTCGCTATCCAGGATGTCGACAGATCCAGAAGAACAGCGAACCGATAAGGATCGAGCGTGGTATATTCCAGGGTGATATCTGAGTCCATTGTGGTTTTGTCTAGCCTTGAATCCTCTCAGCACACTGCTGGAGCGTTCCGGTCTAGGCTATCTGTTGAGGAAAGATGGTCAGATCCTGATCTCACCTTCTTTACATCGATGATCTGAAACTCTTTGCCCCCAACAATTTGCAACTGATGAAGCTAATGAAGGTAACAGAAACTTTCAGTAGCGCCATCAGGATGGAATTTGGTGTGGAAAAATGTGCAGTCATGCATGTGAAGCGAGGGGAGATTATGAATCCGTGTGAACTCAACTCTCGGATTCCATACACCTTAGATCCCTCTCCTCAACAGAAACTTACAAGTATTTGGGTATGTCGGAAGCATTAGGTATCAATACTGCCGACACGAAACAATCGTTGAGGGAGCGCTTCTTTGGCCGCCTGAATAAGGTGCCAGGCAGTCTTTTGTCAGGCGAAATCAAGGTGTGCGCCTTCAACGGTTGGGTCATGCCGGTTTTGATGGATATTCAAATGGACTCAGACGATTGATGCCCTGGATAGGAGGGTACGCACACTGCTGACTGCAAATCGAATGCATCACCCACGGTCGTCGGAGATGAGACTGTATATCCCGCGGAAGTGCGGGGGTCGTGACTTCTTAAATACTAAGACCCTACACAACCGTGAGGTGTGCAGTCTCAGGGAATACACTCACCCCACTCTCCCTGGCTAACGAGAACTGGCGCAAGCCTAAAGTATTAGACACTAATGACCGCGAGGAGGAATGGCAGGGCAAGGAGCTTCACGGACGCTTTTACCGGGCCCTACATGGCCCCGATGTAGACTTCTTAGCGTCCGTATCCTGGCTGCGCTTTGGTGACCTGTTCGGGGAAACCGAAGGTTTTGTCTGTGCAATAATGGACGAAGTTATGATGACGAATAACTACCGGAAATTCATTGTGAAAGATGGCACGGTTGACATATGTCGGGTATGCCACCGTCCGGGAGAATCGATCCGACACATTATTTTTGGGTGTGCTAGTCTCGCTAACGGAGAGGACACAACCTTGTGGAATCAGAAGTGCCCTACTATAAGTATGCGCCCGACCCAGTTCTCGATAATGGTAATATCACGTTGTATTGGGATCGACCTATCACGACTGACAGGACTGTTGTTGCCAATAGGCCTGACATTGTGGTGATAGATCGATTGGAGCGTCTCACAATGATTGTTGATATAACGGTCCCTTATGACGAGAACCTCGTGAAAGCAGAGAAAGATAAACAATTCAAATAGGTATCTATATCTGGCTCGTGAGGTTGTCGACATGTGGGACGTCAATACAGCAGTCATTATTGCTTAATAGCCAAGAGCCTCGACCAACATCTTAGGAGGCTCTCGCTTGGCAGCTGGATCTAGGGCTTGATTCAGAAAGCAGTACTTCTGGACACGGCACGTATTGTTAGGAGGTTCCTCTCTCAAGAGCCCTGACCACTGGCAGCTCGGACCCTGTTCCCAGCGATGGTGAGCTACAATTTTTTATATATATAAATATATATTTTTTTAATAAATATTTAAAATGTAGGTAATTAATTTGTAAAGAAATAAATAAAGGAAATAATTTTCAAGTTAAAAATTTAAAATTCTTAAAATGGTCTTTATGCTGATGACCGTAAAGTACATTTTAAGAATATTAAATTTTTAACGTGATTCATATTATGATTCTGATAAAACAGCCATTTTAGGCCCCCTGATATTAATGCTATTTTAATTATGTAGGCACACAGATCTTATTTAAATTGCTTAATATGTAATTATGCAAACAGTATCTAATCCAACATCATAATAAATTATTAGGTTTATTTTAATTGACAAAATATGCCTATTTTTTTCGGTCTGTGTTTGACTTTGGTTTTACCTACTACCTAAAAATATTGGGTATGATTTAGACTGTTGCCAATTTAATTGGTTTTGCATTTATTAAATAATAGGGTGTGTCCGCAAAATAGTAGATCTGTCACCAAAATGTAGTCGCCAAACAATATTGGTTAATAACAATTCTATGGTATACTAACAAGTATCAAATAAACTTGTTTGTACTAGCTTCTGCCAGCGGCTTCGCCCGCGGTAAGTTTGATAATTGTCCCATGGGATCTTATTACCGGGATAAAAAGTATCCTATGTTTTAATCCGGGTTATAATATCTATGTGCAAAATTTCATACGTTCAGTAGTTTTTACGTGAAATAGTAACTAACATCCATACTCACAAACTTTCGCATTTATAATATTAGTAGGATTAGGATTTATTATAACAGGTTAGTCCTGATATTTCACTTGCATAAGTAATCAAATTAACAGAAAACGATAATAAGTAAAATTAATTACGTCACTTGAAAAATGCATAAAGTTTCAAAAACAAATTAGGTGGTATCTTCATCTTTGTTTCAGCCAAAATACGTCCACCGCTGGACATAGGCCTCCCCCAAGAAACTTTTTCCTCCACTCCACGCTAGTGTTGCTAGGTGTCCCGATTTGCGCGGGACGTCCCGATTTTCAGGGGTCTGAGGACGCGTCCCGATTTGCACCTGATCAGGACGCTAAATGTCCCGATAAATCAATAACTTTAATAAAATCCATAATTTTTACCAAAAAATAATATGTAATTATATTACATCAGTCGTATTCGAATCACCATGTCAAGAGCGACAATGCGTTCAAAATCGTGCGCATCGCATCACTAGCTTGTTCTCTCTCTCGCTCAGAACCGAAACCGAAACGACATCGAAACTCGAACATGTCAAAACGGAAATTATAAAAACAGCTATATTTATCATGCCGTGCAGTAAATTTTATAACTAGGTACGTTATAAAAACCAGGCAATCCTAAAGGCAGAAAAATGTAACGAAAAATAATAAAATATAAGTTATTTAAACTTAATAAACAGTGTCATTATTAAATACATAACTACGATTTTATAGTGTAATATTTTGTCTATTCGTCCAGAAAGTTATTGTACAATAAAAAAAAAGATTTACTAAATTAATAGTAATATTAGTAGTAATAGTAGTTAGTTTCTCCCGATTTCTTTTACCATCTGCCCCGATTTAAATCCAATCGAACCTAACACTATCCACGACTGAATTTTTTTTCATTATTTTAACAACTGAACGAAATAAAATGTAACAACTGCAGTACTGGTGACAAAATAAAAACATGCGGGACAGTCTTTGGGGGCTGCAGATAGAAGTGAAAACTTAATATGTAGTCCAGTAAAATTATTATTATACCCATTTACGCGACCTTTGACCTTGAATATTGTTTTTTGCAAAAGTCGGATCGATGGGGATTGGGGACTTTTGGGTGGCATTTCATTTGCTTTCATTTATTTATTTATTAAGGACATAAAACAGTTACATGCTACAGAAAACACAAAAAAACTTTATAAACTAAAGATCACAAACATGTAACCCACACCAATATCCACGTCTTAGCAAAAGAATAACAAACTGTGGTTTCAATATATATACAGTGTACTCTGTGGGTAGATTTACAGAATACAGAGCCTTCTGTGACGGCTGTATATTTGTTGTATTACAAATTAATTTAATTCATTTATTCCCATTTAATTCAGTTAAACTTATCTTAATTTCATTTGATTACATACAAATTATTTTACTTCCATTAAGTATTTGTTTCCATTTAATTTAATTTTGTTCCATTAAATAGAGTTCAATATATTTCAAATACAAATAATTTAAATCAGTTCAATACCTATAATTCAGTTCAGTTCAAATAATTCAAAATAAAATACAAAATAATTCAATTCAATTAAATTATCACCTTCTTTTCACTGCTTTTTTGACAAAATATCTGTAACTTTTTTTTTGAATGTCTGGTTGGATAGAGTAAATATGTCAAGCTCCTTATAGTGTGTTGTATATCTCAACAAGGCGACGAAGAGGTACGCGTATTCCGGCGTTAGTTTTGCACAAGTCTGTATGGAACAGTCGGGGTACGCGCACCCCTCGTTGGACAACAGTTCTGGGTACTCTATAACATAACTGATTAGTGAGTTCAACACAGTCGAATTTATTGTTACACAAGCCATGTAGTGTCATTGCACCCAGAAGTCTCCTGGACTCTAAACTCAGAACGCCATATCGCTTCAGTAACTGCGCGTATGTAACCTTGGAATTAAAACATTTATAGTTCATAGACCGCAAGAACTTTTTCTGTACCATTTCCAATCTAGAGCAGTTTTTGTCGTAGAGAGGGTTCCAGATCTAGATAGCGTATTCCAATTGGGAGCGAATCAGAGTTTTGTATAAGAGCAAGAACGTAGAACGTAGCACAAGTCACCAGATGATCGCATGACGAAGCCATACCTTCGAAACGCCTTTTGTTTTTAGTAAATGAGATGCTATGACATTTTGGAATACTGAGAAAAAGTTTATTTTTAATACACTACGCATTAAGTCTATCTAAGTCGTCTTGCAAGAGTACGCAGTCTTGTGTATTTTTGCATGATCTATAGACTTTTAAGTCATCTGCATACATCAAAAAAATTGAATTTTTGAAGCAGTTTTTAATATCGTTAATAAATATTATAAAAAGAAGGGGACCTAAAATGGATCCCTGTGGAACCCCAGACCTAACAACAATAGGCTCAAGACTCATATCCATTAACTACTGATCTTTGGGTTCTATTAATAACATATGAAGCGAACCATCTCAGCAAATTACCGCGAGTTCCATTGAAGGCAATTTTTTCTAAAAGCAGAGAATGATCCACCTTGCCAAAAGCCTTCTGAAAGTCCGTATAGACAGCGCCTACATGAACGCGCGAATCCATTTTTTCAAAAAGGTAATTCGTAAACACTAACAGATTTGTCGTGGTTGAACGACGTTTGACAAAACCTAGTTGTTCAGGTATAATAAGTTGATGAATCTGAGGATACAAGGCGCCGTGGACAAGACTCTCAAATACCTTAGACAAGGTGGAAAGGATTGAGATGGTGCGGTAATTTTCTACATTATTCTTATCACCAGCTTTATGGACAGGAGTAATAAACGCACGTTTCCAAATTGCGGGAAAAACACCCTTACGCAAACATTTGTTAAAAATGATATGCAAAGCATTGCACAGGGCGTCACTCGTTTTTATGAAGAAGTTGGGTGGCAAGACGTCAGGGCCCGCCCCATTAGATGGATCCAAAGATTTCAACTTCAATAGTATAACTTCCGCAGATAGGTGAATATCGGATACGATAGACGTTATCTGCAAAGCTGTCAGGAGGCTGCCACTTTTCAGAGTCAAAAGTAGAGGGTTCGTAGACAGAAGAAAAGAAAGATGAAAATAGATTACATATGTCCGTGGGGTCATCAGAAAAATATTTTTTAAAATACATACTGGCCGGATAATTAGCTTTTCCCTTTCTAAATGAGATGTAAGTCCAGAAATGCTTTATATTCTTAGGAATGCTGCCTTCGACCGTTCCAATGTATTTCTTATAGCATTTGATAGGCTCACTGTGGAAAAGTTTCCGATAGTTGGAGAATTTGAAGTAATCGGATTGATTGTTGTATGTCTTCCATTTAATCCACACGTTCTTTAGTCTTAAAGATTCTTATGAGAGATGGCGAAAACCAGACTGGAAAGCTAGAATTTTTGGTTTTAGTTAACAGAACATGCAATTTGATAATACCGTATAGTATCTCATAAAAGGCGTTAACAGCTTGCTCAGACCCGAGGTGAGAGAGTCCATTGATGGCTATCGGGATCAAGTAAAGCGTTGCGTTGATACCGCCTGACAATCGACATTGGATATAAGTAAATCGAGTATACGACCTAATTTATTTTTAGTGACATTAAATTGTAAGCCATTGATTAAATTCATAAAATTCATCATTATTCGTCCTTTTGTGTCTGAAACTTGTGCAATTGCATGATTCCCTTGGCCCAACCAAGCGATGTCTGGTAAGTTAAAATCACCAACAATAAAGTACGAGTCAGTAGCAGGAGCGTTAACTAAGCCTTGTAACATATCAAAGTATTGTGTGTATAGTTCTTCACGCATTTGCGGTGGCATGTATGTAGCACTGATAATATGACGTTTGTTGTGCTGGAAAGCAGGCAGTTGGACCACAACGTGTTCGACTTCTGGGTTGACAAAATATGTTGTTAACTTAGTAGGACGTAACTCACGAAGCACCGCCACCAAAACTCCCCCACCATCGTGTTTTTTAGTCGCAGAGCGATCGCGATCGCATCTGAAAACTATATACCTCAATACCGCATCTTGGATGCTGGGGATCAACCAGGTTTCAGTCAGTATGATGACATCATAGGCGTTAGCCAGTATATTCATATAAAGAGTATGTAACTTCGTCCGAATCCCTCTACAGTTCTGTAGAGCTATTACGTATCTCTGTTGACAGCTCGAAATGATAGTAACTGGGCTCAGTGTCCATCAATTAACTGTCAAAAGGTTAGTTTAGTATTATGTATGACCAGTCGCGATCAAATATGACGTCACTGGTTGTCATCGTGGCTGATAGTCACCGTAACTCATTTTGACAGACACTTTCGTATCGATACTTATATTATTTCGATTATGTAAGCATAGTGGACAACAAATTGGTGACAACTGAGTTTGAAGTGGCTTTCTTGAAAGACGTTACACCGTACCCGGGCTCATGGGCGTGCGCAACGAAGAGGCAATTAGACAAAGCCTACCCTACCAACTGGGGCAATTATTATAACTAATGATCTATGTAATAAAATAACACTTTGTACAAAATATTAAAAAAAAGTTCTAACTCCTGTTCGAATACTTATAGCAATTTTTCGCGCCCGTGTTACGTAACTAACACTGTACTGGAAGTTGCTACGAAGCTCGACGCTCACCCGCCGGACGCATCTTATAGGCAAGCAGTCTACTCGCCTTAATCCCATTGATAAATTTACGCACACAGCGGCACATTGTTGCATATTTTTGTGTATATGAACCGCACACATGTATAGATTGCAGCCATTTTTGGGCGGTAACTCCTGCGAGTGTAGCTGGGCTATGATTGGCTGCTACAACACAAGGCCAGGATTCAAGGTGGATGTTCTTTAGCCCGCGAAATTCAAATTTCCTTACGTTTTTTGCAATTTGCAGGCCAGTGCTATGTTGTATGTTGATTAAAATATGACTACAAACGTCTTACAGCCGCAAATCATATAATCATCAACATACAACCTAGCACTGGCCTGCAAATTGAAAAAAACGTGAGGAAATTTGAATTTCGCGGGCTACCGTGCACTAATGCACTGAGCAGGGTTGGTTCCGGTTCCTTTCCAAATTAAATATAAATTAGTAGAATTTCGTATTATCCTACAAAATTTTGTTGATCACTGTTGTGAAGCAACTCGATATGAAAATGATGCAATTTTATTTGGTCGTATTTATCCATCGACAAATTAGAAATTATATTTTTCTAAAGGAAGCCATTATTGTTTCATTGTGACAAGCAATTTATATCGCGATCTTGAACGTTTTAATTTTAACATATTAAGTTATTTACACATTTGTTTTGAAACAAAAAACGTACATTTAACAGTAACAGCAGTGTAAAAATATTAATTTTGTTGTGTATTAATTGTTTATTCACCTAACAATGGTGTTTACTTGTGAAGTTTGTGCTGATAATGTGTGGTTGTTAGAAGTTAAAGGCAATAAGTTTTCTCTATTATCGTATAATGACAAATATATGGTAATTAACTGACGTGTTCTGTAACTATCACCCACTCACTTGGATAAGATATTAGAGGTAGCCGAATCTTTCTTCTGTTTGCATCGTTAGAAAATCGTGAGTTAAACCTTGATTAGTGTGGTGAGTTCTTTACTTCTTGTATTTATAACTTTTGTTTTTACAGGCTTATTTTAAAATATTATAAATTAATAAATGTGACTACTTTGAGGGCCATCATAATTATGTAGAGCGACGGACGTTGTGGAGTTGCGCGTTTTTTTTTTGCTATCATTATTTCGTGGCCTGCCCTCCCTGGTGGACGACTGCACGCCGCTGCCCGGGCTGTTAGTCAATGTAAAGTGATATCCACTCAGTGCGATACCAATATTATGACATTCTCGGTTGTCATCAAAGTTCGGTGTACAACCGAAGCTTGAAGGTCACTGGATATCAGAAAGATACGTAGTAGGCCTACTGGTAATAAATCATAACGTTGTT
This sequence comes from Xestia sexstrigata, assembly GCA_941918905.2. Classification (NCBI taxonomy): domain Eukaryota; kingdom Metazoa; phylum Arthropoda; class Insecta; order Lepidoptera; family Noctuidae; genus Xestia; species Xestia sexstrigata. The sequence goes on along the minus strand of OW799207.2, from coordinate 11,852,213 downwards.
AGAAGCCATTGATTGAAAAGTTTGCAACAATTAGAAATAATACAATAATATTTTGAACATATAATTGAAATAGCAACCCGGAGTCTATAGCCCAGTCCACTAAATCACATAAGTAATAAAAGTAATAAATGAGGTCTAAATGCTGACAGTAAGGTCTCGGACACGAAGTGAGCGGCCGCGCCGCCGTTGCCCGCGCCGCGGCCGCGCAATGGGCTGAAAATCGCCTTTTAGAGACTTGGATTTTCAAGGGTCTTTTTTTTTTGCTAGAAATGGATTCTGCTGATCATTACTATGCTATAAAATTCGTATGAGGCAATTGCATGTACAAATGAAGGAGTTATAATTTTTTTAAGAAAAAATTGTAGTGCACTGACATGAAAAATGAGGCTGACTCTGGAATCATAAGGTTCGCCATAATATCCTTTTACACAGATATACTTTTATTTATTTGTATGTTTTTGACATACTTCGTATTGTCGCACAATTAGCGCTATTTTTTTTTTTAATCCTCAAAGTTAAAATAAAACGTTTTTTATGTTAATGATTCTTTTGAATGCTTAAATGCTTTACATATGAGTATGCTAAATCTAGTTTACAATATTTTGTTTACACTACAAGCCAAAACAGTTTAAGAAATCAAAAAAGTTATTTTTACTAAATTTCAATGACATGGTAAATATGAATTAACTTTTGAATGTAATCTCGTAGTGGTCAAGTCCTCGTCAATATCATGATTAGCTAACGACCTCATTGAGGTAAGCACCTCATACTTATGTCTAAATACTTATACCTACCTAATGAATGAATAGGCGAGACGACAAAAAAAAAACTAATTAGTCCGTCAGTTAGATTATCAAAAAATACTTGACACGTATTTTTTCTTTTGTTACGTAATCCAAAATTGACGAAGATACGACGCTTTTAAAATTCTCAATACGTCACGCCTAGGTATAATTTTTAGCTAGTTCTGACGTCACGAGTCCCCACTCCCGAGTTTTGATGCGTTTTATCTTTGTCAATATTCATTGATTTACAAAAACAAAAAATACGTGTCCATTCATTTCCAATTCTCCAACTGACGGACTAAATAGATTTGCAATTTTTGGATACTGTCGTCACGCCTATTCGCACATTTATTGAAAAATGGACAATACTTATTATCATTACAAGACACTCTTCTTACAAGTTACATCGACACGCTAAGAAGATAGCTGAGAAGACGCTTAGCATGGCCACCATAGACACGAAAGAGAATCGACAAATCTTTTGTTCATCTGTCATTCGGTGGTACGGTGGTCATGCACTCATGCTACGCGGGCAGGCATTTTGCGAATCGGACATTCTGCATCAAAAGTAGACCCAGTTTTTTTTTTTTTTTTTTTTAAACTGTGTAGGTAATTTTGTTTTCTTTCTTATGATATTAGAGCTACAAAAGTGGTGTAGAATATCGAGGTTAAAATGCCTTAGTTGAAAAATATTTAGCTATGTAGGATTTTTAACGTTTTTGCATTGTCACGCTACGTGACCAGTTTTTAGAGATTAGCGAATCCTATTAATATTACCTATAATGCGAAAGTTTTTAGGATGGATGGATGTTTGTAACTTACTCTTTCACGCCAAAACTACTGAACGGATTTGGATGAAACTTTACACAGATAGTTTATAACCTGGGTAAACATATAGGATACTTTTAATCCTGGTAGTATGATCCCGTGAGACAATTATTCGAGCTTCACGCGGGCGAAATCGCGGGTATAAGCTTGTATCATTATAAGTATTAAGTGTAGGTACATACAGGTCCCAATGGGGGCTATCGTTTTTGAGCTCACCAGATGGCGCCACAGTCGAGTAAGGTCTAGTCAATAATTCTATTTTATACTTTAAAGTACCAATAACGTCTGAAAAAGTTTATTTTATTACGTATAAAAACAAAGTGTAAAACTTCAGATACATATTCACAATATTCTCCCTAAAATTAGCAAGCATGAAACATTAAAAAATCAGTAAACCTTCAAGTACTAACAAATAAGATACTAAGTTGCTACTTAAAATCTTCAAGTCATTATTAATCAGGAATGGCTCAGTCTAGAACACAATCGAGTGTATTGTATAAATACGTGATAAAAAAGCATGCAACGTGCGAACACTGTATGATATCTGACATTTCGGAAGACCTTACTCTACACGAACGCCTCTAGCGGCGAATTCATGCGCGATAGCCCCCGTTGCTTATTATTACAGTTTCCATTGTATGCTAACCAAATTAAAAGTATGTAATTCATTCAACGTTAACGTAAACACGGTAGGTAATTCGTAAATGCTTAGTAGGTAGGTACGTATTTATGTATCATTAACATTATCATAATGCGTGCCTACGTGCCAAGCATTTTTATCTGGCGTCACATTGTAAATAATGTGTGATTTCATATAAGTATTTGATAATTTCATAATCTTATAACTTTAAGGAGTAGGTATAGATGGTAGATACCTACGTATATGAACAGTTGCGTGGTCTCAAGTGAGTTTGTTTTTGTATATTAAGTACTTATTATAAAACATTCGTTCTACAAAAAAATCTGCGAGGAGGACTTTACCCACCAAACTGCTGATGATTCTCAAAATAGTTTATTTTATTTTTTTCCGTAATTAGTTTTATTCCGTGTACTTTACCATTTGAACTACTTCACGACACGTGCAGATAGGGGTAGCATCGCAGCATTAATTTAGTAATTAGGTACTTCATTAGCTTGAAGTTTCGTTATCAGGTACTTACATAACTGGTAATAACAATCTAAAATTACTAACTCTTTTTAAAAAGGCTAAGAATTATTTTGATTTCCGAATCGTTTATTCCTTTGTATCTTAGAGCAGTAGGCCTATTACGTATCTTTCTGATATCCAGTGACTATCAAGCTTCGGTTGTACACTGACCGAACTTTGATGACAACCGAGAATGTCATAATATTGGTATTACGTATCGCACTGAGTGGATATCACTTTACGGTGACTAACAGCCCGGGTACGGTGTAACGTCTTTCACGAAAGTCACTTCAAACTCAGTTGTCATCAATTTGTTGTCCACTATGCTTACATAATCAAAATAATATTAGTATCGATACGAAAGAGTCTATCAAAATAAATTACGGTGACTATCAGCCACGATGACCACCAATGACGTCATATTTGATACTGGTCATACATGATACGAAACTAACCTTTTGACAGTTAATTGATGAACACTGAGCCCAGTTACTATCATTTCGAGCTGTCAACAGAGATACGTAATAGCCCTACAGAGCAGCAACTTGTGCGTTAAATCCACAGAAATATAAAAACATAAAATAAACTTCAAACTTCAAAAAAACAAACAAACTTCTTTACTATGTCTATGGTTAAATCTTTACTGCATGTGACATTTCGCCGAGCTCTAGATAAACCCCGTCAGTCGGACCACTTCAAAGTGGTTCCCAACCTATGGTCCGTGGACCAACGGTGGTCTTTGCCAGGAGCCTCGAATATGGTACTTACGCGAAAGGTTAAAATGTTATTCGTACTTTTTAACTTCTACAGAAGATGCAAGCTCAACCCAACCTAATTTAACCTATCAGAGGCGACGTAAAAATTTTTGAGAATCTACCGAGTCTGACTTATTTCTTTTTCAGTATGAATAATTGCAAAAATTTTCGTGAATTAGGTATTTATTTTATAGTGAAAGATACGAAAGCGATCTAAGTGAGCTCACTTAGATCGCTTTTCTTTCGTTGTTTTAATTCTAAAGGTTTTAATCCTATTTTCCAATTTTAGCATTATCATTTTAGCCGAAAGACGTCCACTGCTGGACATAGGCCTACCTCAAGTGTCGCCACATTGACCGGTCCCGTGCGACTCGCATCCAGCGGATTCCCGCAACCTTCACCAGGTCGTCGGTCCACCTAGTGGGAGGTCTTCCAACGCAACGTCTTCCGGTTCGCGGTCGCTACTCCAGAACTTTTCGGCCCCATCGGCCATTCGTTTTGCGAGCAATGTGCCCTGCCCACTGCCACTTAAGTTTGGCAATTCTTCGGGCTACGTCGGTAACCTTGCGGATGTCTTCATTTCTGATTCGATCGAGCAAGGAAACTTCGAGCATAGCCCTCTCCATTGCCCTTTGGGTGACTTTAAGCCTTCTGTTAAGGCTCATTGTGAGCGACCACGTTTCGGTCCCGTATGCAATCACTGGCAACACACACTGGTCATAGACTTTCGTCTTGAGACACTGCGGTAAGTTGGACGAGAAGATACCGCGCAACTTCCCAAACGCTGCCCAGCCGAGTCGGATTCGACGATTGACCTCTTCCTCAAAGTTAGACCTACCTAACTGTACACATAATCGTCTACTACTTCGAGTGTAGTGTCTCCGATCTTGATGGGAGTGGGTATGGGACATGGGCATTCAACATGACCTTGGTTTTGTCCATATTCATTTTAAGACTCACTCTTTCGGAGGCTCTACTAAGGTCACCGAACATTGTACTGAGGTCCTCCATGGTCATGGTCAGCCATGACCACTATATCGTCGGCAAACCGAAGGTGAGTGATGTACTCGCCATTGACGTTGATGCCTAGCCCTCTCCAGTCCAGAACCTTGAAGACATCCTCCAGTGCAGCGGTGAACAGTTTCGGAGATATGACGTCTCCCTGTCTCACACCTTGCTGCAGAAGGATAGGTTCCGAGGCTTGGTCCTGAAGTTGGACTGACATGGTGGCGTTTTTGTACAAACACTTCAACACCTCGATGTACCGGTAGTCGTTTTGGCACCGTTGGAGAGACTGCAGTACAGTCCAGGTCTCGATCTAATCGAAGGCTTTCGTAGTCTACAAACGCTAAACACCATGCACCATGACTTTTTTTTTTTTTTTCGGATGGGAAATCATCAAATGACTTCTCCCGCTCTGGGCGGAGCAGGAGGGAGTGTCAGACTTTTACTGACTAAAACCCATCCATGTTCCTTCATCGCCCTTTGTGTTCCGAGGTCACGGTATCTCTTTCGAACAGTCCCGCAACCCCGGCAGGCATCGGTCCTTGCGGACCCCTTCCTATTGCTGACTCTCTTTGAGGCGCGCGTGGAACACGAACGCGCCGTCGACACGGCCTGTCGTCATGAGACGGACGGACGGCGAGCTAGCCCATAGCCCACCGTCCACAGGTCCGCGCCTATGATGGCCAGGGGCCATGATGGTGGTGGCCCTCGACGCCCGGGGCGTCTCCCGCGGCGGCCGGGACGCTGTGAGGTTCTCTCCCTCTCACGTTCCGCCACCTCCTTCTCTAGCATTACTGCTTCGCAGAAGGAGGTGACGGCGTCCCATTCCGTCTCGCTCCGGACCATGGCTTGCACCAGGGCCGGACGCGAGAGGTCGCCGCCGCCAATCGCCGCTTCGAGGACACGGCGGTGCTCCGCCCACGCGGGGCACACCTCCACCGTGTGCTCCACCGTGTCCTCCGGTCGATCCTCGCAATGGAAACACCCGGGCGTTTCCTCCCGTCCGATTCGGTGCAGGAACCTCCCGAAAACACCGGTGAGGACCTGCGTCAGGCGGAAGGTGAGGACTCCGTGGCGTCTCTCCAGCCACTCCTCAAAGAGGGGACTTATCGCCACTATCGTGGCGTGCCCTGCACGGGGTTGCGACAGTCGCTCTCTCCATGTCGCCATGAGATCCCGGAAGTTTGTCCGCTGAGCGACAAATTGTCGCGGCAGCGGAGTTTCCCCCCGGCGAAGCGCCTCCGCGCGCCATTCATGCAGGCGACCATGCACCATGCCTGTGGCGTTTTCCCCTCGAGTATGACTGAATTAAACAGCTCTGAAGGACTTTAAGTACTGGTTTTCCACCCTCGTTTAGGAGTTCTGCAGTTCTCGTACAGGATGACTTCCGGAATGTCTTCGGTATAGTGTCGGGTCAGCAAACGGTCTAGCAAACGACCCAAGAGCTAGACTCTTGGGTCGTTTGCTAGATCTACAACGGGTTTACTGGTTGACAAGTGCCCATAGCTCTCGATCTCCCTCAGAAGCTCCGGTTTGGCGGATAAGATCCTGCCATCGTCGGTCTTCAGTTTCGTGAGCTGGCTCTGCCCAATAGCTAGATCTCTTGTAAACATTTTGGAGCCTTTATTCTGCTCAATCGTGTCTAATACGCTCGGAATTAAGCGGAGATCGCTCTTCAAGGATTTAGAGATCCGTCGATTGAGCTGCCGGTATTTCCACGCCTCGTCTAAAGACTGCAGGATCATCTCACGCCGGTCCTTCATGAGCTTGAGAGTGTGATCGGAGAGCCTCTTGTTCTGATCTGTACGACGTGTCTTGAAGAACTTAGACCCGGTCATATGGACAGTTAACACGAACCCATAGTTGTATATGAATACAACAGTGCCTAGGAAGCTCAGTGGATGACCACTGAGCTTCCTAGGCACTCGAAACGATGCTGGAGTTCAAGCTGAAAGCTATATAGAGGCCCTCCTTCTCCCTAAAACTAGCCAATTGGTGACCCCGGTGATTCCGACGTCCAACTCCAAATTGCCCAACCTGCAGCTCATCCCTGTCTCGTTTGCCCAGTTTCGCTTTGAAGTCCCCCATGACAACGGTGAAGTGAGTTTTGAAACCATGCATGGCTTTAGAGATATCCTAAATTCCTAATACATGGTCTCCACTTCGTCGTCGGGGTGGTCCCTGGTCCAAGAAAGGTTGGAAATCACTGCTTTAAACAGTCTACATAATTATACGTATACAGTATATGTATGCACCTACCTGTAATACGTAGGTGCCTCCTGCAGACGGAGCACTAGTCATACGTTGTATGTACAAAGCCATCTATCATTAGAAATACTACAGTAGTATCATTTGGTGCTACATCTATATGCTTGGGAACGTGAACCAATAATTAAATGCCGATACCCTATGTCTATGTCATCACCGAGACCCTATGTCTCGGTGATGTCATGCTGTGTGCGAGTGATTTGAAGATTACTTGACGAGTGCCTCGTCCGTCAATAGCAATCCTAACCTAACAACATCAAATTAAAATGACGATTTTTAAGGCAGTTTAAAACAATTATCTAAAACCTAATCCTAAGTATAAGAGACCGAAAAAAATACTTTTTATTCAATAATTTTAGTAAGGAACATAATTTATTCCTAGCCTTTTTCCAAATATGTTGGGGTCGGCTTCCAGTCTTGCAGGATGCAGCTGAATACCAGTATGAGTATTTCACATGGAGCGACTGCCTAAATATCCTCCACAACTCAGTAGAAAGAGAAGAGAAGGATTTTAGTTTACAGGAAACGTTAGATAAAGACAGAAAAATAAAAATACATTCTTAATATTATATTCCGTATTAAATTAAAACCAAGGTCGCCAAGGCCAGCCAGGCAGATATGCATATCAAGAATAGAGTGAGGCAAAGTTACAATCTAACTTATTTCCGGGTTCTTCGGTTCTTAACTTCTAAGAAGGGAAGCAATGAACTTCCGTAATCGTTAAACGGCTTGAGTTTTGAATTACTATTCTTGAATTTTACATTCAATAGCAAAGAATATCCAAGTTTTAATAATAATATGCGGGTTAACCGACAGAATTTCGAAGAAGACAATGATTGTTGAACTTGTTAATCTTGCATGAATGAATTTTACAATAAAAAAATAAAAGTAATTGTTGTGACATTGGTTGGTTGGGAAACTCAAAAATCTGGAAGGCCGAAACTGCTTCAGTCAGTCCATTAATGCGCTTCTGTAAGTCTGTATTTATGCGCTTCTGCAAGACATGACGATGAAAGTACTTAAATTGCGTATCTGTATGACTGTAGTAGTGTTAAAACCAAAGTACCGGTTTTCCGGTCAACCTATTTTGCTAGACATTTTTAGCCCCTTCCAGTCGTAGAAATTCAATTGAATGACCATACAATGGATAGTTCCACAATCGTCTCAAGCTCTCCAACAAAGCTTAGGTACCTATATCAAGAAAGCGAAGAACGAAGGTCTTCTAACTAACGTTGGATTTACACATGCGGTTAAAATCGTACTTGCCTACAATCAATAATTATTATATCCAATAAGATTGTTTTTTTAATGCCATGATATACCTATTGGTATACAGGGTGACTTTTTTATCACTTTCCAATAGCTGAACGGAGTAGAAGCAAATGGCATACCTACTTAGTATTTATTTTGTTTTTTTCCTGGAATATATATATAGGCAAGTATTTATATAATTAATTTTTTTTTTCAAAATTTATCTTTCTTTGTTCTAAAATGAAAAGTTGACTTGAAGTTTGTAGCGTTTTTGATGATGGATCATTTTTTTTCTAAGCTGTGGAAAAAAGAAAAAAAAAACTAGGTAAGTAAGCTTTAAGCTACTACTACTCCCTTTACCAAATATACCCATTTTTTTTGGAAAGTGAAAATGTCATCCGGTATAATTATCTATTTTTAATGATGATTGGTTTATCCTTTATCTTTAAATAAAATTATATCCTCCTAATTTAATTTTAATATTACAACTAATTATTTAATCATCCTCAAATTAAAAGTACCTAGGTATTTTAGATTACGATAGATCTGTACGGGCTGAATTTTTCAAGTGGGCGTGGATGGCCAAATTCGAAACTATGAGGAATAGCGAAAAATACTCAAGGAGTCTAGGGTCCGTCGAGTTTGATGACAACTAAAACTGCATCTGCATCATTGAATTTTTGATAAATCAACATTCAACCAGTAGTCGAACGCATTGATTTTTTCACCATTCAATAGCGTCGCTATTAAGGGTCAAATTCTGGGAAGTAATGATGCACAGGGTACAGAATAGTACATTTTGATACAAGTGGAGAAAGTTTGTATGCAGTTGAGGCGGTTTTGATCCGAGAACTGCAATAACTAATGTCCACGTGTATCAAACGACGTTTTTCAATACACTTTTGAAGAAATAAAATAACGAAAAATATTTTTGTCATGAATTACTATGAAAAGCTATGGTTGATAATAATTTTCTTTTTTTTTCAAAAATATTTAAGCCAAGGCGCATATTGCTTTGCCGAAATTAAAAAAATTAAACTAAAAAAGACTATATGCGTTGAACCGATTTGAACTTCGTATAAGTATAGCTTTATCTGTGGCCCAGCCCAAAATGCGATTATATTCCATGCCCAAAAGAAAAAAAAACGTAAGAATCTTCAGCCCAAAATATCGAACTACCCGTACACGGGATATGGGGGACTCAATCTGCTTGATGGTCCATGGTCATGTCACTGTGACATTGCCAGGCCGGTCACTATCACTTCAGCTTGATTCTCCAAGCTTTGTAGTTGATAGGTCACTCCAGTTCTTCTTCGAATCTTATGCTTCAAAGAAACTTAAAGCGTAGCTCCATAGAGACCTTGACAGTGTTGTGACTTGTGAGTCTTGTGACCTAGCTAGAAAGACAGTCTACGTCTCGTCCGAAATACTCAGACACTAATCTGCATGGTCCTCATGTGAATTGAGCAAAATTATGTCTGGACTTCAAAAGAGACATAACCTCTAAGTTTGTTTCGGCAATATCGATCAGACTTAATGAGTTGTGGGTGTATTAAAGATTTGTGTTCGTTTTAATTTTGATTGACTTTCGTTATTTACGTAGCTTTGGTTAGGGCACCAGATAGGTACAAGAACCTCCTCACAATGCGAGCCGTATCGAGTAGGTAGGTACCTACTGCTTTCAGACTCAGGGCTGGCGGAAGGCTATTTGCCGAAACGACAATGAAAATAAAAAAGTTTTGTATTTCGACAATTAGAATATTTTGTTTATTTTGCATCACGTTTTAACACTAGAAAAATATACCCCGACATACCTACTTTAAATGTATTTTGGTAGGATCAAATTCAGTTCAAGTTAAGACTTAACTTCTAATAAATTAAGCAATAGGTAGTGCTGTGTAGCACATTATGTGTAGGTAATACAAGTAAGTTGAGCCGTAAAGTTTGTCATTGAGAGGATTGTGGAATGGAGCCGAGAGTGAATAAAAAATGCATGAAGGTTCTTTGCCGAGATTAAGTAAATGAAAAAACCTCACATCACATCTGTGACCATTTTACAAACAAAGTATGTTAAAATTGAAGTTTCGTAAACCTAATATGTGTATTTGTTAAGTTTATTCAATACAAAACCGACGAATGAGGTAGGTACTTAAAAGTCAGTCAACGCGGTCGTATTGTTCGAACATTATCTACTGATTTAATTGACGTTGACCCTGACCGCTTGATCGCCAAATAGACTTAGAATTTTAATTATCTGAACGCGCGCGTACGCGTCTTATACAAAATCTTTGTTTTCTATGGCCATAAGCTGAATAGAGCTGAATAAGTCCGAGGAGACCCTAATAGTGATGGTTCCGCCAGGATAGTCCTTAGACACTGTTCTACAAATTATGATTATTATTGCTGTGTTCAAAAATGATACTGTAAGGTTACCTAAGTAATGTCGAAACTGTCTAAGGCCAATGACTACTGTTGCCATGAGTTTTATCGGCGATCGTGCTCGGTAGCCTGATCCCAATTATGCAATAAGTACAGTAAAGTAGAGTAGGTAAGTACTACCTTGGTACCAAAATATATTTAAGGGGCCCTTGTTTGAAATTTACGTTTCTAGATCGTGTTTTTCAGAGAAATCACCATATTTAAATTCGGAAAAAAAAATATAAGTAGTACAGATAATTGTTTGATCTAGTGACCTTTTGTGGTTAAAAACAATATTTAACATTTTGCTCGATTTTGAAAGTATTTTAAGTTTTATGAGACTTGGGGGAACGCAATTTTTATGAAAATTTAACATTTCATTTACTAATCGGGTTTGTCAGTGATATTATTGGATAGATTTGTAATATGGCACTTTTGTTTTTGTATATTAAATAAATACGTGAAAAATAGCTCGCGCGCGGTTCGCGCACCCGTGCCAGTGTCCTGCCGGACGTCATCGAGAGAGGACCTATGCAATTTTTGCTCGCGACCACATTATCGTCGCCTCGCGCGTAGTAGTAGGTACCTACTTACTTTATTGGCCTTCTCTACACAGACTAGCGAAGTCAGCATGACCAATATCTTCGCCAATTGTGAACTGTTTTCGATGATTCTTTTTTGTTTGGAAGAAAATTACTTCGCTTCCCTTTGGTGAAGATTTGATGCTGATCTTCGGAGATATATAATGGATCTCTTCAATTATAGACAGCAAATCGCTTGGATGTTTAATGTTTTCACAACATCATAACAACATCACACCTGTATGCTCTGAGGGGGTTAGCAGAATTGTCTACAGTACACCCACATTTCGACAGTTAGGTATGTTAGGTTCCATTATATTGGGGATAATCCTATTACCATGACAATGTAAAATTAATGACTGCCTCGTTGGTCTAGTGGTGGCGACTACTGCGTATGAGGTCCTAGGTTCGATTCCCAGGTCAGGCGAAGTGTTATTGGGTTTTTCCATCAGGATTTTCTCAGTAGCAGCTTCGGAGTCTGGATCTGCACCCCGCTCGCCCCGTATTAGGTAGATGGGACTAAAATATAACTGGTGAAATGTGGGTGTAGGTACGGTCGAACAAGCTATTTAGTTTACAGTTTAACCCGCAAATTACATTGTAAAATGTAAACCAAATAGTTTGTTCGACCGTACTATTGGGTACACCTCAGCCCAATTCTTCGGGGATTACAGGTGTGATGTTACGTTATGTCAAAATATATGTATAGCTAATATTTGTTTCGGATATTACAACTAAAAATGGAAAAATATTTTTTTTTTTTTTGCAAAAATAAAACCGACTTCAAAAACACAATAAGTTTTTAATGTTTTTATTACGACGTATTATAGCAAAACAAACATTTTATTAATCAGCTGATAACTACCGTTTTTACAGTAGGTACCTACGTGAACCTTTATTTGGGGTCACTAGTACCTACTACTTTCATTAGTAAGATTTCTGCATTGTAATGATTCTCAAAAATGAGTTAATTATCAAGAAAAGATTCATGACAATAACGTAGGTGATTTTATTGAATAATTTTAAAGACATTGAACATGGCTATCGGTTACATCGGTACCCTAGAGCACGGTTTACGGTCGCGCTGCGTTTATTAGGTAGAAAAAAGTTTTATGCTAGTACAGACCTATATATTTTATTTTACTATAATTAATCACATATTTGTCTTTCATTATAGTACTCACCAAATCTTCTACCACCATTCTTTATATTCTATAGAATAATAATCGCCTACCTCAGTCATACATTCATAACAATATAAAGTGTATTAGTGTTAGTGTTATACGCACATCAAGCTATACGTGTTTTTTGCAAACTAGCTCTTATTACCAGCACGCAATAAAATTTTAACTACTGATTTATTTTTACTGTGGCGTGTTCGCTCGCCGCCATAAGTAGTCACCAGAGTTCATATCGCGACGGCTCCTATGCAACGCAACCCGGGCGCAAGCCGTCTCGACTCGTAAAATGCCTAAACTGCCGGGAAAAGGAGCCCTTAAGTACTACACCAATGCATTTTTCTTTTGACATTCACGTTTACGCTACGCATCTGGTAGGTATCATGTAGGTATATGTAAATATCGGGTATCACAATCGGTAACAACCTAAAATCCAAATGCTTTTTTGTGGGACTAAAATGAAGCATTTTTAATTTTTTACCCGACCTAAATGATAAAGGTATGAGTAAAATTTAATTTTTTATTCTTAATGGAAGATAATTAAACTAATTTAAAATGTAATTTTGTTTTTATATTTTAGTGTGCCCGCGACCTTCGTACTCGTGAAATTATTATCCAAATACCTAGGTACTACCTATTCATACTATATATAAGTACTATTTCATTTAATTGCATAGATTTAGTTTTATTTATTTGTATAGATTTAAAAAGATCGTGCATCCGTAGGTACCTATATCTAATAATTGCCCTTAAAATTAAATTTTGCGTAGATAATTACGCAGCAAACTTGCTTGTGTTGTAAACACAATGAAAAAAAAAAAAGACTTCAATACTTCGTCATTCCCCTCGTTATAGGACCCATTATCCTGTTGAGAAAAAAAAAACAACTGATTCGTGTCTTTTCCAATGACGTCAGTAAACCTGTGGCCGCTGTCATAGGCTCATAGCTAACCACACAATATTCTCCAACTCAACGCACGGTCGCACGCAGTGCAGTGGTTTTGTTTCTTTCTACAATTTTTTTACCTATTGCAGCTGTTTATAAAATCTTTTTAAAGAATCTTAAATTAATCTCTATGCGTACCTACAATAAATTAAATATTTGATTACCTACATCCTTGAAGGACTTCACATTGGTTTAAAACTTTTTATTAGAACTGAAAACATGATGTAAAGTCACGCTTCAATCAACGTAACGTAAGTAACATAATTAGTTACACATGCATAAAAGACCATGATAATAGAATTAACAAGCAAGGGTAAAAGCGTAATCTCCAATAACAATTTAATTGCCGTTGTTGTAATGTAAAGTCATCGCACGATTTACGTTATATTTTTTACTTTTTACACGATACATTTTGGTAGATAAATGTACAATAACTAGACAGGTAGTATTAATCTGCTAAAGTTGATTTCAGAATAATCTAAAGTACCTACATAATAGGTACAATATGAAAGTATGTTCCTACTAAACACAAACTTAAACAAAATACACTTACTGGATTGAATATTTACTGAGCAGTATTTCATCTTTCTTGTTCTCCTTTTTTGAGTTATACAGCCACCAAATGGTGCCTCCCAGTAAGATAACGAGAACAATAATATCAAACGTGCTGAACAGTGATCCCCCAGCGGCTGCAGCAGCAGCGGCACCAGCCGCCGCATCCTTCAGAACGTCCTGTGCGCTGTCTGACATTTTGTAGGTTATGTTTCTTTAGCGCAATATATACGTGGTAATACTTAATCACTTTCTTCAATAAGGTACAAGGTCACCTGTCAACTTTATTTTTCGACAGGACTTTATAATCGGCACATCCGGCGACAGCACGCCCCACGACACTATACACACTGCACTGACACTGAAGTGACGTGAGTCGTGATGGTTCGTTTCTAGTTGGTAATGTGATAAAACTTTACAAGTGAGCGAGAACGATAGTCGACACGGTCTGTCGACACGACAGCTACAACGAGTATTGCCGAATAAAGCCGAAGGGGTGTCGTCGTACGTGAGCTCTGGCGCTAGATATATACAAGCGAAACTGTTATATAGCTGCTTGTACGAGTACAAGCCTGCCGTGTACGTATGCTTCGCTCTACGTGCTTGCGTATTTCGTTCTCCGGTACAAGATAAACTCGATGAGCGAAAGGATATACTTCCACCAGTGCAGTGTGAAACTGTGAACTGTGAAAATTAACACGCGGCGCGTCGCGCACGCGTCGCGGTTGACTTGTGATGACGTGGACGGGACGCGGGTTAGTTCAGAGACGACCGACCGAGTTTGCCAGGTTTGCCTCGGTTGCGTTGACTCGCACGGCTTGCGTTGCGCCATTTGCTTAGCAATTCAAAATATTGCTTGCAGTCTTATCTCAAAGTGCATTCCTACAATTTATATTCAGCCTATAGTACAGAATTACAGATCTAATTTATTAGTCTTTGACTCTGTGCGTTGTTCCGTTTTGTTAGATATTACGACTGAAATTTTAAATTATCTATAGCACCAACCAGCGAGTATCCCTGCACTATGCAAGTGTACCCAAGGACAAACTCCGGTTGGAGCAGGACTATTGCAGAACATGGAAATAAAATACATTGGATTATGGTTTTACGTGGCTTATGTGGGCTGGTTTTCTGGTTATCTATAACTATGGAACGTGAAATGGCAGGGAATGACTTGTTTACCGACTCAAATGGGTCCCCGAAAGCACACTAGGTGACGTAGCAGCAAAGGGAGTAAGTAACATATCCTGACGTACTTTAAGGAGTGCAGAAGTAGGTACCTATTTCACTTTCAGAATCGACTGGGAACCCGGAATCCCTATCAACACTTACTGAAATACCTACTTCCTTCCTCCGAGCATGTTTGCTTTTGGGAAACTCCACTCAAGCCAGCCAATAAAGGCAAAAAAGAGGTGGGAGCTCTGTTCCTCGTCAGTGTTCACTCCGACTGCCTAATAATGGCAAGTCTGAGATGAGGAACAGGATGTCTGGCAGGAGTTCGGGTCCTTGGGGTCTGCCCAATACCTCGCCAGAAGCTGCCCTGCAGATTATATCTCTCGTCGTCTGGTTTGTCGCCCTAGACGGGTTTATTCCAGTCCTACTACGACGTCCACGACGCCAACGGGCGGCGGCGCGACGGCGGCAGTGGGCCGTACCAGTGGGATAATTGTATTAGAGAGTTCAATAAGTAATATTGTTTGTCTTTCCCAGTATTTCGTACCTTTCCTCTTCTAATACTTAAAAATTCTAGAAGTTGCGCGATGGAACGTTGTCTTACACTGTCTGTCTACAAATTATTATTTAAGTAAGTTAGGTTTGTCTAATCCTCAATTTCAGTCTGTTTCTTGAAAATCGTTATTTTACAAACTTTCCTCCGAACTTTCAGGGAATTCGCTGAATTGGTCTTCTAGCAAAATTCCTGGCTACGGCTTTGATGTTAGAGAAATCCTTTTGAGAACGATAATAATTTAGCTATAGACATCATTCTTTCTTTGCTGCGTCAAATTGTAAAACCTGTCAGATTGTAATCTGTCTAGCGAGAGTGTAAACTGTCGAAATATTGTCAACTGAACATACCTACTGCTTACAATATGCATGACGCATTATTTTAGGTTAGTTAGGTTCCTTTAAACCCTGCAGACAGAAATAGGAGCCCCGCTTTTTAGGCGAATATAAATCTGTTTTCCTCAGGAATGGTGCATTATCTTTTCATTGGAGTGGTACCAGGGGGCAAACCTCCCCTCCCTCCCCCCTCCACAGCGCGTGAGGTGAGTTCCATCGCATACATTTCAAAATTTTACGGTTTCACTTAATGCGTCAACTTAATGTTTCAATAATGCGTCATATTGTAAGCAAACAGTTGTTAGTTGACAATATTTCGACAGTTTACAATCTCGCTAGACAGATTACAATCTAACGGTTTTTACAATGTGACGCCGACATCCACATTTTGTCGTTGTAACGCTCAAGTATGGTGCTTTTATCTATTGCTATAGTCTGCGCCAGAGTAGGAATTAAAGGTCATTAACCCGCATACATTTATTCAAATACCTACTTCCGAAAACAGAAATAATGACATAAACTTGTCCCGAAACTACCTTTATCGTGATCCTTGACTTTTTTCTAGTACCTAATAAAAAACGATTCATAATGTATTGTCGGGGTACCTACGCAGACCACACACTTACCTTTAATTCATACTTAACTAGCGCAGCTTTATCACCAACACAAAAAGATTTGATAGTAGGTAGGTACCTGCTCCCCCAGAAACGCCTGTACTATTCCATATTGGAGTGCTTAGTGTCTTTCCGATTGCAGCGGACATGGTGGTGACATTGGTGGTCATTAATTGACGCAGACTTGTACCAGTCCTGTGGTTCAGAATCTATCTGGAAAAGACGTTAGGATAGGATGCTGTTATAAACTGACTTGTAACTGCGAAAAATGTTAACTAATGCAAAATTATTATTTTTGTTTGTCCTTCCTTAAAACTGTTTAATGATTTTATTAATAACCTACTCGTGTGATCGTTTAGAGGCAGCAGGCATCTTACAGGAAGTATTTAAACATTCACGCAGTTTCCTTCACCTTACTTAATGTCTGAATACTTCCGTAAAATTAGGTGATTGACCTTCAGTTAAAGAATGGTAGGTAATTTTGTATTATAACTAAGTAATTTTTTTTTCGATGAAAGAAATAGGTACTTACTAAGACAGTGAAAATGGTGGCTATAAACAAGTTCTTTCAAGTCTAGTCTACCCATGTGTGCCTAGGCCTACGCTGCTTATATCGTTGAAGTACTTATTTTCCTAAAACACCTTTGTTTTAATTTGAATACCTAGCAGTTCTGGTGTGATAAAGTTGTTAAGCTAGCACATAATGTATACATGTATACCTACCCAATTACCTACAACACTACCTACCGATGTTGTCAGACTCGTTTGGAATTCCACTTGACTCATTTGTAGAAACTACTATACCTACTTCGTTTGTAGAAACTAGGTAATGTATTATTATTTATTTAGAACCTACCCTAGGTACCTATGTCACCTATGGTAGGTAAAAAGCCGAAACTCGCCAGTTGACACATACCGGACTTCGCCCGGATTTTGTGCCAGACAGAATTTTTCGACGCATGCCGGACGAAAGAAAGAAACAGACTATCAGTGGAGTTCATTAGAGCCATTCGTAGGTACAAGTACGAAGTATAACTGGAAAGATTATAGTTGTGAGCAATTCTTCGGTCAAAACCAAATTTTAAAAGCTATTTCTAGTAGGTAATAAAAAAATTAATTAACAGTTTTACGTTTAATTTTGATTACTGAACATGATTTATTGTTTTTTTCTTTTAAGTTTGAATAAATTTCAGGTTTTTGTTTGATCGTAGCCGTAGGTAAAACTTTAGGCTAGACCTGACTTTTTTGTCGAAAATCAGGATTTTTCATCCTCCAAGACCGGATTTCCGATTTTAGGCCCTGGTAACCCTAGTCCCACCTAGGTTCTATTGCCAGGTCGTAGGGCAAAGTAGGTACTTATTCCATTTTTTTCATGACGTAATTTCTCCGATGGATGCAACGCGGAATTTAGAAGTTTGAGCCTCTGAAAACACGTAGCTTCACATGGGTATACAATACAAAGGCCTTGTGTTGTACCTGTTTGCTAACAAAGTCCAGACATTGTCTTGCCAGTCAAGTTATTTGCCCGGAAGATGGTGAATGCTCCAGGGTAGCCCGCGAAATTCAAATTTTCTTACGTTTTTTGCAATTTGCAAGCCAGTGCTAGGTTGTTTGTTGATTAAAATATTATTCGCGGCTGTAAGACGTATATAGTTACAGAATTATAATCATCAAAATAATCAAAACAACCCTTTAAGTTCATCAGGAATAACTTTGACCTTGAAAAAGTCATTTTTCCACCTTTATTATTATAATCAACATACAACCTAGCACTGGCCTGCAAATTGCAAAAAACGTAAGAAAATTTGAATTTCGCGGGCTGGTTGGACAGACATCAAAAGGCATGACAAGCCAAAGCAAACAGGTATTTAGAATATGTAACAATGCGTTTCAAATAAGATTCGGCACGTCAATGACCTCGATCTGTCCACTGTCACTTGAAAAGTATACCCAGATTTAAGTCATAATAAAAACCGGCAAAGTGCGAGGTGCGAGGATTCCGTATAAAAATTGAAGGTATTTTGTTATTAAAATGGGTTTCATTTGACATCGAATGACGTGAGATCGAATAACACTTGCTCGAAAACGTTAACTCGGTAGTACCTACTAAACTTGAAATCGATAAATTAATCTCGAATATGCTTAAATCATCGGCAACACGAAGGCTCATTGGTGTCGATTCTGTTGTGCACAAACTAAACTTAATTTAGGCTATTGCTATCTTTTTCTCTCTAATAAAACGAGAAAGAGACGGACGTAATTAAGAGCTGTCAAATTTAGTTGGAACTAATATTTCCGTACAAATGAAGGGTGCACGTAAAAACATGTCGACTAAAAACACGGCGAAGCGCATAGCATAAACTAGTTTGACACCTCTAACTTACTTTATAGCTGTAGCCGTCCTTTTCTCGCACTGCCTTTTAGTAAAAGATAGCAATAGCCTAAATTAAGTTTAGTGTGTGCACAACAGAATCGACACCATTATCTTGAAACATCATTATTTCTCGACCGACCATCTAATCGATTTACGGATTTTAATTGAGTATGGTACCTACAATATAATGAAGCAATATATGCGTAGAAATATAAATGAACTGAAACGTAACCATGATAATTAAACTCAAGAAAATATCATATTAGCTTCACGATACAAATACTACGTGTTTATACTGTTGACATTATGGTTAAAACTACCCTCATTATTTTTTTTCTGGCTAATTAATAAATATTTGCTAGTGATCGCTAGGCCACCAATGCTCGTAAGTGGTTGTCTTGCGAATACTGGCAATGCAAGGTCAAGCTAATAATACCTATTATGGCTAAGTCAAATTATAGTGAAGGTTATTTGCGCAACAGCCATGCATAAATATCGTAGAGTAGGTAGGTACTTGATTGTAGTCAGCAAAACACTTTGACGTAGGTTAGGTTATGTAGGTACCTAGGTTAACTAAAGGGTCTTTCAAATAGAGCGGGTCGATGTTGACAGTTTGTGGCGGCTATTTTGTTTTGGCAGCATCTGTCAAATGCGTTGTTATTTCTTCAGTTACTGATGCCAAATCACCATGGCAAGATAGATATCAAAATGAGTGTTCATTAGTGCAAACGTTGCGTAGGGTAGGGTTATCTCTCTCAGAGGTGACGTGAATTGGCCAAAAAGATCGTGCGATTTGACCCCGTCAGACTTTTTCTTGAGGGGTTTTCTCAAGTCGCAGGTCTATGCCAATAATCCGCAATCAACCGATGCCCTGAAAGTCAACATAACGCAGGCCATCGCTCAGATTCAGCCGGATCTATGCAGTCGAGTAATTGAAAATTGGACCTCTCGGATTAGGGTTGCCAACATTTCTTAGGCGAAATATAGTATTTTTCAAAATAAGCTATAAAAAATATAGTACACTAAACTTCTAAAAAAATTAGTATTCTAAGGAAAAATTAAAAGATAGCCAAAATATTTGTTTCTTATTTTTTTTTTTGCACTTCTTGCGTTTGTTAACAATGTTTTGTCTAAAATAAAAGCAAATAGCTAAACTTACAGCAACGCTTACAGTTTAAAGTTTTACTTTCCTATTTTTTATGTTTCGGACCTCAACTTCTCATAAGAAAAAACAACATGTACCTTTAAAAATTATTTACCGAAATCCCAAAACAAATATACAACAGACCAAAAAAAATCATTTGATGTTGTGAATTTCGGAACCAAATTCAAAGGATTATAGCCTACGTTCAGATCGGAATTCGGATACACGCCTCACTCAAAAGTTAATGTAAAGTCACGTTCATATTTTTTTTAAATAAGGATTTGTTTGTTAGAATTCCGTGAAAATATAGTATTTTTGCGTACTATATATTTCTTCAACAGTATATAGTACGCAGACCCGAAATATAGTACAATACTATACATTACAGTACGGTTGGCAACCCTATCTTGGATCCGTGCCACCGTTCGAACCCGCGGTGGACATTTAAACGATGTCATATTTCATAAATAATAGCATAAATGGGCCATTCAAAAAAAAAAAAAAATTTCTTTATTAACTCACAAACAGCTTGTTTTATTTAATTTCAACATCGACCCGTCCTTGTTGAAAGACCTTTTAACTAACCTAACGTCGGCGACGCGACGGGGTGCTTCAAGTGCCGACTATGGGGGCAGAGATACTTTGATTTGATGCATTTCACAATATATCTACGGTTTCACTTCGATAGATTATAATCTACCGAAACATTATGCGTTAAATTGCAAGCAGTAGGATATAATTATGTTCGGTTGACAATCGTTCGAGAGTTTACAATCTCGCTAGATAGATTACAATCTAACGGTTTTTACATTTTTACTCTCACATATTATACCTATTTTAATTTTGTGTGCAATAAAGAATAAGAATAGGTAAGGATCTCCAGCACTTTAGGTACATTCCAGCTGTAGCTTATTTCTCTTATTTAAGTAGGTAGGAACCTACCTACCTCTTAAAGATTATCATCAACGTAATAATCACCCTATCATAATGACATTGCTTTTGTGGCAATAGAGTGCTTATCTAATTAATACACGAATGGTTTGTAAAGTCACTATTACAGTACAGTTGTTAAACGTGGTGTTTGTGATTTTTATTTCAAACAATAGCGTGCCTTGATGTGATTGATAAAACATTGTTTTGGATACAATGATAACTAGTGTGGCTGGTTCCGACATCATAGTGTCGACTGTTTCGTAGGTCCTACAAGGTTACGACAAAAATGATTATGCAAATAGTTATCTAAAACCATCGCGCATCGTGGGTAAATCCTGGTTCAATGTACGTCCGACGTATGGAGTCTAAAGTTATGTACTTAGAGTCCATTTTAAGAATTTTAAATTTTTAACGTGACTTATATTGTGATTCTGATAAAGCAGCCATTTTAGGTCCCCAGTAATAAGATAGCCCGTAGGTAAGTTTTCTTACCTTAGGTTTCTAACGAGGCAATATTAACAACACTTTGTCCAGTTTAGGTCGGTTGGTTCCAAGGTTGTTGGTATTTAAGGTCAGTGTCGAAAATATGGCTCTGAGATAGGGTTACCAAATCTACAAATAAGTTTTCCGGAGAAAAATTGCCTGATTTTTTTACGTAGATATTTTAACTACGAAAGCGAAATATAAATCAAAAACTGTCATTACAATACACGGTGGAACCGATTGAAAGAAAAGACACTGAGACTTGGACAAACACTTTAATTTTATTACTGTACAGCTCGACGGTTACCATTACCATAATACTAACTCCAAAACAATATTCGATTTACTTGACAGCTCTGTGTAGAGTCTACGCTAACAAAGAGAGGGAAAGCGCGCCACTTTTAGCCAATAGGAACGAAGTTAATTCTTACTCGGATATATTTGCTAAACATGTTTATCATAAAATGTTTTTAAATTGAGTTTACGTTAATTTATAAGTATTTCATCATTAAATAATATTAAAACAATTTATTAAGTTTTATTGAGCTCCATTACTTACTGTTACTAGTCAAATTGCGCACATAAAACACTTTCAAATGCCGGAACTTACTTATATTTATATTGAAATATTATTATTTACATTGTAATTGCTTAACCGATGTTCCACCGTGTATTGGTAACGAGAGTTCTAAAAAATGCCTGAGTACGTTATACGGCGTACGTTATATGTGCGGTTACCGTGTGTGCCTCGATAGGCACAAACGCATATCCATTTTTAAAAAGTCTGAGTTTGTAAGTCTGTAGATCCGACTTTGTGCATAGTGTGTATCTTTTCTACGGTCATCATCAGCCTAGGCTTTTATTTTGGAGAAATCGTACTTAAATAATAACATGTTAGAAAAGCCTACATAGGTACTGTAAAGATCACCGCTGTCTTGAGACAGACTATTTCCCTACTAGTGCAAGCGAGACAGAGCATTTATTTCTCGCTTGCGCTAGTAGGGAAATAGTCTGTCTCAAGACAGCGGTAGCCTTATAGAACTAGAGTGGAGACACCACACATCAAATACGGACAATAATGTAAAACTAGCTCAGAGGATAGAGTGACGCACAAGTCTCAGAAAACACAACTTTGTAGTTATAATTTACTTTACATTTTCCTGTGAGAATCCACAGTTTGTATCTACCTATTATTACCTTTCCACACTAGCCACACAAAACAAAACGGTTGTCATTGAATATAAGGAAAATTCTAAATGAACTCGTTCCTAACTTCGTTCCTAACTCGTTTAGTAGGTACCTTCCTACTTGAATAAATAAGAAAATGTATAAAGTACGTACCTACCTAAGTTATAATAACTTAACTTTAATAGGTACCTAGGCACTAAACAAAAAATAGCACGCAGTGCAATGATATTCTAGTAAACAGATCTATATTTGTAGTGAGCGCAGACTCGAAAACGGTCCAATTGGGTCGTATTCGGTGTTGCCAACCGTACGATTTAAATCGTACATTACATCTTTTCAAATTATATACCCAACATCATAACGAAGGAAAAATAGATAACAAATTAAATTATTTTTTGATATTTAAAAAAAACAAGTAGAAGACATGAACGAGCTAAACGTTTTTGTATTTTCATGAATGCATCCAAAAAAAAATTAATCTATCTTTCCAATTGTACATACATAATCGCAGAACTTACGATTTCAATCAACTGAAATCGAGAATTGTTAGCATCAGAGCTTACATAATCAAGGAGGACAACTTTTATTCGTATATAAATTCGAAATTTTAAATCTGAATCTATGGAAGTGACATCTAATCACGGTTTCATCTGAGTTTTAGAATATACTGTAACTTTTCTGACTTTGTCATTTAGAAAAATATAAAAATACAGTTATAAATGCTAAATGTTGATTCATGTTCCTTAAATGATAAATATTGATTCAAAATTATAATTACATTCCGTTTTAAAATTATTTACGTTATTATAATGAAATTTCAATACGTACAATTTTTTTCCTTGAAATGATGGCAAAATACGATCTTTTCTAGTCCATGGTACGATCTTCTAAAAAATAAAGTTGGCAACACTGGTCGTATTGCCTTTAGTAGTTAGTCTGCGTCACGCATGGCGACGAGCGCTAAGTTGCTAGGTACGAATTTAGATAATAAATTAAAAAATGCCATCGTGCGTGTTCAGAAAGTGTACCAATTATGATACCTAGGTAAATACAACACTAGGGACCACATGTAACTAAGCAATGTACTTCGATTTATTAATATTTTTAATTTATTTACCTAATATTCTGATATTTGGAGATTAAAAAAAAGAAAGAAATGGGAATTACATTTTTTGTCGTGAGTAACGCGTGCACTCCAGACAGAATAAAAGTACAGATGAGAATATTAAGCAGTAAAGTCAAAGTCAAAGCTTTCCGTTTTTCTAACCATAAATTATTTAGACATTTTGTTTTTTGAAATTATTGATATTATACTTAATTATAAATAAAACATGTCATGTGTGGGAAAAGAAAATATAAATAGCTCACCATTACCTTAATAAATCACAGATAATGTTAAAATAAAGCTATTTCTATTTTTAATTACCGCATTTAATAACTTTCGAGTCTGAATCGTAATATTAGTACACTTTGTGAAAACAGCGAGTTTAACTATTTATTGTCTTTTCTTCGTTCAGGTTGCCAACCAATGTGGTCCCAAGAGGCAGAAAAGTAAAAAAAAATATTTTCGAAGGTGTATGATTATTTTTATTACAAAATAAATATACATCGTGTTTATTGCTCACCTACCAACCTTTAGTAGTGTTAAATAGCTTTAATAGTGTTGTTACGAACCGCGCGTACAAATTTGGTAGGTACACGCGGTGTGTACCTTCCGTCTCGTTTTTGTTAGTCTACGATCCCAACATGCGGTGATTGGTCGCTAGAATAATGTTTGTGTACATTCAAACGCAATTGAAAACACTATTTGTCTCTTTTTTGTTATTGGTTTTATCGAGCTATCCCTTTTGTATCATTTTGACTTGTAGTGAAATGTAGAATGAATGAAAAGTGTGTATGTGTGCTGCCGCTGCCACGCGAAACACTTTTTTCGGTGGTTTTGTAGGTATATAACATAATTGTTAATTGGAATATCATTGACGCAGTGCTTTTATCGAGATCTCAGATAATAATAATACGATGAAGACACCACCGATTTTCAATCCACAAGTTTCTTTTCCCTACAATGAAGTTGTACCGTGTCAGTGTACCACGTGTGACGACGAGAAGACTGATAAAAGGCACAGTCACGGATACCAGATAGATTTAAGTCTTTTTTATTTCTATACATTGATAATGCGTACGATATTATAGGTCCTCAGTTTGTTCTCATTTAATCGGTCTCAATTCCAATTCCTTGTGCGTTATCTAACTTGAATAGCTTGTTCTTCAAAACGATATCAATCATGAACGGCAGAACAGAACCTTTGTTCAGAAATAATCATAACAAATCACGTTTTGTATCGTAATAATGACTTAGCAAAAATTTATAAGTACCTATGTACCTATCTATTTGCAGTAAAAAATAATCGTCATGATGTTAAAGCATTTTTGATGTTTACATCAGTCATCACAGCACATAGATAGCTCTAAGTATCTACGCACATAAACATAGCTTACTACCGCTTACTAGCACGTAGCTACCGGTAAAAAACAGACAGAAAAGTGAAAAAAAACCACAACTCTGCGTAACCCGTCGGGGGTTATGTACCTAACTTATTTACTTATGTATAGCACGCAGCGCTCGCAGCATTCATTTAGGTATTTTCCGGTTGCCTCATCAATCATCAATACAACCCTCCAAGCGCATAAAGGTGCAGGAATGACTTTAACCTTGAAAAAGTAATTCCTGCACCTTTATGAGCTTGGAGGGTGATTTTGATGATTATAATTCTATAACTCTAGACGTCTTTCAGTCGCGAGCAATATTTTAATCAACATACAACCTAGCACTGGCCTACAAATTACAAAAAAACGTAAGAAAATTTGAATTTTGCGGGCTACTCTGGAGCATCCACCTTAATAAAAATCGTGCGGCATTCATCCACAAATTATTGACTTTTTACAGTTGACGTTTTGTTGCCGCGAATGCGTTTCGTTCTGAAACTCCCCGTGCAGCGCTGCGGGTACGTTCCAGAGACTTCCTGTCACAGTTAAAGCGCTTTCGTACTATATTTATTTTTCTATATTATTTAGTACAGTTGACTGAAATATAGTACGATACTACTTACAATAACAAAAAATACTTAGAAATAGAAATACAAAAATACTTAGAGATTCGAAATCGCGCGCGCAATTTCATGCCATTCTTGCATAGATTACGATATAAATGTTGATTTACAGGGTGATTGGTAATTGGGTGCAGGCCTTCAAATGGGTGATGGGTGACCTTATTTGCTACAACTTTGACCCAATTTGCTACAAATTTAACTAAAAATAAACAAATTAACTAAACATTAATTAACAAATTTAACTAAATTTAATTTATTTTAGTATCAGTTTAACATCCTGAACGGCGTAGATTTATCATAATCAGCATTTTATGGTGGAGAGGTGATACAATATCAAAAAAACTTTTAAACTTCGATTTCTCAAAAACCACCCAGTTTAGACCCCAAGTTATCGGGGTAAATAAAAAACAAGGGGCGGCGTATTTCCGGTCGGCCCTAAGCGGCGAAATCCCACGCTACGCCCCTGAAGTCCGCCTTTGTACAGTGTTTACTTGTGTAGAGTTTTAATAAATAAATGGTCGGTAGGTAGTAAGTATTAAAAGTAGCTTTAATCAAACAGGCCCAATATTGCCCCAAGGTTATTAATAATACTAACTAAATCAAGGTTTTAGCAAAGCAAAACTTGAATTTTCTAACAGACGAGGCGATTTCAACTGTTCAATATGTTTAGATTTAAAATACATGATGTTGCGGAAAAAACACGTCGCCCTCCATTTTAATATGTATGATTATGTGACGCAATAACAGGTCAGAACCTCAAGGTGACGGTCAATCAGGCTGCCGCGGCGTGCTGTGGCCACGACGGACGCGCGGACGCCTGCAATAAATATAAATAGCATTAGCTACTCGGTAATAACTAAAGATGAAGTAGTATTTTTTAGTAAGCAAACGAGAGCAAACCTTCAAACTGCAGGTACATTCTGCAAAAGGGAAACTCGTTCTTTATCTAGTCGACATACGAATCTTGTATTAGTACGTACTATAAAATCGTTATTATGTACGTAATAAGTCGTCAGGTGAGTTGTGTCTGATGAACAACCTCTAGTTAGCTATTACGTAGTTTTGAAATGACGGAAATAAACAATTACCCTTATTAGCATGAGAGACAATTAAATTGTTGAAAACACTACGCAAAACATCTTGAGTAGCTGTTAAATTTTGTTAGATACGTATTCTGGGGTGCGCTTGCCCCACGTCATCTAGCAACACAGATTGCACAAAATACGCACTGTTCCATGCTCCTATCCTTTTCTGTCGCTCAGAAGTTCAGAACCGTCATTTGCTTGAGCTTGCTTATAGCTCGATCAGCAAACTTTGATCCTACTAGTGGTGGGTAAATTTTTATGGCCGTTTTTGAAAGCTACTTATTTTCTAAAGATTCTGAAGGAAATTCATAGTCCCTTGCTTTTAGAATCAAATGTATTTCCTTTGTTTTAAAGTTTGACGTTAAAAAGTGCCATAAAATGGCCCAATTGAGACAAATGGTTTGACTTCGTTTGAAAATAAAAAAGACATTATGTAAGTACTCAACAACATCTATAAAATTATAAAAATAAAAACAAAAGGCCTGACTGACTCATCAACGCCCAGTCCAAACCCTTGGACCTAGAAAGCTGAAATTTTGCACAGAGGTTCCCTTTATAATGTAAACCAGGAATAAGGAAAAAGGATTTTTCGAAATTCATCCCTTATGAGAGTTAAATAGGGGATGAAAGTTTGTATGGAAAATCGTCAGTTTTAAAGTTAGGGTTTTCAAATTTTGTGTTAAGGCTGACGATTGAAAATTAATTTATACGTGTTTCAAGGTTTTTCATAATTCCACCCCCGAAGGGTTAAAATGGGGGATGAAGTTTTGTATTGAAGTGGTTCATTCGCTAAAGAAGAAATCCAAACTCCATAGAAACTTGGGCCTGGCGTAACAGGGCTAGAATTTTGCCACAAATTAAAGCATCTGGGAAGGTTTCACGAGGCCAATTTTCACGTCTCTCCGCAATGGCCAAATTGGTAAGATCAGACAATGTTTACATTATTAGGCTATTTCAGTTATTGTGATAAAGTTACTAATTAGAAATTACTAATATGAAATTTGGCACATAGATAGTTTATAACCTGGAATAACATGTAGTATACTATTTATCCCTTAGTATGTCCCATGGGACAGTTACCAAACATCACGCGGGCGAAGCCGCGGGCAACAGCTAGTCTATAATGTAATGAATTTTGTCATTGAACTGGCAATAGGCTCGCCCCCTGTAATACAGGGGAATGCTCCAACCAGCCCGCGAAATTCGAATTTTCTTACGTTTTTTGCAATTTGCAGGCCAGTGCTAGGTGTTGAAGGCTATGTTGATTAAAATATTATTCGCGGCTGTAAGACGTATGTAGTTACAGAATTATAATCATCAAAATCATCAATACAACCCTCAAAGTTCGTAAAGGTGTAGAAAAATGAAAAAAATGAAATGAATGAATTAATGAATGAATGGTGGATGTTTTTCTTTGTATTTATGAGTAGGTATGTATGTATTGTATATTATATATAAAATTTATATCCGTTTTATGTATTCCATTTTCTTTTCTTTTTATTAACACACTATGTCTACATCTCTTTTTTAGTATCTCCTTTCGCAGGTATGCTGGAAGAGATTTCTTTAGAAATAAGCATCACCTTTGTACTATTTTCTGTTCCTTTCTACTTTTCTTTATATTTAGTGTGTACATAAATTGTTAAATAAATAAATAAAAAAAAAAGAAAAAGTAATTTCTACACCTTTTAGGATCTTGCAGGGTTGTATTGATGATTTTATGAAGACATACGTCTTACAGCTGTCAAATACACTAGCACTGGCCTGCAAACTGCAAAAAACGTAAGAAAATTTTAATTTCGCGGGCTAGTTGGAGCATTCACCACAAAAATGACAAAATGTGGATGTACTAGATATTATGATAGGTACACCTGTGCCTAAACCATTCGAAGATTACTGGCGTGCTGTTGTATTGTTGAACTGTCAAAAGCGGCATTGCGATTGGAAGCGTGTAACGCTCCTCCACCTATCTCTACCTGATGGATTACGCTTTGGTAATGTTGTCTAGGTCTCTACCTAGGTAGGTAATATCCATCTACTTATCTGAATTTCGAGCAATCATTTTATTTTTTTGGACAGAACCAGAAGTCTCTAGAACTTTGTGTTTATAGTAATAATTAGATAACGACACTACTTAGGTAAGTAGGAATGAGGTATCTTTTCTAAATATAACAGGTAATTCAATTTTAATCTGTGACAATCACAAAGGTTAATAGCGATTATGCGAAAAGCATAATTTGGTGGACAGATAGTCGGTGCCTAACTGCCTATCTACGATTTTTAAGACTCACTCATGATGATAAAAAATGTTTTCGACGATTCAGCAAGAACGTCTTAATTTAATGTAGAAGTTCCAGACACAGATTACCTAGACCTACCTTATTATAAAGGGTGTAACCCTTAACGAAGCCGACAGGCACTTGTTCTCTCCCCGTCATGTCATTGCGATAATTTTTTTTTGTTCTGGACCATACCTTCGATTATAGTTATGGAGATATTAGAGGTCGTTCCAATTTTTTCATAAGTTTTTTTTTAAGTTGATTCCCAGCTAAGTTTATCCTTCGTGAAGGGTCCGTGTACACCCTGCCTTTTGACCGCCAGTGTCACATATACGTGATAAGCAAGCGCGTGCCCTGTACGCCAAACGACACCAATATGTGACAAAATGTTAGATAAAATTGTAGCTTGGCGTGGAGGGCGCGCGCGTTAGTTTATACTCTGGCGTTCAAAAGGGCAGGTACAGATTACCTTCCATACATGAGTTTTAAAATTGAAACAATGGGCAATCTTTATTAATTTTTCATATTATTTAACAGCATAGTTTTATTTTTAGTTTTTTTGCACAAAAGTAGGTACCTACATTAAAGACATCAATTTATCACGACATCGACATGGCAACTATCGCGTGCTTAATCGTTACAGAGATGGGTCAGTTTATTGTTTCCTTTCCATTCGAAGGTTATTCGAAAACAATAACAATAAATAAAACACTCCATCGTGAGTTGCGAAAGTAGAATCTATAAGTAGCAGAATTGTTTCCTTCAAGTTCGGGGGCCGCCTCCGCGAGCGAGAGAATCGCGGCGATTTGACGTAAATTTCTATACGAAAATATCGCCGCGATTCTCTCGCTCGTGGAGGCAGCCCCCAAGTCCAACCGAGATAAGGTGAAGTAGTGGCCGAATAGGGATGCCCAATTGCCCAGTGACACCACGTTCTCTATTTTCTAGGTCTAGTCGATCTAGGTTTTACTCTTTTTCTATTAGATTTGACTTGAAGAGTGAACGGGCTAAGATAATAACATCTTCAAAAAGGTATGAGAAGCACGAAATCGTTTTCTTGCAAGACATTTTCCGAGAACTCTTTGAAGGAACGCCATCTCAGGTATATCCTCGATGAGGCTGGCACAAGAATGTGGGAGTTTGGCACAAGCAAATGGCCTATCTAGGCTATACCTCGATTACAACCTAAACGACATTACAAAAAAAAACAGTAGGTAGGTACTTTAGATTAATCCGTATACTTTTCGCAGTTTCACACCGTCTCGGAAAGGTTTTTCAACATTCATAGGAGTTGCATTGTCGACTTAGGGTTTCGCCTCATTTAGCAGCACGGTATCGCATTTTTCCATGCTCCTATCCTTTGCTGTCGTTCAGATCAGTTATTTGCTAGAGCGAGAAACAGAGCGTGCAATCCCGCAACCCTCATGCAGAAAAGTTTGAGAATCCACCCCGCCTCGGACCGGTTTTCTTTTGGCTATTCATACTTTATCTACTTACAGAAAAAAAGGAGTTACTTTATTGACAAATAGGTAAGTACTACGATTTTTTTGACGTTATGGAAATTATGAAAATGTATTTTTAGTATGATCCTGCAAGAGCAGATCCAGTTTAGAGGTGTGTTTAGAAGTGAACTGTAATTGGCAGACATGAAAGATTGATTGACTCTGGCTCTAAGGAGTTACACTGTATAAAAAAACCCTGTCTCGTAAACCTACTTGACCTTATACCTAGTAGAAACCGACATAAGTACCTACCTTTCTATATTGAAATTGCCTTGTAACTTGTCTAATAATGCTATGTAAGTATAAAAGTTACGACTGCGGGCAGAGCGCGGTTCAGTTAAAAATAGGCCACCCCAACACGGGAAGAGATTTGATCTTTAAATGGACACAAATAGCAAGGACAAAGTAATTCTTCAGTAGACGGAGCGCGATCAATTTAATTTAATCACATGATATGGCGCGTTAGTGCAGTTAGATGACAGACCTGACTATGGTTGCCAGATGGTATCCAAAAGGAGGACATGTCCTCCTTTTCCATGTCTTGTCTTCCTGTCCTCCCTTACCTACTGTAAGTCCTCCTTTTTGCTAAACATCGTTGACGTGTCGTGCGTGCGCCATGCGTCAAATGAGCGGCGTCATCAATTTTGCAACTTGATTTCATTTCTAAAATCAAAATCAGATGAGGCATTATGATTTGAAGTTGCACGAGCAGTGGACAATCTACTTCAAAAGTGTTAAAAACATTAAATGTTTCTCAAAACTGCTCAAGATCTGATTTTTATTTAAGCGCACATAACGCAAATGTGGAAAGTTTTTTCACTGATTAAGTAATACTCAGTGGAGCAAAGAGAGGAATAGAGTTGAATAGACTAAGTGCGCAGTCAATTAAATCTTTAATTCTTACTCAATACAACTTCAAAGACATGACATGTGAAGATTTTCATAATTGTTTGTTAAAAAACCAAGAACTTCTTTCCAAAATTGGCAACTCGGCTACTTAAATATGATTAAAATAAAGTAGAATAACATAAAAAAATCGTTTAATTTCTGAATGTCCTTCTTTTTTACAGAAAATCCTCCTTTTTAGACCCATCTGCCCTCCTTAATCAAATTATCATCTGCGACCCTACCTGAGACCGACATGCACGCGGCGAAATAAAATTATACAGGGTGTTGGACAGAAGCACCGACACAATTTTTTTAGGGATTGGTTCATTTGCTAGCAAAAAAAATGAGTCCGCGTAACACTGGTCAGTTTCCCTCACTCGTCATTTTATTTAATTCGACAGTTGCGTCAACTCGACAGTTTCCATAATTTGCCAATTTCGTTGACTCGTCACTTAAGTACACTCGGAAGAAAAAATATAATAAACAATTAATGTGGATATTTTAAAATAATAATTCTGGCAAATCTAATGAAATAAAAAAATACAATAAGTCAGTTTGACACATTCATAAAATGAGTTTGTATTAAATTTCATATCCATTGTTATAAAAGGTTAGTTGTAAAATAGACCAACTTAAATTCCATCGTCATAGATCCAGCTATTTATTACTCTTATTCCTCTTTCCATACTGTAAGGTTGGGAAACTCACTTCCACATTTCCTTCATTCATTCGGGATTTGAGTGAAAGAGCATAATCTTTCCTCTCATTTATGATTTATTATGTAGGTACATATATAGATATGTACCTACATAATAAATCATAAATAAGAGGAAAGACTTGTTCAAATATATAATGCTAAGATATATACTTAGACAAATAAAAATAGTTTTATTTGTCCATATATCTTAGTATTATATATTTGAACAAGTATATATTAATATTTACTTATATTTATATTAAATGTTGTAGGTTAAGTAATTAAGTTAGGTAAGGCATAAACAAATTAATCTCTTACTTTTCTCACACACCATCGTCTACATTTCTTTTTCATTTTCCCTTTTGCAGATCAGCTGGCAAAAGTTTCATAAGAAATAAGCAGTACTCTGTACTCAAATATTATGTTATTTTCCTGTGTTGTCCTTTGTGTTTATTTAAATAGTAAAATAAATAAATAGATCTCAATACATATTAAAATTAACAGACATTTTCCTACCGACCGTACTTCGGACTGACGAATTGACGCAACTGTCGAATTCACACAACTGTCCAATCAGCCAGTGACAAATCAACGAAAGTGTCGAATTAAATAAAATGACGAGTGAGGGAAACTGACCAGTGTTACGCGGACTCAAAAAAATCACACCTTTTCAACTCAATTAAGCGCTTAAAACCCTATAAGTTGTAAAGTTACGTTTTTACGGCTTTTTTCTTTCCGTCACAAAAATAGTCCAATGTTTACGACGTGAAAATTTTATCCATTTAACCATTTTCTATGTAACCATCCATGGCATGAGAGTAACAATCTTTGGAGAGTAATAAAATTTTACGCTATTTGATTTATTTTAATTTTTTGTGGATGTATTGGTACATCCAGAAATGCAACAATGCATTATGATTAGATTCGAATACTAATTTTTATTAATAAAATTAATTCTGATTACTTGTTTTATATGTCAATGTCAATACTAGAGTACAAGATTCGGATTGGCGACGCCAGTCAGCAGCACCTTCGTTGTACACGTTCCAGGACTATCAAACATAAAAATATTTTTTCAATGGGGGTGTGCAACTGTGGAACTAATGGCGCTAGCATAGCTTGTGCCAAGCATCGTCATTGGTTGAAAATCTGTCAATGTCATTTTAAATTTCTAAATAGCTTGTCCTTATTGGATAGATTGGGACTAAGCTATGGACACGGCATCTACAATCAGCTTTGACGAACCTTCCCCATTCCAACCAGCAGTTCCTGAGATTAGCGCGTTCCGTACCACGAAAGGAATAAACGGAACCCTCATAGGATCACTTTGTTGCCCGTCTGTGTCAACAGGACCCTTTGTCTCGGGAAAGCGTCGAGGTATTGAGTTGAAAGGAAATTAAAACCATACAGGGTGTAAACAGAGACCCTTCACGAAGCCGTCAACCAAGCATTCTGTACATCAAATTAAGACTGGGGTGTCATTAAGACAATTTTCGGTAGGACTCAATGTAACGCACTTAAAACATTGTGCTGATGGATGGATTGAATAGTGCGGGGGTCGTGAATGTATTTAAAGTAAAAATCTTACAATAAAAACATGTATTAACAAAATAAAAAAGTTTGAACTTTGACCCTCAATTTCTCAATAACTAGGTTCCAGGTATGGTCTAGCTAGAACAAAAAAAATGATCGCAATGACGGGGAGCGACTTCGTTAGGGGTCTTTTTACACTCTTTATACTCAGGTCTACTGTCCCTTGAGGCTGTAAAAAATCCAACTTCTAAGTTGTGTAGTAATGTCTTGCAACACATGTAAAAATCTGGAAACCGTAATATGTAGTTTAATAACAAAATACCTATACGGAACCCTCGGTGCGCGAGTCAACTCGCACTTGGCCGGTTTTTTATTTATTTCAGAGCGACTGTGACCATTCCCTCTCACAGAGAGGCCTGTGTCCCAGCAGTGGGAACATTATAGGCTAATGATGATCTGCGACTGATATGGAAATATTCAGAGGCCATGAGGTTGTAAAAAGCTTTTTGGGCTCTAGCTCATAGTTGGCGACATTATCAAGCAATTTAGAAAAATCTTTCTAGAAAGTTGCGTATCCGTAGTAGACTGCCGTAACCACGACCTTGAAGAGGTATTGCATCTCTAGCAATGAATAATAACGCGACATTATATTTTAGGTGTTTTATTCTTACAAAATAAAGTACAGCATTAGTTTATATGATGCCGATTTTGTTGGCAACATCTAATGCGTCATAGTCCCTGGCGAGTCGTACGTACGCCTTCTTCTTGCCGTCGGGCCTGCAACAAATGAACATGAAATTAAGTATTGCAAATTAAAATAGTTTCTAAACAAAGTTAATATGATGGTATCAGAAGTGTGTTTTTTTGATATCATTCTCTATCAATGAGATTCCCACAAGTATATCATCATAAAATGTTTTCATCTATACTAATATTATAAAGAGGATAGATTTGTATTTTTTTTATGTAACACATAAACTTAAAAACTACTGGATCGATTTGAAAAATTCTTTCAGCAATGGATAGCTACATTATCAGCGAGTAACATAGGCTATATTTTATCCCTGTACTCCCACGGGAACAGGAACTACGCGGGTTTTACCGCGTGACGTACGGTAGTTTTTGATATTAGAATTATTAAGGTGTGTATTTACCTGATGAGGGTGTTTACTTTCGCAACATTGATATCATACAGCTTCTTCACGGCAGCCTTGATGTGGTGCTTGTTGGAGCTGGTGTGAACAATGAATACCAAGGTATTGTTGTCTTCAATCTTCTTCATTGCCGCTTCAGATGTCAGCGGATACTTAATGATATTGTAAGCATCCATACTGTAATGTTAAACAAACCCATCAACCAAGTATTCTGTACATCAAACTCAGTAACTTTACGCAAAAATTATTGCTGGGAAATGACTTTTTTTTTGGGGTGAAAAATCATGTTTTGTGGTAGAACTCAGTGTAACACACTCAAAACATTGTGCTGGTGAATGGATTGACTAGTGCAGTGGTTGTGGAGGTGTTTAAAATAAAAAGCTTACATTAAAAACTTGTCAAAAAGTTGGAACTTTGCCCCCCAATATCTCCGTAACTAGGTTCCTAAAATGGTGTAGAGCAAAATAATGACCGTAATGACGCGGAGAACAAGTGCCTTTCGGCTTCGTTAAGAGGCTTTTTACGCCCTTTAAGAGTGTGATAAAATAAAATAAAACTTGTCTTCTACTTTGTATCTACAATAATATTGCACAAGTTCATGAAACTAGTAAAAAAAAGGGTCTCATTTGGTTGAATTCAATCATCTGACTGCTTATGTCAATTGACATGATTTCCTGTTGCCACATTCATAAACAAACACAGAATTATTAATAAAACTATGGTAAACATTGATTAAGATAATGGTGTTGTTTCTGTTGTGCACAAACTAAACTTAATTTAGGCTATTGCTATCTTTTTCTCTCTAATAAAACGAGAAAGAGACAGACGTAATTTAGAACTGTCAAATTTGGTTGGAACTAATATTTCCATATAAATGAAGGGTGCACGTAAAAACATGTCGCCAAAAACACAGTGAAGCGCAAGGCATAAACTAGTTTGACATCTCTAACTTAGTTCATGGCTATAGTCGTTCTTTTCTGGCACTGCCTTTTAGTAAAACATAGCAATAGCCTAAATTAAGTTTGGTTTGTGCACAACAGAATCAACACCAATATCTTGTGAAACTGTATAGTACCTCCTGATATTAGCTTTGAGTTTTCTTCTCAATGACTAAAAAGTTTATACATAAATGTGATGCAACAAAATATTACTTACCGATTCCTCTTGGGAAGCGATTTCCTGGGGTACTTCGGGTGCCTCGGGGGTTCAAAGGTCTTGGGCCTGCGGAAGTGCACAGATGTGCGGATCTTGCGTACTCGCTTGCCATGTTCACCTTTGACTACCTTGAAAAACAAAAAATTAAATCTTTACTTAAACAATCCCAGATACAGTAAATATGCTTGAATTTAGAATTTTAGATGGCTTAATAAGAAACAAACCCTGCTAGAATAGATGTTTTGAATATGACAATTAAGTGAATGCAGTATTCAGTTTTTTTTGCATTCTTTGGCAAAACTACAGACCTATTTCAAACATGATAAGAAAAACTCAAGGCACAGCATATAACTCTTGACCAAGCATTTCTAAGGGTGCTTGCAGAATCCATTTTTAAAGTACTGACTTACCAGTATGGGTCAGACTTATCGGTACTTATAGGTACTAACTTATCGGTACTTATAGGTACTGACCTGTACAGATTGTCAGTACTTCAAAAATGCTTTCTTTATGTATGGATATTTTACACGTACATATAGGTACTGACCCGTACCGATGAAAATGCATTCTTTATGGAAGCACCCTAAGACATGTTTATTTCAGTGAAAATTCCTTCTTGTAAATTATGTCAGTACTTCCAGATAACAAACAAACAATATTAGGTACCTATTACCATTAAATTAACATTGGCTTAGAATTTTAGTTAGTAAGGCTTAGCATTATAGTCTTATTATGAACAAAGTATAAGACTATGATATGGTTAAAGCTTAGTATCATTAGTATAAAACTTAGTACACAAATCCAAATAATACATTTCAAACATCATGGTAATTAATAAACATACCTTCCTCTGTGCTTTCAGGGCCTTGGCAACAGGTTTCACAACCTGTTTCTTTTGTCCCTTGATGCCTGTCTTCTTGGGCTTGGGCGCGATTTTCAACTTAGCCGCTGCTGGCTTAGGCTTAGGTTTTGAAGCAGCTGCAGCTTTCTTCACTGAAGGCTTCGCACTAGACTTAGCTTTCAGGGCAGCAGCTTTGGCAGAGCCTGGTTTGGCAGTAGGCACCGAAGCAGGCTTCTTCTCTGCGGGCTTCGCAGGAGCTGCTGCAGGCTTGGCAGCCGGAGCTGAAGCTGGCTTGGCAGCAGCGGGCTTTGCTGCCGGAGCTGCTTTAGGTGCAGCCGCCTTGGGGGCGGGCGCTGGCGTCTTGGCTGTCGCCGGCTTAGGTGCAGGTGCAGCCGCAGCGCTGGTTGTAGAAGCAGCTTTAGGTGCAGCTGCTGGAGTTTTAGCCGTGGCGGGCTTCTTTTCCGCAGGCTTGGATCCGGATGACCCTACAATAAAAAATTAAAAAGTTAACATGAACGCCTAACCTCAATTAAAAATGCTTTTCTTGTCGAAATAAACACAGATGTTCTATTAACAAATTATGAATAGTAGAAAGTTAACGAATATATACCTACTTGGCCATTAACAAAATAAAAAGGTAACAGAACAGCAATACATTCATTTCGAGGTCCATAACAAGTACCGCGTGGCTCAGCCAAGTAAATGTCACCACCACAGACATTTATTTTACCACTTGACTTTTAGGTTTTGAAATTAATCCAAAAAGCATTAATTGCTTATAATTAACTAATCATTCACGATTCACTGCTATATTTCCACAATATAGAAATACGTACCGGATTTCTCGGGTTGCTTCTTGGGAGGCATCGTGTCAAAAAAGATGGTGGATCATTGCTTTTGTTGCCAGATTACATTTAATTTAATCCTTCTGATTTTCATGCTGGTAACTTTTTTTTGAAGACAGAATTTTATCTTCGATGTAATGCCAGGTACACACGTAACAACGTTCATCGCTGTTAATTTTAAAATCTCACGTCTAGAAACGAAATTTGATGAGCATGGATCTATAAAACAAGTTAATATTTAAAAGATTAGCTTTTGGGTCCATGATCGCAGCTTACTTGAAATACCAGTTTCTCGTATCTAACTAGATAATTTAATTTGACCTCGTATTATTTTTAATTGTGATGTTTAATAGCTTCTTTTTCATTGTACCGTGAAAAATCTAACTAACGTTGGCCGAGAGGGCTAGACGCGGAACGCCTCTGTCGGGTGCATTCGACCAAAGTGTAGCCAGAGGCCTTTTTGTTTGTTTTTGCTATATAAAGCCCAATGCTCACAGACAACCGTTGCCATTTTTAGTAGACTAGAGGCCACATCGAAGGGAAGTTGGCGAAATCCCTAAACACCAATCACAGGGAACGTGCAGGAACTAAGGTGGCAGCACTAAATCGACAAAAGACACTATGCGAACAGTAAACTGGCAAATTATGGAAACTGTCGAGTTGACGCAACTGTCAAATTCACACAACTGTCCAATCAGCGAAAGTGACGAAACAACAGAATTAAATAAAATGACGAGTGAGGGAAATAGACATGGGCAAAATGTATCACTAAAAAGAAAAGATTGATATGTATCTTTCGATCACTGGGATATGTATCACTCTTTTATATCTTTATATCCTTATGTATCAGTAGCTCACGCTGGCGCGCACGACACGCAGCGCATTGAGCGCATTGCACTGCGCTGCTCAGGCTCTCTTTGCTCAACTCAATTCAATAAATCAGTAAGAGTGATAGTAGTAGGCACTTTGCTTGATCGTTATAATTTATGTATCTTCCTGATTTATTTTGCTGCTGTTCCGGTTTCTTTCTAGATATGTATCGGATCTTTATATGATGGATGAATAATAAAAAAGCACTCGAAAAATGAACTCGATTTTATAGTTTAAAATAATAATAAAATTTAACATAAGTAGGCTTGCTTGACGTTCAACCAAAGACGCGAAACGAAGCTATCCGACGCGATGACCGACAAGTGAGTGAGGTGTAAAGAAAGATATACTGATACATTCGGATACGAAATGATACGAAGAGAGATTGATTGAAACGGAATGATTCATATCTTTTGTATCTATCACTCCTGAGTTACCCATCTCTAGAGGGAAACTGACCAGTGTTACGCGGACTCGAAATGGTGGCTTAAACAACAGCTTTCTTATTTTCAACACATGTTTTAATGGAAGAGAATCCTTTATCAGTGAGAACAGTATGTCCAGGCTCTAACAAATCAATGAGGGATTTTGTTTTAAGCTCTTCCCTAGTCGCTGGATAGATCGCCCTGAACTTAGTACGTTAATGCAAGGAACGGAACCTAAAAAAACTGAGTTTAACAAAGCGCGAAAAAACTAGGATATATTCGGAAGGATAAGCAACCAAAAGTGTCAGTCAATGAGCGTATGTGACGTAACGCAATGTTTTTTTTTTCCAAGCGTTTTGGCTTTGGCACCAACTATCGTAGTCAGTTCAACGTTATATAAAGAGTTCTTGGAAACTAAGTTTTTTTTTAATACCTGAAAACCTCTCATTATTTCACAATCATTTGTTATGAAGCAATCACTAAAATGCCCACTTTGATTAACGGTTGAGGGATATTCGGTGTGAATATGATTTTTGCTAAAATATGTAGGGTGGAGTATAAATGGTTCTGGCATGTTTGCATGGACGGTTGATTTTGAGGGCCTTTTCAATGCAGAGTGTAACAAAAACAAGTTGTTGTATAATATTTATCTTTACTGCGTTTATTTTTTTTTTTTTTTTTTTTGCGGTTTTTCACATAAACATGGTATGAGAGTCAGGGCCGCGCCGACCCCCCACAGCGCCTGTGTGCGAAACCTATGAAGCACCTCTTTTTTTCACGAATCTTCACGTTTCAACTTATTTCTTATAATAATGACCGAAATAAATGTTAAAACAATCAATAACACACAAACTATAGGTACATAAAGGGTGTAAAAAAACCTCTTAACGAAGCTGAAAGGAACTTGTTCTCCCTGTCATTGCGATCATTTTTTTGTTCTAGACCATACCTGGAACCTTCTAGTTATGGAGATATTGGGAGTCAAAGTTCCAACTTTTAGACAAGTTTTTTTTTTTTAATACAAGTTTTTAATGTAAGATTTTTACTTTAAACACCTCCACGACCCCCTTACTATTTAATCCATCCATCAACACAATGTTTTGAGTGCATTACATTGAGTTCTACCACAAAACGTGATTTTTCACCCCAAAAAAAGTCGTTTCCCAGCAATAATTTTTGCGTAAATTTACTTTGTTTGATTGATGTACAGAATGCTTGGTTGACGGCTTCGTGATGAGGTTTTTAACACCCTGTATATTGTTTTAGTGCTAGAACTTATTCTTATTATAAAAAAAAAACCAGCAAAGAGCGAGTCGGACTCGCGCACCGAGGGTTCCATACAAACTTTTTAAAGGACAAACTTAACTTCGCTGTTCGATCCCATGAAAAGGCTATTGCACCAACCGCAAATAATAAATTTGTTATAGTAAAATTGCTTTTTTTTGTTATTAAACTACATATTTACAGTTTTCAGACTTTTCCCTTTACCTGTGCTGTAAGACATTGCTTCTCGCCAAATTTCGTGATTCAAAGTCAACCTGAACTACCTTATAGGTTTTCGACCCAAAACTTGTAGGGTACTTCCGGTTGACCTAGAATTGTCAATTTTGGTTAAAAGCAAAGCAAGGTATTACCGTACAGCGCAAGTAAAGAGAAAATTCTGAAAAATAAAAAAGTTGAAAATTAAGGCTAAAATTATTGCTCGTTTTCCACTCCGATCAACTTCAAAACGATCAACTATTTTTTAGTTCTCAACGAATCAACCATTTAGTTGATCCGATAGGAACATTTGTTATTCTCCTTGTTTGTTCATATATAAACAACTTAATCGAGTGATATAATTATAACCTTACAAAGAATATGTTGTTGTGTAAGTGTAACAAAAAAATATTTTGATGGCGGCGCGGCCGGCGCCCCTATTGTCTTGGCGCCTGTGTGCGCCGCACACTTCGCACACAGGGGCGGCTCGGCCCTGACGAGAGTACTATTCTTTGGAAAGTAATAGAATTTTACGCTATTTGATTTATTTTCAATTTTGTGGATGTATTGATACATCCAGAAATGCAGCTATGCATTGTGATTATCTAGAATAATAATTTTCACTATAAAATTAATTCTGTTTACTTGTTAAAAATGTCAATGTCAAGTTTTAAAGAGTACAAGATTCGGATTGGCGGCGACGCCAGTCAGCAGCACCGTCGTTGTGCACGTTCCCTATACTATGTCCTTTTTGTCCAAACGTTCTTACTCTGGCAACATTGCTCTGTCAGCTCGTCGAGAATTACATGCCCTTGTGTGCATTTTTGTATGTTATTGCAACACTAGCTGTTGTACACCTATTAAATTATTATTATAAACATTTTTTTTTTTAATCTAGTCCAAAGTGTATGTCTAGCGCGATGACTAATGATATTCTTTAGTCATTGGTCTAGCGTCGCAAGCACGATTGCATAGATAGTAGTAGCCTTTATTGCTATACTCTTTGTTAGTTATGCTGCTGAGCATGAGGTCCTGGGTTCGATTCCCGGGTCGGTTAGTGTTACTGGGTTTTCTATCAGGAATTTCTCAGTAGCAGCCACGGAGTCTGGTTTTGCGCCCGGTTGATGGCAATAGGCTTGCCTCCTGTTACATGGGACTTAAACATAACTGGCGAAATGTGGGTGTATTATTAGGTATTCCTCCGCGTTACCCTTCGGGGATTACAGGCGTGATGTTATGTTTCACGGGTTGAAATTGTTTTGCACGGAACCCTAACAAGTTGCAGAATTTCCAAACAAATAAGTTTCCGAAATCTCTACGTGACTTTTGTTTATTTGATTCACTTCGTTTGCCACCGACTTCTGAAACGTATTAGAATAATTATATTATAAATAAACTCAATTAGATTTTTTAACTTTTCACTTTTTCCTGGGTTTTTGTAAGTTTCGAGTTTTGTT
Organism: Xestia sexstrigata; assembly: GCA_941918905.2. Classification (NCBI taxonomy): domain Eukaryota; kingdom Metazoa; phylum Arthropoda; class Insecta; order Lepidoptera; family Noctuidae; genus Xestia; species Xestia sexstrigata. The sequence continues at coordinate 11,810,382 of OW799207.2, read as the reverse complement.
TACAAGGAGGGTTTGGAGATGATGTTTGATTTTATTTTTTGTATGTTTACTAATTTAACGCATCATCCTGATGGACCAGAGGTTAAGGCCTCGCTTCTCATGCCTGAGTGAGGTTGTTCAAATCCAGGCAACTACAAATGTGACTTCTTCATAGGTAACTACTTTCTAAAGTTTATCTTGGACATCAGGAAACTTAGACTTATAATTAAAGTAAGTCTGAAATCGCCAACCCGCCTTGACTCTTGAATAAGCGTGGTGATCAATATTCGTGCCTTCTTTGTATAAGAGTCCTTTGCCCAACAACGGGACAGTAATATGATATGCTGATAATATCATCTAGGGCTGCCATACGTCCCGGTAGGTACATTGGGACATTTCCCGGTATAAAACGCGTGTCGCGGTCAGTGTAATGGCCCAATTTTGTAATTCAGTTCGGTGATTATAAGACAGAATCGTTAAATTTCAACTTTGCTCTGCTGGCGTAAGACAAATTCTGGTTTCGCCTCTTCTAACTAGCTAGGTAGGTACTCTTCATAAATCCAGAAGTTTTCGAAAAATCTTGCTCGTTTCGTCATGTAAAATCCATATTTTTACCCTACCACTATTACACATGTATCGGTCGGCGTTTCACCATATAAAAGGAACTAGCGGACGACCACGACTTGTCGCAGGACCGGCCGCTACCTTGGACCAATCTTTCTGGCTTCGACCAAAGTTGTGGTCGTGGCCACGTAGGTACTGAGCAAGGTCCCATAAGGGCAGTCTTAACTTACGCAGGAATTCGGCGGTTTACCGTATCCAATCAAAAATCTATTAAAACAACCGTTTTAAGTACGGTAATATGCAGTTTTATTTTAGTTTATATTTTATATGTATTTACTTACATACATTCCTAGGTATTTTTTATAAGTTTAGCACAAATAATGCCAAAATGCTAAGGCTAACATTATAATACAAAGAGGCACTAACTAAACTAATATACAACAAGTAGAGTAACCGAAGAGAGTAACCAAAAAAGCGCGAAGCCAAATCAAAATAGTTTTTTTTTATATGGCTGTTAATATGTTTGAAGTTTTATTACATATTTTAGTCCAAATCCATCCAGAAAGTGCCATATCTCTTTGAAAATAGCGACAGTGGCAAAACATGTTTTTTTAGAAACTTCTTTTATTACTTGCGCTTATTCTACTTACAAAATGGTATAAGGCGGTTTCGGATTAGCTTATTTTCGGCGCGTATAAGCTCGTTTTAGAAAGCGCGTGTACGCGCGTACTCTTGCCCCATTTATTTCACGCGTGACTCGGACGAGCGTTGACGCGCTTATAAGCTCGTATTAGGCCCGGACTCCATCAAAGAAGAGACGTGCTGAGATGTGTGTAACGCAGAGGCGAGGTAATGCTTTGACGATAGGGTGTATCCCCGAAGCTGTGCGGAGATGCGTACTAGCTGGACCAGAACACAGATTTGCCTATACTATAGTACGCATCGCATCGCATAGTCAGCCCGTATAGCGGCCGCCGCCGTGTAATGTGGCGCGCGTAAACCGGTACCAGCTTATTTGCGCTTCAAAATTTGCTCATCTGAAACCGCTCTTATATTTATTAATAAAAGATAGAACACATATATTTGATAAAAAAATAATAAAGCCATCTTATCGAATTTGTCAAGTTGTACTAACTGACTTGTTAAGAATTACAAATTCCAAGTCCATTAATTATAATCACTTGGCGCATGACTAGAGCTAGCAGCTGTTCGATGAAACGATCCAATATTTAAGAGCGGCGTATTATAATTGGCATTTACTGAGCCTTGCAGAGGTGATTGTAAATTACCGACAGGTTGAAGGGGTCTTTTTCCTATTATTAAAGGGAAACATTCATCGGGAATACCAGATAGTGCTGTTTGTACACGCTTGATGCGGTTTGAACATTCCTCAAAGTGATCTGTTATATATTTCAGCTCAGGTGCAGTAGCAAGATTATAGAGCGTTTTAAGATTTTTGTCAATGATTTTCAACCCTTCTGAACTGGTGTATGTAACCTTTTCTCCACTATAAAAAAATATATCAATATCCGTAGCATTCTCCATAAGCTGGCATTTTGCTAAAGGAGTGTACAATGTTATCTTTGGTGTTTTGGCTTTGACAAGTTCAACAAATCTTGAAGCATATAAATATTTTTTCCAATGTTTCTGTGGTAAATTGTGATAAGTAAATACTTCATCAGGATTAGGATCATAATCCAAGTTCAGAGTCCTAGTCTTACTATCGACTGTATATATTATAATCTTCATGCCATCTTTAGATATTTTACATATTTCTGCTACTTGTTCTTCTCGATCTTTGCCTTTCTTTTTAATGAACTCAACAATGACTCCAGAAGATTCAATTTTCAGTATTGCATTTCGTGTTCTGTGTGAAATTGTTGGCAATCTTTCAGCACACAGTGGAGGAACACTTAACACATTAGTATTGACTGTACAAGATTTAGGAATATTTTCTTTGTTTTCTTCGAAATTTATGTTTGCTTGAGGCATTTTACATTTTAAGTCAATTTTTCTCATATTTTCCAATAAAGATAAATTGCTGTTGCATGGACTATCACTTTTTTGAAATATATTATTATGTTGATTTTTAAATTCAAACATTTCTCCAGATGCTTTATCAATTCCCATGCACAAATTGTAATTTCGGTTATTTGAACAAGTTGAATTAGAACTGACTTCTTGAGTAAATATGTTATAAGACATAGGTCTGACATCTTTTTTTTCGGCACTGTACTCTTTCATAGGACACTCAGAATCAGTTCTATCATCAGGTCTAAATTTATTGCTATGTTGGGTACTGTGCAGTGTTGTGAGGAACCCAGAATCTCGTGATATATCTTGCTTGCATGAACTTTGGACATTACTTAAAAAAGGGTGCTCTAATATACCCTTTAATGTAATTCTTTTTGTGGGATCTTTACACAAAAGCTTCTGCAATAAGTCCTGGGCTTGTAGGGACAGTTCCAAAGGTATCTTGTAATCAGCATTAATAACTTTATTAAGAGTAGTCTTCACATGCTGAGTGTGAAAGGGGGGGCTTCCTACTAATAATGTGTAGAGCATACAGCCCAAACCCCAGACATCAGCTGGTAATCCATGGAATTCTCTAGAAGCTACCTCAGGAGATATATAGTTTGGTGTTCCACACATGGTAACATGTTTCTCATCTGGGCCATTCAACTGCGTTGCTAAACCAAAATCAGCTATTTTAACATTTAGATCCTTTGTCAGCAATAAGTTGTTCAACGATAGATCTCTATGAATGATGTTGTGTGTATGCAGATACAAAACTCCACTTAGCACCTGTCTAAATATGTCAGCAGCTGCCTTCTCTGATAGCCCACGAGTACCTAACTTAAAGTGTTTGGCTAGCTCACCATTATGTGCTAGTTCCAAAACCAAATAAACATAATGTGCATCTTCAAAAAATGTGTACAATTCTAGGATAGCAGGATGCTTCAGACGAGAGTGAATGGTGACCTCTTGTCTTACTCTGCCTATCATACCGGCACTGGCCATAAGTGCTTTGTCTATCATTTTGATAGCAACAAACAATCCTGTTCTTCGACATTTTGCTCTATAAACATGTGCAAATCCTCCTTTACCAAGATGTTCTAGTATTTCATAATCTTCTATTTTTTCACCAAACATCCTTAGTAATTACAATATCCTAGTATCATGAATAAAACCATTTTTTCTATGTGAATCATTAACATCCATTTTCTCTATAGCATCCATTACTTCTTAGTATACTGAAAAAAAAAAGTGAAAATTTTACCAATTTTTATTAAAAATCATAGCTAATATCAATGGAGGTGCGGCCTTTGCCCACTTGGCCATATAGACATCAGGAGAATTATAACTTCTGCACTAATAATAGTAGGTTGGAAGTATGGATGTTTACCTTATTTATAACCCATTTAGCATCCTCAAGACTTTTCGAAATAATTTCTTTTACTCTCTCTGGATCTGGTTCAAACTTGTGTTGTTTGTAGCTCTGGAAGAAGGAACTAGTAAATGTAAATCGATAAGACTGGTATATAATTAAATTGAAACATGCGGGTTCACCGGATGCCAATAGGTTACAATAATTTTATTCAAGGTTTTATACAAAATTTAGCATAGAAACTTAGGTACCTGCTTTACAGCGAATTTATAGTGTTTACAAGCGTCCGGGGGAAGCTTTTCACACTGCCTTATTAAATGTTTATATAGTTGCAGAGATGTCATAACAATTTTTGAGTCATTAGCAAAACACCTTGTAAGTTTAAACATTTACTTCGTAGTATTTACAACACTTGCTTGATTATTTATTATTTCTTTTTGATCGTGTTGTAGATCGCGATCACGTAATTTTGAAGTTTACTCGCGTCTGTCTGTTGGTCTTTCACACACAGATAAATAATAAAGCAAGCATCTGTTCGACGAAAACGAAAAAAAATTTTTAGTCTTTGTATATTTTATTCATTGATTCAACTACAGATTCTGTTAGTTATGTCACCTCAGGAAACTGTGAAATGACTGTAGCAAAATAAAGCTTTATTACATTTGGTTTGCCACTTTATTTATTGCATATTTTATATACATACAACTTTCAATGTTCAGTGCTAACAAATCATTTACTTTGCTTTTACCGAATGGAAATTGTTTGCCAATAGTACCTAATAATTCCATGGATTACGCTCATATTTTTTTTAATCTGTAGGTCGCACTCACTCACTCACTCATCCATCATCTTTTCTTTGAATAGGAATAGAATTTAGTAAAATAAAAAATGGGCGAAGTTGTGATAGATTGTACTTGTTGCAATCAGCTATGAGTGTATTTAAAGTATCTAGTGAAATATGCTATTAAGTTTTACCTTACATATTTTGAACTTAAGGATTAGTGTTATGATAAGTCACTAGGTATTCCTCTCTGTGTTTGTGATTGTATTACATACCTTGATAATGGTTTGTTAACGCTAATGTGGTATGGCACTTGTTACAATTCGACGTTCTCCAAGTGTGCAAACACCAAGGAAAACGGTGAGTAAAGGATTCAAATATTTTTTTCGATTGTTGTTGTGTCAGATTGGTCAGACGATCTACGTTAAGTATTTCTCGAGGATTACATTGACAACTTCGTACACTATTCCCTATATTTGTTTAACACCCATACATATTTCTATTTACGTACACGATTCCCTACATTTCTTTAACACCCTTAAATCTTTCTATTTACGTACACGATTCCCTACATTTCTACACCCATACATCTTTCTATTTACCACTTATCATAATTCATAAGCCCTGTTTATCTCTTTGTCCTTTTGGATGAAAATAATAAACATCTATCAAAATAAAACTATTTGTATCTCTTGATGGTACATAAGTTTAAAAAAGTTAGTGGTTTGTAATGTGAATAGTTTGTTAAGAAGTTCTGTCATTACTAGTATAAGTACATTTAGGTATACAGTATAGATTTAAGAGCCTTAAGGTTAAATCAATATATTCTTTTGTTCAAGGATGAGACCGAAAAATCAAGTGATAATATTGAAGACGATGTTGGGGACCGTATCAGCAAGAGGTAGGTAATGTTATGTTATCAAAAATTCTCATAAATGGCAACCATAACAGTTGGCCCTATATAGAATAGATAAATAGATATATTCTAATAAATGGTTTAATCCTTGAAGTACTAAGTTAATCATCAATTAGTTTTGATTTAGAGAATTTCTTTTTGTATTGACTGTCAAAAGAACCTTCAGGTGGCACTACTACACTACTTTTATTAGCATTTTTATTTGTAAAGGAAGCACGGAAGAATGTCCGGGGCTAGGTTAGGTCCACTTTCTTTGTTGTGTGTATTTTTGAAACGGTACCCATTATAGTGAAATATATTAGCTAATAATACTTAGAGGCTATATAGTAAAAACTTTACCCAGCTTGTATTCACTATCCTCACTGTGAATGTAGAAGCACATAATTCAAAACCAAATAGAAGCACCTAAACATTAGCTAGAGTACACGGATAAAATGGTAATAATGCTTTGGGGAGAACTAATAGACATCTAAATTGTTGTTGATAATGACTCCTTACCTTCTACTTTTCCTTATAATTTCATATCAAACCAACAATCAAATTATTTTGTTATTTATTACTAATCAATTTATATGATTCAAATACTAAATTTATTTATTTATTTATTTCAACTTCATGTACAAGGGTGGTACATAGGCGGACTTAATGCCACAAGGCATTCTCTACCAGTCAACCTTTCGGTCAAATAGGATAGCATTAAGCTAATCTGTTTTTTTTTACTGAACTACACTGAGGCCTTGCCCAGAAGATCCCGAAACAATGTAGTCAATCAAATAACAAACCATTTCATCCCTGTAGCATGTTCCCATGAGATCATTTCTGATCTTCATGCAGGTAAAAGCATGTTTATAAACAATTATTTTTATTATAAAACATTTTATTAATTTATGATTACATTTCATCATACCTATCATATTATTCTAACGAAGCAAAATCATCCATCTAACCATCAACTTAAGTTTTGTACCAACTTCTTGAATAATAACAATTGATTAAGTATGTTTCTTAAATAATGTAAATGTTTGCATGCCGTATGGTAAAATATGGCTGAGCTTTGATATTTCATAAGAACTATTGTGTATTACCCATATTTGCAAAATGAAATTCTATTCTATTCTAATAACCCTCACAAATACTTTTTAAGCAACAAAACAGTCAGAGCGTGGAATAAGCTCCTAGAAGATGTAGTCTCTGCCCAAAATGTAAATAAAAAAAATAGACTAGACAAACAATATATCATAATTACTGCAAGAAAAAAATCTAGTGGGGAACAGCAGGATACAAAAAACACAAACATGTTCACAAATCATGTTTTGTGGTAGAACTCAATGTAACGCACTGAAAACATTGTGCTGATGGATGGATTGAATAGTGCGGGGGTCATGGAAGTGTTTAAAGTAAAAATCGGACATTAAAAACTTGTATTAAAAAAAAAAAACTTGCCAAAAAGTTGTAACTTTGACCCTCAAATCTCTATAACTAGAAGGTTCCCAGGTATGGTATAGAACAAAAAATGATCCCAATGATGGGGAAAACAAAAAGTGCCTTTCGGTTTCGTTAAGAGGTTTTTTAGTTTGACATCCTTTATTATTTGGAATTTCTCGTAACTTTAATTCTGTTCAGATTTTTTTGTTTGCTTACTACACTGTGCTTGTCATACAAGCCGTTATTGCCAATTCATCAATACATTACAAGGGCCTAGTGGAGTTCAGCCTTGTGCACTTTGACATAACAAGTCGTCAGGTGTAGGGCATGCGGAAACGGATTTCGGCCCCATAGTAAAAACCCAGGGAAGCCGGTTTTACAATGGGACCAAATCCTGGTACCGCATGCCCTATTGTATTGTATTGTATAACGGGCTGGTGTCCGCAACTCCACGTCAAAGCGCGTATTTTGCGTACGGGTGGGAAATAGGCATGACGACAGTATCAAAAAATTGCCAATCTATTTAGTCCGTCAGTTAGAGTATTGGAAATTAATGGACACGTGTTTTTTGTTTTTGTAAATCAATGAATATTGACAAAGATAAAACGCATCAAAACTCGAGAGTGGGGGCTCGTGACGTCAGAACTAGGTAAAAATTATACCTAGGCGTGACGTATTGAGAATTTTAAAAGCGTCATATCTTCGTCAATTTTGGTTTACGTATTAAAAGAAAAAACACGGGTCAAATATTTTTTGATAATCTAACTGACGGACTAATTAGTTTTTTTTTGTCGTCTCGCCTATTCATTCGATCCACCCTAACTCCGATTGTCAGCAACATCAAGGCCAGCAGCGCCTTGATGTTGCTGACAATCTCGCAGAGAGTACCTGGGTTACCGAAGTGAAACGATGTTGCAACCACTGGGCAGTGCAGAAGCATATGGGCTGCTGTCTCGTCTTCCTCCATGCAGGAACGGCACAGGGGGCTGTCTGTGACTCCTATGACCGAGAGGTGTTTATTAAAAGAGCCGTGTCTACTGTCCAGTAATGGCGGCTGTAACTGTGCGCACCTGTGGTTTGGTCAGCAGAACCCGGCGTTTGGTGAAGCGGCCGTCGATAGTAGGAAGTGCTTCCTTGGCCTGCTTGCACTCGCCGTGGTCTAGCCACAGCTTGTCGTGTTGTTCACTAGTTCGTTTCCTTAACAGTGTGCGTAGATATCCGAAAGGGAGTTGTACGATAGGTTCGGGTCCCACTGCCATGCTCGATTCCCTTCTAGCGAGTTCGTCCGCCGCATCATTGCCACGGGAATAGCTGTCCTTTGATTCATTGGATGGTTACCTATATTATTGAGATTACCAACCAGGTTCAGGCGTTGGTGACACTCGTGTATTAACCCAGAGTTGACTGTGTGGTTGTTAGTGCTAGCAGTACAGCCATGCTGTCTGAGAGTATACGAATTGAGTGGTCCACAACCTCTCTGGCTAAGATGGCTGATGCCGCCAGGGAAATGCCCATGCATTACCGCGTGCCCTAATCAGGTGTCCTCTTATCATCCTGACGGCCATCAGGATGATAAGAGGACACCTGGGATCACCATGGGATCTAAGTAGAATTGCGATTGGGCAACATCCCTGTTTCTTTGTCATTTTTTGAGGTCTGTACAAATAAAGGGCCTCAGATTTGTTGAACGCCTAGAGATTCAACTGCCGGAACCTATCTGTGCGTCTTGCGTCATGTTACCATCGTGTCGTTCGAGTTACAAATGATGTTGGCACTAAGAAGGAGTTCATCGCGTACTGTCCAGTCGTACCAGATATCCCACAAGAGCGGTCCCAGAGCAGGTCCCGATTAGTGTGTACGTACGTAACGGGGCACTGAGAAAAAGAAACAGTTTTTTTTTGCCAAAAAAGTGTTATTTTAGCAAATCGTTTATTTTCTCGATTCTATAAAACACCTAAATATGTATAAGGCTAAAAGTGTCTTGGTGTTTTTGTCTCCGACACCCGTTTGTCGTTAAAAAGTTGTCGAAGGGATTCCGTTCACTCCGACCACATAAGTAGGTTAGGTTAGAACTGTGACTAAGTACGAACGAGCCGCGCGAGCGAAGCGAGCGGTGACGCGGAAGCGGGCGGCGGCGAGCGCTACCTCGAAATTGGTCGCAGTAAAAAAGTAGTGCCCCGTTTCGTATCCACTGACAATTACTGCGTGTCGAGTTCACGAGTTCACCGCGTATTGTCCAGTCGTACCAGATGTCCCACAGGAGCGGTCCCAAAACAGATCCCTGTAGAACACCGCACGACATTAATCACCGACCCCATATTTCCTGACCCGAATAGTTGACGGCCCTGTCCGTCAGATAGACTCGAATATGTGGTGGAGGAGAATATTGGCACTCTATGAAATAGCAACTCCAAGGCAATGTGCTGAAGGCATTAGTGCTGTCAAGACAAGACACCGCCAAGACAAATTTGCCCGAGCTGTAGCTCAATCCACCAGGACCAGTAGGCCTATTACGTATCTTTCTGATACCCAGTGACTATCAAGCTTCGGTTGTACACCGAACTTTGATGACAACCGAGAATGTCTAAATATTGGTATTACGTATCGCACTGAGTGGATAACACTTTACGGTGACTAATAGCCCGGGTACGGTGTAACGTCTTTCACGAAAGCCACTTCAAACTCAGTTGTCATCAATTTGTTGTCCACTATGCTTACATAATCGAAATAATATATGTATCGATACGAAAACGTCTTTCACAATGAGTTACGGTGACTATCAGCCACGATGACAACTAATGACGTCATATTTGATCGCGACTTGTTATACATACCTAATACGAAACTAACCTCTTGACAGTTAATTGATGGACACCGAGCCTAGTTACTATCATTTCGAGCTGTCAACAGAGATACGTAATAGCCCTACAGGATAATTGTGCGTATGATGGTTGACGTCGCCCATTGAATACGACGAATATCTTTCATGAGATTGATGACAATTTGTTGATTTCATTAACAAATAAAATCTTATTGTTGGTTAAATAATGTCTCGCTGAGCTGATTTCATTTTTAGACGAGTTCTGCTGCTAGTCTTGGCACTTTTGAACTACACTGTGCCAAATTAAGCTGTTCTCTCATTGTACGGGAAACTCGTACAAAGCGAGATCAGGTTATACTAATTATGTATAGCTTGAAGTTTCGCCTTGTGTGTGTAAATTTTCCCTTAAATAATGTTTCGCAGAGTGAATTAAACCTAAGAATGAGTCACTAGCCGTCATCTACCCCGGTCGCAGCGGAGAATGGAACCGGCGAGAGATGTCGTGCGGTGTTCCGCAGGGATCGGTCCTAGGGCCGTCCTTGTGGAACATCGGTTACGACTGGGTGCTGCGCGCCGACCTCCCTAGCGGCGTCAGCGTGGTTAGCTATGCAGACGACACGCTGGTGCTGGCACAGGGGGGGTCGCACGAGGCGGCGGCCGAAATCATGACACGCGGGGTTGCGATAGTCGTTGAGAGGATCCGGCAACTGGGTCTCGAGGTGGCATTGCACAAGTCCGAGGCCATGTGCTTTCATGGGCCTCGGAATGCGCCACCTCCGGGATCCTTACTCACGGTAGGAGGGGTATCCATCGGTGTCGAGTCGACTTTAAAGTACCTAGGACTCGTCCTCGACAGCCGGTGGAACTTCGTGGAGCACTTCCGACGTTTGGCCCCCAAACTGGAACGGACTGGGGCTGCCTTCAGGCGGCTCCTGCCCAACCTGGGGGGGCCGATCGCCTCCTGCCGGAGGCTCTACGCGGGAGTCGTGCGGTCCATGGCCCTTTACGGGGCCCCGGTGTGGGCGCGTTCATTGGGGCTACGTGCAGCCCACTACCTGAACGCGCCCCAAAAGTTGGTAGCCGTAAGGCTGGCCCGTGGGTACCGCACGATCGCCCGCAAGGCGGCGTGCCTCCTTGCCGGATTGCCGCCATGGGATCTGGAGGCGATAGTCCTCGCGCGCCTGCATGAATGGCGCGCGGAGGCGCTTCGCCGGGGGGAAACTCCGCTGCCGCGACAAATTGTCGCTCAGCGGACAGACTTCCGGCGGGATCTCATGGCGACATGGAGAGAGCGACTGTCGCAACCCCGTGCAGGGCACGCCACGATAGTGGCGATAAGTCCCCTCTTTGAGGAGTGGCTGGAGAGACGCCACGGCGTCTTCACCTTCCGCCTGACGCAGGTCCTCACCGGACACGGTATTTTCGGGAGGTTCCTGCACCGAATCGGGCGGGAGGAAACGCCCGGGTGTTTCCACTGCGAGGATCGACCGGAGGACACGGTGGAGCACACGGTGGAGGTGTGCCCCGCGTGGGCGGAGCACCGCCGTGTCCTCGAAGTGGCGATTGGCGGCGGCGACCTCTCGCGTCCGGCCCTGGTGCAAGCCATGGTCCGGAGCGAGACGGAATGGGACGCCGTCACCTCCTTCTGCGAAGCAGTAATGCTAGAGAAGGAGGTGGCGGAACGTGAGAGGGAGAGAACCTCACAGCGTCCCGGCCGCCGCGGGAGACGCCCCGGGCGTCGGGGGCCACCACGTGGCCCCTGGCCACCGTAGGCGCGGGCCTGTGGACGGTGGGCTATGGGCTAGCTCGCCGTCCGTCCGTCTCATGACGACAGGCCGTGTCGACGGCGCGTTCGTGTTCCACGCGCGCCTCAAAGAGAGTCAGCAAAAAGGAAGGGGTCCGCAAGGACCGATGCCTGCCGGGGTTGCGGGACTATTCGAAAGAGATACCGTGGCTCCGGAACACAAAGGGCGATGAATGAACATGGATGGGTTTTAGTCAGTAAAAGTCTGACACTCTCCTGCTCCGCCCAGAGCGGGAGAAGTCATTTGATGATTTCCCATCCGAAAAAAAACGAGTCACGAGCCTAGGTGCTATAGCACTATGGGTGAAGAAGACTGGACAAATTGTGCAGCAGGGTGAATGTTTAGGCTGGAAAAGCGTAGTTAAACTCAGTTTTTTTCCTGCAGAGGAATTTTGGCAAAAAGAGGTGCCGCATGGCATCAAAAAGTTTTCCGCAATTTACAGGTACAAGCAGTATTTAAATTTTTAATTTGGGATATGGGTAAAAATAATCCTATTTTTCTATCTATTGGGAAAAAAAAAATTCATTTCCGATAACATGGTACATGTGACTGGCAAGGTTTAAAGTTTTAGTCCAGCACTCCAACCTAGCCGCTTTTGATGATTCACAATTTAAGAATAAGCTCGTAGTCGATTTTGACATAACTCTAGCAGTAGACTAATGATGCAGTTGTATTGATTCAAATTATATTCTCGGTATGCATTAATCTAGAAGAATATTTCTATTCATTGGATATCCTTATAGGTTACTGGGAGAAGGGACTTAGTTTGTAATTTAACGAGTGCTTGAACTCACCTTTACATAATTAAATATCAAGGACAAAAATCTGAAAGCAGATCTTAGTGTTTGAGTTTGACCTTATTAAAATTGTTGAGTGCACGTCTGTCGTTAGTATAGCTTTAGCTATGTTACAAGTTATCTGTTTTTGCTTTTATGTGTAGCGACTGATAATTTAGGATTTGTTCCGCGCAGGTATCCATAGTAAAAAAATAAAACTGTTAAGGTACGGTAATGAATTTTATCTGTTACTGCATTCAATTCGATTACAGGGTGAAACATAATAAAGATCTTGCTAACGCAAGAGTATTGCTTCGCGTAGTATAAATCAGTGCGTGTTCCTTTCCCGACCGCCTCGTGTTCCTGTTCTGCGCCGTGTTTCTATATTTAAGCGGTAGTTTGTGCTCAGTTCAGAAGGAAGCTATGAGTGTTGTGACGTCGGCCGTCGAGTGGGCTCGTTGTTGCGTCGCTCACGCACTTTATTGTCGTTCGGGATGTGTTGGATGGTGCACCGCGTACCAGGATCCTGGCCATGGTTGGCTAAAATACGGAGAAGAATTATTATTAATGTACATTTCCTTAAAAAAAAGATTGAAATGTAGTTTGCAAGCCGGTGCCATCTTGAGTGACTTAAGAATTGTGTTCCAATTATTTGGATTTTGAAATGGTTGCATTCAGGTAATTATCAAAATGTACGATTTTAGATATTAAATATTGCTCTTAAAATGTGCATTTTTTAAGAGAACCCATCAGAGACGTTGTCAATGGCCTACACATGTCAAGGAATTATTATTAATAATAAAAATGTTGTCCTTTGTGTGTATCATGTTAGACTATTCATTTGGTACTTATACGCATTTGTATCATTACTGCACGATTATTACCGTGCCAGTAAACAGGAAAACGAAGGCGTCGTTTCATTAGTCAAAGTGATTTGGTTCAAATAAAATAACTATATAGATCGGCCCTCAGCAAAATAATTTGATCAGGTAAAAATACCACAGTAGGACAAATTCGAGTTAGTATTGTTTGAACTTAAGCTCTATCTAATCTTTTACAGTGTCTGAAGCAGTAAAGTATGTATTTGTGCACCGAAATGTTTGAAGTTAGCTTTTAAATATTACTTTCGATGAATTTTAGCCATCGAAGAAAGCTGGGTTCTCAAAAATTGAATTTTATAGCTTATTATGTATACGTAGTATAAGAATTGCGCCTAGAAAAGCCTAAACCTAGGTATTGATTGAGAGAACGGTCACGACAGTGAACCTCTAAATCCTAATCCAAGGCATATTGGATACGCCTCAAAGAGATGTTAGCAAATAGGAAGGGGTTCGCAAGGGCTGATGCCTGCCAGGGCTGCGGGGCTGTTCGAAAGAGATATCGCGGCCCTGGAACACAAAGGGCTAAGAAGGAATATGGATGGGTTTTAGTCAGTAAAAGTCTGACACTCTCTTCCGCTCCGCCCAGAGCGGGAGGAGTCGTTTGATGATTTCCCATCCGAAAAACAAAACTCATATTGGATAGAGGTGCAAACAACACGCCATATCCTTAATCCAGTCATTTGTTTTAAAAGTAGATCATGTTGAAAACGTGTTACAACCAAGCACGTAGTAATTAATTCGATCTAGGCCGGCGAGGTCCTAGAATCGACTAAGGACTGTAGAGGCTGTGTTACGGAACCCCCTTGTTAAGGTAAATGCTCCAACCAGCCCGCGAAATTCAAATTTTCTTACGTTTTTTGCAATTTGCAGGCCAGTGCTAGGTTGTATGTTGATTAGAATATTGTTCGCGATTGTAAGACGTATGTTGTTACAGAATTATAATCATCAAAATCATCTATACAACCCTCCAAGTTCATAAAGGTCGAGCAATGACTTTGACCTCGAAAAAATCTTTCCTACTTCTACTGCTTTCGGTACGATTGGTACTCGCAAGTCTGTCAATTCGAGGAGTTTCTCTGAAGCATCGAATGTCCAAAGAGTTTCGAGAAATGTCATTGATAATGTAGTGTAGTCATTGAGTCATTGGGTCCTCGGGGCAGATGTTTATTTTATTGAACTAAAAAGGGATTTAACAAAAAAAGTTTCATGTCTTTATCAACCTTTATATGTGTCCAGTTTTCGGACTTGGGCAATAAGGGCAGGTTATGGGAAGTTCTACCTACAGGGTGTTTGGCGCAAGGACCGACACAATTTTTCAAAGGAATTTGGCAGGTCATTAGCTAGGTTCTACCCATACATCTTATGTCCTAAATTTCACGGTTGGTTACATATGGTTTCATTTTTATGAAAAAAAAAACCCAAAATGATTCCTTTAATTCAAAATAACTTTTTCCTTTCGGGGTGTAATGGAACAAAAATTTTTTTTTTGTATTCTCCAATGTCTTTTAAATTTAAATAAATGTTTGTTGAAACAACTGGTTTCGAGAAAATTTCTAACAAGCTTCCAAAGTTTTTTTTTTAATGTATGAAATTTTACATCTAAATTTATTATAAAAAAACTAAAAGCCATTTTGAACTTAGCTTTATTTTAAAAAGTTCTTTAGTTGATACCCTTTCTAACGGTAATGCTACATGTCATAAAAAAACCATTCATTACGAAGTCAAAAATTATTAGGATAGTCAGGGTTAAGAAAAGACTTAACTGTTTATTAAACTAAAGTTATAAATCCTGTTTAAATTTGATTCAAATTAACTCAAAATTTATTTTGTGCCATTACGCCCACAAACGAAAAAGTTATTTCAAAATAAGGAAACATTTTTGGGTATTTTTTCATTAAAAAAAAACATTACGTAACCAACCGTGACATTTGGGACATAGGATGTATAGGTAGACCTAGCTAATGACCTCCCAAATCATTGGAAAAATTGTGTCGGTCCATGCGCCAAACACCCTGTATAAATTGCAAAATCAACCTCTTCCTTTCCTGATTTTTCATAAAGGGTGTCACACACTAGCAAAGACAAATCAACTACCTTTGCTCCTGCAGCGATTCTGTTTTTATCTCTTAATGTTAGTAAAAGTTTGGCATCGTTATCATTTTAATATCTGGACTGTCAGCCCCCAATACCGATCTCACTGACTTGCTTATCTTTTTTACCACGCTGTTAACTATTTTTCGGATAGCTCGTACTGATACGTTAGTAGAATTTCGTGGTGCATAATTTGGTAACAAGTAAATGCTTCTTGTTTAATGTTTTCTAGCTAGCGGTTGAAGAATGAGCGTATAGAGCTAAAGACAACCATGATAGAGATAAAGACCTACTTTAAATAATGAGACGAAGTAGAATGATGAACTATGGACACTCAGTCCCTTAAAGCGCTCTTGATACACAAGAAAGCCCCCTCCATTTCATGGTCATTCTTTCCACATTCATAGCATTACTTGTCATGGTCATTACTCATTACCTACACTAGTGCTATAATTGAACTTTTTATGGCTTAAACCTCATTGAATTTTAAAAATAATCTCAAACTTAGATATGGTATCGTTAATTTGCCAAAATCATAAACGCATGTACACACGAAAGAGCTAATCAGTAGATTAGCCGTGTGTGATATTTTATACATAAAACGTTCCAGTAAACTTGTACAGTTAAACCAGAAAAGATATGGGCTTCGGTAAATTACTTGTCGCGCCACAGAGGCAAACCCTCATACTTTTGTCCTGCTGCGGAGTGCTGCACTTTGTAGTATTGTACTGTAATTGCGCGCTTGTATGAAGTTTTCTGTGTCAGGTTACAGGTTCTCCGGTCGCAGATCGTCATCTGTCTCTTAAAAATTTAATCGGGTCTTCCATAGAGCTATAATTTTCTTTCTATAATCTGTAATGATGGTAATACTCGTACAAAATAAGGTAGTATTTTTATGGTTTGAACAACTATAAGAGATCTCATCACAGAGCGGGGCGTATTGACGAAGGAGTATGATTCCCGATGTTTATCTTGAATCGAAGCGTGTGTGAATAAGGGGCTGCCCTCACAAACGCTAATGTGAGGGCAGCCCCTTATTCACACACGCTTCGGTTCGGGAAGTCGTATGTCTATGTCCCTCGCTTTCGTAATGCCAATAAATGAAAGACATGCCTTCTCGAATCAAAGTGTTGAATACGAGGGCTGTAGCAGTTTATCATAGTAGGATGATATTTTACAAAATATTGGTGCTGTATCAAGTTGTAGATTGTGAAGTATGGGTATTATGTGCACACTTGTATAGTCGGGTACTGCTGATGAACTGTTATATAAATTGCAAACACAAAAAAAACCCTTTACATATACGATATGTTAATCGACGTTTAATATAACTCGTAAAGCCATTACACATAATTTTAAAAATAAATTTAACCGTTTCTTGTAGTGATAATATGTATTGTTTACTACTTTTTCTTCTCCTTACTTATATTTCTTCTCCAAGCTGCCTGCTTGGACTTTTCACTTATTATGGTTACCGCTTCTAAAGGTTGCTCTTTAAGTTTACACAAAGTACATGGTTAAAAACGAATTTGTATAATAGTAATTATTTTATTAATTACTATGTACAAACTCCAAATAGATCTAAAATAAAAATATGCACAAGTATCAAAATGGGAAAAGAATTACAGTGCGTCAAACATACGTCCACATCGCTGTCAACAGACAACGTACCCAGAAGGCTGGCAGCATTGCCACTTGCCAGTGCCACGTTGAATAGCAAAGCCGATTCTTTGGTTATTAAAAAGGCATCTGCTTCTCGACCGTAATTCATTTGACATTCGTCATCAGCCTAGCCTTTTCCTATGTTTGGGTCGGTTTCAAGTCTAACCGGATGCAGCTAAATATCAGTATTTTACATGGAGCGACTGTCTATCTGAACTCCACAATGCAGTTACGATAATTTTTGGTAAGACTGAATGTCAGACTTTCGAGCTTCCGACTTCCTGTAGCGACTGTCAAAGATCAACATATAAATGACAGCCGAGACACCCATCCACGGACCGACATCGGCAAGCAATGCTTAACCTTGAAGATCGATTCGTGCGACTGTTATTATTTAGCTACGAGCCCCTCATGTTCGTATGAATATATTATTATTTTTAGTAGGCTATTTAAACTACGAAGTTTGTTAGAGCCTCAAAATGACAGAGAGAGATGGAACTATCCTGAACAAATAGTATTACTCCCCCCTTCGAATCAGTGAAGTTTTTGCTCAGATTCATCATCTAACGATTTCTACAATTTCGGCCGCATTGCACAATTGCACATGATTATACTCACATGGATTTGGTCTTCAATCTAAAATAACATACACGACTATAAGCACAGTTCAGCCAGCAGACTCACCGACTCACAGAGCGAACACCCTCTGAAAACCTTTAATAGACTTACAAACTATTATTGAAAAGCTATGCATGTCACACTGATTCTATAGACTGGACTATTCTATTTATATTAAGGTAGTTCAGCACATTAACTGAATTCTACATTTTACGTAGGTTATTTGAGGAAAATAGTCATGAGATGACGACAACCACTTGTTGTCGTGATAGGAACTGAAGTAGATATTTCGTGTCATGCTTTGTGGATACCATGTGGTTGCGGTTAACAAAAGACACGGCGTTGCGTGTTCCGAATGGGGCGAGGTTGATGGAGCGCAATTGGCGGCCGCAGTGTTCACGCTCATGTCTACGTATAGTATGGGCGGGCAACGCAACGTTTTGGCAACGCTCCGACGCCGACGACGGCGCTATTTTTAATGAACCTTGAGAGAAACCGCCCTTGCCGCCTTAATGCAAGTCAACATTCAGTTTGTTGCTTACTATCCGTCGTGAATCTATTCTTTTTCTCTCTATTATTAGCGTCACAAAGTTCATCCTCCCATGTTTAGTAATATAGACGCTGTTTCCCGTAGAACTATTTTCGGATGACCTCGTCATAATAAATTTTAGGATTGGTGGTAGGTGTAAACGCTTACCTTTTTTGAAGGCATTTGACCCGTATGAAGGTAAAATGTCAGTGCTGTAATTGCGCTATTTGTAACAATGTGTTATTTTTATCGTCCTAAGTTGAAGAACGGCAAACTGAAGAGATATAACCAACAAAAATAATTACCGTTAAATACCTATCCTGAATTGGAAATAAAGCTTAAAGTATGCGTCGTATTTATATATTATGTAATTAGAGGTAATAACGAATCAGCAGTGCAAGTACGAAGCACTCGATTCGATACGATTCGATAAATCTGACAGTTATTCTCGATAAAATGAGTTTTTAACCAATCGAAAAGTCGGATTTGTCGAATCGTATCGATTCCATCGTTATCGATTGCTACGTACTTGCAGTGCAGTTTTCCTTACGAGTGTCGAGTGTTTAAATTGTATACAAGTATTATCTATAACCACGCAAATTAAGCTGAAATTAAAATGAAATAAATTAAGTACATAAAGGGTGTAAAAAGCCTCCTAACGAAGCCGAAAGGCACTTGTTCTCGTCATTGCGATAATTTTCTAGGGTTCCGTACCAGAAGGGTAACCAACGGGACTCCGCTGACTCCGCTGTCCGTCCGTCTGTCTGTCCGTCACCGAGCTGTATTTCATGATTCGTGATAGGTAGACAGTTGAAATTTTCACAGAATGTGTATTTCTGTTGCCGCTATAATAAATACTAAAAACAAAATAAAATAAATATTTATGGGGGGCTTCCATACAACAAACGTGTTATTTTTTATTTGCCGTTTTTTTGCTCGATATTAATAATGGCAACAGGTAGACGCTTGAAATATTTGCTGAATATTTAGTTGTATTTTCGCATTAAAAATAAATAATTAAATTAAAATAAAATGAATATTTAAAGGGGAGCACCCCATACAACAAACGTGAATTTTTTGGCGTTTTGTCTAATGTTGAATGGTACGAAACCCTTTGAGCGACTCACTTGGCCGGTTTTTTGTTCTAAATCTAGACCATACCTGGGAACCTTCTAGTTACGGAGATATTGGGGGTCAAAGTAGGTACCAACTTTTTCACAAGTTTTTTTTTCAAATACCTACTAGTTTTTAAGGTCATAACTTTAATTACTTCCATAACCCATTTACTATTAAATGCTTCCATAAGCACAATGTTTTGAGTACGTTATATTGAGTTTTACCACAAAACATGATTTATCACCCCAAAAAAAAAGTCGTTTCTCAGCAATAATTTTTGCATAAAGTCACTTAGTTTGATGTACCTACAGAATGCTTGGTTGACATGTACACCCTGTATGAATGAGTAGGTACTCAAGTATTTAATAATTAATGAGAAAGAAGGCGTCGAAACAAGCCTGCCAGCCAGCCAGCGCGGCGATGGCAGCGCCCGCGAGGTGCAGTGCTCTGCCTGCGCCCGCGCCAGTGAAAGGGAGGTTAAATGCGCCGCCCGCAAAACGAATTGCAACAACTTTACTAAAAATGGCGTCATTCATACATTTCACGGTTGCATTAGGTTTTAAAAGTAATTATAATCAAGGTACCCGGATTTATTACATGATAAATTAATGTATAAAACTCGAAAACAATGTACACAATGTTAGATATGATGATTCTTTTGTCTATATTTAAATTATGTATTTAGGTTATTATTTTAGTTTAGGAACTTGAAATTGCTAAAAATTCATGGCCTAGCAGTGTTGTTCAGCGCGTGTTAAAACTATAATTACTTGCACGGCACTCGGCAGCAGCTACAGCTAAGTCACGCGGAAATTTAATTTAAGTATTCAAGATCTTTTATTGAATGGCTTTTATGATGTTTAGTAACATACATAAAAACTAAACAAATTTACCTTGCCGAAGTACCGTATCATCTGGTGGTCTCAGGTGTTCAGTTTCCTTAAAAAGATCGATCTTCCGTTTTATTAGATTGAGGTGCAATTCTGTCATCGCCAAACCTTGAGTGTGCATCTCTGATTACTAACTCTTGTAATAAAAAGCCGCGTTTCATATCTCAATAAAACATATTTATTATGTTGTTTCAGTCTCAATGAGTGCTACTTCGCAAACAAGGGTGCAGCAGTGGTGCTGGGCAGTGCAGAGCGCGGCTGTTCGAACCCGTGGCGATCGCCGGCGCGCGTGCTTCCTCAGCCCGACATACAACATCACCTGCAGTCCATGTTCTACTTGCTGCGTCCCGAGGAAACGCTCAAAATGGTACTAGCACAGCATACATAAAAGGCTACGTTCGCACTCATACGATGCATGCTGAACGACTGCCGTCTCAATAACGTTTGTCATTTTATTGAAGAGCCAGGCATTTCACTAAATCATCTGCGCACTGAGTAAGCTACGTTCAGTGCGTAAGTAGCCTTGAAACTTGTAGAATTATCAAAGCTAGGCTATATTAATGAAATTAATAAGTAAGAAAACACGGTTTGTTTGTCGTTAGGCGGTGAAACTGGAGAGCGCTCACGCAGGCCGCACCCGGTACCTGGTAGTGGTGTGTCGCAGCAACGAGGCGGCGCTGCTCGGCATCGACTGCAATGAGCGCACCTCCGTCGGGCTCGTGCTGCGCGTCCTCGCTGATACCTCTATTAAGTTGGATGGCGATGGGTACGTTGATTTTTCGCATTCATTAATTCATCGATATCTTTGTAACACTATCGGTAGCATGTATCATAATGTATAATATTATTATGTGCATTTCTCATATTATCCATAAATAAAGTCAACTACAGTCTTAGTACTCGATTCACTATCCGTGATCGCACATAGCAGTTTTCCTCGCTCAATACTTTTACTGAGCCCAGAACAATAACTAATTAGGGATTCATTGTCCACAGAGGATTCAGTGTATGTGTGTGCAATCAACAACACATATTCAAGCCGGTATCCGTACAGGCCATGTGGTGAGTATGAGCTGACCTACAGTTACATTTTCAATAACAGAATAATTCATAGTATGTTACTTTACTTCGTTAGCTTTTTGGTACGACATCATAATACTATACTACAGTATTGTACTACATCTAGTACTTACTTCTTCAAATTTATAACAAAGGAATTGACTTCATGTTAGTACTAAATCGATAACCATGTAAAATATCCATCGCTTTAACAAAAGAAAGTGCATTTTTTGGAGCGTTAATGGTTATAATGTTTGCAGGTCGGCACTACAAACTCTCCACCGTGCGAGTGCACAGGCCCGGGAGAGGAACCACTTCGCGGGCGGCGCGTCGCACGGCTGGTGCTCCTTCTACGAGAGCCACGTGGACTCGGACCGCTCTTGTCTCAACGAGTGGCATGCCATGGACTGCATCGAGTCCCGCCGCCCACCCTCCCCCGATTCACTGAGACACAAGTGAGTTTGCAACATTTTTGTTTATTAACTCAAATTACTATGCAAGATCGTAATGACAAGTTCAGAAACTTCTGCCATGGCCACATGGGAAAAAGCGGCGTAGCTATGCAGATTACATTGATTGATGTGTTAGTTATTAATAACAAACGAAAATATCGTAAAACCATGATAGCTTAAAAAAACGAAGTTTAAGGTGAACGCACACTTATCACAGCCGAAGGAAGCGAAAGAGCCGAAAGAATCGAATTTTAGAATTACTTGTATGAAATCCTATAAAACCTCGCACACTTATCCGCGTCGAATCGGTCGAATAGATAACGTTATACGGATGAGAAAATGTTTTCTTCGGCGCGGTTGGTTCTTTCGGCGCGGATAAGTGTGCGTTCACCTTTAGAATCATTTCAAACTAATAGGTACCCAAAATATAAGTCAGTTAGTGTGTAAAAATATGAATGAAGTGTGTTCTACCTAGACCTAGTTTATTGACCTAGAAAAGGATCGAACGCACGCCAATGTGTTAATTAAAATACGTTACTAGCATACAAAGATGAACCGTTATAGGGCTACCATCTTCATGCTTACATTTATAAGTTTAAAACACATTCATAAAATAAAATACACTTTATGCTACCCAAGAAATTCTGAGGTACATATGGATGGAAGACAAAACCCTATAAAAGGCAAAAGGAATATTTTTCCCACCATATTTTACAGCTCATTAATTAAATAAAGTGTTGCTGGTAGGTATTCCATTGTTGTCCAAAGATTATTTAAAGACTTATCAATCACTCATTAAATATTCAATGAACATTGAAGAGTTTCGAGTTTGAACATAAAAAGTGTAAAAAAACAGAAATTTATTTTCTGCCAATAATAGGTACCTATGTAAAATAATGCCAAATAGCATTATTTTCCGATTCCCAGATCGTTATGCCTGTTAAAGGGTTAAAGATAATCTCACTAATTACTTCTATAATCTACTTCTTCTTATAGGCCTCGAGAGAGGGATGAAACTGAACGCGTAATACGCTGCACATTGAAAGAGATCATGATGAGTGTGGACTTGGACGAGGTGACTAGCAAAGCCATCCGAGGGCGGCTCGAAGAGGAACTAGATATGGACCTCGCAGAGTACAAGTCATTCATAGATCAAGAGATGCTGACCATACTCGGCCAGATGGATGCACCTACCGAGATATTCGACCATGTCTACCTCGGCTCCGAATGGAACGCGAGCAATCTTGAGGAATTGCAGCGCAATGGGTATGTAATCACGATTAAAGAAACCTTATAATTTCTTAAACTTGTATATTTTTAACTACTCGTTATTATTGGCAAGAAGTAGAACTACACATTCGCGACAGGAAGCCTTTAACCAAGGATAAGAAACTAGGGCAAAAAGAAGTGTTTCCATTTTGTCACTAATGAATGGTTGTTTGTTTAAGGGTGCGGCACATATTGAACGTGACAAGAGAGATTGACAACTTTTTTCCTGGTATGTTCGACTATCTCAACATTAGAGTTTATGACGATGAAAAGACTGACTTGTTAAAGCACTGGGATAACACTTATAAATATATTAACAAAGCAAGAAACGAAGGATCGAAAGTTCTCGTTCATTGCAAAATGGGCATCAGTAGATCAGCTTCAGTAGTGATCGCGTATGCCATGAAAGCATTCAACTGGAATTTCGAAAAGGCTTTAAAACACGTTAAAGCAAAACGGAGCTGTATAAAACCGAATACGAATTTTTTGAACCAACTCGAGACATACCAAGGTATACTCGATGCAATGAAAAACAAGGAAAAGTTGCAGCGGTCCAAATCTGAAACTAATCTAAAATCTCCAAAAAATACATCAAAAACCGAAAGCAAAGCGATGGAGCCGACGCCGCTGGTGCTGGCGCTGACGGGCTCATACTCGGGCCGGCCGCGCTCGTGGTCGCCCGACTGCCTGCAGCCCGCGCCGCGCACCCCGCCGCCGCCCACGTCCGTCTCGCTGGAGCAGCTGTGCGAGACGCGCCACATGCTCATGCCTTGCGCCGGCGGCAGCTACAGCGTGTCGCCCAACCAGATCATGCGCCTCAAGGAGGAAGGCGCGGAAAGCGCGCCCTCGGTCAAGCATATCGTCAACGAGATCGAGAACGCCGCGTCCACCGACCGAAAAGACTTCACTAGGAGATACCAGAGGTTAATTTATGGTAATCCTAATGAATCGCAAAACAGTAAAACATTCGACGCCCCTGCTAGTATGATAAATCAATCTGAGGTCACGAATAAGCCATTACAAGCCTCCCCATCAAAAAATCTAAGTCACAAATATCCCCAAACAAATTTCGAAGTTGATAAAATACACACGTGGGACCCGGGGGAGGCTTCGTGGCCGAAGGCCTACGAGAATAGAACTGTTAGTAACAGTGATAATATAGTGAAAAGTGACAGTGGAATTATAGACATGAAGACCAATAAAGTGACAACTAGTGACACTCTCGCGAATTCCGTGGAACGTTCGAATTTAGATAGCGACGACAGGAGAGCCGTCGACGACGACGCTCCGCCGCCGCCGAGCAGACAGAGCTCGTGGAGCTCGTGCGACAGCGCCGTCGTGCTCGACCTGTCGCGACACTCTTCCTGGGGCTCCTACGACACGCGCGCGCTCAAGCCCGCGCCCGCGCCTCGCGACGACAAGCGCGCAAGGGAGCGCGGCGACGAGCGAGCCCGCAAGGAGGACGACAAGGTTGCGGAGCCGGGACCCGTGCCGCAAAAGCCGATCTCCGACCTCGGCATCATCACCGAGCACAGCGAGACGCGCTCGGGTGGCCGCCGGGCGGACAACGAGCGGAAGTTCAACGAAACGTGTGCCATACTGAAGGAGCTAGCCAGCGCCGCCGCGCGCATGGAGCGCGCGCGCGACCGCGGCGCGTCCACGTGGAGCGGCCGCCTGTCCGCGTCCGCGCCCGCCGACACGTGGCTGCGCGCCGGCCTGCGCCGCCGCCGCGCCACCTGCGCCTCGCACGGCGACCTGCCGCGCGCTGCGCCTACGCCCGAGCCTGCCGCGGCTGGCCTCGTCAGCAACCTCAAGAAGGAATTCGAAGCACGCTCGGAGACCGACTCGCTCCGCCGCACCGACTCGCGTCGCTCCGCGCCCGCCGAGGGTCGCGAGTGTCGCGACCGGCCGCCGGCCTCGCCGCCCACCGGCGAGGACCTGTCCGTGAAGGTGTTGGTTGACCGGTACGACCGGCCGGGCAGGTCGCGCTGCGAGTCCAGCTGCGAGGCGCGGCGTGGCCGAGCGCTAGAGTCGGGCTCGTCGTTGTGCAGAGCGGTGCGCGGCGCGACGGAGCGGCCGCCGCCCGCGCCCACGGTCGGGTCGCTGGCTCCGCTCGACTACGGCGAAGTGGTATCAACTGTGATGTCGAAAGCTCAAACTAAAAAACAATTGCAACATGGGAAGACCCATCCGTTGACGAGGCTCAACTTGAATCGGTCGAATAATAGATGTTCAAATCCTGTATATAATACTATGTAGAAGTATTTATGTTTTTTATTTATTATGAATTCTTGCCAAACTCGATATTTTATCTTTCTAGAGTTTTATATACTATATTTACAAAATGAAATCACAGTGTATTTGTCTATCACCTAAAATTGTATAAACGGCTGTTTGTGAGTAGAGAAATGTTATAAAAGGGAGAATAAATTCAATACAACTGATGTACAACTTTTACGTCAGCGTTTCTTGTGCGAGACCTTACCCGACTTATATTACAGAATAGCATAATTATTTACAATCTGGTCAAATGTTTTTTGTTTAGT
The DNA here is from genome assembly GCA_941918905.2 of Xestia sexstrigata. Classification (NCBI taxonomy): domain Eukaryota; kingdom Metazoa; phylum Arthropoda; class Insecta; order Lepidoptera; family Noctuidae; genus Xestia; species Xestia sexstrigata. The sequence continues at coordinate 11,784,814 of OW799207.2, read as the reverse complement.
AATAAAGAGAAAGTGGGACCAAGTAAACGAAACGTTTAGTTAGATTGTTTTTAATCATCAAAGCACGATCAAAATTAATTTACAAAATCGTTTTAAAATATTCCCATCATTCAAGTAAACAATCCGACGCAAGCCAGTCATCCAAAATCTACTGTCTGTAGTATTTGTCCAGTAACAAACGAAACGCGTGGAATATTCGGTACTTCGCTTACTTTTTTGTAAGTGTCCGAAACTTTATTTGGTTTTCTTCTAACTGTTCCGAAATCAAACGCAACAATGCTTCCTGGATTATTTCGTATACAACATTCTGTCTGAAAACACATTAAAAAACAATTATGATTTAAACATCTGACACATTTTTAAATAATTGTAGGTATGTTGTTTGTATTCTTTTTTTTAATTTAAAATAACCGTGGTGGGTGTTGTAAGTTTGAAAGAATGATTTTTGAAAATACACACATCAAAGTCTAAGCAACATGTTCGGTTTTGATTTTTGAACGATTTTTACTATTGTAATATATTTATATTTCTTTTATAAATAATAACTAAGCATTTTTTGAATTATTAGTGACTAAAGCAACAAAATGCTTTATTCAATTGTTAATTTAATCACAATAGTTAACAATTGTGTACCAAACAGTAGTATAAAGTTAAAACGAAATTAATTTTTACACGTTTTACAAAATTAATTACTTACACGTTTTACAAAATTAATTACTTACGACTTTTTTTGTAATTTAATATAAAGTGTGACCGCCTCTGTTGTTTAGAACTTTGATTTTTCATTGAATTTATAAGATTGTTTATTTGATTCTGCGGCAATCGCTCCCAGTGGAATTTTAACAAGTCTTTCAGTTGTTAGGTTGTCGACACTCCGTCCAGGTTCTCTAGAACACGTCTCTGGAGCACGCATGGAGCATGCTCCAAGCGTGCTCGATGGGATTGAGGTCTGGCGATTGTGCAGGCCACGGCAATACCGGAATGTTTTCCAGTGCCAAGTAGCCGGTTCTTCGAGCTGTGTGCGAACGCGCATTGTCATGCATCAGCGTGAGATCTGAGCCAAGACTTTGTACAAATGGGTGAACATCTTTATAATACCCGCCCATACCATCACTGTGGAGTCACTGTAAGGGTGCACTTCCTGGACGCATCTCAGACGTTCAGCATTTCCGGGACGACGATATACTCTTACCCTTCTCGTATCAGGCCTAAATCCAAACCGGTACTCATCGCAAAATAAATTTTTATCCCATTGCTCCTGGGTCCATGTCAAGTGTTCCCTACACCATTCGTTTCGAGGGGCGCGATTCCCATGGCGTATAGGTGGGCACCTAATTGGGCTCGTGCTCGTAGGCCGTATTCATGCAGCCTATTTCTAACGGTTTGTTGGCTAACAACAACGCCGCTTGAGAATTGTAGCTTTAAACCTATCTTCCGGGCGGCAGACGGCAAACGGTTAACATCGGTTGACGTCTTGCAGTCAGTTGTATGCATCGGTCCTGTTGAGCAGTTGTTCTCCTTCCACGTCCTGGGTGCTGCTCAGCAGGATCCCCTGTATTAACGTACCGCTGCCAAAGACGACAAATCACGCTCCTATTGACTTGACACCAAAATGCATAGCATTCCTACAGCTCTCTGCATTTCATCAGCAGTCAAATGGCGTCGCTCCATGACATAAAAAATGACTTGCCACTCATTTTTTTCAAAAACTGTATATCTCAAAATGATAAAATGATGGATGAATGATGATGGTTGACTGGTAGAGAATGCCTTGTGGCATTAAGTCCGCCTATGTACCACTATTGTACATGAAGTTTAAATAAATAAATAAAAGTGAGATAAATACCAAATTTAACAAGCAAAGAAAACACATGAAATCAGGAGAAAATAATTATTTTAGTCTCTTTTATTTTAGTGAAAACAAAACACAATCCAAAAGTCTTTTTTTTTTTTAAATCTGCCAGTATTGTTTCCGAGAACAAAGAGATTGTATACCAATCTACTTTGTTAAGGAAAAATAAACTATCAATTAATAAAACATGCAGTTTCTGTAAAATGATGCGTGTTGCTTAGACTTTTTTGATGTGTGTAGTATTTGTAAACAAGAATATTTTTATCAGCAAAACATTGCCATCGGGGAGAATAAGCACAGCTGAAACCTGACGGATATAATTGTAATTGTGTGATAAATGTCTTGAGGAACATAATTAAAAAAAGAGAAAATTGTTATGGATATTCTTAAAATATTTGATTAACTTACTATTTTCAAGTTCGTATCAACGACTCTTAAAATATTGGCCTCTGTTCCACCGCATACAACTATGTTAGTGTGTGGTACAATTTTCCCGCAATATAGTTTTGACTGATAGCTGTCTGGTACGATCGTTTCGATTAATTTACATGACCCATAATCCCATAGCTGGATGGTATCTTTTTCTTGCCAAGAGCATGTTAGTATCTTAAAAACAAGCAAACATTGTTTTAGCAAAGGTAGAGCCTATCGGCCGAGCATTCATGAAAAAGAAGTTGCCCTTGATAAACTTTGTTTCCAATGAACCACTACCCTGTCGGTTTCGTAGTCGCAAATGCGAATGGTGACCCAGAAGTTCGGTTCCCGGGTTGAGCTAAGTGATATTGGCTATTTCTTTTATGAATTTCACAGCAACTTGGAGTTTGGAAGAGGCGCTTCCGCGACTCGTAAAGCACGCTAAGCCGTTGGTACTGCTAGCCCTAATCCCTACGGTCGCGTCGGGTTGCTGTCCCATCAGACTATTATGAGAATATGAGAGTGAGGGAAGGGAGAGAGTGCACCTGTTTGATCACAAACTTGTGTACTCTACTAAATATCTTCCGCCGCTAGACTCCGCTGACACTAGCCTTCATGAACGAAAAACTCGGACTAAATTCTGTATTTGAATTTTAGAAAGTTAAGTTATTGCCATGGTTGTCGCGCGTCTTGAAACGCATTACGGATGTTCTAGTTGTCCAGGAGCACAAAGTCGATGATTGCAATACCTACTTCATGCACACTCACTTGTCTTCCGGGTTTGTCAAAATCAAGTCCTTCACCACAAATATGTACACCTTGAAAATAGCGAGTCGCAAATGGTTGTCGGTCATCCCAACACATAACTGTGTTGTCCCATCCTCCTGATACCATCTCATGCTGTGCCCTGGGATTGAACGCACAAGCAAATATTCTTGATGTATGGCCGTCTACTGCATTCTTCGCGCCGCTGTAAATTACTAATTTTTTTGGGCAAGTTATAAACTCAGGGAATGCCGTCCTCTAGGTTTTTATTTATGTGCATGATAATAAAAACGGATATTAAATGTAAAACAAGAATTTGTGTGGTATACTACTGAATAAAATGTAGCTTATTTAACCTGGGCCATAATAATGAATCGATTGACACCTTATTGTAGGTACCATAGGATTTTCTGGGTCAACCCAGACAGCGGCTACTGCGCGAGCATGATAAAAATACAGAATCCTACTATGAAACAGTTTGAAAGCCCTCCTTGGAATTCTAGCCTTTCTTGGGGTAAGTTTTACCCGTATGCTGAGGCGGCCTACGTTGCTACGAGGAACATACACGCGCGCAGAATGCACGGAATATTATATCTTGCACTTATCTCAGTTGAACTGAAGTCCATTACAATAAATCAATGAAAACTGCTCGAGCTTTTTACTTAGATTAGACACTACTCGTACTACCCATGTCCACAGCTCTCACAGCTCACCTGGCGTAAAAAGCTCGTTCTTGAGTTTGTGCTTCTTCGTCGTACATGTTTAACTTAGCGTCATCGCCGTAACTAACAAATTTACTATACCGTGGATGGTAATTTAAGCCCAAAGTTTGTCGTTTCTCACGAATCGTGTATAAACACTGATCATATTTATATTTCCAGCATTTAATACACCCGTTAATATCTAAAGAAAAATGTTAGCATTAAAACATAAATAGACAACTGATTAATTAAGTACCTACCGTCACACCTTACAAGATTGCCCAAGCACTGTAACTTTGCCCGGCACGGTATTTTTCACAAATATTTAAAAAGCCAGCAACATTTTTTTGTTGTGCTATTTAATCTTAGGATGAATTTTGATTATGTCCCTGGCAACATAACGTAACGGACTCTGCCTAATGTCACTTAAGGTGAACGCCCCGACCTTCCGCGAAATTCAAATTTTCTGACAACCCTCCAAGTTCATAAAGGTCGAGGAACGATTTTTTCAAGGTCAAAATCATTGCTAGACCTTTATGAACTTGGAGGGTTGTATTGATGATTATAATTCTGTAACTACATAGGTCTTACAATCGCGAACAATATTTTAATCAACATACAATCTAGCACTGGTCTGCAAATTGCAAAAAACGTAAGAAAATTTGAATTTCGCGGGCTACCCTGGAGCATCAGCTGTAAGTCGGCTGTAAAACCGTGTTGAAATTGGTAGTCTAATTTGCGGGCCAAAACTTGTGTGAAAAACTTTCATGAAAACTGGATTTTTAATTTCAGCAGAAAATTGAATTTTACACCACTGATAGTTTGTAATAAATACACAAGGAAGATCGAATAAACAAACCGTAATTTCTCTCAACATCGAAATTAAGATGAAGGGCAATTTTATATTAGTTTTTCAGACGTAGTTGTTACATCTTTGCCCACCAAAATATTACCGTTAGGGTTGTCGACGAGGTGGGCAAGCTCTTTGAAAGAGTAATTGCAAACCGCCTCGCCGAGCACCTTGCGGGGACGGGGCCGGATCTTGCGGAACACCAATTTGGTTTCCGCAAGGGGCGCTCTACGGTGGACGCCATCATGCGCGTGAGAGCCCTCACGACGGGGGATGCGGTGTCCCGGGGTGGGGTTGTCTTGGCGGTGTCTCTTGACATCGCAAATTGTCGCGCAGCGGACAGACTTCCGGCATGATCTCATGGCGACATGGAGAGAGCGACTGTCGCAACCCCGTGCAGGGCACGCCACAATAGTGGCGGTAAGTCCCCTCTTTGAGGAGTGGCTTGAGAGACGCCACGGCGTCCTCACCTTCCGCCTGACGCAGGTCCTCACCGGACACGGTTGTTTCGGGAGGTTCTGCACCGAATCGGGCGGGAGGAAACGCCCGGGTGTTTCCATTGCGAGGATCGACCGGAGGACACTCCACGTGTGCTCCAACACGGTGGAGGTGTGCCCCGCGTGGGAGGAGCACCGCCGTGTCCTCGAAGCGGCGATTGGCGGCGGTGACCTCTCGCGTCCGGCCCAGGTGCAAGCCATGGTCCGGAGCGAGACGGAATGGGACGCCGTCACCTCCTTCTGCGAAGCAGTAATGCTAGAGAAGGAGGTGGCGGAACGTGAGAGGGAGAGAACCTCACAGCGTCCCGGCCGCCGCGGGAGACGCCCCGGGCGTCGGGGGCCACCACGTTGCCCCCGGCCACCGTAGGCGCGGGCCTGTGGACGGTGGGCTATGGGCTAGCTCGCCGTCCGTCCGTCTCATGACGACAGGCCGTGTCGACGGCGCGTTCGTGTTCCACGCGCGCCTCAAAGAGAGTCAGCAAAAAGGAAGGGGTCCGCAAGGACCGATGCCTGCCGGGGTTGCGGGACTGTTCGAAAGAGATACCGTGGCCCCGGAACACAAAGGGCGATGAAGGAACATGGATGGGTTTTAGTTAGTAAAAGTCTGACACTCCCTCCTCCGCCCAGAGCGGGAGAAGTCATTTGATGATTTCACATCCGAAAAAAAAAAAAAAAGAAAAGGGGTTGTCACCTCAACGTCAAATTGCATCACAGATAAGTAGGTTGTTACTTTTATTTATGTATTAGCAACAGAGTTACAAGAAAACAAAAACATTTGGATCGAAAGCATACAGAAATGTCTTAATATACCAGTAAAGAATATTATGACGGGATAGTAATCATAATATAGCATTGTTTTTCTAAAATACTGCTAATTTCATGACATTTTTAGATTAATGTATAAGAGCGAACTATTTGATCGTCACGCACCTGCGTACACAGTACCAGGCCCGGACTGGGACCCGAAACCGGGCCGGGCATTTTAGAGACGGTCGGCCCTCCACTATCAAGAGAAAGGAAAACTACTAAGTTATGTAAACTTTGTATAGACCGAAGAAACCATCTAAAATATAATAATATCATCAATAGAATGTCATCTAGAATAGTCTGATACGTTGATCTGCGACTTTGATAAAGAAGAGACTCGAAACTAACAGAATAGCGACGCTGTCTAACAAGGGCGTCGTCGCCAGCTTTTGAGCCAGGAGGGGGGGGTGGTGTGGCGCAGAAAGGTGCGAGTAAAAACGGATTTGTATGCTGCAGCGGAAGTTCTGAGAATCTAAAATACCTGATTAAATAGAAGTAGAAGTTATTTTTAAAACAAAAAAAGTAAGTCTCCAAGAGCGAGCGAAGCGAGCTCGGAAATTTTAGCTCCTTTCCTTGGACAGGTTAGAAATATTGTTTCGGCCGTTTATACAAAAGTAATTTGGTCGACTTGCAAGTTGCAGACAAAGCCAAGATTCAAGAGGAACTTGCCTGCGAAAGAAGAGCGAGCAAAGCGTGCTCGAAAATTTTTTGACAACTTGGCTTTGTCAGGTTAGAATTGTTTCGACCTATTGGAGTTACCTAGTCGACTTATAATAGACAATGTAAAGATCCAAGACAAAGTAGGTTGCAAGAGCGAGCTCGAAAATTTTTACATCTTGCCTCGAATTTATTCAGATATTATTATATTGCTCCATTTTTGTAACTTTGTTTATGCATGCCAAAATTGCCTAATAATGCCTCGGGGCAAGCGGGCTCCTAATTTATTTCAGCCTCTGTCTATACCGGTCGATCATGCGAAAATCCAATAGGAGTGCCAATCGAGACTATCGAGAGGCAGAAAAAGGCCGCCAATCTGCCTCACCGGCCCATCGGGCATTTTCCCGATTTGCCCGTATGGCCAGTCCGGGCCTGCACCGTACTGATGTACAATAAAAAAAGATACTGGTGGAACACATAACCTCCTCTTTTTTTAGAAGTCGGTTAAACGTGACAAACCTGGTTTTTTCGTTTATTTGAATGATAAATTACGAAAAAATCGTTGCTACTTTGCCCACTCAAATGTGACAGGCAATATGAACGTTTAAACGTTTAGTATTAAGGTACTATGGTAGATTGATTATTTTTCTATAATGATCTCTAAACCATATGTTCTTACGGTAGAAAATACCGAAGTTATGGAAGTTTCTGCAGAATGGGCAAACATGTAAAAAGTACAAAACATTTGGCCCGCTGTACAAATTGAGCTTTTTAGCACATACTTTCTTGGTATTTTTATAAATCATAAGCAAAGAACAGTTCATTTAAATACCGTGTAGCACAATCACACATTAAAAATATTTTTTTTTTTTAATATTTAAAGTTTAATCAAAAATTTTAAGAAATTTGGGCAAAGTTGTACGGTTTGACGGTAGGTAATACGTTTGTGTAGTTTCAGCTATTGGCATTGCATCGCATGGCTATTTAGCATGGGGTGTGTGTAATTAGCAATTAGGGTCCTCTGATATAGTAGCTAAACCCTCGTCTCTGTCATCGTGGATGTCTGAAAACATTTAATTATTTACCTAGTGGTAGGTGGTACAGGTTGTACTGTTTATAACTCGCTATTTTCTATAGCCTCTGGCCAGTGCTCAGTCACGTGACCAAAATCGCGAACCGCGTCAACCGCGCAAGTTCGCGACACTACTTATTCGCAAGTAATTTGACAATTATATAAAAACACCGGTACACTGCACTGGCAGTAACTACTTACAGCATGGCAGCTACCCGTTTCGATGCCCAGTCTGATATTGGTATATTTTAGACTAATAATAGCCAGGTTTTTGGCCTTAACGTAGAGTAAGAGCGCCAGGGTAGCCCGTGAAATTCAAATTTTCTTACTGTTTTTTGCAATTTGCAGATCAGTGTCAGGTTGTATTGTATTGTATAACGGGCTGGTGTCCGCAACTCCACGTCAAGGCGCGTATTTTGCGTACGGAGTCAGTGTCAGTTGCATGTGATGAAAATATCCCTTTCAATAACAATTTTGTGATGGCGTTAAATGAACATATAGTTAAGGTTGTATTGTATTGCGTTGGGTAAAAGTAATTAATTGTACCTAAATATGAGCATCACAATACTAACAGGATGCTAGCAACATATTTGTAATTGGATTTGCTTTACTGACTGGCCGGTGTTTAATAGCAGTTACAGGTCCGGGATAAGCTCGACATTCGTCATCTACCAAATAATGTAAACAATCTCCAGTAATGCAACTAAACACTCTCATTGTGCCGTCAGTGAAACCAGCTGCTATCTCATTTTCATTTTCTGTATATTGGCAGCACATAATATCCTGATTCGTATCTCTGAAACAAGAGCCATGCTATTATTATTTAATATCTTTAGACCTAGGTCAAACCATGATGCTTCGTGATGCTCCATGATGCTTCATGATCTAGAGTCGTGGAGCATTGCCCTACAAACGTTGAAGGAAAACATCGAGTGGAAACCGAAACTAAACATTCGAATCAAAATGTGACATCCAGCAAGCCGCTGTCCGCAAGCTGGATCACGGCGTAGTCTTTCTCATAGAGAGGAGTCCTAATGTGTCTCAGTGTATGAGGGAACGGTATAGGTTGAATATGCTATGTTTGGCACAAATATAATTATGTGTGCCAAAATGGTACGTGAAATTGTGGCTTGGCGTGGAGGGTACGTGCGTGCGTTTTTGCTCTGGCTTAAAGGTTAATGCATGCATGCCCCGTTGATCCCGTGGTCGCAAGCGTGACGGCTGAGCGTGGTGTCCTGGGTACGATTTCTGGTTCGAGCAGAAGTGCTACTTATTGTTTTTCCATTAGGAAATTCGCAGTAGCAGCTTGGAGTTTGAAACTTGGTGTGACACCCCCATGCCTCGGGAGTACGAAAACCGTTGGTCCTGCGCCTGATCTCTCCCAGGTCGTGTCGGATTGGCCCCCATCAGACGATGAGTGTAAAGAAGAGAGAGTACTTTATCTACACCTTTGTTTGCGCACACACTAATGTCTGTGCACCAAATACCTAATCTCCCTGCGTAGGTAGGTCTGTTGAGACTAACCGACTTCGCCAAAACGCGCTCGGTAGGATTATTACCGGGTATTTACATGTTGGAATGTGATTACTTTGTTTCTGCTCCCTGACTTGTGCTGCACAATCTTTAGTGGCTGGCATACCTTAGGTATCTAATAGGTACGTCTGTAGTCATGTAGCTAATACATCTCAAAACTTACATGACTGTTAAGACGTTTACTTCTCCTTGATAAATTTGATTCTGTTCAATATCAATAGATCGAGTTTCTATAGCAGGCACACTGGTGTGCACATTGATTATTTCTTTTTTTTTACTTATGATAGCAGTTTTTGATAATTCAATACTTTTCCGCGTTTTTTTCGTACTTGAAGAAGCCATTGGACCGGCTACAGCGTTCCTTTGAGTTATACCTATCCACAATATCGTGTAAATGTAAATGTCTCAAAAATACATGAAAAATTGAAAAATTCTGTACTGCAGTACATGATTATTAGCTGTCATTGTTCTGAGCACAGAGTAAAGCAGGAAGGTTATAACACTTATTTTTTCAGTCCCTGTCCCGCCCTGTCCTCATAAAATATGAAATCCATATGTACCTAAATTACATATTCTGCCTCATTGGTTTTTTGGTCATAGGACACAACTAGCGAAATATGGGTACCTAGTGTACCTACTAACAAAGCGAAGCCGGCCAGCAAGTTGAACCTGCGGTGGTGAGCGTTATAATCTAGTGTGGGGCCCACAGCGCCGGCCGGAGCCGGAGCCGTGACTGAAACAATGCTTGCTGCATGTTGCATGCCTGCTTGAATGTTGCATGCTTGCTTGCACGCTGCTTGTTTGCAGTGGTATAATGCATGTTCCGAAACATAATACTTTGAGCAAATGTTTTATCGGCTAGGTAAGGTGTAACTTCTGTAAAAAGTTTTTCGAATTATAGGTCAACTGATACAGTGGCAGACTTTACTTCGTTGAAGTAAAAAAAACGAAACGTTAGGTCTATTAGTTAAAAAGTTAGTGAAATAAAATTCGGTCAAATATTTTCCGAACTTATGATAGGTAGGTATCCTAACCGTAGGGCAGATAGATACTGCGTGGAGTTGGATTTAGAGCTATTCGTTTCTGTCACTAAAACCTAACTTATAGAAAACTAGCTGATACCCGCCGCTTCGCCCGCGTGTATGTCGGTTATCGCGCCCAAAAGTAAAGCTCCCAGACGGCTTATTTTTTTCCGACACGTAATTTGTCATGTAATTTGACGACCCTCTGAGCTCCAAGGTAGGTAAAGTGTTAAAATTTGCGAGCTCGCTTTCGTTTGCTCTTGTAGCCTACTAACTTGCTCTTGACCTTGTCTGTAGGTCGATCAAGTAAAACTCCTGCATGAACGGGTTAAAACAATAATTCTAGCCTGCCCAAGGAATAGTGTGAGCCTATCTGGCAGGCCCCAACGAGATTTATCAACAGGATCATCATATCATCTTATAGATCTTATTTTGTGCAAAAAGAAAATAAATAAGATATATTTTGTGCCTCGACAGTTTTTGATTAAATGACGTTTCTATGAAGTGTCTAGCTAGCGGGCCCCTTATGATTATTTTTATTGTTTTTATACTTTCAGATCGCCCAATAGTGCTCGGAGTTAGATACTATTTTGTGCCTTACAAATACAAAATTTCCACTTTCTGTGAGCTTTACTATAGAAGGTATTCGTTATTTAGACTTAAGTCCAGCCAGCGGGCCCCCATTTAAAACACTACTCTTTTATATCATACAATTAGCAGAGTCCGCGTAACACTGGTCAGTTTCCTTCACTCGTCATTTTATTTAATTCGACACTTTCGTTAATTCGTCACTTTCGCTGATTGGACAGTTGTGTGAACTCGACATTATCAATGACCTTGATTTAAAAACACTTGAAATCTATATAAATATGAATATATAAGCCTCGAATTCATGAAAATAATGAGTTATCACTAATTCTTACCTTGCTAATGCTGTTTTCAAGACCGTATTTCATTTTAGAACAGTCAAATTTACATTTTTAATTGTTCACTCCATATTGACAAAATAAATCTTACGACAAATACTTTGTTGGCTCAAAAAACAATTTTGGGATATTGTTCTACCTAAATGTTTTGCTACAAAGTAGCATTATACTATAATAAGGTAATAAACATTCACTTAACAAAGTTTTCAAGCACTTAACTAAACAATAGCACAATAAATCACTTCACTGGCACTCAATGTTTACATAAACTGACATTTCAACGACTATGATGCGCTTCTATTTTTTTTTTAATAGTTGCCCGTTATAAGTTTCTAGTGTTTGGTATCATTTTAATCGACTACTGTCAGGCCCCAGAGACAAATCGTTTGCAAACGACTTAGAGCCTTATGTAAAATAAAAACAAGGTTGGAACTTGCTGGTTCCAAGGTGCCTGAATTCATGCCAGCGGGGCCGAGCGGAAAGTTCGGTTTGTGGTATGAATCTCGGCACATCGGTACTTAGAGGTGAGGGATTTTTTTTTAAGCTCTTCTCTAGTCGCTGGATAAACTGAGCTTAGTACGTTAATGCAAGGAACGGAACCTAAAAAAACTGATTTTAACAAAGCGCGAGAAAACTAGGTTATATTCGGAAGGTTAAGCAAACGAAAGTCTCAGTCAACGAGCGTACCTATGTGACGTGACGCAATGTTTTTTTCCCCAAGCGTTTTGGCGGCTTTGGCACCAACTATCGTAGTCAGTTCAACGCCATCTATAAAGTTTTTGGAAACTAAGTTTTTTTTTAACACCTCAAAAAGAAAACCTCTCATTGTAAAATAGACCAACTTAAATCCCATCGTCATAGATCCAGCTATTTATTACTTATAATCCTCTTTCCATGCTGTAAGGTTGGGAAAGTCACTTCCACCTTTCCTTCATTCATTCGGGATTTGAAAGAAAAAGCATAATCTTTTTAAGTATTTGTTTATATATCTAGCATTATATATTTAAACAAGTATATATTAATATTTACTTACAATTTTACATTAAATGTTGTAGGTTGAGTTAGGTAAGGCACATACATAAACAAATACAACGCTTACAAACTTATCTTTTACACACTCATTAAACATACTGTTACGTCGTACCCGTACTTACCTACAGTTACGATAGTAGGTACCTAATAGTAGGTAGGTAGGTAATAGTAGGTAGGTAGGTAAAACGAGTCCCGAATGATGTAGGTACAAATTCGCAAACTACCTACAAAAGAACATCATTGTAATTTCGACCGTACGCCGAGGGCATAAAGTACCTACTTCTTTCCTCTGTACAAGTTGTGGAATAGTCTAGAAGATTCTAGGAAGTCGTGGATATTTCTCGAACGTTCGATCGCCATATAAATAGTCGACGTGTTTGCGGGAGCAGGCAGTCTGATTTTGGCTACAGTACGAAGCGAATCGAAGTGAACTAGAAGTGCGATATCTAAGCGAATAGTGATCAGTAGTGTATTTGTAATTGAGTTTCAAGTGTTTTGTGTTTATTAAAGTTATTTGTTGTTTCTTCGGTAGTAATTAATTTATCCCATACCCAGCTCGTAACAATACAATAGAAATATTCCCACTTACTGCCTTAATACCTCGTAATTACTGCCTTATTCCCAACCCATATCCAGACACCTACATTTATAATGTCTAACAAAACGTATGATTTAATCGATAATGTTGATCAGTTTTCTGTATCGGATACACACATGCACCCCAGAACAGACACAAAAGTATATCGAGCAATCTACATATCAATTGAAAATCCTTTCACAAAATATCAGATCTATTAATGTCAATTTTGCTGATCTACAAACCTTATTACACCGTATCGATATTCAGTGCGAACTCCTAGTATTAACTGAATGTTGGTTAAAATGCTCCAGTAACTACCACATTCCCGTTCTACAAAATTATATTACCTATCACTTAAATAAGAGCGACGGAGTGGTCGTCTATGTAAAGTCCACTCTTTCATCTGCTTACGAAGAACCTGACTTTTTCGGATCTGCCTCTGGTTTAATAACAAAATTAGACTCAGATGTAGCTATACTTTGCATATACCGATCACCCGCAAACGATAATATTCAGACATTCCTCTCTGCACTCAATATAATACTTCAGTCGCTTGCGAACTAGAAAACTGTAATCATAACAGGAGACATTAACATAGACATTAAACATGACTCATCAGATAACAGAACTCACGAGTATCTTAATACTTTAGCTTATCATGGATTCTTACCTGCACATACGAAGCCTACCAGAGGAAGTAACTGATTAGACCATCTTTTAATCTGCTCCAAGTATAAACCTTTGACACTTGTCTATGATTCAACTGTAACGGATCATTATTCTTCTCTGTTCTGCCTTAACAAAATTACTATTAAATCAAACTCCACAAAATATATAAATGAAATAAACTACGACGCTCTTGACACAGTTATGGCAGGTTTAGACCCCGCACCCATTCTGTCTATGATAGATCCAAATGATGCTGCAGATGCCTTTATCGGGCTAATTAAAATAGCCATAGAAGACTGCACTACAACAATAAAGGCATCTGCAAAGAAACAAACTCTAAAACCGTGGATAACGCCAGGTTTGCTGAGGTGTATACGTATACCGTGACTCTCTACATAAAAAAGTCAAGCAATCGCCTGACAACATCATAATCAGTACCACCTATAAACGATACAGAAATTTCTGTACAGCATTATTAAAAAAAGCGAAAAGAAAATACGATTCTATAGAATTAAATAAGGCTATGAATAACCCTAAAAAACTCTGGGAAATTATTAAAAATATCACAAATACTACCAAAACCAAACACTCTTACACACAGTTGTTATCAGCTTCATCATCTCCGATGCAGTTTTGCAATGACGTAAACCAATTGTTTGCAAGTATAGGAAAGAATCTTGCAGATAGTATAAACAACAAACAGTCACTTACCCGCTTTTCACTTTCCCTCACATCTAACTTCAAAAAATCATTTGTGTTGGAAAAGACAGATCCTGATGAAGTTATATCAGCCATAAATATGCTTCGAACAAATGCGGCTACCGGCTGGGATGGTATCTCCACCTTGTTCTTAAAACGTTACGCCACATCCCTCGCACCTATACTATGACACATTTTCAACCTTTGCTTTGACTTAGCCATTTTTCCTACTTCATTCAAAAAGGCAGCCATTCATCCCATTCTCAAGGGCGGCGATGGGTGCCTCGTAAATAACTACCGCCCCATAGCGGTACTTAGTACTTTATCAAAAATACTCGAACGTTTAATGAATAAAAGACTCATTCACTATCTTGAGCTTGATTTTGTCACCACAACAATTTGGCTTTCGTAAAAACAAATCCACAAATGACGCAATACACCAATTGATTGATCACATTGTGAAGAATTTAGACAACAATAAAAAGATATTGACCATTTTCTTAGACCTCACGAAAGCCTTTGACACTGTGCCCATTCCGACCCTTTTACTCAAGCTAGAATATATAGGTGTAAGGGGCCCACAACTTAATTTATTTAAAAGGTACCTAACAAACCGTTCACAATTTGTGACTATGGATAATTACCATAGCGATACAGTTGCTATCGAATACGGTGTGCCGCAGGGAAGTATTTTGGGGCCCACTTTGTTCCTTGTATTTATTAACGACCTCTGCAACCTAGATATACCAAATGCCCAAATAGTTTCTAATGCAGATGACACTGCAATAACTTTCACCGCTAACTCATGGTTGGAACTACAGTCAATTGCACAAAAAGAATTTAACTCCACACTAAGATGCTTTTTTACACACTCCTTGACCCTCAATACGACTAAAACAAATTTTATTACCTTCTCAATAAATTCAAATTCCCAACCAAATCCCTCTATGTCCCTAAAAGCTCACTCATGTAGTTGTATGTCGCAGCAGGTTTGCCAGTGCCCATCACTTACTCCAGTAGATCAAATAAAATATCTTGGTATCTTCATTGACAAACACTTAAATTTCAAATCACATATTAATACCCTATCCGGCCGCATACGGAAACTTATTTACATTTTTAAAACACTGCGACATGTAGCACACGCTTCAGTTATCCGGAATGTATATTTCGCTCTTTGCCAATCACTAGTCACCTATTGCATTTCCTGGGCGGGGCTGCAAAGACAGTGATGAAGCGTATAGAGATCGCTCACAGAGCCATACTTAAAGTTGCCACCTTTCGCCCTATCTTATTCCTAACGACCGAACTTTATAAATCCTGGAATGTTTTAAATGTTCGACAACAGTACATTTTACATATAGTTTTACTCCAACATTCCAGAACACCGTACAGACATATCTCTAAACGTCGGAAAGACAGAATCTGCACTATTCCACCTCCACGGACCTCTTTCGTCAAACGATTATCTGTATATCTTGCTCCATCTCTCTGTAATAAAATTAATGCAAAAAGCCCAATTTTTAAACTCTCATTCTACAATTGTAAAAAAACTGTACGGACACTCCTTTTGGACCTCAATTATGATGACACTGAGTTATTCCTCACAAAGTAATCATGTTAACACACAAATATACACACTCACACATTTACATACACACATCACACTTAACACAATGCACCTAGACTGACGCACACACATAATATCCATACACTTTAAATAAGTCTATGTCTTGTATCAATAATTATAAAATATATTTTAATTTGATATTCATATTGATTTTGATTTTAATATTGTTTATAATTTTGGTTTGATTTTAATTTGTTTTTGATTCTATTTTAATTTTGATTGTAATTGTGATTTTGTTTGTAATTTTGATTAAAACAATATATTGGTTGGTATATATTGGTTGAATTTATTGTCTTTTATCACATTTATGTATTGTTGCTGTAAATTGTTATTTACCTATGTGGATAAAACGAAACCTATTTATTTTGTATAACTCTTGTACAGTAACTACTGATCCTGTCCAGATGCTGTTTCAAACTTTAAATTTAAACACACAATTTTTATATAATAACCCGCCAATTCAGGGGACCGGCACTGTCTCTCCTTAACACAGGCTAAATTTTAGCCTATCTAGGAGAACAGTACTTCATCCGTCTTTATTGTATAGTTGAACCTAAAAATTGTATCAATCCAACATTTGTAAACTTTGCAATCCCATTTTGAAATAAACTATTATTATTATTA
Source organism: Xestia sexstrigata (assembly GCA_941918905.2). Classification (NCBI taxonomy): domain Eukaryota; kingdom Metazoa; phylum Arthropoda; class Insecta; order Lepidoptera; family Noctuidae; genus Xestia; species Xestia sexstrigata. The sequence goes on along the minus strand of OW799207.2, from coordinate 11,768,484 downwards.
TTATTATAAACAAATTATTCTCTTACTTTTCTCATACACTATCGTCTACATTTCTTTTTCATTTTCCCTTTTGCAGGTCAGCTGGCAGAAGTTTTTTAAGAAATAAGCAGTATTCTGTACTCAAATATTATGTTATTTTTCTGTGTTGTCCTTTGTGTTTAATTAAATAGTAAAATAAATAAATAGATCTCAATACATATTAAAATTAACAGACATTTTCCTACCGACTGTACGACTGTCGAATTGACGCAACTGTCGAATTCACACAACTGTCCAATCAGCGAAAGTGACGAATCAACGAAAGTGTCGAATTAAATAAAATGACGAGTGAGGGAAACTGACCAGTGTTACGCGGACTCCAATAGCATTAGGAACTTGATACTATTATGTGCCTTACAAATCCAAAAATTCGACTTTCTGTGAGCTTTACTTTAGAAGATATTCATTATTTAGACTTACAGTTAGAGAGTCGACGACACTAAACCTAGTCCGATGACTCCCAGATGAAAAATATAATTGTTGCAGGCAAGTAGCTTAATTAGCCGTTCAATCAACAGCCCAGCCTCTTTACTAAACAGCTATAGAGCTCAATTTCTCATGTCCCAAAGTCCTGACTTTGGGGACCAATTTTTTTTTAAATGCATGAAGTATTGGTCCCAAAACTCAGAGTTTTGGACATGAGGAGCGTAGGCCGAAGGCCGGCGCCGGCGGAGCGACGACGACATGGCTGCCGGGAGATAGGGCGGCAGCTTATTTTTCATCCCTTCTATTCGAAAAGTATCGTTTTGTTCCCCTTTAAGCGGGAGCAAAGTAGCTCTTTTCTCCATTAGACTTTTTAGCGGGCAGTAATGAGATTTGAATTTGGAACATGAATCGTTCATTGAAATCGAACGAAAATTGAATAAATTACTGGCTGTAAGTGTTAGCTGTACGGTGCGGGGTCAGCACCCGCATTGTAGAAAATATTAAATTAAGAGCTCGCCCACACCATTGTCGCGACGCCCTTCTACATAATATACTAAGATTACAAACACTCAAAATACCGGATGACTTTTTTATCACTTTCCAAAAAAATGGGTATATTAAGTGAACGGAGTAGAAGCTTATGGCATACCTAGTTTTGTTTTTCTTTTTTCCACGCTACAAATTTCAAGTAAACTTTTCATATTAGAACAAAGAGAGAAAAAAAGACAAAAACTATAAAATATCGAATTTCAAATCATACCAAAAAAAACACAACAAAATATGCCATTTGCTTCTACTCCGTTCACCTATTATACGCCTTTTTTTATTTGGAAAGTGATAAAAATGTCATCCTGTATAAATAAGTCCACAACTATATCAATCCCAAATAAAACACACACAGTGACAATAAATTTTCAAAATTTCGCCAGTGTATTAGATATAAATATAAATTTGTAATTGACCTTTTTTACATTCATGTCATTTTTTTAATTAAACTTATTCATTAATTACTTAAAAGTGTCTCTTATTTATTTTCTCATAGAACGAGATGAAAAGTAGAGTATATGACTCGAGAGCAAACATATTTTTCCCTCAGGCGATGTACTTTGAGTCCCTCGCTACGCTCAGGATTCTAGAATCCTTCGCTTCGCTCTGGATTCAAAATAGCGCCCTCGCCGTAAAAATACTATTTTGCTCCCTTGTCATACAATCTACTATTTTATGCCCGTTCCGACCATCTGTTGAGCGTCGACTACGCTTTTTAAACCTATAGATGTTTCATCTTTTTTATTTCTGTCACATGGTCACGCTCGTTTATAACCTCCAAAATTCTTTCCGATGTTCAAGCTTAAAAATTGAATTGCTCGAGTATTCACATTATTATTGTCACTACACTCTTCCTTTGTACTATTTTTCATTTAACTTTGGAAAACACCACCAAATTTGTCGTTTGTTGACGTCATATTGACAGTTTGGAGAGTTTTGGCGCTAGGTGGCAGAAAGTGGAACTAAATTGAAATGAACAGGCTAGGCAAGTAATGAAACGTCATCGATCAAAGTCGTTTGCCTAGCTGTTTGATCAAATAGCTGAAAAAAAATCATTCAGGCCGCTAGTTGGACGGTGTCGTTAAAGAGGCTAGGCTGTTAATAGGTACGTAATTTTTTCTTCACCTAAATCAATAAAATACAGTAATATCAACCCAAGAAAAGTATTAAAAGTTAAGTTCAACTACTGCTTGTCGCATAAAAATAATATTAAACTCCTGCGGGCCTAAAATTACCGCTTTGAGAGTTTTCTTTTCGAGGGATTAAAAAAAATAGTTTTCAAGAACTCTAGAGTCTAGATCATCTAGAGAGTTCTTGGAAACTAATTTTTTTGCGACTTTTTTTTTCCGTTGAACTGACTACTTTAGTTGGTCAAAGCCAAAACACTTGGAAAAAAAACATTGCGTCAGGTCACATACGCTGGTGCGGGATAAGCTCCGCCCCTGGCCCCCCCCCACTGACGCAGAGTCTCCGGCCTGAGCTCGTGGAGGACGTGGTGAGCACTCTGTTCCCTTCGCGAGGGGAACATCCACCCCCGCCTATGGCTCCGCCGCCTGCGATGCTGGAAGCGGACCAACAGGACGACGACGACAACGCTCCGGAAGTGACTGGGGTAGACCTGAGAGTGGCGGTACGTGGAGGGGCTCCTAAGCGCATGCTTGGAGAGAGGCCAGTTCCCGCTTTGTTGGAAGACGGGAAAGCTGGTCCTGGAAGCCGGGGCGCCCTGCAGACTCTCCGTCCGCATACCGGCCCGTGGTGCTGCTCGACGAGGTGGGCAAGCTCTTTGAAAGAGTCATTGCAAACCACCTCGCGCAGCACCTTGCGGGGACGGGGCCGGATCTTGCGGTTTGGTTTGGTTTCCGCAAGGGGCGCTCTACGGTGGATGCCATTACGCGCGTGAGAGCCCTCACGACGGGGGATGCGGTGTGCAGGGGTGGCTTGTCTTGGCGGTGTCTCTCGACATCGCCAACGCCTTCAACTCCATGCCCTGGAGCTGCATCCCCCGTCGAGTGGTCGGGGACTACCTGACGGACAGGGCAGTCATTAGCGGAGAATGGAACCGACGAGAGATGTCGTGCGGTGTTCCGCAGGGATCGGTTCTAGGGCCATTCTTGTGGAACATCGGGTACGACTGGGTGCTGCGCGCCGACCTCCCTAGCGGTGTCAGCGTAGTGGCTGGCACGAGGCGGCGGCCAAAGCTATGACACGCGGGGTTGCGATAGTCGTTGAGAGGATCTGGCAGCTGGGTCTTGAGGTGGCACTGCACAAGTCCGAGACCATGTGCTTTCATGGGCCTCGGAATCACGGTAGGTTTCCATCGGCGTCGAGTCGACTTTGAAGTACCTAGGACTCGTCCTCGACAGCCGGTGGAACTTCGTGGAGCACTTTCGACGTTTGGCCCCCAAACTGGAACGGACCGGGGCTGCCTTCAGGCGGCTCCTGCCCAACCTTGGGGGGCCAAACGCCTCCTGCCGGAGGCTCTACGCGGGAGTCGTGCGGTCTATGGCCCTTTACGGGGCCCCGGTGTGGGCGCGTTCCTTGAGGCTGCGTGCAGCCCACTACCTGAACGCGCCCCAAAAGGTGGTAGCCGTAAGGCTGGCCCGTGGGTACCGCACGATCGCCCGCGAGGTGGCGTGCCTCCTTGCCGGATTGCTGCCATGGGATCTGGAGGCCATAGTCCTCGCGCGCCTGCATGAATGGCGCGCAGAGGCGTTACGCCGGGGGGAAACTACGCTGCCGCGACAAATTGTCGCTCAGCGGACAGACTTCCGGCGGGATCTCATGGCGACATGGAGAGAGCGACTGTCGCAACCCCGTGTAGGGCACGCCACGACAGTGGCGATAAGTCCCCTCTTTGAGGAGTGGCTTGAGAGACGCCACGGCGTCCTCACGTTCCGCCTGACGCAGGTCCTCACCGGACACGGTGTTTCCGGGAGGTTCCTGCACCGAATCGGGCGGGAGGAATCGGGCGGGAGGAAACGCCCGGGTGTTTCCACTGCGAGGATCGACCGGAGGACACGGTGGAGCACACGGTGGAGGTGTGCCCCGCGTAGGCGGCTTTAGTCTTACAGCTCCTAAAATTATAAACCTAGGATTTTTTTAATTTTTTTTACATATTCTGTCTAAATTTCAGGTCTCTGCGACGCTTAGTTTTTAAGATTTCCGTGGCCGCGCGGTTCTCCGCGTTTCGATGGCGTGGCCACGTTCAAACCCTTATAATTTTTTAACTATAACTTTGCCAAATTTAAGGTTTTGGGAAATTTAAATCAAATTTTACATATTTTTTAAAAATTATGGCATAGTTATTTAAAAAAAACGCCGTGGTCGCGTCATCGAAACGCACACCCTATAATATGGTGTAGCGACCTACTTATTTAAACGATATGATTTTTACTTTTTTTCTGATCTGTCACTTCTCTGTCTTGTGTTGACTATATTTATATTGAATGATGATAAATTTTAATATAAGAGCCATTTCACAAAATTACAACGCTCGAGTTTAGGTAAAAGACCGCAGCTTTGTGTATGTGTGCGTAGCAATCCACAAATACACAACTCAAACAGTCCACCGAGAGTGTCGAGACAGACTAAACAATCTTGGGCCGTTATAATCGTAATGCATTTTGGTTTGAGATTTATGCAAAAAGATAATTTATTTATTCAAAAAAAAAACTCAAAAAAAACTCAAAGCATTTATTTCAATTAGACCATTACGGCACTTTTGTATGTCAAAAATACAAAAAAGAAAATCAAAGCTACAGTCCCAGTCACAAGGCATAATAACTTGAGAAAGTACTGTAGTTGCCCATTCCCTAGCGTAGATCTCTATGGAGAAGAACGGGCAAGAAACTCCATGAACACTCTTTTAAAATCAAAATATTGTTACAAAATCTTGGTTACATCTTTAATTTTGAGATTATACATATATGTGAGAACGATGTAGAAAGACGTGCACACTAAGACCGTCCAGAGTAAAAGATTAGATCAACAATTTACGAATAAAGTAATTAAAATGAACCTTGGCAGCTAAGAGATGACCAGTCCCAACTGACAGCGCCCGTTCACAAACATGACGCATGTACCGGCGCCATTCAACTCAACCATACTGAAGGGAACTAAATGACCCGACACACCCGCCACCATCAGCGAGACATTTAGGTGAGCATGACATTCTCTCAGCCATCAAGGCATATTCAAGTCAATGAAAGATAAATAAATGTAAATGGTGGCTGAACAGTACAAAGTACTCACACATGTGCTATGCAATTATATAATACTAAGAACTGGAATCTATATAATGCAAGTATATTTTTACAATCTTCTGCAGCTTCCACAATACATTAACATGGGAATCAATTCTTCATCTTCTTCTTTACGTGTCGATGGACTCAAATAATGCCCGACCCAAACAATCAATTAATATGCCCCCCCTATGGTTGTGGAGCAGGACCAGCATTTAGCCAAGCATTTTATCATTAATGTAATCCCCCAACTTATAATATGCTTGCCTACATAGTGTGCGTTTTATACAAGATTTAAATTTCGTCTCGTTCAGTTGAAGAATGTGGGGAGGTATTTTATTGTAACATTTCAAACAGTACCCCATGAAACTCATGAAAGATGAATCTACTTTAGCAAGCCTGAAACCTGGCTGAACTAGTTGGTCCCTATTTCTAGTGTTATAGTGGTGTCTGTCACCTCTTCTACTGAATAAATGCCGATTTTTCCTAACGTACATGATGTTTTCATAGATGTATTGACAAGGTACTGTCATGATATTAATTTCCTTAAACAGTTCTCTTAGAGAATCGCGTCTACGTAATTCATAAATGGCTCTGATGGCTCTTTTCTGCAGAATAAATATAGACTCGATGTCTGCAGCCCGTCCCCATAGTAAAATACCGTATGACATAATACTATGAAAATAACTAAAATAGACTAGCCTCGCGGTATCAATATCAGTAAATTGACGGATTTTTCTAACAGCATATGCTGCTGAGCTCAGCCGTCCTGCAAGAGATGTTAAATGAGGACCCCATTGTAACCTTGAATCGAGCGTGATTCCCAAGAAAACCGTTTTATCGACAAATTCTAGTTTCTCTTTATTCAATATTATGTCACAATCACTACTTTTGACATTTGGTAGAGCAAATCTAATGCACTTAGTCTTTTTTCCATTTAGTACTAAATTATCAGCGGTAAACCAATTGTGGACCTGCAGTAGGGCGTTATTTACGTCGTCATGATTAGTGGCACGTCTGTTTATCCTAAATATTAAAGAAATATCGTCAGCAAACAACACCATATGCGGATGGTTGTTAAATAAATGGGGTAGGTCATTAATATACACTAAAAAGAGGAAGGGACCCAATATCGAACCTTTCATTTTACTCAGTTTTTTTTATTCAGTCTTTATTCTATGAAAGCCTTCTAGACTAATAAAACACAAATATATGTTATGTAAATATGTATTTTATGTGTATGTTTCTATTACATATACAGGCTAGAATTTTTCAATGCCACCTGGAGGGAAAGTACTCGAAATACTGGAGATAGCAAATTTTACTCAAATAAAACATTCCTTTATTTAAAAAAAAAAACAAATCTGCATTGTCAGATTTTCGAAAATTCGCTTGCCACACTCGGGAATCGAACCGACTAAAGTTCGAAAAAATAACATCGTGTATTTTTTTACATCAATCGATAGGGACAATCATATGGATCAAATCTCTCTAACAAACATGATAAATTTAATGAAGGGAAAACCATGAAATATAAAGAACAGTTATAAATTCAATAAGATTGGCTCTTTTATTCATGATTTTCCTTTCATTTAATTTATCATGTTTCTTAGAGTGTTTTGATCCATATTGATTGATGTCAAAAAGATACAGAATATTAGTTTTTCGAACTTTAGTCGATTCATCCTGGGTTCGAATCCCGATTGTGGCAAGCGAATTTTCGAAAATTTGTGAATACAGATTATTTTCATTTTAAAAATTTAGGAATGTTTCCTTTGAGTAAAATTTGATATCTCCAGTATTTAGAGTACTTGCCCTCCAGGTAGCATTGAAAAATTTCCCCCCTGTATGACTAGCTGACGTCGCGCGGTTTCACCCACGTAGTTCCCGTTCCCGTGGGAGTATGGGGATAAAATATAGCCTATGTTACTCGCTGATAATGTAGCTATCCATTGGTGAAAGATTTTTTTAAATCGGTCGCGTAGTTTTTTAATTAAATCGTAACAAACACACAAACAAACAAAAAAACAAATCTTTCCTCTTTATAATATTATTATAAGTACGAGTATGAATATACTTTTTATTATAGTAGGTAGGTACCTATGATACTGAATATAAATACTACAGTACTTTCACAGTTCTTATGTCTTGTGAGTGGGACTGTAGCTACATTTAATTTTCATCTTTGTTTCGACAGTTCAAAAGTGCCTGTAACTGGCCTACTTGTAATAAATGCTTTGATTTTGATACTGAATAGACTTCTGTATTAAACATAAAATTGTAACTTAAACATACAATTTCTGTTGTCGAATCAGGGTATCTCCAGGGTAGCCCGCGAAATTCAAATTTTCTTACGTTTTTTGCAATTTGCAGGCCAGTGCTAGGTTGTATGTTGATTAGAATATTATTCGCGGCTGTAAGACGAATGTAGTAACAGAATTATAATTATCAAAATTATCAATACAACCCTCCAAGTACATAAAGGTGCAGGAATTACTTTGACCTTGAAAAAGTCATTTTTGGAGCATTCAACTAACGTGATCAATAACTGTGTATATGAATTGCAAATAAAAATAATATCCATCTCGCTTCTGTTGCTTTCAGCTTTTGCAGAATTTTTATTCTTTCCTTTTATTGACACAATGATAATACAACCCTTACGACCCATTGCTAAAACTAATAAAACAGAAATATAAAAAATATTCTACAAACTACAAAAATAATACTTAACTTGTTAATAAACGAAATTCTAACCCAATGAAAAAAAATACAAAGCGGTTTAAAATGTTGTAGTCGTAGTATAACAATGCGTTTACGATAGATACGCTCGAAAATCGGGACGCGGAATAAAATAGCACAGGTCCTACGCCGACGGGCGCTCGGGCCGTACTAATCGGTGCTCGCCTATCACCTATTTATAAAAAGTACTCTGTGGTGCTCGCCAATGCGTCGTAATTTAGGTAGGGTGATGTTAAAAATTATATTATGTCTGATTAAATGAATTGATTTTAATAAAACTTTGGAATTAGTTTAGTAAAAGATCATAGTTTATTTTTACATAATTTGTTTAATGTAATTAAATTTTATTAATTTTTAACATTAACATAACATTATTAAATTAAACCAAAAAAATCACGATAAAATAGCGATATAAAACGTAATAATTGACCTAAGATTTTGTTTTTTTTACTAAATAATGTTATTAATTATCGATATTCTAGTACATTAAGTGTCGACAAAAGTATATGTCTGATGCTTTACGTATTTTTTTCAGAGAAATTTATAAATATTTATGATAGAAATAGGAGTCTGAAATTGACTCTGCGATGATTTTTCAGTAAACTAGTTGTGGGAGATTAATCACTACTTACTAAACAAATAAGTTTTTGTAAATGTGCTACATGAAGTGTCAATAAGAAAGACTAGTCTATTTTTAACATGTATTCAAAAATGCCAGGGTGTTATCTAAGTTAGTAAATTAGGAGACTAAAGTCTTAGAAATTTGCGCGAAAATGTGAAATGGCTCTTAATTGAATTAGTGTACGGTCGAACAAGCTATTTGGTTTACAGTTTAACCCACAAATTACATTGTAAAATGTAAACCAAATAGCTTGTTCGACCGTACAACAACCACTAAATTGGTGACGACGTGACCCCGACGTGATACGCCCTGAAAAGGAAATCCTAACTTTTTTCAGGCCAAGGAAATCCACAGTACCAGGATGACAATATAAAGCAGTCGTCTGCCGACCAACGTCCAGACTCTGCTGGAAGCCAGCAGAGTCTGGACGTTGGTCGGCAGACCGTTCAACAACCACTAAATTGGTGACCCCGACGTGATACGCCCTGAAAAGGAAATCTTAAATTTTTTCAGGCCAAGTAAATCCACAGTACCAGGATGACAATATAAATCAGTCGTCTGCCGACCAACGTCCACACTCTGCTGGCTTCACAGCCATTTACTTCTCTCGAGGGATTATGATGATGACTGTGATTACGATGATAATCATTATGATTACGATGATTAAGATTATGATAATGATAATGGTGATTGTGATTGTAATGGTGATTGTGATGGTGATTGTGATGGTGATTGTGATGGTGATTGTGATGGTGATTGTGATGGTGATTGTGATGGTGATTGTGATGGTGATTGTGATAGTGATTGTGATGGTGATTGTGATGGTGATTGTGATGGTGATGGTGATTGTGATGGTAATTGTGATAATTATGATGATAATGATGATGGTTATTGTGATGGTGATTGTGATTGTGATAGTGATGGTGATTGTGATAATGATGGTGGTTGTGATAGTGATGGTAATTGTGATAATGATGGTGATTGTGATAATGATGGTGGTTGTGATAGTGATGGTAATTGTGATAATGATGGTGATTGTGATCGTGATGGTGTTTGTGATAATGATTGTGATAATAATGGTGGTTGTGATGGTAATAATTGTGATAATTATGAAATTTGGCACATACATAGTTCATAACCTGGAATAACACGTAGGACACTATTTATCCCTTTAATATGATCCAGTGGGACGGTTATCGAACTTTACGCGGGCGAAGCCGCGGGCAACAGCTAGTAAGGTATATTTTGTGCCTCGACGGTTTTTGATTAAATGACGTTTCTATGAAGTGTCTAGCTAGCGGGCCCCTTATGATTATTTTTATTGTTTTTATACTTTCTGATCGCCCAATAGTGCTCGGAGTTAGATACTATTTTGTGCCTTACAAATACTAATAAATAATAATTTATTAACAATATTTTATTAAATGTCAGGAATACTGGGAAAAAGATGGCCTGACTGACCGCGCTATACGTCAACTGGTGATCAATTTAGGAGGAGAAGAAACATCTGACATCTTTATGGTCATAACCATAAAGTCCATTTTAAGAATGAGGGATTTTCTTTTTAGCTTTTCCCTAGTCACTGAACTCGGTACGTTACTGCAAGGAACAGATTGTAATAAAACCGATTTTATCAAAGCGCGAGAAAACTAGGTTATATTCGGAAGCTTAAGGTGACACAACTCACGGGCTCGAACTCATTGGTGGTGGTCTTTTTTTTTTTTTTTTTATTTGTTTATTTATTTAAACTTCATGTACAATAGTGGTACATAGGCGCACTTAATGCCACAAGGCATTCTCTACCAGTCAACCTTTGGGTTAAATAGGAAAACATAGTGATAGGGTACAAAGTAATGTCTAAAAAAAAAAAAAAATTTTTACTAATTTGAGTTCAGATTTAGATTGATACTAATACACATATACAGACATACACATACACACACACATATACATATCATGTTTGTTAAAGAGATTTCATCCTTAAAATTGACCCTAACGATCGATGAAATAAAAGTACAGGGTATAATTTTTTCAGTTTTTAGCCGGTTCGATTCCCGTGTGTGGGAGAAGAGAATTTTCGAAATTTTTTGAATGCAGTTTGCTTTCTATTCAAAAATAAAGGAATGTTTCCTTTAAGTAAAATTTTCTATCTGCAGTATTTTCTGCAAACATTTTCTGGCATCAGAATAATAGCAAAGGTTTACTTTAAAAATCAATTAATAAGCTAATTATTTTGGAGAGTATGAAATAGTATTTTTGGTGGCAACATTATGTAATTCATCTCTTTTACTCTGATGTTGTTGTCTTTTTCTTGGTTTCTAGCCCACCTACATTTTGTTCGTAGAACAAAGTTGCCAGACCCCTCGGAAAGCACGTTAAGCAGTTGGTCCCGGCTGTCATTTGTAGATCTTTGACAGTCGTTACAGGTACTAAGGGCTAGCGTATTACCCAGTGCTAACTGGGTTGTGGAGGTCAGATAGGCAGTCGCTCCATGTAAAATACGGGTATTCAGCTGCATCCGGTTAGACTGGAAGACGTTCCCAACATAGTTGGGGAAAGGCAAGACAGATGATCATGATGTTTTAGTAACAACACAAATATAATACATTTCACATAAACCCACACGCACACTCACACACACAGCTCGACGATACAATTCACAAGTTACTTAGTTTTCACTTCTATCGGCAATCCCCAGACTGCCGCGCATGTTTTTAAATGTCGTAAACAGTATCATAACATGCAGGTTAACTTACATGTTAACGTTAACGTATAAAACCCTCGACCCTTTTCCTTCCCATGAAGCCCAAGGTCGGTAAGTATTTTTTTAATTTTTTAAGTCTTAAAATGTTATATAGACAGGAATTTTATTGCAATCTCGCTACATATTACTTTTTCTGCCCTACACGTAAACAGTACCTATCATAATATGCAGGTTAACTTGGCCGTAATGCCCCGTTTATAACCCTCGACCCTTTTTCTTCTCATGAAGCCCAAGGTCGGTAAGTAAATGTGTTTTTTATTTTGTAACACTGCATGCAGGTTCAAGTTCAAGCAAGAAGTTTACATCATATCGACATTATTTTTTTTTCTTAAAATGTTATGTAAACAGGAATTTTATTGCAATCTCGCTACATATTACTTTTTCTGCCCTATAATTTTATTTATTTACTCGCAAATGTGATGAAAAACATTGTATGTATCACGGGCGGGCGGTACGGGAATTACGAATCTCGACTTAGAAAGCCCTGTCTTCGACTTCGGGCTTCTACTAGAGTTTCGATCGTAATTCCTTACTTATCGTCCATAATACACAATGTACTATTGTATAATACCTAATAAAGAGAAAGTGGGACCAAGTAAACGAAATTAGTTGACCTCTGATAGTAAAGAAAATACTTATATTATAATGATTGTTTTTAATCATCAAAACACGATCAAAAATTAATTTACAAAATTGTTTTAAAATATTCCCAGCATTTAAGTAAATTTCAATCCGATGCAAACCAGTCATCCAAAATCTACTGTCTGTAGTCTTTGTCCAGTAACAAACGAAACGCGTGGAATATTCGGTACTTCGCTAACTTTTTTGTAAGTGTCCGAAGCTTTATTTGGTTTTCTTCTAACTGTTCCGAAATCAAACGCAAAAATGCTTCCTGGATTATTTCGTATACAACATTCTGTCTGTAAACACAATAAATAATAATTACGATGTTGTTAAACATCTCACATTTTTATTTATAAGTGTGAGTTGTTTGTATTCTTTTTTTATTTATTTAAAAAGCCGTGTTGGGTGTTGTAAGTTTGAAAGAATGGTTTTTGAAAATAGTACCAATTTATAAGAAAAGAATATTTTTATTAACATAACATTACCATCGGGGAGAATAGCACTGCTGAACCTGACGAATATATAATTGTGTGATACATGTCTTGAGAAACATAATTACAAAAAGAGAAAATTGTTATGGATATTCCTAAAATATTTGATTAACTTACTATTTTCAAGTTCGTATCAACGACTCTTAAAATATTGGCCTCTGTTCCACCGCATACAACTATGTTAGTGTGTGGTACAATTTTCCCGCAATATAGTTTTGACTGATAGCTGTCTGGTACGATCGTTTCGATTAATTTACATGACCCATAATCCCATAACTGGATGGTATCTTTTTCTTGCCAAGAGCATGTTAGTATCTTAAAAACAAACAAACATTGTTTTAGCAAAGGTAGAGCCTATCGGCCGAGCATTCATGAAAAAGAAGTTGCCCTTGATAAACTTTGTTTCCAATGAACCACTACCCTGTCGGTGTCGTAGTCGCAAGTGCGAATGGTGAGCCAGAGGTTCGATTCCCGGGTTGAGCTAAGTGGTATTCGCGCCTCGAAACGCACGTGAAACCGTTGGTACTGCTAGCCTTGATCTCTACGGTCGCGTCGGTCCCGTCTTATCAGACTATGAGAATATGAAAGTGAGAGAATGGAGAGAGTGCACCTGTGTTTGCATCAATTCCTATAGACTCCGCTGACACTGGCCTTCATGAAAGAAAAACGCTTAGGACTATATTCAATATTTGAATTTTAGAAAGTTAAGTTACTGGCCGTCGCGCGTCCTGAAACGCATTACGGATGTTCTAGTTGTCCAGGAGCAGAAAGTCGATGATTACAATATTTCATGCACACTCACTTGTCTTCCGGGTTTGTCAAAATCAAGTCCTTCGCCACAAATATGTACACCTTGAAAATAGCGAGTTGCAAATGGTTGTCGGTCATCCCAACACATAACTGTGTTGTCCCATCCTCCTGATACCATCTCATGCTGTGCCCTGGGATTGAACGCACAAGCAAATATTCTTGATGTATGGCCGTCTACTGCATTCTTCGCGCCACTGTAAATTACTAATTTTGTTGGGCAAGTTATAAACTCAGGGAATGCCGTCCTCTAGGTTTTTATTTAGGTGCATGATAATAAAAACGGAAAACAAATGTAAAACAACAATTTGTGTGTATATATAGTATATACAACTAAAAAAAGCCACGCATAAAACCTAATCGATAGGTAGCTGGTATCAAATACAAACAAGTTTTGTTTGACACAAAATGTTCTAAAGTGTCACGTTTCCGAGATATAGCTATCAAAGTTTTGCTGTTTCATCAAAATCGGTTCAGTAGCGTCTTCTTGGCATATGATGAAATGATGGACCTTATTATTAAGGTATACCACACAAATTCTTGTCATGCATCAATTTTACATTGTAACTAGAAGATAACTTCTAGTTACAATGTAAAATTGATGCATGACAAGAATTTGTGTGGTATACAACAGCATACTACAAATAAACTAGCCGTTCTGCAGAGTTACTACTCACTCGCAGACGTGTTCAGGAGATTGTTCTGAGTTCAGAACAATCTGCGTCTGCTGAGCGTGCGCGCCTACTGGCTGTGGGTGAGTGGGAGTCGGGTCTTTGCCTTCACGCACTGCCGTCGTCGAGCACATTGTTCGACGACACGACCTTCCACCTCGCTCCTTCTTTACGTCTTGGTACCGCCTGCTGTTTTCCTCATCACTGTCACTGTGGTGAAGCTGTCAACAGCCTCGGTCCCCACGGCTTGTCATGCAGCCGAAGTGCGGTTCGGTTTTCGAGGCACGCGAATATAAACGACATCATCCGACGAGCTCTTGTCACCGTCGGCGTTCCAGCTGTTTTAGAACTCGATGGCTTGCACGCGACGACGGCAAGAGACCGGACGGCATGTCTTTGTTTCCTTGGAAGATGGGTAGGCCCTTAGTATGGGAAGCAACATGCGTCGATACTCTTGCGCCATCTCATCTTCCAAGCTCGTCGTGCTGTGCTGGTGCTGCCGCTGCGGCTGCAGAGAACCTCAAGCGGCGTAATTAAAGAGACCTTTGTAGTAAATATATTTTCGAACCATTTGGGGTTTAAACTCTGGGGCCGTGGGGTCCGAGCCCATAGCCAAGGAAATTTCGAAACGCCTAGTTGACCCTTCCCGTGACCCAACGGTTGGCTTTTACCTTAGTCAGAGGCTAGACAGAGTTGCCATACAATACGTGGCAACGCCACCACCAGCTGACAGCGTTGTGGAGTTTTTCGATGCCTTTTTATAGTTTTTTGTTAGTTTATTTATTTTTGTTTATTTTAATAGTTTTTAATTAATAATGTATATATTTAACTTAATCCTTTGTTACAACTAAACAGGGTAAAATAAAAACTTTTTGTAAAAAAACCCGACTTCTTGATTGACTTTTTTGCCACCGACTTCCAAAAGTACCTGAAGTTATTTTAGACTTTTTAGTGTTTTTTGAAAGTCCGTTTATAGTTGTAACTAACTAACCAAATAACTGTAGGTAGGTACTTTATGCAAAATTTAGGTACTAAGTAGTACGTATAGCTGACCCGCGCAACTTCGTCTACGTCACATGAGAGAGAGAGAGAGAGAGGGTTAAAGAGAGTGTGACTCAACCGGACTCAACCTTAAAAGGTAGACATAATGCTATCGCAGATATATATATTTTTTAATTTTAAGAGAAACAATTCCCTCAAACATGATTGTTGCGTAACTTTAACCGTTTACGCAGCACTCGCAACGGAAGCTCTCAAAAGAAAGAAATTTTCCTCGTTTTTGCAATATTTATCATTGATGCTTCGCTCCTACTCGTACTAGTTGTAGCGTGATGTTAGATTTAACCTATAACCTTCCTCGATAAATGGACTATCCAATACTAAAGGTTTTTTTTTAATTCGAACCAGTAGTTCCGAATTAGCGCGTTCAACCAACCAAACAAACAAACTCTTGAGCTAATAAAAAGCTAATATAAGTATAGATTCAAGTGGGTAACAATTTAATTTCTCCGATATTATTTGCATTAAGCGCTAAAATAATCTACTTATGTTTTTCCAAATAAGGGCTTGCCTTGACAGCCTTACGTCTTCATCCTTATACACTCGATGACAGTCATACTCCAGCTAGGTCGAAAGTTCTCATCAAGGCGCATGAAATGAGCCCAATAACAATATAGCTGCTGCAAACTGTTGAAGACCTCTTTCAACTGCCTTGTCTCCATCGTCAGATCGCCGATGACAGTCATACTCCCAGGCAGGTATTAAGTTCTCACTAAGGTGCATGAAATGAGCCCAAACCTATGTTGTGAGTGCGCAATCGTGAAGAATCGAAAACGGCCCAAATGGGTCGTATTGCCTTAAGTCTGCAACGCGCATGGCGACGAGCGATACGCTGCACTACGAATTTAGATAAAATTGTAAAAATACCATCATGCGTGTTCAGAAAGTGTACCAATTATGATACCAAAGTAAATAAAACACAAGGGATCTCATACCACATGTTAACTACGCAATATACTTCGATTTATTAATATTTCTCATTTATTTTCCTAATATTCTGATGTTTGGAGGATAAAAAAAGAAAGAGATGGGAAATAGATGAAGAAGGAGATGGGAATTGGTACAATACAGTGGACTGCGCATTCACTTGACATCTGGAAATGTATAAAATGTACTGTGTTGAGCAATAAATATTTCAATTTGAATTTGAAATACATTTTTCTGGTGAGTACGAGAAGGACGCGTGCACTCCAGACATAGAAAAAGTACAGATGCGAATAGGCAGTAAAGTCATCGTTACCCCATGAGTTCTGCTTTCCTTTTTTCTAACCTTGTATTATTTAGACATTTTATTTTTTGAAATTATTGATATTAAACTTGATTATAAATTAAACATGTCATGTGTGGGAAAAGAAAATATAAATAGATTACCATTACCTTAATATATCACAGATAATGTTCAAATAAAGCTATTTCTATTTTTAATTACCGCATTTAATAACTTTTGAGTCTGAATCGTAATATTAGTATACTTTGTGAAAACAGCGAGTTTAACTATTTATTGTCTTTTCTTCATTAAGGTTTCCTACCAATGAGGAGAGCAGAAAAGAAAAAATAAATCTTTTCGAAGGTGTATTATTGTTTTTATTACAAAATAAATATACATAGTGTATATTGCTCACCTTACGTAGGTGATATTTTATTTGTGCTATTAATGTTTATTAGTTGTTATATTAGTTATTATTTATTTGTGTTTATTAGTTGTTATAGGTACAAACCGCATGTACAAATTTAGTACACGCGGTTTGTACCTTCTGTCTCGTTTTTGTTAGTCTATGATCCTAACATGCGGTGATAGGTGGCCAGAATAATAAACTGTAAAACATATCTGTTTATTAGAATATATCATTGGCCCAAACCATTGAGCTATTACTACTACGTATAGAGAAGACAGCGCAAACAAAATCTGTGCGCACGGGGGGCTACTAACCCTGTATATACAGGGTGGAATTTTGTAATGCCACCTGGAGGGAAAGTACTCTTAATACTGCAGATAGAAAATTTTACTCAAAGGAGACATTCCTTTATTTTTGAATAGAAAGCAAACTGCATTCAAAGATTTTCGAAAATTCTCTTCTCCCACACCCGGGAATCGAACCGGCTAAAATCTGAAAAAATTATACCCTGTACTTTATTGCATCGATCGTTAGGGTCAATTATAAGGATGAAATCTCTCTAACAAACATGATAAATTAAATGAAAGGAAAACCAGGAGATCTTAAATTAATTTAATTATTTACAAAAAATGGTAAACTAACTAATTAGTTGCTCGAAATGGGCTCCATTCTCTTGGATACACAAATTTATTCTTTTAACGAATTCATTTCTAGTAACCTTTAATAAAGTGTTGTGGTGAATATTATAAATCGTATTCTGAACTTCAACTCTCAACTCGTTGTCATTCGCATAAGATTTCATGTAAATTTGATTTTGACATATCCCCACACAAAAAAATCTAACGGGGTGAGATCTGGCGATCTCGCAGGCCATCTGATTGTGCCGTTTGTACCATTCCAGGTATTAAAATGGTTATTAATGTAGGCAGTAGTGATTCTGCTGTTATGTGCTGGAGCACCATCTTGCTGTAGAATTATTTGGTTTCGCTCTTCCTCGGGGAAACCATTTAACTCGTATTTCAATATACTGGACAGTGTTTAAATGACCTTCGTACACGTGGACTAACACTACATTATTTCTCATAATTCCGCACCAAACGTTGAAAGAAAATCTTACTTGATTGTCAGTTCCATGAACACGAACAGGATTCACTCGAGACCAATAATGGTTATTGCGGCGATTGTACATGCCATTATTGCTGAAGTTGGTTTCGTCAGACCATACAATGTTACTCAAAAAATTAGGGTTTCGGTCAATTTCTCCAAGCATGTTTTCACAAAATTGAAATCGTCTCTCACGATCCCCAATATGCAATTTTTGCACCAACCGACCTTCACGATAGTATTTATACCTACTTATACTTTTTCAGCACTTTAAGTACGCGAGTGTGGGTTGTTCCTAATTCATCGGCAGCATCTCTACTTGAAGCCTTCGGAAATGATTCAAAGTATGTTAAAACATCTAGTTCAAAATCGAAATAGTTTTGCTGAATAGTTTGCCGTCTCTTCTTGAAACCCGTATTCTTTAAATTTTCTACCATTCTTTTCAATACGAACCGAGTTGGTGCCTGTCGGTCTTGATATCTCTCTCCATACCACTGCAGAGCTAGATTCACGTTTTTGTTATTTAAAAAATAAGCTTCCATTAAATCAAACTATTCTTGATAAGCCATTTTCACCGTGAGACAAAATGTGAAATGAGTTGTAAAAACAACCAAATGTGAATAACAACTGTGACAATCTAATTTTCAAATTATAATCTAACATTCCATATTTAAATTACCTCATACACGCAGCTACGAGTATGTCGCAAAGGAGTCTGCATTACAAAAGATGGATGTTAGTTAGAGAGCTTTAACTTGACTCATTGAATTTGTAACTTCAAATTTCCTGGTTTTCCTTTCATTTAATTTATCATGTTTGTTAGAGAGATTTCATCCTTATAATTGACCCTAACGATCGATGCAATAAAAGTACAGGGTATAATTTTTTCAGATTTTAGCTGGTTCGATTCCCGGGTGTGGGAGAAGAGAATTTTCGAAAATCTTTGAATGCAGTTTGCTTTCTATTCAAAAATAAAGGAATGTTTCGATTGAGTAAAATTTTCTATCTGCAGTATTAAGAGTACTTTCCCTCCAGGTGGCATTACAAAATTCCAACCTGTATAATGCTGTGGCGAGCAAGCGACTGAGTGAATTGCAGCCAGCTGACAGCATTTGAACGGAGCACAGATTTTGTTGGCGGTGTCTTCTCTATACGTAGTAGTAACAGCTCAATGGCCCAAACAAGATTTTTCAATTTTAAATGTGACCAACATTACGCTTTTCACAAAAAAAGGATCATGCAT
Organism: Xestia sexstrigata; assembly: GCA_941918905.2. Taxonomy (NCBI): domain Eukaryota; kingdom Metazoa; phylum Arthropoda; class Insecta; order Lepidoptera; family Noctuidae; genus Xestia; species Xestia sexstrigata. Next base: position 11,749,492 of record OW799207.2, on the reverse strand, counting down.
ATCGGACTTCTCCATGGTGATCTCCATGCTCCGTGGTGATCCATAAAAAAAAATTACGCTTCGAATTGAGAACTTCCTCCTGTTGTTTCGTCGGTTAAAAACCAAACTTGAGGCAACTGACACGTGTGAGGGGTGTTTTTCTTAATTCTTTCACGGAAAATCTGTCAGCAAATGGAGTGAAATGAACCACGCCATCTATCGAAACTGCTAGAATATTATGCACAAAAATCATGTTATGTAAATTTTCAAAGCAGCGTCATGTTATAACGTACCTTATGCTTTAAGTAATAACATTTTTTAAAACCGGTCAGACGATTTAAAACTTTTCTGATGAGCACATTTTTTGTCATTAATACCATTTTAGTACAATAGATGTCGCTGCATCTTACATTTGATGATAAGTTCTTCTTGAACACTATTCATATATCTTTTGATAGCATTAACCGGTTTCGTGTATTTTACGTGATGCAGGATGCTTGATCACAGAAACAGATAAACAGACACAAAAGGCTGGAAATGAGTTCTGTTGGTTATCCTATAACACCCTGGCAATTTTTTTTCGAAATATTTTCGATGTACTATCTATACTTTAATAAATCTGTAGAATAATCGTTTTTGCTATACCAACTACTTAAACCGAAGAAAGCTGATTTTCTTGAGTTCCGCTATTTTGCGCGTATTCACCTCAAAAATCAAATTTCAAGAAAATTGAGAAATTATATTTAGGTACCTGTATTGTATTTGAAGTATATGTAGCAACTTGAAAAGGTTACACTTCAGTGGTTTTTATTATACGGGTGTATGAAGTTAATTAATTTTAAACACAAAACCCTATTTTATGCGTCGGACGAGATTAAAAAAAAAAAAACAGGTTTTTCTTTATTTTTAATAATAAGTATTTTTCTGAGTTTCATGATTCTAGAACAACCAAAATTTTTTTTTCATACAAACTTTTTGACCCGTTTTTCCATTTAAAAAAAAAAAAGGTAAATATGATATAGGTAAATATAATGAAGAAACATTTGTGTTCTACGCTTTACTTTAATTATCTGTGTAGCTAAAGCAAAGTTCTCAATCTATACAAAGGCAATACCTGTCAACTGACGACCGAATGGCGCAACGGTACTGAGGCTGCCTTACGTTCTTAGGGTCCCGGGTTCGAATCCCGGTAGAAGCAAATGTTTGTGTGATGAGCATGGACATTTGTTTCCGATTCATGGATGTTTATATGTATAATAAGTATGTATTTACAAACAAAAAGTATCTATGTATATCATCTATCTGGTGTCCACGACACAAGCCTCGTTGCTTAGTGTGGCAGTAGATGGCGCTGTGTGTAATGTCCAGCGATATTTATTTATTTTTATTTAACTCCCTCTTGACAAAAAGTCATCTTGGTAAGAACTAACACGTTTTTCTCTGAACTTCTTTATCTTAATCCCATTTTTGTGTGCCTAATGATGGCCTAATGCCAGTTAAGTTTAAGACTAAATATATAGGTGACTCGCAATTCTTGAACTGCTTGTTAATCAAGAAGTACAGGAATAGTTGATTTATACGCCCTATGTCAGATACGCAAAATGTCAGACACGCATATTGTCAGATCGACGGACTTCATCGCAAAATGTCAAATACGCAAATTGTCAGAAACTCATAATGACAAATACGCAAAATGCCATATACGCTGAATGACAGATACTCAAAATGTCAAATACGCATAATGCCGTCAATAAAACACAATCTTTGATTTCAGTCAGTTTAATCATCCATAAAAAAAACACATTTTAATTGGTAAACAATTAAGTTATTTATTTTAACTAATAAAATCAGCAGAACTTACTACTGTCGTAATGAATAAACATAAATTATATTAATATTATTTCAACAAAAAAAAAATGAGAACAAAATTTGCTGTTAATATTTCAATAGAGTAAATGGCGATATATCATTTTTTGCACTTTCAAGTTTCAACACAAATTTAAGTTTCCCTAGATATTTCTTATACATCCGATCAAATCCGACCTCTTTCAAAATTGCATGTACAAAAGACAAAAATTTGGGCAATTTGGAAAATATGATTTAAATTTAGTGAGTTCTTCACTTTGCGGACACGTAACTAAAATAGAAATCCAGCAGTCTTTTATTAGATCCTCAGGCAATAGAGGTAGGTGAGCAACCATTCTTGTAAATTTCCGGTCTGCTCGCGATTCGTATAATTTAAGTTCTTTTGAATTTTCTTTACGGCTTTCTGGAAGTGGAAGTAACACCCTGAAATATCAGCAGTAGGAAATACGTTCTTGACAGCTATAATTACTGCTATTTCATAATCGCATATAAAACTTCCAATACAAATTCCGAGTTTATCCTTTAGTAATTCAAAAAATCTAATATAGGGGAAGGTTGCGATCATTGGACGAGATCTTTCATTGGACCACCAAGGTATTTCCTAAACTGTGCAAGCTAGCAACACCCAAACTAGCCGAAACGAGTCCGTGGTGACTCAGATGCACCCTCCTCTTCCCCCTCTCCCAGTGCCGCTGCGGCACGTAGCGAGGAGTAACGTGTGTAGTTGTGTTTGCGGCTGTCAAAATCTTATAATGTCACTCAGGACAATTTGACGTAACTATCACTGTATTCATATTTGTCTGCGTGCACTGTTATGAAATATTGGACAGTTTATTTGAGATTCCATGAGTATTATTAATTTTTGTCTAATCATGACCATGCTTAGTTTAGTTTAGTTTTTCATAACCAGTACCTTGTTGCCATCAATGGACCTCAATAGAATTCCACCGTTGGACCGGTCCAATCATAGCAACTTTTTGTTGTATTTTATAAGTTCATAATAATTAATATAAATTTAAAATTCCAGAATGTCACTAAATAAAAGAAAGTAGGTACTTTGCATGAAATGTAAAGCAAAAAGCTAAAGAACACGTAGAATTAGAGCAGGAGCTATAACACGTTCTTGACATGGAAAGTTGCTTGTACGGCATTACTCCTACAGACATTAAAATAATTTTAATTATTATAGTAATATAGATAATTATAATTAGTTGACTCGATTGAACCTCTAGAACACATTTGGTGTTTTAATGAAGGTGCTCATGGTCCAAAGAAGGCAACAGCTCAAGATTTAGTTTTCTTCGTTTATACAAAAAAGTGTTATCCCGAATTGTTTGTGCGTTTGATTACTACAAATATAGGTCTTACGAAATAAAAATAATAAACTACTTTCATTTTAACACTTATACTTTTTGAGATTTGAGGTCGTAAAGTTAAGTGGTCCATTCATAGCAACCTTCCCCTATGTCATTTCGGACTTATTTGGAAGTAAGGCGTAAATCACAGGAAGAACGTTAAGGCGCGTACGCACGTACGAACAGTCGTGTTCAACATCGAGTCGAGTTCGCGAACAACAGTCGTGAACTCTATCTTAGTAGCCATGACGGCGCCGTTGGAAGTGGTCGATTGTGAAGTAGCGGAGAATTTTTTGATGTTCGCAGTGATTCACGAAATGTTATTTGACCTCTGCCGCCCGCCCGCACCCCGCCCAGATCTAGGTATACGAACAGTTTTGTTGCGTAACATTTATTAAAGCTCTTCGAACACCGTCCATACAGAACACACTACAAGGATCGCCGCGAACATGTTTGACGAACAGAGTGTTCGATGTTCGATAGTGGTACGCACGTGCGAACCAAGTTGTTGCGTATCATGTAACGCAACAAATTTGTTCGTACGTGCGTACGCGGCTTTTAGTGTCTCATCTGTCGACCCCAAGTAATTGTAAAAACGGCTTCGGAACAACTTTGAACGTACCATATATGCTCCTGGAGGACATCGATTACTTTTAATTACTTTTCTTGCGATACGCGAAGAAGATATTAAAATCACGTCACTTCCATCATCGCAGATGAGAAAAAAAAAAAACGTACTTCAGGCAAACTAACAGTAATACAACATCTGATCCATTTGCCTTTTTGCGAATCTGACATTCCGCGTTTCTGACTTTTTGCGTATTTGGCATTTTGCGTTTCTGACTTTTTGCGTAACTGTCATTCTGCGTTCCTGACATTTTGCGTATCTGGCACTTTGCTTTTCTGACTTTTTGCTTATCTGGCATTCTGCGATTTCTGACAATATGCGTGTCTGACATTTTGCCTATCTGACATAGGGCGTATAAATCGAATAGTTACCTCATTATCTTGTTTTAATCTCACCGCATGCCACCCAGCCTGCCCGTAACGGATTGCACGGCCAAGTCTTATATTTGCTCCACAGTGCATATAACTACTCTGTTCTGTTAGTACGTAATAACGAATAATTTTCTGAATTACCTTTTTATTTATGAATAATTTTTTCAAAGTACATAGGTACACAATTAATTTTATTTATGTTTTAATTTTTTCAGCTTGATTGCAACAGAAACATTGCAAGTGCAATTTGTAAATGCAAGGCTGGCCTTTCAGGGAAATGTAAGCACATCTGCGCCTTAGTTATATAATTATGTAAATTCTCCTGAAAGCGCCAAATCAAATACTAGTGATGCTCAACAATGGGGTAAACCATCTAATCGGCAGTTATTGGGTTACGATAAAGGACTGAAAATGTCCGAGTTATTTCCATCACCAGTCAAAAAGCCTCTACTTATTAATTTGATGAAACATCTAGAATCACAGGATATTTCCACAGCTACTTTAGGAGAATCATTAGCTAACACACCCATAAATACAATCCTACTGTTAGAAGAAAAAGACGAAAAAGAAATTGTGGCAGCGGAAACTAATTGATTTGGTTAAAATTATAACTGAGAGAAAAAAATTGGGTAAGCAGGGGGAATAGCACTCATTGGGTAAAGGCGCTCACCCCTTTTTTTTTCGGATGGGAAATCATCAAATGACTTCTCCCGCTCTGGGCGGAGCAGCAGGGAGTGTCAGACTTTTACTGACTAAAACCCATCCATGTTCCTTTATCGCCCTTTGTGTTCCGGGCCCACGGTATCTCTTTCGAACAGTCCCGCATCACCCCTGTATCTCTGTCAAAATGGAACGTAGCAACACGCCACGTCAGGGGTAGCGCGAGGGAAGGGGGCCTTTAACAGACAGCGATGGCAACGGATAGTCAGCTTACGTCGTGTGACCGTGAAGTGCGTTTGTTTGCGGCCGCGCTGATCTAATTTTAGATTACGTGTTTTTGTCGATAAGTTCAAAACTTTAATGCTTATTTAATTATAAATTTATTTTTCTGACAGTAAAACTATTCTATTGTGTGATAATGCAATCAATTTCCAACAATTGTGTATGTTTATTTTTTTTAAACAAATTAATTACAAAACGACCGTTTCGGGTTATATCGCTCATCTGAGCGCCATTACCCTTTGTGACTATTAATGAGATTCACAAGATGGATACATTTGTGATTTATGTGTCCAAAAATAAAATATTACTATTTCTAATAAAAATAATGTACTTCAAAAAGAAAAGATACCCAACTGAAAGTCTTTACCAGATGAGTGGCCTGCTTTCTGTCAGAAAACTATACATCTCTTACACAGTCCTAAAAAAACATAAGGCACTTCCTTATAATGCAAACACACTATCAAAAAGAAGGAAAGACATAGTTGCTCAAATCCCACAAACTAAATCAAAATTTGCTGCTACACAATACAACAAACGTTCTGCTCAGCTTTATAATAGGGTAAACAAGGAGATATACATATACACTAAACAACTACATGAATGTAAAAAATTGGTAACAAATTGGATAAAACCTTTTACTTATGATGATACTGAGGCACTTTTAAAACACATAGTTTAACTCACCCATTTCTCTCTACACACACACTCACCTACACACACATACACACACGCTCTAAGCACCACACGTACATGAAATACACACGCACTAAGTACACACAACCCCTCCATCCCCATACACTTACACGCGTACCTATAATATAAAAATTATATAAATGTTATGTAAGTATTGTTACATTAAAAAAAAAAAAAAATGTTTCTTTGCTTAAAAGGAGGCTCCAATCATCAACTTGTTGTTTCTGATTTGGTTAAGAAATAAACAAATTTTAATTTAATTTAATTAATAATTTAATTAAATTAATTAATTAATTCTAATTTGTCTTACCTCTAATAATAATTATTATTTTATATAATTTATAATAATTTAAGTTGATTTGACATCGAAGACTACTATATTTATTAAATTGAAAAAGTCTACTCTTACGTACAAATGGGGATAATTGATGCTAATTTGTGATGGTAGACTTAACTTTTATTGTTTAGGGTTGATCTCATTAAGACTTCTTTAATTGAAATGTATCTGACTAGTTACATTCCAAGAAAAAGACTACTATATTTGTTAAATTTAAAAAGGCTAATCACATGTACAAATGGGGATAATTGATGCTAATTTGTGATTGTAGACTTTACTTTTGTTGTTTAAAATTGATCTCATTAATATTTCTTTAATTGAAATGTATCTTACTTGTTATATTCCAAAAAACATGTTCGGGCGTCATTCCCCCGTACCCTGAGCGGCATTACCCAGAGTCAGGGGCAATACCGCCAAAACATGTTTTTTATAATGTTTTCCTACTAGTAGTAGGTCAAAGATATATGCTTTTGTTGTTAAATTGTTGATTAGGTACTGGATAGTTAAAGACTTTGTTATTTTTCTTAATTTTGATTTATAATAATACACTATGTTTTCCTTATGTGAGCACCATTCACCCTCCTTACCATAAATGAAAAAAAACGCCATGTAATACTAGATATATTTATGCTGCAATATATCGCTAGTAACTATTCTTCTCAAAGATCAATAGCAGATCTTTTATTTAATTTATGTTGATTCTTTGGAAAGTAATAAAAATTTACGCAATATATTTTTTTTTTTTTTTGGATGTATTGGTACATCGAGAAATGCAACAATGCATTATGATTAGCTAGAATAATAATTTTCAATAATAAAATTAATACTGTTTACTTGTTTTAAATGTCAATGTCAAGTATTAATAGAGTAGGTACAAGAGGCCCTACTCTCTGACGTTTCGTCCGTATATTCGGATCTATCCGTTTCTCTCATTCGCACTCATCTGCAGACGTGAGCGAGAGAGACGGAAAGATCCGAATATACGGACGAAACGTTAGAGAGTAGGGCCCAAGATTCGGATTGGCGACGCCAGTCAGCAGCACCTTCGTTGTGCACGTTCCATAAAGTTGTTGCGTTTTAGCTTAGCGTTTAGAGAGGCTTATATTTTTGTTTTTAAAGTTAAGAACTACAATAAATGTAGGTGAGTCAATGACCGCTATTGACATCTTAACTGGCAGCAACTATACCTAGTTCACAGCTCACAGCTCACCTGCCGTAAAAAGCTCGTTCTTGAGTTTGTGCTTCTTCGTCGTACATGTTCAACTTAGCGTCATCACCGTAACTAACAAATTTACTATAACGTGGATGGTAATTTAAGCCCAAGGTTTGTCGTTTCTCACGAATCGTGTATAAACACTGATCATATTTATATTTCCAGCATTTAATACTCCCGTTGATATCTAAAAAAAAATATAAGCATTCTATCAAATAATAAAATAGACAACTATTTTACTAACTACAATTACGTTTGTGTAGTTTCAGCTATTGGTTTAGCATGAAGTGTGTATAATTAGCAATTAGGGTCCTCTGAAAAGCCAAACCCTCGTCTCTGACATCGTGGATGTCTATAAAGTGAAAAAAATAGTTTACAGGTTGTACTGTTTATACTTAATCCGCCATTTGTTTACAATCTCGCTATTTTCTATAGGCGACGTTGTGGTAGGCACTGCACTGGCAGTAACTACAGCATGGCAGCTACCCGTTGCGATGCCCAGTCTGCTATTGGTAAATTAATATTTTAGACTAAAATCCAGGTCTTTGGCCTTAAGGTAGAAGCGCCAGGGTAGCCCACGAAATTCAAATTGTCCATGTACATGTTGATTAAAATATACCTAATTTCATGAACAAGTCATTCAATATGGCGTCAAATGAACTTAGAGTGTTGCATTGTTTTGGGTAAAATTAATTAATTGTACCTAATTATGAACATCACAATAGGCTAGTTTTCACCATCAATAAATTGCAAATCTATTTAGTCCGTCAGTTGAGAGTATAGGAAAATAATGGACACGTATGTTTTATTTTTGTAAATCAATGAATATTGACTAAGATAAAACGCATCAAAACTCGGGAGTGGGGGCTCGTGACGTCAGAACTCACTAAAAATTATACCACGGCATGACGTAATGAGAATTTTATAAGCGTCGTATCTTCGTCAATTTTGGTTTACGTAACAAAAGAAAAATAATCTATCTGACCCTGACGGACTAATTAGATTTTTTCAGTTGACAAGCCTATACTAACAGGATGCTAGCAAGATATTTGTAATTGGACTTGCTTTACTGACTGGCCGGTGTTTAATAGCAGTTACAGGTCCGGGATAAGCTCGACATTCGTCATCTACCAAATAATGTAAACAATCTCCAGTAATGCAACTAAACACTCTCATTGTGCCGTCAGTGAAACCAGCTGCTATCTCATTTTCATTTTCTGTATATTGGCAGCACATAATATCCTGATTCGTATCTCTGAAACAAGAGCCATGCTATTATTATTTAATATCTTTAGACCTAGGTCAAACCATGATGCTTCGTGATGCTCCATGATGTTTCGTGATGCTTCATGATCTAGAGTCGTGGAGCATTGCCCTACAAACGTTGAAGGAAAACATCGAGTGGAAACCGAAAATAAAACATTCGAATCAAATTGTGACATCCAGCAAGCCTCTGTCCGCAAGCTGGATCACGGTGTAGTCTTTCTCATAGAGAGGAGTCCTAATGTGTCTCAGTGTATGTGGGAACGGTATAGGTTGAATATGCTAAGGAAAAGCAAAAAAAAAAATGAAAAATGGTAGGTGAAATTGTGGCTTGGCGTGGAGGGTACGTGCGTGCGTTTTTGCTCTGGCTTAAAGGTTAATGCATGCATGCCCTGTTGATCCCGTGGTCGCAAGCGTGACAGCTGAGCGTGGTGTCCTGGGTGCGATTTCTGGCTCGAGCAGAAGTGCTACTGTTTGTTGTTTGTTTGTGTTAGTGCTGCTGTTTTTCCGTTAGGAAATTCGCAGTAGCAGCTTGGAGTTTGAAACTTGGTGTGACACCCCCATGCCTCGGGAGTACGAAAGCCGTTGGTCCTGCTCCTGATCTCTCCCAGGTCGTGTCGGATTGCCCTCCATCAGACGATTAGTGTAAAGAAGGGATACTAGTACGTAGCTACACCTGAGTTTGCGCACACACAATGTATCTCCTGTGCACCAAAAATCTCTAGTAGTAGGTAGGTACCTACTTTGAAATCTTCGTTGAGATTGGCCGCTTTAGCCAAAACGCGCTCGGTAGGAATATTACTGGGTATTTTACATGTTGGAATGTGATTAGTTTCTGCTCCCTGACTTGTGCTGCACAATCGTTAGTGTTGTCGATTCTGTTGTGCACATACTAAACTTAATTTAAGCTATTGCTATCTTTTTCTCTCTAATAAAACGAGAAAGAGACGGACGTAAATTAGAGCTGTCAAATTTAGTTGAAACTAATATTTCCATACAAATGAAGGGTGCACGTTAAAACATGTCGACTAAAAACACGGTGAAGCGCAAAGCGTAAAACTAGTTTGACATCTCTAACTTAGTTCATAGCTATAGCCGTCCTTTTCTCGCACTGCCTTTTAGTAAAAGATAGCAATAGCCTAAATTAAGTTTAGTATGTGCACAACAGAATCGACACCAGTGGCTGGCATGCCCTGTGTAGCTAATTTATCTGAAAACTTACATGACTCTAAGGACGTTTACTTCTCCTTGATAAATTTGATTCTGTTCAACATCTGCAGTAGATCGAGTTTGTACAGCAGGCATGCTGGTATGCACACTGACTATTTCTTTTTTTTGACTTTTGCTAACAGTATTTGATAATTCAAAACTTTTCCGCGCTCTTTTCGTACTTGAAGAAGCCATTGGACCGGCTACAGTTTTCCTTTGAGGATCCATAATTACCATTTAAATATGTCTCAAAAATACACGAAAATTTAGAAAATCTGTATACCTAATGATTTAATGATTACTAGCTGTCATTGTTCTGAGCACAGAGTAAAGCAGGAAGGTTAAATGTACTTATTTTTTCTCTCCCTGTCCTCTTTTAAGATGAAATCCATAACTACCTAAATTATATTCTGCCTCATTGGTTTTTTGGTCACAGGACACAACTAGCGAAATGTGGTCATTAAATAAAAATACCTAAATCTTTGCCTTGTCCTTCGGGGATTACATTACCGTACTGACTGCACGAACGCGCGCTGTGTAACACGTTACATTACGCCCCGTTACGCCGGTCAGTATCCATCTTAACGTTTAAAGATCTCAACCTTACTTGTCAATATTTGTTTTGGATGATTCCCGCGTAGCATGGGAATTCTGTTAAGTTGTACACACGTCAACAAGTCTAGCAATATTTAATTTTTTCGTACAACTTTAAAGTCATTTCAATCATTACGTAATATAAAACAAAGTCCCACGCCGCGCCGTCGCGCCGCGTTTGTCTGTCCCTATGTATGCTTAGATCTTTAAAACTTTTTTAAGAGATAGAGTGATTCAAGTGGAAGGTTTTAATATATAATTTAACAAGCGGGCGAAGCCGCGGGAATCAGCTAGTAAGATATATAACACGGCAGGTAAACTAGTAGAGGAACACTGTCCTCAAATATTGGCGCCATCCGCCATATTGGTTGTCTTTCAGTCTGTTATTTATGTGGCCTCTTTGCTTCAACTTCATTCATTCTCTCATAAATTTCTTTTTTTACATTGTCATTGTCATCTGGTTGTCACTGCGACTTATAAAGATAAAAATATTGAGTCTACTATGAATAGAATTTCTTAATTTGTAAATACATAATATTGGCGACGCGCGATGGAGGCAGAACTGGCGCGACTTACTCGCCTGCGCGCAAATATACGTGGCCAGCTGACCAAGTTTGAACATACACTAGCAGAATGACAAAATCCTTCGGATTAATAAGTAAGTTCACGTTTGACAAGTCTAACAAATTATGAACAAAAATTTTAAAAAGTACAAAATGAAATTGTATTATTACAAACACATGATGCGGAAGCTGAAATTGAACAGCGGCATTCTACAGAAGAGTACATATTACAATTAAAGCTAAAGCTGCATGGCTTACACCCTACATCACCGAACGCACCCTCGACTTACGTCACGGCTTCATTAGTAAGCACACCGGAAACGACACCAAGAATTAATTTTCAACCGTTACAGGAACGAGAAAGTTTCAATAATTTTGTTCAGAGATTAAAAATCTAAACGAAGCTAAATAATTGTCACAATTCACAAATTCAAACCCTCACGCTGCTTAGTTTATTGCCACCAGAATTACACCAGAAAGCTTACGACTTGTGCGCACCAAAGGATCCTTGTGAACTGGAACTCGGCAGCTAGGTTCAAATATTACACACTATATAGATCCAAAACCGAGCATTTGGGCTCGTCAACATAAATTTATTTCGCGACTTCAAGGCTCTGATGAGTCAGTCATGTCATACTCGTCAGACTTGAAACATTTAGCTCAAGATTGTGAGTTCACGTGTAATAAACTGTAAAAAGTTTTCTTACCTTACAATTTATAAGTGGATTAAATGACACCGATATTCGAACCAAAATACTACAGGAAACAATGGTGACCGATCTTTCTGACTTAATAAATAAAGCAACCACGATTGAACTAGCAAAATCTGACAGCAGCTATATATCACCAGCTCACTCTTCAAACCAAGGTCTTCTACATGTGAAAATTGTTCAAACCGACCCCAAACACCGCAATCAACGGCCAGAGAATAAACCTGTAACGATTAAGAACTTACGAGGGAAATGCTTTCGTTGTGGAAGCAAGGAACATCTAGCTAGCAAATGTCGGAGCATCAAGGATACTTGCAGCAAGTGCAAACGAGTAGGTCACCTTGCTCGCGTTTGCTTACAATCAACACCCGGGAACAACCAACTGGAGCCTGAGCACGTGGAGGTGCAGGACACGGACAACTCTTCAGATACAGTCGATGACACCACCCCTTGGGATATGAATTTAATACGATCTAACAACACAGACAAATTTATGATAAATGTACGCATCAATGAATCGAAACTGAAAATGAAAGTAGATACAGGAGCTGCTCTGTCATCTATATCTTACAAAGATTTTAAAACATTGGACACTGCATGCAAAATTTATAAAACTAATATCACGATGAGAACATATACAGGGGAAATCTTCGCACCCCTTGGAGTAACCTACGTTACGTGTAAATACAAAGACCAAACACTTGAGGGAAAATTATACATTATCAAACAAGATGTTGACCCTATCTTCGGTCGAGCATGGATACGAGCAATCAATTTGGATCTGGCAAATATAAACGCAGTTAACGCTAAAGAACATCCACAACTGGATAGGATACTCTCTGAATACTCAACGGTATTTAATGGCTCCCTTGGGTGCATACCTGATTACAAAGCTCATTTGACCCTAAAGGAAGAAGTGTCACCAATTTTTGTTAAACCAAGACGATACCATATGATATCTTAAAAATAAAGTTGATGATGAAATAGTGCGACTCTGCAAACAAGGAGTAATTACAAAGGTTGATACCTCTGAGTGAGGAACACCAGTGGTTCCTATTGTCAAACCAAATGGCAGTATACGCTTATGCGCGGATTATAAAGTCACCTTAGATAAAGTTATACGGGATGAACAATACCCTATTCCGATCATAGAGGACATTCTGGTAGAGATGAACGGAGGTCAAATATTTTGTACACTTGATATCAGTCAAGCTTATCTAAACATGATGATGGACGAGGAGAGCGCTATAATGCAAACATTAAGTACCCATAAGGGTACGTTCAAAGGAAATAGACTTATGTTTGGCGTCAAAGTTGCCCCGAATTTATGGCAAAAATTTATGGATCGTTTGCTACAAGGAGTAGCTGGGGTGAAATGCTTTTTCGATGACATAATTATTCAAGGATATTCAGAAGAACAACTTCTTTCAAGACTACGTTTGGTATTACAAAAATTACAAGAAAACAATTTGAAACTCAATAAAGATAAATGACATTTTTTTCAAGAGAGAATCGAATACTTGGGTCATACCATTGATAAAAATGGACTGCACAGAAATAGAAATAAGGTGAATGCTATTTTAGATACAAAACGTCCCAGCAACATAAACGAACTGCGGACATTTCTAGGAATGTCAAATTATTACAATAAGTTCATACCGAATTTAGTTTCATTATCCAGCTCTCTTAATAACTTACTCAAAAAGGACATTTGGATTTTCGTTTACTTTAGTATCAGACAACTGTCGACAATTTGTTTCAAATGAATTTGAATCATTCCTCAGAGAAAGCGGGGTTGTTCACAAAACCACAGCTCCATACCATCCAGCCACGAACGGACAGGCAGAACGATACGTACAAACAATTAAAAAGTCAATACATAGCATCAGGGCAGAGCCAGAGTCTCTACAAGACAAACTGCTGGGTATTAAGGAACGCCTACGGAGGACGCCGAGCAGCAATACAAATAAAAGCCCATATGAGCTCATGTTTGGCAGGGAGATAAGAAACACCATAAGTGTTCATTTTAAGGCGAGGACGAGGGACGAAACACGTCCACCGGCTGATGAGGAAAGGGTACGCTCATTTACTGTTGGGCAGAGAGTGCAAATACGCAGCTACAGAAACGACCAAATTAAATGGGAATTCGGTACCGTTTTAAGAATATTAGGCCAATTGCACTATCAAATAGTCTGATTCTGGTGAGATTTGCAAAAGACATGTTGATCAAATGCTGGGTACCGAGGGCGGCACTGAAAACTTCGGGAATCAAGGAAGTGACACAACATTACTATTTAAAAATGTATTTATTGCTTTTCGAAGTATTCTCCGCGAAATTTGACACATTTTTCCATACGATGGAACCAATCATTGAAGCAACCATTCCATTCGGAAGTTGGGGTCTCTAAAATGGCCGTTTTGTAGGCGTCCACAGCTTCTTCAGGTGATGAAAATCTCTGTCCACGCAATTTATTCTTTATTTTAGGGAAAGTATAGAAATCATTAGGGCTTAGGTCGGGGCTGTACGGCGGATGGTCTAATAATTCTGTTTTCTTGCTCTAAAAACTCTTTTGTTTTGTGCGCGGTGTGAGAAATCGCATTGTCGTGATGGAGGATGATGCGGCGGTTGCAGTTCTCTTTACGGAGTTCAGAAACGACCTGTGGCAAACAAATGCTAGCATACCATTCTGCATTAACAGTTCTTTGTCCCTCAAGAGGAATAGTCGTAACATGGCCGGTTTTGGAGACAAACGTGGCCACCATTTTTTTTGCAACACTCCGTGAACGAATAATTTTTTTTGGCTTTAACTCATTTTCGAACACCCAAACTCTGACTGACTGGTTTTTGTTCCGGGTTCGTACGCGTATATCCAGGATTCGTCACCTGATACGATGTTGTATACCGCATTTGAGGATCCTGCGTGGAATCTTTCGAGAGTTCTGACGCACCAAGTAAGTAACGCGAGCCGCTTTTTGATTTTCACAGAGCGAATGCGGTATCCATCGGGAAAACAACTTTTTTACACCTAATTGTTCATGAGATTATTTGTATTTGACTCATGCCCATGTTTAAAGTTGCCTGAATCTCGCGGTATGTCACATGTCGATCTTCCTCAATCAGCTAACGCACAGCATCAACGTTTTCTTGGGTGACTGCAGTTTTTGGACGACCTTGACGGGATCATCACTGAGCTTGACACGTCCACGTCGAAATTCAGCAAACCAATTATGGTTTTGGATGGGGCTTCATCACCAAATGCATGAATCATCCGGTCAACACACTGTTTTTGTGTTAAACCACTTCGAAAGTCATAATAAATCATCGCTCTTGAATTTTCTCGAGTCAATTTCATTTTCTCAAAAAACCTTGTGACAAGACCGCAAATCTTTTTTTTTTAAATAAATTTAAATGGTAATCGATTTTTAGAACCAAGGAGTTTTCAGTTAAAAAGATTTTAATAAGACAGGAACAGTGGAAATATTCCATTCCCGATACTTTTAGTGCAGCCCTCGGTACATTAATACCAAGAGAGGAACAGTAACACCGAACACCATTCGGGTCTTAAGGCCCTTCTAACCCTAAAATTAGCAACTCTATTTGTGGTAGTTCAAACTTCGTTTGAAATACTGTTAGAATAAAGTTCTAATCAGCTTGCACTACAAAGCGGTTGTTACGTCAGTCACTGCGGCCGAATAGTGCGAAATGAGTGGTTTTTTGCGATTTACAAAAAATCTATTGATTGGACTAAAAAAATAAAACACATAAGACCTGCTTTATAGTTAGTTCAGTTACTATGCAAAGTTTCATGATCTAATTTCAAGTACTTTTTAAATACCAGCGGTTTATTGTTCGATTTGGAGGTAATTTGGTTTTTTATTCTATCGAGAAAAGTTTATGGAATTGTGTTTTCGTCACACATAGGACTTAGCATTAATCCTCAACTTTACCATTGTTTATTCCAAAATTAATGCTGCAGTATTTTTAGGAGTAACGGAGGATCATGCTAAGCCATTTGAGGGATATATAGCCCTTAAGGTGACACAACTCACGGGTTCGAACTCACTGGTGGGCGTGGCCAAAAAGCCCGCTGTCTCTGTCTCACCTACAGCGTGCCCGACAGAGATAGTATCAGTGATGAGCAGTTAGACGCTAGTCTTCACGCACGTCTAGTCCGTACGCACACACACAGCGTTCCGAACCGTTCCGAACAAAAACGAAGTTACAAGATGCACACAATTGATATGCCATTCGACGCGCTCGACTCGCCGAGAAATCAGCAAGTATGTACCTACAAACTCGGTCAGAGTCATCAGGATGGCTGGACCAATTGAGACTCGTACTAAAGTAGTAGGCGCTGCGTTATCGTTTTATACCTGTATGGCTCTCTAAGTACCTAACATAGATTGCTTATTATGTTTAGTTTTCCCTGGGTCATGCAGCGATCGCTCAAGAGTTCTCGACGCCGCCGCCGCGCCGCGTGCCGACGCATTTTACTTGAAAATTCATCGCAGTATATGTCCGCAGCAGCATAATGAATTTGTCCCCATGATTTCCATTAGGAGTCTGTGATACTCGAATTAAATGATTTTATTATTATTTATTTTATTTTTTATAATCAGCCTATAATGCTCCCACTGCTGGGACACAGGGCTCCTCTCTGGGAGAGGGAATGCTGGCCCATAGTCTTATGTCCGAGTGGATACCTAATAATTGTAATTAGTTCTGCCTACATAAATTGTTTTCCTAATTACATGTTACCTGCCTTCTTACTTTTTTTAGGTATTTATAATATTCAATATCACTAAATGTAAACACATGTTTTCATTAAGACAAATGACACATCAAGATTGTTTTCTTAGTAGGTACCTACCCACGTACTACCTTCATTCCTTGCCAGTGGTACAGTTGGCTAGGTCCGGTTTTTAGTGTCCAGGACATAAAAATATTGTCAAAAAAAGAAAAAAATACAAAAAATAGTCAATTTAATCAGACGGACATACAGACAGACAGACGGATAGGCATACAGATAGACAGATGGACAGACGGACAGACAGACGGATAGGCATACAGATAGACAGATGGACAGACGGACAGACAGCAGAGTCTTAGTAATAGGGACCCGTTTTTACCCTTTGAAGTTTGTCTATGTCACATGAAATAAATTAAAAAACTAATCACTACTACACCAGCCCATAACGTCCACTGCTGGACATAAGCCTCTCCCATGATGGGAGGAATTTGCCGTAATCTCCACGCTTGGCAGGCGGATTGGAGATCGCAGTGATGAAAGACTAACAGAAAACGCTGCTGCCCATTCTCTGGTCTACGGAGGCACAAGGTGTTCTGCCTCAGACATTAGTCGCCTTATACGACACCCGTGAGTGTAATGGGTTGGTTCTATTCTACTCTGCCGGATACCACACGGCTAACAAAACAAAAACTAATTACTTTTAAAAATCTGAAAACTCTCAATCTTCACTAGGATCATTTACTACAGGTACATTTTCACATTGTGCAGACATTGCTTCATGTACTTCTGCTGCACAGGTATCTTGCTCGAATGAATGTTGATCTAAAAAAAATGGATTATACAGGGTCAAATTAAATGAGTTAGCCTTATTCCTTACACAATAATCAAAAGATTTGTTTTTTTTTTGGGTCAACGATCATAACTCAAAATAATCATTACGGTTGGGACGTATCCAGTAGGTACAGGAGGAATATTTTCTTTGTTCATGAACCATCCCCTCAATGTTCTTTTGAATTTCTTCTTGCGAGGGGCACTTAGTTTTAGGCGCCCTTTTTTTCCCATTCGCAAATCTTTTGTATCGGTTTAATAAAATAACAGCATTATGTACCTAAACACTACAATTTTTTTCTAAAGTAATTTTTATATTTATAACTATGCCGTTATTTATGAGTATGTTAGTTTATTTTTGTAGGCAGCCTTCTAACGATGTGTAAGGCTTCTAAAAATGTCCCCGGCCACCGTAGGCGCGGGACTGTGGACGGTGAGCTATGGGCTAGTTCGCCGTCCGTCCGTCTCATGACGACAGGCCGTGTCGACGGCGCGTTCGTGTTCCACGCGCGCCTCAAAGAGATGTCAGCAAAAGGAAGGGGTCCGCAAGGGCCGATGCCTGTTGGGGCTGCGGGACTGTTCGAAAGAGATACCGTGGGCCCGGAACACAAAGGGCGATGAAGGAACATGGATGGGTTTTAGTCAGTGAAAGTCTGACACTCCCTCCTGCTCCACCCAGACCGTAAGGAGTCATTTGATGACTTCCCATCCGAAAAAAAAGGCTTCTAAAAATGTAGATATGTACCTAGTTTTTCATTGAAGTACTTACCTAATGAAGTCGGTTAAAAAAGAAAACTATTAAAAGTCACATAATAATTTGTGACAACCCTCGGATACGCGACATCGGACGCGAGTGCGAAGCGCGTGGCGAGTACCTACCGATGCAACGCGACGCGGCGTTTGCTACCTCGTGGTGATCAATTCCTTGATTATAAAGGTAAGCACTTTATTACGTACCGATACAGGGCGTCCGGCGTCCCACGGATATGCCACATGGAGGGAAGTACCTTGAATATTGTAGATGGAACATTTTACTGAAAGAAGACATTATTTTAATTAAAAAAACAATTTAAACTGCATTCATAGATATTTAAATAATTACATGGTTGAACCGGGAATCGAACCCGCTACACGAGAAAAATAATCAACCTGTAGCTTTATCATACCGATTGAAAGGCTTTATCATTAGGGTTATTTTTTGCTGAATAACATAGTGTCAAAAATAAAAGGAAGACCATGTATTTTAACATTTTAATACAAAATTAGGTAATCAATTTATCATTTGATAAATTGATTACCTAATTTATATCTATTATTTCTATATGAATAATGCGAAGTGTTTTTGACTAGGTAAACAGTTGCAGTTATTACGCCAAGGACACAGTTGCGTGTTTACTTTTTTTGAAGTTGTTTGAAAGTGGCGATGGCGTAATAATTAAGCATTTTATAACAATGATGTGGTTGTAGGGCTGGTGAATATTGTAAAAAATTGTTACAATGATGGCACGATCTGCGATGGTAAGTATTTAATGGCATTGTTTTGACTTATTTAAAAGTACATAAGTACCTACACTTATCAAGTACTTGGATTTTTTTCATTACTTTATAATTTATTTTAAAACAAAATGTTCTAAATCATGTTTGCTTTGTTTTCATCTGAAAGGAACTTCCGACCCTGGACAGGACAGGACTTTCCGATTGGTCCATTAGAAATTTCATCAAAATCGATTCAGTCATTTGTTTTTTTTTTTTTGTATAATACGTATTTTCTCTTCTAGTGCTACGTTGATGACATATGATCCCTTAGTAACTTCGAGTTACAATGTAAACAAATAATTCATGACAAAAATTCACAAAACTCCTAAACTAAGACTCGACCACAATCCGTCAACATGTCACAGGGCTGTTTCTTTTTAGCCGAAATAGCTAAATACTTGATTTGATTCTAACAGAATGTTCTAAGGCAGCTATAACAACAATAATATAAACCAAGCAGTGAGGGCTGGCATTTTGCCTATTGGCAAGTTGCAAAAACTTCCCATTGTTAATCTAAATGATGTAAATAATAATTTTGTTAATTTTTATAATATATGTATCTAAGAAAGTTCTGGACCGATCAGGCTGAATATATCTGTTTATAATCAGAGCTAAGTTTTATCACAACTGTATAAACTTCAACTTAATTGCTCGAGTACCTATCCACTTCTGGAGAAAATTGAGCACAAAATTTTGTACCCACGGATATACACACTTCCGTCTTATAAAATAGTGTAAATAGATTCAGGAAACTTTGAAACGTTTATAGGTACGAAATTTGATCTGTGATTTGATGCTATAATTACTTTAAGAATTAATATTAAGGGAGTAAAAATAATAATTTCCATATCAATAAGCTGTTTCATTTAATAAGGTCACAAGGTGCATTTAAATATTTTTTAATTAGCCCTCAAAACTTTTGAACGCGACTGTACGGACAACAGCTAAGGTATAATACGTCAAATAAAGAAGGTCACCGATATGTATGAATCCGTCGCTTTTTAGTAGTCATTTGAATTTGGTCGGATAACCAGCCGTTGTTTACATGTTTTGTTTTTTGTTTATATTTACTTAATGCGAAACATTCCAAGCTGAATATTTTCATCATAGATTTTTGACTAAAGGCACACTTTATTGGTTTACACCTACACATCTAGGATTGAGCTGGTTCCTTGTATTTTGCCGTCAAAGTTATGTCACCATCGTTTTAACTTTTATCAAGATAATTCAAAAACGCATGCATGAACAGTTTCGAAACTTTGTATGGTTATTATTAGCGTCAAGATGGACCAAATACAGTTTTCAGCGAGCTTGTCTCATTTAGGCGCTGCGATGTTTTTTCGAGTTTTCATAAAACCGCGATAACTTGGAAATTATAAATGTTATCTTAAATCTAATTGGGGCACTAAGGGGCACACATTAAGAGCTACTCGTGTATGTTTATTCTACAGGGGCACATGCAATGGTTTTAGAGATACCTATAGGTACGATTCTGCAAAACGTTACTCCAGCAGGAAATGCTGAATACCTATCTCGAAAACCTGAAGGGGCACATTTTGGCACTAATATAAGCTACAAGGCCATTCACAATGTTTCTCTCTCCGATCATTCGTTTAGAATTTTCCTGCTAAAAAACGTTACCCCAGCAGGAATCGTGTTTTCCGTATTTTCAAAAATGACGGGGCACACATTTTTATGTGGGGGCACATTTACAGCAGTTAAGGCACTTATTAAACGTTCCACTCATATAACTCTAGGAAAAACTTTCTTGCTGGGGTAACGTACACTATCCAAGCGATTGCAGCTATCACGACAGATTTGCCGTCTATTTTTGAAGAGTTCCATTGTATATCTCCGAAGATCAGCATCAGATCTTCACCAAATTTAAATGGGACCATCTCAGGAGTATACTCGTTCAAATAAAAAATTGTTTTGAAAATCGGTCAGTAAATGGGAGAGAAATCAGGTACAAAAAAAATACCTACATAGGTACCTACACACGAACATGTGTACTTACCTATATGTATTTTTTTTTTCGTTCCATTTATTTGTTTTGAAGTCTGTTAATAAAGGCCATTTTCTTGCTAACTGTACATTTTTTTTTAAATCTGTGAATCCAAAACTTCATGAAAAATTAGGTATGGATGGTTTCGAACATTTTCGTGTAGCTGCAACGGTTCAGCCTTACAGTTTCCAGTTCCATCCCAATGATATTCTATATTATTAATAGAATATCATTGTTTCACCCTTTATTTAGACAGGTCACGTATTAAGCCACAATATTATAAATACGTCAAAGAAAAAAAAAGGGTTGCGCCACATCTATCAGCACGGAACCTCGTTTATCGCACGCCGCGGCAGCATCGACGATGCGCTCGGCAGCACGCTGTTTCTCGCTGCTGCAGCCTTTGTAGGTTCTTAGGTACGCACGGCGACCAATCAAGCTATACAAAACTAGTATAAGTGGATATCTCATTGTACGGTAAAGACCATGTTTTAATGGAAAGTGTGAACTTAAGTACCTAGTAATAAAACAAAATTGCAACGCTAAATAAATTTTATTTCATGTCAATAGATTTTTCACACTCAAATTATAATGTACAGCTTATACTTAATAACATCGAATCTGTCTAGCATTAGTAGAATTTTAATATCACGGAGCAGCAAATAACAAGGATGTGCATGTTCATCAATAAAATTATAGGTGCGTAAATTTTGTTTTTACGTAGGTCATTATATTAGAGTTATATTGTAAATAATCTTTCATTGAATTCGCTGGTTCAGCGTCATGGTTGAAGACATTTAAAAATAACGTTTAATAGAGCCGCACTCAGTGCGACTGAGGGTCTTATAGGTTAGGTTCAATTTATTCAGTGGAAATGAAGAAAAAATAACAACAGTCACGTCCCTGACCCTCAGCCTTAGCCCATATAGGACGGACGATGCTTCTAAATTGAGGAAGATGGCGTCGTTTCAGAAGGGTGCCGAATTGATTAAATTAAAATGATGTATGATTTATATTCACAAAAATAGGTTAACAAGAATGAGCCAGATTGAATGAAGAAAAATCAATTTCGTTGTCTTGTCATTTAACTTTCTTATGTTTATGTACATGACCGGACTGCAATTATTTTGTAAGTCTGACTGTCTTAAAATGCCTTCGACACCGACGCACAAGGTTACGGCATTAAGATGTACTAAATACCGGTAACCCTTTGTGCCTTGGTGTTCCTCCCACCATGTATAAAACAGAATATCGCTGATTAACATTAACAATTTCATTCTTCGATAAATTATGCTTTGTAAAAGAATATAATTATATTAAGGACAGGTTCAACCTTGATTAATTAATCACTTATGGCGCCAACGAAACCACGCAAATCACGTCGTCACACAACGATACTACAAATAAATCATTACTCACATTGTCTCCAACACCAGAACACTCATTATAATAAATAGACAATTATACTACTTTACAAGGAATTTCTTTGCAATTATTTCACATACTTAAAATCTTAAATTCTCGCACATGTACCTTGCAAGAGCCATGACGCGAAGCACCTCAAAAATATGTAATTAACTATTGACATACATTGATCCTAGCAATTTATAGGTAGGTATAATTATTTCACAATCAGTACAGTTTCAATAATTTTAATGGTGAAATTAAGTAAGTACTTTAAATTAATATTGAAAAAATTAGATTTTGAATGACTCGAACGGTGAAATTTATTGTAGGGCATAGCTTTGGGAAAGTATAGTTCTCTAAGTTATACATAAAACTGAAATGAAATTCCCCTGTGGTGGGTATTGATGGTACGCTGGGACAACACTAAGATTGAATACCATTAATTATTGCATTAGTAGACATAAAATTATTTCTTATCCAGTAAAGCGATAATAAACTACAATAAAAACTTAGTGTGGTTCCGGTATTATTGTTGACATTATTGACACGACTACGAAAGGTTAACTCATCTAGCACCACGGAATCGCACTTTTCCGTGCTCCTGCCCTTGATAAAGCGAGAAACGGAGCGTGCTGCCGAACGAATCGTCAATACTGCCGCGTGCAATAGGATTCCTGCCGTTTCTCGCTCTAGCAAATAACGGTTCTGAGCGACAGAAAAGGATAGGAGCTTGGAAAAGTTTGATTCTGTGTTGCTAGATGAGGCGCAACCTTAATGCGAAACTGTAGGCTATACCCTTGTTTTGGTTACTTATTGTCAAGACTTAAAATAATCGCGCCTACACTAAAATATTGTAGAGTTTAAGTACTCAAAAACATTGCACAGAATGATTCCAATTTTAGACAATATTTTGCAGCACGAAAAAGTAGTCATTATTAAAGCGAAAGGCGTAACCTAAGTATTTGTCTATTATCAAAATCACTAACTGGCTGAATAAAGGACTGATTTTTAACTAAGTAGGTATGTATTTTTATGGTTCACATAATATAAATTGAGATACTTGTACATATTTTTTTTCACCTTACATAGAATTACCGGCACAACTGCAAATTCTACCAAGTCGTCATTGTATTGCTTTTATTTATTATGTAGGTAAAACGAAAATTAATAATTTTTAAGTCAAAAATATGAAGGTTGATTTTTAGTGTGACGATTTTGAAAGAGTCTGAATATTTTTATATGTAGCCTGGCTCCGTCTACTGTCCTTACTTTTGATTTTACGAAATTGCCGCCACGCATGAGGCCAGTTACATCAATAACCGTATATCAAGGTAGTTAAGGTTTATATTAAATTTTTGTGTTCAAATGCGCTCCGCTGTGCCTCCAGCGGTGTACGCCAGGCTTAAGGGCGACACTAACCAAATGTTGAATGAGACAAAATCTTTTAAAGCGTCACGTTTCCAAAATACCAGGCAGCCTTTTTATGTAAAGTGGAAGTGACACCGACGCACAAACGTTTCCCACGTATTCAGTATAATTTATATATAGGTATTATTCTGAACAACCCCACAAAACTTATTCTATGCTAGCAAAGTTGTAATTGTTAAAGAGATAAGATAAGTATTAGATTTATTGATATCAGCTATTGAATAATACAGGCATTATGCGAGAGCCAAAATATTGAAAACCATTTTGATCTAAGTATTTAAAAAATCTGTAATTATGAAGTAGGGAGATGTGGCACTTCTGTAGGTACCTATAATCATCCAGTCAAGTTTCAATCACAAAATAAATACAGACATTTATTTATGTTTGTCGTCCTTAATTCAAAATAACCACAAAATATATTGTTAATACCATGATGTAGGTGATGGTGAGTGTCTTTACATTCACGTAAACTTTAAAGTATTAACCTATTTCTCTACAGGATACAGGATACAAAGTGTTATTATCAAATGATTTTATTAAAAAAGGTTATGATGTTTTAAAAAGTTAATTTGGAAGCTTAACCAACGTCATTAAAAGCAATGTAGGCAGGACGTAGATAACATGAGTTTTTAAAAATTCAGGTTGTCAATGCTGCAATTAGCTGTCAGCAGTGTGAAAATGTGATTAAAGATATAATTTTATAGCTTACCGATTATTTAGATCAATTTATTAATTGACATTTATAAAAACAGAGCGACCGACTTTTTGGCTTAGATCCTACATACAATAATAACAAATTCATGAGCACCCGAAAACAGTAGAAATGATCTAGGTACGTAAATTGTTGACTTGCAAATTGCATTTGACTAGGTAATAAAGTGATCGAAACTTAAGTACTTATCGTGAAAATAATAACTATAGGTTGTAATGTAGCAAAGGGTCAAAACCGGAAGCATCCGGTGCAAAACTTCTGAGGTGCAGTGCAGGTGTTACTTCTAGCAACATGCCACCTTCAAAATACGTCTGATCGCCTAAATGAAACATACAGGAAAAATCTACCTTTATCATATAAATATATTGTGTAAATAACTATGCCACATATCGATAAAAATTGACTTATTGGGATAAGTATGTCGTGTCTCCGAAAAATATTCATTAAAATGTAATTTGTTGTATTAGACTTAACACACGTTAAGAATGCTTACTCTACACCAACAATCGACATGCATTTAAATTAAAACCAAACAACAAAAATGGCCAAACCAAATAAGTTAATAAAATAAACAAAGACATGCGAAAACATACACAAGAAAACAATACCTACCGATAATTACCTATCGAATTTTTTTTCGAAATAATTAAATACGTGATTAATAAAAGACTGACTTACGGAAAGATATTAAGATTTTCAATGCTTGGAAGTGGAAGACTAACGTTGATTGCACTATGGTTTATAAAAAAAACCGGCCAAGAGCGAGTCGGACTCGCGCACCGAGGGTTCCGTACATACTTTTTAAAGGACAAACTTAACTTTGCTGTTCGATCCTATGAAACGGCTATTGCACCAACCGCAAGTAATAACTTTGTAATAGTAAAATCGTTTTTTTTTGTTATTAAACTACATATTTACGGTTTTCGGATTTTTCCCGTTACATGTGCTGTAAGACATTGCTTCTCGCCAAATTTCGTGATTCTAGGTCAACAAGAAATACCATTATAGGTTTTGGAGTTTTCGACCCAAAACCTGGTACTTCCGGTTGACCTAGAATTGTCATTTTTTGTTAAAAGCAAGGTCTTACAGCACAAGTAAAGGGAAAATTCAGAAAAATAAAATATGTTGAAAATTAAGGTTTTTGGTACTTACAAGTTTTCGCGAAAATCTAAGTTTGCCCTTATCTTTTTATCATGTTGACTCAGGACATTGATTTTTATACTACTCTAATAGGGACTATAGACCTCAGTATCTGGATTAATTTTAACTTGCAAGGTCCACCCTGATAAAATCGGTGGTGACAGACGGACGGACATACGGACAAGAGAGTGATCTTATAAGAGTTCATTTTTTACCTCTTTTGAGGTACGGAACTCTAAAAATAACATTTATACAGTCAAACGCTCGTTTTACAGTTTCAGTTAGGTACGGAGACGATAACACATTTACCATGGACACTTTAAATTAAATTTTCTTTGCGAGTTTAGTAGGAAGTAACAATATACAAATACGATACTGAATACACGTGTTATACAGGATGGATACGGTAAACGGGGCAGTAAGGGGATCTATCTTAACCGTTGCAGCTACACGAAATGCTCATATAGACTATCCATAATTTTTCGTGAAATTTTGATCCCCATTCTCAGATTTTCGATAAAATTTACAGTTAGTGAGAAAATGGCCATTTTACACAAAACAATTTTTTGATGCCAATCGATCCTCTTTCTAATACTGATCAAAAAGTTCTATCGGACCAACGCAACCTGCTTTGAGTGTTTGAGTAGATATAACTTTTTGATCAGTATAAAAATAGTTAGAAATTGCAAAAAAACTTATCGCATTCATTTTCTTTGAAAATTTTAACCATTTTTTTTTGTAGTTAATCTTTTTCGTTTCTAATATTGATCAAAAACTTCTATCTGACCAACCATCGTTGGAGTACTAAAAAGTCAGAAATCGCAAAACACGTGAAGTTATAAATTATAACTTTTTTGCGATTTCTGACTTTCATGACCACCTGTAAATGTAACGTTAACGTCTATCAGCCCACGTTGGGCCTTCCTGGAAAGCAAACTCACAGAAAGATGACTGACTTTTACATGTTAAAGATAATGTTAGAATAATTTAATAAACTCAAGTTTATCAAACCTAAAATTAACCAAACAATATTTCGTTTGATCACACTATAGGGTACCTAACCTGCTACACCTTAATCGCGAAACCGTCTCCGTGGTTCTAACAGCTTTCATTTTCAAGATCTATCCATTACTTTGATTTGGTTCGTTTGGAATTGTTTTTCTTGTCATATACATTTTTGCCGCCATGTGATTATGATAAGTGCAAACAACGATGCATAATCGATGGAGAGCAAAACCTTTAAGTTGCGGACCTAAGAACAATCTAGGTCTCAAGGTATTATATCAGAAGTTGCCTTATCTGAATATTCCAAGACAAAAGAACGAAACCTAAGTAAATACAGTGGCGAGCACCAATATAATGGTCTAAGCAACATAATATATAGTCCAGCAAGATTTTTGATCTCTGGCGGGAGCTACTTAAGCCCCCTGACAGCTTCATCGAGCCGTCTGGAAGCCTTCAACCTGTGCATGCTTTGCCGAGGCCGACTTGGAAATCTCTAAATAGATTCTGAACCCAAGTCGGCCGTAGCAAAGACAATCTCTTCAGATGGGGTTTCATGGACGGCCTAAATCTTGTGTGTATCCGGCGTGTCTTCATAGAAAATAGCCGACATTCCATGGCATGCCCTGACACCAACGCACTTGACAATCTTATGACAGCATCAGCGAGCGGAGTTCGCATTTGAATTTTGAGCCAAATATATTAAGTGATCGAAAATTTGCCATCGACACGCTTAGAAAAAGCATACTTAATTCAAAAGCAATTTTCTCGGAAAATAACGGTAATACTTTGAGATAATTTTATGGGGTCCAAAATACATACAATATACAATTACAATGATTATAGTATTCAAGAAAAAATCCTTAAAAGTACCACGTGTACCTAACTATACAAATTAGTACTCCTGACTGTACCTACTCAAGTGTTTCATCCTTTCTCTTCGAAACTATTTGGCTAATTTCGAAAACAATAATATCTTTTCGGAAATATGATTAACTATTTATCTGTTACTGTAGATAGGTACATCAAATGAAGAATAATATATAAGTAAATACAGCATAAAAACAACTATAAATATAATTTTATACAAGAATTTACAAGAATAAAATGTAATGCAAGTGGAATTAGATAGAGTTTTTTTTTAACTACTTTATACAATTAGCAAGTTCTTTTTGTACTTATTAGTTTGGGTAACAACAACCATTGTTGTTATAATGCGGTTTTATACTTAGGTGAAAGGTGTTTATGTACCTACCTAATTAAAATAACTAAAAACCTGAAAAAAAAAAAATTGTACTCGTCATTGTAAACAACTTGGATATAAAAACACAGTTGCTTCATACATGTATTTTCGCAACTTGACAAAAATGTATAATAAATTAAATTAAATTTTGAGAACTATTCGCGAATTTCAGGGACCACTAGCCTGAAATAAAAAAAATATCGCAATGAAGAGTACAGCCAGTAACAAAAGTTTAATTTTATTATTTATTCAATTATGTATTCCGCTCAATTAAGATTTAAAAACTTATCGGCTTTAGTCGCAGACTGATCATGATCAATGACCCCTTGTCAGGTTTTCAGTTATTTATATGACACGATGTATCTTAGGGAAATACACTTTCGCGGGTTTTTTTATTGCTCAAGGAGTAGTAAACAAATGGAGTGCTAAATATTGACACGGTACCATATAAACAAAAACAATTAATTGCAAATTACAAGAGTAAAATACATGAGGCACTAGGCGTAGGTCTAAACCTCCATCAGTTTGATTAACGCAAAAGACTTTTGTTAATCTGAAAGAAAAGCCTTTTGTGTTAATGAAAATGTAAATTATTCGAATCCTTCAATTTGTTTACTAATCCGGAAGTTCAAATCAACAGGTCTAAAACAAAATGTTGTAAAAATATTTAAAAATAAATATACCTTTTTCATAATTGTATTGAGCTACGTTTAATGTTCAAGACTAAAAACCAGTACATCAATAAAATATTTACTGTGGGCACTGGGATTCTTAGAAATGACCGCAAGCTCTTTGTAAATTACACTTATTAAAACATTGTTATCATCATAATAATAATGTGTGATCCATCAATAGTGTGATCTGAATTAGCAAAGCCCGGTCAATCATCTGGAAGATTTCTATAATGGCCTGCCTAACTTCCGGCAATTTAGTTTATTTTCAAAATAGCGACCACGCAAAAAAACTGTATTAATCAATAGCTGGTACAAACAATTAGTATTCTATGAAACAAAATCTTCTAAACCGTCACGTTTCAGAGATGTAAGCTATCAAACCTAAATCTATTCACTGATGGCAAATTTAATTTCATAAGCCACACGTATAACCTGTATAAGTACTCAATATAGCCGGTGAAAATAGACATTCAAGGGTAACGTGGGAATTAAAAATTAAATATATATACTTATTTAAAATAATCCCCACCGAACCCACATTTGCAAAATGAAAAAAAACAAGGTCAAAGTTCGCTAAAATAGATTTTTGCATTTTTCAGCTAAACGGTGAATTTCATCGTAAAAATGGTTTAGAAAAAAAATGTAGATCATGCAATTATAATCTAGAAAAAATATTCTTACATTTTTTTATCGTTGTTTACCATGATCTGTTGTTTTAATTAAAATATATTGTATCAAATAAAAAATGGTACTTACCACTGGAAATGATATAATTACATATTGAATGGAACCTAACTGCAATGTCGTCTTCTTCCTGCTGGGTACAAGTAAATTGTTCGTATTAGTATATTTGTCGTAGTTTGTATTGATACCTAATAACTATTGATTAATACAGGTCTAATGCGTGGCCGCTATACAGCGGCAGAAGTCAGGCAGGCAAAAAATTCAAAACCCTTTGACTTCCCCCACCGAATTAGTTACCAAGATTTTGAAGTGATTTTTACTTTACAGTAGGTAAGTACCTACTTAATATATTTTTTTCCGTTCCCCAATTTTTTACGTACCTAGTTGTAATTGCTAAGATTCACCGGTTTTCGATTTGATCGAAATTTTGTTTATTTTCGATTTTTCAGCAGCAATGAAATCTAATAACGTATGTCTAATCTCCCTACAGACATAATTATTCGTAATAGATAGATGTTGTAATTCAACTCGTTGAGGTATATACAGTCTTGCAATTTGTACAAACATCCTTCCAATTTCTTATTTAATGTTATTTACATTGTCTATTGGATCAGAGCTCTATAGCTAAGTCTATGTATACCCATTCAGTAAACAATCCCACATTGCTTAGTAACAAAAATATTCTAACTATTTATTTCGTCAAAAATAGACATCTGTCTACAATTTTCATACCCACATCCACCTGAGGAAACATACACAATAAATTTATAATAATCAACATTATTTGTTAAACAATGATAACAATCAATAGATTTCTATTTTTTACTATACAATGTATGAACTCTCAACAGTCTGCTGTCAAATCATATCATTAACTATTAATGTACAAAAGCACAGTATACACTTATTTCTATTACACTCATAGCACTGAAGTTGCGTAAGATCCAATCCAAAGATACTCTGATTTATTGCAACACAAATTGTATGAACCAAAATAAAATAATATTATTAATTTTCCAGCACATTCTTTGCAAAATTGTTTATCTAGACAGATTGACTCATCAAAGTTTGGTAAAATGTATGTGAATTCATGCCAATTACAAAAAGAGAATTCTCTTAGAAAATAACTGTTCTATGCAGTGATGTGTAAATATTATAAAATTCTATATTTCTTATAATAACAAAAAAGTTAATTATGGGAAACATTTGATAGTCGCTGCCCTTAGTCTATAAGCTTTTGAAATGATTAATTTCAAAAAAGTATTCATAACCATGACAGCTTGAATTCTTGGTAATGGTAACTTGAATTTTTAAAGGCCTGTTTTCCTAGGTCCTTTATCGAAATATAATCCTTATTCATAGAAAACTACAGAGTAATTAAAACATAGTAAAATAAATATTTCGTGGTTTACAAAGTGGAGTACACCACGAAACAAAACTCTAATCACAATATAATTTAAATCCAGATTCAGTAACACATGGAAACATTTTTTGATTAAGATGTCATCAAACGATTTTTAATTAAAATAGTGAAAAACAAAAAGAAAGTTATTTTTATAATTGTTATTACCTCTGATACATTATGGAAATTGCAATACAGGTTTGTGCGATTTTGACCTTTATGGTCTTATTTAGAAAGTAACTGGATTGGAAATAAAAGTATCCAATCATATAAAGAAGAATACTGTCTGCTCAGAGGCGTGTTCAGTGTCAATTAAAACACATAAAAAACAATGACCCCAATGAGTTTATGTAGATATCAATATTGCAATATTGGTTAATTTTTAAATATTATTCATTGTAAAATGATTCCTACAATATGTTATTAAATTAGACTTATAATGTCCTATTTTACAAAGAAAAGAAATGGAGTAGCAGACAGGAGCTTTAAAAAAGTTTAAAATTAAACTAATTTTTAAAAACCTGCAATGAAATACAATGCACTAAACCAGTTCTGTGCTACTATGTGTTCCATAATCTGGATTTAATAAGATATTCCTGTAAAAGCCTGATCCATACATTTTGCATGTTACTGGATTTGCAGTTACAGTTTGCTACCCAGAACCATTCAATGGGGGCTATCGTTTTTGAGCTCACCAGATGGCGCCACTGTCGAGTAAGGTCCTGTCAGTAATGCTATTTTATACTATAGAGTACCAATAACGTCATAAAAAGTTATTTTATTATGTTTAACACTATGTTGTGTAAACTTCAGATAAATATTTACAATATTCTCCCTAAAATTAGCAAGCATGAGTCATTTAAAAATCATTCTACCTCCAAGTACTAACAATTATGATCCTAAGTTGCTACTTAAAATCTTCAAGTCATAATTAATCAGGAATGGCTCAGTCTAGAACACAATCGTGAGTATTAGTGTAATTACGTGATAAAAAGCATGCAACTCGTGAACACTGTATGACATCTGACATTTTGGAAGACCTTAATCTACACGAACGCCTCTAGCGGCGAATTCATGAGCGATAGCCCCCATTCAATTGATTCCTAATTTATTGTGACAAAGATGACACTTGACATTATTAAACAATTATTATATTGAACTATTGTTCAGGCTTCTACAGTAATAATTTAAATAACTATTGCACTGATTATGACAAATAACACCAAAAGAAACAAATATAAATCATGAATAGAGTTTAAAAGTTGGTTAATTAACATTTCATTTGATTGGCTAATTAAAAAGCACAACAAGTTATTGTAGTATCAATAAATATATAACAATTATTAAGTGTTTAACGTATGATCCATGATACTGTAATCTACTTCATTTACATTAGATTTATATAAGTTTGAATAAAATCAACAAAACACAAGCAACTCCACAATAAATAAATAACATCAGTAGCAAACTATGTATGTAAACCACTCTCTTTACCATTAGAACAACCCTTTTGTATAGTGTAGATAAAACAAATGATAAAATTATCTAATTGTTGCTACAATCACAGAAATTATTGTGAGCTTTCAACCAGATGATGGATCAGACAGAGTGGCCTTGGGACTGGTGTCTTTGTCCCCACTGACTAGAGGGTCCCTGTGCAGAGTTACCTTGTTGCATCCAAGAGAGGAAGTTGGGTGGAGCTGGTGGAGCAGAGGAAGCTGGGCCAGCAAAGGCGCCCTGCTCAGAACCACCGGACGGTATGTTGTTGATGAGACCCCAGCCAGCTGCTTGATTTAGTGCAGCTGCTACTAGAGCCTGGTTCACTGGTAATCCTCCCATTCCCAGTGGCATGCTGCCACCTTGAGCTTGCCCACCACCTCCAGCAACTGCAGTTTGTCCATGTTGGCCTGATAAACTCAAAGCTTGCATGTTAACCATATCCATGTTACGGTTGCTCCATGAGTTATTATTTGAGGCATTATGTGGGTGGCCATCTTCATAATTCCGCCCTGGCATATTGCGCTGATTGGAACCACCTTTGTTTTGTTTGGGTGAGGCATTAGATACATTCACAGAAACACCTTTAATTATGTGATCCTGACCACAGAGGCTTTGTGCAACCTCAGGATCCAAAAACGTAATGAAGCTGAAAGCTCTAAATGGTTTAGGAATAAACACATCAGTTACTTCTCCAAACTGAGAGAAATATTCTCTCAAGTCATTGGCTGTTAATTCTTCTGTACAGCGACCAACAAACACTTTACAGGGCATAGATGCAACAGAACCTTCCTTTGAGTTAGGTATCCGAACATCACACCATCTCCCATCAATCATATGCCGCTGAGCCAGCACTCTCATCTGAGAGGTATAAGAAGCAAATCGAATGAACGCAAAACCTTTTGACATTCCGGTTTTAGGATCTCTTTTTAATTGCGCCATTAAAACTTCACCAAATTTCTCAAAATATTCTCGTACAGTTTGCTCTGTGGCTTTCCAAGGCAATCCCAACACAATCAAGTCAGAGCATAGATTATCGTTTCGCTTATTCCTCGTCGCAGCAGATTCGGAGTTTTCGCCCGATTTACGCTTAGATTCTTTAGGAAAGCTACATATGTATAAATGATTGCCCCATCCTTCTGGGGGTGGGTACAATCTGCCATCTCTTAATCTGATACCCCTGATGTTTTTTGTTTCGGGGTGACGATATTTTAAGCCACAACAGCTCGGAAACTGCGCCGATACAGTAGTTAACATCAACGTACCATCATCTTCGATTGGTAATTCTATGGGTTCTTCATTTTCGTCTTCAGCCACGGGCAAGTACTCGAAGGACATTATTTCTTATTCATGAACAGTATTGTTAAAAATTGATAAAAATAAACACAGATATTATACTTAACACTATACAAATGTACAATTTTTATGTCATATAAATAAATAAAATTAATTAACGTCACCTACGGGTTATGAACCCATTGCAATTTGCAGGTTGAAAACATAGTCCGACTAGTACATTTTGATCTATTGTAGAGGTGGAATCAAAGGGAATTTTTAGAGTTACAAGTGTCAAATAATGGTAATCATGCTATAATAATAGACAACTTTCTAAAATTGACGTTTTACATCACTTGAAATGTTACCGTTTCTGAAAATGATTCAAAGACAAATAAATATTACGTGAAATATTCGTCAAAAACTCCAGGGTTCCAGGGCCTGCGCAGACGACAGACTTTTTGTGCGATTAAGTCTGTGGCACACAAAATGTCTGCATGGCAAACAAAAAGTCCGTCGCGGATTCTACGCAGACTCAACGCACACAATGCATATCTTCATAGTACGTTACGTCCCCCAGTAACGAGTGCAGATTTGCAGCATCCTCCTTCTTAAAGTGCGCCGTCTGCGTTAAGGTGAACGCAGACCTGTAGAGCTATTACGTATCTCTGTTGGCAGCTCGAAATGATAGTAACTGGGCTCAGTGTCCATCAATTTACTGTCAAACTGTCGAATTACAAAATAATCGCTTATAGCACCCATATCCAAATTTTGCGTTCCGATTTAGATATCCCGATTAGGACAGTTATGATATGTCATCAATTTGGAACGCTCGTGATCGTGAACGCGTTAACAGTGAACATACCTAACCCCAAACCGTAACCTTTCACAAGACCTATTTTTGAAAATGGAAGTTATGTTGGTTGACTCTATCGACTCTGATAACTCAGACTTTGAGATAGAGAACGACGATTCATCCAGTGATGTAAAGGATGACGTCTAAGTGTATATATTAGCGTATTTGGCTCCCGGCAAAAATGTACCCCGTAAAAAAAACCACGAAATACAAATTACAGCAACGATAATTAAATTTATGTACAGATAAATGCGACCATTTATTACTTTACTCTATGAATGCGACTCTGTGATCACAACTGTCATTTTTGACAGCGCTCACGGTGATATTTATTTGGGGCATGGTCGGTGTAACCACAAGCCCGGGGCCCGAGACTGGATAATTATTGTAGATGGGATACCATGCCTTGGACAGGTTAGAATTGTTCCGATCCTTCATACAGGAGTTACTTGGTCGACTTTAAGACAAAGTCAAGATTTAAGAGAAAGTAGCGAAGTGAAAAGCGAGCGTAGCCAGCTCGAAATTTTGACCACCGCACCGTACCAACAAGCTCTATGTGGTCTGTGGTACCAACCTTGGACAGGTTAGAATAAAATCGTTTCGATCTACCGGCGACATAATAGACAAAATGAAGATTCAAGATAGAGTAGGCTGCAAGACCGAGACTGCGAGCTCGAAAATTTTTAGATCTTGCATAAAATAAATTCAGTTATGTAATTTGAGATTAAAATGACCACATGCTCTAGTTCTTGCAACCTTGTGTAATATGTATGCCATAATTGCCTATTATGGTCTCGAGGCAAGGGCCCTTAGTTTATTTCAGCCTCGGACTATACCGGTCGATCACGTGAAAATCAAATATGAGTACTAATCCACAGGCAGAAAAAAGGAGCCTCTGTGATAAAAGATTTTTTGCAGGGTTCAAAGAACGAACCGCGCGTTGGTTTAAAGAAAATTTACAATTTTGTGGCGATAAGTACGAGTACTCCAGTCTTAGCCTTAAAAATATTTTAGTTTGAGAGTGTCTACATACGCTACAATTAATTACTTACTAATTCTATAGATCAGGCAGAATACGTTTTAAAAACTTTTAAAAATCCTGAGCCTCGGGCTCCCTATGCTACCTACTGCCTGGCATCCGGCAAACCCCACAAGCCAAACCCGTGGGGGCCTGCGCAGGCTGGGGCCCGGCCGGCAAATGCCACCATTAAATGGCCATAATAATATATTTCGTTGCTAATTAATAGTTCATTATTTTCTGATTTTATCCCATCTATCTTTAGCCGTGTGGTATCCGGCAGAGTAGAATAGAACCAACCCATTACACTCACGGGTGTCGTATAAGGCGACTAATGTCTGAGGCAGAACACTTTGCGCCTCCGTAGACCAGAGAATGGGCAGCAGCGTTTTCTGTTAGTCTTTCATCACTGCGATCTCCAATCCGCCTGCCAAGCGTGGAGATTACGGCAAATTCCTCCCATCATGGGAGAGGCTTATGTCCAGCAGTGGACGTTATGGGCTGTTGTTGTTATCCCATCTACAATAATTATCCAGTCTCGGGCCCGGGCTTGTGGGGAGCCACCCGGGCCCTTCCGGCTCAGTCCAACCCTGCTCTAGGCGAGTACTCTCGACGAATATCTGATTAACGCATCTGATGCTGCAATAAACGTTCCCAGCCCACCCCACCTCATCATCATCAGCATATTAATGTTCCCACTGCTGGGACACAGGCCTCCTCTCTATGAGAGAGAATGGGCTATAATCCACCACGCAGGACCAGTGCGGATTGGTAGATGTCGCATGTCTTCCAATTTTTGGTTTTAGGATATGCCGGTTTCCTCACGATGTTTTCCTTCACCGTTTTGAGAGCAGGGGTGATGAAATAAATTACACAAAGTAATGCGCCTGTCTGGGTTCGAACCCACAACTTACTGTTCGTAAGTCGGGGCCACCACCACTGGGCCACCTCTGCTCATTAAGCTATAGTTATTCTGAAATTAACTTAATTAAGGCTACCATAAAGTTGTTTTGGTTTAGAAGTGGAAGTATCCAAAAAGTGTAGTGTGTGTGTGTGTAATAGTGTACAAAAATAAAGATTTATTATTAAAACTTGGTCTTGAGAAGTAGCGTTGAGGCGTTAATCAGTGTTTCTCAACTTTATTAATATCTCAGTTCACGGGCCACCACCACTGGGCCACCGCTGCTCTCCCCACCTACTGTGCCCAAACTGTAGATTAAGGAAGTAACATCGATACGAAAAGAAGAAGAAGCTATACGTTTTCATAATGTGTCGTTAGAGGCGCGGTATTCTGTGTTTTGTGATTGCAAGGGTTAGCCAAAATCTAAACCTCGAAACTATTGACCAATCAAAACATGAATGGGTTTCACTCACGGAGACTCACTCACTTCTCTTCTCACGTTCTCACTTCACAAAAGTGTGAATTTGATTGCATTGGCCACAACATTTTTAGTCTATGGAACATAAAATCCGGGGTTGACTGTTGGAAAATTATAAAATAAATAAAATAAATGCAGAAATTCGTCAGAAAAATAGTGAATGAATAGATGTGCTCTTTTCAATAACTTACAAAATTTGTTATTGTTCTAAATACATAGTTTAAGGTGAATCTTTTTTCAGTCTCTGAAATAAATATCATTCATTTTAACAAAGTGGTAATTCTAACATAACCTAAATGTGTTAAACAGCAAAAGATTATTTGCTATGCTTTATTTTGAAATTCCTTAAAATGTTGATATCATAAATGTTTAATGCTTAAATCAAGATTGCTATGGATGATGACTCTAAAGAATATAGAAGAAATAAACCACAGCAAAAGTTTTATAAACCAGGTAGTGGACCTCTAAGACGATCAAGTTATGGTTTGGATGCAAAAATGGACACAAACGACTTAGACGGAGGTTCTAAAAGCCGAAACCAAAACTACTACGGATCTCAAAATTCTATTGCTGACGATTTAAACGACACTTACAAAGGTACGAATATGCGTCACAAAAAGCCTGAGCAACAGCTTTACGTGCCTAGGTCGGGAGATTCGTGTTCTGATAATGGTAGACAATCTAAAGTACCAATGAGGTGTGATAATTCTAGTCAGTACGTCAATAGAAGAATGTCTGATAATCCAGATAGACAGGGTTCAGGGTCTTACTCTAGAGGTGCTTCCAAAAGGGACAGAGGTTTTGCTGATTATCATCATAGGGATGGTACAAACAATGATATTAATTATAATAGACAATATAGGCAAGCATCAGA
Organism: Xestia sexstrigata; assembly: GCA_941918905.2. Lineage (NCBI taxonomy): Eukaryota > Metazoa > Arthropoda > Insecta > Lepidoptera > Noctuidae > Xestia > Xestia sexstrigata. Next base: position 11,712,058 of record OW799207.2, on the reverse strand, counting down.
AACCAGATCCATTTCACCTACTCATATGCAGGATCAAAACTCAATTGACAGAAATAGAGATAGTAGAAGTATGGATACATCAGCAGGACGACACATGTCATCTTCTGGTGGTAAGCCACCATCTGGGCGACGAAACTCCTCAGGTTATACATCTGATTCCTCAAGACCCAAATACATGGTAAATTTAGATAATATACCTCCAAGATTTAGAAAGAAATTTTTAGAACAATCAGGCCATCACAGTTTTGACAGTGCTGAGCAAATACGCAGAGACAAATATTCTTCAAATCAGTCTGTACAGCCAGCATATAACCAGGAGACTTATTATAACATGACAAACTGGTCCCAAACATTGCCATCAAGAGGAAGAGGCAGATTACGAGATAATGAAGGCTTTGACAGAGAAAAATTTATAAGTACATATTTGAAGAACTATGATGTTCAAAATTCTAGGAAATCTACACCTAGTGGTTCATATTTGAATTTATATGATACTAATTCAGCAGAAAACAAACATGTGAATGAGAAAGTTAATACTGGACCAAGCAGTACTGAAAGTCAGGAATTTCATGATGGTAAGCAGCTATTATCAAAGATTTATGTAATTATTATAATAACTAAGTTGTTATGATGAAAGAATAAATTTTAAACTGCTTCCTATATTGTCTCTATGTGTTTTCTGTAACTGTTTTATAGAACAACAACAGACAGAAACAACACAACAACAATAACAATAACAGTGACAGAAACTTAATTCATTACTCAAAGTTTAAATGAATAAAAATCAATTTGCAATATGGAATAATAGACAGATTAGAAGCAAAAAAAAAATCTGATAATTTGTCCATTCTTTAACTCTGTATATTAAGTTTAAGTCCATAACTAATAATTTTATTTTCATAACTAACTTCTGTGTAAATCTTGACTCTGAAATTTGGAAAAACTAATACTTACACCATACTACTAATATTATAAATGCGAAAGTTTGTGAGTATGGATGTTTGGATGTTTGCATGTAAGTATTGATGTTTGTTATTCTTTCACGCAAAAACTACTGAACAAATTTGGATGAAATTTTGCACACAGATAGTTTGATTAACATACCTGGATTAACACATAGGATACTTTTTATCCCGGTAGTAAGATCCCATGAGACAATTATCAAACTTCACACGGGCGAAGCCGCTGGCAGCAGCTAGTACTAACTAAGGTTATAACAGAGCACTAAACTATTGTAAATGAGTATAGGCAGAATCAAGAGATGGACTACAACTTCTAAAATGTTTGCCTACAAAACAACAGTTTACTTTTAAAAGTGACTTGTTCAGGCACTATAACACAAATCACAGACTTGGTTTCTATGTAAATATTTAATAATGCCAGCTCTGGCAGCAGCTGCCGAAGCTTCTCTATGCTCTATGGAGGAAACCAATGTGTTAGCCGAAAGCAACAAGTTAGTATATTGTATGGTTGTACTAGCATAATAATATATTCTGCTGTACTGTAATTCAAATAAATAACTCCTCTATATTTACCACTTAATGCACAACTGCTAAAGTGCAATAAAGGTCATTGGGCACCCTAATATGGAAACCATACCCATGGTGGACACGAACTACAACGTCTCCATCGTCAGACCTTCGCTTTGATGACAGTCATAACCCAGACAGGTCTTAAGTTCTCATTAAGGTGCATGAAGTGAGCCCAAACACGATTTTCCAGTTATAAATGGGACCAACTTTTAGCTAAATCTATTGATACATGGTTCTGAATTTCTATGGCATTAATGTGATTCACGGGATTTCTAAAAAAATAAAATTTTATACTATACATACTCGTAGTATGTACTGTACTGGTGATAAATGCCACTCGGTGCTTTCTTGGGAATAGAATCTCGAGCAATGCAGGAGGTGGTCCTCTGCTTAACAGGACTTTCCTGTTGGTGCTGTGAGTGTAAGTAAGGCCTCTAGCCAGGACAGAAAGAACTTATGGTGGCTTAATTCCATTGTTGGTCTTGTGGTTGCAAGAGGTGCTGAGCATAAGGTCCTGGGCTCCGAGTCCCTTTATTGGGTTTTTTGATCAGGAATTTCTCAGTAGCAGCCGAAGAGTCTGGATTTGGATTTGTGCCCATTCGATGGCAATAGGCTTGCCCCCTATTACACAATATTCTCTTTAATTTAAAACTATTTTGGTTAATGTCCAAAGAGCTAGTCAGATATACCCAATAACCTTCACAAGAAAGCATTAAATTAGGCTAAAATCAATTTGTGTGCATATACTTATTATTACATAAAAAGCAAAATATGTTTATTTTAATCTGAAATTGACTTGCATACACACAATGGTACTAATTATATTACAATAATAGTACATTTATGTGTCTAAGCAACCTCTTAAAATCTATTATTTCAAATAATATTCTATATCCTAATATTATTTTAATTCTGATATCCAAAGGGGTTTCAATTTTTTTGCATGGAGCCTTAATCTTATCTACTGTCCACGATTTAAATTTTTGTAACAAAATTGCGGCCACAAATAGTCTGCAATGAACACTTAGGATGAGGAGGATATGGTTTTACTGTATGCCTTTGGGTCTTATTTATTGTATTTGTTTTTTTTTAGCATCGCAGAATGGTACAAGCAGTATGGCTAACACTATATCTAGTAGCCAGTTGGAGCAACAGAAACAAGAGACGGACAATGAGCATGATAGTGAGACAACATCTCAGATATCTGCAACTTTATTGGATATCTCTAATTTGGTAAATATGGTTTTGTAAACATTATTACCTTTAAGTTAGAAAGTTTCGAGTTGAACCCGGTATTTGTTCACTTATTACACCATTCGACAGTGTCGCTAATAGGGATCAAATTGTGGATAGTAATGACTTGCGGCAAATTTAAGGAAAAGGTTAAATTGTATGTTTTTTCATATCTTAAAATTAATTAATTTCTTTGATTGATGGGACCCGTTCCGCAGTCCTCTTCACAACATTATGTCCTATTTCCAATTTTTTACTAACTCTTCACGGTTAAAAGCGATAGCCAATTTTTACTAACTCTTCACGGTTAAAAGCGAAAGTAAAAGAAAAGAAAGATGTAATCAATTGAAATTAGAACAAGACTAGTATTTGCGTGGGTGCGCGAGCTGCGCGCAGCTCGCGGGTTTCGTGTTTTTGAGAAGTATTTCTTACCCTAATAAAATTTTGAGAATCCATAGGAATCCTTAAATGAATTAGAAAATCCGTTAAAACACAAAAAAAAAAACATTTGCTTGTTGTTGCCCCTGAGTTACGTTTCACCCACTCAACCTTCGTTATGGAAACGAAGGTTGAGTGGGTGACTGCAACTTTATTGGATATCTCTAATTTGGTAAATATGGTTTTGTAAACATTATTACCTTTAAGTTAGAAAGTTTCGAGTTGAACCCGGTATTTGTTCACTTATTACACCATTCGACAGTGTCGCTAATAGGGATCAAATTGTGGATAGTAATGACTTGCGGCAAATTTAAGGAAAAGGTTAAATTGTATGTTTTTTCATATCTTAAAATTAATTAATTTCTTTGATTGATGGGACCCGTTCCGCAGTCCTCTTCACAACATTATGTCCTATTTCCAATTTTTTACTAACTCTTCACGGTTAAAAGCGATAGCCAATTTTTACTAACTCTTCACGGTTAAAAGCGAAAGTAAAAGAAAAGAAAGATGTAATCAATTGAAATTAGAACAAGACTAGTATTTGCGTGGGTGCGCGAGCTGCGCGCAGCTCGCGGGTTTCGTGTTTTTGAGAAGTATTTCTTACCCTAATAAAATTTTGAGAATCCATAGGAATCCTTAAATGAATTAGAAAATCCGTTAAAACACAAAAAAAAAACATTTGCTTGTTGTTGCCCCTGAGTTACGTTTCACCCACTCAACCTTCGTTTCCATAACGAAGGTTGAGTGGGTGAAGCTACCTACCACCAGACAGGTTTCGACGCTTACTATAGTTTTTGTTTAAACACATGGCTATCTCTAACCGTTATGAAGTTACGGTGGAAGGGAGGGTGGAGATGGGAGGGTAGGATATACAAATTTCAACGCCCCTAAATAGTTTTAAGTAAGAATCAAAAGATTTTTCAGTAATAAAAAAAGGGGTGAAGAGGGGTGTGAAGGGGGGGAGAGGGGCATTTTGAAAAATAATTTTGACTAACGCATTGCTCCTTTAAATGAATCTGAAAAAAAAATGTTCCAAGTCTCTCAACTTCCGAGATCAGCCTAAAAAGGGGAAGAGGGGGGCAAGGGGGGCAATTTTGAAAACTGGCTTTTACTTTCCCGAGCCTCCTCTATACGAATTCGTAAAAAAAAAACAAAATATGGGTCTTTTAGTTTCCGAGATACAATAGGTAGGGGGAGGAAGGGGGGCGAAAGGGGGAGGTTTGGCACTTTTTCCATACTCGTGAGAGTTACTTGTTTACGAATCTGTCAAAATATACCCCCCTCCCCATCCACCATCTGGGAGAACACTTATGTCAGTCAGAGTCAGTCAGTGGTAATCGAGCTTTATTTAATAGAATTTTTTGATCGAGTGAGTTTGTATCCAAGTGCAAGTTATTATTTAGGTAAGCTGCAGTTCCAATATTTGTAAGGTTAAGCAAGTAGAATTTTTTATATGTACCTATACTTTTATTTCCTTTAGGATTGGACAGAAGAAGTAGAAAAGAACATAAAACTAGATGATGTGTGTGATACTTCTACCAGTTTCTCACAACCATTGAAAAAGTCTGTTCAGGATGACATTAAGCCTGAAATTCGAGAGTCTAAACGTAGCGGAAGACCTCGTCGTAAAGATCGAAGGTAATATTATTTTATTCATTTGTTTCTACGTAATAGAAGATAGACATATAATAAACTGTCAAATAGGCTAGTCGACTGAAAACATGTAATTAATCCGTCAGTTAGATTATCAAAATATCCCGTATTTTTTCTTGTGTTACGTAAACCAAAATTGATGAAGATACGACGCTTTTTAAATTCTCAATACGGCACGCCATGGTATAATTTTTAGTGCGTTCTGACGCCACGAGCCCCCACTCCCGAGTTTTGATGCGTTTTATCTTTGCCAATATTCATTGATTTACAAAAACAAAAAATACGTGTCCATTACTTTCCAATACTAACTGACGGACTAAATAGATTTGCAATTTTATGATACTGTCGTCATGCCTATTATATACAGGGTGTAAAAGACCTCATCACGAAGCTGTCAACCAAGCATTCTGTACATCAAACTAAGTAACTTTACGCAAAAATTATTGCTGGTAAACAACTTGTTTTTTTGGGGTTCAAAATCATTTTTTAAGATAGAACTCAATGTAACGCACTCAAAACATTGTGCTGATGGATGGATTAAATAGTATGGGGGACGTGGGGGTGTTTAAAGTAAAAACCTTACTTTAGAAATTTGTATTTAAAAAAAAACTTGTCAAAAAGTTGGAACTTTGACCCCCAATATCTCCGTAACTAGAAGGTTCCCAGGTATGGTGTTGATAAGATAAGATAAGATTTATTTGCCAAAACATGTGTACACATACAATAATAATAAGTGCATGCAGGATAACTTAAATAAAATTAGTTCAGACATGTTTGCCACGTATTGGCGTGCAAATGTTTATATTTAAAATTGTGATTTTCATTTTTCTTTCAATTTAATTAGCAACTATTAGATAATAAATGTCATAAGTAAAAAAAAAACAAAAATAGAAAACATAAAAAAATAAAAAAAGGAATTAATAATACATGTCAAAGTATACACAGTCATGTCAAAGTAATTAATAAAATCATAATTGAATCTATAATAATCATAATATACAGAGTCAAATTATTCAAAAATTGTTATGATTATTTTAATAAAACACAGAAAACAATAGTTATGTACTCGTAACATATACCTAATCAGAATTTCTCATCTAAAAACTCATTCAAACTATAATAAGCCTTATCTGCTAGAAAATTAATTACTGTCTTTTTGAAAGCTATATTATTTAACTGCTTCCAGTTTTTCGGAAGTTTATTATAAATTTTTGGAGCCATGCAAAAGACACTTTTGCGCATAAGTGCCGTATTATATTGCTGTTGGCAAATTTGGGTACTGTCACGTCTATTACGAGGAAATCGATCTGCCATGCGAGAAAATAGGAGAGGGTTGGATCTTACAAACATCGCATTTTCTAATATATAAAGTGAAGGTAGTGTCAAGATTTTGTATTTTTGAAAATAAGGCTTGCAACTCTGAGTGGTTTCAAGTTTGAACATCGACCTAATACAACGCTTTTGAGTTTTAAATATAAGTTCCCGGTCAGTCGAGTTACCCCAAAAAATTACGCCATATCTTAAAATGGACTCCACCAAGCCGTAGTATGCGGTCAGTAAAGCATCTCTACTAATTACTGCTGCCAGTTTGTAAAGAGCATATGCTGAGGTGCTTATTTTCTTACTAATTGTCTCTATATGTGCCTTCCAATTTAATTTCTTGTCAATAATAAGTCCTAAAAATTTAGTTGTATCAACTTCGTCAATGCTATTATTATTATAGTTTATATTTAGATTATTAATTAATGTCAAAGAGCGCTGATTAAAGTGCATGATTTTAGTTTTATTCAAATTTATTTTCAAATTATTATTATTTAACCATTCTATAATTGCAATTAGTGAGTTTTCAATGTCAGATTTATATGTGTCTCGGTTTTTACACGCGATTGTCACTACACTGTCATCTGCAAAGAGGCTCATAGGCTGTTCTGTGGACTTAGGCAAGTCATTAATATATAATGTAAACAAAGGAGGTCCAAGAACACTTCCCTGTGGGACACCGTACCTAACTTCACGTTCTTGCGACCGATGTGACTCTTCTCGTTTTGTAGTTATGTTTACCCTACTGACTTCCGTTATTTGCTTTCTGTTTTGAAGATATGACTCAAATAGTTTCAGGATATTACCTCTAATGCCATATGCTTCGAGTTTCTTAATTAAAATATTGTGTTGAACATAATCAAACGCCTGAGTCATATCGCAGAATATACTGCACACCGGTTTATGTTGATCCATATTCGTCATCACTGTATATAAAAAATCATAAATTGCCATATTAATAGTTTTTTTTCCCCTGAATCCTTTTTGTTCATTGCAGAGGATCTTATTGTGTTCTAAATATGAGTTGAGTTGTTTATAAATATATTTTTCAAAAATTTTGGAAATTACTGGGATGAGCGATAACGGTCTATAATTCGACATCAACTCTTTTTTGTCTTTCTTAAATAGTGGCTTTACTATTGATGTCTTTAGTGCGATTGGGAATATTCCAGCACTGATACTCAAATTAATTATGTAACTTAAAGGAGAACTAATGACGCTAGCTACGGCTTTGAGTACTTTTGTGGAAATTCCATCGCATCCTACACTATTTGTATTTTTAAGTTTTGATATTATTTTTAATACGTCATATGGTGAACTAGGTGCCATAAACATGGAGTCTCTTCTATTCATAATATTTTGTGTTACTCTAGTTCCAGCATTTACAGTGGGTTGAATTTTGTCGATGAAATAATTGTTAAAGATATCCGCTATATGTTTTGGCTCCGTGATGGATTCATTATTAACTTTAATTTTATCTATAGAAGGTTTTGGTATATTTAAGTTGAACAAAAAAATTATCGCAATAACGGGGAGAACAAGTGCCTTTCGGCTTCGTTAAGAGGTTTTTTACACCCTTTATATTGTTGTTCATTGCAATATTATGAATTATTGATTTGTAATTGCAGGAGCTCGAGTAGGGGGCTTAGAAATAATGAGAAGAAATCGGAACGTACCAGAAAAGACAGTACTGCAAGCGTTCAGCATGAACCAGAGAGATCACGGAAGGACAGTAACGTTAGCATACAGCACGAAATTATACACTCGGGATTAAAACAAAGAGAGCGGGAGAGGCGAGACAGCCACAAGAGTAATCGATCTTCTACTATCGGAAATAGCAGAGACGATTTAGACCGCTGGAGGTCATTACGTTCTTACAGCAGAGAGCAAAGTACCGAAGGGTTCGTAGCACTGTTCTTTTTTAATGTTTAAGTTTTTGGAATATATGCAAACTTTGATTCAAATTGATTAAATAATGTTTATCGGACCTCTCGCTCGCACTTATTACCCTTATGGAGCACTAGTGTTGTGTGTAACTGTTGTGATTGTCATCGATACGATTTTTTTTTAAATTGTGTTTATGATTATTTACAAGAAAAAATCTTGCTGGGATTGTTATCATTCACTTTTAAAAATTCTTTTTTGTATAATACGTCACTTAGCTAATGGCTTATCGATAGTTTACTACCTGCGCTGCGTGTGCACATTAGCTAATTATCGACAAACAACACTCCCGCTCTTTGTGCATCGTTTTGATAGTATGATTTATGATTCAAACTTTGCGTTTATAATGGTCCAGTATAGGGTATATCAGGGGCCTTACTCTCTAACGTTTCGTCCGTATATTCGGATTTATCCGTCTCTCTCGCGCACGTCTGCAGATGAGTGCGAGTGACAGAAACTGATATATCCGTACATACGGACGAAACGTTAGAGAGTAGGGTCTCAGGGCCTTTTAGTAAAGGGTTTAAGTTACTCTTGTTTTATGGTGCTCCTTAATTACTTATATGAAGTTCCTACTGGTTTGGACCGGTCACCCATCCACGGACCAACCTAGACAAGCGCGGTTTAACCTGGAGATCAACCCGAGCGGCTGTTATTATTTAACACAAGAAAACAAGAATACGATGTAACAAAGATTGTAGCGTTAGCTCATAGCTCTTCGTCTTGATTTCAGGAGAATAGTTTCACAATGCAACAGTCGGGATACATCAGCTAATCGGGCCCTTAGTCCGCGGGATACCGATGGTTTTCGCATCCCGTCTGCCATGTCCAAATCTGCCGCATGGCTATCAACGAATCAGGTAATCAACTGTTATTTTGCCAGATTCCATTTTAATGTTGGTGGTTTGTCTCTCTCTGTAAGCATGTCCGAAACAAATTGTCAGATTTCAATGTTTTTTTTATTAGAAGTCTGGTTTATTCGCGCCATTTTGAAGATAATCTGTAGGGATTTCTGCCAAAAAGGGTAAATAGTTTATTTCACTTGTCGATTTGGAATTTGGTAAAAAATATAAATAAATAACTTATCACTGTATCTGTGGTAACTTTGACTTGATGCTGTAGTCAGAAATTACCATTAAAGAAGTTCGCCTGTCTTAATAAAAAAATACGATTATAAAGTATGTATCTATAGCATAGCGTTAATTCTAGAAGAAAAACAACGGATCGTGGGCGAACGATCGCACGTCGAGCATCGAGCGCGGGCGGCAGTCGCCGGCGCCCAGCCAGGCCAGCGCCGCCGCCGCGCCCGAGCCCGGCCCCGGCCGACGCTCCCGCAAGCGCTCCGGCCGGCGCACGGAGAACCGAGGTTGAGAATCAATACAGCACAACTAATAAAATGTACCCACATTTCACCAGGAATGCTAAGAAGCAAAGTTTAATACACCTGTATTAAACCCCTTCCCAACTGAGAAAGAAAGAGGTCAAATTATGTTAAACTTTATAAGTCACTGTTTTGTTTTACGATTTTCCATAGAGCGACGCCGCGGACGAAACTCCGATGCGCAGAATGCGCAACAACCGCAGCATCCGCAACATGCACAGCATCAGCAACACGCGCAACATCCGCAACATGTGCAGCATCAGCAACACGCGCAACATCAACAACACGCTCAACATCAGCAACACGCGCAACATCAACAACACGCTCAACATCAGCAACACGCGCAACATCAACAACACGCTCAACATCAGCAACATGCGCAGCACCAACAACATTCGCAACTCACGCCTTCCGCGGTGACTGCGCCACCGTCGGCCTCTCACGGGCCTAGCTCAGGGACTCTAAGCTGGAGAGAGGAAATTCTCGAGTCCAAGAAGTTTAACTCACATGATAAGTAAGTCAATATTACAGTGACTTATATTCCTACAACTTTCTTGTTCATTTTTCAACAATAGGGAATATGCAAGAAATTGAAAACTTTTTTTATTACTTAAAAAATGCCCATATAAACATTGTGTTACACTTGTTTAAGTTTCTAGTACAACACTTATTTTACAATTTAATATTTTATGTTGCGTGTTTTTGGTGAAATGGAACGCAAATTCAAAACGCATCGTCGCCGGTAGTGACGCCAAACGCTTTGTGTCAATGAAACACTTTTATTTGAAAACTACTTAAAGTTTCACAAAGATGTTATTATAATATTGTTATTGCAATGTTTGCTTAATTAAAGCACATACATTTAGTAAAATTATTATATTAGGGGAAAAAATAAGATGTAAACAAGGCAGATAGAGGGAAATGACGTCAACCGCTTTGACAGGAATAGCTGCGAAAGTCACGGACGTATGAACTATCGTAGAAAATTGTAGAAGTTAAATTTTTTTGTTGGTTGGTAGTACTGTACTTTATTGATTTAAGGCGACTACAGGAGCTAAATTAGCAACTCTATTTGTGGCGGTTCAAACTTCGTTTGAAATACATTAGAATAAAGTTCTAATCAGCTTGCACTACAAAGTGGTTGTTACGTCAGTTCTGCGGGCCGAATAGTGCGAAATGAGTGATTTTTGCGATTTACAAAAAATCTATTGATTGGACTACAAAAATAAAACACTATCATGCTAATATGTTGCTTGTAGAATGATTTGACAAAAAATCAGAATGATCGCATGTATTTTGGTATGGTTTTTACTCGTTAAAAGAAATTTTTAGAGATAAGTTCGTCATTTTTTTTATCGAATAAAATTGTTGTATTATGTTTTCAAAAGCAATCTTACTAGCATATATCCTGAAGAATATCATATACTTTTCTGGTTTTGTTTATTGCAGTGAATCATATGCTTTTTTGCATTATAATACTCGCGTTTAGTTCCTATAGTCCCCTTAAATGAAGAAAAAAATACATGCATATTCCTTATTCTTTGCTCTATGTTGTAGGCATCCAGACAATTCCAACTCGCGTAACAAACATACTGCAGACTCGTCCACTTCGCAGCCCGGGATAATAATGCTGCCCCAAGCTTCGATTACACACATGCAGAAAGATTTGGGGTAAGGACCGTTGTTGATGCACTAGTACTAAACAACTGTCGAAGATTATGTGCTCCTTTTATAATTATTTTCTCTTTTCAGGAGGGGAGGTTCAGTGGAGACGCAAAAAACATTGTTTGATCATCACAATCCATCCAAACCTATAATTGTGCAAACTAGTCCAAATAAAATAGACTTAAGAATGGAAAGAGGTAAGCAAAATTTTAGTAAGTTACACAAAACAAGTAAGACTCTAGCTTAGACCGTGGGCAGGTCTGCTGGGTTGGATTTTTCTCGTATTTTGAAGGGTTTCTTTTTTTTATTTTATGTAATTTTTGTCATAAACATGTAGACGTGGCCATATCGTAGATTTGCTCACTTCATGAAATGGTCGCATTTCATGGTCGAATTGGCCGGATCATATAAATAGGGTGGTGGGACTGGGGCACCCCGACATTAGGTTAGTGAGGTTCCTTTGAACCCTGCAGACAGAAATAGGAGCCCCGTAGCGAGGCTCCGTCGACTACGCCTTTTAGGCGAATATAAAGTGTTTTGAGGTTCGGAAACAGCGCCTCTACCAGCAATTAATGTAACTACTTTACGATATTATGATCAAATAATCTTTACTATTTCATGAAGAAGCCGCGCGTTTAGTTGCCCATATCGAGAAACGATTTCTTATCATTGATCTGCCCAAACCACATCATGATGTGGCCAATAGACAGTGAAACATTTAATGAAATGCGACCATTTCATGAAATTCTCGAGCATTTCATGAAGTAAGCAAATCTACGATATGGCCACGACATAAACACCACATACTAATATGGTTAACAAAAGTTCGTTTTCTGTTTTCGTGATTTGAAGTATCTAGCTGTCTTAGCAAGAACATAAAACATTACCTTTACGTCAAAGTTCGTGCCAGCCACGGTCATAAATCGAGTGATACCATTCGACTCTATGAGACCTGTGCCCTGTTTATCAAAATTCACAAGTCTACACGTTCACAAGTTAAACTTTACAAGGAAATTTTTACAAGTTCGTGTATATTACGTTTATCAAAAAACATCTACAGGGCTTTTAAAATTGAACACTTGTAGGTTCTACTTGTAAGTTCTAAAATTAAAAATGTATGCCGCATTCTTTTCCCGCTATTTTTGTGTTTTTAATTGAATATCCCTAAGGTGACAACTCACGAGCTCGAGCTCATTGGTGGGCGTGGCCAAAAAGCACTCTGTCTCACCTGGCATCGTGCCCGACAGAGATAGTATCAGTGATGAGCAGTTAGACGCTAGTCTTCACGCACGTCTAGTTCGTACGCACACACACAGCGTTCCGAACCGTTCCGAACAAAAACGAAGTTACACCATGCACACATATTGCTATTCGACGCCGCTCAATACTCGCCATCAATATCTTTACTATATTTTAAAATAACGTTTTCTTATAATACTTTCCTCAGACCTTTTATTTAAATGCGCTAAAAAGAATAAAATAAACTTTTCCTTTAAAACTTTTACTATCAACTTATAACGTTATTACACATTTCGCGAAATTAGCGGCAACAATAACATTGTATAATTATATTGTTTTCACTTCTCATGCTCTAAAGTTCGCATTTGTGTCGTGCGTAGACGACATAAAGTCGCGTTTTATGCTCTAGAGCATAAAGTAAAATCTTCGTCGAAGACCAAGGCAATCAGTCCAACAGCTACACGAACAGCTTCAACTTCATAGAATTACCTCTTTATTTTAATTCGTTGTGTTAGTATTATCTGTCTGTCTGTCTGTCCATGTGTCTGTCTATCAAATCAAAATCAAATCATAATTTATTTGTTAACAAAGGTAAAAAAAGTACAGATCTTATATTTGATGAATGTCCGTGTCCGTCTGTCCGTCCATCTGTCTGTCTATCCGTCTGTATGTCCGTCCGTCTGTCTGTCTATGGGTCTAATGGGTCATTTAGCCCCTTGTATTACAATGTACTATTGTTATTGTTGGCCTGGGGTTGCGATGTCCTGGACCCTGTCCGCCAGGTCTGCTAATCCCTCGAGAGAAGTAAGTGGCTGTGAAGCTAGCAGAGTCTGGACGTTGCTCAGCAGACGACTGCTTTATATTCATCGCGGTACTGTGGATTTCCTTGGCCTGATAAAATTTAGTATTTCCTATTCAGGGCGTATTACGTCGGGGTCACCAATTTAGTTGTTGTTGTACACTAATTAAATTATTTTTTTCAACTCATCAACTCCACAACATCGCCCTACATAATTTTGATGGCCCTCAAAGTAGTCACATTTATTGATTTATAATATTTGAAAATAAGCCTGTAAAAACAAAAGTTATAAATACAAGAAGTAAAGAACTCACCACATTATTCAAGGTTCAACTCACGATGCAAACAGAAGAAAGATTCGGCCACCTCTAATATCTTATCCAAGTGAGTGGGTGATAGTTACAGAACACGTCAGTTAATTACCATATATTATTTTTGGATTAATTCTCGTAATTCGGGTACACATCTACCTTTAGTCACAACTTGAAGCTTGTCATTATACTATAATTGAGAAAACTTATTGCCTTTAACTTCTAACAAACACACATTATCAGCACAAACTTCACAAGTAAACACCATTGTTAGATGAATAAACAATTAATACACATAAATTAATATTTACACTACTGTTACTGTTGAATGTACGTTTTCTGTTTCAAAACAAATGTGTAAATAACTTAATATGTTAAAATTAAAACATTCAAGATCGCGATATAAATTGCTTGTCACAATGAAACAATAATGGCTTCCTTCAGAAAAATATAATTTCTAATCTGTCGGTAGAAAAATACTACCAAATAAAATTGCATCATTTTCATATCGAGTTGCTTCACAACAGTGATCAACAAAATTTTGCAGGATAATATCATAATACGAAATATCCATTAATTTAATTGGAAAGGGATCCGGAACCAACCCTGCTGCACGGTAGCCCGCAAAATTCAAATTTAAATTAATCAATGGGTTTTAGGCTAGTAGCGTATTTGCCTATTAGATGCGTCCGGAGCACGGTGGGCTGGAAATCGGCTTTCATAGACTTAGGGATTTCAATTTGCAAGTGCCTGATTTTTTGCCGGATATCGCTTTTATTAGTCATTACTATGTACAAAAATGACACCCGAGTTAATTCTGCCCAAAAACGAAGGAAATATAATTTTTTTACGAAAAATTTGTATGAAGCTAGTATGAAACATCGAATTATCTCCTAAACGGCATGTTTAACCGTAATATCCTTGGAGGTGGTCATAGTGCTAATTATTTATGATTTTTTGGTTGCCGATTTGACGAAAAATTTAATGCCGTTTTTTAAAAAAAAATCGTCAAAATATTTTTATTTATTTTTACATGTAAAACGATCCCTTTTAGTGTCCAAGTTAAAAAGTTCGATATGTTATTAACCCAAATATTAAGAACAAGACAAACACTTCAACTTTCACTTCATATGTGTGAGAGAGCGTCGTCCTCCCGCACCGCACCTGTGGGGAAATATTATTCAATCAGATGCACGAAAATTCATAGTAAAAGACGCGCGCAAAAAAATACGAAAAGGCTTTTGGGAAATCGAATTTTATGAAAAAACCACTGCATAAATCAATTACAAATAAAATTTATTGAATTCTTCGATAATTGTGCTGTGTCGGTACGGACTTTGTTATGGAAATTTGACAGAGGCATATAGAATCAAAGGCAGCTAAGCGACAAACTTTCAAAAAAATAACTAAGTATGGAGCCATCTAGTGAATCTTTGGTTGTAAACAGAAAAGTAAAATTAGTAAAATAGTAATAAAAGATAATCTTTTATTACTATTTTACTAATTTTACTTTTCTGTTTCCACACAGACACAATTAGTAATATGACAAAACGAAATCATGTTTAACTTTAGATGTACCGTGTCAAACAGTGTAGTAATACCCTCCCGAAATTTGTATAGAAAAAATGTGGAGTAGTTCAACGTTAAACGCATGGCTGAGTGGTATATTGTCTGTGCCTAATATTGATGGGACATTAAAAAAAAGTAGGATCGAGAAAGTATTCCCTCCCGCCTTTTATTTATAATTTGAAATTCGCGGCAAGGTTTTGCGATTTCTTGAAAAATAACTAGAAATGATAATAAAATAACGGTTTTACAACTGATTCGCAACAAATTTTAGATTTTTATTTCTAATACTTCTGACATAAGACATTTGGTGCATTTAGCGACAGGATGTCCAAACAAAAAAAAAATATAGACGAGTGGAAGAATACTTATTTTAATTACATGTCAGTTGCTTGGTCTGATTCCTGTTAGAAAAGATTACACCTATGTCCGATATACATTTTACTTATATTTGAAATAAATTGCGGTACTAAGCACGACACTTGTAAGACGGAATGGAGAGTCGCCGGACACTCTCAGGATTTTCCATGATTTTCTAAAAATTGTAACTTACAAGGGATTTTTGAATTTTTGATGAACAAAATGACAACTACAAGTGTAAAAATATACTTGTGAAATAAATAATGACCCTTGTTACTTGTAATTTACACGTGCAGTTTTGATAAACAACACATATATTTGTAATAATAATTTTTTTTACAGGAAATTTGCTTGTAATACAAGGCATGTAAGTTTTGATAAACAGGGCACTGGTACTCTTACTACACCCACGCGACTGCGACGAGTCTTTGCGAATATTCAAACGAGTTTGTCCGGTAGGAATGAAAGAAAATTCGTCTCGCGGTAGCGCCGGGTATGAGGCCAACGACGCGGCGCGCGCGGTCCGGCATCGCGCGCTGCTGCAGGAGGTGGACCGGCTCGACGTCATCCTGCAGACGCACATACTGCGGGGTCCGCTCGGCCTCGCGCAACATTGGCCCGATGTCACCGAAACAAGGTACTTCATATTGCAAGGACTCCACGAAAATATGGATATGATTATAAGTCTAGTGATGCGCATGTGTTGTGCCTCTAGCTCACTTATTTACACGTTAGTAAACGGTGCAATAGGCTTGTCCACTGAAAAATTCTTATTAGTCCGTCAGTTACATAATCAACAAATATTTGACTCGTAGTTTTTCTTTTGTTACGTAACCGAAATTGATGAAGATATGACGCTTTTAAAATTCTCAATACGTCACGCCGTGGGATAATTTTTAGCGCCTTCTGACGTCACGAACCCCCGAGTTTTGATGTGTTTTATCTTTGTCAATATTCTATGATTTACAAAAATAAAAAACGTGTCCATTATTTTCCAATTGACGGACTAAATAGATTTGCAATTTATTGATGGTGGAAACTAGCCAATTACAGGCGCAAGTTGCTAAAAATTGAGCATGTTTCACGTATAATACAAGCATCACACAGCTGTTTTGTTCTATTCAACTATTGTAGCTGAAACAGTTTCCGAAATGTTTAAATATGTATGTATCTTAGGACTTTTTTATTAATAAAATATTATTGTCATAATTTTTCAGGGCTTTATTGCAAAAGGCGCTACACCGACTCCTCATGTCAGATCTTAAGTACTGTCAAGCTGACAACATTGAACATCATTTTTGGAAAATTTTATACTATAACTTCATAGAACCTTTAAGAAAGAGTTTCACTCAAATAACGCCAGAAGACAAGCCGGAAATAGTGAAATTGATCAATGTTATAATCGAAGAAGGAAACACATTTTTTGAAAACCTGGTGCAAATGTTGGAAAAAACTTATAAGTTTAATGTTGATGATTACATTAATGATAATCATGTGTTGCCTCCCAAAGGTCTCGGATATGTGGGTCTGGCTTTAATATCAGTTCAAAAAATTTATGTCTTCTTGGGGGACTTAGCACGATATAAGGAACAAGTGAATGAGACAAATAATTATGCTAAGAGTAAATTTTGGTATACTAAAGCTCAACAAATCAATCCTAAGAATGGCAGGCCATACAACCAGTTGGCTATATTAGCAATATATGCAGTAAGTGTTGAGTTTGATTACTTATTAAACTTAGTAATTGAATACTGCTTATTTATACTTAATAAAAACTGTTATTTTCAGAGAAGAAAATTAGATGCTGTTTACTATTACATGAGAAGTTTAATGTCGTCGAATCCCTTTCATTCAGCACGAGAAAGTTTACTTTCACTATTTGACGAAAATAGAAAAAAGGTTTGTTTCAAATAATGTCTATACATAACTTTAATAATACATATACTTTTGTTTATCTTATTGCATAAGATTCTGTAATACCTCCTCCTGGCACTGGCTCTTGTAACACAGGTCTATCACCTAGCACAGGAGTTGGTGATATAAGTTTTGAAACTATCATGGTGGATTATATATTTATACATACGGCCCGCCCCGGCTTCGTACGGGTGCAACATATACATATAAACCTTCCTCTTGAATCACTCCATCTGTTGTTAAAACTGCATTAAAATCCGTTGCGTAGTAAAGATCTAAGCGTACAAACAGCGGGAGCGACTTTGTTTTATAAAGGGTGAAAAACCTCTTATAGAAGCCGAAAGGCACTTGTTCTCCCCGCCATAGCGATCATTTTTTTTGTTTCACACCATACCTGGAAACCTTCTAGTTACGGAGATATTGGGGGTCAAAGTTCCAACTTTAAGACAAGTTTTTTAGTACAACTTTTTAATGTAAGATTTTTACTTTAAACACCTCCACGACCCCCGTACTATTCAATCCATCCATCAGCATAATGTTCTGAGTGCGTTATATTAAGTTCTACCACAAAACATGATTTTTCACCCAAAAAAAAAAACGTTGTTTCCCAGCAATATTTTTTGCGTAAAGTTACTTAGTTTGATGTACAGAATGCTTGGTTGACGACTTCGTGATGAGGTTGTTTACACCCTGTATACTATGTAAAGAAGATAATGCAGTGCAAACTATGTCGATACTGACACCGTTTGTTTGTTTAGTATGAGACAGCGGAGCGCAAACGTCGCGCTGCTTTAGAAGTATCAAAGAATGCTGAGAGCGGTGCGTCGGGAGCGGCCGGCGCTAACGAGAACACAGCCGGCATGAAGAGAGAGGTGTGGGTGCGTCCGAGCGGACACAGGACCACTACCTTCCGTCCAGCCTCCAGGGACGAACAACTTGCTTCCATGACTTCCGTTGAGGTAGGCATTTCTTGCAGTACAGTCAACATACAGTTGATCGCACATTAGTGTTAAACCTTGAACTACGAAACCACACTCTAAAGCAGTGTTTCCCAACCTTTCTTGGACCAGGGACCACTTTGGTGTCTTTATTGTGAGCAGGGGCCATAAGGTCCTAGATAAAAATGAACACTGACAGGATTGTATTTAGGGGGTGAATCTTTAACTCACACAATGCAAAAATTGGAAAATAGGATGAAAACCTTTAGAATCAAGATAGTGAAGGATACAAAAGCGATTGAAGTGAGCTCGAAAAATCGCTATCATTTATACAGAAATAGGAATTAGTTAGAGGAATTAGGTAGATTCTCAAAAATTTTAGCACCTCGCCTCTGATAGGTTCAATTAGGCCATATCATACCATATTCGAGGCTACTGCGGACCACCGGTGGTCCGCGGACCGTAGGTTGGGAACCACTGATCATAAGGAACTTTTTATGTTAAGTACTAATTTTGGACGTCCGGTGGACTGTACACTCTCGCCTGATCACTACTAAGCAAATTTTTGCTTGCACTTACAACATAGAAACGCTCTCTAGCCCCGCCCTGTTGACTTTGTATTAAAATAATGAATGAAAAGATACTGATCGGCCGAGCGCACTGATGACGCACGCCAGACGAAAGTTATTGTTATTTGCGCGCCAAAGTTGACGCTTTCCTAATAGGCCTAAACTTTAAGGGGGCGTGGCTCGGCGCCTGCGCATGATTTAAGCGAAAACATTTTTAACTGATCGGGCGGAAAAGACCACGACTGTACATTACTAGACAATCATCTTTATGATCTTTTGCCATGTTATTTGGTCGGCACAACACCTTTTTATCTTCCATTTACCCCTGCCAATCGTCGTCATTTACTCATTTTACATTACTAGTCCATGTGGTGCTGAAATTGTTTCTCTTAACCCCGAATACTGAAACGTCATTCAAAATATAAGGGCTGCTTAACATTTGAGCAGCTTCTAAATTTTAAATTTCGTATGGCCAAACGTCACTTTTGAGTATCTGTAATATAAGTACTACTTTTGAGTGACGTTTCAGTATTCAGGGGTTAGATACTCTATCTTCCTTTTACATTTTTTGTCATGTAAGCATTTGGTGGCCTTTAAATGGTAGTGAAATGTTACGTGAGTATTAGTGTTTATGTGAATACTGTCATGGCCAAGGCCACGCGCGTGCGTTTATGTCCTGGCGTTCAAAAGGTTAAATTCATTTTTCTGTCATTGTTCCAGTTAAACAAAAATTTCATTACCAGTTATCTACATGTTCACGGGAAGCTCATCACCAAAATAGGGTAAGTTACATATTTATTTGATAATTGTTTATATTTATAATTAAAACATAACGAATACATTTATATACTTTAATTGATGCGACTCATGTCCTAATAGCGATAACCTTTGGGATCGTAAATATTTTGGAAAATATAAGTAAGTATATAACGCTATATTTTAATACTCAAAGAAACGTTCTAGTGAAATTGTTTAAAAAAAAAAGTATTATCAATTTGTACAATTGTGCGTGTGTGTTGATCATTTTAGTGTAGCTCTTTTCCATTGAAACATGTATTTTACTTTCCAAATGTAAGAGAATTCTTAACTTTTTATAAGTGTGAGAATCACCATCACATGATTCAAATTCATGATTGAAAAACGTCAAATCAGAGTGGGTATTATCTACGAAACCATGGACTCTCACACTGACATGATGCGAGTTCGAGTCCAGTGCAGCATTAATAATTGTTCATGGTAATCACAAATTCTCTTCCACTGCCATTTTCCGTTCGTCTTCGAAGCATGACAATAGGGTAGATGACAAAAAAAAAACTAATTAGTCCGTCAGATAGATTTGCAAAAAATATTGGACACACATTTTTTCTTTTTTCACGTAAATATCGTCGAAAACTCGTGTGAGTACATTTTTTACTCAAATGTGACATCACAAGTCCCTACTCATGATCTTTGACACGTTATATTTTCGTCAATTTTTATTAATTTGTTAAAACAAAAAACACGTATCCAATATTTTTGATAATCTAACTGACGCACTAAACAGAATCATATTTTTTTTAGTCAGTCATCATCCCTATTGACACCAATCGTCGTCGTCGGAGGGAAAAGTGAGAAGAAGAAGAACAACAGTTATAAGTCCTATTTATTGATTCGAGTTTTATTTTATTATTGTATCCGTATCACTGACCTATAGAAGTACATAAACAAAAAACCTCACTTAAAATTTGTGTTTTTAACAATTGTAACGGTTTCCTGTCAGAATGGAGACGTTTTACGAGAGTGCGAGTATGATGCTACGTCAGTTCCGGGCGCTTCTGCACCGCCAACCACTGCCAACTCCTGCCGCGCGCCTTTTGCAACTCACGGCACTCAATATGTTTGCCGTTGAGACCACTGCCGCATCACTTAAAGGTAAACCCAGTTTTCTTAATCAATAACAGAGCCAGTTAGTGCGAACTTCAACAGTAAAACTGAACACAATTAGCAGTCATTATTTCATAGGCCTGACAAATGTTGAACGCATTTAACATAAATGTCACATGACATCATGTGTAATCGAGTTCAACTTCATCCGTGAAATTCGCCCTCAATAATGTCATTTTAACATTAACATTATTAAATGCCGCTCTTGTAGATGTAGACCTTCCAAATTGTTAACTATTGAGTTCAACAACGAGGTCAAACACAGTACTCGTACAGTAGGGCTAATTTAATGGATCACATTTGACATCTCAAACTCAACTCAAAGCATTTATTTCAATTAGACCATTACGGCACTTTTGAATGTCAAAAATACAAAAAAGAAAATCAAAGCTACAGTCCCAGTCACAAGGCATAATAACTTGAGAAAGTACTGTAGTTGCCCATTCCCTAGCGTAGATCTCTATGGAGAAGAACGGGCAAGAAACTCCATGGACACTCTTTTAAAATCAAAATATTGTTACAAAATCTTGGTTACATCATTAATTTTGGGATTATACATATAATATGTGAGAACGATGTAGAAAGACGTGCACACTAAGAGCGTCCAGAGTAAAAGATTAGATCAACAATTAGTTGGTCCCTATTTCTAGTGTTATAGTGGTGTCTGTCACCTCTCTTACTGAATAAATGCCGATTTTTATGCCATAGATGTATTGACAAGGTACTGTCATGGTATTAATTTCCTTAAACAGTTCTCTTAGAGAATCGCGTCTACGTAATTCAGAAATGGCTCTGATGGCTCTTTTCTGCAGAATAAATATAGACTCGATGTCTGCAGCCCGTCGCCATAGTAAAATACCGTATGACATGATACTATGAAAATAACTGAAATAGACCAGCCTGGCGGCATATGCTGCTGAGCTCAGCCGTCCTGCAAGAGATGTTAGATGAGGACCCCATTGTAACCTTGAGTCGAGCGTGATTCCCAAGAAAACCGTTTTATCGACAAATTCTAGTTTATCTTGATTCAATATTATGACACAATCACGACTTTTGACATTTGGTAGAGACATCTGTCAGTTTAGTCTAGTACTGTCACTAAAGTTACCTTCTTTTGTCATTATTACAATAAATATATAATCGCAATTGAAAAAAGTTAAGCAATTGTGCAGTTCTAACTTCGAAAAAAAAAGAATATTTTATGCCAGCCGTTACAATGATTCGTTGTTTTATTTTGATGAAGTGTCAAATGTGATCTATTAAATTGGCCCTACTGTAGTTGACATTCCGTAGAAGTAGACAAGTAATAGATACTAACAGCCGTATCTATAAACAAGTCAATGTGTTTATTTGAGTAAAATTAACTCCATTATATCGATTTTAATTCTGTAGTTAAGTATTTGCTTGAAGTTAGATCTGTCAAAAGATTGAATTCTTAGCTTTGCATTCTTATACGGTTCTTACTTTGTTGAAAGTCTTCCCTAAACTCAAGTAATTACTTGAACTTGATTATAGAAACGGCTGTAACAGTCAGCAGTACCACCACCCATGATAATTCGCAGATTGGAAAATATAGAGGCTGTGACTGTGTGACGATTTCTTTCTGTACCAACGTGCGTAAGATCTCGCCTTTATTGAGTTATCGTCTCTTAATTTGTGTCATGTGTTTTGACTGTAAATTAAATTTTGCAATTCAATGTTCCTGAAAAGCTAGAACCGGTGCATTGTTGGGAATAATCGAGTGGGCAACATGTTTACTAGGAAACGTTGAATAAAAAGCTACCAGAAATTAAAAAAAAAATGGCGTTACAGGGGTTTCAGAAAGTGTATTTGTTTAAACGCGCTTATACCGGCGTGATCGATTGCTACCACCCTGATAAGTTTATATCGTCGTATTTAAGAAATATCGCGAATATTTTGACAAAAATGCCTTAAAGTGTCAGTAAAATAAATCTTTGTTCGCAAGTTAACCTTGTTTTAGTTCCAGTGCATATATTTTAATAAGATACAATGTTGTATTTAACTAGATACAAAACGCAGATCATAAAGTAAGTCGTTGTTATGTGTACTGCAGCAATAGGCTTTTGTACTGAAAAAATCTAATTAGTCCGTCAGTTAGATTATCAAAAAATATTTGACCCGTATTATTTATTTTGTTACGTAAACCAAAATTGACGAAGATACGACGCTTTTTAAAATTCTCAATACGTCCCGCCTTGGTATAATTTTTAGTGCGTTCTGACGTCACGAGCCCCCCCCCCCCCGCCCGAGTTTTGATACGTTTTATTTTTGAAAATATTTATTGATTTACAAAAACAAAAATTACGTGTCCATTATTTTCCAATGCACTAACTGACGGACTAAATCGATTTGCAATTTATTGATGGTGGAAACTAACCTATTCAACACACCACAGCGTTTTGATTTTTGACAGAATTTAAATAATGGTAGTTTGTACCAATATTTAAAGTACTTTTGTATTTATGAATAGACCCAGATAAAATGACTTTATGGTAAGTATTGCGTTGAGGCTTCCATACTTTATGGGCGTAACAGAGTATACAGTTTTAAATCAACTTGTTTGTTGAAGCTATACTTACATTTTTGGGGCGTTTATTTAAAGCTTTAGGGCAAGTCCACTAAGCTCTGTTAGTTGCTAAGTGCATAAGAAGATCTGTTAGTTGATAAGTGCAATTTACAGGCTGTCGCAGTTTTTGGACAGGCTGCACCGCACTGCAAATATCCTCCTACGCCACTTTCATACATTTTGTGTGAACCATCGCGCAAGGCCGCATCGCAAGTGCTTCGTGAACTTAGCCTAAATTCATCATCATCATCATCGGCCTATTAATGTTCCCACTGCTGGGACACAGGCCTCCTCTCTATGAGAGGGAATGGGCTATAATCCACCACGCCGGCCCAGTGATGGATTGGTAGATGTCACATGTCTTCGAATTTTTTGGTTCTAGAACATGCCGGTTTCCTCACGATGTTTTCCTTTACCGTTTTGAGAGCAGTGGTGATGAAATAGATTACACAAAGTAATACGCCTGTCTGGGTTCGAACCCACGACTTACTGTTCGTAAGTCGGGGCCGCCACGACTGGGCCACCGTTGCTCTCAGCCTAAAGGAGATATTTTTTTTTG
This sequence comes from Xestia sexstrigata, assembly GCA_941918905.2. Lineage (NCBI taxonomy): Eukaryota > Metazoa > Arthropoda > Insecta > Lepidoptera > Noctuidae > Xestia > Xestia sexstrigata. The sequence goes on along the minus strand of OW799207.2, from coordinate 11,688,127 downwards.
TTTGGAGATTAGGCCACCCACTTAAATTGTAGCAGTGGCCCAAAAAGTCTGACAACCAGTCTTATCGTATTACCCAGTACAAATTGGGTTGTGGAGGTCAGATAGGCAGTCGCTCCATGTATAATACTGGTATTCAGCTGCATCCGGTAAGACTTGACGCCGACCCCAATATAGTTGGGAAAAGGCTAGGCAGATGATGACGTAATGCAGATCATACATTTTATTACAAAATTTTCCTGCTTTTGCCGAAAGCGTAAATGGTTACTCATACAATTCCTCACATTACGATTTGGTTTTGTTGTTTCTTCCTTCTTTTATGAACCTTGATGGTTTTAATAATCAGCCAAGAATGTTAACATGTTTGCGCGGTCGTTGACGGGGAAACCTTTTACACGTTTAGGAAGGTTGTGTTTTTAAAAGTTATGACATCATATAAAGATTGAAAGTTTGTTATTATTACGTATAAAATAGAGTTCAGTACGTCTAACCAAGGATATCCAAGCAAAAAAACACTGATTAAAGTGATTACCTATTTATCTTCTACTTATCCTAACAACACTATCCTAAAAAGGTGATGTGTAGTCAACTGAAAGTTACTATGGTTAAATAAAGAATGATATTAACAGAACTGACTGGGTACATACTCACGAGAACGCGCCCATAATGGATGTGTTTATTCTAGAGTGCCGGCAATATATTATTTTACGTCAGAATAAAATCACTTTATTCAGTGTTTTTTGTATGGATATTATTGGTTACTTGGTTAGACGTACTGAACGCTGTGTTAACGTTGTTGTCCATTTATTAATGGGATCTTATATAATACCTTAAAACTCCTTGTTAGATCGATATTTAATATCGATAAAATTTATAAAATTGATGAATTTTGCAATCAACCTACTTTTGCCATAGTTGGTGATTGAATCGACTAACCTAATATTATTATTAAGTTGAGTTGTAAGGAACGCTCTTTGAGTTGCGGAGGCGCAACTATAGAGGACACTCGTTATTTCTTTCGCATATATGAGAAATACTTAGATAGTTAAAAGGGGTTGGAACATTTTTGTAAATTCTTCAAATTTTTTGTGTTTTGCCGATTACTTTACTTGTTTGTAACGGTTTATGACATTTATTTCTCAAAAAGAATACAATTCACTTAATATGAAAAATAAAAGGTAATCTTAAAACTAAATATAGTTAAGTACTAAATATACTAAGTATAGTTTGTAGTGATACGAGGTATTCATTAATACGGGTTTTATGTGTGACTGCTAATTTGAAAATAAATTAAAATAGTGGAAGTTTGACAGGCCAAAATATTCAATCTACTTACGGTACTCATATTGGAAAAGAGCAAAAAAGCATTATAAAGTAGTTCGGTCCGAAAATAACTTTTTGTAATTATCTTTAAAAATCAACAATTAAAAATAATTTTCCTTGTATAATAAATGACTAACGCACGTCACGCGGTTTCACCCGCGTAGTTCCCGTTCCCGTGGGAGTACGGGGATAAAATATAGACTATTTTACTGGCTGATAATGTAGCTATCCATTGCTGAAAGAATTTTTCAAATCGGTCCAGTAGTTTTTAAGTTTATTCGTTACAATAAAAATACAAATCTTTCTTCTTTATAATGTTAGTATAGATGACGATTTATACCGCCTTTTAGTAGTTATTACAAAGATAATTCACGAGTAAATTTTGCGCGATATGAGTACAAATTCAACATAACGTAGTATTCAACATGACAGCATCATTAATTGCAGTGGTTCGGAGTAATAGTCAGACGTTTGTCCCGATAAGTAATAAGAGGCATTTAATATGGTCAAAGGATTTTACTATGGGGCAGACTGACATATTTATTATCCAGAGTAGTGAGTCATACATGTTTCACATGTGTGTCATCGTCTATTTAAAGGGTACCCATAAGTAGAAATGGAATTTAAGTTAAAAATAGATAGTTGAATTTAAATACTTCTAGCCGTGTGTATGTACCCGTTAATAACTTTGGTAATCATTTAAAAACAATAAAATGTCGCATTAACTGCTCGTATTTAAATGAATGGCAAGAAAATTTATTATATTATTTTAGTCTGATCATCAAGTCTATAAAATTGCTTAATTTACTAAAGCTGTTTAAATGGCTGTATAAAAAAAATAAGAATATTATGTGCTATAAAAGGTAATTAAGTACCCGCTTCGCACAGGACGTGGATTTGGTTTTCTAACAAAAAAACATTATTTTATGGTAAATTTAATTGGACGAAACATTAAAAGTGCATGCAATAACAGGTTAGATGAATTGGAAATTATGATTTATTCATTCGCCGTTGTAAATGTACTTTTTATGTTTTTGTGAAGAGCTAATTAATATAAGTTAGATGAAAGTTGGGAACTTGTATTTAAGATACCAGGTAACGGTACATCGACGCCGCCTTGTCAAAACTGATGGCCTCATAATAATGTCACTCCGTCTGTATCTGTAATCAATGGTATAAACGCTTTTCGTGTCTGTCTGTCTCACTAGATTTGTCTTCTGGTTTTTGTCAATAATTTAGTTGTCAAGTCCTGCTCACAGTTTTCGGGCATGGCATGGAGTAAACTGTATCTTGATTCTGTTGTAGCGATAAGTTAGCTATTTCATCTTTTTAATCGACTTCAAAAGAGAAGGAGGTTGCTTTTTTGTTTTTTGAATTCGACTGTTTTTTTTTTATGTTTGTAACTTCAGAACTTTCGACTGGGTCGGAAAAAAGATTCGGAAAAAAGAATCTTTTTTTATTTGAAAGCTGGCGCTTCCCGTGTGAAACCGACTTCAAAAACACTAAAACGTAAAAATTAACTTAAGCTTTAGAAGTCGGTAACTTTTTGTTTGTTTGATTCAGTTTTTTTTTGCTACCGACTTCTAAACCTAGTTATTTTTTACGTTTTAGTGTTTTTGAAGTCGGCTTTATTTTTGCAAAAAAGTTTTTGTGCCCCAATGTGAACAAGAGAAAATACACTGTTTCATCATCTTCTGCCTAAGCTTTAGCCAACTTTGTTGGTGTCGGCTTCCAGTCTAACAGTTTACAGCAGACCAGTATTTTACATAAAGCCTATCATAACTCAGTTACTGACTACCTGTAATGACTGTAAAAGGTAACAAATACCTACATTTTTCTTTACTGCAATTTACTAAAAGCTCTCCAAGGATCTGCATCAATCAGTAGGTGTAGTGTAGTATGTTTACCTGTATAGTGTATCTGTTTAGTATTCATTTTCCTCATAGACAGTTAGATTTGATGCGTTTAAATCCACTGAAAGCACGTTATTAGGACTAAAGTATATTTATTAACTAATGGAAACTCTATGGTGTACACGTATTCGATTTACGAAATTAATATATAACGTGAGCTGTAAACGTGGCTATTTCCTGCGGCTCCGTCCGGGCGCAGTAAAGGTTTGTAATTACAAATTACAAGTTATTGGAGGTTGATGCACTGCACTCCGTCGCCGCCGCGCCGCCTGCGCCCGCGCACCGCACAAATGCACACATTTGATGGCGACAGGTTCAACAAACTGACTCGGCGTCGGCACGGTGACGACCACTCTTTTACGCCATTACTCGTAATGATGTTTTGAATTATTATAGAAAAATTATGGCGTTCGAGACCCTTAATTACGACGTTCGGCAAGACGATGCCCTTTGGCAGCGCTTATGTCGAGAAAAGTTCCTGGAAAGATATATGAGATAACGTTTTGTATGTACAAAAATACGACACATAAATCAGTCGGAACATAGATTTTCGATTACGACTAAATGCTTTTATGTAGTCGCTATACCTTGGGGAATCGTGTCGAGACTCGCGAGCATTTAAACGCATAGTCAGTTTTAACAAAACGGAACATGGAGGCATACACATTATGTCAAACTTAACTTCTATTGCAAGAATGTGGATTTCATTTAAATAGTTGACATAGAGCCCAATAGACCTTTAGCTGCATCTTTGTGCAATATTAGATATTATGTATTGCTGGGTTTGAATTTATTATGACATACGTAACGAATTTTACTTGCCGGGTATTTCTGTACGTGCGCCTGTTTATCCAGGTATTTGTTAAGCAGTATAGTAGATGTTTTGCGTTTGCAGGTGCAATCCGTGCTGTGTATTTTTAGACGCCTATTTATATCGGACCGGCTTGAAGCGACCGATGAGCTGTCGGTGGATGATCCAATGTCGACGTGTTTCTATCACTATTCATGCATGTCTAGCTTTGTTTCTATGTTAAACATAAAATCCGTCCGGTCTTAATCTTAGAGAGACTAATACATCTTCATTTATGGCGGATACAGGCTAGCTAGTGAATATAGCAAGCTTGGCTTTGTGGTTAAGCAAGCGTTCTGCTGAATGTATTAGTCATAGGGATAATACTCTGTTAGCGATTCTGAGTAAAAAATAATCAAATGAAGTAAAAAAATATGTTTCGTGTCACGTTCGTTTTATTTCGACGTACCTACCTGTATTGATTACGGAGAAGGCGATGATTCAACAGGGAGCTGGTGCCGGTTGGTCCTGATCGTTAACTGATTAATGCAAACTGCTTTGTGCGAGGTGGATCAGACTCACGATTGAATGAACATACGTTATTTATACTTATTTGGCCGTAAATATAGACATGGCTGTCGATTACTCTAAACAAATATTTTAATACATGTTTGGTATTATATTATGGGTTTTGACTTCTGTATTTTTTTGCTGTAAGTAAATTTTCTAAGAAATATACGCTTAAATATTGAGTCGATGAACTTTGTTAGGTGTTTATCCAAGAGTATTACTTGAATAATAAAATATCAAATAAGCACATTAGCTGATTTAGGCCAAAATAACGGTAAAACAAAATAAACTATAAATGGAGTGCGTGCAAAATGAAATGGCTTAGAAGGGGATGACTACCAACATGACGTATGAAATAAGTTAGTCATTGTATTTTCCTTTGAATCGCGGCGATATTATCGTCCTTGCCACGTTTTTCTATACACTCTCTTTTGGTCCGTCACCACAAAGAGAGATACGCGGCGATATTTTCGTATAGAAATACGTTGAATCGCCGCGATTCTCTCGCTCGTGGAGGCGGCCCCCTTGTAATACAAAACAGATTGATATTTTGGTACTTTAAGACTGCAATGATTGTGATGTGGTGATGTCCGTTAGAGAGCAACAGTGGAGAACGCTCAGCATGGTTGGAGTGTGCGCTGGGCGTGTCCTTGTTGATGTTCGGCGCCATGCTGGAGAGGTGCTGCGCGCTGCTGCCGGAAGCGCCGCAGTCGCAGCACCACACGGACGCACTGCTCCTGCTGCCTGCTATTAAGGTACACACACACAACATCATAAATGGTGTAAAAAAACCTCCTAACTAAGCCGAATGTCACTTGTTCTACCCGTCATTGCGATCACTTTTTTTGTTCTACGCCATAACTTCTAGTTACGGAGGAGATATTGGGGGTCAAAGTTCCAAGTTTTTTTTAATACAAGTTTTTAATGAAAGATTTTTACTTTAAACACCTCCACGACCCCCGTACTATTCCATCCATCCATTAGCACTATGTTTTAAGTGCGTTACATTGAGTTTTACCACAATACATGATTTTTCACCCAAAAAAAAAAGAGTCGTTTCCCAGCAATAATTTTTGCGTAAAGTTACTTAGTTTGATGTACAGAATGCTTGTTTGCGAATGAGGTTGTTTACACCCTGTATATCTTTCCAAACATAAATATACGGGTAATTATAAATTATAAAGTATCAATTCAAGGACAATAAAGTATATTGTGAATTTCTGCATCAAATCTCAACTGTTCTTAGCACTATGTATCGATTTTATCAGTTTTCTCAAGTTCTGAACGAATACAATACCACTAGTTTACCCCAAGTAAAACGATAACATTCCAATATAACCTAACAATTTTTATTGAGATGGTATCTTGCCTACTTCCATCGCTATTTCGTCTATCTCTTGATTTGTGGGTTACTGTAATACCGAGAGCCAGATCTTGTTTTCTTTTTTTTTATAAACGTTTAGAGATGTACAGTTAAAAAACACCAATTACTTTGGAACTCGAGTGTAACATGTAATTAAGAAAATAGCCGCGTGCGAGCGTTAATTTGATAATAATTTATTAAGTATGATTGTTTCATAATAGTTATTAATATTTTAAGGTGTGGTCCGACTGGATGTTATGCCACAGTAGTGTATGGAATCCACCACCTTCGTTCGACAGTTTTGAAATCGGGTAAGAGTTTTTACCGTTCGTTATGTTACCTGTATCTGTAAATATGATTTTATTGTTAACTGTTTATTTCTGTTTAGAGCCGATAACGACCCGTGGGACTGGCTTGCGAAGCTTATGAACATATTGGAATCACTTGATGACAAGTCTATAGAATTCGAAAACGAAATGAAAGAAGGTGAGGATCAGTTGTTGTTTGTTTACACTACGGACCAGTTGCCATATTAGGTCGCTTGTAGCACGTCTGCGAGAAGACATTTTTTCCGAGTTTTTGTATGGATGTATTTGTCATTCCCATTCGTGTCACAGCACTAAGTTTTATACAAACACTTCAGTTTATGGTGTGTTTGTTTTCTGTTTAAAGGTTGCTATGAAATCGCGTTAAATTGATCCACTTTTTTATAGTTTTATGTATAGAGAAGCTATCTCTTTTAAAAAGTATAATATTGTATAAAAGTACATTATTTAAAATATTGTTCTTGGCAACTCCTTGATTTTCTTATCTGACTGAACTTTCCCTATTTATTAGCGCTGTTAATATTAAATACATTAGACACATTGTTTACGGGATAAAAGTAAATAGTAATTACAGCGATACATAATCCCGTCACATTAATAGCTTGTCCGGTGTCAATGTATCTCGAGTTGCGGTCGCCGTGGGTTCCGCAGATCCCATAAGGATAAAGAGAACGATAGTGCATGTTTATACCTAGTATATCACCTCGGCCTGTGGTACCCGCTGAAAGTCGACACTACATAAATATACGGATTTATATTAGCTAACTGAGCTATAAAAGTAACTTTATCAACCTTTTTTTGTCGTAATGCTTGACCATTGCCTGTTAGAATTTTTATTTTAACGATATAAACTCGTAGCGTTTATCTGAAAAAGTATCATTTATTTACTAAGCCGTTTTATTTGAGTTCATGCAATTTAAAAGTTTTTTTTTTACGTTTAACAATTAATGGGAACACTATTCAACGCTCCGTTACTTTTTTAGACAGCCGCTGGAAAAGGCTGACAACACATAACAGGTCATGTTTATGCATGATCCTAGGTCTCGGTCTAGTAATTGTGGTTTTTCCACTGAGTTGGTGCTGATAACTACATTTTTTTTTTAATAAACATTAACTTCTGGTTCAATGTGTGTTTGTAAGGTTACGTGTGCGTCCGTCTGCCTGAGGACGCATCTCTGGGCGGCTTCACGCCTCTCATGTACATGGAGCCGGCGGTGGCGTGGGTGCGCGTGGACCAGTTGGGCCAACATCACGCTGCGGAACACGCGCTAAGGATCAGCAAACTGCTGTTCTTCGGCACCGAGTGAGTCCGCATGTACTATTGGATCTTTAAGCCATTTGTTTTACTCTTAAGTCTATCGGTGATATCTAGCGCCAGTGTAAACTCCACCAGAGTATTTTTGAGCTGCATTAAGCTTCCTTAAACACAATAGGGATGATGACTGACTAAAAAAAATATGATTCTGTTTAGTCCGTCAGTTAGATTATCGAAAAATATTGGATACGTGTTTTTTGTTTTATCAAATCAATAAACATTTACAAAGATAAAACGTGTCAAAGATCATGAGTGAGGGCTTGTGACGTTACATTTGAGTAAAAAATTTACTGCTACGCGGGCTGGTAGCAGTACTTCCCCGACCTATTTCTTCAAATTGCATATCCGTGATCCGGTTCGGAGGTGCTCGAGTCATTTCAACTATTCTAAATTGTTAGTAAATGCAAGCGAGAAACTAATGAGTGGATAGAACATAGCTGAGGTGTATATTGTGCTTCTCTCACAGGTACTTAGTGGGCGTGGAGCCCCCGGTGCTGCGGCTGGAGTACCCGGCGGACGCGTCGCCGCGCTACGTGAGCGCCGTGCAGCGCGCACTGCCGCTGCATGCCCCACTGCAACAACTGGTCATTTTTATTTCTAATATTTTTCGAGATTTATGCTGTTTTACATCCCTCGTCACTAACTAGCTTCTGCCAGCGGCTTCGCCCGCGTGAAGTTTGAAAACTGTCCCATGGGATCTTACTACCGCGATAAAAAGTATCCTATGTTTTAATCCAGGTTATAAACTATCTGTGTGCAAAATTTCATCTAAATCTGTTCAGTAGTTTTTGCGTGAAACAGTAACAAACATCTATACATACATCCATACTCACAAACTTTCGCATTTGTAATCCATACATACATCCATACTCACAAACTTTCGCATTTATAATCCATACATTGTATTGTATTGTCTAACGGGCTGGTGTCCGCAATTTCACGTCAAAGCGCGTATTTTGCGTATGGGCTATAATCCACCACGCGGGCCCAGTGCGGATTGGTAGATGTCACATATCTTCGAATTTTTGGTTCTAGGACATGCCGGTTTCCTCACGATGTTTTCCTTCACCGTTTTGAGAGCAGTGGTGATGAAATAAATTACACAAAGTAATGTCGCCTGCCTGGGTTTGAACCTACGACTTACTGTTCGTAAGTCGGGGCCGCCACCACTGGGCCACCGCTGCTCTCTAATCCATACATACATCCATACTCACAAACTTTCGCATTTATAATCCATACATACATCCATACTCACAAACTTTCGCATTTATAATCCATACATACATCCATACTCACAAACATTCGCATTTATAATATAAGTAGGATATAATTTCCTCTTTTATCAAGTTGTCCCAGCATGAAATTGTGAGTTACCTGAAATTAGCTATTTATGAACTTACAGATTTATTGTAAGCCACTAGAATTATACTGTTGTAGAGTTAGGTCCATATAATGAAGCAAAAAATTAAATATTATGGAGTGTTTGGTATACCTAACGATCACTGAGGCAACAGAAGATAGTCTTATACAATGTTAACAAATTATATTTCAACTAACTAATCTTTTCAAGCCTTTTTCGTTAAGATAGTAAGCTTTTTCATATTTATTAAACTATTTATGATCGGAAGATTTTATGGGTGTAATATAAATTTAACTATTCGTTACATAAAATTTAATTAGTAGGTAATTTTCAAGGTGCTTTGGAGCACACTTAACACGTCGCTAATTATTATTTATGATTAGTAAACACTTACGTAGCTTTAACATATTTTGTAGACCTTTATTACTCCACTAGTGAAGTCGTAAGCAGGTTTCTTTACCAACAATTCCTCATTTTAAGTGATATGAACCTGCGAGAATCTTCATGAAGTATATGCAGCTAAGCAACGCCTTATTTATATTTATAGATTCTCCTTTTTCCAACAATCACAAAAGTTAAGTCAGAATACGAGATTGGTAGTTTTTTGCTCTAATGGTTCTTACAGACGAGCGGCACGTTGCCAACTGCACATAAACTGTAGCCGTCGCCACCTGTCGACGGCTGCCGTCGACGCTTGCAGTTGTGGCGTCGACGGTAGTCGTGAGCGCGAGCACAACAGAGATCCTGTGTTCGATTCCCAATTCAGGCGAACGGCTCAGCAACAACCCCGGTCTGAATTTGATCCCGGTTACTGGCTATAAGTTCACCCCTATTACGGGTGTCGTAAACAGAAATGGTGAAACGTGGCTATACGAAACTCCTTCGCCCAACATTTCAGAGAATACGGAAATGATATACACCATTATTTTTAGGTCGTTCTGGAACCGAAAGCCATAAACTCGATCATCGAACTCGGAACGATTGGGACTGTTTTTTTTTAAATAACAATATAAAAAAATATTTTTTCGTGATTTAATTTTTTGAAAAATTAACCTCGTATAATATTATATATTTATTCAAAAACAGAATTGGCACAATAAATACAATTTAAATTTTAGAAATAATATTGATATAACAAACTTCGATGCCAGTTCTAGGTTAACCTGTATCACAGGCGGCATTTTTCTAATAAATATATACTATTTGGACAATAGATTTCTTAATGATATTGTACTAATAATATGATCTTGATTGCAGTCTGAAAATTCTGAGGATGAAAGCAACGCAAGCGGCACGGCTAGTGAGGCGCCCAGCCATGTTGAAGGAGTCGAGGCGGAAGGGACGGACGAAGCGACGCGCAAACTACTGCGCCGCAAGGAACAGCTGGAGAACAGGAAGGCTACGCTTGAGAAGCATCGATTACGTATGCAAGTATGTATAGTGCAAGGGATTGTAAATGTTTAATCATAATTAAGTTGCTGGTGGAAGGCAATAATTTCAAAAATATGAAAACAAGAAAAAAAAAAGCACCGAACACTAAGGGGCCATCCATAAATTACGTCACACAAATTTCATGATTTTTTGACCCCCCGTCCCTGTCCCTGTCACTGCTGGTCACATTTGTGAGACCCCTCCGCCCTAGTGTGACACATATTTTGCTATTTTACATCTACAAATTATTGAATTAATAAAGCAGTTCCGGAATTTGTTTTATTTCGCTTTAAATTCTTTTTTAATAAAATTAACATCAAATTAAACATTTCTAAAATTTAACAAAACTAAAAACGTTTAATTATTTTTATTAAAGATTCAGACTTATAAAGATTTTGAGATGTGACGTCACGAAATTTAGGACCCATCCCACCCTCTTGTCACTCATTGTCACACATTTTGTCCACCCCCTCCCTCCCCCTTAACGTGTGACGTAATTTATGGATGGCCCCTAATATAGGTAAGCCCGCGACAGCGTCCGGGTGGACGTGGAAAAACAACATTGCAATTAGTTATAATAACCTAAACACCGGATAATCGTATTGACAAGTATAAAATAACCCAATAAATCAAGGGGTTATGTACAGAGGGCAAAGCAAATAAGTAACCAGGGTCGAAACATATACACACATCAACACGGTCTAGGGATATTTTTAAAAAAGCGAATTACTATCAATGTGTTAATTATTTATATGACATGTATATATTTAAAAGATACGTTATTTAATATTCTACCATTTTTTAATAATGGTTAAGGTATAGATTAAAATTTCAGGATTTTATGGAAAAAAAATGAAGCATAGACGGAAACCGTATATGAGTGAACTTTTAATTTGTGAGTAAAAACTGAAAAAAATAGAAAAATCATTTAATTTGTGTTTATAAACTTGAAGTTAGTAGTCTGAGAAAGCGCCCATGATGTTCATAACACATCGGCTACTATTCGGCATGCTCAGAACAAGGTTGTCAATGTCTTGCTGCGGAATATTGTCCCATGTCCTTCTGAGGTGCGCAAAAAGTTGATCTTCTGTAGCCAGATTTTCAGGAACTTCCTTCAGAGCTCTTCTTTGCAGCATATCCCACGCATGCTCAATGGGATTTAGATCTGGCGATTGAGCAGGCCAGTCTAAGGCCCTAACATTATGTGTATGTAACCAAGCTGCTACCGTTTTCGCCGTGTGTGCCCGGGCATTGTCGTGCATGAGCAGGAAATCTTGCCCCATTTGTATTCTGTGGGGCAAGATTACGGGCCCCAGCACCTGTTGGACGTATCGTTCTGCCGTCATATTGCCCCGCACCCAAACGAGATCCGTCCGTCCTCCAAGACGAATTCCTGCCCAAATCATAATTGTTCCTCCTTGGTATGGGTGAACTTCCTGAGGGTTCTGGAGACGGCTCCATCGTCCAGGAACTCGCCAAACACGCGTCCTTCGTGAATCTGGATGGAAGCCGAACCTGGATTCATCCGTGAACAGCACATTGGACCATTGGTCACGGCCCCAGTCCACGTGGTTCCGAACCCATTCTAATCGTCGTCCACGATTGCCTCTCCGTAAAGGTGGGACCCGGAGTGGTCTACGAGAGCGTAGATTGCTTTCATGCAGTCGCCTTCTTACAGTTTGGTCACTCACAAGCACTTGGTGTTCCACTCGCAGCCTTTGGACCAATTGAGTCGCCGTTGCATTTGGTTGTGCTCGCGCAGTAATTTGCAAAAATCGGTCTTGTCTGGGGGTAGTGATGCGACTTGGCCCCCGGTGCCTCTCCGCTACTTCACCTGTGGCACGATAGCGTGTCCACAATCTTGAAATTACATTTTGATGGGTCCCTATGGCCTCAGCAACATTACGCTGAACAGATAAAGCTTCCAGCATTCCCACAGCTCGTAACATCTCCGCCCTCGTCAAATGTCGGCGTTGCATGGCTACAATACCTCAATTTTAACTTTATCTTTCGTTTAAAAATGAAAAAAAAACTGTAACTAAACGTAATTCGTATTGTTTTCTAAATTTCGCACAAATGAAAATTCCCTCTCCTATACATCAAGACATTTTTATGCCACCGAAACAAAAGAATTTTCAAAAATTTGAATTTGGAATTAGTCTGAGATAAATTACAAACAAATCGGTGTATAAAAGATTCCAATGCGGCCAGTACTTTTCGAGTTATTTAATTGAGTATGAAATATCCCTAGACCGTGTTGATGTGTGTAGTTGAAGTTTTCTTAGAAACCGATGGATGTTTTCGAATGAAATTAAATTAAATTGATAGAAAGATTCAAATTTGTTAATATAATTAAATTTCACCTGAGGCCGTGAAATAGTTTCTAAAAAAACTGCAACTATATCTGACGACCGTGGTTACTTATTTGTTTTGCCCTCTGTACATACCAATTACATACTTACTATTAAAAGGGCGTTGCTATAACATTTTTTTAACATGAACTGTAGTGCATGTATAACATAATATGAATAAACAGTTGGTAAATTGACATTTCTTTGAAGGAAATATTACGCGGTGGATCTGTGAGCGCGGAGGTAGAAGTTCGTCCTCGGCTGTTGGTGCCGGACACCAACTGCTTCATCGACCACCTGACGTTGCTGCAGGCCATCGTGGACGCGCCTGCGCAACCATACACCTTGGCCGTGCCCGTCGTGGGTCAGTAGCTAGAAACATAATTATCTACTATATTATTTTTAAGTGGTGATAAATACTGGATGTATTCATATCTGTCGTCATCATTATCTGCCTAGCCTGTTCCTAACTATTTTTGGGTCGGCTTCCACTTTAACCGGATGTAGCTGAATACCAGAATTTTATATGGAGCGACTGCCTCTGACCTCAACAACCCAGTTAGTACTGGGTAAGACTGTACCCCTTTCTAAGACTGGTTGTCAGACTTTTATTGGGCCACTGACTACCTGTAACGAATTTCAAAGATCTACTAATGACAGCCTGGACCAATTTAACATGCTTTCCGAGGCACGGAGGAAACTCGGTATGTAAGGGTGGTCACCCATCCACAGACCCAACCTAGGCAAGCACGGCTTTTAACCTAAAGATCCATCCGAGCGGCTGTTATTGTTTAGCCACGTCATCATCATTTCATATCTTTACCAAACGATAATAAATGAGTTGACGAGAAAGTGTGGCGGGAAAGTTATATGATCCGGAGACTGGCGGGACTATCTAAATTTGAAGCCCAGGAGTGGGAAAGCAAAATGGCATCGCGTGTAATAATAGTGTGGACACATTTGATGCGTGTGTGTGTGTGTGTGTGATTATTGTGCACATTAACGATCGTTCGTGGTCCGCAGTGATGACGGAGCTGGAGGGGCTGCGGCTGAGCGCGCGCGTGGGCGGCGCGGCGCGGGCGGCGCTGCTGTGGGTGGGCGGCGCGGGCGCGGCGCTGCGCCTGGCCACGTCGCGCGGCTCGCTGCTGGCGTCGCGCGCGCTCACGCAGGAGGCGGCGCCGCCCACGCCGCGCGCCACCAACGACGACCGCGTGCTGGCCACGGCGCTGGGCCTGCACGCCAACAGCGCCGCCGCCGCCGCACCCGACCGAGGTACGCTCTGCCGTGGCCGTGTAGCTACCGACTACTTTATTTTATTAATTTGGGAAAACGAACGGTTACACATTACTGGAGGTCTAAAATGGCTAATTTATTAGAATTATAATATGAATAACGTTAAAAATTTAAAATTCTTAAAATGAATTTTAAATTTTTAACGTGATTCATATTATGATTCTGATAAAGCAGCCATTTTTGCCAGTATTGCACTGAATTATTTATATCTAGGGTGTGAGTAAATGTATAACCGACGACATTTTCCACATATTATAAAAACAATTAGTTATAAAAACAATACGACTTCCGCCAACAATTAAATGCGAACAATAAAATGACAATATGTTAATGTTAAACAAAACAGGCATACAAATTAAAGAGCGATACAAATTAGAGTTTCAACGTGAGTCATAATGTAGTGAAAGGATTAATCAGCTAGACTCCGTGTTACCTAATACTACCCGTCAAGGACCGGCCGGATGTTTGGAATCGTAGTTCAACATAGATTAGCGCCACTAGGGGAGGCTCCTTTCATGTGTATGTACTATCGAGGACACTCCCGCCTGATCACCACTAAGCTAATTTTTGGTTGCATTTACAACATAGAAACTCTCTCTAGCCCTGCCCCGTTAACTTTGTATAGAAATAATGATTGAAAAGATACCGATCGGCCGAGCGCACTGACGACGCACGCCAAACGAGAGCTATTGTTATTTTGTGCGCCAAAGTTGACACTTTCCTAATAGGCCTAAACTTTAAGGGGGCGTGGCTCGGCGCCTTCGCATGATTTAAGCGAAAACATTTTTAACTGATCAGGCGACTGTACCTAGTTTGGAGCTCTGGCCTCTGACACAGGATACCACATATTTCTTCTTCCTGCTCGTCGTGCATGAGCATCCCCCAGCCCTTCGGGACATGAATGAGACGAATGACAGGGCCGTCTAGATCGCTACGTAATGGTCGGACAGAATGTGGTGTATCAGCGATTCGAGAAGATGACCGACGAACGTAGACATTTATAAACTTTGCGCATCCGAGCGTATTGACATCACTATAGTCTGCGCCAGATAAGTAGGAATTAAAGGTCAAACGATTCATAACGTATTGTCGGGGTACCTACGCAGAGAAATTAAGGAAAGAGCAATGACCTTTAATCCCTACTTATCTGGCGCAGACTATATATAGTTCAGGTAATCAGCAAGCACGTTAATCATCATCATCGTCATTTTAGCCGAAAGACGTCCACTGCTGGACATAGGCCTTCCTCAAGTGTCGCCACATTGACCGGTCCCGTGCCACTCGCATCCAACGGATTCCCGCAACCTTCACAAGGTCATCGGTCCACCTAGTGGGAGGTCTTCCAACGCAACGTCTTTCGGTTCGCGGTCGTCACTCCAGAACTTTTCGGCCCCATCGGCCATCCGTTTTGCGAGCAATGCGGATGGCCGATGCCCTGCCCACTGCCACTTAAGTTTGGCAATTCTTCGGGCTACGTCGGTGACCCTGGTTCTCTTGCGGATGTCTTCATTTCTGATTCGATCACGCAAAGAAACTCCGAGCATTGCCCTCTCCATTGCCCTTGGGGTGACTAAGCCTTCTGATGAGGCCCATTGTGAGCGACCACGTTTCGGTCCCGTATGTAATAACTGGCAACACACACTGGTCATAGACTTTCGTCTTGAGACACTGCGGTAAGTTGGTTGAGCACGTTAATGGTAACAATAAATACAAAAACCTTCCTAAACGTCACAATCGCATGCATCATGCACACGAGTTAATTTTTCATCAGCCTATAGCAATCCACATTGGACATATACCTTTCAATATGTTCACACACCATACACTTGGGGTTCCAGCTTCACAAACTAGAAGAAGTATAAAATGGAAATATGTTGCTGTCCTGCACTTCGATCGATCTCACTCTCACAGTCAAATCAGATACAGATGAATGGCATTTCACTTCACTACAAGGTTGTGTTAGGATACCACAATGACTATAAAAGATCTCATATAGACATTTCTGACACAAAAGGTTTTTTATAGACGGTTGTAAAAGGCAATAAATTATACAATTTTGGTCAATGCGTCAAATCTTTGTTTACATTTTATACATTGGCTAATCTTGACGGATTTTTAATTTATGCTATGCTTTATGAATATTGAGGTTTATTTTTATTTTGGGCTGCGTTGGTTTGGTTACATTGCAGAAACATTTTTGCTATCTCGGTCAAGGATCGGACTCGGGCTTCCGTTGCTATTTAAACGAGTGAAAAGATACCTAAAAGGATCAACACAAGCAGATTATAATTTTTTGTACAAAGAACAAAGTATACATAATAAGTCTAAAATATGTACACTTTGAATTTGCTGCAGGCTTGTTATTATATTTAGCACGGTACTTATAAATGTTTATTGGTGTCGATTCTGTTGTGCACAAACTAAACTTATTTTAGGCTATTGCTATCTTTTTTTTCTAAAAGGCAGTGTGAGAAAAGGACGGCTATAGCTATGAGCTAAGTTATAGATGTCAAACTAGTTTATGCCTTGCGCTTCACCGTGTTTTTAGTCGACATGTTTTTATGTGTATCCTTTCTTTTGTATGGAAATATAGGTTCAATTAAATTTGACAGCTCTAAATTACGTCCGTCTCTTTCTCGTTTTATTATAGAGAAAAATATAGCAATAGCCTATTATAAATTAAGTTTAGTTTGTGCACAACAGAATCGACCCCGTGTCTTGTAATTTAGTTCTGTATTATTTTTAACAAATTTGTAAGTGGCCCATTGTATTTGGACGGTACTATTCAGTGGCGTCCAAATGCGTGTCGAAGTAGGAGCGACCGGCGCGTGCGGCGGACCGGTAGATGTGTGCGCGTCGACCCAGTCCGCCGAGCTAGTCCGTGGCGGCGTGCTACTACATATCTTAGTTCGCGTGAACGGTGATTTTATCAGCGCTGGCGCCGCCGATTATTTGTTTTAATGACGCTTCCCGAGTAGCATTCCTATACGCGACAAAATTGTATTAGCGGGTATATCGTCTGTCTGCGTGTCGTGTTATCGTGCGATTTGAACTCAATTTAGAGTGGTCTTTTTTGAACTTTCACGATCTGAACACATTATAAAACATATGGAAACGGGTATTGGTTGTTTTCCCGCTAACACGGCTGGTGCAATTCGGTCGAAACGTCGGGCTCATATTAAAGGTAAAATTAGCGATAAACACCCGTTTCCATATGTTCAATAGGGAATATGCATACATTTTCTTTTTTTTATTTCGATACGGAATGTTGAAGTTCTATAAAAATTATAACAAAAAGCGAAAACTAGACATAAATCGGCAAAACAACACAGAAGTTGTAACCATTTAAACTTTTGTTACTATCTCTTGCTAGATAAACGGAATTTAGTATGGATTTTGTACGTCGATACAGCGAATGACGTCATTCGCAGTATCGGATCTCTCTGTCTAATCAGCAGTTTCAAATGCTTTCACTTTGCTATTTCTGATGTTAGTACGCTTTGTTTAGAGTGATAAAAAGAAATCATGCATGTACCCTATTGAGAGTTCTGTAACTTTGCAGACACGCTCGGGCACTCGCACGACGTGCGCGAGGTGAAGGTGGTGCGGCGAGTGCGCGACGTGGTGCTGCTGACGGACGACCGCAACCTGCGCGTCAAGGCGCTGGCGGCCGAGCTGCCCACCAGGGACCTGCCCTCCTTCGTGCACTGGGCCGGCCTCAGCATCCACGACACTACGGTACGTGTTTACTGCTCGAATAACGTTTGAGTCAAATTGACACGCAAAGAAGATAGTTCTTACTCGCATTAAGTTAGATGACTACAGGTTTATGTTTACATCTTTCTGTAATAGAGTAGATGACAAAAAAAAACGAATTAGTCCGTCAGATAGACTACCAAAAACTGTTCTTTTTTCGTAAACAAAAAATGAAGATGATACAGTGCGTCGAAAACTGTGACGTCGCATTTGAGTACATTTTTGTAATTAAATGTGACGTCACAAGCCCCCACTCATGATCTTTGTCACGTTTTATCTTCGTCAATTTTTATTGATTTGGTAAAACAAAAAACACGTATCCAATATTTTTCGATAATCTAACTGACGGACTAAACAGAATCATATTTTTTAGTCAGTCATCATCCCTGTGATAGGCAAGGTTCCAACGTAATAGCGGAAATACAGACAAGTTTATTTTGTGTTACAGACTTCGCCGCCGACTGCGGCTGATGAGACGACTGCCGCACGTAACTAACTGCGCGCTGCCGACGAGTGACAGTTTAGCTGATATTCTGATTTACTTTATTATTAACTTGAAAGCGAGGTGACTTAATGTTGCAAAGATAATAGTGCTTAATAAAGATTAATAGCATTATGTCCCGGGTGCATGCGCGTTGTATGGATCTGAGGTATATGATTGCGCCTCATTATAGTATAGGAATTGAATAGATTAAGTAAAATTAAATACACCAATAGATGGTTAAAATATAAATAGATTTTGTTAAGGGCTTTAGGATTCCACCTCCGTGTTCCTGGGCTACATTTACTTTGTTATTTTTTTACGTATTTTCCCTTTTACTTGTAAGGTGTTAGATAAATCGGAAATTCAGTGTTGCTGACCTATTTTTATTTACTTTTTTTTTTTGTAATATAGCAACTATATTTTTTATCGTTTTCTAGTTAGATGATAGAAACAAAATGTATGGTATTATCTATCTCTAACATCAAGTACAGGACACTTAGCATGTAATGTGGTTTGTATACAATATAATCAACTGATCCAATTATGATAATTAATTAATGAATTGACTGCACATCTGCATATTTTTGATTTTTAGAAATTATGATTTTACTGAATAAAGTACATACATTATATACATACCTTAATACTTTTTTGCATGATTCCATCGAAATATCACGTGCCATTCACTGCTCATTCTCGCTAAGCGGCCAAGGTGTATTTGCCTTTGCCAAATGTTCATAAATTACAGCCACTTTTGATGTATCGAAATATTTTAAATCTAAAGCCAGGTTAGCTAAACACGTTTACTTACTGTTTAACACTTTTATATTACGAGTGAGCAACCGCATCATGATAATTTTATAATAAAATGTAGTACAAAATGTTTGACATTACGAGGACACTTGGTGTTTTTAGCATAGAAAACACAGACGCAAATATTTCATCACTTTTATAATTATCAGCATCGAAATGTCTATCTTTTATTGCAATTATACACTCGAATAGTTCCAATTATTTTACTAGATAAGTTTTATATTCCCAATAGAGCATGCATGCCGTACATACTATGTATCATGTAAAGCCATGTGCTTATTGCTAAAGCATGACTATATTATGTAGGAGCCAGATTATTGATTCAAAAACACTGATTTTAAAAACTGTTCTTATTGGTTTTGGTGCACACTGCAACCAAATGATCGGCCATGTTCGCTTTTAACAACAGGTTATAATTTTACATGTAGATAAAAATAATTGTGAATAAACAGATTTATTATGATAACTACTTTATTATTGTAACAAAGTTTTTCATTTTTGAAACATTTGATGCTGTTACTTTTGTCTCGATCATGACGTTTTAATTAAACATTGAATTACTTCAATATAAAAGTGTTTATATTTCCTTCCTTTTCTGGGTATGCAATGTTATTGCATGATTTTATGGACGGACAATAAAGTTATTAAATAAAATGTACAAATAGTTACAAGTTAAGGCCATGTTAACTTTAGTAAAAAAGAAATCTTACAATTTTATTGTGTGATGAATAGTGAACATCATTACGTCAATTACGTGTTAAGTGTTCATGTTTATATGATTTCGCTAACCTTCATGGCCACAAAACTTATTATGATAAAGTTTGAACCTTTCGAAATTTTCGGTATTTCTGTAAACGCATTTCGTGTATCGCGTTGATAATAATAACTTGAGGTCAGAGGTATAAATAAATCTGCAGAGTGATCCGAGATTGAGAGTGCAATTGGAGAGGCCTTTGTTCATCAGTGGAGTGATGTAGTAAAAATACCAACAAGCTAATGGGTCTTATCGGGTTTGTGAACCACAATACGAACTGTAAGAAGTTGCTATGTTACTATATGAAACTAGCTGATGCCCGCGGCTTCGCCCGCCCGCAAATTAAATACTAAAAGC
This sequence comes from Xestia sexstrigata, assembly GCA_941918905.2. Lineage (NCBI taxonomy): Eukaryota > Metazoa > Arthropoda > Insecta > Lepidoptera > Noctuidae > Xestia > Xestia sexstrigata. The sequence goes on along the minus strand of OW799207.2, from coordinate 11,667,931 downwards.
CACCTCTTGAATCAGTCTGTCTATTAAAAAAACCCGCATCAAAATCCATTGCGTAGTTTTAAAGATCTAAGCATACATAGGGACAGACAGACAGACGCGGCGAGGGCTTTGATATAAATCAAAGCCCTCGCCGCGTAAATAAATAGAAATAAAATAAAATAAAAATAGCCTTTCGTTTCCGTTTCGTGGACACCAGTGCAGGACGCGCTCGCTCCACCTGTTGTCTGTGGTCCTCGCGATTGTTTTATAATATGTAGTGATAATACACCGGGCAAATACTGTGTTATCTTATTTCGGGAGATCGATTTCCGCGACAAGACCCTGGATGTGCTTGCTTTTTGGGTTGAATCCAGATGGTCTCTTTAACACACAAGATGTTACAATGCGTCTGTGATAGCAGAAATTGTGATAGAAACCCCTTCGATGTTGATCGAGAACGCACACAAGAAGAATAATCGTTTTTTTTTGGAGTTCACCGTCGACGTTCATGAACTAGTGACCTGACGTAATCAAAAACACATTGCTCTGCAATTTTTTTCAACATCGAACAAGCTTTTGACAAGGTATGTATGATGCACTGAAAATTGAACAATCGCTTCCTCATCCACATCCTATCTAATCGTATCGTATCTTTGTGGAAGGTACCTATTATGAGGTCAAATATAACACAGTATTTCTGGAATGTATGAAATACTCTGCGGCTCTACTAAGGAAGTATACAGGCCCTGCATTACCGCTGATATTCAATGCTGACTTACTGAAATGAAAGAGTGGCTAAAACCAAAAAAGTAAGCTTGCACCACCTGTTACCTTATCTCTCAAAACACCAAATTAGGCAAGTGCTGCAAAAAGAAAATGCCCAGTAGGTACAGTCGTGGTCTTTTTCGCCTGATCAGTTTATGTTGTTACGAATGTTTTTTCGAGTTTTCATAAAACAGCGATAACTTGGAAATTATTAATATTTTCTTAAATCTAATTGGGGCACTACCCTTAGTGCCCCAATTAGATTTAAGAAAATAGAATCTGTTTGTTTTGTTGCACACAATAAGAGCTACTCGTGTATGTTTATTCTACAGGGGCACATGCAATGGTTTGAGAGATATACGATTCTGCAAAACGTTACTCCAGTAGGAAATGCAAATATCTCGAAAACCTGAAGGGGCACAGGTTTTATTTTTGGGGGCATATTTTGGCACTAATGTAAGCTACAAGGCCATGCACAATGTTTCTCTCTCCGATTATTCGTTTAGAATTTAGCTGCTGGAAAAACGTAACCCCAGCAGGAATCGTTTTTTCCGTATTTTTCCAAAACGACAGTGGGCACACATGTTATATGTGGGGGCACATTTACAGCAGATAAGGCACTAATTAAACGTTCTACTCATATCACTCTAGGAGACACTTTCCTGCTGGGGTAACGTACACCTTCCATCGCAACGTTTTTCGGTTAGCCGGTCGCCACTCCAGAACTTTTCGGTCCCATCGCCGGCCACCAGCCAGTTGAACATTGAAGCTTCAGCCGGAACGCTTCATTTTCCAGTATTTATCACAGATTTTCATCAAAATGCATAGAAATAGCAAAATACGTCGTAGTAGGCGACCAAAAAATTTCCTATTATGTAGGTTTGTAACCTTAGTACCTACATTACTTAACCAGTAAGTTAGCAGGACTTTTAGATGGGTGTAAACAGCTGTAATAAAAGCTTATGGGCATCCGAAGTGGTAGTTTGTACTTGATTCAGTTTAATTAAAAATAATAATATAGGAGTACCTAGTTATTAGTGCTTAACTGTAGGCGTACTGAAATTATCATTCGCTAGCAATGAAATAGGATGGGAATATGAAATATTAAAACCTTTTGATTATGAAATAACTTTCTGAAGACTTTCAAACTCATATTATTCATATATAATGTAATAAACAGTAAATCTATTCATGTTTTACTGGTGAGAAATTCCAATGTTAAGACTTGAGCAATGGGAATTGGCAATGTTCCGAGGTGAGGCTAGGCGCGCACCGGTGCGGTGGTTGTAAAAGCACCGTTATACTTATTTACCGTGCGCATCTTGCTTTAGGCGCTGCTTTAGCTTATTTAAAATTTACACGAGATGGATGCACATACGAGTAGGTACATCTCTAAAGTTGTGACCCTCATTCAATCGATACGTTATGATGCTCCTATATATTACTGAACTGCTTTTATCGGCGTTTAGGTTATCTCTATATCAACCTCTCGTACTCTCGTATCGATTCGAATAATTTTTAACAGTAGGTAGGTACCTATTTTGACAAAAAATTAACCAGCCAGAAAGGTGGGCACTTGGCAGATACTGGGTAAGTAGCTTGCATCAACAGTTTCTACAAGTAAACGCTATTATATTGATGCTGGGTGCATTACGTTAGGTACCTACTAGTTATTACACCTATTTTATAACGAAATAATAATTACGTAGTTACCGACGTGATTATTATTTAAATAATTATATCGGCGTACAGCCTGTAGGTAGGTACCTATAATATACCTACCTATAATATTTTCCGAGCATTTGATTTGATAATAATCGTTAAGTTTCGTGTAGATATCTAAACAATGTACCGCTGTATTGAAGGTATAAATTATCCGATTTATTTATAAAGATAAATCTGTAATTGCATGTTGTTCTTAGCGACTGGTTGTTGGTGATATATCTACTTATTTATAACATAGCATATTCTATATGCCTAGGTTTACATACATTCATTGTAAGCAAAAATACAGATATTTATTGATGGTTAACATTACACAAATAAATAAATTAAATATCGCTTGACATTACATCACACAGCGCCATCTAGTGCCACACTAAGCAACGAGGCTTGTGTCAATTGTGTCAAATACCCCTCGAAAACCGTTAGTTCCTCATCCAAAAAGGGCAACTTAGTTTTATTAATTTCTATACCTAAGCCATTTTAGCCCTTAATATTCATATATTAGGTACGCTGCATGGTCAGCACTTAGCACTCCTCAGGATTAGTCAGACCTATAATGCTTCATTGTGGAGACTTTGTTTCGATAATGGTGGAATACGATGTAAGTAGGTACCTGATGCCTAACGGTCGACGGTGAGACATAGAATCGGAAATTGGTTAGCTGAACGGCATGACACCATTAAAGCGATGCTGATTGAAGTTGAGCTGCCAGACTTGGATTCATAAAAAAACCGGCCAAGTGCGAGTCGGACTCGCGCACGAAGGGTTCCGTACTATTATCTATACAACATTAGACAAAACGGCAAAAATAACGTTTGTTGTATGGGAGCCCCCTTAAATATATATTTTATAGTGTTTTTAGTATTTGTTGTTATAGCGGCAACAGAAAAACATTATCTGTGAAAATTGTAACTGTCTAGCTATCACAGTTCATGAGATACAGCCTGGTGACAGACGGACGGACGGACAGTGGAGTCTTAGTAATAGGGCCCCTTTTTCCCTTTGGGTACGGAACCCTAAAAACTAACTACTGTGATGTAGGTCCACCTGTAAACTTATAAAATAATAGGTACTTTTGAATCAAAAACCTACAAATTAAAACAAATGACGGTTGTAATGTTGAATTCATATATAATATCCACGTTTGATACGTAATCTATCGATTTAAAAGAAAATTTTAAAATATTCATTCCCAACCTTTCCAAACCCGGTAATCGAATCCAGAACCTCGTGTTCAGCAGAAGCGATTACGATTCTAGACAAACCAGGTACGTTATTATTGAATTTACTCTAAAGTTCATCTTAATTGTGGAGTTAATAGAATGCCATGTCGTGATTGTCCTATAGTGAGTATAAAATAATATATAAAATAATCAAAATATATAATAGTTATATAAGTACTAATTGTTTTATTTGACTTACGGAGGTACATCTTCCATTCTTGACTAAAAACCTGAGTACTTATAAAAAGGTTTTTGTTTGAAATGAAAAATAATTCCTTGCCCTGAGGCCTTATTTTCCGGTTAAACAGTCGCCAGCCTTCTAGGTTGACCTACAAGATGCCATGTATAAAGGTACAAAAAAGAAAAAGGGCAAGTGAAACTTATTAGTGGAAACCAGTGCAAACCAACAAGGTTCTACATGTGGTTCTACCCCTGGTGTGCCAATTAAAATAGCGTAGTTAGAAAGTCAAGAGTAGGCTGGACCTAGCAGAGTATGTGATCATGACTTGTAAAGAAACAATTGCATGGTTGCTGGGTTGCTTCAGTTATTATACAATTATTATACTCACTACCAGGCCCAGACTGGGAATCAAAACCGGCCCGGGCATTTAAAGAGACGGTCGGCCCTCCACTCTCAAGAGAAAGGAGAACTACTAATTTAAATTTTGAACCAACCGAAGGAAACGTCTAAAATAGAATGTTAGACTGAAATGCTAGGCTGCGGCGACTTTTGACTTTAGACATTAAACTAAGAGAATTAAGAGAATACCGACGCTGTCAAACAAGGGCGTCATCAGTTTTTGACCCTGGCCAGAAAAGTTTGAGTAAAAACGAATTTGTAAGGGTTAAGTTTACTAGTTGTAGTTACAGATGCAGCTGAAGTTCTTCTAAAGATCTAAAATACTTGATTAAATAGAGTATAAATACTAAATTTGAAGAGTTATTTGAAAAGTCTAGGAACTAAAAAATATTTGAGCTCTCCGCTCTATTACTCGACTTAGAGAAACAATTTGAAAAACAAAAAGAAGTAAAGCTCCAAGAGCGAGCGAAGCGAGCTCGCAAATTTTAACACCCTACCTTGGATAGGTTAAATTGTTTCGACCCTTTATGCAAGATTTACTTGGTCGAGTTGCAGACAAAGCCAACATTCGAAAGGAAGTAGCCTGCAAGAGCGAACAAAGCGAGCTCGAAAATTTTTTGACACCTTGCCTTGGACAGGTTAGAATTGTTTCGACCTCTTGGTGTTACTTGGTTGACTTTTAATAGACAATGTACAGATCCAAGAGAAAGTAGGTTACAAGAGCAAACGAAGCGACCTCGAAAATTTTTACATCTTGCCTTGAATAAAATTTTAAAACGTTTTGTACCTATGCATGCCAAAACTGCTTAATAAGGTCTCAGGGCAAGGGGTTCTTAATTTATTTCAGTCTCTGTCTATACCGGTCGATCATGCGAAAATCCAATAGGAGTGCTAATCCAGAGGCCGGAAAAAGAAACATTTGTGAAAAAAAAAATTCAAAGTACGAACCACGCGCGTTGGTTTAGAAAAATGTTGTAAGTTACTAGCGGTAGGTAGTACGAGTTCCCAGAGGCTCATTTTAAGCCTTAAAAATATTTTAGTTTGAGAGTGATTGTACTTACTCTGTACGCTACAATTTACTACGTAATTACTAATTCTGTGGCATCAAGCAGGAAAATTAAAAACTTTTAAAAATCCTGAGCCTCTAGGGCAATGGTCGTCAAACAGCGGGCCGCGGCCGCATGGCGGCCCTCGGGCGATATGCGACCCGCGACAAAACAAAAGATTTTAGTAGATTATATCAAAATAAACAGGTAACAATTACCATACACAATCCGGGCAATCGCGTTTTGACAGCTGATAAAAACATGTCCATAGATTGGTAGTGTCAATAAAATTATACAAGATGTGCGGCCCGCCGCCGTCATACCTCACATTGTCCTATGTGGCCCTTTACCAGAAAACTGTGACGACCACTGCTCTAGGGGCTACCATTACTACAGATAGAGTCCAAGAGTAAATTGAATTAGGTCCTCGATAGGACGTTATTTTAATCGATATATTGCGATGTTTTTTTTAAATAGAAAATAAAGTTGACCGCCATCAGGCATCCGGCCCATCGGTCGGTTTGCCCGTATGGCCAGTCCGGGCCTGCTTACTTCAGTCAAATTGTAAACATATAAACATGCCTCGCCTGTTATCCCCGTAGTGTTAGTTAGAGGTGTCTCTAATAGTATAGACCCACATTTCGCCAGTTATATTAAATGTAATATTTGAACCTGGGGGAGTCATAAACAAAAATAACTGTCTAACAGGAGCCTTTTGAAAATAAAACTTATGCAAAGGTGTCATTTTAAAGGTGGATTTTTATGTGTAAAATGCGACCGCATTTTCACTAATAGGCTTCGATCTCAGCTTCCGCGCTGTGTTTACAAGTGTGTGAGTTCGCGGACTAGCATGCGGCTGCGCCAGGCGTAGAATCCGCTGCGTAGCATGCGGCTACGTGGGCGTAGACCGCGTAGACTCTATCTACGGAGCATACGACTACGTGACGCATGATGTCGTTGCGCAGTGGTTGCGTTTACGTAGAGTCGGCAGAGTGTAGACTCCGAAGCGTGGCAGCTCCTTCGCGAACTGCCTGTGCGAATGAACTCGGCGCATTTACACTGTCAATAATTTTGTTGCAAACAACACTAAGATGGAGTTTGAATTTTCGAAGAGAAATGAGTTGGCCCACGATTCGGTTTCAAGTTTAGCAACTTCTGTGGCGTCCATAGCTCCTGCAACGCGTAGACAACAGTGCAAGAAGGACACGACATCAAAGTTATAAATTATGTCGCTTACTCGCAACCTGTGGAAGTTGAAGGAGTGGAGGAAGGCCTTTGCCCAGCAGTGGGACACCATGGGCTGAAGCCACATACTCGTAATCTGGAACAAAACTTGCAAAGAGAGGACGGCCTAATTCAGCAGTGCAGCTGAAGGTGGAACCAGGCAAGATCGGGATCTTTTATATTTCTTCTCGCAAAACAATGACTGAAACTCCTTCCTACACCTTCCATTACAAGAGTAAAGAGCGGCTTCTAATGAGTGTTTGCCAACCTATCCTAATTACCAGGGAGCGCGTACATGATTGTTTAAGCATCGTTTCCGAATGCGCGAGCGCAGACGGCAGCTCCACGCACGATGTACTAATATAATCCTATCAGGTTTCACACAATGGCAAAGAGATGTTAAATATTTACTTAAGTCAACGGCCCTCGGATGTCATTATTGAACGGCTAATGTTGAAGTTAATTGGCATGGTTGGATTAAGTTGTATTAATAGGGATACCTACCTGGTACATCTAACCTGGTAAATGTGCTTCTTCTGACCTAACAAACCAGCAAAAATCTTAGGAGGTGGCGAAGGGCGGACGTTTTAGGTGACTTTTTGTAATAGGGAATATGCATGAAATAACAAAACTCTTTTTATTTATGAAAAATGCTTTGTATTGGCGCATAAACTCATTGTGCAACACTTGTTTAAGTTTCTAATACATCACTTATTTTACAATTTACTGTTTTATGTAGCATGTTTTTGGTGAAACGGAACGCACTCTCAAAACGCATCGTCCTCGATAACGCCGGTAATGACGTCAAAGTTCATTGTGTCAAAAAAACACTTTTATTTGAGAAGTGCTTAAAGTTTACTAAAATTTTATTATAATACTGTTATTGTAATTTTTACTTTATTAAAGCACATACAATAGGCATGACGACAGTATCAAAAAATTGCAAATCTATTTAGTCCATCAGTTAGAGTATTGGAAATTAATGGACACGTATTTTTTGTTTTTGTAAATCAATGAATATTGACTCGTGACGTTAGAACTAGCTAAAAATTATACCAAGGCGTGACGTATTGAGAATTTTAAAAGCGTCATATCTTCGTCAATTTTGGTTTACGTAACAAAATAAAAAACACGGGTCAAATATTTTTTGATAATCTAACTGACGGACTAATTAGTTTTTTTTTGTCGTCTCGCCTATTAGTAAAATTAATCTAGTAAGGCCAAAAAAAATAGATGTAAACAAGGCAGATTGTGGATAATGACGTCGCCACGCCACGACAGCTACGGGCGTTTGAACTGTCGTAGAAAGTTGCAGGAGTTTATTATTATTTTTGTGCGACAAGCAGTAGTTCAACTTAACTTTTAATACTTTTCTTGGGTTGATAGTACTGTATTTTATTGATTTAAATGAAGAAAATATTACGTGCATTATCACTATTGACCTTCAAAAAGTGCTGATTTTCAGCCTAATTTAAATAAATTATTTTTGATTTTGAACTATGTAAAAAAACTCATCGTGATGTAACAATACATAGTAGACTACAGGAATAATGGAATCAATTGAGACAAATAAATACTTTATTTCTCTTTGTTTCTAGACAAGTCGCTTGTTTTAGAAAAATCACAATCGCAATTTCAGTTTGTTCGGCATGAACGAATGACTATTCTTTAAACGGAATGCATTGGTATTTTACTTGGCAATATTTTAATTTGTTATTGACATTACCAAGCTGAATTTATAAATGCCTGCTTAAAAGATCGCCTTCATTAAGTGGCATTCTATGCCTAATATGGTAAGTGGGTTTCAGTGTTTCCATCATTGTGAAGTAGTGCGACGTCCTTTCTAGAATGTACATAAATGTACCTAGCTAAGTACGTGAGATGTAATTAACGGTTAGTTTATACATAGTGTTACTATTTTAGGTATATTTAAATATCGTCTCTTGCTATATTTACACTAGTAGCTATACTGCCTTGTTGGGCTAGTCTAGTAGGTAGTCGTAAGAGAGTTACCTACGCTAAGCACGAAGTCCTGCGTTCGGTTTCTGGGTCGGACAAAGTGAATTGAACACTACTATTGAATTTTTCCGCAGCTGCACGAAGTCAGGATTTGTGGCAAAAATGAGGGTATACTATAAGGTACTAGCTACCTAACCTATCGGGGATTACGGGCGTTATGTTATGTCATGTGCAAAAATGTACGGTCGAACAAGCTATTTGGTTTACATTTTAGTTACAAAAATATATCCCTTGACTGAATTTGCAGAATTTAAGCTACGAGGACACTGAACATCTTCTATCCATACAACTCTAAGAATACGGCTAAGAGCACAGAAAACAAATATACACTCTCTACATAGCTCACCTACATACCCTTACACTCCTGCTTACTCGTACCCACACATTCACCACATAATTTTTCTAACACACACGACAACATATACTCTTATGAGTACACCATATACCCACATACACATTCTCATATACACACCACGAACACACACACATATACCCACGCACACCCACATACACACTCGGTCCATTTAATAGTTGTATTGTACTTACCATAACTTACCTTTAATAAAATTACATTTCAAAAGATTGTTTCCCAAATTTTATTCTGTAGTACTGATTTAGTTATACTATATGTCTCTACTGCTTGGCACCTATTAATGTATTGTAAATACTCGAGGGGAATGGTGCTGATAGCCGAAATACAGGCTATGCCTAGTTCGGCTACAGACGCTGATTTCTTTGCGTAAATTCAATTTGTTGTCACATTGCCATTGTAAAATAGTACTAAGATGTTTGGAAATAAACTATTATTATTATTATTATTATTTTAAAATGTAATTTGTTGAATAAACTGTAAACCAAATAGCTTGTTCGACCGTACATCATATTTTCATCAAAATTACTGCAAGTAGTGATAAACCAATGCAGATCTAATGTACAATAATGGTTTGGTTTATACTACACAGATGTGTGTGATGACTCGAAACATAAACGTGCCAATTTCCTTATAGACGGCAATTGATTTATGTTCAGGTGTATAACCCTTACCGACGTCAGATGTTTAATTGATTGCAACTTTACGGGCTTATTTAATGTTTGAAACCGAGTTTATAGGGGTGGAGAACCGGCACTAACTGTATACTAGGCAGATTCAATGATAGATCTCTTATTGGAATCACTTAGTACTTCCCGCATATCTACTCTAGCGCTGTAAAAAGTTATTGCTTCACTAACGATTTATCTCTAATGATGCGACTGGATTGCGATGTGTTCCTACAGGGAAAATAAGAAAGGCATAGCTTTATATATTAAGAATAATATCATATTGCAATGGTTAATGGAGCAAAGAAAACTTGCTGATAATGATAATTTTTTTAAATGTACATAAGTTACCGCTATTCATGCATGAACAACCGCACGTCTCACCGAGTAAATTGTAGAGTATCGTGTGATGTTGGAAATAGCGCGGCGTTATTAATAGAAGTAGGTAACTCGTTATCAGTACAGGTAAGTACGCTAAACAGAGAGTAATAATATCTTGTGAACTTAAATAAAGCTACGAGTTTATTCTTGGCGTCGGCACTGCGGGAAATTATTTAATAAGTTTGTACATAAATAAGCTCTGCGGTGTAAGAATGAAAACTGGAAATGTTCAGGGTTAGGAAAAGCATTTCTAAGCATTTAGAAGTTCCTTTTTTGTGGTTAATTTAACATTCTTGTACGTTTTTTGTGCAATATCTATAAAATAACTACGAAACTTAATTGATAAAAAACCCGTGATAGCATCAGTTTAGTGCGAAAAGTACAGATCTGCGGTCTTCGAACATCTCTGCGTCGATACGTGACTAATAAAGAGCTGTAGATACATCTAAGATCATTTTTTGCATTCGCTATCGGATCGCACTATCATGATAGTCGTGCTTTTTGCGAAGATTAACCTCTTGAAGACGTCATCCCTGTTGACATCAGCTTACGCTTATTATCTGAATAGTATCCGGTTTGTCTGCCACAATGAGCCCGCAATAGTTTCATGAATCATCACACTTATACGTACCATTAAACTTTAGGGTTCCATCATTCCATAAAAAAATATAAAGTTATGCAATGTCGAGAGATGATTTAATAAGCCGTAAAAAACTGTTTTGTTTTCAAGATATTGACAGCAAACCACAAAATATTTAACTAAAAACAAGCCCTTTATACAACTTCATTTGAAACTTCGATTTCAAATGCGGAATCACGACTATAAACTTTTTTACATAAATGTACAAACTGATTTATGGACTGCAAATTATAAGGAATTACTTAAATATACGGAAAATATAATATGTTACTAATAGGTACGTGTACCTACTGCGCAGTTTTGAGCTGAGATCCGCAGATTGAACGGTTGCGTGGCAAAGCTACTAAGTTGAAACGTTAGAATTCGATAATTCCGTTGGGAATATTAATTTTAGCCGATGATTGAATTTTTTACAAGGTAATCAATGAGTCGTGCGCTGGGACGGGGCGGGTTAGCTCATCCGCCAAACATTTTGGTGGTTTTTGTGATGGAAGCCGCGCGAGGAAGGCCTCAGCCGACACGATTCCTAAAAACAAATGACGGCATTGCTAAGTTCACCTAGAGGTGATGCTTTTACCAGCAAGTGCTGTTTACATAATAATTATGTTACTACAATACAATTATTGTGTTGGTTTTTTCATGATAATGTCAAAACTTCAACAACCTCTTCTTGACCCAATGAAAACCATTTTATAATGGGTTTCGTACCTAAATTATTTTCATAATCATCTTATCTTAAATGTTTGTGTGTACCTTCTCTTTATGTCTTCCCATAGGCCAAACCCTAATTTCTCATGAATGTCAAAAGAGTTTACTGAATATATTATGGCTTGCTGGAATCCACAGCTGTGTGTGCATATAATTTTGAGGAAATATGGTTTCCCTACGGCTTACTTACCTACGAGCTCGTAAAGTCTCTTCAGGTAAAACTGAAATATGGTACCTCTACCTACCTACATTTTTTCGTTTATTTAATTTTATAAACACATTCAAAATTCTTTGAAATGACGAACTTCTGTACTAACTTTCACCCCTATTTGACCTCTTTAGGGAGTGAATTTTCAAGGTTTTTCCCAGATCTCAAAGATGAGATCTCAAAGATGAGATTTTTCATAAGAATGAAAAATCTCATGGAATTTATGATTTCAATGGTATCAAGACACTTGCGCGAAAGACATTTGCGCAAAGGACACTTGCGCGAACCCGTTTGCGCGAAAGGACAAATGCGCGCATGGACTTTAGCGCGATTGGACTTTTGCGCGAACGGAATTGTGCGCACCAGGACACTTGCGCGAATGGACTTTTGCGCGATTGGACTTATGCGCGAACGGACGTTTGCGCGCAAAGACACTTACGCGAATGGACTTTTGCGCGAAAGGACACTTGCGCGAATGGACACTTGCGCGAATGGACACTTGCGCGACTGGACTTTTGCGCTACTTCATGGCCATGTTATAAACATAACATCACGCCTGTTATTACTTAAACGTGGTTTTTTTTTTGGTTTTTCCGTCAAGGGTGTAGTTGATAATGCTGATTACGAAAATGAGGTCAAAATGAAAATCCAAGACGGTGCCGAGGAAATTTTTGATTTTCCGTCATGGGTGTCATTTTCATGGTTTTCGGGGTTGCTGATTGCGAAAATGTGGTCAAAATGAAAATCCAAGATGGCGCCGAGGAAAATTTTTTATTTTCCGTCATGGGTGTCGTTTTCATGGTTTTCGGGGTAGCTGATTACGAAAATGAGGTCAAAATGAAAATCCAAGATGGCGCCGAGGACATTTTTTGGTTTTTCCGTCATGGGTGTCATTTTCATGGTTTTCGGGGTTGCTGATTATGAAAATGAGGTCAAAATGAAAATCCAAGATGGAGCCGAGGAAATTTTTTGGTTTATTTATCATGGGTGTGGTTTTCATGGTTTCCGGGGTCGCTCATTACGAAAATGTGGTCAAAATGAAAATTCAAGATGGCGCCGAGGAAATTTTTTGGTTTTTCCATCATGGTTGTTGTTTTCATGGTTTTCGGGGTCGCTGATTACGAAAATGGGGTCAAAATGAAAATCCAAGATGGCGCCGAGGAAAATTTGCAAATTGCAGGGGGTTTAACTGACTAACTTAAAAAGGGAGAACACGACGAACAATTAATTTGTTTTCGATTGCGACATCGTAAATTTAATTTTTAATTTTGTTTTGTTATCAGCGTCCCCGAAAGTCACTAAAATGACACCCATGACGGAAAATCAAAAATTTTCCTCGGCGCTGTCTAGGATTTTCATTTTGACCTCATTTTCATAATCAGCAACCACGAAAACCATGAAAACGACACCCATGATGGAAAAACCAAAAAATGTCCTCGGCGCCATCTTGGATTTTCATTTTGACCACATTTTCGTAATCAGCGTCCCCGAAAACCATGAAAACGACACCCACGACGGAAAATCAAAACATTTTCTTCAGTGCCATCTTGAATTTTCATTTTGACCACATTTTCGTAATCAGCGTCCCCGAAAACCATGAAAACGACACCCATGACGGAAAATCAAAAATTTTTTACTCGGCACCATCTTGGATTTTCATTTTGACCACATTTTCGTAATCAGCGTCCCCGAAAACCATGAAAACGACACCCATGACGGAAAATCAAAAATTTTCCTCGGTGCCATCTTGGATTTTCATTTTGACCACATTTTCGTAATCAGCGTCCCCGAAAATCATGAAAACGACACCCATGACGGAAAATCAAAAATTATTTACTCGGCGCCATATTGGATTTTCATTTTGACCTCATTTTCGTAAACAGCAACCCCGAACACCATGAAAACGACACCCATGATGGATAATCCAAAAAATGTCCCCGGCGCCATCTTGGATTTTCATTTTGACCACATTTTCGTAATCAGCGTCCCCGAAAACCATGAAAACGACACCCATGACGGAAAATCAAAAATTTTCCTCGGTGCCATCTTGGATTTTCATTTTGACCACATTTTCGTAATCAGCAACCCCGAAAACCATGAAAACGACACCCATGATGGAAAAACAGAAAATTTTCCTCGGCGCCATCTTGGATTTTAATTTTTATAACATTTTCGTAATCAGCACTAACAACTACACCCTTGACGGAAAAACCAAAAAAAAAACCACCTTCAAGTAATAACAGGCGTGATGTTATGTTTACTCTACAGAGTTAACCTCAGTGGCCATGAAGTCGCGCAAAAGTCCAGTCGCGCAAGTGTCCATTCGCGCAAGTGTCCTTTCGCGCACAAGTCCATTCGCGTAAGTGTCTTGGTGCGCAAAAGTCCGTTCGCGCATAAGTCCAATCGCGCAAAAGTCCATTTGCGCAAGTGTCCTGGCGCGCACAAGTCCGTTCGCGCAAAAGTCCAATCGCGCAAAAGTCCAAACGCGCATTTGTCTTTTCGCGCAAACGGGTTCGCGCAAGTGTCCTTCGCGCAAATATCTTTCGCGCAAAAGTCCCAGATCCGATTTCAATGTATTATATAATGAACATTTTTGAACAAGGGAATCAACCGCGGCACATGACAAGAATGTCTGCGGAGTTTATTGCGCTGCTTCTTCTTTTCAGCATAAGCTCGAAGGGTCGGGCGAGCACGGACTTTTCGGTCTATCTTTACTTCTGACTACGGAAAAGTGTTCGTTATTATTGCCTAGTGCCCAATTTCTAGCTTAGCCAGATTATGTTACTTAATGAATGTCGGTACCTATTTACCTAAGCTTCATACTAGGGATATTACGGAGGTGTAATTGTAAATGTCAATTACGGGATATCTTCCGTGATTATAGTTTATTTATGAGCTCTCGATATTTCGACGCTGTTGCAAGCGCCATGATCGCGGGTTAACTGGAGAATGCGCGTGGATGGAAAAAAATGTTAGGAGCAGACAAATCTGTCTGCCTTCTTTCTTTGTCTTTTGCTACGCGCACTACTGGAACTCGACACCAATCCATCACTAGGTTTTGTGGAGTCCCTAATATGTTGCTGGCTGCTACTTTTGAGCATACTCAAAACTGGATTACACGTCCTGTTTTAGGCTTTCACGGTTTAAAACTAAACAATCACGGAAGATATCCCGTAGGTGACAATAGGATTCCACGTACTTGACAATTTGAAGCCATCCTCACGATTAGAATTTTTGTGTTTTTTTTATCAATATCGGGTGCTCAATAAATAAACAATTGTCACGGAAGATATCCCGTAAGCGACATTTTAAGTATAGTTATGAACCGTGAAATCTTAAAACTGTGTTTGTTACGGAGGTGGTTTTCATCATCATCATCATCATCATCATTACAACCGAAAGACGTCCAATTCTGGACATAGGCCTCCCCCAAGTGTCGCCACATTAACCGGTCCCGTGCGACTCGCATCCAGCCGAGCGCAGGTGGTTTTATCGTGGTTTAACCAAAATCGCAGTCGGAGTTTTTAAATTTAGTTTTTCGGAGTCGGAACCGGAACCGGAATCGGAGTCGGAGGCGGAGTCGGAGATGGTGGCAGAAGAAAGACGTGTTCAAACATTAATTAGTCAGCCTCTTTAATTTCATTTTATCGCTAAAGTATTGGGTTCAAGGTTGATCGGAAAAAATTTATAGTTTCGGGGAGCTATAGATGTGCTGGCGTCTGTACTTTGGTGCATAAGTGTCCTTTTATTTGTTGCATACTTGATAAGTCGTTGTTTAATACATAGTTACCTTTTGTAAATAGTCAGTTGTATAATAATATAGTAAATATTGTACCCTTTTATGTTAAAAGACGAGATACGACTACCTATTTCATGTCAAGCTGTAGGCTGTACCAGTGTACCTATACCTACTTCTAATGACGTACTTATAAAAATGTATGTTTTCTTATTATTTTCCAAATAAGCAGATAGCACTATGACTAAGTTGCAATTATCTTGCATATGCTTATTTTTTTTTTTTCTGTTGAGCATAAAACGTAATGACCTTAGCTATAAATGGAAGGTTCTTTTTGCGACAAGATACTCATTCATACAGTAGAATGTTAAAGAAGGCTAGTGTTGGTACGTAACTAGGTACGGTGTTATAGTGTCACATTCAATAGATGAATGGGAATCCGCGCACGCGTAATACGTTCTTTATATTAGACATCAACGCTAGCGCAGTGCTGTGCGTGTGCCCACTACTCGTCATTAAATTGTTCCACGAAGATACGCACAATGACTTTAATGATTAAAAATATATTTTCAATACACTTCCTCGAAAACTGGTTCTTAACGCACTACGACTAGGTTCAAAATGCAATGTATTTCACACCCATGCGATTTTTTGCATTTTCCAACACACACGTGTTGGAAAATGCAAAAAATCGCACGCGGGAATGAAAATTGCCACAGATGCTTGCCACAATGCCTGTAGTCGGAGGTGAATGATTTTTTTTAATTTCGGCAAAGTAACATGTGTCTTTATTTTTCGAATATTCAAATTGTGCTTATAAATAGAATATCATAGGTAAACATGATTATTTAAAACTAATATTTACATTTATAAACAAATTAACATTTATTCGTGTTCTAAATTCAAATATATATAAAAAAAAAAACAATTTTTTAAATTATGCTGTTTAGCGGCTTCATACCTTTGCTTCTCCTTCAACCTGGCAAAAGCAAATCGCGAAAAAAAAGAAAATTAAAATCATAGTTTCCTGATTCATGACAAAAATATTTTTCGTTCTGTTATTTTATTGCTTCAAAAGTGTATTGAAAAACGTCGTTTGATACACGTGGACCTTTGTTATTGCAGTTCGAGAGCTCAAAAATACCCTCGCCCACAGCTCGGGAGTTAATTCCGCCTCGGATGCTGCAATAACAAACTTACTCCACTTGTATCAAAATTTACTATTATAGTTTATTACTAAGTATTAGTTCTTCCTTAACGATTAATCAGTATTGCAAATTGGTAGATTCAAAAATCTTGGTTTTTCAACAAAAAATATACTTTACACGGCTGTTTTTATTTTATTTCAGATGGATCTAGAATAGCTATTTCTTGGTGCAGCTAAAGTTTTATTATGTTTTACTGTTAGGTAGTTACCGATATGCGAAGCGGCCGAACGAGATGTCTACTTACGTATTACAATCAATTATACTATTAAGTAATAATTATACAATGTTGTCGGGAGCGCGTCAAGTGAGAAGCGACCGTAGTGCGAGGAGGCTGCGAGCACATTCCCGGGGGCGCGCGCTCCACTCATTAATGAGCTTCGTTGTAAAATAAGCTGAGAGCTCTTAACTGCCATCCTGCGAGATTGCTTTTCGTGGTCGGTATCTATTAATAGTTGTTTATAGGCAAAACTGAAAGAATTGTGAAGCACGAGTATAGTTCGTGATGGACGTCTGCAGACAATGCGTCATAGTCGTGCATCATTCGTACAAGAATTACCTTAGGTTTTATTTAACGAGAAGGGCTCTCGGGTTTTACAAAAATGCCTGATCAGTGATGCAATATCCCTCTTGTAGGATGTGTTATCCGTAGAGCAAATATTCAGGTAGCTAGGTACCTTTCGCAATCTGTACTTCCTCGGCACCTGATTGACACATGTAGTGGCTAACGAATAACCAGTTTCCTCTGTAAGAGAAATATTATGCTTTATGTTGAGCATGAAAACGACGTTATTGAAAAATGACTTTTTTGTATGCAAGAGTGAAGGAATCTACATACATATATAGCATGAAGTTGCAGTTTTTCTACTTTTAGTTCAATAAAAGATAACGGAAACGACACTCAATCATTTCAAAACTTTTATTGCAGCATTTTAATTAACTTAAACCTTATGCACATGTACAATCTATGTATATATGATGACGCCTTCGTGGGATATGTCAGAATTGGACCTATGAAATTGATTTTAATTTGCATAATGTTACCGTTCGAGTAATTTTGAATTTTATGGACAATCAGAGAAAAGTAACACATCGGCAATCGCTACATCAAAATAAATTAGTAATAATTGTCGAGAACAATTAAATAAGACAGGACTGATCAATTTATTGTTAGTTAAATCGACTTCATTATTTGGAATAGAGTGCCTTTCCAGGTTTCAATTTATCCGCATGAATGGATATTGTTTAGTATTAAATGAGTAAATTAATTTATTCTTTTCAGTTCTGTAGAACACGGTGTGAAATAAAGGAGCCTATTGTAATAATGTAAAATCGATTAGCGAAGCGCACCCAGCGATGACAAATTAGCTAATGCACTAGACGTGAGAGCACGCTAATGACAAAGAACAGCGAACACACGGCCGGCTTACATGACGCGCTGTCCGTGCTTGGAATGTTAATTGAACTATTTGACACAACCATCAAATAAATAAATATATCCACTTCAGCTTGTATTGCACACAATACGTTTGCAAAATTCCTTACCATCTCATATTCGTTTCTGTCGACTAGCCAAAACTAAATGCGGTTTTTCAGAAATTAGATTTGGACTCCTCAGACATAGTTACCTTTTGGAAACCTTATTTTACATGCGACTACGATATTTTTCATTTTGTTATGAAATGTAAAGGAGTTTGGTGTCATTGTTGCTGGCATGTGTATATATAAATAAATAATAATAAATATCGCTGGACATTACACACAGCGCCATCTAGTGCCACACTAAGCAACGAGGCTTGTGTCGTGGACACCAGATAGTTGATATACTACATAGATACTTTTTCTTTGTTTATACATACTTATTATACATATAAACATCCATGACTCGGAAACAAATGTCCTTGTTCATCACACAAACATTTGCTCCTACCGGGATTCGAACCCGGGACAATAAGAACGTAAAGCAGCCTTACTACCACTGTGCCATTCGGGTCGTCAATACAGGTCAGCTTAGCTTCTCCTGATGCTAAGCTCCGTATTCGAGCGCTAAAGGATTATTTGACTTGTGATTTTGAAGTACAGTGACCTATAATCTCGCTTTCTTATGATTTATGTTACAGGTAAAATAACTGTGAAACGACTGCAGACGTTGCAATCATGTTTTGCGAAGTGAAAAACAAGATGGTGGCATTACTTCCAATTTCAACCACGCGCCTTAAGATCAGTGTACAGCTATACCCGTAAGATTCAATTCGAATATGGATTTCGGTACTTTCAATCTCTGACCGTTTTTGGAAAATATGAGGAACGAACTAGCATTTCCTACTTGGCTTATTGCTTATTGCAAATTGTATACTATGTATGTCGAGAGTAAATGATGGCGCTACATATTTTTTACCGTTTCGTTTATTGGGCGAAAAGAAATGAAAGGTAATTTTGGCAGGCAACAGTATATATTTCGCTGTTTCAGTATTCGATACAAAATTAGCGTTACATTTTTGAGTAAAAGGTGAGTATAGTCGGTGAATCGATCCGAACGCGATGGCATGTAGGCCCGTTCTAGATACCCTTGAACCTAAAGTGGCAGCTCTCGGCCGCGTTGCCAATGACCCCGCACGCAGGCGCCCGCGTCTCGCCGCGACCAACTCGCTCGCTAATTGTTATGTAACAGAGAAAAGTTACGTGCATCGTCCGCTACGCATTCAAATATTCGGTACATGCCAATTTTACGTCGTTGTACTTGCAAGTACACTTAATTGGCCTCCAAAATCCCCACGCGCGCCTCTGATATTGGGATACACAAACAGGTTCGGGGAACGCGAGTGCCGCTTCTTGCCAATCCCGAAGGGAAGGTAAAGTCACTGAACTTGCACGTCGCATGCTACATCTCGTTCCTTACTTCATAGTTCTTGTGATTGTAAAATATCTTTGTTATTATAAAGGCAGACGAGAATTTACAAAAGCGAGTAAAACACCTTTGATGTCTTTTCGATTTATGGCACAAGCATTATGAGTTTTACTCCAGCAGAATATTTTCATTTCAGAAATACAAAACTTAGGTAACTTATTATTAGTTGTGAACAAGAAGTTAGCATGAGTGTAAAACAATTCCTGCAGCTGTTTGAAAATATTATCGATTTAATTAGACACAAAATATTTCTGTTTGTAAAGGTTGCCTTAAGCTAGCCTGTGGAGTAAACGATGCGATGAGTAATAAAACGGATTTTTTCAGTCAATCAACTAAGACTTTAATACGGTAAATCATTTTCGTCAGATTCAAACATAAATGGATATAGCTTATATGAGGTGGCTATGACGCTGTCGCTAAACGAACCGAGGTGTTTCAGTGATTTTACTGATTATTAGCGTCTGTAATCATGAAAATCATGATAAAAAGTTAATTTAGAATGATTTCTTATAACAATCAAGAGGTTCATATGCAGTTATCTACGCCCAGTTGTTATGTCTGGAAAGGTTCGTTTTTATCGCCAATCGTAACATTAATTAAGAAATTCCTAACTTAATGCTCAGAGAGACTAAAGGCAATTCAACCCGAAATCATTTTGAAATAAAGACTTCAAAGTATCTAGGCTGTCATGCAAAAAGGATCGTTTACAGGCATGATATTCTTCAAAATTGGGTTGAGTGTTATGATCTGCCAGATTTGGTAGACAAGAGAAAATAGATGATTCAAAAATGATTTTACCTCAACTCTACACACAAAAATGGTTGAGAAACAGTAATTTGTCTAGCTATGCGTCCAGAACTACCGTTAACACCAAGTGAAGTAGCAATCTGTAAGACGAGTACTTATTAGTTGGTGGGTACCTGCATAGCAATTATATGCATGGGAGTCAAAAACACGTGTGTACCATAAATCCAAATAAAGCACTCAATTCGGAGGTGTACGTAGCGATCCGGCTCACTTATACATGTAGGAGTGATGTTGTTAAAACATTTTTCTTCTCGTTTATATGTTGGGCAAGAGACAGCGCGACTGCCGCGGGCTTTTGTGCTAGAATTTTGATTGATATTTTTTGTCAGCTAACTCGGCCACAATAAGATGACAGCGGTAACAAGAAGAGTGCGAAATAGACTTAGACGTCGTAACTGAAAGTATCAAGGTTAGTCACTGGCGGGGCGGCCGAAACTCGGCTAACAGTAACAGTACACCCACGCAAAAACTGAGCACCCAGAGCGACTTACACCGACTATTCGGATACCAACTTACCACCTTTGTGATCCACCTATTCGATTTAATGACACGGAGATAGTGAATGGATCGCCAAACAAATACATGTCTCGAGTCAATGATAAGGATTTCATTAGCACAACGTACGATCCCGTATTGGACACATGTAGATCTCTGTGCCAATTTTTTCTATACAAAATCGAGAGAGTCTGTCGTGATTGAAAACGAACGAGTAACCGATTGACGAGCTTTTCAATTACAAGTTGGCCAAAATCCAATTAGCATGTTGGTCATCAAATTACTCAAACAATCACGAGCACTTTCGTTTCTGGCAGAGAGCGGGCGGCGGCGGCGGCGGTGCGGGCAGCCCGGAGCGGCCGCGCTGGCGACTGCTTGTGTTGAGACCGCTTTCTCGGCCCCATTCTTGACCATGAGTCGGAAGGCGCCGTGTTCTCATAGTCGACAAAACGATGTATCTATGTCGATTGCTTGTAGGCGGCCTTGAGCGGCAACCATTAATTTGTGTGCAGACCCGCCAGCGGGATACCGTTAGGGCGAGCGCCTGAATCTTATGCCCACTCACCGGCTTCACCAGATACACTGGCGAACTTGCACTAGACGTTCGTTAATCATAATCATATCACGTCAAACACTTCCTGAACTACTATCGGCTGAACTAACACTCGTAGGCTCGGAGCGATCCGCAGGCTCTACAACTATTACTCACATCTAATGTTTAGATCGACAATTAATATTATTTTAAAGTAGGGCAGTAAATAAAAAAAACATAATGCAGTAAAAGGATTTTGAGTGAGTTCAATGCTTTTTCAAAAATCTTATTATGACGCATAAGTCTCATACTTAGGTACGACGCGAATGCAAACATTGATCAATTCGAGGGACTCGACAAGCATATTTGATTTTCACACGCGAAATTCTTCACAATAAGCTTTGTGACTAAGCGGTGACCTGTCTAATCTACAATAAAAGAAGTGAGTATTTAAGAACTTTGACTGTGCTTTGAATTCACAAGTTCATTATTTTTTTTGACCTACGGTTTTTTTTACATTTTGTCATTTTTGGGGGTTCATGAAATGATGAACTTGGTTTTAAAACTTTTATTACTTAAACCACAAAAATAGATACCATGTAAAGTAAAATGGCAGCATTCACCAGATTTTCTATAGAAACAGTGAAGAAAATGCAATGATGGTGTTCTGTAAGCTAATTTGGTGGTGATGACCGAGAGATAAGTGTACATGTACCGAACTATCTAAAGTGGGCAAGGCAGCGTTCCACGACGCCTCGCCGCCGCCGGTGTGATCAGAATTTGTTTATGTGGCCTGGGAATAGCTCAGCCAGATAGTGCTCTCATTCGGTCACGGAAAATCCTTAGCGTTTTTAAGCGGAACGCTTTGCAACTACGAATGAAGTTGTGCATTTAAAAAAACTGTATAGACGACAATTTACATGCGAATAAAATTACGCCATTATAAAATTCTACAAAATTGGCGAATAACAACAACGGTACATTTTTATAAATAGAAAATGCGCTTTGCGTTTAGTAGGATCAGCTTAACTAGCTGTGCCGTCTTTTAACTAAATGAATTTATGATAATTACGTAACTTGAGCGTCTAAGCCACATTTTTTCGCCAAATATACCGTATACGTTAAAATACCTTTACTGCCGGATGTGTTGATTATTTTCTGGACTTACTATTAACTACAAATAAGTTTTCTGGGTTTTTAGAAACAATGATTTGCGCATTTTTTGCCATTATCTCGAAAACAATTTTTTGGGCTTAACGACTTTCTAGTTAAAGGACGGCAGAGCTTTGAACCTCGAATCTTCTATCTACTAGAATTTGAATGCAGCAGATAAAATGATTTGACCTGGATAGTACCACTATGTGGCTAACGTACCCAGGCAATGTCTATTACGATTGTCTGAATGTGCACAATGCCTATGCTAAAAAAGTTGCACAAAAGATATCGGAAAGTTGAAAGGCGATCTAGCGGTCGAGTTCCCTCCAACACAAGCTTCAATTCAGTCGTTCCAATTTCGATTTATTCGTTAGTTTATGTTGTGGGCAGGTTATTGTAGATTAAAGATTTTAGACTGTACTTTATGCAAAGGAATTATGTCGCAAGTAGCAACTTACAGATATTGTGTAGATAAGTACACAGTTTCTGTAAGTTATAGCTTTTAAAGTTTTATATGATGGAGCTTTTTAAGATCCAAGAAAGGAAGGACTTATCAGCTTGTAAAAATAATTCAGGCTGTCATCGGGGGTACGTCGCGACGGCGACGCGGAGGACTGGCTGGAACGGGCGGCGGGCGCGCGGGGCCTCCGAGTGGTGCGTGCGACACGACGTGACCGCGCGCCCGACACCGCCGACGTGAGACTATTGTTGCCTTTAATAGATAATTAGTTAGGTGCCGTTACTTAACACGATCCGATCGCCACCGCCGGCCCACATCGCCAGATTGCCACTAACTGCAGTGCACTCCACGCCTCCGACAATTTAAAGCGATATCGCAAAAGTAGAGCACGCTCATGTTACTAGCCCTCTACTTATGCCTGTTTCGGAGCCTTCCATTTTGAGATTTTATTATTCATACTGAAACATGCTACATCTACGTTGAGTCCTTTCCTTCATTTTTCAGAAGTGAAACCAATTGAAGTGGAACCTGAAATTATACCTTTTTACATGACTTAAAAAATGATTTGTAGTTTTCAACAGATTCATAAAAAGTATTGCTCTACTAGATTTGTTGATTACGTATGTATGTTTTAAACATCCACCTTCCGGGATTGCTTTTGGAAATGTAAAATCCATTGTCAAGCACGTAGCGGTTTTATAAAACAGACACAAGAAGCGACTTAGCTTGAAATAGAGAATATCAGCTTCCCAAGAGACTTGGGACTTTATGAAAAGGTTTGGTACTAATTAATTTCTAGAATCATGAAATTATTATAAAACGATTTACTTAGTTACGTTTTCTGTTTAGCGACGAGTGATGAAAAACTTCAAGATAAGCTCAGACGCGGACGCTCGCAGCTAAAGCTCCCTTTATTAACTGTACACCAGCATTGTCTGTATTTGCAATACAATTCAGTCAAATCGCGTGTAGTCGCATACTGAATCGAAACTAATTTGAGTGTTTCTACATTCTCACGAAAGTTTTAAGTGGTAACGGTACATATTTATTTAAGTACGCACTAGACTACATTACAAAAACTGATGGCGGAAGTAAATAGTTTAGACGTTACGTCGATAAGAGAAGTGATGATCCTGGTCGGTATCAATGTACCTACAAGAAAACGCAGAGATGTACATATTGAGATACACGCCATGATATCGTTGAATAATCTCAATGGGTAGGTACTTATTTCTTATAGTCTCATAACAGCCTCGGCGCTGCTCCGCTGTTATTATTTCATTACAAGTTTTTGCAATGTTCTCCGATAATCATTTACATAGGTACACATAGTATTTATATAGATAATCGACAATAACCTGCATAAACATAAAAGATCGCCTAAGTCTCTGATTAGAGATGTGTGAAAACTTTGCTAAGAATGTGTGAGATGAAGAGCTTTTGTTATTGTGATGCTCGTTTTTTGTATCTTTATCCACAGATAAGTAATAAAATGTTTTAATGACATAAAGGCATGGTTGTTTTAAGTCACATAAGAATATATATTTTTTTAATACGACAATATGAAAATAGTATATCATGATACAAGTGAGCAAAAGTTGCTCATTATACACGAGGCTGTGGGTTGCATTACAGCCCGAGCCGTAGGCGAGGGCGTAATTCAGCCGAGTGTCTAGTGAGCAAGTTTCTCACGAGTTGCATACGCACTTTTTCAACACACTTGCGAGGAAAAAACAAACATGTATTGCATAAATCGTTTTACCACACAGCAACAAATGCGATACCTACAAACAAAATATGAAAATCATGGGAAATGGCGCGCAATTATTTTTTTTGCACGGCGAAATGTATGGTGATTGATTACATATATCTAGTCATACAGCCTACTTCAAAATTATAATTTTAGTGATAAAATGCAAATATTTTATAACAAATTATTGTGAATTATAAATAATTTGATAATAATAAATGTTGTTTCGTCTTATTTAGGGACACATTTATTTATTCCAAAAATGTAAATGGATTTTCAGCGGCATAAAACCTCCTTGTTATTACAAAAAAAACTGTAAGTGAATTGAAAATGCTCTGTTTACTCGCATATAATTTGCAGTTAGGTACTAACTTAACTTTGTAGGGATAATTCTATTATGCACTAGTGTGTAATATTATTATGCACGAGTGAGTTATAATTCGGTTTATGGCCTTAAGAACGATGTATAACTAGGCTCACTTTACGAGCAAGGGTGTTGTAGAAAAAAACGCAATCGCACTAGATCGCGAAATGTGGAAGGAGGGAAGGGAGGCCTTTGCCCTGCAGTGGGACAATAGGCTTATAATAATCGGAAAAGTCTGTTTTAGTAGCGGTTAGTATGAAAATCTGACTTTCAGAACAAATAAGTATTTCAAAACCAATAAAATACGATGGCTCGTTTCTTATAGAAAAACTAAGTAACGAACCTTCGCATTTTATGATATCACCATCACACTGATTATGGATCTTCAATCACCGTAAACGTCTCTAATGAAAGGAAGGTCGGTAGGAATACAGATAACCATACTCGTACGTATCGGTGGAATCTTTATTCATATTTGCAACGTGAAGATAATTTACTATAAGTAACGCATTAAAAGCAATGAAGGGCAAAAGATGAAATGTCATCACATTACGCGCCGGACTGACTCGTAGTGGTACGAGCTGATGTGATACAGGCGTAATCATAATCATAGATAAAATAATATCTCGAGATATTCTGAGCCGGATGTAAGGCGCAGCATTTGCATTTTACAGGCAGGTATCATGTGCAATTCCAGGGATCGTACCAGTTCCTACGTCCCTGCGATAAACTTTACTGTTCAAATATAACTGATATTAATTCGACGGATATGTCTTCAGTAAAAACAAAACTACACTTATTGCATTAACCTTCAACGAGGGCTGACAACATGTTAGATAGCTTACAAGTTCATATCATCATCTGCCTAGCCTTTTCCCAACTATGTTGGGGTCGGCTTCCAGTTGTACCGGATGTAGCTGAATACCAGTATTTTACATGGAGCGACTGCCTATCTGACCTCCACAACCTAGTTAGTACTGGGTAATACGATACCCATTGGTAAGACTGGTTGCAGTTTGCAGGTTTGTTTTTGGGCCTCTGACTACCTAACGACTGTCAAAGATCTATAAATGACAGCCGGGACCAACGGCTTAAAGTGCTTTTCAAGTTCATAATCGTGCTAATTATAACTACTTACATGTTATTGCAATTAGAATATTTTCATAATGCCAGTGACAGTTACATGGTGGAGTTACTCGTATTTTTATTCCACTCCTATAATAGGCGAGATTAGGCAAAGGTTTAACCTCCTGGATGCCAGCGTCATTCCTGACATAATCACGCGACAAAGATTGATGCTTAGGCTGCAGAAATAGTATTAAAATGACGTTTAAATCTTTATGTAATTTAGGCATGACGCTGGCATCCAGGTAGTTAATCCACGTTCAGTAGACAGAGTTCAGAGCGCAGTGCTCACAGTTTTAGCAGAACTTGGAACTTTTATTATTTTTGTCTTAAGGCTTATTAAAAGACGTGTAAGTAGCTAGATGCCTTTTTAGTTCCGCCAATTTCGGTATTTCCGTAATTAAGATGGCTACAAAAAATCTAAGCAGCAGGTACACATGACTACGAATAATGCGATTAATGTTAAGTCATTTCGCTAACAGCCTAGTCGGGGCCAGTAAACAAAATCTGCGGATCAGGTCATGATCGCTAGCAGATGAGTCACAATACAAGGAAGATCAGCAGGCAATGCCGTCATCTGCGCCCGCGCCGCTGCCGCTGCCGTCGATGCTCACGTTTCGACGTTTACAACGAATATAAATTCATTAATTATATACTTATAATCAACACCTGATCATTGGCGAAGTCTTGAATTTGATTAATCAGTTTTCCACACCCAATTTATCATTGTTTTGAAGGTTTATTGGGTATTTATCAAATTAATATTAATGTATGAGCATGTCTCATTAGTTGGAATGATGTTAAACTCATGTTTTACTATTCTGGGAAGAACAAGTGGTCAGCCCATATGGTGTTTATTTTTCAGACCTTATGCAGCAACCTCTATTAATAAAAGTATTTCATAGAAGGTGCGCGTGCGGTGCGGCGGTAAATCAGCAGCGTGTTGTGATGTCATGCTTGATTTATTTTTGGGCCCTAGACGATCCCAGGCCAGGCATTTCTCGCTATTGTTCGTGCGTGACACAAATCCGCACAGCTCTAAGAATCGTTTTAAGTAATATAAACATTTTAGTAATGACAGGGAATAGTTATTTTGTTTTGTATGTATTTTTATTTAATACTAAACATTTCCTGTAACTATAAAGTGCGCAATTATTTTTTGTTACTTAGATCAAGTTTTCTCGCCAGCGCTCCAAGCGCTGAGTGCAAACGTGATAATTTAAGGAATATAATGGTAATAGTTTATACAACCTAATAACTAGTAGGTTTATGGGCGATCACACTACCTCATATTTTAGCTATATGTACCAACTTATTTCCCGTGTCGCCTGTGTTCTTATTAGCGCTGTTCAGTAGCGCGTTCACTGGCTGCTACCTCGTTTGCTACATCATTGTTTTGGACGACTGTTTCCGCCGTTTCCGTTGTTATTTATGTCCCAAGTTCTGATCGCTTGATTACGGAAGTTAGATATTCTTGTAGAAACATTTATGATCTGCGAAGTTCTAACTTATCTCTGTAATATTTTAGACTGGAATATGTTTGATTAAATTACTTTTTGTACTCTATAGATGGATGTAATATAGATCTTTATATTTTGTTTACAACTCTTCTAATAAGTACTTGATAACAATTATGATTAGGCTAAGGTTTGTACATAAAACTTGAATATACTACTTAGATAGTTTAGCTAAATGTATAATGCACGTGGTGCATATGCTTCAGCGATCCCTTAAGTTGGATATAAAGTTAGTACTTAGTCTAACTTATAAAAGCTATTTTTCTTGCAATTAGTCACTTGTGAGGAAGACCCATTTGGTCCCATACTCAAGGTAGGTTCTGCATGTATTCTGCCATCATAAGTAAAAAAGGCGCAAATAATCTGTTTCGAGATGAGATGCCTTTTCTATTTACCTATGGCCGAGAGCCCGAGATGCAGGTCTATGCGCCCTTCTTGATTATGACGGCATCACGGCAGCATTATTCACGATGAGTCAAGTGCTACGTTTTTATATTCTGGTTTCTCCCGGATATCATACTTTAATATTCGTGTCATCTTAATACCTGGCTATTACACGCGCAGTGCGTATTCGACCTAGACATTGATTCTGAAAATATATTATCATCCTATATTATTGTGTCCATTATAAACTCATTAGTGTAGCGGGCAACGGCACTCGGGCCGGGCGCCAAATTACCAACATTATCAATTTATACTCGCCGTGCACAAACAAAAAAGTCGAATGTAGATGGCCAGTTCCCGTTAACAAATTCGTATTGTGCAATGTAGGAGAAAAATTGTAACGCGTGTTTTGGGCACGCTGTTTTTGTGGTTGGATTTGATACCGCTAAGGTTCAAGATGTTTGTACATATACAAGTGCTTTCACTGCGCCTAACATCAATCATCGGGCGGCGCGAGAGCTTGTGCTGCGCGGCTGCTGCGCGGCTGCTGCGCGGCTGCTGCGCGGCTGCTGCGCGGCTCCGCACCGCGAGGGCGCCGCACCGCCCCCGCCCGCCGTTCAGCTATGATACTTCATTAAACTTATAATGTATATCCTACACATAGACTGTTGTGGATTTAGCTTGACTAGACTGAATTCTTTAATGAGTCTATCTATATATTTTGCCGTTGCTGGGTTAAAGTCGATACTTCTAAATTTTAATGACGTGAACCTCGACCTATTCACTTAATCAGAAACATAAAGTATCTTCTAAAAATTAGGAAGGCAGTGTAACTAAAGACACAGTTACAGCCGTTGAGTTATTGTTCACGGTATTTTATTCGGATAATAAACAAATACACCCGATAAGTATTTAACTTAATCGTCTATTCATTTACTAAAATCGTGCATATCGAACAGGTAATGTAATACTTATATTTGTTTGAACAGTTTCAGATGTTAAAGGTTACTTCCTTATTCTTCGTGCTTCGAGCTTGCGTAATAGAGAGCCTCGTCACGTATCTACGGCTCAGATTGTATACGCTGAACACCATTTACTTACTATTAATAATAGGCAAACGATCGGCCTTCACAAGGACGCAAGCGCAACATATAAGGTCGTTTACAATATTTTCGATTGAACAAAAATCAAATGCGTGAACAAATTATCAGATCAAGCTGTTTTAATTGTGTTTTTTTTGTAATTGACTGCAAATTTAAGTAAAATAAACTTGTTAAAAAAGCAATTTGCACCGCGGCACTTGTTAACTGCGTCTCGTCTACCTATTTCATTACAGTCCCTTCCCGGCGCACGGGCGCCCCCTCGCAGGCGCGGCTCTCCCAAAAACTTTTCTACCTGAATCCCATTTCCCTCAAGTGCTCGTTCACTGCCTTGATCATGTCTCTGTGATCTTTTTTGAACTTTGTGTACTTTAGCAGTATTTTATGCGAGACAATGCCCTTTCGCAACTTCTAATCGTGTTGTCTTTATTAAACTTTTAAAGCGAATCTGTTTTTGTTTTCATATCTCAATTGCTGAAGTTTACAGCGCAAAAAAATACTGTAAATCTTGTTTCTACCTCCTAGTGTTTATTTATAGTATTTTTCTAATAATTGAAGAGCAGTTTTCATACTAAGTATCATATTTTTTATATTCATTACAAACTACGATTATAGATACCTACGATTTCTTAAAAGTGTAACACCTATTTATATCTAAAGCAACAATTATCGTTTCTACCAACTTGACTATCTTATTAGACTTCATAAAATCTCAAAATCAATTTATTGCGGTGTTGTTAGCTCCCCTTTACGTTCACCCCACACTGTTTTCTCGAGATATCTGTATTTAATAGAGGTATACCTATAGTGAACTCAAAATTATGAAAAGGTTTACAGTTGTTTATTTTTTTGCATAAGCCATAGCTCCGGTATCATCAACGAGTTTTAGCAACTGTAGAGTCTGTAACCCGTTTTCAGTATCACAGCTAAATTAATGCCCAATATTTTTGAACTAAATTTCAAAACTTGGCTGTTATATTCATTCCGTTAGGTGTAGCCTTAAATTGTGTCGTTTACAACGAGCATGTATCTTTCTACTTGGACCCAGATCCTGATTCCACCAATTTACAAACATTTCAGTTGTCTTCACCGCTGCAATAAAAGTGGCCACCTACTGGGCCCAAACTGTGTAATAAGGAAGTAACATCGATACAACAAGAAGAAGTTGTCTTTCGATTGCGTTTGGTCGCAAACATACAACCGACAGTCCACTGAAACATTTGCGAATTAGTGGAATCAGGGCTCTAATCCGTATGATTGCATATAATTCAAAATTGCATTAAAATAAAAACGTAAATGCGGTGTTTATGTTAACGAGTTTACTTGATTAATGTTCAATTGCGGAATCATGATAGTGGAGGAGATACTTGTGCGGCCACTTCCTCTTCAGCAAGGATCGTCGAGAGTTCGTGATTTATCGCCGACGGCCGGCCAGTCCGCGTCGTTTCATTTCATACGTATACATCGATTTGCATGTTTATTATCGTGATTATACCTATTATAGTAGCAGCAATCACGAAGCCACGGTAAACATTCAACAAACGACTTGCTCGTACCTATCTAAAACAGATTTGTGAATGGAAATCTAATACGTATCTTATTGCGTGGAGACAAACAAATAGAGTTGATAAATGACCTCGTTATTGTAACGGTAGGATCGCTGCATGATTTTCATTTCGAGGTCACTATATTTCTTTGTAAAGCATGTTACATGCTTTTTAGGTAGATCATGATTTGAATATTTTTTGCAAGAAATCTGGGAGCTATCTCGTTAGGTATACATATGTACAGGTATTGTGTTAAATAATAAAAAAACTTTTGCAATGATAATAATGCTGAATAACTCTTGATTATAAACAAAATTACGAGTAAATAAAAGTTAAGCAATATAGGTTGACGTACACAAGGATAGAGATAGAATGAGCATAAAGCTGTGATAAAGCCTCTGTTGACCTTTTTATTCAGCCAGCGCCTTCACCTCAAAAATGTTTACTAAGCATTTTCACAATAAAACTTCAATACTATGTTCTAATCAAAAGATATTCACGGGTATTATAAATAATAGGCTCGTACGTTTCGTAAACATAAAGGGTTCGCGCTTAATGCCTGTTGTGTGACTCAGTCCTCCGACCCTGACGTTCTCACAAAGGTATTCGCAGGAAAGACTTATTAAGCTATTATGACAATGTCACCGTGAGATCTGAAAACTTAAATGAGCTGCAAAGCGATGGATGTGTTAGATTTGATATGGTATCCGTTCGTGCAATTTAAAATTCTCTGCGACCGCTTTGAGTCCAATTATCCATTTCATTGAAGTTATTCGTGTTAAAATCAAAATACACGTCGACACAGATATATAACCTACATATAAACATGCAAGAGCACTCATAACTGTTAGTGTATCGAAATAAATACAGGGTGTGGGGCGCGGGCGGGCACATTACTCGATGATGGCCGGCCGAAAGAAGGCCGCGCCGCGACCTTCCAAACGGTGGGCGCCGAGCATTGACCGGAGCTTTGGATTGCGCTTCGTCACACTCAACTGGCCCGATGATGGCAGGTACCTGGCCACTGGCCACTGGCCACTGGCCACTGCCATACTAACGAAGTATGTTGCACGACCGCATCCGTGTTGCTAATTTCGCAAAATAAAGATTAGTGAACGTTTTTTTCCATAAACACTTTTGAGAATAAGTATCTCGAGATAAAACGAAAACCTCCTGTTGAACGTTATTTTATTAGCTTTAGCCTTTTTGTTAAAATATCTCAGCGCATTATTATGTTCATCAATCATTTTATTCGTTTCTGGTTCGATAGGGGTTATTAAAACAAACTTGCCTTGTCGAATGGTGTCAATGTAACTATAGACTTTCAGTTTATTTAAAGATCGCAGTTATGTAGAAGCCTCCTTAGCAGTAGCTATTGTATGGATTACACGCTTCTAACCTCTTATAAACACAACTGGGGGTCGAGTGGAGGAGCGGAGCGAACTTCTTGCAAATGGTGTCAAACTTTAGCATTACTGTAGATGCTATATTATTTAAGCTTTCAACTGGGAGTGATTCTCGACAACCAGAATACTAAGCTTCTTTACTTACAGTTATGCAAACATTCTTAAAAGCTTTTCACTAAACTAAGTACATCGTGAAATTGGACTATGTGGGATTCATTCATTAATAATTTACAGAGCTTCGATGATTAGCCATCTCACTCTCTATGTTGATTGGTGGCAGCACTAGCAGTGCTCGTCTCCTCTATTTAACGTTGTTCTATTTTAATTATGTCCGGAGAGTAATGATGTCCAGCAATTGATATGAAATATATTACATTTAAGAAAATGAATTGTGAAATAGAACAGATCATACAGATACGAGTATACATAGTACATACTTACTTCTATTAAAATGTTTTTCTCGTGCAGTGGTCCGATATCGTATCCTGAATTGTTAATTGCTCAAATTATTCAGGGCCAAGGAACTGAGAATTACAATAATTGATATGATGTCAGCCGATCAAAGTGGTGATGGAAAAAAGTGGCAGAAATTTTAATAACACGTAACTGATTGATTCCTTTAATATGACGCATCAAGTTGCTGTTTAGAAGATGTTTTCATTCTTCAAGTATGACTATTTACTATTTATGTGGTTCATTGAAGATGTAAAGTTTTCACTTCGTTCCCTTATTTTCTGTAGAAAGACTTTTAAACTGGTTTTCTTGGAAGAAACGCAGCGAAGGGAATTACTGTCATTGGGAATAACTAGAGTCGATTTCATGACGGCATAATGACGTACAAGCGAATAGAAGCAGGAACTAATTAAAAAAACATAAATATTGATACAAATGGCTGCGGATGCAGCTTGCAGTCAGACACGATAAAGGTATTATTTCGAAACACAAAATTACATGAGCGCCGGTACTGAGACATCGCATGATCGCCGTTTGTTTAGTACATGTTACTAACAAAGAGAAATTACTTTTGGTTTTGGAACAATATTATATCGAAATGATACATAAGTATAGTCAAAGTCTCCAACACAAACTGTTATTATTATAATACATATCTTAATATTAGTCTAGTAATTTGACTCTGAGCACGGCGACAGTCATGTACGGTCGAACAAGCTATTTGGTTTACAGTTTAATTAACAAATAAAATTACATTGTAAAATGTAAACCAAATAGCTTGTTCGACCGTACAATATTATATGAAACTAGGAATGCCTAGACACCGTCCGTCTTTAATCATGTACAAAAATGTAGGTTAAAGACGATACAGTTATTAAAAACGTTTCAAAATTTCACAAATTAAGCTATATTTTGATTTGTTTAATCACGAAACCGTTTTCTTAAACGTTTTTTAAATACCAGTGTTTAATTTCTTCTCGTTCCTTCCTCGTACGAATGTATTGATGTTTTAGTGTTTGGGTTAGGTGTATAAGTAGTGACCAACCATATCATTAATATTCCTAAAACGAAAACATAATTACTTGTACATACATGGGAAAGTGAATAATATGTTTGCGTATCCAATACATTATTAAACCGCAAACAAAAAACCACTGTAGAAATTCGATTAGAATGAATCCTTAAATATATTTCCTTTACTGCGTAGACTAGAATGATGGTTATTTTCTTTCAGTGAGCACCTCTTAGTGAACTTCAATTTAAAAACAGTTAAATGTCCGTACTAGAATTACAAAGGTCTACTCACAGGCTAGCAATTTCCTTGCGCATTTGCTGATTACCTATAAATCACAAATAGAGTTCGTTGTTGATGGCGAACTGAGAAGTTCCGACTCACTGGAGAGTAAGTAGCTATAGACAAGTACGTACCTATTACTACACTCGTAGGTACTGTAAGGTGTCGTCTCTATTACTACTACTCGTAGGTACTGTAAGGTGTCGTCTCTATTTTCTTTGCTCATTAAGCACGTGTGAAAATTTTAGTTCCTTACGTGGTGTTACCGTTACATTAGCTATTGACATTATATATGTGGGTATTAGTAGCTGCCTATAATTATCTGTATTTACTTACAAGAATAAAACAAACACGAGTGTTTAGTTAACACTTCTGCATACCTCTCGAATGAATTTTAAATTCACTAGCTTGAGTCCAATCTAGAAAATAGATCCCAATAACAGTTTAAAATGATATCTAGAAATATGAATCTACATGCATTTAAATTGGCAAAAAATAAGACATGGGATTTGTGGTATCGAATTCCCCAAAGTCCGAAATGATTGGGCAATTACAAGTCATAGTATTTGAACGATTTATTTCACGTATTAGCACGTCCTTAAGTTCTTTTGTATGATAGAGTTGTGATAATGAGTTGATTGTCGCGATGTGTGACATGTGAGTGTGTGAGACACGTGTCTGCGCCTGCGCTTATTGCTCTCTGTTTGCATAAAGAGTGTAACGCCCTTTGTGTTCCTTGTTTTGTTACAAAATATTGAACACCGTTTTATTTAACACCAACTTTCAAATTACTTATGACATGTATTGACAGCTAGAGTTCGGCCATGTTCAAAAAGAGGTTACGAAACGTTACTAAATGATTCAGATGGGCATGAGAATATTTGTAGTGAAGTAGGTAAGATAAAGCAAATTACCCGTACAACGTACATACAGGATAACAGAAGAACATTACTACGCATTCACAGATACGCGTTAACTTCATCTTCTAGGAATTTTTCATTAGGCTCAAAGGAGATAAATACTTACTTAGCGGAAAATATTGGTCACCACGTTTGTGTTATGGGTAGGTTTGGAAGTAAAGAAAAATGATCAATCCCGAGCTTCTAGGTACAGGAGTTATATAGATGTATTGTAGCTCTTTTCGTAGAAGTTATCTTTTTACTAGAAGCATCCACTCGCTTTTTTTAAATTAACTTAAATAGAAATAAAACTAATACTGTCACTTACGGGATATCTTCCGGCGTGATTATTCATTATTCTGAGTTCCCGATATTTCGACGCTGTTGCAAGCGCCATGATGATGTTAAATGGAAATAACCTTGTCATTTCACCCAATGCAGGTCATAACTATCTTTGAAGGGAAATTAGATTTGGTTGATGGCGATCGTAAAAAATTAAATGACGCTCGCTAAATTGTAGTAATAATACGTTATTTTATTCGGCCAGTTCCAGCACATCAAGCCGATAAGCAAGTTAAACTAGCCTAATGTATCTTAATTGCTAACAAAAATCCGTAATATATTCGAGAACAGTAAAGTTAATAGGAAATGCAATTCAATTCGTAAGGTGCAAGTTTCAAGCAATCTTTAAGATAAATTCGAACGTTTAACTAATTTAAGTATTCAGAGCTGTAGTCAAGTACAATTATTTAATATTTATTCTGTCAACAAACTAATGGTATACCGAGATCATGTTACAACGCTGGGCACCAGTCGGATTGGTTCCTATTGAGCAAATGGTAGTGCGCGAGCGCAATGCACAAATCTACGCAATGGATGCGCCAAAGCGGGAGTGCCAATGAACTTAAGACGGTTATTGACAGGTATTGCGTTAAGACAAATAGAGGTTCCGGCGCTGACACAGACCTCCGTTCACTTGACCATGTACGAGTGTAAGTACCTATACGACCACAAACCTCCTGAGAACTTCTATGTAAATAATCAGCGAGGGTAAATACGGAATTCTTGTAAGCAAGTATGTAAGTACCTTTATTTCCTAACTGTTCTCGCGTGTTCGTCTGACTCTGCTCGTAGCAACAAAAATTTAAGGAAATATCTACACTACACGCTACCAACGAAAAATGATTCTTAAATAGGTAACTAGTGAAAGGAAGGTAATTGATTTCCTTTTCATAAAGCTATAGCCAGATTTTTTTTCTTCAACACAAAGTCACATTTACGAAAGCTATTGTTAATGTTTTTTTATTATTATTTTTTTATGAAAATTATTTAGTGAGTTTGGTTTTACTTTCTGCAATGAAACACTTACTTTCGACTTTGAGTGATAGGTAATACCTACACGGATTATGCAGGTTCATGTTGTGGGAAATATACAAGAGAAGAAAGCTCGCTTCATCGAGATCAACATGTACAATTATGTCAAGTACCGTTGAGTGGAGAAGTGGTCGCCGTTGCCCAAGTTTGTTTACCCTGCACGAAGAGATAACACCGAGATATATTTGCGTTATATTTGCATATTTTTTGTTAATTCATTAGTGGGCGGAGTTGTTATTGGTGCTATTACAGTTGATGATTAACTATCATCAAATGTGTATCAATTACTTTATTAGTGCAAGGAACAGTAGTTTAAAATCAAATAACATGATTGATTGTGTGCCGCCAGCAAATTGTGACTCATTTTTATTCTTTGTTGCTTTTATTGATTGTAATAAGTACTTACCAATGCCAAACTATAAAATCTTTTTGTTTTTTTTTTTTTAATGCAATTTGTAACGGAAATGCATATTAATTGAATTTACCATTGTACTCAGATATAAGGTGTGCTAGGATTATTTACACTTTAATTTAGTATTATTTAAGATAACTTTATGAAATATTTATAATTTAGATTTTAATTATAATTTTACTCAGTCAGTAAAATTGCTAGCCTCAAGCAAACACATTCACTTATTACCCATTTATCGAACACAACATAATGTTCCTACTCCTTAAGCAGCTTTTCATGATTGACATGAAAAGTTACTTACATAATAGGAAAATGGGTATAAAGGGTATATGTTTATATCTGAAATAAGTATCTCTAATATTGGGAAATAATATTGTTTCCGAAATAAAAATATAAACTTCCAACGATCTGTGGTTGACTGTAATACTAAGCTTGGGTAAAATGAAAAAATACTGAAAAAATTATACAAAATATGCGGAGGAGTACTTTGATGCCTATTGACGTCGCTGAATATATGTAGGTACTTCCTTTTAGTTTTTAGTATTGTAATTATGTTTAGTTCTAGTTATAGTATTATAATGTACATAATAATTTTAATGATCCTGTAATTAATAAAATTTATGAAAACCCTTTAAAAAAAAATAAAAAATGAATGGTCTAAAATGTAGGTTACAATAAAATATAATACTTACTTTTATTAAACACAGACTAATAATATTTACATTATTTACACACTAACTCTATAAAAGAAATAAAAATATTTTACAAATATCAAAAAAAAAGGTTACAGGGCGTCGAAAAATTCGTCCACACCGCTGTCAACAGGAAAAGTGCCCAGAAGGCTGGCAGCATTGCCACGTTGGATGGCAATGCTGATTCTTTGGCCAAAAAATAGGCCCACCCTCCCTCTGGTCACGTGAAAAATTTAAAAAATGTTGTATTTAATAAACAAACATGAGCTTATTCGAATTACAATTCTACGAAAAATGCTGTATTGATTTTCGGAATTTTCAGTATTTTATTCGGTACAATTCATTTTTTTTCGGAGCTTTTATTACTACCCTTTTGTATTTAAGTATAAACATTAAAAAAACTGTAAAATATTCATATAACATTGACTCATGTGTTTTGTCCTGTTGAATATTTCCCCAAACATCGCTAAAACGACCGGTTCTGGGCAAAGGGCGGGGGGGGGTAATGCCCTAATCGCCAGACTTAGCAGGTGGATTTGTAATATCATTATTATTGTATTCATATGAAACAGTTTAAGATGAATATAACACTAAACAACAGACACAGATTTGTACCTCACTTCTAGTATTTTGTAAAAAGTAAAACTTTATGAGCGTAGCAACATAGCTTTTGTTTCATACGTAGGAGCAGAGTTTTACACAAAGCATTTTAGGCGGCCCTTTCAGGGACGTAATTCTGTATGTAAGCCGTCTACCTAACAACTTTGATCTATAAATATATTTTTACGAGAAGACGTCAAACGAAGTACCGTATTTTTTTCTTCCCTTATTTACATAAAATATAAATAGCGTTACTTAATTAAAGCTATAAGCAAGATTTTCCTTTGTTTCATAACATGTCAGAGCTACTTACAATAAGAATTCTCCTATTACAGCCAACGATTTAGGTTTAATTGTTTCTACAGACTTGAGGTATTAGTAATTTTAATAATCACTGCAAGTCTTGCCATTGAACACTGAAGTTATTTTCTTGCAGTCTTCGACTTTGCCTATAACCTAAAGGATCAGTTATTTTAAAAGTTAATAATCTAGCTTTCTTATGTGACATAGACAAGCATTCATAATGGTGAGTCCTCTAAGACGTTTCTTGCGATAATAGTGAACTTGCGCTGGGTGTTTGATGGCAAAGAGGAAGAAATAAGCAGAATTCATCAGTCGCCAGGGCGGTGGTTATTGATTGTGACACGGTAATGGGGCGTCTTGTGAGCGGTAATAAATCACTCGCGCCGAAGACTAAACCGGCGACCAGCGGATTGACGTACAACTTATAGACGCACGTTGCGTTCGACCAGCGCAACTCGCCTATTTCTCACATTTGCTCATGTGTATATTTTTTTAAACCCTTATTTATTATAAAAAAAACTGACCAGGTTTTACCTCTGGCGGTGGCTTCGTATCCTTCATGACCGTTAGGCGTTTGAACAAGGAAGGATATGTAGAGGCCGTGTGATTGAGACCAACCAATTTTAATAACTGTAATAGTTAGATATATAATCATTAAGTTAAGCGTTACGTGTTTTAAACCCTGTTCATATTAATGCCTGTTCCAGTAAAACTTGTTCCAGTATGTTATCTTTGTATTATTTGAATATTTAATTAATTTTATTGAACCTCCAACAAAGATCACACTTTAAATTAATGCTCTAACTAAATGAGTTTCATAACGTAGAGCGGAGAATTGAAGACCAACCACAAAAGCTCACAGGTATGAATTAAACACCAAACTTGATTATTGTGTATGGAAACCATTTTCTTTTAACAAAAGATTTGATACTTGAGCCAGCAGACGATTGCAGGAAAAGTGAAGAGTAATAGTTTGTGTGGGGTCACGTCTCTGTGACGTTTGGCGCTTTGTGCTGCGGGCTGTGGCGTTGCGGCTCGCGGCGGCGGCATCGTCTGCTCCTCGCAGCACATCGTATGCAATGGGGGTCTGCACCCGCTCAGATTGCGCGCCACCGGAATGCTAGCCAAGCGTCGAGATTAATCGTTATACTGCCTAGACTGTAATGCAGTATTGTTAATTTTAACGATGCTGTCGTGTTGATAGAATAAATTTTATTGCTTTCCTGACATCTTCATGAGCCAATGACCTACAGTTACTTACGGTACTTCCTAGGCATGTAAGTGTTTAGTACCTCTATCCTTAGTACAATATGTGTTCTTAGTACACTCGAAGAGAGATGAGAAATTGACCTTTTGTCTCATTTCCTATGTTCATCAACTAAATTCATTCTTTATGTGCCTGGTACCTGTATACCTCGTTCATCGGTGTGTGACATTCTTTATCTAGATTCAGTATTTTTGCGGGTCCGTTTCCCAGGCTGGGATATTTATATCGACGACTTTCTCGTTGCGAGTCATTTAAAAACATGCAATGGTCTCAAACGTGCACACGAATTCAGAAAACAGGCAGATGTTATTACGGAGAGACCAATAATGATTGCAGAGCATTACCGTTTAATCTCATTAAATATTTAGGTATCCGTTGGTACAGTTACAAGCGCAGTTTGGTGAAGACTTTGCAGTCCGCAAGCGTTATACCTACTGCTTTATTTATATTCACAGGTTAAACTTATTCAGCAGATTTGAATCTTAAGCTTGATATGTAAATCGGCTTAGAATTCTTAAGAATCATGCAGTCAAGTGCGAAACGGGGATCGTGGGATTTGTGTTTCGTATAATTTGCTTGTTAGGCATCAAACCACTCCTAACTTGCCCCGCTTAATATTTATAGCTATAATATTCAAGTAGAGCGCTTGCCACGATAATGAAATAACTCTTCAAAGATTTAGAAGTAATTGCAAACAAGTAGAATATGATAAAAATAAACGTATTTGTTTCTATTCGCTGCATGTTTGTAAACAAAAACGAATTATCAAACAAAATGTGTTGGTAACACAAATGTCAAGTTCTTTCTACACCGTAATAGCATGTAATCTACGAGCCTCATTATTAGAGTCGCCTCTGAAGACTTACAACATTCCTCTGGAACGACAAAAAACTATAATACTCCCATTAAATAAATTATATTTATGTCAATATACAAATTAAATTGCTCTTAGAATTTCGCGTGTCTCGGAATGCAAAGTAAGTTTTTGTTTAATATTCTGTGTGTGCAAGTAGGTACGCTTGTTCAGCTTGAGTCTGCGTCCACCGAACTGATGAATGACGTGTCAAACGATTTGTCTCGACACTCTCGGCCCCACAGCATTCAATGGACATCCAATGATCGAAAATCGAATATCTCCGAGAAAACACAATTAGGGGCATACGCAGGAAATAAAATATGAAGTTGGTACCACGAAGGAAATCCTTAACTTTAAAGATTTTAAGCTAAACACTTATTTAATTTTAATATTAAACTTAAAGAATGAGCTTCACGCTTCACCGGGTGACAATGATGTCATCACAAAATTACGCAAATCATTGAATTATAAAAAAAAAACAATATCCCCTTGTTTGTCCTTCCATTGTGCTACAATTGGTCAAAGTGTTTTATTATAGCCGTGGAAAATTTAGCAGGTGACTAAATCTGAAGTTTACGTATCGATAGATCTCGATAAGTTATACATATACCTACTTGAAATGTTTTGTTTAAACAAAGAGGTTTACTTGAGAGAGATAGAGATAGAGATTTTACTTAATAAAATGGTAGAAACAAATTAGGGTGCACCCTAATTTGTTTCTACCATTTTATTTAGTAAAAGGAGGATTTTAAGAAGAAAGTTAGAATTTACCTAGTTTTACGTACTTTTCCAGGTTGTAACTAGATGTTGTTCGAATTGGTTAAACAGAAGGTCCCAATAAATAACAATATAAATATTACTGTAAA
The DNA here is from genome assembly GCA_941918905.2 of Xestia sexstrigata. NCBI lineage: Eukaryota > Metazoa > Arthropoda > Insecta > Lepidoptera > Noctuidae > Xestia > Xestia sexstrigata. The sequence continues at coordinate 11,626,888 of OW799207.2, read as the reverse complement.
AATAATTACTTCAAATTAATAAAGAAAACCACAAATTATCTTGTTTAAAAATCCTGCAGGTAGTACATTTCAATATTGTTTATTACCTCTTATTCGCTGGTCATCGAATATACATTATAAATCGTTCTCACAATCTGTTTTAAGTTGTTCGCTTTTCTTTTTAATAGGTACTTGTTACATATGACGTGACGTGACGTTATGATTATTGGGTTATTATTTATTTGCGTACTAATTCGCTAGTGACGGCAACGCAAGCGTATCGGCTACGCATGGATTTGCGCGTAGCAATTCGTAGCTGATATATATCGTTTGTGTATTCTCAGCCGTAAGAGTTACTGAAGGAAACGAGTTATATCATCTCGCTCGTAGGCGGAGGGCTAACAACCTTGACGACCTAAACGGCACCCGAGCATTGGTGGACTGTCAGCTCTTTGTTCTCCGGGGCGCGGATTTTCATTATCGACCCTAATTATTGCTCTACACATATTTATTCGAATCTAAATAACGTTTGTCACGCCGTTTCTAGGTGAAGTAGTGAATGTGAAGTGTTTATTCAAATTTTAACCGGCCTATCGAGCGCTATTGTCATTCGAAACCAGAACATCAGACTATAATGTAGCCCATGAGAAACCAAAAAACCGACCACGATTGATACCGGTTGGAATCTGCACATTTGGTATGGGGAAAACCACGAGCGATAATAGCCCAAATAAATACTTGAAAGTTTTTGGAATTTTGTGAACTACGAGTATAACTGGCACTTTAAACTAATAATAGTCAATTTTGTAATAATCTATTATAAATATATACCACTTGAATGTGAGTTGATTATTGTCATTGCAAGCTGTTCCAACATGCTATTTGTAATTGAAAACAATAAATTGCAATTTTAATGTGTTTCGAGCAGAGGTAGAGAAAAAACAAATCCTAAATGTACAAGTGACAAGTTGGACACTGGTTGTTTGTATCGTTCGATTTAATGAGACACGCGGTTGCTGCAAAGCTGGTGGCGTTTTTCATTGGCTAAATTAATTCGTTGAACTGCGTACGACGCATGAGGGCTGACTAAAAAGCGTATGGGAACAAGCGGAAGTGCAAACCATTACCAAATGTGTGGCTGACATGCTTCTGAGAAGCCGAGCTTTGTTTTGATCGGCAGCGAAACACTTTTTGCAGAAGCAATTTATTGTTCGAGCTTTTTGTGTTTATTTTAATATCAAAAAATTAAACTAGCCTTGTTTCTGTTCTGACAACAATATGTACGAGCAGGTAGAAGGCAAAATAGGATAGTATGATTTGAACTTAAGACCTTTGAATAAAATAAATGGCGAAGCTTCTAAAGCTAATTTACAGAGCTGTAATAAAACGTCCTTTAATAAAACTATTTCGCGTAATGTCTGCCCGCGTGCAGATTGCTATCTCAGAAAAATAGAAGTTTCCGTAGAAAACAACAAAATTAATAAAATAGGTACGTGCAATTGCAGCTGCAAGCAAACGAGAATATTGCATATAAATAGTAATTTATCAGTAATTTAAACTCACTTGGGGCTCAGCTCAAGTGAGCAACCTAATATTTTCTTTTAATGAAAGACAACTCGTATATTTGTTCATGTAACCTGCACTTACGTACTTTATTCTACAAAAACACAGATGTTCGTCTGTAAGCTTTAAAAACCTTTGAATTTACTTAAACAGCCAGAAAGTTTTGATATGGTTTAACAATTACATTACATAGCTTCGTTCTGTATTTTCAGAAATATCGTGTTTCAGCTCAGGAAACAAAGTAACAACAAAGTTACAAAGCGTAAAAGATTCGTTGATAATAACTGTACATCTTTAGATGTTATAATTAATGAAAATTAACGTCTCTGAGCTCAAAGGGTTTATTGTGTAACGATCCCTGTGAAACCCTAAACATTTGAGCGTAATTAGAATTAATGAGAAATGGACAGGGGCGTCCGTTGACAACGAAACATGATACATTACTGCCACACCGCCATTGATGAATGAGCTGCTCCTTTTTGTATTGCTATCCTTTATTTTATAAATCACAAATGAGCATCCAACGCTCAAGAGAAAAGTCCTATTGTATGGAGAATTTACGACAGGCAGCTCCCGTCACAAGCTACACCTATATAAACGCCCTTTGTGAAAGAATTAAACAGTCGAACTTAGAGATAAGTTTACGAGCCCACCTGGGTGAAAAGTACTTCTGAAGCTGTGAAAATCGCTCGTAATTCATCCGTAGTTCACAAACAAACGTGGGATGCAAATCCGGGGCTCGGCCCACAGCCGCACGGCGCACAGCCACACTCCGTACTCAATAAGAGAACGCCAACAGTACGAGCGGAGCGGTCAGCTTCCGTCTAGACGGAGATTATGTAAAATGGAATATGAGCTTATTCGTTTTTCACGGCCCTTTATCGCAATAGCAAATTTGCATTTCGGACTTGGATATTGACAATCGTTTATTTTTATTGGGATGTTTCCGCAGACTTATGTTTGCTATCATATTGAATACCCCTGTTTGTGTTCCGATGTTTGGATTGCTGGCATTCCGCTTTGAATAAAAATATGGAATATATTTTTACCCTCATTAAGCGTAGCTTTATGCTTTATGCTCGAATCAATCTGTATTTGTCGGCTTTCTTTTGTTTCTATTTGGGCGGACCATTTATCTAAAATTACTCGTACATAAAAGAGCTCTTTTATTCACATGAGTGTGTTGACAGTTTTTTTTTGTTTCTAACACAAACAAGCAAAAATAGGTACGTAGGAGGAACGGCAGATGGCACAAGCAACGATTGGAAATTAGCCCACTAACATTACCCATTGTTATTATTAATGACCGTCGCTCGGTGACATGCCCTTCCAAATGTTTACAAAGGAACACCAATCCGTCGCGCAAATGCTTAGGTACCTCGCTTTGGGAACCCTCTAAATAGAAATTGCGGAAACTTAATATAAATCGAATAATCCATTCTAGTGTGCAGGGGATGTTTTGGGAGGATAAATCTCAATCGGGGGTGAGGAGAGCTTGGCGGTGCAGCGCGGGAGGGTCGCACACGGCGCTCACGGGCTCCTGGCCGGCCATCTGCCGCGCCATAAAATCGATATTATTTAGCAACCGAGAGATATATCGGTGATACGGCGGCCTGGCGTTGTACCGGCCGCTCACGCTCGCTGCCCTGCTGCCCGCGCCTTACACTTGCACTCTACTTCACAATGATTCATCACTAATTGACTGATAATAGATATCGATGACGTCTCGCATTTACAAGAATATTCCACTCATAGTATATATACCTTCTGTTTTTGTTGGTGCTTAATTTGAATGTTTTTTGGGAAGTTCGTTTGGAAACTTTTCTTTGTTTCTCGCATGATGTTTCCTGACAACGATACAAAAAATATGCGATTCCCAAAACATAAAATAGTCTGAATTTTGACTTTCATTTTTAAAATAAATGATTCCTGCTTAGCAAGGTATCAGGGTGTTAAAGAATTCGCGTGCCATATTAGGGGTGAGTTCAGTGTCGATAAAGGAAACCCGTAAAATATATATATATATAATATATTGCAAGATCAACCTAATTTAGTACCTACTAACTTAAAATAGAAATCATTTAAAATTAAAAATATGATATTTGTTTTGATAAATGCTTTAATTACTTACCTCTACCATCGGAAGGACAAAATGATAGTATTTGTTTGAAGCATTTAAACAAAACAAATAATTTTAATTCTAAACGATAGCTATACGAGTATTTTAAGTTAGTAGGTACTAAATTAGGTTGATCTTGCAATATTTTTTATGTTTTTATTTCTATTTATTTTTTTATTGTTTTACGGGTTCCTTTATAATTATTATCGGATGGACCTTTGAATAAAAGTGCTTTATCTTATCCCATTGAATTTAAAAGTTTAGATTTTATCGTTTTCCCGTCATTTAATTTATCATGTTTGTTAGAGAGATTGGATCCATATGATTTTTTCATTACACACACATATTTCAAACATATTTTCATTTCATTTTTCATTTACATACTTTTATCAATCGATGATGTAAAAAAAATACAGAATGTTATTTTTTCGAACCTGAGTCGGTTCGATTCCAGAGTGAGGCAAACGAATTTTCGAAAATCTGTGAATACAGATTTGTTTCTTTTTAAAAATAAAGGAATGTTTCCTTTTAGTAAAATTTGTTATCTCCAGTATTTAGTGTACGTTCCCTCCAGGTGGCATTAAAAAAATCCACCAATTAAATCGATATTATGAAATAAGCGTGTATATCGAATCTAAGGCATGTAATTAAAATTATACACTCGATGTATTTCTTTTGAATAGAGAGCATGTGTAAGCAAACAGTACTATTTTGAACATAAAATTTTCAGAGAGCCTACTACATTATGCAACGTACAGAACAGAGGAAAAGCGTGGAAATTAAGGTTTTGCAAACTTTTGTTCGTTATAAAATAATGGACGAACGGTTCAAAATACTCGGTACCTCTACCTACCATGGTAATTTTGTCTCATGGAAACCAGTGTTTAGGAAGATATCAAAAATTGTTTGGGTTGCAACTCAAATATTTTCTTCTCATTACCAACTGAATGTTCTGACTTGTTCATTAACTGTGTATCTTTAGGCACTAACCTCAGAATAAAGAAGATCTTCTCTATATGTAAATAACTGTTTTTAAATCATCTTAGCTAACTTTTAGGTCTTACGTCTTTAAAACCTACAAATAAAAAGAAAAACGACAGAGCGGTTCATGTTCACTCGAGAAGATTATGAGACAAAACAATCCTATAATGTACAACTACACACTATTTAAACTTTGGAAAGGAATAAAAATAAATTCTTGAAGAGAAAAAATCCCCTAAAATGTCTTACCTCTAGACCCGGACCTGAATAGGCCACGGAATCTATATGAAGCATGCCTTATCGTTAAATTATTAGCAATCCACAATTCCACAGTCTCTAAATAATTCTAACCACTTTACTCCGGTCGGTGGCTCGTAAAGTTCTTTGATTAACTTTTGGAAGTGAGTCGGTTGAATTCAAGCGTGACATGTTAGCGAAGTGGCCAGTCTCCGCCACGTTTCACGCATGTGTGCATGGAACATGAAATGTATGGTGTATGTATGTTGATTGGCTTTTTCATTCCAGTCTTTGAAATATTTCTAAATATCGCCTTTTATTCAGTGAAATATTTTTTTTTAAATGCTGCAAAATAAATGATGAGTTTTAGGATGAATGCTGAACCTATCAGGCACAAACTTATATGTAGCTAATTTGAAACCTGGGTTTTTTGGCACACAGTCACACGAATGAAAAATTACTTTAATTTAAACTTTGTATCGATAGACATTCTTAACATTCTATGATTCATCTACACAAGAAATATACCAGTGACTTAAACAGTGAATTAAATCTGCGTAGTTATGTGACGTCAGTATGCGTGGTAAGTGGAAGGTTTGCAAGAAACTGTTGGATCGACGCATTAAGCACGTACTTCCCCAATCTGAACGTGGTGAGATGGCGGGGCGATGAGTCACAGGCGGCGGCGAGCGCGGGAGCGTGAGTGCGCGGCGCCGGCCAGCAGCGGCCTGCGCCCGCGCAGCCTGCAGCCGCGCGCCAACATTCCACGCGATCGTTGCCTCCCTGTGTTCGTAACCATTCTGATGCAATATTCAACTTTACTGCGTCCTTGCAATGCCGTAATTCATTACAACAAGTTTAATCGCTGTGCAGTCATTTTTATCATTTTTCTCCCTTACAGGTTCTATCATGTCTTATATCCAAGGCCACTTTAGCGACCTTAATTACGGACGGTCTGGAGCCCTAACAGGAATGGCATATATAATGTTGTCGTACAATAATTGAGTGTTGAAAATGGTCTCTACCTAACAAGAGCACAGTAGCCCACTAGGTATGTACACAAACTACAATAGGTACACTTAGAAATTAATATTTCATGATCAACACGTCGAAGAGATATTATTAACTACTTGTTACGAGATTTCATCTATAACTTTTTGGAGAATAAATATGTAGCCATGAAGGTAATAGAAAACGAACTGCACATTTAGAAGCCTACTTATGTATTGGGTACAGAAACAAATATAGTTGTAGTGGAGCAAGTTAACGTTATACAAATAAGGTGGCGAGTGTCTGTCATGACGAGTGGCAAATTGGCGTGGTCTGTGCATTTGTTCCACGCCGCCGGGCGCCGGGTGGCGGGCACCGGGCGTCTCGGGCTCCGACCAGCGCGCCACATTCAGCCTTGTGGCCACCTCACCAATGTCTATGTCACTGTCGTTTGTTTCGCCAAAGCAATCACCTGATTCACCAAATTAAATAACAGCTTGTTTGTGTTTACTAAACCGAATCGCTGACACCTACAAGTTGTTCTAAGTTAAATCTTATTGTGTCTTGTGATTTTTTTTCTTTTTTTTTCTTTTTCATATCATTGCACGTTATGCAGGTTACTGGCGACGTAATGTTACGTTGAGTATAAGCGTATAGAACACTCGAGCAATGACCATAGTAACATTTATTTTGCAAGGTTTATCCATAAGCAATTTCAATCGGAAATTCTTATAGGCACCATATATGTGGTTATCTCTTTATAGACAGCTCGATAACCGATAACCTCTTGGCACCGTAGGTACCTGGGCCGATAGCTCGGTTAGAATTGCCGTTACTTGTAAGATCACACGCACAATCCTCGTAGCATTGTGGTGCGGCGCTTACCAGCCAGCTATCGATGCATCGGGGATTCTATTTCTAATTATAGATATACAAGTGTTAAATAAAACTCGACTTAAAAAGTCGATCCTTTATAAAGTAAGTAACTCGACTATTGAAATGAATCATTTTGGAAAAACTGTGTTCACATTTTGCCTACAAAGATTCCTTTGTAGTTAATTTTGCAAAAAACGGCAGGATGCGGAGTCGGAGGCGTGTCGAGTAGAGCGGCGGCGGCGGCGCGGCCGTAGGGTTGCACCCGCGGGAAGACGCGGCCGCTGCAACTAGCAGGCGCCTGGAAACTAATCGATTCGAAAGGAGGCTTATCAATATGTGAGCAATGAATCATCTCCTTGTTGGGCGGAGAGAATCTGGCTTTATATTAAACTTGTCACAATTATAATGAATAGCGGAGAGAAATATTCGATAAGTGGTTATATTTCCTTAGAGCTAAGGATAACCTATAGTGGTGGAGGCAGCCCTGTGTGCGGCAGCGACGGAGGCGGTGGCGCGGCAGGCGCGGGCGCGGGGGGCGGCGAGCGAGGCTGCTGCGAGTGTCCGCGGCTGTCAGGCCGGACTAACCCGTCGCTCCAGGTCAGCGCTCCAGCCGGCTATTTATAGAGGTGCCCCTTAAACAGAGTAATTATTCATTGATTAGCACTGCGAGGAATAGGGGATTGCGCTTCTGATAGCCATCGCGCAAACGAGAATCGTCGCCGGCGCCGCGCCTCGCCCAGACTGCTCCCAGCAATATACCAACTACATCCATAATAAAAACTTATGACATCTTATCCCATGCCAATATAAAGGACTACAGACATAAAGTACTTACATATTTTGAGGTAATTGAATATTCTTCATTAAATTGCGGTCCTGTACCTATACGTGTGTTGATGTTTATTTTTGATATTTGGAAACAGTCTTAATAATCTTGGAGAGGCTTACCCCGGCAGGTTTTCTATCGTTTATTTATGGGGAGAAGGTACCTACGTGACAAGACTCGCATACTCGAACAGATCTAATAATATAAATCGCTTAAACAAACTTCGTAAGTAGAAGTAATCCGATTTTCAGAACCCTTAAGTGATCTGGTATTTCTGTGATTGTAAACATTCACAATACTTATGTGTGTTATTGAATGCCAATTAATTTTAACAAGAAAAACAATCATCTAATTTATCTTAAAACACAGATCTTGACATATTAATGAACAAAAGTTTAATTCATTTTATTTAATTAATTAAAATAAATAAAAGTCTACCACCGACCAGCTACGATTGCTACGCTATAAAATATGAGATGTTTTAGTTTTATAATGCGTCTATAATCGGTATAATAAAAGTTTAAGCGATAATATTTGAATAATGTGAATAAATGAGGACAAACTCGGATGTTATAAAATGTATTAAACGGAACACGTATTAATGTAGTATTAGGTGCTAAACTCAGAAAAATAATCGTTAAATTAGAATTTGAAGGTAGGTATATAAAACCGTAGATTACCGTAAACTCGGATGTGGTAACCGAGTTTTCTAGTATATTATAATAGTAATAATATACATAAACACAGGAAACTTAGTTTATTCTTAGGTAAGTAGAGTCTATCATTTCTTTTGGTTTTGCCATCATTTCTGTATAGATTACATCTAGGAAATTAAAAATCTTAAATTGACGACAGACAGCCGACAGGCATAACTGCTGGGTCAGAATGGCTAAAGAAAGGTTTTTTGAAAAATTCATCCCCTGAAGGGGAAATTCGGACTGACAGTATGCCAATTCAGCTAATGGGACATCCTATCGGCCGTACGGCTTGTTAGTAATAAATTGCTCTCTGATATAAAATATCTAGCTCGTCTCTATGTCGCAGCCAATTAACACGCCGTTTTACATAATGGCGCGCTGGATTGAAAAACGCCTCCGTTCTGGAATACGGCGTCCTCACGTTCAGCCGGATTGTGATAGCGGTACGTTCGACAAAGTGGCGTCCAACGTTTAGCCGTATTGTCAGCAATTCCGATACTTCAAATAACCTACTTAAATTGTTCTAAAAGTCTTGCTAGCTGGCATGAGGAGCATAGGCCAATAGCCGGCGGAGTGACGACAGAAAGTGGGTGTGTAATATAAAATGCGAGCATAGCGAGCGCGCGTCATGGAGTCGTAGCAGGTTCAAAATTTGCTTATATCTCGAAAACGGTGCGTCCTATCGCAAAAATGAAAATAAAAAAATAAAAATTAACCGTGTGGTATCCGGCAGAGTAGAATAGAACCAACCCATAACACTCACGGGTGTCGTATAAGGCGACTAATGGCTGAGGCAGAACACCTTGCGCCTCCGTAGACCAGAGAATGGGCAGCAGCGTTTTCTGTTGGTCTTTCATCACTGCGATCTTCAATCCGCCTGCCAAGCGTGGAGATTACGGCAAATTCCTCCCATCATGGGAGAGGCTTATGTCCAGCAGTGGACGTTATGGGCTGTTGTTGTTGTTGTTGTATCGCAAAAATAATAAAAACTTGCCCCCCTTAATAAACCCTGCCACGTAATTCTCAACATGTAGGTAAAAACAAGGAAACTTCGATTGTGACGCTATGTTTCTTGTTATGATCATGCAGCGCCACTTGCGGCGATAAATGGAACTAAAACTTTCAAAGCGGCGGCGGCGTAACGACGATGCACCCGTTTGTATAACGGCGGCACGTTATTACGCCGCTTTGACGAATGAAAAGGGCTCATTCAATGCGGCGTACTTTATTTCAGCCGAATTGTAATCCCGCTGAACGTGAGAACGCCGTATTAGTTTTTCTATCCGGCGCGCCATTAAGTAAAACGGCGTGTTTTACGAATTGGCTGCGATATCTACATAACTTTATAAAAACGCAACGTGATTCTGATTTAATTTTTTTATTTAATTGGTTTTGTAAAATAGATATTTAGGTATTCAGTGCTGGAAGCATTGCCATCAACATTGCTATCAGCTTTCTAGGCACCCCGTTGTCAGCGATGCGGACGAATTTTTTGACGTCCTTTATGTCTTTTCTTTTTTTATATCTGTACATAATAATATCATTATTTTAAGTTTCTTTATGATTAGTATACAGGGTGTAAAAGACCTCATCACGAAGCCATCAACCAAGCATTCTGTACATCAAACTAAGTAACTTTACGCAAAAATTATTGCTGGGGAACAACTTTTTTTTTTGGGTGAAAAATCATTTTTTGTGGTAGAACTCAATGTAACGCACTCAAAACATTGTGCTGATGGATGGATTGAATAGTACGGACAGTAACACCTCCACGACCCCGTCGAGGTGTTTACAGTAAAAATATTACATTAAAATATTGTATTAAAAAAAAAACTTGTCAAAAAGTTGGAATTTTGACCCCCAATATCTCCGTAACTAGAAGGTTCCCAGGTATGGTGTAGAACAAAAAAAATATCGCAATGACGGGGAGAAAAAGTGCCTTTCGGCTTCGTTAAGAGGTGTTTTACACCCTTTATGTATTTATGATAAAAAAGAGAGATATACCTACGGCTACTAATCTTTGTACGATGTATTCAGATATTTTGTATATAGCAGCGCCCTAATGTAGAACCTATAAAAGCTTTTCAACACCCTTACGTACACCCCGCACTTTACAACTTTGTTTCTACTGGAACCAGCCCTATCGGCACATGTCCAGATCGTGTCGCCATTTCTTTCTGGGTCAGTCTCGGCGGCGCCGGCGCCTTCAACCTTCTGGTAACCATTGTGTGGAGAATTTTACCCAACGGTCGTCGTGCCGACGAGCCAAGCGAGCCGAGCCAAGCGGGTAGCTTGGCAGCCTTTTTGCCAACGTGCAGGTGTTTTGAACTCTTGCCTTTTAGCAAACTCGAACTCGCGAAACTTCTGCAACTCGGTGAGCGACCAGGTCTGAGCACCGTAGGCTAGGATGGGCACGATGCACATGTTGATGAGTTTCCGCTTCAGGGAGATTTGTAGATCAACCTTCACTAGCGTCTCTGTGGACCATTGCAGTAACTTTTCCAAGCGTTGTAGATTCGGCGATCGATTTCCGTTTTTTGTCTGTTTTCTTAAAATGACATCTGGCCCTTGTCATCGAAATCAGGCTTTTACTGTTCTACCCCGACCCTACCAACGCTTAGTGTTGTTGGTCAGTAAGTCGGTTTAAGGCCGATTAATGCGATCAATCGGCCTTACAGTTCTTTTTTTTTTCTTTTTGGGATGGGAAATCATCAAATGACTTCTCCCGCTCTGGGCGGAGCAGGAGGGAGTGTCAGACTTTTACTGACTAAAACCCATCCATGTTCCTTCATCGCCCTTTGTGTTTCGGGGCCACGGTATCTCTTTCGAACAGTCCCGCAACCCCGGCAGGCATCGGTCCTAGCGGACCCCTTCCTTTTTGCTGACTCTCCTTGAGGCGCGCGTGGAACACGAACACGCCGTCGACACGGCATGTCGTCATGAGACGGATGGACGGCGAGCTAGCCCATAGCTCACCGTCCACAGGCCCGCGCCTACGGTGGCCAGAGGCCATGTGGTGGCCCCCGACGCCCGGGGCGTCTCCCGCGGCGGCCCGGACGCTGTGAGGTTCTCTCCCTCTCACGTTCCGCCACCTCCTTCTCTAGCATTACTGCTTCGCAGAAGGAGGTGACGGCGTCCCATTCCGTCTCGCTCCGGACCATGGCTTGCACCAGGGCCGGACGCGAGAGGTCGCCGCCGCCAATCGCCGCTTCGAGAGCACGGCGGTGCTCCGCCCACGCGGGGCACACCTCCACCGAGTGCTCCACCGTGTCCTCCGGTCGATCCTCGCAGTGGAAACACCCGGGCGTTTCCCCCCGCCCGATTCGGTGCAGGAACCTCCCGAAAACACCGTGTCCGGTGAGGACCTGCGTCAGGCGGAAGGTGAGGACGCCGTGGCGTCTCTCAAGCCACTCCTCAAAGAGGGGACTTATTGCCACTATCGTGGCGTGCCCTGCACGGAGTTGCGACAGTCACTCTCTCCATGTCGCCATGAGATCCCGCCGGAAGTCTTTCCGCTGAGCGTCAATTTGTCGCGGCAGCGGAGTTTGCCCCGGCGTCGCGCCTCCGCGCGCCATTCATGCAGGCGCGCGAGGACTGTCGCCTCCAGATCCCATGGCAGCAATCCGGCAAGGAGGCACGCCGCCTCGCGGGCGATCGTGCGGTACCCACGGGCCAGCCTTACGGCTACCACTTTTTGGGGCGCGTTCAGGTAGTAGGCTGCACGCAGGCTCAAGGAACGCGCCATAAAGGGCCATGGACCGCACGACTCCCGCGTAGAGCCTCCGGCAGGAGGCGTTTGGCCCCCCCAGGTTGGGCAGGAGCCGCCTGAAGGCAGCCCCGGTCCGTTCCAGTTTGAGGGCCAAACGTCGGAAGTGCTCCACGAAGTTCCACCGGCTGTCGAGGACAAGTCCTAGGTACTTCAAAGTCGACTCGACGCCGATGGAAACCCCACCTACCGTGAGTAGGGATCCCTTCGGTGGCGCATTCCGAGGCCCATGAAAGCACATGGCCTCGGACTTGTGCAGTGCCACCTCGAGACCCAGCTGCCGGATCCTCTCGAGACCCAGCTGCCGGATCCTCACCTTACAGTTCTTGGAGCATGATATGTAGTTCGAGAGCTGTGTGGACAAAAAGAAAGAAAGAAAACAACAAAATAAATAAACAAACAAAACTAATAATGCTTATAGGGCCTCAGCCCATCACAGTGACAAATGGAAACACAAGGTGACCACAACACCTAACGCTGATTTTCAGCTGCAGCCCACTAGTGCCATACACTCGAAAAACATTAACAAACACATATTAGCGTCATATTTGTTTTGCACAAGTACCAAATAAAATAAAATGATAATGTATAAAATTAATAACATTGGTAAAATTGAAGGATGTTTAAAAAAAATGTGCCCATTCATAAAATAGAACAAAAAGACATTAATAAAAACCAAAATAGGACAAAGTCGAGAAATGTATAAAATTGATAACAATAATAAAATTGGTGACATACACTAAGTAACAATAATAAACAGTAAAAATTATAGAATGTATAAAATTTATAACATTTGTAATATACATACTGCTTAATAGAACCAACCCATTACACTCACGGGTGTCGTATTAGGCGACTAATGTCTGAGGCAGAACACCTTGCGCCTCCGTAGACCAGAGAATGGGCAGCAGCGTTTTCTGTTAGTCTTTCTTCACTGCGATCTCCAATCCGCCTGCCAAGCGTGGAGATTACGGCAAATTCCTCCCATCATGGGAGAGGCTTATGTCCAGCAATGGACGTTATGGGCTGTTATAGTAGTATACTGCTTAAACAATTTAAAATACTGTGACCATTAAAAAAAAATAACAAAAAGACAATAATAAAAAGCAAAAATGATAAAATCGAAAAATTTATAAAATCGAAAAATGTATAAAATTGATAACAATAATAAAATTGATGACATACACTAAGAACTTAAGAAACAATAATAAAAAGTAAACATGTTGGAATTAATAAAATTGGTAAAATTGAATACCTAACGACTAAAATTTAAAAATGTATGAAATTGATTACAATGCTAACATTGAAACATGCTTAAGATTGTAACAATGCTATAATTGAATTCGCAGGAGTTACCGCCCTAAAATTACTACAATCTATACATGTGTGCATACACACGAAAATATGCACCAATGTGCCAATGTGTGAGTAAAATTTTCAATGGGTTTTAGGCTAGACGAGTGTTTGCCTGTCAGGCGGAGCTCCAACCTTTGTAGTAACTTGTAAAGTGTTAGTTCAAGACACGGGAGCGACAAATTGCTATAAGTATTCTAACAGGAGTTTGAACTTTTTTTTAATATTTTGTACATAATGTGTTATTTTGTTACATAGTTAATTAGTTATAATAAATGCCCAGTTGGTAGGGTAGGCTTTGCCTATTTGCCTCTTAGGAGCGCACGCCCATGTATATTATAATAATTAATAATATTATTGTTATTATATTTTTCTTCATGGGTGTCGTTTTCGAGGTTTTTGCGGTCGCTGATAATGAAAATGAGGTCAAAATGAAAATCCAAGATGGCGCCGACGAAAATTTTCGGTTTTTTCTACATGGGTGTCGTTTTTGTTGTTTTTGGGGTCGCTAAGAAAATGAGGTCAAAATGAAAATCCAAGATTGCGCAGACGAATTTTTTTTTTGCTGTCATTATTTCGTGGCCTACCCTTCGTGGAATACCACTGCACGCACTGTACTTGATGTTAACCTAATTGATAAAAATGTATAAAATATGTTGTGTTTCAAATAGCTGACATGTCGGCTCGAACATCTTGAAATTCGATTTGATGATAATTTTATTAAAAGCAACTTTAATTTTGATTTGAATGCCGAGCAAGTTTTACTAAACTGTATGGGGGGATATTGGTCCAGCATTTGGAGCAGCATTTGGTGTAGTTGCGTAACGAATACTGCCCCTAAAAATCACTGACTTTTGGTGGGGAATGGAAAGTTGTTGGGAACATTTTCTCCCCTCACCGATTCTGTGCCCTAGTCCATGACAGCCTATCGTATAGGTAAGAAGTAAAGTGAGACTTGATAACTCCGAAAAGTAGAGTCACCTACGACTAGAGTCTAATAGCTTTCATTTTTAGAATTTTTTGCTCATTTAAGAAGGGAACATGTTCCCTAAAAGGAACTTTAAAGCAGAAGCAGAAGCGAGCACAGGCGTTTTTAAGTCTTTGGATTATTCTTTCGGTTTTTGACAGAAATCGTTGACCATACACTGAGTCCGCATAATTTAACTTTGATAAAACCAAGGACTTCACAAGCTAAACACGCAGTTCTTCGCTAAGAAAAGGACAATGTTGTCGGCGAATCAGAGGTTTGTTGGCCGACAAGGCTAGGCTTTTGGTCGTCCATGAGGCTGCCAGTACGCAAGCAATAAACAGTGCTTGTGAGGAGATATTTAGAATATTATCACAAATAATTTTAGAGGGAATAAGTCAATCTTTTATTTAGGTATATTGAAAAAATTCCTTGAAAAAGTTAAATGTGGCTACTCTTACTAACCACTTCTTAAAACAAAAAATAAATGTATGAGGGTTTTTTTGGTTTTTCCGTATTGGTTACAGAATTTAATTTTGTACATTAGAAAAAACCTATATTAAGAACATTTAACGATACACAGCAGGTATACAAGATTAGCTACAAGGGAAAGGCCTGTTAGCTCCCCGCTCAAGATATTAATTAAAAATACATTGTCGTAGAGCTCTATAGGTACACTTCTTCACTACGGGATTAATGTTTATGTATTTAGTTTCATATTCCACTTAAGTACAGGTGCAAGTGTATCTGAAGATTCCATAAAATTTATGTTTTACGTATAGATGAGTCCGTCCGAGGGCCTATTAATACATCGATAGATACCCACTTGGGTGTTACACTTAAAATGAGTCATAATAAAATGTTCCAGTTTTACAAGTCACACCGTGTATGCAAAGCGTGAGAATATTCTGTGAATTGGGTGTCTAGATACGTAGTAATTAACTTTTGCTTCAAAAATAAGGAAACCCGTTACAATTTAACGTTATGTAGAACACTGACAAGTTCTTAAAGGAGAATCAAATTCTCGTTTTCAACGGTAAGTTGATGACTAATTCGATAACAAAAACGAAATCAAAAACAGTATTTCCAGCTACTGTCAGGTTCTAGGTTTAGTTAGTTACCGTATTTAATTAATGTTATCCTTAACTGTTGACAACATAAGCCTAGTTGATTGGTGGAGAGTACATACAGTTCCATTTGGGCTTAACGGCACAGTGCGCGGTGACATTGCCCTCGTATCAAGACGCAAACATACGATTTTTATTTCAATGAACTGTGTAAATAATAATGTTTGCTAGCTGTATGAAGTAGTAGCCCGTTTCATAAGGAGGTAATGCGCTAACTGTTTTTCAGAAACGAAGTTCGAACACGTTTCACGTTTCATCGAGACATCGGTGAACGATTCCCAGGCTTGACCGGTTTTATAATCGGGAAATTCGTGGAAGGCTCGCGGCGACCCGCTTCACTTGGAGTGCTCACTCTCTTCATACACACCATCTTTTTGCGCTCCGCGAGGAAAATCGTCATGAGACTTACAGATACCTGCTTGTATTACTCACACAGTATACCATAATGTTATTAGAAAAAAATTCAAGCGGTATCAATATATGCATGTGTGTTTACCCCGCCAATTTGTAACGAACTAAACGTATTTATTCAAAAGGTAATAATAAATAATATATGTACGATGTACTGACAGAGTGCCTGTCAATTACGATAGTGATTAAGATACAATTCTGCGTACCTTACGTAGTAAGGCAAATTACTATCATAAAAAGTCCCTGAGTAAAGACCGAAACATTATTTAAAGAATATGTCTGATTCATAATGGTCTGAAGCTGATCAGCGGTGAACCGATCATCAAATATACGTATGGTGTCAGAGAGTGTTCCTGATAAACAATTTGTTTTTCCAAACCACAATGAAAAACCCTGATTTCTGAGAAGGATTTCAGTTTTAACCCAAGCAGCTAGAAATATCTGTCGCTGTCTGGCTAACAGTCTTTTTATTTGCTTGTGCTGTTGCATTCTTTGATATACTTAGCTCTGAAGATGGGCGAAAGAGCCTCATAATATAAAGTTTTTCAATATACTTTCCAGGTGTTTTTAGATATTACCTTTCGTCTTGGCGCACGTCGTAGGAAGCAGATGTTATTACCCAGTTGGTATTCGGAGTTTTAGTTTGGTAGTATGCTTTGGCCCGTTGGCCATTTTATCTAAAATCTAAAAACTAAAACTCCGATAAACTTCGACCTCGTCGACCTTCTTAACCTCGTTGAAGTTCTGAACATATTAAGGTTTTCAAGTATATATACCTATACCTATTATACTACACCAATAACATTTCAAAATTCGTAACCCAAAAAAAAACTTTAATTTGTCTACATTGTAAGGTTACCACAAAGAACGTACCGTAGGGCGTAGTAAATAAATGGAGGATAAAACTAAATGAAACAAAATTATGCTAAGACATTTACTGTCAGCATCCTTTCTATTCACGGTCCCCCACACTCGTTACGTACCCCAAAATTGGTTGTGTTACAAATTAAATAAACCCCAAAATGAAATCTACAAAAAGGTATCTTTACAGCAGCAATACAAATTGAACAATATTCAACATCCTGGGAAGCAATCTACTGAACTTACTGGACCGAATAACCCAAAGTACCACAAGGTAATTAAAGGATTAGGGGTGATCTGTCACCCCTAATTCCAGAAAAACAGGTATCTGAAGCAACAGTTATCTACACTTAATACTATAGATTGTTGGAACAGACGAGAAGCTGTAGTATATATTGAGATATCTTCATTTCACCTCAACGATCTAAGGTAAAGCTAAAATAACTCGGGTTATGTCGGGTCGCTCGAGCTTTTTACCTTTTCCGTAACGAATACCTGGTACCTAAGGTACACACACTTTATTTCACGCATTAAGGTCAAGTTTCATGAATATTATTAAGTTTGTTAGAAAAGCTTTTCATCTTTTTAAATAAAATAAACAACCACCACCATCCACTATCAAACTGAATTTCAAAAGTCAACCAAAACTATAATAAACTTCCCATAAACCAAATAAGACCAAAAATACTGTTAACCATAAGCTTAACAAGATTCCCTACATTGTACATGATTTACCGTCTGGGACTACGAAGCTAATATTATGGAAGCAGTCAATAAATTGATAATAATAGATGGCATTAAGTGTTAGGCAGTGGGACTGGATGCAGTTCGGCGGCTGTGCGGTCTGGGGTGGACAAAATCAATAGTCCCTACCTACGAATAGCTACCACTACACCCGTGAAATCTGCACACATCGCGATTCTTTATTCGGCTCATATCCGCCCGAACACACGCCCAAAATGATTGTCTTCAAGCAGGTGGCGCTTATGATGAACATAATATTGTGGCTTCCATACGTATGCACATTTTTATAAACTTACACCGGCATGGGGTGGCGTATTTATGACGCTCTACAAGAGGCTTTAGGAGCTTTCGCGGTTTTACTTTTTTACTTGGTTATCGGAGGAATTAGGTTACATAAAATATTGTATATTGTGTTTGCACTTATTTTGTGCTCTTTTGTGTAGGATGTGGAATTTAAATCAATATTTAGAAGAGCTTAAAGTATCGATAATGCATTTCAAGATAGATAAATCAGTCGCTATCTCATAACAAATAATAAATTACATTTCTAAATCAAACGTTCAGATAAGATGTGGTTGTGTTTGGTCGTCTAATAAATATTTTGATTATTCAGTTGTCCCTCTACGATTGGGCACACAGATTAAGATTTGCACACAGAATGAGCATGCAGAGCTGCGGACGACTGAAGCGTACTTGAGCGGTCAACTATCAATCATATTTCCGCTACAGTTAAGTCTTAAAAAAATGTATGTCACATTGCGGATGCCAAGAAAATACCCTAATAATAAATTAGCATAGTAATGTTTGCGGCCGTTATGTTAGGATTGAGAGCGCTTTAATTAATATAAAAAGTGGCGCTACGTAGTGTCACTGGCCTGAGCAGATTTGACACTAACCATAACTCGTATCGAAACTTAAGAAAAAACTTGTTGTTATCAATAATTACACAGGACGTAAGCGTAGTTTATATGTATCGTGTGCTTATACTGTAATTAGTCTATTATTGCTTGGCTATCAACATACACTAGATACTCAATCCACAAACCGGAAATGAAGCGTCTGTAATCACCAAGTAGCATCTTTACGACGAAAAAAAAACTGAAAATATAATGCACCCTATGATTTCTAGATCATTACACTAAAATAAGATAAGGAATAGAGTGTATCAGTACATTAAAAATCTGGCAAAATCACCACACAGTGAAATTTTATCCTGTTCGAAGTGTCCATACCGTGCCAAGTGGAGCTTTGGCACTAAATATAACAGTTTAACCCGTTAAGGATAATAATACCGATATTATGTAGGTATCGTCGTAATAGATACCGCACATGTAGATAGCAGGCTGGTCGCACCTACTGCCTCCATTCTACTCCATTTCCCTCCGTTGACTCTAGCTATTATGACAAGAGTGTAAGTAGCTTACACACGATATGTTTTTGTTGAACTCCCCGATTATGAGCATACAAGTGTTACTTTTGGGTTTGAGTCATTCTTAAAGTGACCGGCGCTTTTGTGAATGATATTTTTAAAACTAGGCTTTGTTCAGAATTTGGTTAGCTTGTATCATGTGGCAGGAATCAGGATGCATATTTTTTTTCATCTTCCTCGTCAATATCTACTACCCATTATATTTTTCTATGTTTAATATTTTTGCTTGGAAACACGACTTACAGTTAATAATCTGATTCCTAATGTTTATTGATCGTTAAATTATAGTGTTAACTGACCAGATGACAGGATGGACAACTTATTTAAATTCGATAATGATGTCGATACTTAATGAGGAATTTGTAGGAATTAATTACTGTCCTTCCGGAAAATATAAATGTCTTAATTAAAGAACCATTTCTCAACATGTAACGGTGATTATTTACTTCAGCAGATTGCAATCTTGACAAGTCTGTAAAATACCGTGATGATGACCGACACCTACCAATATGGTATACAATGCAATTAAACATTTATTACCTAACAGTTTATGCGGGAAACAATGTCGGATATCTGATTGAACACCAACCAACCGCTCTGCTGAGGTACAGCCTTCATAATGGTATATCATAAACTCTACGTTAACTAATTAATAATACATACATAAACTCACGCCTTTTTCCCATGAAGGTAGGCAGAAATCACAGAACGCCACCAGCTGGGATCCTTACATCTCCTTTTGCCTCGTCCACGTTCATACATCTGGTCACACAGCACCGTTACCTCAAAATCGTAATGTATAATATTGCGGATCTTGTGTCTCGTTTATTTTGTCCGTCAAAAGTTCCTATCAAAATCAAGAAATAAACACAAGCTGTTTAAAAGTAAAGTGAGCATAACAATCACTCCAATAATAATTCGATTGTGTTACATTGATCGAAAGTGTACACTGGTGACGCGTCTGTTACGTGATTTCACCTGAAGGTGACAGATCTAGAAACAATCACCCGTGCACACAGTTCTCAAGAACATTTATAGCTGTATTGTGTTTAATCATCGCGATTAACAAAATTCAATATTTTGTAGGTTACAAATAAACCGTAACAAACTAAATAAAAAGACAAGTTTTAAAATATTTTTATGACGAATTATCAAAAGCAATGTTGTTGTGAATATTTTACTAAATATTACACTGTTATTTCAGTTTGACGTTTTCTAGAAGTAGCATACGAATCAACAACAATAACAGGTAACTAAAGTAAAGTAAGTAAATAAATATTTCAATTTCTTTAAGTTATAATTAATGCTGTTATATAAAAGTCAGAAATTGATTGCCTAATTAGATGCATTAGTTCTTATGTCACGGTCGATTCAGAACACGTGTTACATTAGACACCGTACGTAGTTTGTGTACCGAGTTCCTTCAGTTGGCCACTGTAATCTTTATAAATTCATGAACGGTTATTTGTCAACATAAAACACTTTAGTATTTTATATTTTTTCACAATATTGTGCCCTGTGCCAACATAGATCAAAACAGAAATAACACTTCTTCAGTCAAAGTTTATATTAAGTATAATATATAAACAGCGAATTAACATGCTGAAGTTATTATTTTGATTAATTAACTCTTTCATTTTACGTGTGTATTTGCATTTTTAGTGCGGTACCTTGAGAAGGTACTTTTATGAAATTATATGACAGAATAAAAAGTATGAGGTAATTGACGTGTTCATGCGTATCGAATGTTGTGGCGTTGCGTGTGTGCGTGCGTGTTCGAGCTGTGTCGCGTCCTCGGGTCCTCTCGTCCTGGGCACTCACATCATATCTCATTACCATATCGAATTATATAAGGGGGTGCACTTTGTTAACTTTTACTTTTGGAAAACGATTTATCAACTGAATTCAATATGATAGCAGCAATAATTGTTCAGTTCCCGTCACAAAGATGCGACGCTGAGATATAAAAATACTTACCGCATTTTTCTTTCATGGGTGAATGGACCACAACATTAAAAGCCTGAAACGAAGAAAACCAAATGAAATAGTTTATTATTTTGTTCATCATCTATTTTTTGGCAATAATACATTATACAAGTACAGATAATAATAAATTATAATAAACAGTAGGTACATGTGATATTAAAAGTTTGTTATGAATACGGTGTCGGGGGTAGTTGCTTCTTGTCATTAGAATCATGCTTGGAATTGTCAATTGTTTCACAAACAATCACTATGCTAATTGACTCATAACATAACTTTGTAAGTAATGTTCGTTAAGTATCTGTTATCTATAATATATACGTAACATGCGCATTGATTACGGAAACGGTCACGACAACGATGGTGAGAATTTTGCTAATTGGCTATATCTAATAGATAAGCAATAAAATCAATGGGGAGGACATCGGCTGCATCTTCAATTTATGCCGATGTGGATTCGCGATGCGTCGGGTTCCGACGCCGGCCCCCGCCACCGGACCTCATATTTATACGCTAAAGCGGGCGCCGCTAAGAGTTCAAACGTGCGTCGGGCGCTCGGAACAGTAGACGATCGAGAGAATCGCAACGCGTGGGTAGACGAGGGCGAGTGCAGTGTGCAGTGCGTGCGGGTCTTGTGTCGCTGAAAGCTCGCGCCGCGAAGCCTCCGATAGTGCGGCATCGGGCGAGTGCCCGCTCCGCGTCAGTGCCGGCCCGGCCGTGCCGAAAGCACCACGCTCCGGCAACGATACGATCTAACTGTTAACTGCTGGACTCTGATACACACTCTGTATCAACAACTTTGAATTATACGTTGCCGGCCGTCTAGTGAACGCGAATACATTTATTGTGAAAGACTGGTGAGTTTTCTTATCTTTTTATATTTTTTACTTAAAAAAGTAATATTTTTGTATATTTAAATATTTAAATTTTTGGGTATGTTCAACAAAAAGATACTTGAAATAAAAAAGCAGAATTAAGAAAGATTCTGCTACATAGGTGCGCAGCGCGCACAATCGCGGCGTCTGAAAAAGCCGGTCTGTGAGCTTTTCCACTGTTCAGGCCAGAGAGCGTATTACCGTGTGTGATGTGTTTTAGCTGATACATTTTCCGTTAAGGTAACATGGCATTGCATGTCATCTTAAATAAAATATGTTATCTACTAATAGTTAACATTGTTTTAAAACGCAATTAAAATTGACTATTATTTGTAATCTTTAACTTTAATTGCATTTATTTTTATCTCGTTTTTGAATATTTGTATGTTTTTAAAAAATCGTTTTCCATGGTATGTTATCTGCAACTAAAAGAATATAATACAACATTGTTAACTCTGAATTTTGTATACATTTACGTACAAGATTTTATTGAAAAAAATAATAATAGTAATTTTCTAATCGTATTTTCAGTGATAACTTACAGTTTCAAGTTTTTTATTTGCATTGTATAAATGTAAATTCCCGTGATATTTTGCTCACGAATTGTTGATTAATTAGATAAATAATTGCAAATTAGGTGAGATTGATTAACTTAACTTTGTTGAATAATTAATGACATTCGAATTGGCACAATAATTTAATGAAGGTGAAATACATAGTATAGCGTGAGTGAATCTGATACAGCCGCGTGCCACAACAACGAGCGTGGCGGATTCAATATTTCACAGTCACCACCACTAATCATTCACGATTGTACTTACAAAGTAGATTAAAATCAAATCAAGCAGTTGATGCATACATAGGGTATTTTTCACAATTGAATCACACAAATAACGTCACATACAATTATTTGTCTTCGTCAACTAGACAATCTCTTAAATCAAATCTGAAAAATTTCATGTTCCGGTTTTAGAATTTTCGTTATTAAGGGTTTTATTTTACTTAAATACGTACATTAAACAAAGTTTGTAATATTATGCAGTAAAATGCTCGAAATTGGCTTGCTTCCCTCATCTCAAGAAAAGTTTCCGGAGAGTTCGACGTCACGTATCTACACTTGAAGGAGGAAACGCTTGCTCTCGGCGCGAGGCACCCTTTACTTTAGCCCTTCACAAAGTTCATAGGAACTGATCCTACCTATGTTTGTTTTACTGTTTCCATATTTTCGTTTTAATATTATAATACATTCAATTCTTTTTATTATTTATCATTTTCTGAATGCTAGTTATACTTTGTGTGTTTAATAATTGTGTCTTCTTAAGGTTTTGTTTGAGATTTTTCTTCTTTTTTAAAGTTCCAAAGATTTTCTTTCAAACAATCTAATTTTTAATCTGTCCTTCCCAAGTTAAGAATTCGAACAACTGTTACCCATTGCTCATGTTTATCTTGAGTCGAGTTCGTTGCGGAGTCCCAGCCCCCTCGGGGCTCATTTAGCAGCGAAATTTATTATTCGGGGTCAGTGTGTTGCCTCTGCGAATTCTGACTCCGAGTTACACTGGCTGGAATAATAAAACCACATCAACAGCCGGTCGGCTACGTAGATTTTCATGCGTTGATCGTTCATTTTATTGCAAACAGTTTTGGGGAAATAATTTTCCGCAGTAAAACTCGTGCGAAGTTGTAAATGTTATTTCCCTGTAGACTCTGTTGGTTGTCTTTCCTTGAAGTAAAAGAATTTGTCTTAAGGGATTTCCTCATCGTATAAGTAGAAACAAGGTACTACGCCAACTTCCGAAAATTGGTAAAGTAAGGCTGTGAATGTGGTGTACGAATTGTCGGTTTCGGCTCGGTTGATTGCGCCGGCACGCGGCGCGGGTGGGCTCGCGCCTCGAGTTCAAGTGCAGGGTGAAGGTTCCGCGGCTGGCGAGCGCCGCTACCGCCGCCGCATCCGTGCTTTTGTTAGCTACATAGACATCCAAATTCCTTGCAATTCTCCTGCCTCCTCTATTGAACACAGATCCAATAGTAGTACCTATGTGTGGCGTGAATTTACAGAATCTGAGTATGTACTTGGTAAAGTCTTCTTGGTATCAACCACACTGATCTCTATTTTAAATGCTTTGAATATATTTCATGTCGGCATTTCATGTTTCATATTTTTAGCCAACTGTTTCTCTTTCTTTCTGTCTTTTTCAGCGGCAGCGGTTCATAATGCCACGGGCCATTACTTATTATAGTTCTTAGCACAACTTAAAAATGTGGGAAGTACACGTTTCTACGAATGTAATTAATCGTGTAATTTGATCATTCACTACTCTACTTCGTAAGATTTCTTGTTATTTTAAAGACTGTTATTGAAATTGGTTAAACCAAAGAAAAGAAAACTACTTACCTACCTGTGTAAAGTTAGCGCTTTTTCAGAGCATGTCTAAAATAGCCAATTTATTAATTAAAATCTGGCACATTTAGACTTATCATAAACTTCAAAATAATTCCCTAATTACGTCAGTGAAAGATCAGTCACCAACACGTCACGTGGTCTTCCGACAGCTGTCATATAGTAATGATATGTCAATGTTATTAACTTTTCGTAAATTCAGCATTGTTTTAAATGCAGAGGAAACAAATAAATAAAAATGATTTTGCATACGTGACGAACAAAAATTAAATGGCAAATCAAAAGTAAATAGCCGCAATCATTGATGATGGTACCTGCAAGGTCGGCCAGCTTCCGATTCTTTTGTTTAGTGTTTAGCACTTAGAGCACGGAAATACGCCTAGTTAACGGGAGCTAAATGACTGGATGACGCTCTTCCTTTAAATATACCTAATGGCCATGATGTTAACTACACTTTTTTAAGCTACGATAAAAACAGTACGAACTAACACTTTAAGTTCACGGATTTTAACGGAGGTGGCTACACTAATTACTTGCATACCTACCTACCAAACCGTGTTAAAATCCGAATCTGAGCCAGTGGAATATGGCTTACGGTAATTCTCCTCACCCATTCTGAAACAAAGCCGTTATATGGAAGTCAGCAATAAAATTAAGCATCCTTAAAAGTTAGAAACGTCTTTGGCACCTCCAGTGACTCCGC
This sequence comes from Xestia sexstrigata, assembly GCA_941918905.2. Taxonomy (NCBI): domain Eukaryota; kingdom Metazoa; phylum Arthropoda; class Insecta; order Lepidoptera; family Noctuidae; genus Xestia; species Xestia sexstrigata. The sequence goes on along the minus strand of OW799207.2, from coordinate 11,602,002 downwards.
ATTAATGAAAGCGCGCGTCAATATGCGCGCGCGCAGTCCCGCCGTGACAGAATGCGCTCGCGGAGCGGCGCGCGGCTTGGCGTCCGTCGACAGTTCTGCGTGCCACGCGCCACCGCCGCTTCCTGAGAAAATGGCAACTTATGGGGAACTGAATCTGGGCCTCGCAGGTGCCATTGACCCGCGCAACCTGCCACACTCGACGCACATGTGTTGCCATTCACATTTAATATTTACCCACATACCTTCACTTATATAGGTTTATAGACTCGTAAGAATCGAAAGCCACCATGGAGCGGAATAGCCAGTGGTTTTAATGACTGCGGTGGATCGATTCCTCACGATCTTCACTCAATCGTTTATTTTCTTAGTGTAGGATGCTTAACATGCCATTAATAACAGGTTTAGAGCCTTATCCGTCAAAAAATCATGAAATGAGTTTAATTGTGACACAATGACATTCTTAGTTAGCTCAAGATAACAATGTAGGTATGTCCAGAACGCGCTGGCTTTGTAGATGACATCGAATTTCTTAGGTCGGCGCAAGCGCAGTGTGTCCGTCAGGCCGCGTCGCACGTCGTCGTCGTCGGTGTAGGAGCTGAAACCGTTACCGGACCACAAAAATGTCGCAAAAAAGCTCGTAAACCGTTTCTGTTTCACTTGTTATATTGTAATTTTGTGACGTGACTTTTATTTCATGGTATATTTAAGGAGATTTACCAACAAAAGACTGCTCTCGTGGACTATTATGCAATAATCAAAGCGTGTACTTACTTCGTGATTTTGTTTATTGTAAAATTCACTGACTGAAGTTTTCATTTAGTCGAATTTGTTATATATACTAATACTGGAAATCAGTTGATTTAAGTTTTATCTAATCTGGTAATTAGATTTGCAATGCTGCAAATATCCGGGGACCTTGGCGACATATCACGTACCATAAACGCACGATGAAAGTATTGTTCTAGTACAGGATGGTTATTGGTTTCCGATGTACATAGCACTGGTGCAAGTGTGTAAGAAACCTCGCGTCGCGTCGCTGTTTGAATATCAATATCAGAATATTACCAAAGCCGCGATGCCAGTCACAATGACCGATAAAAGAGAAACACTCGAATATGGCCCTACACCAAGTCTGTTTAAAATTCACATTCAGTGTTAAAAGTTCGCTTGGTGCTCGGTGCCACCAATCGGAATGTAGGTTATGATGTTATTTAGCCCAAGTTTTTTGCCGGTACAAGTTTTTATATTACTTACAATAGGTAATAGTTATCTATTTCCATGCCAATCAATCTCATATAAGGCGTGAAAGTATTGACGTCACTGTGCTAAATTTAGTGTTGTTCAGTACGATGTTACCTGAGGCCATTTTATTGAGATCAAGCCTTCTAAGCTTTTGTGTGTCTGTATTGAATTAGGCGCCATTTTAACCAAAGGACTCTCTCTTCGATGTCTAGACATTTCATCAGTAATGTGTGTCACTTCACTTGTATTAAAACAAATTATTAAATCTAAATGACAACATTACTCATAGTAAAATATAATGCACGCAAAAACATTCTCTTTCCAAATGACAAATAATGGAAACTTAGGTTGGAATTTCAAGCAAAATTATGATTATAACGCAAAAAGAGCCCTTTGCTTCGTCGAGCTTTGTCAAGCAGACATATTATTCATACGTGGGACTAACAATAAGATATGATAATATTGGTGCTTGCTAGACTGCTCATTTCATTTCTACATTTCGCGTTCCCCCACAAGTATCGTTTTTAACTTCACAACAATACAGAACGGAGTAGACATATACAACTGACTAAATTATAACCAGAGCTTAAATTTATCGTGTCGATATTCTGGCTGGTCTCGGGTAAAGCGATGCATTAGCTACCTTCCCCAAAGAGTGTCTGCTTGGTGCCCACGCTCATGGCACCCACACTCTAAATAACAAGACAAATAGACATGTCCACTTTACCATTTACGGAGTAAAAATTCCCATGTATTGTTTGAATAGGTCTTTTACCAATTAGTATTTATACCGACCGATATATGAGGGTTACGGTTTGTCTGTTGCGCTCACGGACCGCTGGCTGAGTGACCGCGACCCTTCGTGGCGATCTAAAGTGTGAGAGAATAAAGACTCCACGACTTACAGCCCATTGTTTATGTTCAAACACTAGTCGTTTTGAACTTTCATGTGAAATATTAAAGGATTTTGACGATCGTAAAAGGATTTGAGTTTCAAAGACGTTTCTTTGGAAGATAGGTACCTACTTACAGGATTGCAATGACAAAAGAGGAAAATTGCGGAGTCATTGAAAGATCGATCGTTTTTAAAATATAAATTGTTGCTTCACGTCTCACATTTTAAAGAACCTTTACCTCTTTTCGTGACCAACAAACAAGAATGCTTTTCAAAGCTTTTTATTATCTTTGTGTCATTGATGTGAGTACTGTAAATCCTGCGTATCATCGGTGAATGTTCTGAAATAGTTGAGCGTTCGCAAAACAAGCGAAGTTTTAATGACGCAATTATAAGTAGTGTCTACATTTTTACGCTAATAAAAAGGCACAGGCAACACTTCATAATGTCCAGGTTGTTTTATGGTGCGGAACGTGCGATGTCATTGTCCTACGAGCAAGGCGCATGCAGCTCTGCCGCGCGCCGCCGACGTCGACTCGCGAGCGCCTCTCAGCGCCAAAGCTTTTACACATTTTATATGTTCAGCTTAGAGCCGTTACATTTTTATGGCACGCAAACATTTTCCCGCGGTTCACTTCTAAATAGAATAAAATATAAATCTAAACCGTTTTAAATTCACATAAGCAAAACGTAGTGTACAGCGTTCACGATCTCGATAAATTAGCATTTTTTACTTACTCACACTTAAGTGGATTCTAGGCTGTGTTTATGTTGATCCGATCGCAACAGTTCAGTAGTTTTTGTGATGAAGCAAGAAAAAGCAAACAGGAATAAATAAGTCATAAGGTACCTGATGTGTAAAATAAGTATTTTAAATCGTATTTTTAGATTGAGATATTCACCCCCTAACAATTTGCATGAAGAACTCCTACCTATCCACTTACGCTCTTTGTTTTCGTTTAATCTTGAGAGGGTCTCGGAAGTAAAATGTCAACGAAGGCCCCACATGAATTATTCACATTAGAAGAATGCCCAAAGGAAATGAATATCGAGAAATCAATACCAAATTCTCGAGATGAACAGTTTCTAACGTGAACATTTTTTGTACTATGTTATGAGGACAGACTCAATAAGCTTTTTGTTATTTGTATATAAAATCCACAAATACAGTCAAACTAAAACAATAATTGAACAGCAGCATGCACTGCCACATTACAGCTTTGCATTGACTTTATTGTAGACCTCTGAAAAACCAATTCTGGGCTATGTTACCTACTCGTACATAGCTACTGCAACTGTCAAAAATATTTCAGGCATTTCACCATACTCACTTAGTATCTTCAATTATTACAAAAAAGGTAATCAAAATAATTCAACAAATAAACAACGTTTAATGTCTCTGTCGAAGTAACAATAGCTGTCGTGGAGTTTATTTGTTTACGAGCTCCGTGTCTATGCGTCGAAATGATCATTAGGTTATTAGGATTATTTGTGGCGTAGTACTTCCTGATTCGTGGCGCTTCCCTGAATTTGCTTTTAAACATTCGTGCGCCGACATCTTCACCTTGAAAGAACATAGGCATTTTTTTCACGTCTGTTTTTTCCATGCCAATAATGATAATTTTTAGAAGTATTCATTCAATATCTTGATGCTGGAGCTAATCACGAACATCGCTGTTCTTATGAGGTTTGAAAAAAATCATCATGCCTGATGGTGATTATGGAATAACTATAGGACTGACGTAATCTTTTATACGCTTCCTTACTTTGATTTCTTTTATTTTAGAAGCCAATCAATCATTTTTGTTCATCATCATCGTCATCATCTACCTAGCCTTTTCCCAACTATGTTGGAGTCGGCTTCCAGTCTAACCGGATGCAGCTGAATACAGTATTTTACATGGAGCGACTCACTATCTGACCTCTACAACCCAGTTAGTACTGACTGGGTAATACGATACCCCTTGGTAAGACTGGTTGTCAGACTTTTTGGGCCACTAGACGTGTAACGACTGGCAAGGATCTACAAATGACAGCCGGGACCAACTTAACGTGCTTTCCGAGGCACGGAGGAAACTCGGTATGTAATGGGTGGTCACCCATCCACAGACCAACCTAGGCAAGCACGGCTTAACCTAAAGATCGACCCGAGCGGCTGTTATTATTTAGCCACGAGCTCCTCCTTTGTCATTAAACATAATATTATTGCAAATCTATCATACATTTTTGTTGGTGGTTATGAATATTAAAAGCTTCAGGATTAAACATAATAAATAAATCATTAAATTTAGTTCTGAAAAAAATCATGAATGGATAAGCTCGAGATAGCAATTCAATTTTTCGTACCACTTGCTCAAAAAAGTGACATTCTATGCCACAAAAAACGAACATAACAATAGTCATTTTTAATCTGTTAAAAACTGGGAAAGAAAATTGTACTGAATTTCATTCATCCCTCTAGGGAATTTAAATCACGTTCTCCCGAATGTGATTTAAATTTGGAATACTTACCGAAATTTATACTGAACTACATCTGTGTTTAGACCATTGAGTTTGTATATAAAGCATTACACATCTTTTTGAAAAAGGAATACGCATTTATTATGCAGTTATGATTATTAAATAAAATTACGAAAACCGACGAGGCCGTATGAGCTTGATGCCTTTGCTTTTCCGACAAAAAAATATTAGTCTAGGAATTTGCCGCGTTTTTGTTTTCTTCAAATACATAAACGTTAAGTTTATTTTAATTTATTTTTATAAATAAGTTAATGTTCTAAAAATACGTTACGATGTTAAATCAAGGCGACAGTGACAGTGAATTGTCGGATTCCATCAGTGCAAATGCTGCCGCAATTATAAATAATTTGCTTCCAACAAAATCCAAGGAAAATTATTTTTACTTTTAATTGTCATTATTTTTAATAAATGCTTATCTCATATTATTATTGTGTAAATTTTTTCGCAAATGGTACGAAAAGTAGAGTATTTTCCTCGGTGATAAAGCTGTCTTAGTCTTGGGTGAACTTAAATCCCTCGCTACACTCAGGACTCGTCTTAAATCCCTCGCTTCGCTCGTGATTTAAGTTTTTAACACCCTCGCTACGCTCGGGAGTAAACCTCGAGTCCTTCGTTACGCTCGCGATTTAAATCGTCCCCCGCGACAGAAGACACTGCTTTATCCCCTTGGTTAATAATCTACTATTTTCTGTTCAAATAACATTAATATTGCCTCTGAAAAAAGCTTGTCTTGTATCTGAAAAGCTAAAAATTGAAAAGCACTTTTTGTAATATGTCATCAGGGCCTATTCATAGAATTCAATGAACCAACTGTACGTACATTTATTTGTCTGTCTGCTACTTTAACATGACAAGAGGTCAACAAATGGAACTGATAAAAGTTTTGTAAAGAACAATTGAGATTGACGGGCAAAGCCCCGCTTGTTTCATATTATGTATATACTTGGCTAACTTTCATAAAATTACTAATAAAAACAGTTAAATATGACTGCAGCTTTTGATACTTGATCAAAACTAAAAAATAACGTCGTATCTTTTTATGCTCACATTTTTTACGAATAACGTTTACCGAGTACAGCAATTCAATTTTATTTCATTGGCAGTTTCTCGTTTATGTGTCTGAAAAATAACACTTATTACACATAAATGCACATCGTCTCAGTAAGTGGTTATTTTAAAACTGTATTGCTGTAACGGTACTAAACTGCCTCAATTTCGGACCCGTGCAAGTTAAACAAGCTAATTTCCTGCATTGGACTAACTTTTTCATAATTCTTTTGATGGTAAACATTTAAAGTGAGCCTCGTAAGAATTTGTTGCCACATTAATGAGGACACCTTACTTATTAACTTTGTAAGATTTCAACAAATAATCAGTTTTGAACCAAGGTTTCAAAATCAAGTTAACAGCTCTTTGAGCGAAATCGATCGATATATTGTTAAGTGATGACTCAAAGCGTCTGAAATGGCTGCAACTATATAATCGACGGGTAAACACGATACTCACGGTGGTCTCCAAACGCGGTCATTGTACCGATTTTGATGCTTCAGCCTCGGTTCGTTTTGTGATAAATATAAATTGAATATTTCTTTAAAAAATGATGTATTTAGGTATAAGCACCTACTTACAGTAAATAACTGCAACTACGTCTACAGTAATACTTGTCCCGCTGTTAAAACAAGCTCTTGACCCTTGAATAAATATTATATAAGTTATCCCGCAAGTGACCACAACGTGAGAAAAATCAATGACTATTTGCTTAACATCGATTATCTCAACTGTTGAATGTTGGTGAAAGAACGACGCGGCGACGTTTGGAGGAAGGTGGCCGGCGCGGGCGCAGCGCTGGGCGCAAGCGGCCGACCGCCGCCATTGTGGCTCCCACTTACTAAATCAATATTTGCGCAGATGTCGGCGCAAGAGCATGCTATGCTTGTACCGACCTAAAATTCATACAGCTTATATGGCAATGTTAGCGGTAAATTTTCTCGGCAGCTACTTGTAATCCTTCAAATGTGGGTCGGTGCCGCACGCATTAGTTGACCCCGGCCGTGCTGTGCTGAAGGGTAATTCATTCAAATTGATCGCGCATCTCAATTCGTACAACATAGTGGAGTTCGAAATATCAGCCTCGATGTATTTAAGGTCATGGTTTCGAGCCGCCGACTTCGTGAATCGAATAATTTCACCCGCTATCATCTTATTCCACGCCAAACTTTTTCTCACAATGTGTAATGCCGCGTAACTACACTCCCACAGTTCTAAGCTATCATACATGTATAATTGCTTGCCCAGCGTTTGCTATCATGTCTATAATAATTATCCAAGTGAAGAAACGGGACGAGGGTCACGTTCCCCTTTGCTAGCTTCACCTCAGCCAAGTTTTTATTCAGGCGTAATTTTTTGCCCTGTTGTGGTTTCCAAGTGAAAACGAATAGCATAATTTTCTAAACGATAACCACGATTCCCGTGTAATATGATAATGCGATGTATAAATATTTCATGTCTAGGGCTCTTTATTATCGTTTTTGCACAATAACCAGTTCTCCACAATGCAGTTCCACAGCGAAAACAGGGCCCTATAGCTATTATTGTTATTTTTGTTTGTTACTTCGGCGCGCGTTAGATAAGTAAGTTTATTCAAGTACATTCCTGGCACTTCATGAGGGTTTAGCGAGGAGCTCACGTTTGCTAGGTAACTATCATGTTATTAGTCTCAGTAGATTCAAACAAGTGTTTCGCCTTAACAAAACAAAAGCTGTCAAGGATTTCTTGAAAATCATGTTTCAAGCCGTAAAACAGTTAACGGGGAAATATCCGAAGACTTTAAACCGTACTACGTGCCTGTGCTCACTCGTTTAAAGCTAAACTCTGAGGTTCGTTTGTAAGTAGGTACTTGCCATTCATTCCTTACATAGAGATATGGCCGGTAATGACTGGCCGGTCGCCGGTCGCCGGTCGGTCAGCTATCGGCCAGACGCTCGTAAACAGTGTTCGACACGAAGCATTCGAACATGGCTGCGAATACAAGTCAATAGACATCATGCCGAGGGCGCTCACTTCCTGGTCCGAGAGCCTAACTGTTATGTCCCACACGGCCATAGAGCCCACAGAGCCCACACACCCCGACCGGCCATGTCGTAAAAGTTTAGCTGAGTTTAATTATATCGGCACATAAAAAGGATACGGAACTCAAAGGTCACTGATTTAGTGGGCAATGAGACACACATGGTTTCCTCGTACGTGTTAGGGTGCGGAGCGGCACGGGTCAGCGGTCGCCCTAATAGCCAGCATCAGAGAGCGGTCGCCGGGCGGCGCGCGAGGGCGGCGTGAGTGCGAGGGTGCATCGACATCCCATCACTCATCTCGCACTCTTTTCTTTCTTCGTTACATATCTTAGAATACAAAAATCTTTCGAAACCAATTTGTTCCTTTAAAATATTAGTCCCTTACCATATCGAAGGAAAATCTCATTGATATTTAAAAAAAGTTGTATGCAAAACATAATTTTTCCCCAAGGCTTTTTTCCATAATGGTACACTGTACTTAATTACATTAGTGAACACAATGTATATAGTTCACCGTGAGAGGTGTCGGTAAATGGCAACCTGGAACGTAGCTGAGTGGAGTTATACTCATAGCTAAGTAAGCAGCAGGCTACGTGCGGGGGCAACGCTCAACGTGTGAGCGACGCGGCCGCGGATCAACAATCGCGAATTCAAGCTATGCCTAGCAACAACAGCACTCACACTAACGGTGGCTTTCTTCGAGCACACAGACATAGCATGTACTTAAGAGTTTTGAGCTTTGATGGTCTTTGTGACATTAAAAGTAAGCTTTCCTCGTAAAATAAATCTCATGAACACATTTTGCGGGTTTTACGGTATGTAGCATCTTGGGAACGTTGTCTGAATGCATTTGAAATAATGATTGGGAAAAATCACACAAAATAGATGGATATTTCTCGTAGATCGAATCGAAATCACGGAATAGCATGGAAATAAGATAATTCGTAAGAGCGCCTGAGTGGAATGTTAACGCGGAGTGTAACGGTGACGGAGACGTCTAGAGCGGATTTACCTAAATTATTCGGACTACGTTAGCGATGAATGCGTGCCTCCGTGCACGATCCCATATTCTATTAAAATAGCTTTCCCTCCGATCCTTGCACAGATCTGACATGTCTTAGTTGTTTGTGTTGCTAAAAATACACTTTTGCAGTTATAACCCGATATTGATTTGAAATGTGTTTTCCATTTTCCGATCATTTTATTTTCTTGCCAACGCTAATTAGATTATTAAAACTTTAAGGCACTTAAAGCGTCCAGATCTGGAATTCAATGAGCATTTTGAGGATATGCTAACATAAGCCATAATTTCGTTTTTCAAACCGTCTCTGTTTCATTTATTTTTTATTTATTTAGTACATGGAGGACTTACAGCTAAAAAAAAGGAAACCATGGTCACCAGAAAGCCAATTACAATTCCTCACGTATAGACTTATAAATAGTAATCTATGGTGTACCTACTAAGCACAAGAACAGAAAACACAAAGCTTTAATATAAGTAAGAAGCAATATAAAAACTTAGTTTGCAATTGCAAATATTACAATATAGCTGAAGTAGTAAAAAAATAAAACTAAAACAAATAATATAACCTACCATTACTTGAAAAATTTGAGGCTTAAGCACCTTCTGGCCGAATTCAGACTAATTGTGATTGCATATGTCATTGAAACCTCTGCTTGTGCGCACAATATAACAGTTCTGCCTATAACTTGAGGATGTATGAGGTACACGTATGTGTGGATTAAAACGAAATGTCTTACTTGGCACATTGAAATAAAATTTCGACAATAACTCGGGGTAATCTATATTATTATTGAGGATTTTGAACATGAATAAACAGTCGACAATTCTTCGGCGATCTACCAGTGGTAGCAGATGATACTTCCTACAGAGTTCAAAATAATCGGCTGACTGATATGGAAACTTTTAATGATAACCAATATATTTTATGAAACGTTTTCTAAGGTTTTCAATGCGGTCAATGTATTTTAGATAACGTGGATTCCATATCTGAGACGCATACTCTAGCTGACCTCTTACATAAGTGAAATATTTTGAGTGTTTTTTTGCATCTGAGAAACACTTAGAGAGACGTATTATAAACCCAAGCAGTTTAGAAGCTTTTTTCATAATTGCATCAATGTGTGTGTCTAAAACTAACTTATCTTATTGTATTTCGTAAGAGAGTTATGGTTCCAAAACGCTCACTTATTTAGTGTACTAAAAAAAGCGCTGTTACATCTTGATGAAGCGGTCTAGATAGTTTATACTTATACACATATTATATAGTTTATACTTATGTGTATCTCCTGGCACAAAATTTGCGCGGGTCAACGAACCGCGACTACCTCATGAAGGAAACTAATATTTGCCATCTTCCTACCCGTAACCCGCTCCCTTGAGGCGCACACCCTGCCACGTTGAGTTACTTCCACTACACTGTGCTTCTACTTTTGTGGAGAGGATAGAACCGTCCTTTTTCGATTATTATTATCTGCTCGTCTGTATAATATAATCCGTGTTATGTAAGTAGAGGCCAGGGTACATTAACAAAAGAAGTATTTATAAAAATATTTGTAAAGCATACTGTGTTCACACTGTATCAAATAATTGCCATAAAGGAGTTAGTATACATTAGTGCGGTATGCGACATGTGCATGCGGCTACTTAGTATGGACGTGGCTGCCCGCGTCTGCCGTTAATCGACCGCTACACTTCAGTGACAATTATCGCCTAATAACGACGTAGTGTCGCCTTGTAGCCGAATCTAATAACGTAGCTCCGTCGCCGTGTACACGACTTCTATGCTAATCACTTGTAATTTACGACGACCGATAATCGCGACACGCGTACGTGAGCGCATTGTGCGAACTGCGCGCGCGCCTTGGATAACTGAGTGCTTCGCGAATATGTAGCTGCGCTAGCAACGTTGGACCTGTGAGAACGTCCTGTGAGAACTCACAAATCGATACAGCTATTCTACAATATAATTTTACATGCACAGGTTTTAGATTGCTATCTAAACCGAGAATATAAAAGTGGTATGGTACGCGCGCAGCATTCGCGGAGTAGGCGGGAGTGCGCCGTGACTCTGTGCCCTCCTGCCGAGCTGTGCCGACTGACCCGCCGGTCATCGCGGCTCGCATCTAGTACGCTGCCGCAAACTATACGACCCGACTCTAGCTTACCACGTATATGGACAAATATTAGACATAAATCATCTCTTTATTTTTTTGTATAATTTAAAGGGCTTTAAATATGTACATTTGGCTCTATAGAGTATACTATCTTCGAAAATAACAAGTCATATCAATGGCTAACGTGAGATTTCCATATATTTTCAAAGAGTTACCGTCAATTTATAAATATTTCTTCGGTGACATTTAACGCTCAGAGTATCTAAAGATACACACTGTATGTAAATAATAAATGTACCGATCACAGTCAAACCACAGTATTAAGTAATTTATTCCAATGCATTTTTACTAAATCTGATCAAACCGGGCAATAAAATAACCAAATTATTATTATCCACGTAAACATTTAAGTTCAAATAATAATGTATAAGATTCCCGATCTCAAAGCAGTTGTTCAATGTTCAAGAAATTGGTGTCAATGCTCGCTGCGGTTGCAGTGTTCCGAAATTATGTGTTGGGCAACATCGCAACGCGGACATGCCGCTCTGCGCCCAATCGCCGTATGCCCAATACGCCCTTCTGATCTGATTCAATCACTTTACTCATTCCCCGCCATAATAATAGTGCACAATCCGTACCATTCCCTATTACTATCACATTTGCAATTAGAAATCGATTCTACAAATGCATAAGTGATTTCTTTTGTAGAGGCTTTCCCATGTTGGTAATCTACTTAATAACTGTCATATTATATTAATATAAAATCCTGTAAAAAAATAATTAAAATTTTCAGTTATATTTCACACCGTCTACTGAACTTATATTTATTTACAATTACAATTAGAAATACTAGACATTGAAGTATTAGTAAGCTTACAAGAAGCGTAGGCTACAGCTTGCGTAGCGCCGCGTAGCTCTTGGAGCGCCGCTCCGAAGATGAGTGCGTTTGATCAATGACGGCGTCACCACTTGTCTCCAGCTCTACAGTTACGAGTTCACAATAACAATTAAGTGCGGCACATGTTTTGTGGCTTTCCAACTGACTGCGTTTCAAATTCAGGTTTATTTTAATCGGATTAACTGTTACTTTTGACGTCACACCGCTGGAAAAAACGGTATGCCAAATTATGCTTGAGAAGTGGGTTCCTATTGTATACGATGAAAGAACTGGAGCTCCCCGACACGAATATTCGTAATCACAACATTAGCTTGGAGTTAATTATTTCGGTACTCGCATGTATACATTACATGATAATGATCGTCAGAGAGCACAAAGCACTTTGCGAAGCTATTTACGAGCTGATATAGTCAGAAAAATGCCGAAAAAAGATATCAACACGACAATGCGAATAGCTCTCAACGTCCGGAACACGTGGTATTTTAGGAAAGCAAATAAATAGATAGTGGTGAACTCTCCGCACCCTCACCCTCTCGCCAGAGCCGCGGAGGTGACTTGCATAGTGTCTAGACGGAGGGACCCCTACAATAACCGTATAGATTATATCTATAGATATTTGCGCACCTTTCGCTAAGAGGTTACTTTATAATTTGATGGAAATAAAGTCGTCTATAGAGCTTTTAAAGAAAAATAAGAAAGCAAAGTGCCATTATCTAAGGAAACTTTATGAGAGGCACTTACGTAATCACATATACAATGTACACGTGTTTGTACAGGTACTCTCACATGACAAGAAAACATAGAGAAAGCTCCCCAGCGACAGGCAGAGGAGGCAAGGGAGGTTGTTGAAAAATGCGTGTAAGGTGTAGTGTGTGGTTCGTAATGAGTAGGTGGGTGTGACTATGTGTGTGTATGGTTGTGTGCAGAAGTCGGGCGCGGATGCGTTCCCACGGTAACGCTCGCCTTACGCTACGGACCCTGGAATTACAATCATTTGCTCCACAAGTCCACACCTATATTGACTGTTTCAGCAACGGACAGTAAATACGAATACTTACCTTAACGTTTGCTTTAAACTGTTATTTTTTTTGTATTGAGAATAATCTTGCATTCTATATTTACATCTACGTTTTGTCTAAAATTCTAAGTGATTAACAATGACACTTTAAAAAACCTTATCAAATTATATAATTGATACAATTTTTGTAAGTGTTCATTATTTAAACCTCAACCTACGCAGCAAAATACAAAATGTTTTATTTCTTATTGGTACACCATCGGTAGGAGCTAAAACAGTAAGCCTGTGAAGTACAAAATATGTGGTGGTTGACCGTTCTTTGAGGTGTCAGAAGTGGCCATTTAATATTCACAGCGGTTTCTAGAAATATGTTAGCACATACGTCGTATTTCATTGAAAATCCTTTTAAACTGCCCACTGCTAACATTGTTTTGAATTGCCGTCGTCCCAGCCACTCTGAATGGACAGTTAAAGTCCCCATTCACTCACAGCAAAATGGACACATTTTTGTGCGAACCTCACGTTTCCGCGTTCCTTGGCCTAGCTCTGGGCTAAAATGTACCGTTCAACAATACTAAGTAGAATTGTTAATTACCGTTTTATACGATCGTCATTACTAACTTAGATAAGATAGCGGCGGGATGTAGGCAAATGTTGGCATTACCTGTTGCACTTGTTATGTTTATGGCATGCTCATGTCTAACGTTACTAAGTTATTTATGCGAATAAAAGATCCTTGAACAAGGAAACTACTTCTCGTAGAATATCAGGAAAACTATTTTTCCTTGATATTCTACGAGAAGTACTTATTTTTCTTAGTATGTAAGCGTTGGAACACGCACAATGATCCTCGATCTTAACATTACACCCCCCCCCCCCCACTGAAGCACGCCTTGCTACGTGGGTACGCACACGCAGGCACTCTGTTGGACCATATTATATGACTTACTATCACATACCGTGCAGATTGCTTTGATACATATTAATATGCCTGTATCTAACCATAAGTGGATCGGTTAAACGTTCTATACAGCAAACTGAAAACTTTTAGCGGAAAGCAAAAAGCAACAGCAAATTAAATGTGTCTGCAGTCCGAATTGTTTGCTTCACCGTCGTTTTTATAGGTAGTCCGCGCTATGGAGATAAAATAATTGCTTTTTTCCGCGTCATTAGGCATCTTTGCTCCGGCTGTTACCTTGTTCTTTTACGAAAAATAAAATTCTTTTAACTATGGGAAGCTTTTTTTTTGAGAAAATCGGTGCTTCTAAAGATTTTGCATACTCTAACTAAATGTAAGTTGGCGTATCTCTATTATTGGAGCGCTATTTATTTTTTAGTTGTGGTAGACGACGATTTCGGCGTGCGTACGACGAAATTGAATCGTAAAATGTTCCCCACAGATTGATTGCGACGAGAGTGTAGGTGGAGATGATGGGACGCGACAGTAATTGATAGTATTGTGTTTGTTGCAGAGGACGGGGTCAGATGGATCGGCGCGCGGCGGGGGCGCTGCTAGCGCTGGCCGCGTGCTTCGCGTGCTCGGCTGCGGGTGAGTGTCACGGGTTGATAGCAAGGGCTGATGTTGTGTGGGGCTGCACTCACTGTGTTCGCGATAAAGAACAAAAGATGATCCTTCATCTGTGAGAACAACTTTTGTTCTGATTATTATTATTCTGTTTGTTTATTTGAGTTTGTTTGAGTTAATTTAGTTCTCTGCTGAACTAAACCTATTTCATAATGAATAAGCGGAAGAAATTTTTACACGTTATTGTTTTAGGGTACAAAACATTTTGGGCACTAAAACATGCGATTTTGCTCATAATTAATAGCGTTGAAACACAACTTAATAAACTAAAGTTAAGTGGTTCATAATGTTCAGTTTAGCACATCTTTAAGTTTAGTTTTAATGAAAAAAAGGACTTAAAATCTACAGTTTCCAAGTCTAGACTCCGTAAACTATTAGCAATGTATATTAAAAAACTAGTGGTAAATAATTCAGTTAGGTAATTTGTAACTAAAAAGAGTGATTCGATGGACACATTCATCTACATACGATCATTATGCAATCGACGACGTTATTTAGTCTTCCTTTCCTCTTATTCATTAATATGTATGTATTTATACGCCTGTAAACATATGAATTGCAAATACATAACATATCAATAATATTGAGTGCTGAATTTCTGATTATGACAATGTATATTACTAGGAATACATTCCAACAGGTAGTAATATGTTAATGTTGGTGTCGGTGTTACACTAATTCTTATTTATTATATTTTGATGGAGCTGCCAAACAAGTATCTACCGTTGCGTCGTCTGCGACCCAGTGAGCTCGTGAGAAGATTGTACTCGAGATAGCGCAACACTTCCGCTGCTTCTTACAATCTCGCTTCATCTTCCATCATTCTTTTTGCAAAAAATAAACTTTTTATATTTTCATATTTGATATTTAAATCAATGGCTCTTCTTTGATGGACGTAAATATACTCATATCTCAATTCATTTTTAAGGATTTTGCTCGTAAATCCTCAACAAAGAAATGTGAAGATGCGTATCTGTTTCGAGCTCTACCTAATAATTTATTCGGAGCTCACAAATAATTCACAAATGAAAGTGCAATTACGTGTACCGTTTTATACCCATCTCGAGTTATATCATTTTTATGAGATCTTGTGCCGCCGTAAAGCCATTTTCTTCGTTTATCGAATATTGTGATTAGTGTTCCTGTAGGTAACGGGTAGTCTGATTGGCTGCAAGCTCGCCTCTCGGCTCCGCCTGCAGGAAGGCCGTGCTCATGGTATCTTCCCGTACCCGCAACTAACAGTACAAAGGTCTGTGCGTGTCTGTTTCGCGATGTATGTTATTAGATGAGGCTATTTCGGTCCGCGCAGATTTAGTATCCGTAGCACGGTTCCTTCAAAGAATTCGTATTGAATTTATGTTATACATAGGAAGTATATTTAAATGCGGCCTACAATGTTTAGGTCTACCCGTGTGAACTTCATCACGCATGGCGACCACGCCGACATTCATTCATTGAAACAACAATCCATATTAATGTAGTGCAAATTTTAAATTCATGCTGGCTCCTCATTTCGATTGCCTCGACCCGTGTTCCTAAGCGCACGATTTTGCATTAAGTAGTTTTTTGTTCATGCAAAGCCATTTATAACGTCACACTTATACGTAAAAGCGATTCATTAGGTATCATGGGAGTTAGAAATGCTACGTCACGTACTTGAAAACTCGGCTATGATTCGGTACTTATTATTCAGTCAGGCAACTTGGAATTTGGACATTTCGTCGCGCACTGACACCTACCTACTCTCTCTACGTGGGAGTAACCCACTTTGTTTAATTCGTTTGAAAAATCAGGTGTTATTATTATAATCATTAAGTATTTCAAAAATATGCAAAACAGGATGTTTGATTTAATCCGTTACGACTTTGTTCCGTTGTTTTTTTACGATCAATTTAATCGTGAGAGTGGAAATAGTATAATTGAAATCTCGGTTGGCAAAAACTGGATGCTAACGACATTCCTGGCGACCGTTAGGTGGACGATCTGGCTGCGGCGCCAGCGCACCCGCCAAATACAGGCGCGCCGAGACCGCCCTAACGGTGCCGCCGCCGCGCGCGCAGCCGCCGTGCGCCTGCCCTGATAAGCGCAACGCATACTGCATTCACCGACTTCATCAATTATACAAGATGGCTTTAGCTCTTCATAATCTACATATTCGCGGAAAACATTAACTTTCACGACAAGTTTTTCTTTTCTTTTTTTTTAATTAGTTTATTGTTTACGTACCTAGATATATTAATACCTGTACCTAGATTCTCACATATTGATAAATTGATTTATTCAGCTAGACTATTTTCTTATTTCTTTTCTTTATTCATAAGCAATCTTGGGACTTGAGTGTCCTACTTAAAATTTCAATGCCTTTTCCTTGGCGGATTTCAAATTATCTTTTATTATTTTTACTATTATTATAATTCACACTTGTTAAATTAACACTACCTTGTAGGTTCAAACTTAACTCCAGTAAAATTATACGTTTATAAATATTTCTTCTGTTTCGGTGTTATGATTAAGCCTAAGTACAAGCGAGAGAGAAGTCGTGGTTTGGATGTTAACGACACTCTCCGTTAGTTTAATTACAGCTTTGTCGCGTCGCCGCTCAGCTTCAGTAATTACTCGCAGTAAAACGGATATGTAAAACGACTTTAAGACGATGACCGATCACGGGTCTCGAGCGATTTGCAGCTAATATCCTGCCCAGCTGTAACGTACTTAATAAGTCACTCGTAAAAACAGCAGTAAAACATTCTCAGAACGCTCTGCCTTTAATGTCTGTATCGATATTTTTCTCTTACCAGCAGTTGACGCTTGAGCGGAAAAATTAACACATATAAAACAAACAGAATAGTTTAAAATGTTATTTTTGCGAACCGACGCTGAGCTGCTGAGCACGTGAAATGAGATTGTTACTTTTATATGAGTTTACTAAAAGTTAATATGATATTGAGAATTATTGAAGAAAATTTAATCCGGCAACATGCAAGCGGAACACATTTTACACGAGTCACTTTACCGCAACACCCGATAAGAAAATTACGAGAAACTGAAAGATTAAATTAACACAGAAAAGCAGCAGAGAAACGATCTTAATTAATATTATTTTTTAAATATGAAAATAAAATATTGTAAATGTATGAATTTTATATAACTTACGTGTTTTTTCTTACTTTCAGCTCCAACAGCAAGTAATCAGACAGCTTTAGATTTGTATGAAGGTATGTTACTTTTAGTCCAGAATATTTTACCTTTACCAGTCAATTGAATTAGACAACCCAAAGATTATTAAGCAAATATTTGTACTTAAATTTACAAGTATTATTTTACAACTTTAGACATTTCATAGACTGATCTAAGAGAGCCGCTCTACATACTAGATATGTCATGTATAAATATTTCTCAGCTGAATAAATAGTAATATGTAAAATTTAAATTGGAAAAAAATAACGAATAGCCCTGGTTTTCCGAGGTTTCATAACGTTATTATTGACGCAACACAATTTTATAGGTGTACCGAAAAACTTCTAAAAACGCCAACTATTTTGAGGCTTTTATACCAAACAAGTTTAATAAACGTTGGTATTGATATAATTTCAGGCGCTCCGGAAGGTTGCTACTACAACTTCCAGCATTATGGTGAGGGCGACCGAATTATGACCAACGAACCATGCCTCAACTGCACCTGCCACAACCGAATGCTGATGTGCTACCTGAGGGTCTGCCCGTTCACCAAGGCCATCGGTCAGGACTGCACTGTCGAGAAGCGAGCGGACCAGTGCTGTCCTATCGTTACATGCCCTGACGGTAAGTCGATTAAAAATACTTGCTTCGTAACTAAGAGAATATTCTTATTGTCTCACATTTTTAAGTGTAAAGTTATATTGAACACAAGATGTATGCTATCTAATCATTTCTACCTCTATGTCATGTTATTTTTATTTATCACTCTATAGGTGATCATTCTAATAATAAAATAATAACAGACAAAACCCCCATTAGTAATTTGTATCAATAATATTTTCAAAGATCTACACACTTTTCCATTGCCACTGGGGACAATTCGTTTCTAATGTTTTTCGACTCATTAGAAATATATCGAATCACTTCCACAAGCAGAAGCAGCATTATTTTAATATTTGTTTTATGCACAGTTCCAGTTGACCTACTCACATCTACGTCGACGACGTCTCCAGCTGAATATGGAGCAACTGGACTTGGCAAATTGGATAAATATGGTTGCAGTATCAGCGGAAAATATTTCCCAGAAGGATCTAAAGTACCTCCGACACCGAACAAACCTTGCGAACATTGCTACTGTATTCGAAATATGACGACTTGCGTTATGCAAGAATGTACTCTGCATGTGGATGGTTGTACGCCGATTTACCATAAAGACGTCTGCTGTCCGGTCCGTTATTCTTGTGGTGAGTTCTTCTCTTTTTAATTATTGTTTGATTACATTTATTAGAACTGACTATTTTGTAAACATTTTAAGTAGATAGATATCTTAGAGGCCTTAGCTACTCTAAGTGGCCAAAGAATTAAAACGTATTAACTATATAATCTATTATGTAAATAATATCACTTCATTAAAATACCATTTTCCACATATTTACTAAAAAGTAATCATTTTCAGACCATCCCGAAGACGAACTACCTCTTTTGGACGACATGTCTACCACCGTGCGACCGACGCCAGGATTTTTGCTCACAACCACAACTATGTCACCAGTAACACAGATGACTCAAGACTGTGTTCACGATGACCGAGTATTTTCGGATGGAGCTTTAATAAAAACAGAAAAAGCGTGTGAACATTGCTATTGCATGAAAGGAGATATAGTTTGTGTTGTGCAGGAATGTGGTGCACCCATGGAAAATGAAGGCAAAAACTGTACCTCACTGGCACCACGTGAAGGTCAATGTTGCCCTGACACGTATATTTGTGAAGGCGATGAGCTTCCCTCTGACCTTCCAACTGAAACTACGACAGAATCGGTTATAGATAAAGTAACAACGTTGTCGCCTCCAAGGAGAACAAGTGTCGAAGGCAGTGGATATAGGAATGAACCTGATGAAGCATCGTACACAGATATGCCAATTATGGAACCTGAAGTGGAAGGCAGTGGTGATGAAGAAGAAACACCAAAACCGATTGGTTCTGACGACATATTACCTTCTCCTGGAGATGATGAGCAATATATTTATGTCACTACGAAAGGTCCTGCTTATGAAGAACACGAAAAGGCAACAGTAGCAATCGATAAAGATAAAACTGTCGAACCCCATGTTTCAACAATTGCCCCTATTACTGAAGACGTTGAGAAGCTTACTACAAGCGGAATAGTAAAAGAAGAGACTTCAGAACCTCCTAAGTATGTTCCTACAACAAAGGCTTCTGAAATTTATGAAAGTGCTACGACTGAATTAGGAGACTTCCAAAATACAGTTCCCGATGTTATTCCTGACGAAGAAATCGCTAAACCTCATAAGTATTCCACAAGTACAACATATGCTCCTACAAGTGAAAGCCTACCAATTGAAGGCGAAGATGATAAACTACCAACTTCACAAAAAGAACAAGATGTTATTAAGAGCACTTTACATGAAATTGAAAAAGAAACCGCTACACCGACCGATATATCAAACGTTACTCCCGAAGTAACAACTGAAAAGGAATATTCCGACGGTGATATTACAAGAACAACAAGTGCTACTTCAGCTGAAGAAAGCCCAGCTGAAGAAGACAAAGAAACTTCTAAACCTGATCTACTAACTTTCAGTACTACAATTAGCCCAGCTAAAGAAGACAAAGAAACTTCTAAACCCGATCTACTAGCTGTCAGTACTACAATTAGCCCAGCTGAAGAAGACAAAGAAACTTCTCATCCTGATTTACTACCTTTCAGTACTACCATTAGCCCAGCTGAAGAAGACAAAGAAACTTCTAAACCCGATCTACTAGCTGTCAGTACTACAATTAGCCCAGCTGAAGAAGACAAAGAAACTTCTAAACCTGATCTACTAGCTGTTCGTACTACAATTAGTCCAGCTGAAGAAGATAAAGAAACTTCTAAGCCTGATCTACTAGCTGTCAGTACTACAATTAGCCCAGCTGAAGAAGACAAAGAAACTTCTAAACCTGATGTACTAGCTGTCAGTACTACAATTAGCCCAGCTGACGAAGACAAAGAAACTTCTAAACCTGATCTACTAGCTGTCAGTACTACAATTAGCCCAGCTGAAGAAGACAAAGAAACTTCTAAACCGGATCTTCTAGATGTCAGTACTACAATTAGCCCAGCTGAAAAAGAAAAGCAAAGTTTGAAACCTGAAGATCTTACTCCTAGTACTACAAGTAGTCCAGTTGAAGAAGAAAAAGAAAGTACTAAACCTGAAGAACTAACTCCTATTACAACAAGTAGTCCGCTGGAAGAAGAACAAAAGTTGACTACGGAGCCGGATCATGCACAAAACACAGTTGCTGTTGCTGAAGAAGACAGTAAACATCCTCATGCACATATTCCAACTACTACGGCATCACATGTAGTTAAAGAAGAAAGCACCACTGTATTTAATCTAGAACCAGAAGTTGTCACTGATAAAGTAATTAAAGAAGATGTACCTTTACCTACTGAACCAGTTACAACAGCAGAACCCATTGTGAAAGAGACTGCATTCACTACTGCAGAACCCGATAGAGGATCAAACACTATTCCAAGTGAAATTTACGAAGAGACTAGTTCCGAGCCGTCTCTGCCAGTAAAAACAACACTTTCTGACTTAACCAGACGAACTGAATCATATATCATAACTGACGAACAGCAAACACAGGACGTTGACATTAAATCAACAAGCGTCTCTGAATTAACAACACCGCTACCAGAGAACATTGTAACTAAAGGTGATCAATACACTGTCACAACTGAACCATCATTCAGAAAAGAAGACAAGGTTATTGTTTCTACCGAAAAACCAAAAGAAATGGAAACGACCACAGTTAAGTCCGAGTTTGTAGAAGATGGATTGATTCCTACATCCTCGCATGATGATAAACCTAGTACAAGTTCTGACGGTCCAACAATAGAAGATGAATTCACTACTTCAGTTCCAGAATATATTACAGAAATTGCAGAAACAGTTGGACCCAAACAAACAACTACTGAATCGACTAAAGAAACTGTGCCTGAAAAAGCTCCCGACCAAGATGGTGATTTAACATCTAGCACAGAAAAGTTGACTGAAATCACACCTTTTGTTGAAACTCATGAAGAACCAAGCCGAATTCCGGGTGAAGGTGACTGCCTCCTGAATGGTGTAACATATAGGAATAACACTGTTGTACCTAGCACAAATAATTGCCACACTGGTTGTAGGTGTGCTAGTAGCATTATCAAGTGTGATCCCATTATATGCAGTCCACCACCGGATTACATGGACAATTGCCAATCCATATACGACTCTCCTGATTCTTGCTGTCCCACATTTGTATGTGATCATCCAAGAGAAACAGTGCCACCTCAATCTGATAACCAGATGTCTGGAACAGAATCTCCTATGCCTTCTCCAACTATTGAATGCCGTGGCGACCAATGTGAAATAATTGAGTCAACAAAACAACCGATAAGTCCATCTGAACCTTGTACTTCTGGTAGCTGTTTGTCTGCAGATGATCATCAAACTGAAACAGAATGTGGGTCTGGAGGTTGTGGTGATGTTCCACAAAAACCAGACACATCCGTACCTTCTGTGGAACATGCCCAAGAATGCTCTGACGGAAAATGCAAACCAGAAACTCAAGTGTCTCCAGTTACGCCTTGCGAAGGCGAACATTGTGAGAAAACCGATGAAGTCGTTTCAGAATCACCACAACAATGTAAAAATGAAGAAGAGTGCAAAACTTTGGAAATTCCTACCGTTGACGCAACTCCTTGTGAAGGAGAATCATGTAACAAAATTGATTGTGGAGATGGCGGTTGTGGTCCTGACGTTATTACATCTCCACCAGATCATAAATTGGAATCATGCAAAGAAGAAGATGGTTGTAAACCTCAGGATATTCCTATTCCTGAATGTACAGGAAACGAACCCTGCAGAAGGAAAGAAACATCAGATAGTGATGCCAAGCCACCAACTACTTGTGAAGGTCCAAACTGTATTAGTGAGAAGGAGACAACCGAACAAACGCCTTCTTCGGAAGCCACTGAAACAATTGTACCCACTGAGGGAGAGATGGCAACGACAAAACCTGATCACCACATTTCCAAACCAGTCGACGAGAAGATTCCAGTAAACGACGCACAGGAAATGGATACGTATACAACTGAAAGGCAAACTGCCGAAGCAATTACAAGTGCTGATATTGAAAAAGAACAACCTGTAGTTGAAGATGAAGCCACTATAATACCAATAACAGATGAAGAGAAGAAAACAGAGATACCTACCACCATAGATGAAGGAGATAAAGAAACGCCTGTTTCTGAAGGAGAAATCGCACAAAAACCAACAGTGATTGAAAAGGAAGTAACAGAAACTCCTGATGTCACTGAAAAAGAAACGATTAAACCTGGCACATTAGGTGAGGAAGTTGAAGAGAAACCCACTGTAGACGAAGAAAAGGGTATCGAAAAACCTGTTATCGTCGAAGACAAAGTCACTGAGGAACCTACTTTAGCTGGCGATGAAGATAAAGAGAAACCTGCTGTTATCGAAGCAGAAAGTACAGAAATTCCACCTATCGATATTAGGGAAGGTACAATTGACGAGGAAAGTACTAAAAAACCTGCTATAACTGATGAAGATGTTAAAGGAAAGCCTGCTATTGATGAGGACAGCACAAAACAACCTGCCATTGCTGATGAGGATAACAAAGAAAGGCCTGCTGTTGATGAGGAGAGCACAAAAGAACCTGCCATAATTGGTGAAGTTGGTAAAGATAAACCTGCTATGGACGAGGAAAGCACAAAACAACCTGCCATAATTGATGAGGATGTTAAAGAAAAACCCGTTGTAGATGAGGAAAGCACAAAACAACCAGACATCATTGACGAAGAAAACAAAGAAAAGCCTGTTATAGACGGGGAAAGCACGAAGAAACCAGACCTAGTCAAAGAAGAGGACACAACAAAACCAGTAATCGCTGAAGAAGAACCCACAACAATATCCTTTACTGGCGAGAAAGCCACAGATTCACCCGCTATTATTTATCAATTTAGCACCGATGTACCAACTGCAGATACAGACACGGAGAAACCTTTAATAGTTGATGAAACTAACAAAGATAAACCCGTTGACATTGAGAAAGATACAGATAAACCTGCAATCGCAGAAGATGGTACAGAGAAACCTTTCATAGGTGACGAAGAACTAAAACCCACAGATGTTGATGAGAAAGACAGAGATAAACCTGGAAAAGAACCTATCGAAGAGACTAGCTCCAAAAAACCTGATTTTGAAGGAGAAGGCACAATTAAACCTACTGTCAAAGACGAAACGACAAAGACTCCTTATATCATTGAGGAGGAAACCACTATAAAGGCTGTTGTGACTGATGAGTATGAAAAAGAAAAGCCTGGTGATGGTGAAGAACTCACAGAAAAACCGTCTTTTGTTGAAGGCACAGAAGTACCTGCCTTTATTACTGAAGATGGTGAAAAGAAACCTGTTTTGACTGAAGAAAGCACAGAAAAACCTGTCATTATTGATGGAGAACTCGCTGAAAAACCAATTGCTGAAGACGAAGATAAGAAATCTGCAGTTTTTGAAAAAGAAGGCACAGAAAAACCTGCCGCTATTGACAAAGAAGACACAGAGAAACCTGTAGTGGTTGATCAAGAAAGCACAGAAAAAGCCGTTACGTCTGATTCAAAACCTGAAAAATCTCCGGAAATTGAAGAGGACCATGAAGACAAACCTGATGTTGAGAAAATCACAATAAAACCAGGTTTAATAGGCGAAGACAAGAGCTCAGAACAGCCTAATATTGGCGAAAGTACAGAGGAACCAACTATGGTAGACAAAAATAAGGAGAAACCTGCCTTGGTAGACGGACCTTGGTTGGACGACAAAGAAAAACCTGATGTCGTTAAAACTGAAAGCACGAAGAAGCCCACTGATATTGATAGAGAGGTTACAGAGCTACCCACTAACATCGGAGAGGAAAATACTAAGAAGCCCGATATGACTGAAGAGGAAGACATTAGGAAACCTGTTACAGAAGAGGACACAATGAAGCCATTTATCATTCAAGAGGAAAGTACAGCTATACCAGACATCACTGAAGAAGAAGGCACAGCCAAACCAGTTATTATTGATGAAGGTACAGAAGAACCAACAATGATTGAAAAGGAAGATCCTACAAAAACTACCGTTGTTGAAAGAGAAGGCACAGAGTTGCCAGCTGTGAATGGAGAAGAGGGTACAGAGAAACCTGCAATAATTGATGAGAAAATTAAAGAAAAACCTGATTTGGCTGGCCAAGAAGGCACAAAGGCACCTGTTATTGTTGAAGAGGGAACTTTAAAACCAGGTGTTTCCAGTGAAGACACGGAAGAACCTACTATATTTGAAACTGAAGGTACAGAGAAACCTATCGACAAAGATGATGCTGAAAAACCTGTTATTGTCGAAGATAAAGACCAGAAGAAACCTGTTGTGGATAAACAAGGAGAAAAACCTTTGATAATTGATGAGGAATTTACTGGTAAACCTGCTGAAAATGAAGTGGTAAGCACAGAAGAATCCAAAACGGACGAAGAAGAAGGATCGGGTACTAAGATACCTGAAGTACCTACTACAGAACCTGAAAAGGAAGTTAAATCTCCAGAAATGACTGGACAACCTACAGAGGCGACAATTACTGAAATTGAAAAAACCACTAAGACTCCATATTCTGAATCCCAAACCACTTTTGCTGAAGACAATGTACATGCTTATACTACAGAATCAAATGCCGTGAAGCCTATAGATGTGAGCACGCCTGAAACAAAGGTTACAGAAGCTGAAGACAGTTATAGTAAAGAACCGGTTATATATGACCATTCTCGCACTCCTGAAATCACAACAGAACCTATGTCCGAACAAGAAATTACTACGAAGACATCTGTAACAGACCATGATAAGGCAACGATTTCTGAACAAGACGTTGAAGTAACTACCTTCAAAGTGGAAACTACTGACGTCAAGGCAGAAGGCAGCACAGTGGGACACGATTTGATAAGCGAGGAACCAGCATTAGTCACTAAAGCTCCGGAATTACATGAAACGTCAGAGTCTCTAGAAAAAACAACTGAAACGGGATCAATAAGAGATCAAGAAGAAGTATCCACAGATACAACAGATATTGAATCCCCAACAACTAAAGCACCTGAAGTTGGCCCAGTTATTATAGAACCGCAAGACGGTGTAGAAACTGAGAAACCTGAACAGCCCGTTACTAGTAAATCGGAAGAAGAGAGTACGACTAAAGTTTATGAAGAAGATAAAATGGAACCTGTTCCAGAGTCACATGTAACCGAAGTTTCTTCTACTTCAGCTCATTATGAAACTTCTGATGGGGTAACTGATGTCTCACCAACTTCAGATGACCACAAACCTGACCACAAACCTGAATCACCTGAACAGCATGGCACTGAATCGGATGAAAAAACCACACAGGTTCCACTTGTCGAAATTAAAACCGACCACCCCGAATTACACAGTTCCGAAAAAGAAGAAGCAGTTACGGAAACTTCTGAATATTCTGTCACTGAACCTACAAGAAGATATACAGAAATAGAAGATCCATCTGTTACTGGACAAGAAGACATAGTAACCGGATATCCTGAACATTATGTACCTTCCAGTACTGACAAAATAGATGAAAGTGGAGACGATGTTATACCAAGCTCAGAAAAGCCACTGCTCACAGATATGGACTCCGAATTACCTGAAAAGACCACAGTGTCTGATAAATTCGTCACAAAGATGCCTGAACCAGATTATCAAACACCAGAAAAAGAAAAACCAACTTATGATTTTGAAAAACCTATCACACAAATACCCATTTCAGTTGTTACAGAAGCTCAACAAATCTCAGATGTCCCTGAAAAGGATGTTACTAGTTACGAAGAGAAGACTACAGCTACCCCAGACCTATCGGGCCATGAACAAAAAGGCACAACTCCGGCAGAAGGTTACACAAAACAACAAGAACCAGTAACAACAACGGAAGACCAAAGTAAATCTACTGAGCCAAATCTGATAGAGCCACATGTAACTGAACTTCAAGAAACTAGCACAAAATTGGAGGAAGAGGAGATAAAGGATACCCAAACCATAACAACAGAAATCCCAAGAACACCAGAAAAAGCAGGAGAAGCTGTAACAACAGCACCACAACAAATGCATACTGAATTACATGATCTAGACGAGACAGAACCATCGATTACAGAAATACAAAAAGTATCTACTGATTTACCCGTTGAAGAAGAGCATACAGAATTGCCAGGTGTACAAACATCAAGTGAAGTTCCACAATCACTTGTAACAGAACAACAAGAAACTCTTGGTGACCAGACGACAGTATCGAGCGTACCGAAAGAAGAATCCTCACATAAACCAGAATTACTAACTACACAGTCTGAAGAAATTTCTGAAGCTCCAGAAAAACATATACCTGGACAAGAAGAAACTGAAACAGAATCACCCATTCGAGTAAGTGAACCCATAGAAGTAACGACAAAAGAACAAGAAGACAAAAAGCCTGACGTTCCCGAGGAACCTGCAACAGAAAAACAAGAAATTGCAACAACGTTGCTAGAATCGTCATCAGTGACTGAAAAAATGGGAGTCATACAATCTACAGAACATACATCTGCTCAAACTGAATTCTCAGAAACGACGCCATATTTGATTGAATTAGAACTACATACTCACAAAATTGTAGAAGACCTCACGACAGTATCGCCTTCTGAGGAAGAACACTCTTACAAACCTGAAGTTACATCAACACCATCACCTTCTGAAGAGGAACACTCTTACAAGCCGGTAGAAGATATTTCAACATCAGCGCCTACCGAAGAGGAACACTCGCAAAAGCCTGTAGAAGGTATCTCTACATTACCTTCTGAAGACAAAGATTTGCACAAGCCTGTAGAAGACATCACAACATCATCACCTTCCGAAGAAGAACACTCGCTCAAGCCTGTAGAAGACATTTCAACATCATCACCTTCCGATGAAGAACAGTCTTATAAACCTGTGGAAGACATTTCAACATTATCCCCTACCAAAGAGGAAGATTTGCACAAGCCTGTAGAAGACATTTCAACATCGTCACCTTCCGAAGACGAACACTCGATCAAGCCTGTAGAAGATATTTCAACATCATCACCGCCTGCAGAAGAATATACCTCTAAGATTGATGAGCATGTCTCGACTTTGTCACCTTTCGATGAAAAACCAACAATTGTGCCATCAACCGCTGGAGAGGAACCCACCACTAAGAAGACTGATGATGATATTAAAACCTCAACTAAGGAAGTGGAAGGTATTACTAAGCCCAGTGAAGAGTTTTTGCCTGAAGATGTGTCAGAAAAGGTTTCAGAATCGGTACCAGTTGAAGACACAACACCAGCCATTGTTCAAGGTGAAGATGACAAGTATACTGCTGATCATAAAGAATATACGACTTCAGCACCCACTCAAACTACTGAAGAATCTACGCCTGTCGCTGTCACAGAGTCCGAAAAATTACCAACATCTGAATCAGACATCTCAGTACCAACTGAAAAGGAAATTTCTTCCAGCGAAAAACCTTCACATCCAATTGTGTCGCATGAAACCACTGCACCAGAGGAAGAGTTTATATTCTCCACAACTAAAGCAACAACCGTACGCCAAGAAGAGGATATTGCGACTCCTGGTCCAGATACAGACAAGTTTGCTAAACCTGAAGAAAAACCTAGTGAGACTAGTAAAATTCCTCCATCAAGCACGACCACTGAAGTTTCGAAACCAAGCATTCCAGATTTGCAACCTACAGATGAGATACCAGTTCCCGACGATGACGGTCACTTCCCTCCAAGTGGAACTAGCGGATATGGTGAACCTGACTATGTTGAAGAAGATCAGGCTTTCGGACCAGGAACTTGCCGCTACGGAGGCAAAGTGTACGTTTCGGCCCAACAGATACCAAGAGATGACCCATGTGATTTCTGTTTCTGCTTCAGAAGTGACATTATCTGTCTACAACAAAGTTGCCCGCCTCCGATACATGGATGTCACGAAGAACCCATTCAAGGCTTCTGTTGTCCTCGATATGAATGTCCTGTTTCAATGGCAACCACAGTTAATGTTACAACGACGACCACCACAACGACGACGACACTGCCTCCTAACTTCCCGACCCACTCATACAAGGGTGCGGCACAAAGGAGAGGCTGTCAAATAAAAGGACATACTTACAAAGTAGGAGAAGTCGTACGCTCATCTTCAGGGCCATGTTTACACTGCACGTGAGTATCTTGATAATTCTAAGCTTATCAACAAAACACAAAAAAATACACCTTAAGACCAGAACAAACAAAAATACATAAATCAAATACTTATACCTGTGTCAATTTATCTGTTTTCAGATGTGGAGGAGACGGTCAGATGAAATGCGATCCTAAGGCGTGCACCCCAGAGCCAATGTTAAGACAAATGATAGCAGCTGCTGTGTCCGCCAAGCGACGAAGGTGAAGTCCTACGAGACATTCCAATCTATCTCGTACACGCCGTCACAAGGATGAAGCGCCTATGTGATAATTAATTCCATCTACTCTTCTTTGCACAAGAATAATGCTCAACTCAAATTATCCCCATGGAGTAGTTTAAGATTTCGTGTCATATGTAGTAATCTATGTTATTGATTTTTTTATTACTTTTCATAAATGTCGTGGCACGCGCAATTCAATTATTAAGGAAATAACTGTTCATGACTGTGATTAAAATATTAAATTTAAATGTTAATTTCTGAAACTAAAATTTTAACGAATTTTGAGTCTTCAATTTAAGGCTAATTTATTATATTATTTATCTTTTCTAACAAAAGTCAGTGCCAAACGATAGTGCTAAGTTGTAAACGACTAGGCCTTTATGATAAAAAAGTTCAAAATTATCAAATGTCACTCATAAATTAAAATTCGTATTGACCAAAGCGAAGCTAATATACTCTCAAATAAATAAATTTCGACCAAGATCAAGCTTCAAAGGTCATTTAGATCGCCGAAATCTTGACCATATTAAATGTAAACTTAATTGTTTTACCGATATAAGCTTAGTCAATTTCTTTGTCTTTACACGATGCTACTGATAGCTAGTCTCGTGTAAATTTAAAGTTATCTTAAGGATCCCTGATGTTGTAAATGCCTTACTTAATTTGTAATAATTTATATATTTTAGGTGTATAGTACTTAAGCCATGTTTTGAGACCAGTGACTATTATAATTTTAGAAGTAAAAGGCCGTTTACTATAATGAGAAAAGCGCCGGTCGACGTGTTATCCTTGGCCGGTGCTTTTCCTTCTCTCACGTCTTACAGAAAGTGACTGCCCTTGTTTTCTTTAATTCGTGGGAGACGCGTGATTTTTACTAGCACTTACTCAGTGATAGTGGCCAATATTTTAATCGTTTTGTAAAAAAAACTTTACAATATGATAACATGAAAACATATTGTAGGATCTTTTGTAACTTTTGATATTAAAGTGCTGGTAGGTTTATTATAAAGCAGATCGAGATGGGTACGAAAGTTTAGTAGACTGTTGCGACCGTGTCTGCACCCAGGAGGTGCCCACTACGTCAGCTCGCATTAATTCGTACCAATCTCCATCTGTACGCAAGTTGTAGTTATATTTCTTCTTATTTATTTAAAGTCGTAGCAATAGAAGTATTGGTCTAAAATTTTATTGTGAATTGAATATTTCACCGATTTTTAAAGAAATACATTCAATCACAACAAAGTATATCATTAAAATCATATTTTATTTGTTTATGATATTTTACCAAGACTAGCGACGATCTAGCTGTCTTTACAACTGTGCGAATGAGTTTTGAATAAAATATTTCAAATGAAAATGTTGTTTTGTTAATTCCTAACCTATGCTAAGTCTAATCATATACTCATATATGCACGTTCACAAAGATATAGCTTTGTAACTTATTCATTAAGTAAACTTCTAAAGGGATTGTCATCAAAAAAGAAATCATTTATTTAATTACGAAATTAAACAACCCCCAGGAGTTACGAAACTTCGTGATTAAATATTACCAGCAACACCTTAGTAGTCGTCAACTTTGCTAAAGTGAATGCTTCAGTAATATTAAAACGAAAGCCATTCAAAAATCACAATTTGGGGTTATTCTGGCCCTTAAGCAGTGCTTGCCGAGATTGGTCCGTGAATGGTTAACCATCCATTATACACGGTGTAATGAATGGTTACCCATCCATGTTCTGTACAACAAACTAAGAAACTCTATGCAAAAATGATTACTGGGAACCGACTTCTTTTTGGGGTGCACATTCTCGGCTTATGGTAAGACATGGCAATGTAACGCATTCTCAAAACATTGTGCTGATGGATGCATTGAATAGTACAGTGGTCATGGAGATATTATAACATTAAAATCTTGTATTTTTTTAAACTTGTTTAAAATTTGAATGGAACTACAAAAAAATTATCGCAATGTGCGGGGTGAACAAGTGCCTTTCGGGTTCGTTAAGGGTAGTTTTACACCCATTACACCGAGTATTCTCCATATCTTGGCAAGCACGTCAAGCTGGTTGGTCCCAGGTGTAATTTTTACGTCTTTGACAGTCGTTATGAGTAGTCAGAAGCCCGAAGTTCTGACTACCAGTCTAACCAATGGGTATCGTATTAAGTAATAACACCAGGGCGGGCAGACGCGACAGAGATAACGACAAAAGTTGCTAACTATTGATAGCTAATTACTAATTAATAAACTCGGTTGCAATAACGATGCTTGCAAGAAACGCATCTGGGACGTAGAGACTTGCGTTCTCTCAATCTCTGTCTAGACTGCCCGCTCTGGGTAATAGCGATTGCCGAATAGCAGTTCACAACTTCTGAAAAGTTCTTCTTCATTAAATAATCAAACGGATGTCATATAAACTAATATACTGATTTTCTTGCTTCTTCTTCTTACCGAGTCGATGCATATCTAAATTGATTCAGCACTTTCAGTAGCTTCACCTAGTGCAATGTGCAGAACAGGTAGGACACGTTATCAAGTGTCTCATCGATTTTCGAACAACAACACATTTACTCTCCAGGACAGAGTCGTTTAAGAATTTTCACCTGAACAGGTTTTCTTTGCTTTGCCTGTGTCCGGAGTTTATTTAAAGACTTCCACAAGGTTTGCTATCTGGCTATCGGCAGCTATCGGCAAGTGGCACAAATAGTTTGGGAAGGGCAACACTTGCTGGCCATAGATTTAGTATTTCCTTAGAACGTTCGCCAGTGAGCAGGAGGACATACTTTAAAAAACTTTATGTTAAGATTGTCGTCTGTCGGAAACCATTTTGGCTCTTTCTCTAGCTAGCCGCTCTGCGAACTTCTGTTGGTGCAATGCTTGCCAGTGGATACAGCATCTGTACCCGAGTCGGTTGGGAGAAACGGTTTATTCATAGCTGTATAAACTCACTTTGCATATTCTGAGCGATCCCACGTGGGGCACTCTTTACTCGCAGAAAAACATAACATTAGCCCAGTAGGTTCACATAATGTGCGGCGAAGCACCCCTCTTTATGTATCTATATTTATTTATTAAATGAAAGTTTACAAAAGTCTTAAATTTATGACAATGCCCCACAAAACCGTTTTCACGGTTTGTCTGTGGGAACGGAACACGATATCGGAACGGAATAACTACTTTAGCTACAGTAAATATACATATAAATCTATTATAAAAACTACTTACTTAACTACCTATTTGCTCTCACTCAACAATCTGTAAACCACTTTCATAAGAAGATGGTTTACAGAGTTTTTTTTTCAGTTTTTTTTTTAGAGTAATCTGAAAATTAATGGACACACATTTAAGACCCTGTAAAAACAATACATACAATTTTTATAATCTGTAAATCGCTGCACAAACTACAGAGATATTCTTTTTTGAAATGATGGTGCCCACGAAAGTTACCAAACTTTTTAAGCAAGAGGGATATGATTGGCAAAACAGCCCAGTTTGGGGTGGGGTAAACTGTTAAATTGTCTACAAGAAAACATACAAACAGAAACACATTCTACGAGTCGTTACAAGAAAAAAATTGAAACACATGCATGTAAATAAATACTTATACAAATACATAACACCTTTCTTTTGAGCTTCACAACAATCGAGTAAATGCTTCTACGGTTCCCAAAAAATCTATAGTTATTATTTAGTGGTGATTTATAGCTTTTATGATGCGCTAGCTGACTTTCGTGGACAAATAACCACGAAAATTGTGCCACGAAAGTTATGAAAATTTTACATTTTTGTGAATAACGATTAAAGCTATATGTTAATTAACAAACAAAGTACTTGGGAATAATCTCGAAGATCTATTTTATTCCTTAATTCAAAATGATTTGGAAAATTATAAGCCATTTTCCTTCAAAAAACACGCATGAAAGTTTCTAGACCATGGCTACCAGAAAATATTCAAAGAATGACTTGCCTCGTATTTTTATTGTTTGGAAGCGAAGACCTTAAATGTCTCCTCCACTGACGCTGGGATATTACAGAATACCCGTGCAGCTAAAACGTGTAGCGACAAGTTGGCGATTTTGGAAGAGAGGTGCAGTTTTGTTGCGCGCTCGCGAAACTAGCAAAATCGTGTGACAGACACATAATGTCTTTAAGTATTGTAATATAAGAGATACAATTAATGTGCTTTACTATTTATGGTGCATAGTTACACAAGATTAATTTGATGTATAACATTATATGCTTATGAATTGAATACAAAAGTTATCAAAGTTTGCCGTGAACGAAAACCGAGTGTGTATGCTCCCGTTTTTGACATTAGATGCATAATTTTAGGTGCTAAATGTGGAAATTATACACATATTTATGTAAAGAGTAATCTGTGTTTGGTCCCTAAGACGGAATCTTCAATAGGTTAGGAATTAGGACCGTGTGACCGCGTTTTGAGGCACCTCGAAGAATCACCCTATTGCAGTTCTTGCTGAATTGTAGTGACTTGTCCAGAGTAACACCAAGAAGAATAAGAAAAATTGTAATTAATTCTAATTAATTGTTTTGGAAAGTTGCTGTTAGAGATTTTCAATTCAATAATAGACAACAATGGCTTCCAGATACGTGAAAGCTTCCAAGTTCATAATAAGTACCATGAACCGTAAATGGACAATCACTATACGTTCATAGTCGAAGTATTCACGGAGGCACTACTAACGGCCATTTTCAATAACCTACCAACAGGTATCAGTAGGTTGCTATCTCTGTCTGTTTTACATTTTGTTTCCCGACCGATAGAAACAAAACGTCACAGAAAAGCTTTCTTTGATTTTTCTATGAATAAAGTGACAGGTAGGTGACACGGATAGGACTAACTTTGTTTATAGAAACACCGATAGCTACAAGAGTAGGCATATTAACTGACAGTTATACGTAAGTATGTTATAGAAAACGGCCTTTAAAAGCTTTTTGAAAGGATTATTTGGTTTTTCTTTATTGGCCAACTTTGTTGTTTAAAATAATGGTCTAATATAATTGTTGAATTTTCGCCATAGAAGCTCTAAGACACCCAGTGTCTCGTCGGTGCATTGATCGCAAATGCTAATGATGAGCATTATTAAATCTTGGGTTCGCTTCTCAGGTCGGGCAATGTATAATTGAGTTTCTCCATCAGGAATTTCTCAGTAGCAGCCTGGAGTCTGGAATTGTGTTGTGTTAATGCCAATAACTTTGCACCATTTTACAAAGGACTTTAAATATTAGTGGAGATTTGGGTATCCTTTACCTCTGCCTAACCCTTCGGGGTTTACAGGCATAATGTGTTTTACATAGGAGGTAAACTTATTCCTGTTATAATTTGCGTCTCTGTAGCGTCTACGAATAATTGTCGTAGCATCTTCGTAGCTTTTGGCGTAGCGTTTTCGTAGCGATTCCGTAGCGTTTACGAAATGTGCGCGTTGCTACGTCGTAGCGTTTTCGTAGCATGTTCGTAGCGTGTACGAAATGTATTCGTATCGTCTTCGTAGCCTCGCCATAGCGTATTATTAGCGTTTACATACCTATGTCGGGAAATACAGGACACAACACGTCATGGCCGTGCGGGCGTTGCGGGCGCAGTGCGTCTTTGTAGCGGGGATTGTACAGTAGTGTAAAGATTTCGAATCTTTATCAAAAGACCGCGTTTTCGTAGCGATTCCATAACATATTACGGCACGGTTAGCGGAGTGACTGAGCGATTCACTGCTGCACTGCGTATCGCCGGTTCGATTCCCGTCCCGCACTGAACAAATATTTGTATTGCCTACAGATAGTTGTTCCGGCTCTGGCTGTTTGGGTATGTGAGTTTAAATGTTTGTAAATGCACCCACGATACAGGAGAAATTCATAGTATAGGGCAATGTTTAAAAAAAACTTATAATAAAAAGCGGGAAAGCGTGGTCGAAAACTTATAGAGTATTGGTAGAACTTTCGTAACGTCTGCGAATAGTGCGCATAAGGGCTGCGTAGCTGGTTGTAGCGCTTCAGTGGCGTCTCCATAGAATTTATGAAACGTGTGCGTAGCGTGTTCCTAAAGTAGGTTTTTTGTAGCATCTACAAAGCTTTTATGCCCTGCTGGTCATATAAATACAAATGAACATCAACTTTATTTGATCCTCACTGACGAAAAGCTGATAATTTGTTTTAACTATTTTAATTTTCATATTCTACTCTTACATTGTCATCATTTCTTTCATTTATACTTTTTACGGGACGTAAATTTATTAAGCCTTCGTAGATCTACGCGAGACACAGTGGCTTTTTAATTGTGTCTATAATTACTAGGAGAAGAAAACTTTATACGCATTTACGGGAAAACAAATAGTAAAACATTTTTGGTACATTCTTATATTCGTACAGACTTAATTAATTGTAACCATTGAAGGCAATAAAAAAAAAGTACTAAAAGGTTGTATAAGCACAACTACAATTTATCTTCCTAAGGGAAGTTAACTTTATTAAGATAAAGCACAAAATAAAAGGAGTAGTAGGTACAAGTATTTCATTCATGGTTCGCCTGCCAGGATTGACAGAGCAAGGATCATGCGCATGCACTCAAGCGTATTGATAAGGGG
The DNA here is from genome assembly GCA_941918905.2 of Xestia sexstrigata. Classification (NCBI taxonomy): domain Eukaryota; kingdom Metazoa; phylum Arthropoda; class Insecta; order Lepidoptera; family Noctuidae; genus Xestia; species Xestia sexstrigata. The sequence continues at coordinate 11,566,310 of OW799207.2, read as the reverse complement.
CCCGCTTCGATTCGAGACAGCCGAATCTAGTCACCCCTGTTTTGTCAATATTAACAAGTAATAAAACGGTGTTAGTTTTTAGTATGAGTCATTATAACAAAAATGACATAACTTTCATTTTGGCTGTGATAATGTATTATTTCGAAACCCTCTGTGGTTATATAAGTTACAAAACTTATAGAACCGCATAGAAAATCTATTAAATTATTAACATTATCTATAGCAAGTAAATTTAGGAAGTAAATATGATATCAGGACAATATTACAAATTATAATACAACCTTTGTTTGTCTTGTGATTAACACAATGACACTCAATGTTCTAAATATTTAATAAGTCTGAATTTTTAAAATACGTGTACAAAGGGCAATAATTTCTGTATTTTTATTTCTCCATCGATAGTCATTCTATTATATTCTATGTCTCTGTTTTTGATCCAGACTTGAGGAACTACTTACTTAATTCTCTACTTTCAATTCCACCATCTCACGAAGTGTTACAACTTGCATGGGTCCTTTTAAAACTCAAGAGAGGTACCTGACAGAGATAGCGATGGTCTCTGTCGTAACAATAAAGCATTTTATACATAGATGGCTCCACCATCTTAGTAGGTTCCTCCCCAAATGTTACCACACTACTAGACCGGTAGGTGGCGCTAAACACCTCATAAAATCAACGCAACTATAAGCGGCTGCCGGCTTTTATTCCAATAAATTATCTTCTTATTATCTTCATAAATAAAGGCAGTTTCATTTTGTAATTTACATACGAAGTAGGTATTTCGTTTACATTGATATTAACAAGTGCTAGAACGATGTAGTCATCTAGGAGTAATTGAAACAATTAAAGCATTTATTGAGGTAATTAAATTATAGCAGAGTCAATACTATAAAGTGTACGTGAGATAAATGTCGGTACCAGTGACAATTACCATTATGAGATCATTACTCACAACTCTACGGCAATGTCTAGTGCTAAAAATGTGTACAAAACGATTGCTTCGCAGAAATTTGGCAAATCTCACTCAGAATACAGTTCAGTTTTTTTCTTAACGGTTCTAAACGGTTTAGTGATAATTATGATGTTACTCATTTACACAAACTTACACACAATTTGCTAATGAGTCATTATAAAAAGAAACCCACATAACTCCATCCACGATTCATAACCATCTAGAAGTACTTACAAAAACTCTATATCAATAAAGTCGATTTTCCCGCAGCAAATAAGGGAGAAATTGGAAAAACGGCAACACATTCATTCCACCCTATTCATTGTTTGAACTGTACATTCCTTCGAATCCAATTTATATTCTACAATCAAAACACTCAAAAGAATAAAATCATATTTTCCTTTGACAAAATGTATAGAAAATAATTTCAAACTACCTGCACAACCTACATATTCAAACAGTGTAAATACCTGTTCTTGAAGTTGCTCCTGCAACTCTCTTCAACTTTTCTACTTTTTGTTCAATAATCATAACGTGGAAATACCGCGCTGCAGCTTAGATGTGATCACATTTTATTGTATAATGTTTGGTAACAGATGCATATGCGGCGTGCACTTGCATCGTTAGTATTCTCACATTGTTATTTCCATAAACATAAATATTTACAGACTATTCATAATCATTACGAAAATGTATAGCCAAACTTATACAACAAAGGAGGAAACCAATAAGTAGGTATGTTATTTTCCGGAATTTCATCAATTAAGTCCACTATAAATTGGTATTGCTTGATAAAGTTAAGTAACGAAATAAATAAACTTGTCCACGACGTTGTAACAAATAGAATCGATTAAGTACAAGTAAAGCCTTATAAAGTAGATGGATAAATATTTTCTTTATAGACGTTGTCGGTGGGAGGGCTCATTCCGCGTGATAATAGCTTATTATTCCGAACCGCATTAATGTGATGCTTAACGTTGAATCGAAAAAATATCTATTGTCTATAATAGGCACTAAAACCAATTGCATGCCATCATCAGACATCTGTTTGTAAGGAATTTAGTAGGATTCAACGTCAATGTACTATAAACACTCGCCGAGGCGTTCATTTTAAAAACTACGTAGAAAGGGCTCAACGCCACTAGCACTTACCTTGAGTCATAAATAAAATGTAGGTTATTTTATTTATAATTCATATTTAGGTACGGAAAGTCCGCAACTGGAATATCCATATTTTTCTCAACAAGCTATTTGTTACCTATGTAGAAATATGTACCCTCAATTTGAATAACTCCATCTCTCTTGCACAACCGCCGCCTGGCCGTGCCGTCTCACTCTATCCCATTACTTTTATATTGTTCGCTAACTTTCTTGTTTGTATAAGCAAATACACGTATTTGAAAGTTTGTATATTTGTAGATTGTATTGTACAATGATAAGTAGACATGCGTCGGTACGTACAGTTTTAAAGATTTCAATGTTTTATTAGACTATTTAGTTCAATGGCTTTCTTTTATTTGATGAGTTCAGTACACAAGGTTATATTGGTCATTGCCACAAAGTATATCGGCAACTCGTTGGGATTACTTAACAACTATCGTCGATTTTCTTACCACTCATCAGTTTTTCCAGACTTTTCCTTAGATATCTGAAATAACAGGTATTTATTCGTAGGTGCACAATTTAATCGCACAATTGTGGATTTATTAATCGATTTAATATCGTTACGCTTACTTATTTACATTATTAAAACTCGTGGAGGAGCTCGTGGCTAAATAATAAGTAACAGCCGCCGGGTCGATCGTTAGGTTAAGCCATGCTTGCCTAAGTTAGTCTGTGGATGGGTGACCACCCATAACATACAGAGTTTCCTCCGTGCCTAGGAAAGCACGTTAAGCCGTTGGTCCCGGCTGTCATTTGTAGATCTTTGAAAGTCGTTAGGTAGTCAGAGGCATAAAAAGTCTGACAACCAGTCTTACCAAGGGGTATCGTAATTACCCGGTACTAACTGGGTTGTGGTGGTCAGATAGGCAGTCGCTCCATGTAAAATACTGGTATTCAGGTGCATCCGGTAAAACTGGAAGCTGACCCCAACATAGTTGGGAAAAGGCTAGGCAGATGATGACTCTTGCGTCTACAATCCAAAACAGACTTATACGTACACAAGAATGCAAAAAGCAATTCTACATTCAAAAAACATTTAAAAGTAACGGCGGGAATATACACGTAAAATGTTTACATGAAGGAAAAATAAGCAACTTCGAATTCAGTGTTCTCCCTCGCTTTGTATTCCCTCATTACGTATTGATAACTTAGTACCGTGGAACGGGCTTTTATCTGCTTGTGTCTAATCTTTCAGTGAGCTTTAAATATCAACTTATGTTTCATTTATAAGTCAAAGACGCTGAAATAATGTGCCCAATCACAAGACAACCATTAAAATGTGTTTAATTTTAAAAAAAGTAACAGGACGTTTTGTTCATAATAGATATGTTGTTTCAAATGATAATCAAGTACCTATAGTAGTCAGTAGTCAGTTATACTAGTCGGTATTTTTAACTCTTTTTTAACGAAAACAGTTATAAAGACCTTTTCTGAAGAATGTTTTTCAAAGTCAATAGGTCAAACAAACATCTTAGTTTCATCCCTACGTGCCAAAAAAACATCCAAATACTGACAAAACACACAAATTGATCGGTGACTACAGAGTTTCTTACTTTTAGTTAGAGTCATTACACTTATTAAAATTCAATGTAATACATAAAAACATAACGATCGAAATGAAGCGGATTCAATGTATCCATAAAGAAGTACGTCGCGTTGGTAGCCCACCAACCATCGATCGACTTGTATGGCTCACACTGACGAGACCGTCTACTTGTCTAGTCTGCCTAAAAGCACCTCTATAATTGTAAATAAATCTTATCTTACTACTTCATAGTTACTTATCTATTTAAAACACCAAAACAAACAAACTTACAACCTGTGCAATGTAATGAAGTAAGAATAGTACCCGTAATATGTTTAGATCCCAACCTCTAACACTCGGAACACGTGTCCGCTCTAAGGTTTAACCCGAATTATGCGATATCACGGGCCGCGGCTCATACTCCAACCGTTTTAATTCTTATAACTATCATTTCAAAGCAACTTCTGCCTTAGCACTTATTGATAACTAAATTTTCTAGGTAAACATACAAAAATATGATAATACAAACTACACATGTTCCAAAATACAGCCTAGGAAATACAAAATCATAAACGATGCAAAGCTACGACTACTTGTGTATTTCAACTACCCTCTTACGTACATATTTCCACAGGGCAATGACACAACTCAAAAAACATTGCAGACTGTAATGTCTACTCGTCTGATGTAGAGCTGTGAATGTCGCCATATTGTGGTTGGTCCTTAAAATGAAATAGTTATTATAGACAAGAAAAATAAGATTCAAACTACTTTTGCTAATTGAACTCAATTACACGGTAGCAAATATTAGCTCCAAAAAGATTACATAAATGTACTCCTCTCGTTATTTATATCCAAACTATATATTAAAGAGAACTTTTCATCGCAAGAATTCATTACGACTGTCTGTGTATAAGTAAGTTTGAATAGCTTTACATTAACATAAACTTAACTCTACGAGTACGATAAGCAAAGACTCTACTTCAGGAACACTGATACCCTCTAGATGAAATAATACAAACCCAAGATATAATTTGAAGGAATCTTCAAAATGGCAATTTTTATAGAGGGATTTGTCCCAAATAAGGTTGTATCTATTTTTTCATTTGGCGAGGGCTCGCGGGCTCCGCGGAGCGCCGTGCACCCACCATCCCGAAGCCGCGGCGCCGCCCCGCTCCGTTCGCGGTCTCCATGGCGACCAGCTCAAATGACGTATCGATCCCGCGGAGGGGTCGGGAGGTGCTCGCGGGGTGGCACCGCTCCACCCGCCGCGCCGACCCCCCAGCACCCCTGCCACCGCCACTCGACCGTTGGCCCATGCAAAATGACGGATGTAAACTTTGGATATACCTCCTTGGAAGGAAATGATATTTTCATTAAAATGAAAATGAGGTTCCTGATTTTTTTTTCCTCTAAAGCATATGTGGTTTAAGCTTCCCTCCCCCTAACATAGTCTTAATGAGCCAGAGTCCTCGGATGTTTTTGTTCAAAAGGGGATGTCGGAATGCAAACACTGTGATTGCAGAGAGCCGTGTACGTTATATTGACAACATCTACTTCAATAGTTAATACTAAGAAAATGCAATAATTATTAAAAAAACAGGAGGTAGACGCATGCAAAACACCACCAGAAGCTGTAATAAAAGCAATCTCCACAAAAACAAAAGGATACGTAGTAGGTAGCTAGAAATAAGAACACAAACTAGATAGTTAGACACGGCCCGTGCTTCGGAAACACCGACTAAACTTTGATTAGTTCGAGATATTAATTTCCCACCTATACTAAAATGTACTTAAAGCTGTGCAATGTTACTTTAGCTTGATGTATTTATATTTTATGTGAGTTATATGCAATATAAACTAACTTATGTATGTTAGACTGTGATTGGAGTGTTCCAAATTATAATACGTACGTATCTTTGTAGAGAACTATTTCAAGTGTCACGTACAGTGCCATATCTCAAACAACATAGTATTCTTTACATAAATGATAATACTTCGTAAAATCGTAACCAAGTCATTTAACTCTCATACCACACCCAAATACCATCACCACTTTAAATCGGAACAACTATGTTTCAGTTTCAGCAAGACACAAAGGTACGTGCCTACATAGACAATGTTAATCATCACCATATGAAACAAAACTGAGTAACGTATACCTACTCACCTACCTAATACTAATACAATACTATTTTTAAATTAAATCATTGTCGTGTTTAAACGTCTCTTCTAAAATTTTGTTTCAAACATTAACATAATTAAGTGGTTCTCAAAGTTTTCCCATTATAAACTTAGCGAGAAATTTTATTTTTCCCTCAAGTCACGCGCGCCTGTGTGCGAGCGTGTGCACGACACAGCGAATTGGATTTTCTCTAGTGTGAGTAAACCTACTTTTGCAAAGAGAACAGGGAAACCTTGGAGATTCATGAAATATTAATATAAAACGACTCAGAACTTATTCCTTAGGTAATTTAAGCTTATGTTGCCAACATAATTTTGAGAATATAGTAGATTCTCATAAGAATGTATGCCTTGTATAGTGTAATACCTGTTAAGGTCATAGAACAGTCTTTCTGAGATCGGTTATATATTCATCTGGGTAAGCACGGTAATCCGTGCATACCCAGACGAATATATTAAATGATGTTCAAGTAGTGACCTCGCAGTAATCTGCGAGGTCACTACTTGAACATCATTTAATATATTTGATATGTTGGATGATGGTGCACCCTATCCATCCACTGACTGAACCTTTCGCTAGTAAGCTTAACCTAAATTATTTGTTTCGAGATATAATTATAAAGGTTTATCGTGAGAGAAAAAACACATCACTAAAATACAAAATCTTATGGAAATGTTAGGATTGATGATTTGTAGAGGGTACAAACACTAGGTCTCTATTATTCACGATTATTTACCTGATTTTACATTACATAAACCGACCAAATTACACACGTTGATAAGAAAAAATAGTTACCCAAAACGAAAATAGTGAAACACTATTCTACCGATTTAAGTTTCAGTCATAACGTCTTCCCTCGATGCGAACTAAGAAATATAGATCCTCGCGAGCAAAACCTGTACTAAATCACTAGTCTGCATTATTACGTACATATAATCTTACTGCAAGCGAAATATATATTATAAACCATTAATAAACAACACGTCTTTGCAAGTATATATAGGTCGACAAATGGCATTTGATGTTAAACTCTTGTGGAAAAGGTAAATTATATTACTAGAAGTGTGGGTTTGTCTCCGAACGAAAATAAGTTATTTTAGATCTATCATAATTTAAAACCATTATTTTAAACGTTAGAGGAGAATATGAAACGAATATTTAAACAAAACAGCGAGCTATATAATCTTTATACAATACTCCGTAATATGTGTTTAGTTACGAAGTCATCAAGTACAGTTAACAATTTCTCTTACGGACCGGTTCTTAAGTTTGAACAAACTTACTTATGTACGCTTTATGACTTGGGACTGGTTAATTTTAAGTAAGTTATAAAGATATTATTATGTTCATTGACCTACCTTTAACGTTTAAAACTGTGTAAAATTGAATTTTGATTGATTGTTCACTAATTACCTCGAAAATGGTTAAGATTGAAATGCGTACTTCTGAGCCTATGTAGAAACACTTTAGTCACCAAGAATCACCTTCTAATGCAAAATAATAACTTAAGTTACTTATATTACTCAATAATATATAACAACTTAAATTAATTACTCAATATCATTGAAATGTTGGTCACCAAAGTAAGCTGCAAGGTGAAAACATCTACTTCAACTGAAACTTTCATGTCAGCCATTTTTACTAAATCTTTGTTTACCTTGTATAGAATTCTTATAGAAATTTAAAAGACAATTTGCTTGCTAATGAACCGCTCGCACTCAATCTATGTAGTAGAATACCCACTTACCTACATATTATTACGAGTTGGGCGCGTTCCCAACATCGCTGAACGAGTTTCTGAAACCTGCGCTGCGATCCCGTCATCAACGGACCAAATTCAAAAACAGATTTAAAATTGTTCAATGACAGTTTATGTGAAAGTATTGGCTGTACAGATACTACCGGTATTGAAAGCTAGTTTGAAAAAGTGCTTTTCATGGCTAAGAAGCTTTTATTAAATAAAACATGTTTCAAATTCATCGGCTACAAAACCAGTAATCTCGGTTTTAAACTCATACTAGAAAGTATAGTCTACGAAACGTTAGGGGTAGTCTACGCTCTAAGCTACGCATTTAACTTGCATCGACATTACTGAGCAACGACAAGAGATAAAGCAAGGCAGATACTGTTGTTATTAACATTATGTACTTAATTAATAAGTTGGTGTCCGGGAAACGTCGACTTGCACAATAGGATAGGACGGGACACGTCGATCCCTCCCCGCGCCCCGCTCCTCCCGCCGTCGGCCCCCTTGCCCGCCCGCGCTGGAATGCCCATTGTCCCGTCGATATGATGTTATGCCAAGTATTGCCAAGCCACTTATGTCAATAGCTACATTTGTTTGCATGAACTATGAATTTTATTAATTCAAACATTAACATTTTTAGTAAAAAAACTCGTTTTCTTTTAATGTTTTTGGAAAGTCCAACATTATTTAACTCAGCCCAACAAGAATCTGAGACGTTATAATTCATTTCATCACGCGCACATGACACATAACAGGGATTTTTTTAAACAACATTAATCTCATCGCAAAACTAAACAGTTTAAGTAGGAAAATATACATATATTAATATTTCCTTACAAAACAGCAATTGCTGCCTTGCTCTCTCCTATCTAGCTGTGTTCTTTTGTACTCGTTGAACACGCACTTAGCAATTTTCTTAAATTGTTGTCAGTTGTAGTAACAACTGACAACAATTTAAGAAAATTGCTAAGTGCGTGTCGAGCACGCATTACTGTACATTATATACTTGTAGTGCCTCGGCTTAAATGAAGACTGATCGTTCTGCATATTTGTTGTATTCAATCATTTTTTTAGACTATCAATAAGTAAAATAAGTTCTACGTTATAGTAATCCCATTTACAGGAGCTTTGAATAATCTAATCATAACGAAAATAAAAATGTAAATGCTTGTACTACTTAATTTATAAATTTTATAACTTAACTATGTATTTATATAATATTATTTATATAATTAAACTTCATATAGTCGTACCTATATGAGTAGGATATACTATACAGTACTTAGGTATAACAAAATCACTTTTTTTTGTCTGTGTCGGTCTGTCTGTCTATTTGTTCCGTTTAATCTCAGAATCGGCTGGACTGATTTTTATTGGACTTTTTAGTAGCAGAAAGGTAGATGATTTAATAAGAAGTGACTTAGGCTACTTTTATTTTAGAGAAAAGAAAAAAAAATAAAACCCTTGAAATTGTTAACAAAATCGGATTCAAATAGGGAAGTAATATTTTTTAAATAATTTCACGCAAACGAAACTCGCGGGCAACTAGTACTTACTATAATATGCTGTATTGTGGTCAAAAGCTAAAATTAATAGTAAAGCTAACTATAGACGAGATAAACAAATATCTAACAAGATTTTATCAGATTCGGGTCTCAAGTTCAATTTGAAAAAGCGTTACAGGTTTTTTTGTGTATGCGCAGATGGTCTTACCGATATAACAAATCATAAGGCTTCCCACTGACTTCGGAACTTTAAAATCTGTCATTTGTGAAACATAGGTTTTAAGTAGGCCATTCTTTTAGAGTAATTTTTCATGGTTTACCGCTGTAAAATGTAATCACTGGTAAACAATTATCTAAAGGTACGTAATGATAAACATTAACAACAAAACATGCCTCAGCAAGTCGGATAAAAGACTTATTTATAAGAGCCAGTACCTCACCACAGTCGCCAAAGTACAAAACGACATATACGACAGCATAGTTTATCGTGAAGACAAATGGACAGCAACAAATCATGTTTAGACGAGAGGTTGACTATTGAGCCGCTCAGTCGCGAGCGTGTATGAGGATGTGAGCATGTAATATAATGTAACGCATAGTTGCATCGAGAGCATTATTATGTTATAGTGAAGTTATTAGTGGTTGAATCAGCCGAGAGGCTCACGTTGGACGGAGTGAGCGCAGCTGTCAAGGCCAAGTGAGGTCAGTCCTCCGACGCTCTCCGAGCCACGATACCCGGGACCGGTTCTACAATTTTTAGTCTCTTTTTATTTTCATTTTTGTATACACGACGCTGAGACTAAACAATGTTTATACGAGTCAGCATCGAATTAACTTTTACTGCGTGGTCAACTGAAATAATTTAATATGATTTTTTGTTTTATTGAGTTTAAAATTACATTTAAATTTAGGCGTTTTATTACAACCTACAATCAAGATTCAATATAGAATTCTATAGTCCCGATATCTAGGTATAAACTCTCATATTCATGAATTATTTAACACCTTGCTCGAGATTGAATAAATTGATGGTTATTAAATCTTTTAACCCATTCAAAATGCAAAGTCTTTTTTCAATAAAGACATGAATCGACAAGTATGTTTTTATTTAACTGCGTATAGAGCACATCTTATGGTGAGAACAAAACATATATTCCTGTCTAATATGCTCATAAATGTAATAAATAAATCAAAATATATAAATTGTTTAAATTCAACAGCTCTGTCTATTTGTAATACCTACGGCGTTTATTTATTTTTTCCTCAAAGTTTATTTTTTGTGGAATGGTTGATGGCCACCAGATGGCGTGCTATAGTGTTCACGCCGTGGATACTGTATGGTTTCATTTCTTAACAGATATAAACATGGCACCCTCTTCTCTCGCTATGGAATTTTACACACACACAGACTGTAAATAGCCGCACAATTTACAAAAATGTAGTCGTTGAGATTGTTGTGGGGTTTTCCCAATGAAACTGGCAAACTTAGAAAACATTATTAAAATACGTGTACTTTTTGTGAAAAGAAATGATTGTTAGAATTTATTCAACCACTTCAGTTACCTAGAGTTACCCTAAGTTACAATTAAGCGCAAAATTAAGAATTCTTCTATAAGAATTCTTAATTTTGTGCTGAATTGTAACTTCAAATATTAGCCTAAAATTAATAACTACCAACTTATAAAAACATCAGGTTTGTATTCCTCGAAGGTTAGGCAGTGCGCTACCTGTAACCTAACCTAATTAACTCAAAAACGTCAAAATAGGTAATTAAAGATACTGGATTCTTAAAATTCAATTACAAATATTTTTTTATATTTCTCATTGACTGCAAGTCTTACTCAGGTTAGAGGCTTTCCTAATGTTCTGAAATATCATGAAAGTATTGGCGTTTCTATTTATACAGGGTTAGTTTTCAATGACCGGCCAAATTTTCAGAGATGGTTTAGAATCGATAATATTTTAGATAAAATAAAAAAAATAAAACATTTTTTAAATAAAATTTAATTCCTGTCCACCACTAAAAAGCGAACGTGTGGATATTTCAACAGCACAATTCAGTTCCATAACCTAGATAGTTAGCAGTTAGCACACACATAATTTTGGCGGTGCATGCACGCACACAAGTGTATTGATTCCCACTAGGTATGATTTAGGAAATTTATAGGATATTTTCAAATGCATGCTATTATTTTATTTTTTTCGACAATCATATTTAAAATGGACTTTTGTTTTGATATCTAGATCTTAATTTTAAATTTTGGCTGGTCATAGAAAACTAACCATGTATATTTATAGTTCATTTATACAAGGCCAACTTTTTGGAAGAGTTCCTTACATAAAACCGCGTTATGCCTGGGCCAAAGTTTCATAATAATATTCTGATCCTTTAATCCTGACAGTCAAGCCTGTCACTAGAGAATAAGAAAAAGTTAATTTAAAAAGTATTACAAAAAGTTTACGTTTAGGCACAGTAGTATTATTTCTCATCCAATCGTATAATATAGTGCTTAGAGTTGCAAGTAATGATAATGAGGCATTCAAATGTTTGTTAGCGACCTGCCGGATCTAGGTGTATTCAAACCTGTGTTACAGGCCATCACTTTACGTAGCATAATTTGATTAGGACAGTATAATTATACAATAAAATTAATCTATTAACAACTATAAAAAAATCAAATGAGTACAAAAGATACTAAAACTAGTTTAAGTTAGATATGAAGGGATAACATAATCTTTCTATCTATCATGGGGTATATAGGTTTCCGCACTTAGTCCTTGAAGTGGACCATTGTGCGTGTATCTATATGGGATAACATAATTAAACCACATGTTCTGAAACTGTACCAACTTAAAAATTTAATGAAAAAAAACTACTTAGACTTTATTTAAACTAGTTTTCCCAGTTACTAGTTTTAATTGACCTTTAAGAATTTGTCATAGTAAATCAAAACTAACAGATAAGTAGGTACTTTTTCAATTTATTGTAACGGTTGCGTTGTTTAAACATGGCCTCGTTCGCATTCTTCAACGACAAACCTAATGTTCGTAGGTATTTATTTATTTCAAGTAGGTGTCTTGAACACCGTCTGGAAATATTTATGAGATAAATACTTGATAAGTTGGAAGAAATATAATATCGGTCCCAAAACACTTCCCTGTAAAACTCTGTAAAAAAAAACCCACAAATCATTAGAGATTTTAGCCAAAAACTCGCTTTACCAACCACAATACTACTCTAGGGAATCACGCTATTAGGTCACTTTGTACCCTACTGCAAAGAAGGCTTTTAAACGTCACCGCCATAAAAGTTTTAAATTGTCACTTATCACATCACCAACATTTGAACGTACAGCCCATTTAATATTATAATATGCTCACTAGAAGTTCGTGTAAAATAAAAACGCATAATTCGAAGGTGAGCATAAAACGCATCAGGTCAACGTAAGTAGTAGGAAGACCATTTTTTTAGAATTGGTAAGTATTTGTAATCTTTTACGATGACGACGCGACGCCGAGCATATTGTCAGAAACTGCAAATTTGGTTTTCACTATGAATTAATTAATGTACCGAACTATTGACGTATCTTACTTTGACAAAACTGAAAGTTGATAACCTGACTTCGGACCCTGGTTGACCGAAGCAGGTGAGGAAAACCTGATGAGGTAGAGATTTGGAGAGGGAGTAAAAATGTGTTGTTCTTCCACGAACGATGGGACACTTAACTGACTGAGAAGTGCCAAAGTCTTGGCCAAATTCTGGGCCGACTCAATTTAGAATGCCGCTAAGAAAAAAAAGATTGAAATGTTCAAAGATGTGCCAATCCTATTTAGAGCACAGTCAAAAAATGTCAAGTGCGTGGAAAATTCCATCCGAGTGCTGTGGGTTAGTTGATGTGGTATTCCTCAGCTAATCATCCAGCGATTAGGTCAGTTAGGTGTAAACTTATGAGAGCAGAGTGAGTAAGCATACGTTCATTTATATTCGAAAATAACGATTTTTCTTTAGAGCTCGCTTGGTACGCTTGGGACCCGGCCGCCAGTTTTTGAAATTTGAATGCCCAACCGACGCATTCTTAGGCATTTTGAGAGGGCCTAACGTGGTTATGGCCTTATTGAATCTCGTGGCCTGTTTAAATTAAAATTCTTTATTGCAATTTTATGCTGAATGATTATTGAGATTAGTGACTGACAGATTTTGGACTGGTGAAGTAAATAAACTTAACTCTATATACCTTAGTGCTTACGTCACCAAAACTTAATAAAGTACACAATTAATATCATACAAACTTGGGATCAAATACATAGGTAGGTTGATATTAATTGGAATCAATCTCAAAAATTAGCTCACAAACCACAACCACAAAAATATATTCTGTATAATTGTCAATCACTGATTGACAACCACTCAAAATATTATTTTAGACTAGAAGGCTCAGCATCTACTCATATAAACTCCCTCTAGATATGTACATCGTGTAAGTACTTCAAACCAAAGTACGTGTTTCCCTTTATTCTAATTTAGTAACCCAGTCTAACCTCTACAATTTGTAAAGCTAACAAAAGGAACTTACCTTATAATTCTAAACCAATGTTTCTGAAGTTATATAAACGGAAGTATGTAGTACCAGCGCTATTATATAATACTCGTTTACTATCGGGAAGTAAGAGATCTCTAATGCGAATAAGAACAACTTGAATATAGAACACTTTTACTGGCAACACAATCAGGTTCGATTGCACACAAGAGCACAGGATAAATAAACAAATTCCTGAAGCAGAACATTTAATAAAATATTAAAAAATTTCAATGCAAGCAAAAACTCGCTAAGTAGCCGCGTACTCGTAAAACGATGGTCAGACATTTAATTGCAAACTGTAATATTGTTTTATGGTATTCATGCTTCGCTAGGTATGTGTATCACTTAAATAGCGCCCAAGCGTTGGAAATGCTGGAGAAATATCAACGAACTGGAGAACAATGGAGTATTATGTGGTAATATTAGAAATATATTCGTTTGCTTATGCGTGGAAAAAAGTATCTAAACAAATCGCAGCATTGTTATACTCGACAGGGTCGAGACCATATACATATGAATAATGCGTATCAACAAATATACCTTTGTTGCAAACCATTATTAATTTTTTATAAAATTTCAACCAGCGATCGTCATCCGCGATACAGAGCTTTTATATGTAAAAAACGGAGGGAAATGTGTGTTAAACGAGTGTAAATACAAACTGAAGGGCTAATTGTTTAATCAAAGGTACGTGTGACAGAAATCAACACTTAACGTCAAGATATTTTTTATCTTATCCTGGTTTGGGACAGAAAGGATCGCAGTCGGTGGCTGCGGCCAGGCTAGTAGGATCGCGCGCCCCCCGCGCGACCCGCACTCCGCGGGCGTCTCCGGGGATGTTTCAACAGACGCAGGAGCTTTTCGAACGTGGCTACATTCGAGGCTTCGAACAAGTAACTTGTCGGGGTCATAACCTGTTTGCGACCCCTCCCTGCGGGACCGCGGGCGCTCCGTGTACTCTAGTGACCCGGGCTCCAACTGGTGAACAATCAAAATAATAATTTATTTTGAAGCCTATTTAAACTTACCACAAAGAAAAAAAAAAAAAAAAAACCTGTACCTAGGTTAATCTTAACACATTACATTAATTTTATTAGGACATTAACTTTCATGACGTTAAGTATTATGTAGGTACCTATTTCCTAAACCTAAATACAAACCTAGCAAACTAAAAAACAAATCATCAGAATTAAATGTATTTCCTTGGGTTGGGCATTTCTTGAACTTTACAATGAAAACTATTCCACATACCTACTACCTAATTCAATAATGCTCACAACAACTACCTAACCACCCGCAACATGCGTAGAAGCGGTTATCTATTTGCTACACCGAAATGTCGTAGCAATTTTATGATGACCAATAAGTTTATCCTGTACATGACATACAGGATTTCCGAATGTTATTGGGTTGATACAAATATATGTATACTTCAAAATGTCCGACTATATCTGTACATGAACATGTTATTCCCGTCGCCGTGCCTGCTTATAGGGAGGGCATAAAATTTAAATTGGCTGGAATTGTCGATTTGAGTTTGTTTGCGTAGGGTATTTGATTTGTTGAAATGACGTCGTAGACGTGTTGTATTTATTGTGTAGTGTTCTGTGGGCCTGTGGATATTGTTAAGGCACACAATGCGAGTGCAGCGGGCCGTTGTGCCTTGTGAAATGTTGCACGACTACTTTTTTCGTCTGGATTCTATACTCATGATACTCGTTTTTTAAGCCGCGAGCTCGAGATGTACAGGTTTATCTGTTTAAAATTTATTAACATCGAGAAACAATTTAAAACCCTTTCTTTAGACGGCCCATGAGCGATTCATGATGAATGGAAATGTACTTATGCTATTATAAAGTTATTGCTTGCGCCCACAAGATATGCTTTTAATGTTTCTAATTTAATATTCCGTGTATTTTATTATCATAATGTAATTGAAGTAAAGTGGTTTTGGGAAACCTTTTTGATACCAGATTATTATAACGACTAAACATGCCATGTTATTATTACTCATAAATTGTAATGCTTTTTAAATAATGGTTTTAAGTAATTACTAAGGTAAAGTCGATTGCATCATTTAAAATTATCACTTAAGTTGTTTAGTGGTATTAGATTAATCACCGTTAATGCACAAGAAGTAGACAATATCGTATATTTAATATATACAAGCCAATATACAAGGCTGCAATAACAAGCCTATAGAAAATATAATATTAATACCATCAGCCTACAACCCACCAAACAACGACCTGCATTAGCCTTGACGTCGAAGGAAAATAATACGTAGTCTCCAGGAATATTATTATATCGTAGACACTACATAGTAGATACTTATTTATTTTATGAAAACGAATAATTTTCTAACACGTTTTGAAACACAGTTTAATAGAATTAAAAAGTCCATATACCAAATTACAGTACGGAAACAAAAGTAATATCTGTACTACACTAATAAGTTCGTGTTGTTGTCTTATTTCACCTAAATAATAAGCATTTAAACAACGTGACGATAGTAAATTACTGTGGTCCTTTGTATTTGAGTGTTTGAAGAGTCAAACACTCAAATACAAGATAAAATTTGATATTTCACATCTAAACTGAGAGTTTTGATGTGTGATTAAGGTTTACATATGGCCACAAAATTAAAAAAAATATATGCCCGAAAAAGTTTGATTATTTCCCTGGGGAGTGTTCTAAATAAATTATTTCTTTGTGCTCTTTAAGACACGAGAAATTACTAATTTTTTTTTTTCCATATCTCTATTTAGTGGAGGCCTATTCAGCTACCTAACAGCAGACAGCAGAAGCAGATTTCATCAGAACTAAGATCCTCTCCTTTCTCCTAAGTAATCAGCGATCACATCCAAAAACCCTAATTCGATTGATGGCGGTTACGATGGTGTTAGTTTACGGTAGCGAATGCGGTCGGCCACATTAGACGAAGAAACCTCTAGGATTCTACGTGAGGAGCACAGTTTCGTTAAATATTTCCTAGGGTTACAAGCAAAATAGCGTTGATCCTTGACTGTACTGGTGGGTCCGACGGGTTTTGTGATAATTTTGAGTTTACGATTGTAAAAGGGATGAGACAACGCCTTATGAAGACTTTACAAAGCCGCAGTGCTTTTGCACGTCGAAACCATTGCTATCTGACTATAGTAGTGCGATTCAGTCTCAATCAGAAGGACTCTTTCTATTAATTCCTACTACATAAAGGAAGTCTCCATACATAAAAAAAATCAATCGTCAGTATGATTAATCCGGATAAATCTGGTGATTTTCCAATTATCACATGTATTCTGAAACAATTCAGCCGGTTACCTACTTTTGTTTAAAAGATATAGACCAGTAACATACATACAAACAACGTCAGGTTAGTAATACCTTGAGAACACTTATAAAAAAGAAATTACTAATAGGTTATCACTTTTGTCAAATAAAAAACATTAAATTACTTACCAATTTCATTTTAATGATACAATAAGAGATTATTTTGCCACCTTACTTTCATTACCGTAAACTTAGATCGATATATTCTTTATCAAAGAATATTATAAGGAATCTTCTTCTTCTTCTTCAACCCTTGGCCACCCAATGCTGTATCTCTCTTCTCTCTTCCAAATTTCTCCATTAAAGAATCACATTGACCTTATTCACTTCGAAAGAAAATGTTCAAATTCCTACATGAGATTACATCATCATGTAAGCAGAAGGGATCCTAACATATCAAATTGATGAGATTACATCATCATGTAAGTAGAAGGGATCCTACCTAACATATCAAATTGATAAATTACATCATCACGTAAGCAGAAGGGATCCTAACATATCAAATTGATGAGATTACATTATCATGTAAGCAGAAGAGATCCTAACATATCAAATTGATGAGATTACATCATCATGTAAGCAGAAGGGATCCCAACATAGTACACCCACATTTCAGAGTATCAAGTAATAGTGGCGAGCTTATATTATTTCCATCATCCATGGCACAAACCAAGAATCCGGGGTGGTACTGAAATGATAAAAACTAATCACACCTAGCCTCACCTGGGGATTGAACCTAGAACCAGTGCATTATCTGACTAGCCTTTTCCAAACTATGTTAGGTTCGGCTTCCAGTCTAACCACGGAGTGACTGCCTATCTGACCGCCACGAGCCAGTTAGTAATACGTGGGTGATATGATACCCCTTGGTAAGACTGGTTGTCAGACTTTCGGTCCACTATTTAGATCAACGAAGCACAGTTTTTAGAATTCCAAAACTGTTTTTATGTGACCCAAACACGTGTACTGTAAATAACTGAATTTTGAAAACAGGGGTAACATTTTTGAGGCAATTTAGAAAAAGTTTTTGTTAATTTTACTGTGCAGTATCAAATAAAAGAACTCGTTACGAGGATTTCAAATATTTTTTAATAAATTGTTTTAAAGTTATGTAGGAAAATATATAGAAATTGACCATCCCATTTTCTGAAACCACAAAATATTTTTTTTTTAAACGGAAAATGCACACGTCACGAGTGTCTAGGAATCAAGCACGTAATAGAGTATTATATTATATAAGGGTGAATATCAAAGCAGCAAATTTTACGTGTCTACGTTGAGAATCAAGGTGTAAAATGGTAGGATGTTTCTTATTTTTTTATAGTAAACTACGTTACTTGGTGCAACTAGGGCCACATTTTTTGTTGTTTTATGTGTTTATAAATAATCAAGAAAAAAAGAATCGCCTCAAAATTCAAGTTTGGTGGCTTTTCCGAGTTCCATTTTTGACATGTTTGCATTCACCAAAGTAACAATTTAAGGTACAATAAAAAATAAACCATTTCCTTAGTTTATGCATTAGACACATTATCTAAAAACAATTAAACCATATTAGAAAAACTATTTTAAAAGCACAGGACACTCGATCAAAGTTTGTCCAAGCAAAACACAAAATTTTGGTGGCATTTTTTCAACTTACTGTAACATGAAGTTTCGTGCGTATGCGACCAATCGCGTTTTTTTTTATTTCACACCTCTCAGTCATGCGCTGGACTTGCCTGTTACAGGTGTGTGATTAGTGCTGCAATTACCCGATAAAAACGTAAGTATTCATCTTGGGTGGCACGGGGGACAAGAATTGTTCAATTTTGGTGGATCGTTTTGCTGTTGATTATAACGTGTTTTAATAGTAAGATACACATTATAGCTAGTGATTTGGGTAACGCATAAATCAGTGATATTAATTTAATTGTTACATTGCATTACGTTGCTTTGCCATCCAACGTGGCAATGCTGCCAGCCTTCTGGGCACTTTTCCTGTTGACAGCGATGTGGACGAATTTTTCGACGCCCTGTAACCTTTTTTGATATTTGTAAAATATTTTTATTTCTTTTATAGAGTTAGTGTGTAAATAATGTAAATATTATTAGATGGTGAAAATGAGAAAAAAAAAGAAAATTGTTACAGAAAACCCCTATTTTTAAAGATTTTTTTTATGCCCGGTCCCAATTTTGGTGGCTCAATTTCAGTGGCTTTGGTGGCGTTTCCACGTACTGTTTGTACATAAATAGCCAGATTTTACGTTACAAGACTGTTTCATTAGCCAACAAATAAATGTTATGTACTTGGCAGTAAGTAAGACCTATTATTAAAGGGTAGCATGCTAAAGATGAAGTTTCTTATTTTTATTTTGTTGCTTTTTAAAATGCCAAAACAGACCAAAGAAAAGAGGCTGCTTAAAACGAGAATGGATGAAAGAAGAAGAAAAGCAAGAATAATGTTTCATCATCAGCCTACAGCAGACCACTGCTGGACATAGGCCTCCTCAATGGCACGCCACTCAACTCGATTCTCAGTAACTCTCATCCAGTTGCTACCAGCCACCCTGCGAAGATCGTCACTCCAGTCACTCGAGTCTGAGGGCACCCCACCTTACTTTTGCCGATTTGCGGTCTCTACTCAAGAACACGTCTACCCCAACGGTCATCGGTTCTACGGCTAAATGACCGCCCATTGCCACTTCAGCTAACTTATTCTGCGAGCTATGTTGACAACTCTGGTTCTCTGTCGGATCACCTCGTTCCGGAAACTCACCCCACCTCAGAGAGACTCCAAGCACAGCCCGTTCCAAAGCTTGCTGAGTGACCTTAAATTTATGGACCAGCCGTACCATGATTGTCCACGTTTCAGCCCCGTAAGTCATAACAGGCAAGAGGGGTGGTTGAAGACCTTCCGTCTTCAGGCACTGTGGAAACGCGACAAAAAGACAAGACGAAGTTTCCCAAATGCTGCCCAGCCCAGCTGATTTCTTCTGTGAGTCTCAAAGTTGTTCTTATCAAACTTCAGAGTTTGCCTGAGATAAACATATTCTCGAACACCCTCCTATTGACAACAATAGTTCTGGGAAGACTTCAGAACTAACCAAGCCTCGTCAGAGTCAAAAGCCTTCTCATAGTCCACAAATGCAAGACAGAGCGGCCGATTATACTCTTCGGACTTCTGTATGTTCTGCCGCATAGTGCCGATGTGGTCTATGGTGCTGCATCCTCCTCAAAACACGGTCTGCTCCGGTGCCTGAAAGTCGTCGAGTCTTTGCGCTAGACGATTCGTGACGACTCTTGAAAACAGCTTATACACGTGGCTAAGGAGCGAAATAGGTCTGAACGAAGTGGGTAATTCTTTAATGGGGTCTTGTTCCCCTTCTTAAAGAAAAGAACGACCACGCCCCTTCTTCGCGCTTCTGGAGCTCTCCCAGATAACAGGACCGAGTTGAAAAGCTCCTGAATTGGAACTGAAAAAATTGGGACAATAGATGATGAACGTCGTCGGAATGTTGGAAGCTGGGTCCAGGTAACGTACTGTGGCTGTCGCTCTTAGCACTACACAGAGCGTTATAAGCTCTGGACACGCTATCGCATCACGGGCAGCACGCCAGAGCGAGATGGAGGACCAT
Organism: Xestia sexstrigata; assembly: GCA_941918905.2. Classification (NCBI taxonomy): domain Eukaryota; kingdom Metazoa; phylum Arthropoda; class Insecta; order Lepidoptera; family Noctuidae; genus Xestia; species Xestia sexstrigata. The sequence goes on along the minus strand of OW799207.2, from coordinate 11,545,708 downwards.
GTGACCGCCATGATGTTGGTAACGAGGCTCTACGGCTCTCCAGGCTTGTTAATTAGCGATCATACCATCCAAAATTGTTTACGTGGAGTGGGTCTGCCTTCCCGAAGGCTGCTGAGAGTCCCACCTATAGCACTCTGCAATCGTAGGGCCCGTTAACAATGGGCTCGCGAACACGAGAGATTTGGGAGGACTGGCATTGTCTGTGCTTTGCTTGCAATGAATCTCTTTTCGGTATGAGGCCGAATTCTAAACGTACTCGAGTTTGGAGGACTTCTGGACGTCAATAAAGTTGTAGATTTTGTCAGGAAATTCATCCATAAGGTAGGGGAACAATAACGATATGAGCCGGTATTTGAATCGGTGGAAGAACCGATCTCATTTGGATCAGGGGAATCTCAATTCTGAGATACCTGATACTGAGAACTGATATTAAGCATGCCAAATCGTTGCGATTGTGTGATTTATGCTAGTGTGGTGAAAACACAGACCATTATTTTTTTTATCTATACAATTTTTTTTGCCCTTTTTTTGGTATTTTATTGACTCCGTTAACTTCGGTTAGTTTCCTACAATTTGCAAAAACTGCAACATTTCTTTATTCTCACTTAAACATAGGAATTAAAGTAAAAAGACAATCTGGAAGACTAGATTTGGTAATTATTGATTGGATATTTTTATTGCAAAAAAAACTTGGTCACTTGACACTTGATGTGTGTAGTTCCTTAATCATGGTTTACAGAAAAACCTATAAGAATTCTATGGTCTTCTGGTAATTCTGTCATATAGTGCGTACAAACTTACATATATTCATCGTACGGAACCCGATCCACGCAAGTTGGACTCGCTCTTGACCGGATCCGTTCTTCTTTAATTGTTGTATTATTTTATGGAGTGAGAAATTGATCCTAAGATGGAACTGTTACACAACAGTTCGTTAGTACACATTCAATAAATAATAAGTAAATTATTTGCAATCTTTAAAAATCGCAATTTTATGAATCCCAATTCACTGGAAACTGTACTTGAACCCTCAATATTTTACTTCAATGTAATGCCGTTATATTATGTTTATGGGAACGTTGTTTACGGAACATTAAAGTCACCTTAAGGTTTTTGTAGAACTGTTTCCAATAAGACCATACTAAAACATTATAAATAAATAAAAAACATAATTAATTACAAAACAAAAAGCTCTTAAAAGCTTTCCTTTTCAAACTCGGTAGGGTTGGGGTGGCGCCCCTCAATTATTATACCTACCAAACTAAAATATATTCCATTCTGAGTACTTATACGTTGTAGATGTGTATTTCTGTGATATTATACGTTCTGGATTCCGTACATGAAGGTTTAGATTGTTAAAATTAAAGACATCCTCTGCTTGAACTCCTTATGAAATAATAAAACGGTAGCTTCAATAAATGCGAGGTACTAAAAATAAAACGTGAAAAGCGTTCAGTTTTACAAGACGATGACTATAAAAGTAAACGGTAACCATTTCAGTAAAATACAGAACACTGAAATAGTACTAAATAAAAGACCAACCGCTGGACAAGTTTATAACTTGACATAAATCCCGCAAGTGTCGCAAATGTGGTAACAAATTACAAGCATACTGACGGAACGAAATGTTGTTTGACAGCGCCCGTAATTAGTTACGCCTGAAAGACTACAGATAAGGAGGCTTTCAAGAAATACTTCTATCTAACTTATTAACATTGTGTTTCAGTATCGTACAGTAGAACATCGGATTCAATCCCAGGCCTAATATTAAATTTAATTTAGGGAATGTTTGTTTGAATTTTTTTGGTTGTAAATTGGAGTAAAATGAAGGAGCGTCCCGGCGCGGGACGGAGTGGAGAATAACACATGGGGTGCAGTGAAGGGTGCGGCGCGGGGCGGCCCACTGAAAAGTGCGCGGGTGGGGCTGAACAAACTCGCGGGGACATACAACTGCGGCTTCCGACTTTCAAATATCTTTTACACTTTGAATCAATACCAAATATCATTCAAATGAAAAGGAAGCGTTGGTGGTATTAAGAGTCTCTTTTTACAGTGTTGCTAGCAAATCATGGTAACTTTGTTGCTACGTATATACCAATTATGACATATAAAGATAAGTAATACAAAAATAACTGTAAAGCAGAAGTGAAAACTGTTTCTACTGGAAATTTCATGAGACACTTTACTAGGCTAATATAAAATAAGTCTATCTTCAACACTTTGTGCCATTAACACATTCAAATGTTGTATAGCCATGCTAATAACAATGTTAATAGCGATTTGAGTATTCTTTCAAAATACAGTTATTGTAAAAACAAAGCATTACAATAGCGCCACTAAACTAGTTGTTAAACTACAATACAGATAAGAGTGTACGATAGAAAGTGTGTCACATTCACGTTCCAATGAAGACGCATCCGGTCGTAAATCTTACGTAGAGTATTCACGGTAAAGTAAAAAAATATTTATTAAATGAATAAGAAAAACTGAACATAATCGCGGTCGCAGTTGAACGTCCCTCCAGCATGTACTCTCAAATAGGGGAACAAGCATTTTAGCATTACCCCCGTGCACAACTCTTCCCGCGGGGGAGGGGGTGGGCCCACGGCGACGTAAAAATCAATATGCTGGAGTTGTTAAATCACGCTTATAAACGAGCACTCGTCTTCGTTTCATTCCTGAAATTGCTCAAGTATACGAGTTTAGTTTTCATTAAAATTCTCGTGTACAAGCGACAAAAACATAAGAGTTAAACTGTCTACGCAGCGTAGATGTATATCTTTGTGGCACGTCACTGTGTCTCCACACTATTTTAGACCCTTATGTTTTTCATTAGTATATTTATTTAAAGGATAATTCCTAAATGGCATAATGGGAGAGCAGCGTAGTTCTACTTGTGTTACCCTACTATTTATATTGTGGAGAATATAATTCTCCGCAGTATAGTTTCTTGATTTAATATTTTTAATTTATGAAGCAGAAATTACTTTAACCTGAAGATATAAAAGCAAGTCAGTAAACACAGTTAACAGTCGAAAAATAATTAAGCATAAAAAGCTGACATTTAGTAGGTTAATCCTTTTTTCTCGGTGAGCAAACTTCCCCTTGGGGAAACAAACTAGGGGTCTGTTGACTTTGAGATAAGATTTTTTTGTATATGAATTCAGAGTTCGTTTTAAATTAGGGTTTCTATTAAATTTAACTTGATTGGGTTTTTAACGAATGAGTTATGAATAACTACTAGTAATTTTAGTGTACCTATAAGAGCAGCGCAGTAAATGAAAAAAAAAGGTGGATGGAACGAAAAAATATTGTACATCCTAGTCTAGTACACACACAGATACAAATTCTATTAGCGAGATAAAGATCCGAGTATTCAGAGCAGCAATTATAGCAGGCACACGATAAATAAAACATTGTCGTACCGACAAAATATACTGCTTTACTTTGGTGTCGATTATCTGATAGCAGGAACCCTTTGATCTCATTAATCGAGCGGAGTGGAATTAATTAAAAAAGGTCAACCTCGCGACAATACAAAAGCTGTCGCAATAAGGCGGTATATACTTAGTTGCGTGAATGTACATTTAGTATAGTTAGTAAAAACAAGTAGGTAGGAACCTAATGTAATACTATCGCCTACCTAACGTAGGTAGGCAAGCCTACTTACTCGCACACACGTACAAAAATAATCACAAATATCCTTTCTTTATGCATATTATACTTAAGAGAATAAAGTACCTTACCTTGAAAATGGTAAATAAAATACTAATTATGCCTTTTCAACACTGAAATTCGTGCCAAGCTGTCCCTAAAGATAGCACGAGCTCACAAGTTCATACAGCTACCTACACATTTTATTCGCTATGATTGGATCAATTATAAAGGTTGAAACGCAATGTCCCATCACGCTGCCACGACCACCGGACATCCGCACGTCCATTCAATCCATTTGTTTTGAGTGTAAACCTATCATTTTTACAAAACAATATGAACCATAGATATAATTTTCAGCAAACCTAATAAAGTCTTAAGGCAAACTGTATGTATTACTGTAATATCGGAAGCTTAAACGCTTTGCCCAGTATGAAGGAATAAGGAAACAAATAAAATAAAATTATATTACCTATAGCGATAGGCGGTTTAGCTGCGGGCTGTCTATATTTCTTTAGTGGTTTGAGGACAAAATCTTTATACTCGTAGTAATGTAAAACTTATTCGATTGCCAAGTTTGGTATTCCCTGAATTCACTTTATTGTAAAAGCTTAACGATAGTTATTTTTTGTTATAAAACCCAATTATAGAGTTATACTGCCAAGCATACATAAACTAACGCTGTTTTTCCATGGCGGGAGGCAGAAACCGCAGATAACCAACTGCTACTATCCTTACATACGATTTATTCTTCGTTCGGCCCACTGAGTTTCGTCCCACAAAACAAAATCCTGGTTCGTCCCAAACAATATGCTTATTTCGTAGCAAAATATTTTTTTTTGTTATTTTGTTCCCGCTTCGTCCTATTTTGCATTCCTGCTACAGCCCATATATTTTTTGTATAAACCAAACTTACTTTTTTGTACAATCGGCAAAATAGGCACTGCTAAGCGTTGACGTTTATAGAGGTTCCTAAATTGGTTTTCTTTTTAAATATGAAAATGTTTAAAACAAAAAAATAAACAATACACTTAAGATTTGAAAACTGATTGTAAATTCTTTAAACAATTCTTAACTTCATATTAAATTCATTTACCCTTCCACAAGTAACTAAAATAAATATAAAAACCGGCCAAGAGCGAGTCGGACTCGCGCACCGAGGGTTCCGTACAAACTTTTTAAAGGACAAACTTAACTTTGCTGTTCGATCCCATGAAACAGCTATTGCACCAACCACAAATAATAAGTTTGTAATGGTAAAATCGCTTTTTTTTGTTAACTACATATTTACGGTTTGCATATTTTTCCCTTTACATGTGCTCTAAGACATTGCTTCTCGCCGTGATTCTATAGGTCAACGGGAACTACCTAATAGGTTTTCGACCCAAAACCTATAGAGTACTTCCGGTTGACCTAGAATTGTCAATTTTGGGTAAAAGCAAGGTCTTACAGCACAAGTAAAGGGAAAAGTCCGAAAAATAAAAAACGTTGAAAATTAATGTATTATTTATAATTAATGTATTTTATTTATTTATTTTACTATTTATGTACATACAGTATACAACACAGGAAAATACATGTACATTTTTTACTTACAAATTTTCGCGAAAATCTAAATTTGCCCATATATTTTTATCTTGTTGACTCAGGACCTTGATTTTTAACCGACTTCATAAACATCTAATAGGGACTATAGACCTTAGTATCTGGTATAAATTTCAACTTGCTAGGTCCACCCATTCCAGCTGTGAAAATTGGTGGTGACAGACGGACGGACAGACCTTTCCTTTTGAGGTACCGAACCCTAAAAATGAAAGAATGAAATAAACCTTAATGATGTCAATGGGAATCAAAAGACATTCCGATCCAAACAGTACGACAGCTCTGATCACGGTCTTGTGTATCTTATTTATTTAATTATAATAAGCACACCAACAGCACAATCACTTACAATTCAAATCAAACAACATCTAATATTGGCATTTCAGTAATCATGCAAATAACAGGAATGCATAACATTGAAATATGAATATCAGAAACAAAGGAGAACAATAATAAAAAGTGAGTCTAGTAGAACACTAAATTTATCTAGAACACTACAAAACAAACCAATTTGAGCTACTTAGACATGCATTTATCGCATTGTTTAAATACGGCACGTCTGTTATATGAAGCGAAATTCGAGTAATTCATCAACTCGTCCCACATGCCCCGGCCCATTTGGGACGAGTTGATGAAAATTTAAAATAAGTAATATTTTCGTTCTGCAAATCGTCCCACGTTTCTTTTTGTGTGAAACTTTAAACTTAATCAACGTTAGGTACAGTTAGGAAAACAACATTATAAAAATATATTTTTTTAAGAATCTTTAATTCAAACAAATTGATAAGTTACCATAATACTAATACTGGATGTTTTGTGTAGTACAGCGTATCTTCTTACAAGTACCTCAAAAGTACCTACTTACAAGGTTAATCAATTAATGATCAGTGCTTTCCCGTAAATCTTATTTCAATTAATGTTCACAATAAACAAAAATGGGTATCGCGCGGTATTAAAAAATGCAGTGAGAAGAAACGGCAATTATTGTGGCAGTATCGAATAAAACCTACTCAACAGAATAAAACGCGATTTAAGAATTACTCAAAACTATTTAAAAGAATAATAAATTTAACACAGAAAGCACAAAATAATTACAAAATAAAGACATCAATAAATAAATCAAAAACAACCTGGCAAATTATAAACGAATCTAAATTAAATAAACCAAAGAATAATATCTCCAAAATTAGAATTAATAATGAAATTATCTCTGATCCAAACCATATTTCTAATTCATTTAACGATTATTTTATTGACAAAATTCAACCCTCGATAAATTCAGGGCATAGAGTAACAAAAAATATTTTGAACAGAAAGAATTCTATGTTTATCGCTCCATGTTCTCCGAATGACATATTAAAAATCATTTTAGCGCTAAACAATACAAATAGTGTGGGTTATGACGGGATCAGTACTAAAATACTAAAAAGAGTTGCTGATGTAATAAGTCACCCGCTCAGTCATATTATAAATTTGTGTATAAGTGAAGGTATTTTTCCAGACGCATTAAAAAAATCGGTAATAAAGCCATTGTTTAAAAAACAAGACAGGGAACTAATGGAATATTACAGGCCGATTGCATTAATACCGATGTTCTCAAAGGTAATTGAATACTATATTTATAATCAACTTAGTTCTTATTTAGAAGTGAACAATATACTCTGTAGCGAACAAAAAGGATTTAGAAAAAAGAAAACAATAAATATGGCAGTTTATGACTTTTTACACTCGATTATGTCAAATATGGATAAAAATAATCCAGTCTGTGCTATATTTTGTGACATGACTCAGGCATTTGATTATGTCCAACATGATATTTTGTTAAAAAAACTTGATGCCTACGGTGTTAGAGGGAATGTTCTTGAACTTATTAAATCATATTTAAACGACAGAAAACAAGTAACCGAAATATGTAGACTAAACAATAAAACCAAACACGAAGAAAACTTTCTATCGGAGGAACGAACCGTTACCTACGGAGTTCCGCAAGGAAGTGTTTTAGGACCTCCACTTTTTACACTCTACATAAATGACTTTCCAAAGTCAATTGACCATCCTGTAACACTTTTCGCAGACGACAGTACTATAACGATACCATGTAATAATAAAGACCTATATAAAAATGACATTGATAATACACTGATCAATACTATACAATGGTTAGACAATAATAATTTGAAAATTAATTTAAGTAAGACAGTAATTATGCATTTTAGCCAGCGTTTATTGACATTTTCCAATCTTGACATAACATATAATAATAGAACAATTGACACGGTTAATACAACCAAGTTTCTGGGACTAATTATTGACCGACATTTAAATTGGAAGGATCACATAGATGGTCTGAGTAAAAGAATTAGTAGTAGTGTATGCATTGTACTTACTGTCACGAAATGTCAATAGGGAGGCGTTATTAACAGCTTACTACGGTCTGGCTGAAACCGTTCTCAGATATGGTGTTATCTTTTGGGGTAACTCGACTAATAGAGAAGTAGCATTTAAAGCACAGAAGAGATGCCTTAGAGCAATGTTTCACTTGAAAACCACGGACAGCTGCAAACCCTACTTTATAATGCATAAAATTTTAACATTGCCATCCATATATATTCTTGAATGTGTTATGTTTGTCAAGAACAATCCTAAATTATTTGCGCGCAGAGCAGATCAATTTCCCAGGAACAGGCGTGACCAAACCCAACTATGTGTACCTCCCTGTAGGACTGCACTTATGCGCAAAAGTGTTTTTCATATGGCTCCAACTGTTTTCAATAAATTGCCAAAAAGTTGGAAGGAGCTTAATAATGTACACTTGAAAAGTAAACTTAAGACTTATTTAGTTAATAAAGCATACTATAACATTAACGAGTTCCTAGAGGAAAGATTTGTATTGACATAGTAGCTTATTTGATTTGATTATTATTATTAATTATTTTTTGTGTTTATTAATTTACAATGGATTTTTATTTATTTTTTTTATTTTTATTGTTGACATGATTATTGCTTTTCAGTCCTAATAACTTATTTTGGTTTTTAATGTTCTGTTTGATTTTTGTTATTTTAAATTTATTGCAATATTATTATTATTGAATTACCTAATTTATTGTTATTCTATGAGGATTTTTTAAATAATAACACTTCTGGACATTTGCACGTCACATCATGTGGCAAACATGCTGTACTTAATAATGTTGTTCGTGTTACCATCTTGCATGCATGTATTTTCTTGTATGTATGACACATGTTTAGCAAATAAATATTATCTTATCTTATCTTATCTTATCAATTAATGAATCCGACATGAAAATAAATGTCGGCTGTTATTACAATAACACAAATTAATAAATACAGACTGAATTAATATAAACTTTTAAGGTCAATTTAACCCAATGGTACTTATTTTTTTTTTACCTTTATTATTCAATAAACACTGTTTACAATTATTGTACAAAACGTAAACATACCACACAAACCATCATGGGTTTAACAGTGGTATGCCAAAACAGAAGTGCAGGTATTGGATGGATAACCTTCCTCTGGCCATGAAGTCTACTCAGTTGTGTTGTGAACACGGCGTATTGCCTGCGAATAGCAATTTATTGGTAATAGCAGTCAAAAGCCCGAAGGCCGAAAGTCTGTCTAGGATTTCGGAATCTCCCAGTAATTGATTTTGCGGAAGTATATATTCATTCATTTCTTCTCGTTTTAACTACTTTTACGTATTTTAAATTCCGTGGGCGGAAACACGGGCGATCGTAATAATTGATATTAATTAATTCAAACAAATATTCATCCTGTTACGCAAAACAAGAGAATGTGGAATAACCAACATACATACACTTATACTACGTACGTATGAAAACAAGCTACGTCAATAACACATAAGCTCATATAAGTAAGCACACAATTTGTATAGGCATTGTGTTCGTTTAGATCACACGTACGATTGCTTTCAATGATTTCTTATTTTTCCTGCGCATTGCTAGTTTCGATTTTTGATTGTTTCGTTTGATAATAATTGAAATAAACTCTTGTAGAGATTATGTGTTCCTATAATAATATTAATAAACCTTTTACGTAAAGCAGATTTACAGCGCTACCTAATTGAAAAAGTTATAAGATATGAGGAAAACGAAGTTACGGTCATGGAAACCGGAAATATATTTTGCTCAATATTTCTGTCGTTCATAGATGTTTGTGATGTGATGTTACATTCATAAGATATATTTATACAAGTGAAAAAGGTATGGTTATACAATAGGTAATATATGTTATTATCGCGATAAAACATGAAATAGTTGCCTAAAAGTAAAAAGTAATATTACTTGTCCCGTTAAAGTGGGTCACCCCCTAGCGGGGAGAGCGGCCCGACCCCCGCCCCGGCGCCGTCTCTCGTCCGCCTCGCGACTGTCCCCACTACCCACACCACCCCCAACATTCATTGTGCCGCAATATATTTCTTTTTATGTGCAAACAGAAAAGTCATTTATTTAAATTTTCTCACGAATTCGTATCGCAATTTTATTTTATTATATTATCTGTATCACATTTAGAGTGCTCTCTATGTGTATCGCTGTATCAACACGTAGGTAGAGGACGACTATATGTTTGTATGAAATTGAATTCGTTCTAATGACGTACTTCGGCTTGATTAGATTAAAATATACTTCATAGCTCATTAGACAGGTTCATTTTAACAATTTTTGTATAAATCTCCGTTAGATAAATACAACAGAAGTTTGTCTCTTTCTGCCAAGTCTGCGTTATCGCTGTTGTCCCCATATAATTAAATTTAAAGCTCTCAACGTGGAAGGGAATAATATTAAACTCAATTGCATTGCAAAGATCACAATTTTCCGACTTCAGTCGAGAAGAAGTTGGTTTACAAAATATTATGATGAAACGAACAAGTACTTGTACTTTATAAGTGTGTTTATGCTGTTGTTACGTTCTAGAGAATTCGTAAAAGAATTTTTGAAACATTAATATGGTACAAAAATCCTAGTGATGCTTTTTTTGATAGAAATGTTGAATGCTCTCGCAAATTATAGCATTTTACGATTATATCAATACTTTTTGGGAAATAAATATTTTTCTAAATAAACTAAATCGGATTCAAAATTCAGATTGCCTTAAAACATTTAACTTTTCTGCAAAATCATGACTAAGCCTTGTAGGGGGTAGGTATTAGAATAGCATAGCGTAGCTACAAAGTTTTAGGAAGCCAATATCCATCAAAACTTTCAAATCACTAGGATTAAGAGCGACTTGTAAGTTTGAGTTTCAGTTGAAAGCTCTTTTCAGACTAATTACTGTTAATGAGGTCATAAGGTCAAACACGGCGAGGCACATATAAAATCCAATAGCAGCTGCTATATGATTTTAAAAAGATTATTTCAACTCATATTTACAAATGTAATTAATTACCCACATTAACGAGTGTTTTGAGCTACAACGCATTTTTAAAAAATAGCAAGGGAAACAGAACGGGAGTGCTACCGCACGAGACAGCATCGACGATGCGCTCGGCAGCACGCTCTGTTTCTCGCTCTAGCAAGTGACGGTTCTGAGCGAAAAATAGTATCTAATAGATGTGGCGCAACCCTAAATTATTAAATTCACCTTATCGCATCATAAAATAAAATTGACGTTCTGTTTCATTGTCAAAGACATTTTAATGTCTCCTTCACCTAAGAAAAACGAGTTTATCGTTCCATGCGGGACGTGTGAGCTCCCTCTTCTCAGTGTGGATACCTTTTCGCGCGACATAAGTAGGTACGTTGTGGGCAAATCGAACGAGTTAAATCATTGCAAGCGTGTCCGTTGTTAGCTATGAAAGGCACATCCTGGACGGTACCGAATAATAGAAAAAGAACTATCAAAATTATCACATACCTATGCAAATTCTTGGAACAAAATAGATACGAGTATGAAACCATACATAGTATTGTATTAGTTCATCGCTTCATAGTGTCCGGTTAAGGTTTCTTTTAAAGTTCTTTAAAAAAAAATGTTGGATATAATCCTAATTTGACTTGCCTTGAGGCTCCATGGAACCAAGGGTAATTGGGTAGCCCAAGCTTACCTACCTAATTCTTTTGGAAGCGTAAAATGTAATGACTTTTATGCGCATGAAAATGTTATGATTATAAAATGTTTGAGTTGGTTCATAGGAAATGTCAATTAATATCATAAAAAAATAAATTTATTCCAACTTTTTGCCAAAATAAATCAAGATAACAAATACTTATCTAAGTTAAAAATTAAGTCTTGATCTTGAATCAAAAATGCTTTCAAATGAAAATTTTACATTCTTTCCTTTCCCCAAAAATATGCGAAATTTAGCATACCAGCGTCAAGTAATTTTGGTTGCAACGTATTCCCAATAGATACATTCCAGATTGTGGAATCCGTAAAATATCTGAATTAAAATTCCGAACGTACATTTAATTGTGTGGAGATGAAGGGGCGCTATTAAAAGGGAACTTATAGGGGTTGTTCGATGTTTGATAATCTATCGCGAACTGAATTGGAACAATATGGAAGAAGATAGTGAAATCCCCAGTAAATCCTTCAATTGAGATTGTTTTTATGGAATTTCACAAAAACTATCATTAACAACAACACTTGGAGACGCTGAATCGGTTTGAGCCAATCACGCACTTAAATTTGTCGAGTTTCCATGGATTTCTAAGAGCTAGTGCATGTCAAAACTCAATTACAGTGCCATTCATACCAGTTTACATGCATCTCATTTCATACAAACAAAGCCATTTTTTCAAATTTCTGTCTTCTACGCCATTCATAGTTTCAAAAACTCATATAAGTTAACGGCACATTCTATCTACAAAACGTTAGATATTTCAAACATTTACAGTATGTGTAAATAACGAATAAAGATATCTTCATCAGAATTTTATAATATGTATTTACTTGCATATATTTTACCCTATGAGAATTACGGAGCCTCTACGCTGTCGTAGGCGCTGCGTAGCAAGGTCTACGCCACCTGAAGTAAAACATCTTTTTTTTAAAATAATTTCGCGAAGTCAATCATTCGCAGAATTTTATTGAAACACTGATTTCAGTATATGGTAGTACAACTACAACAATCGAAAATTAAATTCGACCAGCTGAGATCACAGACACAAATGACATTGGTTAGGTTTCAACGTCAAGCACAGATTTTTAAGGATAAAATAAATTTTAACGCTGTACAATTCCCAACAAAAAAAATACGGCGAAATAACGTATAACCGATATATTCTGCAGAATATATCGTTAAACACCTAGCAAATAAAGCGAGTTGATTTTTGTTTTTATACGATAAACTGTTCAAATATTGCGTGTCAGAATTAATGAAAATCAATAAATACAATAACGCTCATTTAAAACTCACAGACAGAGTGTGTGTGGGTGTGTTTCACTAACATGTAGCGCAGACCACCTGCACAACATTCTATCCGACCAATAGCCAAACACATCCAATACAATTGATTTACAAATTCAATAGTACAGATCTATTTCTAGCTTAGTATTATTATCTTACTGTAACCCTCTATCATCGGACTTATGAGCAAGCGCCTCTCCCCATGCCTTACTAGCCTAGACTAGTTTTGTTGATCTATGACTATTGTGGACCACTTCGCACCTCGATATCGCACCATCTTCTACGTGATCTGCCGCGACATCTTCTGTCTGTTTCACTGTCAGGGCTCCTACATAGTGGTTCATTATTTACCTAATTATGATAGATTTGAAATGAACGAATGGGTTTTTTTTACATCAATTATATACGAGTACATTTATAAGCGTACACATTAGAGATGCTCTCTTTCCTGCCCCGAAAGGAATTGGACAAACTCGGCCTCAATAAAACCACCTCCATAATAAACATGAAAGAAAGAAACTTCATCGTAAGCGTGTTCCTTATCACTGTGAATTGCACATATTTGTAAACTAAGTTGTACTAGAAATAAATTTACACCACTCTTGAAAAGTTGCTTAAATTTTTTTTGCAGTAACAAACAAAACAAACATAATTGTAAAAATTGAACTTTTATTGAACTGCGTGTTATTCCTGTATTTTAGTGCATACGAAGAAACTGCTGTCCGTTTAGAAATATTGAATCCGCGTTAATATTTTACGTTTTAACAACAATGATATTCCAAACAAAAATTACAAACCTAAGATTTTAACATCTAATACAAATCTTTTAAACGTATTCCAATGCACACAAGTTTCTGTTCACCTGGAAACAAAATTTAAAAAAGTTGTCATAAATAGTCACATGTCATCAGGTACGACGGGCGGGCGGACGGGCGGGGTAAACGTCTGTTATAATAAAACCAGATGGACAAAGACTGGTTCAATCTAGCTTTTATAAACATTTATTCACTTTACTTATAGTACAAATATCGGTACACATAAATGTGTCTTCATGAATTTTATCGAAACGTCATTTCATTCAGAGAAGTATGGAATAAGAAAAGAAGACATTATGCTGCGCCAACCCCATATAAATTGGGATAAAGGCAGGAGAATAAAATGATGATGATGATTTGTTATGCTTCAATAGAGAAAGTAAGGAAAACATACTAAATTATTATGTAGAAGTGACACATATAACCAACAACAGATAAAAAAGTAATTTAAGATTTAATTGAAAAACCAATGGTGTGTATCCAACCAGCGCTCATGGCCATTGCTGTTGCATTAAGATATACCACTTCAATAGGCTAGACGACAAAAATCAAAATCAAAAAAATCTAATTAGTCCGTCACTTAGATTATCAAAAAATATTTGACCCGTGTTTTTTCTTTTGTTTGCGTAAACCACAATTGACGAAGATATACGCTTTTAAAATTCTCAATACGTCACGCCTAGGTATAATACACACATCAAAAATGTCTAGGGATCAAGCATTTTTATGCGGATTTCTTGAGATTGAGATGTGGCTTTGTAATAAATTTATGATTTTATAAATTTATATGGATCCTTTTTGGTGCATTTCATAATTTGAATCAGGAACTCTCAATCAAATTCGAGTAAAAGATGAAAATAAGCTGTCAATATTTTCCCTATAAAAACATACAACGCATTGAAGACATTATTAGTGCTACTGTTTCCCTACTACTGATTAAAACCAACGTTATTATGGAGCGGCGACGTCATTTAAGCAGGGAAGAAATGCTTAGAGCCGTGGGAATGATAGAAGCTGGTTCCCGGCAACGTACTGTAGCTTTAGCTCTGAATACAAGTCAGAGTGTTATCAGTCGACTTTGGACACGTTACCGAAGCACTGGTACCGTGGCTGAGCGCCATGGAGGACGGTATCGCTGCACCACACGGAGACAAGACCGATACATTCAAATCTTAACTCGAAGAGCTCCAACAATAACCGCCATGATGTTAGCGGTGAGGCTTCATCACTCTTCAGGGAACTTAATTAGCGACCAAACAGTCAGAAACCGCTTGCATGAAGTGAACCTTCATTCCCGAAGACCGCTACGGGTACCACCTATAGCAATGCACAATCGTAGGATTCGATATCAATGGGCTCTTGAACACAGAAATTGGGCAGAAGAACAATGGCGTTTCGTGTGCTTTTCTGATGAGTCTCGTTTTGGTATGAGACCGGATACAAGACGTATACGACACTGGAGAACCCCTGGACGCCAACAGCGATTAAAATCCTGCCAGGAAGTCCATTCTTATAGTGGTGGAACCATCATGGTATGGGCGGGTATTTGGATCGGCGGAAGAACTGAGTTGATTTGGATCAGAGGCAACCTCAACGCTCAAATTTATGCTGAGACGATTGTATCAGACGTCATCGTTCCTCTACAAGTGCAAATCGGTCCCTTATTTCAGTTAATGCATGATAATGCACGACCGCACACCGCAAGAGTTGTAAGACAGACTCTCGCCGCAGCTAACATCAATGTCCTGCCCTGGCCTGCTCAGTCGCCAGACTTGAACCCGATTGAGCATGCATGGGATATGCTACAGAGAAGAGCTCTGCCGAATATGGAGGGTATCCAGTCGCAAGAAGACCTTTTTTTGTTGTTGCAACGAACATGGGCGGCCATTCCACAGCGTGATTTGGATGAACTCATTTTGAGTATGCCAAACCGATGTTCTTGTGTTGTTAGTGTTCGCGGTAGAAACACGGATTATTAATTGTTTAAGTTACCCAATAAAATTTTAAAGAAAACTGTTATTTCAGTCTTTTTTTCGAACTTTAATGTTAGTGGTTCAAATGTCAAAAATCCCTTTATTAGGAAAATGGCAAATTTCTTTATTAATGCAAAGGTGACTTGGTTTATCGTTACTGTGACAAACGAAAACACTTTATTTGATGAATCCTTAAAGAAAATTTTAATTAATATCAATCAGGAGAAAAGTTATTGCAAAAATATATGTTGATCCCTAGATACTTTTGATGTGTGTATTTAGCTAGTTCTGACGTCACGAGCCCCCACTCCCGAATTTTGATGCGTTTTATCTTTGTCAATATTCATTGATTTACTAAAACAAAAAATACGTGTCCATTAATTTCCAATACTCTAACTGACGGACTAAATAGATTTGCAATTGTTTGATACTGTCGTCATGCCAATTCAGAGCGTTCGAGTTGTCTAAAACAAAGAAATTAAAGAATGCAGCACACCCTGACACTTTACGAAGCGTTATAAATTTTATTTAAAAAAAAATGCAAATAAAGATTTGACCAGTACTACGCCGTAGCAAATTCGTAGCACTTGGCGTAGACTCAGGAAAAAGCAGCTGTTGCGATGTGTTTTAATTAATGTTGTGAAGTAATTTACTTAATTGATTGTGACCACGACTGTTAATTCTTCTTCATCCATAATATTTGTGGCTGTAAACTATTATTATTTTATGGAGGAATTTTAGAAAATGTCAGAAAAACTAAATGGGAAGGTAGTAAGTAGCAAAGTTTTTTAGAATGTCCATGGCAATTACTAACTAAGAACATAATATCATTCACATGATAATTGAATTGTTCGTGTTTTTAACCCTTAAATACAAAAACCTGCTTAAAATTAATTTTATAAGTACCTACAGGTTATTTGTTGTAAATAAAAAGTGTGCTTCACGCCTTAATTACCGGTAGTAGTCGTCAATCAAAATGATTGGCATATACAAACAAGCAAATTACAGGTGTCCGAAGCTAAACCATCACTTTCGGTACGAGAAAATGACGATAAAAAGCAAGTTAGCGCGTTCATTCATGTTTGGAGCGGCTGGCGCGGCGTGCCGGCGCGCGTCCTCGCTGCACACAGATCGTGTCACGTCACACGCATTCTTTGACAACTGTTACCTCGTCGATTACCTTTGCATTCTTTCCAACAAATGCCACTGGAATAGTTGCTCACAATTCAATGATGAAAACCTGTCGACGTATGTTGGGTTGTAGTCGCCAAGGTACGTCACATAAAATGTTTGTCCAACGTTTGATTCTTTTTTTTGCAATAGCAGATGCTTGCATTAGCTTTAATTTATTCTCCAAAAGTATTGCAAAACTAAGAACAAATTGTTCCATAAATATTCTGGAATTCATATTGAATTCCATTAATACCCACTTCCAAAATATTTAAAAGTTGTTGCAACATGTTTTAGCATATTTCGTTTTGTTAATAGAATGATTTTATGTAAATGAATTTACGACCCATTAGAATATATTATGATTATGAATGCACATTCTGAGGGATCATAGTACCTATGCACGAAATGTCGAAAAATGGAAAGCTCCATTGCTTTCGTAGTTGCTTTGCAAAAGCTGGATGGATGTCGTCAAATCTCGCGGTGTTACGAAAAGTCAAGGAAATGACGTCGCTTTTATTTTCATTGAGATGGGATATAAACAAGGCTGTGGCGCACGAGTGCGGGCGGGGTCACTTAAAGTTAGTGTCGGCTCGTAAACGTATCGGCCAGGCGGGGGCTACTGAACGCTCGCCGCCGCCGCCGCCGCCGCCGCCGCCCCGCGGCGACCGCACTCGACACGCTGCCGCACGTCGCCGACGCTCTGAATCGCACCCATTCACACGCTATTTTACTGTGGATACGCCAATCAGATATTTATTGAATTGTGTGACGAGTTTAATTTCACCGCTCTACGTCCTCGCGTTGTAGCATACTAATAAATGAGGAAAAAATAAGAGTTGCCATTATTTTTTAAAATATGCAGAGAGACTAATATATTTTTATGTACATGCCTACAGCTGTTCTGTGGATCTAATTACCGACCTATCTTCGAATCAATCTTGTTTAATTACAACCCGAACCGTAGTTTAGATGTCAGTGAAATGCATTTTGACCATAACGTATTTCAGACTACTAAAAACAACTACTAACAAGTAAAAACAATGTGGTACTATTAACATGGTTTGAAACCAAAATGCAATAAGATCCTAAATTAAATTCCAACAAAAGGCAAAAGCTTTCAACAAGCAAAACTATTCTCAAAGACCACTCAAAACCTGTAGCAAATAACGGTATTTGTTGCAGGGCATGTCCACAATAGGCTCCCTTGGGAAAGGCGGCGGCGGCGTTCCGACAACAGACAGCGGGTGTCAGCCGCCACGTGCTACCCAAGGCCACTCGCTTAGTGTCAAGGTCATTGCCACTCCAGCTCAGTACACGCGGCACCCACGCCTCTCCTGTCACCACAAATAGACCGACCTACTCTACACCACTGTGATCTACCGCAACAACTCGACACGAGCCCACTACAGCGCCGGCACGACGCCGGACAAGTTTTTTTGGCGTAGGAGACAGGACACACTTGTTCCACCACACCGTAGCGTGATTAAGCAACATTTTAAAGCTGCTCGTTGCAATTTGTACGACAATCAATTTCGACATAAATCTGCTAAGTTCAGCTTATCTGCAAAGCATGATTGCATTGTTATATAAGATCAGTTTTACGCAACTTTCTCATTACTCATAATATTTCCCAACATACTTTATATAAGTCCGGGTACACGGACCTGAAGAGTTATCATGAACATTCAAGTATTGCAGGATACCTACATGAAAACACTGCACATGTATTTCAAGACTAGGATCTTGGTCTCTTTGAATAGCAGACAACATACATCGTCATGTATCCAACAATCAGTTTCCAGACCAAAAAGCAAGTTCTACAATCTTATTTTGGCCGTGATCAACTGAAACGGCCTATTATAGGTGTATATATTCTTCAGCTCCCACAAGCAACATTTAAATCAAACTGCTGCTGGTACCAAAATAAATTAAAAAATACCTAATTTACATTCTTGATAAGACTAGGTACATAATTACATGCTTTGTGCCCGTGGGAAATTAATTTTCTTCAATGCTCTTAACGTTTGCAACGTTTCATTATTTTCTTAGGTAATATTCTTTTCATGCTTCAAATGAAAAAAATCAGTCACTTCATATTACTACATCAATCTTATATCCGGACCTGATTGAAACTTTATTACAAAATGTCGACTATAATGATGAAAGATACTATTAAAAGCTTATAAAAATTGTGTCTCTAGTTCAACATTTCTGAAATCGGTTTAATCATGGATCTAGCAAACAATATAATTAAACAAATGAACTCGCTTCATATCAAGCTTTATAACCACAGGACACAAATCGAATTGCAATATACTCTTTTAAAAGAAAAATCCAACTGCGAAAATTGGCCAAAGCTCCAACATCTTGAGGATCAGTACCAAGTTACAGATCAGTTCCTTACTACTGTAGCAAAATCTTTAGTTTTTGTTTAGGGTCAACAATGATTTCATTGGATATTTGTGTTTTGTCGTTAGTTTATTTAACGGAGCTCTGCTCTGGAGTGTAAATGTGGTACTGTTCCACAAACGATGGGGCACTTAATATTGTTTCCTGCGTGTCCTGTTGTTTGGTCATTGCAGGAACTGATGGACGCTACTGACGGTGCCAAACTCGTGGCTCAGTTCCGGGTTGATACAATTTAGATTGCCACCGACACGCTAAGGAGAAGGAATTTATTTTATCTATTATTTATATTTCATATTTATTTTTAAAATTTGTTTCAATCACACATAGGAGACACATAAAATTTAGCTTAACAATTAAAGCTCATCTAAGTCTGACTAAGTCAAAACCAGTTTCAGCCATACTCATTACAATAATTATGATTACTATAATGACTGAATCATTTCTTTTGTGGGAAACCTGAAACAATACAACCAACCTAAAATATTTCTTTCACCTACATACTTACCCATGTAGGAGCCATGCTTCTCAGAACCTTGACCGTTTAACTTATTATATTATGCCGTTAAAACCCATTTTCGTTTAATGATTACTTTTAAGTAATAAATAAAATAAGGTCCCTGGCATAAATCATGGGTAGTGAAACAAACATGAATAAAGAATGTTTTATCATCTTGTATTAAAAGAGAGACATGATCATACATTCGGTGGGTACCGCAATCCCTTCGTCTGTTTCACAAACGGGATCTCTAATGAATGACGTCAAATTAAGCTCTAAGCTTAACAGAAAACATTACTGGAACCTTAATTCGCGATTAAGGCAAACATAGTGCGCGGGGTGAGTGGTGGTGTGGAGACGAAGGCTACGGAGTCAGTGCATGTACGGGTGTGTGGCGCGGGGGTGCGCGGGGTGCGGGCGCGGGCAGGCGCGCCGCGGGCCGCCACTTCTCTGTACTCGAGGAGCCCCGGTACACCTCGGTTTCCGGCGGGTGCTCCCTCGCGGATTCGCAAGTGTATCCCGCCGCGCCGGGCCCGCGTGCCGGCCACGTGGCCTTCGCTCACCTACTGGCGACACCCCGCTTTTTACGCGCACTCCATTGATAAAATACTTCTAATTAAGTATCGGCTATTAAAGTAAACCACACTTTTGTACTTCGTGCACTTTTTATTTATAAATTAATAATAAGATAGTTAATATTACGTAATCATTAAATTCTATATTAGTGCTATAACTCCTCATTAAACATTTACATACATCAAAAATTGGCCCTCTAAACCTTTAAACTTAATGTAAACATTAGTAAAGTTGTGTCGACACAAGAAAAGACGTTGTTAGTTTAAATGATCGTTGATTAAGAGAGATAATATGAATTAGGAATTGGTCCCTATCTACCATTGAACT
This sequence comes from Xestia sexstrigata, assembly GCA_941918905.2. Taxonomy (NCBI): domain Eukaryota; kingdom Metazoa; phylum Arthropoda; class Insecta; order Lepidoptera; family Noctuidae; genus Xestia; species Xestia sexstrigata. The sequence continues at coordinate 11,525,293 of OW799207.2, read as the reverse complement.
ATTTACCACAGTGAATAGAAGTTCGGGAAATTTGCCGTCGGCAAAGTAAAACATATCTTGTATTGCCAATTTTAAACCCTAGTACCCGGATTTAAAAATCAAGTTTTTGAAGAATATTTAAAGAAAAACGTAGGTAAGTAGTTTGATGAGGAAATAGCTATACATAGTCATAGAACAATTCCGTTTCTGAATATTATAGTATTAAACTAATCATAATATATCTACTGTATTTAAATTAATTTCATTGGTTTGTACATAACCAATAGATTAAAAATAGATAAGATCTTATTATTTAGATATTATCCTTATTAAGATGGACGCATACTAGTAATAAAAACTAATTATATGTGTAGTTACTTAATTCACACCAATCACAATGTTATTATAATTTAATTAACGCATAAGTAATCATAATATTGTTATTAAAGACCTTTACGACCGAATAGTCGTACAGATCGTTAACAATAAATAATGTTATGAGAATACTACAGAAAAACAAGATCGAGAATTATTGTGCGAGAACTGTAATCTGTTTAAAGCAGTAAATGGACCGTCATAATAACGATTTGGATTTAGTGCCCGATTCCGCAGTCGGTGAGACAGCATGGAGTCAGTCCAGGCCACTCCGGACGACCAAGAAAGAGCTTACAAACTCTATAATATGTACAAGGTAAGCTTTCCAAACTCAATATGAGGGTTACTTGGAACTTGTCTGTACTGATTCTTTCTGTTAATTTACAGCCTTATGAAATTTTCGTTTTTATGGGCTTTAAAACATTATTATAGATAGTCTACATTTTTTTCGCACGATACCATAACGAGAAGGTAAGTAGTAAAAAACGTTGTGTACCAATATTTGTGTGTTTTATTTAACATAAGTTTTAATCGGCGATCATAAAACGTTTAACATACCTAAAAATAGACGCTAAAATAATGTTTCAATGACGCGTTACAAACATGGTTTCGGGTCAGCGGCATATTCCAGACTCGGGTTCGAACCCCAAACCGTTTGCAAGAACTGTTCCGATTTTCCCATAAAAAAAACGTTTAGCTAGTAACTTTATTGAATGGGAATGGAAAGGAAAGACACCACTATCACTTCTAGCGCACTAAGTATAGCCAGAGATCTCTTTCGAAATTATACTAAAATTACCCTAAATGTGTTTAAGGAAGCCATGAATCCCATTTTCAAGTCTATTTGGAGGCAATATCGATTAACAATAAAATCACCAGAACTTACAAGTATTTCGCTCACCTCGAAGATTAACCCGGAACCGCTTCTCTAATATGAAGATACGAATACAAACCCGACGCGTATCTGCTTGATTTGTTCAATTTTATGTTTTCTAGGAATTTTCTAGTTTATCGTTCACTAAAAGTGAAGTAAACGTTAATTTTTAATCATTAAAAAAATCGTCACCCGTGCCTGCAATGAGCATAATGATTGCTTAGACCTACTCGATGTGACGCTTGGCCTATCACCCGCAGAAATATTTCCTGGCCGGTTAATATCTAGTACCTTTAGATATACTTTGTTCAGATATCAACAAAAATAAGCATCATTATTCTCTTGCTCTTCATCATTATTATCATCATTTCAGCCGAAAGACGTCCACTGCTGGACATACGCCTCTTTCCTGCCCTTATCCCAATTTGTTTGCGATCGGTGCAGTATGTCTTCTTTGCCCATACTTCTCTATTACTCGTCATCTCAGCAGTCATCTCGTTTCTAGCCATATATATCTATCACACAGTCCATCCATCGTTTCTTTGGTCGTCCTCTACTCTTATACCCATATGCATTCATATTAAATATTTTCATCTCATTTTCCTTATTCCTCCGCCGCATCACATGTCCACGATAACCGATTCAACTTAAGGCTTATCTGCTAAATTAGCAACTCTATTTGTGGTGGTTCAAACTTCGCTTGAAAAACTGTTAGAATAAAGTTCTAATCAGGATTCACTACAAAGTGGTTGTTACGTCAGTCACTGCGGGCCAAATAGTGCGAAATGAGTGGTTTTTATTTAATTGTTTCCTAATAAATCTTTAGATCAAAATGACAATTGTACACTTTGTGAAGATAAAAGTGATAAAAAATTAAAAAAAATGATAAAAACTAAAACTCAATGCCGTTTAGGAGTAGTTACGAAATTTCAAAGAAAAAATGCTTCACTTTGAATATTTTTCCATACAGTAATAATTAAGTTAGAATTATTTCAATTGTAACGATTAAAGTTTAGTGAGCAACATGTATTTTTTTGCACATTTATATTAACTCATCAAAGAAGAGTTACATGGAGAAAACCCTTCGTTAGCAGATACCCCAGCCTAAAATCAAGCATGAGCTGTAAAATGACTCGAACTAATAAAAGGAAAGTCTGGCATTTTGTCAGGATGTTATTTTTATACTAATTTCGCAAAACTATTTTAATTGAACAATCTTACATGAAGTTATACAATGTAAGTGGGCTGCTATAGTCGTCTTTTTATTGTGTCTCTCATTTTGTATTATTAATTTGTCATTATCATAAAGTAAGATCTTCATTCTACAGCTACATGTTTAAAGATTTTTGCAGACGGACAAAAAATTTTACTTGTTTAAGTTCAATCATTGAATCTACAAATGCTTGCACTACAGTTGATCACAAAAGATTTGATCGCAGTGAAAGAGTTTTAATAATGAAAATACATAATTTACTTTAATCAAGATGTCAAAACAAGATTCGTTAAATAGGTCACACTTTAATTAGGTTACACTTTTATTTATTAGAATGTATATTCTAATAAATAATAGGTCACACTTTAATTAGGTTACACTTTTATTTATTAGAATGTATATTCTAATAAATAAAAGTGTAATTATAGTAATAAAATACAAGTAATACGTGTATACTGATTGTATTGTAATACGGAAGTTTTCGTATACAATCAGTATACACGGCTGGTAAGGCTGGTAAGGTAAGTTAACATGAAACCCCGAAACTCCCACTTGATGCAAGAGCTGATGTTAAGATCCATCTCAGCATAAACCCCAAATAATTATAATACAACATCAATGCAATCCTAAGCAAGGTAATCTAAGTTATCCTAATTGATTTTTATTAATATTGGAAGAAACAATTGCAGACATTGGAAGCGGGACAACACACTCTTCTAGAATATTTGAACCCACCAAAAACATTTTCATGTAAAATGTTGCCAAGACGAGACCATATGACTCGCACTGTCAAAAAGTTATCAGATCTCACGTAGAGCCAAGCTTCTAACTCTACACGCCCTAACTCTACGCCCTCTCTCTCTCTAGCGTCAAAATTGCAGAAGTCTCATACAAACTTCCATCCCCTTTAAGGGGTTGGGGGATAAAAGTTATAAGTTTTAATTTTTTATTTTTTTTGTTTGTGTACTATTAATAGTTTACATACCAAATTTCAGCTTTCTAGGACATTAGGAAATACCCTAAGAATTTTGATGACCATCAGGCAGTGACGAAATCAGGGTTTATTAGATATCAATAAAATCTAAAGTATAAGAGCTATGCAATCAAAACTTAAAAAAAAAACGACGAAGCGCTTCGAGAAAGGTAGGTAGGGCCCTTGCGCTTCGCTTGGCTCGTCTTGGCGGGGGCACTACCGAGCCCCCAGAAACACCTTCGTCCTCCAAAAGCCAATCGAAATAAGTTCCAGAATTCCGTACAGGTCGGAATCATCGAATCTCGCTGCACATGATCTGTTTTGGTGCACCTCAAACTAAGTAGGTAAGTAGACCTTGACATTCCACGGAAAAAAACATTATTTATTTTGGCATCATCATCTGTTCCTTTAGTATCACTGACGTTCACGGATGAGAAGTCTTATACCAAACAACTCACAGCATAAGGGCAGAACGGACGGACATGCACGAAAAAAATGTCAACACAAATAGTTCAAATAGGTTTGTAGAGTTGAATGAAAATAACCAAAGACATTGGAGAAAACTAAAATTATCCAACAGTGGCCTGGATGATGACGCTTGTCTCGAAGAGGATTTTAGGAACACAACACAGTCCACGAGCGAGGCTTTAAAAAATAGTATAATACTGCGAACTATTAAGGAAATACCATGGTGCCAGGTAAGTTATACACTGGATTAAAACAAAAATAATACAATGTTGCACATTAAGCAAACATTTTCGAAGGGGATGAGAATTGAGCCATGCGGCAGCCCATTTTCTATAATCTAATACATTAGTATTTGGATTTAAATAAAAAGAAGCAAGAGACTTCAAATACTTATTCGGAATATCACCCAAACACGATTTTTTTTTAAATAATTTCCCAAAAATATTTTATTCCGTTGTTCCATCCAACAAAATCAAATGCTTGGTTCCCATCTGACCATATAAATACTTTTATTTGGCATCCAAACTAATTCAATTTATTTTCAATAGAAGCTTATTCCAATAGATCTCTATTGGAATAATTTAGATGAACATTGATACATTTTGGACTTATGCCGTCAGTCAACATTAATAATGGCACTTTAGTTTTACTTCTGATGTTCCATGGCCCCTTAACAAAACCATGTAGAACTTTTGGGTAGACGATGTTTTAGTAGGTACGTTAGTCTTAGTCTTAAAGAACATAAAGGAATGCACTTTAGTTCCCCGAAAGGTACGCCCTATAGCTCCACACAACCAACAATTTTATTTTCATGAATCTTAGCTTGTTATTAAAAAAGTTAAGTAATTTTTTGCTCTTTATAATATAATTAGCTGATGATAATTATATATTAAAACCTTCCTCTTTAATCACTCTATCTATTAAAAATCATCAAAATCCGTTGCGTAGTTTTAAAGATCTAAGCATACATAGGGACAGACAGACAGACGCGGCGAGGGCTTTGTTTTATAATATGTAGTGATGATAGTGATGACTAGCAGACGTCACGCGGTTTTACCCGCGTAGTTCCCGTTCCCGTGGGAGTACGGGGATAAAATATAGCCTATGTTAATCGCTGATAATGTAGATATCCATTGCTGAAAGAATTTTTCAAATCGGTCCAGTAGTTTTTAAGTTTATTCGTTACATACAAAAATACAAATCTTTCTTCTTTATAATATTAGTATAGATATTAAAAATTTGTTTCAGAAGTGAAGACAACTGATTCAACTGAATCTCTTTGGAGTCGCAGACAATATTATAGCCTATAGCACAACAGTATGTTCAACTCTTTTTAGTAGAATCAATTTTGAAAGTTCTGTAGTCTGAATTTCACTTGGTATCCAAAATGAAATGGTGTAGTTCTCTTGAACTCTTGTGGTTCCGTATGTCAGTAGACGGCAAAAAAGCAATGTTGCTTTAGGAATAGGATGAACGTAGCGCCATCGGCGTGGTGCGGTGGTTGTCTGTACTAGGTGGAAGCGAGGCGCGGCGCGGCGCCCCACCGCAGCGCGCGCCACGACCGCCACGCAGTCTTCCCGCGCGGTCCGCACGTGCGTCTAGCGTGCCTTTCTATCGTGCTTCTACTAAATGTTTCCGTACGAACTCGAAATAGGACTATATTCAAGTGAAACAAATTAATATTAACAGAAATTGATTGTGTTTCTATTTCGTGCAGGACCAGAGGAGTCCAATCTGTCGTTCCGGTAGTTTAACTTGTACTTTCTGTGTAATGAATGAATGACTTCAGTGCTCTATCAATTAAAGTTGAAATTGTATTATTTTCTATTTCCTCCGTAGATTAATTAGATCTTACATGGGACCGGAACGTACAAATTAATGTATGTTTAAACCCAATTCGTTTCGTTGGATGGAATTGTCTATGGCAGCTAATTAAATATTTAAATGGTGGGTACAAACTTTCTGTACATACTTGTATAAATTCGTAACTTATTTATAACTATGTTGAAAGTATATATGCTGTAAGAATTGGATTTCCAGTTCTGTAATTCTATGAAGATTTTACTCTCGTCCTGTCGTTAAAGTTGATTTGATTAGTGAATATTGCCTAATTGTGCCCTATGTTACTTAAGATAATTGACATTGCTTCATCGCATCGTGCGTTTGTAGTACAGACCTACATTTATTTAAATGACTGCGGAAGTATTTTCAAATCTGAAACAATCGGACCCAGCGAAGCCTGTTTTAGAATAACCCGATTACGAAAAAGAGAGTTTGTTTGTCTACGTTCTAAATAGAAGTGCTTCCTGGGCAAATAAATTAATTGGGTGGAAAGATTTTAGTTTTGAGAATCAATTAAATATAAATTAATATTATAAATCTCTGAAAATGTTACAAAATGAGATTTTGCTGTCTTTTATGACGCTATTTCTCAAAAATAAAAGTCGTTAAATATTTGAATGATAATGTTTCTTAAATAACAATTCATAATATTTATAAAGCTATTCCATGGTTGATAAATTTACACTATCTGAAGCAAACTGGAGCATAGATATTGATACAAAGATAAGATAGAGTCGAAGGCCGTACTTAATTATGATTTCTTATTTGTTTTGAAAAAACACATATGTATTAAACAACATTTAAAAATGTTGTTTACTGCAGCAGTTAATTTAGATTCATTTTAGGGCTAAAATAAGGTTCTAAGTGCAGCTTTGTCCGTGTTACATTTAAGCGTCTACGGAGAAACACCAAGCAACCCTAAGGCAACGGATCACCAATTTTACAATGCAACCACTCAAGGTACCATATTTACTATAAGTATACTATTACAAACCTTGCAGATTTGGTTTAATGAGTTTTATAAAAGTAAGTAGGTGGTAAGTAGCATTGTTTTACAAATGCGGATCATGACTGACTGCGTACCGTAAAGTTCTTTTCTTGAAATGGGTTAAAGAGTTGAGATCGGCAAAAACAAATATTGCAGTTTTTACCCTAAGAGTCGATTAAGGACAAGTAATGTGGAGATTACCAAAATTAATAACTCACCAATACCCTTAAAATGTGGATCCATTTATAATTGCGATTTCTTCCCCTCTTGGTACCTTTTAACTCCACCGACTTACTAGTCAGTTTATAACTTTTATGGAAAATGTTTAAGAATTTTAGTTGAACTATTGGTATTCGGGATATCCGTACGAGGGTGTTCGAGGGACGTGTACAACATTCATGTTCCCCATCTACCTTAACAACACTCCCTGAGCCCTCTGCTGCGACAGATGGCGTGTTTCCAAAATCAAAACAACAAAATAAACATCACCTAATGATTACATTTTAGGTGAGCCATTATATTATCATTCAGATTCAGATAAGACACGTAGATATATTTAAGAAAAAAAGGAATTGTTGAACTGACAGAGATAGCGAAGATATTACCGACCTACTATCTGTCTACGTTATTATTTACGTTAGTTGTGCCTACATAGATTTGATTACCTACTATAATTTTATTTATAACGTGATATAAAAACCTACAAAGTGCAAGTCATGCCCACTGGCTTGTTTTATGCCTACCATTAATGTTTATTGTTCTTAAAAACATAAGTAAATCGAGCACTGTGACTTAGTGATAACGGGCCAGAATTACGTGTCGTGGGTTCAAACCCAGACGGGCACTTTGTATAATTTAACTCTCGAAACGGTGAAGGAAAATATCGTGAGAAAACGCCTGTCCTTGATGCTATAATTTGAACCATGTGACATCTACCCTACCAACCCACCCTGGACACACTTGTTATTTAATATGATAAGATATGCATACTATAGATACACCTTACGTATTTCTCAGTAGACAGAAGTTTTGATGTGTGAACATTAGTGTGAACGACACCCATTCGATACATAAAAGATAATTATAAGAAGTGATGACAACTAAAACTTAAAATGCCGAAAATAAATGGTTTTATAACTCGTACGTATATCTCCAATAGAAGCAATAGGTCTAGGTATAGTCCCGAGAGGACTTGAGGACTTGTTTGCACAAACCACTAACAAGCAAAGCTTAGGTTAGAGAGTTGTCTGGAATAAACATTAAAAACAAAAAACGTTAAGTCCCCATGACCTCCAAGTTTTGTTGTCGACCAAACCCTAAAAACAGAGCGGACCGAAGCAAAAAACAGGAATCGGGCTTAACAAATATTGTATAGTAAATCTTTGGCCACATTCACCACGTAAGATCCTTTTATTCTGGTTTTCCAATCCCTTTACATACATACATTCAGACATAAAAAATAAAAGAAGAAGCAAGATACTCATTTATATTTCCGCATAACTTTGGTCAGCTACAAGAGTCTACAACACGTCAAATATGTGTAGGGTATTACTGTTGACTGTTTGAAATCACGAAAAGGAGGCCAATATAATTAGCAGATTCAGAACAACAACGACAAGGAAGAAGCTAGAAGGAGTATTGAAACAGAAACGAACCAAATATGGTTAGAATAAAACCTTAATTTGAAAAATCTTTAGAAAATAGTATTTTGTAATCTCTTTATATCAGTTAATGGTCTTCCTACTGGAGAAGCGGTGGCCCAGTGGTAGCGACCCCGACTTACGAACAGTAAGTGGTGGGTTCGAACCCTCATAGGCGCATTACTTTGTGTAATTTATTTCACCATCACTGCTCTCAAAACGGTGAAGGAAAACATCGTGAGGAAACCGGCATGTCCTAGAACCAAAAATTCGAAGACATGTGACATCTACCAATCCGCACTGGGCCCGAGTGGTGGATTATAAGCCCATACGTAAAATACGCTCTTTGACGTGGAGTTGCGGACACCAGCCCGTTATACAATACAATACAATGGTCTTCCTACCTAGTTCTGTTTCTTTAATAACCAGTCAATCATACAGGTCTGTAACTTAGTCGATGAGGTTACAGGAAAAAATAAACTGTATGAACCACCTGAGCAGTAAGTTGCCCTAAAAACAAGAGCAATGAACGGCGATGGTGAAACCTTATGAAGGCACCGTCAGCGAGTCAAATAACGGCGATTTGCGGACCGACGATAAATAAAAATAGTTTAAGAATGCACAGAATTTTGAAGCATATGTCTACTTACTATCAAAAACTATTTAAATGTTGGAAACTGAATGCATAAAATTGTTTTTTTAGATAACATAAATGAAGACGGTTGCTTTGAATAAACAATGGCTGTGAATAAATAACCGGAACCAAACACTACATATTTCTATAATAAGACTCAATCAAAATATAAACACCTGGTCTTTTATTTCAAGACGTGTCTCCCCCACAAATTGTAAGTTATGATGAGAGTTGTGTTCCAATTGTAATAACATCAATTGATTTAATGCTATTTTAGTGGAAGGAACAAAACGAGGTCACTGACCAGCAATTACGTCCTCCTAGAGACTCGTCCATTCCACAACAGTAATGGATTCAAATCTTACTATCATAATTTTACCATTGTAACACGAGTAATGTGAATCTTGAATTTTATCGAATTAGAAATATAAAAGGATACAAACGTAGATAGACAAATGGGAGTCTTTATTAACATTTGGTCAAATATAAAGTTATGTAGACTACTGACCAATTTTAAAACCACTAAAACATTGTAGAAATCTTTTTCAGATACGTTAAATTATGAAATATTAAAAACAAATACACTAGATAAATACGAGTACTTTCCGAACTGTATTAACTTCTTGCCTACTTTTAAAACTTTCTACTTTCCACGCTCTAAAAACATATTAGAAACATCGTATCGTTATGGATGCCACATTATAATCGACCATTACTAAGATTTATCAGCTAGAAAATGGTTTATTGGTATTTATGTAATACTTTTAACGAGATAAGTAATTAAAACAAAATATTGATATTGGTAGTTAATTTTAACTTTTTCAGTCTTTAGGAACATAAAGATGCAAAATAGTTAGGCAGCAGTATTGTCAATTTGTCACCGCGTGGTGGTATCATTAATTTTTATTGATAGTAACAACTAAATTGTTACAAAATCGAATCATACAGAAAGCAATTATCGGCGTGTCCTTTCACTTACTCGTTGATAGTGGTGTGTGTATACAGGCCCAATGGGACCGCAGCCGGTGTGCTACGGAAACCGGTCCGAGAGGCATGAGACCGACTTGTGGCTCAAGGTACTATTACAATGTTGATCAATCGCATTTTGGAACAACGATTAAAACGGTTCTCATATTAAGAATAGTTACCTATTCAAGAAAGAGATTCCAATGTCTACTTATAAATTCCTTTGATCAAATTAATTTATTAAAACCGGAAGCATAAATTTTACTCGCTGTTACATTACATTATATATACGTTTATCAATTTATTCCTGTCACTTACCGGGCCGTAGCTACAAGACAGTTTTAAAATATAAATCTATACTTGAAAAAATTAACGCCCAATGCAATTGTGCTGTTGGTTAATTTGCTCAAATACCACACGCCATTAAAATAGTACTGCAGTACTGTACTAAACCTACAAACTATAATGCACAAGCTTCGTTAGGTTATCGTGATAAAATACTGATAGTGTTTGAATACATCTAAAAAGTTCAAGGGTTCCGCAAGGCAGCACGCGTCGACTTCTTTAAAGCGTTCAACTCAGACACATCAGTAGTATACTCTTATTTAAATTGTGGTCAACGTAAACGAATGTAATTATTCTTACTTTATGAGCACGGGTTACACATCTTGCAGTTATCTTTATCAACCGTCTCGTGATAAACTAGGCCCACTTTACGATAGATCAAATTCAAGACGTTAGTATCTTAATATCGAATAGTTAAACGATAAAGGGTAAAGCGTGCCACTGAAAATACCGGTTTTAGACATTTTTGCAAAAAGTAAACGAAAAAATCTGTATCCCAAATACCTTGAGAACTTCTAGTCATTAACCATTCCTACTAGCCAGTCTATATAATAATCGTAAATAGATATTAAATAGTTCCGCAGCTACGTTGTGTTTTTATAGAATAATACAATGGGATAAAAGTGATGTAGATACTCGTACTTTAATGGGTTACAGTTCGAACAAATGCTGCCATTTGTGTGCGCAACTCTCGCCATTCAATATCGCAATGTTAAGAAATAGTAACTGGATCAAGAATTGGCGCACCGACTTGCAATAAGTAATACGAAATAAATATTACTACTATGTACTTTTTAAATCGCGGATATATTTAGAATTATAAAAAAAAATACAATTTGAACAGCTTTTCCACGCTATTCAAAAATGATATCATAAATTGCAAAATGTTCAGTTCTTACTCCTCTTGGTAATTTAGATCGAGTCGAGTTGTACAACGAGGAATTTTAACTGAGCTACACCACAATTTAAGCTTAGAATAATTTACTTTTCTGAACCCATACAGATTATAATCAACAATTTACCCAATACCCCGCCGCAGGAAACTTAATTTTGTGTAAAAAGTAAAAAGCAATAAAATTGATCGTAACTATCATGTTGGGAAACTAACGAGCTTGTTGTGTACCACGGTTATTGGTATTAGACTTGTGATCGCGAAATTATACCCGCCCCGCTCATCATAGGACAGGAAACATCTTTTGATGATGTCTAACAACATAATTGCCTATTATAATTACGTTAAATTATTATTACAGGGTTTTAGACAGGTCCGAGCTTTATAGCGTAGGTACCTGGTTTTCAAAAGTGAATCGCAGAAGCTTTAAAAATTGCTACTGAATGACTGAATATTTATACACGACCCTTAACGACGAACTTAACGAATACATGAATGTATTCGTTAAGTTAGTTTACAATTTGACCGGTTTTTTTTTAATTAGCGACGATTTTCTTCAGGCCATTTAGAAGCAAGTGTTGAATTCAAGGTTTTTTCAGTTTGCTTGTCGATGTTACAGTTATTGAATGCGTTTATTTATTCAATTGTTTAATGGAAAGATCCAATGTTCAAAAAACATTTCAAATTTTAAAATATATATATAATAATATACTAACTTATGCCAGCGGCTCCACCCACGTGGAGTTCGTCAATAGGCATGACGACAGTATCAAAAAATTGCAAATCTATTTAGTCCGTCAGTTAGAGTATTGGAAATTAATGGACACGTATTTTTTGTTTTTGTAAATCAATGAATATTGACAAAGATAAAACGCATAAAAACTCGGGAGTGGGGGCTCGTGACGTCAGAACTAGCTAAAAATTATACCTAGGCGTGACGTATTGAGAATTTTAAAAGCGTCATATCTTCGTCAATTTTGATTTACGTAACAAAAGAAAAAACACGGTTCAAATATTTTCTGATAATCTAACTGACGGACTAATTAGTTTTTTTTTGTCGTCTCGCCTATTGCTCACAAGATCATACGAGTAATACTTCCGGGATAAAAATAGCTAAGTTCTATTCCAGACTATAATCTATGTTTGTGCCAAATTTGATCCAAATTCGTTCAGTCGTTCTGGCGTGATTGCAAGAAACATCCATACATCCATCCTAACATTCCGAACTCTCGCATTTATAATAGTACCTACTTATATAAAAAGGATGTGTGGGGTTGGTCTTGGAGGCTCTATTCGTCATCTTAACATTTCGGGCCTTTCACTTTAAAAAATATTATTAGTAAACTATATACATATCATAAATAATCATTTCGACTGTTCTTGTTTTCTCTAAGCCTACCTAATACTCTAAGTAGGTATAAAAAGTGAAAGTTATCAGAAACTTAACGTGTCGACCTTATAATATATTTATTAGTTACTACATCAGTACTTTGTATTGTTTCAGAGACCAGAAAACCTCGAATCTCCGCTGTCTGTTCCTCGCGACACAAAGAACAGCATCTACATTATGAATGATCAGGTTGGTTTGCAATTTAAAGAAATTGACTAATCGTCTTTAGTAAATATATACATATATATATTTACTATATATATATGTATACACACGAACTTATAACCTCCTCCTTTTTTGAAGTCGGTTAAAAAGAAAATGTAATAAATTATAATCTATTCCTCTTCTATTATATTATTTTATAGAAGTAAATTTTTTTTGTTAGATTGTATGTAAGGGTTAATCTCCGGAAAGAAAGACCCAATTACAAAAAAAAATCACTAAAAGAAAGAAGATACACTATTGGTGGGTGTTAATCTCTAAACTATAAAAGGTGTAAAAAGACTCTTAACAAAGCCGAAAGGAACTTGTTCTTCCCTTCACTACGATCATTTTTTTGTACTAGACCATACCTGGGAAACTTCTAGTTACGGAGATATGGGAGGTCAAATTTCCATTTTTTTTTTAATACGTTGGTTTAATTTATAATTTTTACATTAAACACCTTCATGACCCCCATACTGTTCAATCCATCCAACAGCACAATGTTTTAAGTGCGTTTCATTAAGTCCTACCGAAAAACGTAATTTTCACCCCAAAAAAAAAAGTCATTTCCCAGCAAACATTTTTGCATAGAATTACTTAGTTTGCTATACAGAATGCTTAGGTGACATCATTTTCCATATCTAATAAGTAATATAGCTTTTGACTAACATAAATCATAATTAACACTCGCATTTGCCACGGTTTCGGCTAATTTGTAATAATCAATTAAAACATTCCAATTTTTACTTCCAACATTAGAAAAAACATCCGATCAAGTGTGTTGCGTACGCATGTAGGTATAATATTAATTTCATACAGCAGAAAAAATAAGTTTGTATTTAAACTTATATTGTCTCCATGCTCCAGTCAACCCGCGATAATGGCGCTTGCAACAGTGTCGAAATATCGGGAGCTCAAAACAATTACCAATCACGGAAGATATCCCGGAAGTGACAATATAAGTTTAGTTGTAAACCGTGAAAGCTTAAAACAGTGTTTTAAGTTTGTATTTCTTACTATTTGTGAGAAAGCAGCCATTTTTGCGGTTGGAACCGAAGATGTTCTAGACATCGAAAATATAGGAACATCTTTTTTTATGAGGTTCATGCTACGGAACCCTAAAAAGCTTCAAATTTAAATATTTATTGCTCAACACAGTACATTTTATACATTTCCAGATGTCAAGTGAATGCGCAGTCGATGCACTGTATTGTACCAATTCAGGCATGCAAAACTTATAATTATAATTAAACAATTTCATAAAATAAAATCCAATTAATACCACAAATAGAGTCGGAATGAAAATAAAATCGAATGAATACCCTATACAATGCCATAAATTCAAAAAGTTTTAAATGTCATAAATCAAAAAATAATACCATAAACAATGTCACAAAATCAAATTAATCCGTTACACAATGTTATTAATTCATAAATAATACCTTGTACAATGTTATAAATTCAAATTAATATGTAAGTAATGTCATAGATTCATAATTATAGTTTGCTTTTTATTTCAAAGTTTTCAGCTTGGGTGGGACTGTTTTATTTTGTCTTTATAATAATTTACAACATTTTGCCCGAGACTTCGACTGTAATATGGACTTCACATCGTATGGGTTAATACATACAAACTTTCCCATTTATAACATTAGTTAGCAGGATTTTAAACTAACTAGGTTTCTCTACAATGGCATATTTTTACTACTTCGATTTTGTTCCTACATACTAAGTACATTTATCCATTTCAATAAAAAAATACGTAGTAATTAAATGTTTATATAAAGATCACGTCATAAAAAAGCTATTATTAATAACTTTTAAAATATGAATTATATCATTCGTACAAACAAATATTGTAATATCAAAATAAATTTAGTTAGTAAAACAATAAATACAACACAACGAGCCACGACAAGAGAATACCATACAATGGTACAATTACACTGAGAGCTTTTTATAGTCATTAACATTGTATGGAAACTTCTTGCTGCCCTCTGTTATTCTCAGAGACTTTCTTACAATGTTCAACTACGTATTGAATAAACAAGACCGTGTAATAAGGTATAAATTAGGTACAACTAGTTCAAATCCATATAAAATAATGCAATTATTGAACGACTCAGTCACATTTGGTTTAAAAATTGAGTTTAAAACGTAAAACCTAAAATAATCATTATCAAATTTAATTTAAAAAAACGGAAGGGTACAAGTAAAATGTCAATCTTCTTTCTTTCTTTATCGTGTGGTTAGTGCCAAATCTAGTGTCAAAGTTTTTATGCCGCCCATGGGCCTCTGACTTGGCTTTACATGCCGTCGAGAAATATCTCTCAGGCATGTTGGTTTCCTCACGGTTTCAATTAGTCTGGATTTTAAGAAGACGAAGAGAAGACTACAAGCTCGAAGAAGCGTAGCTTTCCATAATTTATCGTTTACGTCTAAAAGCTCTAAGCTTCATTTTTAACCACAACTTCTACAAAATGAACTGTCTATCAATAAAATGTCTTCGACCTTTTTCAGGTTTCTAAGCTCGCAGTGATTTGAACCCACACACTACTTGTCTTTCCCACGAAAGTGTACCACCAGCCTTAAAGTTACGAAGGCAAAGCAATAACTTTTTATTCGTTTTGGAAACAGCCATAAAGTTTGCGAATATTTCAAGGACAGGTGTAGGAAACCCTTATCACGTATTTTGTCGATTTCTTACCTTCTAGTTCAAGGTACGTCAAGTAATAATCGACCAATGAGTTATGCTGAATATTAATAAAAAGTAATAACTACGCAGGTGGTATACCCGTAGACGTCTACCTATTTAAATCACATTACTTTATCTACTTGAAATCAAGTTTGCTACAAGAATCTTAAAGTAGCCTAACCAAAAATAAAACAAAGTTATTATTTTTAAATCGGTTTACTGCACGCAGTTTACAAAACTAAAGGAAAAGTCAACGAACTTACGCTAAAGAGCGTCGACCTTTTCGCGAAATTTCATTACTCCATTAACCACCATCAACCATTAAAGAAATTAAAATACTATCTTCGTTATGTTCTGGAGGAACCACTGAACTATGCTTATCTAAACCATTCCAGGGCATCCGGTCATCTATCAAAAGTATGCTACGGCGAACGGCAAGCTTACAACAGAACAGTTAACGAATGTAGACTCGACAAACCAATTCAACCTGAAAACCAGAGGGTGGAATTTGTCCCCAGAATGGCACACTCACAGTGCTTGTGCTCTATTTAGCTAAAGGAAGATAAAACAAAGAATTGTGTATTTGCGTATACTGTTGTGTGAAATGCGTTTATGTAAATCATTCATGATAATCAGAACGACTTCGAAATCCGAACTAAGTACTTAATGAGATTAAGAATATTAACAGTATTTGAGTTTTTTTTTGAGTAACAAAATATTGTTAAATTGATCATAACACAAGTAATAATATCGTACAGTTTATTTAAAAGTTTTATAGTGGCCCATTTTGTTTGTAGTAAGTACATAGAAAGAAGAAAGAAAAGAAGACTCTGATAGTGTAACAGTTCAGTAATAACTCATGAATGTGTTCGTTCTTTGTTTCAGACATTTCACACACCATCCTTTGGCGACGAAGAGTTTGACATTCCACTAATTCACGGGCAGCATGCCACAAACGCCGGTGTGCAAAACTCACATATACAGTATACGCAATTACACCATTCAGCTCCTCAGGTTAGTACCAAAGTTGTTTCTTCAGAAGACATGACAATTGGGACCACAGTCTATAGCTATCAATTCGGATACTACCTTCTGATACCAATCATTTTACTTAATTAACAAATCAGCCTATACTTGATACTGCTAAAAACTAAGACCCTTAATTGGCGGTCGCAGTTTGGATGAAGTTGGAACAGATCGCCCAGTCTCCCAATGAGAGATGCATAGTACAGGGTGTTAAAGTAGTCGCGTGCCATAGCTTAGGGGTGAGTTCAGTATCGATAAAGGAACACGTAAAAAAATAAAACAAAAAAAATATTGCAAGATCAACCTAATTTAGTACCTACTACCTTGAAATAGCAATCGTTTAGAATTAAAATTATTTTATATTGTTAATTGAAGTTAGTAGATACATAAATTAGGTTGAGCTTGCAATTTTTTTTTTTTTTTTTTATGAAATATATTTTTGTTTTTTTTTACGGGTTCCTTTATCGATACTGAACTCACCACTAAGCTATGGCACGCAACCACTTTAACACCCTGTATATTGCACCGGACTGTAAAACACTCCGAGTAGAATTAATTCATGTGAAGATCGTAGTGCAGGTGGCGTTCTATAGTTCTGACTTCTGCTTACGCCTATGTTAAAAGAGGAACCCTAAAATTTCCTACAACTACTGAGACAACCGTTTTATCAAAATTAATGCATTTTTTATGACAAACTAGCTTCTGCCAGTGGCTTCGCTCGCGTAAAGTTTGTTTTTTTTTTTTGTTTATTTTATTGTCCTATGGGATCTTACTGCCGGGATAAAAAGTATCATATGTTTTAATCCAGGTTCTAAACAACTATCTGTGTGTAAAATTTCATCCAAATCCGTATAATCCATACATCCATCCATTACTCACAAAATTTCGCATTTATAATATTAGTAGGATAGATACGTAATTAATAGGAATCTTACTAGTTTTTAAAAATAGTAAAGTCCCGATCCCGATAAAGGTACCTACTATAAAAGTATAGAAATAGAAGATAAATATAATATTTTGGAGCAAATATGAATAAATGTAGAATCGATAAGTTTAGTTACACAACGTTCGATATCTGCCCCACTTTTTAGATTGGTTTTATTGAATTGCCTGTCAGTGAATACATAGGTACAACAGATTAGGTACCCCTCCACATTTTGCCTTCAGTTTCGAATTATAAAACCCAAAGTATAGTTTTTACTTATGTAGCTTTATTCATAAGATTATGCTTTTAATTTTACTTGAATTCCGATGTATATTCAATGTTTAGAATTTTTAGCTCAATAATTTAGAATTAAAAAAAAATATTCTAACCTTTTAGTTGTGATAGCCCAAAAAGTCTGACAACCAGTCTTACCAAGGGGTAACGTATTTCCCGGTACTACCTGGGTTGTGGAGGTCAGATAGGCAGTCGCTACATGTAAAATACTATTATTAAGCTGCATCCGGTAGAACTGGAAGTCGACCCCAACATAATTGGGAAAAGGCTAGACAGATGATGAGTTGTGATAGCTCACACAAATCCTGTGTATTCCCGCTGACCCCACTGGTTTGCCCCACTGGTGGGGTCAACGGGAAAAATCAACCAGTACCACTACCCTGCCTCACTACCTTGAGATCAAGATTCTTTAGAAAAAACCGGCTAAGAGCGAGTCGGACTCGCACACCGAGGGTTCCGTACAAACTTTTTAAAGGACAAACTTAACTTTGCTGTTCAATCCCTAGAAACGGCTATTGCACCAACCGCAAATAATAAGTTTGTAATAGTAAAATCGCTTCTTTTTTGTTATTAAACTACATATTTACAGTTTTCAGACTTTTCCCTTAACATGTGCTGTATAACCTTGCTTTTTGCCAAATTTCGTGATTCTAGGTCAACGGGAACTACCATATAGGTTTTCGACATAAAACCTATAGGGTACTTCCGGTTAACCTAAAATTGTCAATTTTGGTGAAAATCAATGTCTTACAGTACAAATAAAGGGAAAAGTCCGATAAATAAAAATGTTAAAATTAAGGCTATTTTTGGTACTTACAAGTTTTCGCTAAAATCGAAATTTGCCCTTTGCTTTTTATCGTGTTGACTCAGGACATTGATTTTTATACACCTAATAGGGACTATAGACCTCAGTATACCTACGGTATAAATTTAACTTTCTATTTGTAAATCCAAAACGTTAGTAGGTAGTTGTAATTCCATAACGTCTTCAATCAAGACAAGCAACATAATCAATATAATTTTATCAAATCTTATCGGTGTTTAATACATAACCAACAAATAAATTTTATAATGTCAATTACCTACGTTAACATAAAACGTGTTATGCGTTACGAATTTTCGTAGGTACCTCATTAACAATAGCATAGCAACCAAAACAGGTTTACCTACGTTTTCTATAATATGTTTTATATATTGCGTTTCCGGTATTTCAGTACTACAATCAGAGCAGGTATCCTATAAAAAACGTTTTTTTTACTTCTTCACACCTCTAGGAACTCATTAAACAAAACTCCCACGAAAATCCGACCACTATAAACTTCGTTCCACCTTTTGAGTATTTTTAAACCGAATTCAATTTTTTTTTAAGCCTGTAATTCGACCCGTAGATACTTAGTATGTAACATAATCGGAATTGTATTTTTTTTTGTCTAATTGCAGTCGGTTAAAAACCACTTAGTTTTTGGTCTATCAACTGAATGATATGCATGCACGCATGCGTTCATTCAATTCATAAAGTACCTAGTACATAAAATAAGTAGGTGTGCCATAAATTGTGTAGTTACTGTTGAAGAACCAAACAAAAAAACGGGAACTTACCTAATAGCGAACACGATCATCTTTCAACTCCATGCAAGAAAATAAACTACGAACTAACTTAATATTTTACACACATTCCATACTGATAATTTTCGAAGTTGCCGCCACCCGCCATAAAAATGGGGTTGCCATTTGATCTGCATAATAAAAATAGAGTCGTTTATTCTTACTGGTTAGACTGAATATGAATTAATTGCCCCTTTCCCTTTTCTTAACAATCTGGGTGCAGTTTAGTTTTAAATTAATACTTAGTGCATTAATTCACCGCCAAGCTGCTGACTATTTTACTGCTGAGGTCAACGCTCTCGCTCTTGCTGTTTTTAATAGTGAGTCATAATGAAATAATTATGATAAATAAGGTAACCCGCAAAATTCCCCATTTTTGGGGATCCGTACCTCAAAAGGTAAAAAAGGAAACCTTATATGATCACTTTCTTGGTTGTCTGTCTGTCCGTCTGTCACCACCGATTTTCTCAAGAACGGGTAGACCTAGCAATTTGGAATTTATACCAGATACTGAGGTCTTTATTCCTCTACTAAGTGTATAAAAATTAAGGTCCTGATGAGTCAACACGATAAAAAGATATGGGCAAATTTAGATTTTCGCGAAAACTTGTAAGTAGGTACCAAAATTTACCAATTTTCAAAACTTTTTATTTTTCCAAATTTTCTCTTTAATTGTGCCTCTAAGGTTTAGGAACCGAAAAACATTATTATTCGCGGCTGTAAGACATAAGTAGTTACAGAATTATTAATTTATCATCAAAATCATCAAGACAACCCTCCAAGTTCAAAAAGGTATAGGAACCAAAAAAAAACAGAAAAAGTCATTTCTACACTTTCAAGAACTTGGATTGCTTGCATTGATGATTTTGATGAATATAATTCTGTAACTACATATTATGTCTTACAGACGCGAATAATATTTTAATCAACAATGCAACTTATCACTGGTCTGCAAATTGCAAAAACGTAACAAAATTTGAATTTCGCGGGCTGCTTGGAGCATTCACCTTAAGGCTGATGCTCCAGGGTAGCCCGCGAAATTCAATGTTTCTTACGTTTTTTGCAATTTCCAGGCCAGTGCTAACTTTTATGTTGATTAAAATATTATTCGCGGTTATAAGACGTATGGAGTTACAGAAATATAAACATAAAAATCATCAATACAACCCTCCAAGTTCAAGTAGCTTGATTGAATGGCTTTTTCTGAAATATTCATTCAATCGAGTTATATGAACTTGGAGGGTTGTATTGATGATTTTGATGATTATAATTCTGTAACTACATACGTCTTACAGTCGCGAACAATATTTTAATCAACATACAACCTAGCACTGGCCTGCAAATTGCAAAAAACGTAAGAAAATTTGAATTTCGCGGGCTGGTTGGAGCATTCACCTTAAGGTGAATGCATAGGTTTATTGAGAGGGTTAGGGGGACTGTTGATGGAGAGGGCTATGCTCGGAGTTTCCTTGTGCGATCGAATCAGAAATGAAGACATCCGCAAGAGAACCAAGGTTACCGACGTAGCAATAGCATTGGGCAGGGCACATTTGGGCGCAGAACGGATTGCCGATGGGGCCGGAACGTTCTGGAGTGGCGACCGCGAACCGAAAGACGTTGCGTTGGAAGGCCTCCCACGATATGGACCGATGACCTGGTGAAGGTTGCGGGAATCCGCTGGATGCGAGTCGCACGGGACCGGCCAATGTGGTGACACTTGGGGGAAGCCTATGTCCAGCAGTGGACGTCTTTCGGCTGAAATGATGATGATAGGTTGATTATAATGAATCGCGACCTTATCACGTTTGCATTTACAAAATAATACCATTCTATACCAAATATTAATTATTATACTCTAAATGTTAAATATTGATTCGAAGTTTACATTACCAATAGAAATGAAAGAACTATTATTATTAATCGTTTAGTATTTTTAATGAAATTTCAATGCGAACCATTTTTTTCTCGAGTTCTTAACAAAAAACATTTTTCTAGTGCAGGGTACCTCCTCAAAAATAAAGTTGGCAACACTCCGGTGACGCTGTCAAGTCAACGTCAAAGCAAAGTCAAAAATTGAATTTGTCCTTTTGTAGCTTCTGCTGAGTTCTGCTACATTTTTAGTTCCTTTTTTCCTTCTTTTCTTTTGTCCTCTAGAGTTTTGTTAAACTAAATTTTGTTAGAAAAAAATTAAATTAACATCAGTGTTTCATTAGAACGTCTTCCATAGAAAATAACATCCAATCATTTGTAGCACGTTGTTCCAATTAATTTTACAATATTGTAATAGATAGGTAGTTCGTTTTAACTTATAACCCTAAAATACTGAAGGACTGTGAAAGCATTAACTTATTTCTTTTTGAATGACTGTCAACACTCAACAGACTGTGGATGATAAACAAGAGAAATGGTAAATTTGGGAGATATGTTAAAAAACATTGTTTATCTTAGGTTGGTATGATCAACCCAGCACAAGATGGCTTAGCACCTCCCGGCGGAGCTCCCTCGTATCAACAGCCGCTTTATTTACAAGAACCGCATACCCCTGTCACATCACATAGGTGAGTATTTAATTTTATTGAAAAACTAAGGTTATGTAGGAACTGCAAAACATTCAAATGTAAACATATGAACTAATACGAATACTCAGCTTATTGTTTATCCAACCAAAGCTAAGATAAAATATTTTTATTTATTCAATGCATACAAAAAACGCAAAAGCCATTTTTCCATATCCTTTTTATTTACGTATTTATGAAATAAGCTTGACTGGATTAACCAGCCTATGCAACGAGGTCTTTTATAAACCATGCACATTACCATTCCGATCTGGGACTTGAAGAAAATCATTAGTGGAAGGCGGTCCAAAGAATACTTTATGAGAATCATTTGCACTTTGGACACTAGCTTTCTTCCCTGTTTATTACGTTTTTGCAATAATATCATGATTGCTATTTTATGTAGTGCTACATTGGCCTCATGTTATCATTTCGTAATTCAACTCATACCCAATGTTATTGAAGATTTAACTTCTCCATAGATAAAATCACTTCAACAAAAGAAACAGTGTCTCTCATATTATTGACCAGACAGTTAAAGATTGACTAATTAGGATAAATATTTAAAATAAAATCTTTTTGTGACTCTTTTATTTAACTTTGAGTAGTGTTAGAAACTATTAATATGTGTGACCTTTCCTTTTTTTCAAGAATTACCTCTTCTATAATTTCCTGAAATATTTGTATGCTTCCAGCAACATTATTACTCATAGGACTGTAACTTGTACTTCCCCATAAAAAAATATCACAATGTTATCCTTCTGTAAAATATTTTAGTACAATAAATAATATTTTATTTATCATGGACATATAATTATGTATTGGGTACACTGTTTTTTTCTTTAATTCCCAGATCTGCATGGAAACACACAGACAATGTCATGATTAAAATGTAAGTTTACAGACTTTCATACATACTACTTTTTTGAATATTGAGTCCTTATGTTTTGGCTCAAATTTGATTAAAAATGATAATATTTTCTTGCAGTGGGGCGGGTGCACCTGCAGGTAACTACATGATCCAGCAACAACCTGGAGGACAGCAGCGGTTATTGATGCTACAACCAACTCAAGTCATGAGTGGCCCACCAACACCCAGCACACCCACGCAGCCTGCTGGCCCGGTGTACGGCTCACCCCAAAGGGCCTCACCCCCTGGCACAACAAGTGATGATTCTGATGATAGTGTGCCTTCACATCATTCACAGGTAAATAGTCCTTTGTAACATTCATAGTATTTTCCATTTTTACCATTACATTCCTCTTATAATGTATTCATTTAGATTGTTTTTGTAGTTGCTGGGAATGTCATATAAGAAAAAAAAAATTGATTGTTTAGATGGGACTGTTAGACTGTTTGTTTTTGTGTGGGACTGTTGTGTTATTCATAAATCCTCAAACAATCCAAATCTAAACAATTACTTAGTAGCTTACTGTAAATTGTGTGCTTTTTAAAACTGTTTGTTGCATCATCCAATCCAACACTGTAGAAGCGAGTTATGCATATGTTACCGGAAATGTATGAAATCTAGGCATTGTACACAGTTCCTAGGAAATGTATACAATTCCGAGCCTACTTAGGAAATGTGTAAAATATTGTTTCAAAGATTCTTCACTTCTGGGAAATGTATGCATTTCCTAGGAATTGTATGTAATTCCGAAATTATAGGTACTAGGAAATCTATAAAAACGAATGCTCTCTGTGAATAAAATAAATAAAACACGTTTGAGAACTGAAATCAAAATTTTTAAATGGTTTGCACTGTAACTGTTTCGAAATTTGAATTTGGGTTGATTTTTTGTTTGTTTGAGGTTGATTGATAGGTTTTCTGAATGGTTTAAAAAAAAATGCCCCAAGTGGCTATTAAAAAATGTTTTAAAGCTAACCATTTTAAAGTGTGAACCATTATTTTTAAAGTGCGTATATATATTCCCCCTTATGAACATCAATAACGTAACACATTTCCGATCGCTCTTTAGGAAATGTATCCTAGGAAAAAAGCCTATAATAAAATATATCATACATTTCCTATCTATTTTAGGAATTTCCTGGGAATTGTATACAATGACGGATTTCATACATTTCGGGTGACACATACATATATTTATTTCTAATCTATGTAGCATGTGCATAGGAAACATTAATAATTTGTATGTCTTCATTATAATATATTCTGTGCGGTAAGCTGAAGTCCAAGCAATAACCCACTCCATGATAGATAGAAGATTAAACTTTCATTCTAACAGAATTTCATAATTTAAAGGAAATAATCACTCATTTACAAGTGCTGAAACCACGCTTTGATAATGAATTATCTTAGGATTACTATTTGATAAAATTTTAAATTCAAAACAACTAATCAGCATGATCAGTAAAACACATCTGCTTCTATGCTAAGAACAGACTAAAAATCTTGAACAATATCTCATTGATTGCATAATTATACAGTTTGGCCCGTTGACAGTGGTTCAAAACGATGTTTTAGAAGCCTCTCTTCAAAGGCTTTCTGAAATACCCCTATAAATTGTAGCATGAACATACACAAGGGTGTTTTGGAAAGCCTTAGCAAGAAGCTTTAAATTAAATTTAAATTCGTTTTTTACCACTTTGAACAAGTCCTGCACATAATTATGTCGCAAGATCACTTGAAAAAATGGAATCTCTGCGAAAATTGTATTTGCAAAAGATCGAATTATCGGAAACTTAGAAAGATATAAGGAGCAATGGAAACTGCCGCTATTTACGAGGCAAACATTAAGTGTACATTATTTCGATTCCACTGCTATCAAAAGGAAACCAGCATGTCCTAGGGAAAAAAAATCGAAGAGATGGCAATCATCATTCCATCCACAAAATTCGAAGACATATTTCTTGGTTTCCGAATAATCCGTTCTTTTGCACTAGGATTTTTGCTAAGATTCGTTTTTCCAACTAACTTGCGACACATACAAATTTAATGGACTAAGTATTCGTTTTTATTCGTAGTTCTTGTTGTTGATTTAGTACTATTTTTTCATAGAAATATAGTTCATATTAGAAATTCTTGTTGCTGATTTAGTACTATTTTTTCATAGAAATATAGTTCATTGGCATTTTTTTATTTGTAGTTAAAAATTAACCAAATCAAACAGTAGTCATACTAGTATAAAATTCTAATGAATTGGTTGTTTGTTGGTAGTTGCCTGGTGATGCGGAAAGCCTTCTGCCTATCCATTATTGCTCAGCGAGCCGGCAGCAACAAACTACGCTTCATCAGGTATAGGCAAATTTTATCGCTTTACATAACCTACATATCTCTAAGAACATATTTACACTTTTGTTACCTACATATTTGTTGCCAATGAACTGTATTTTAGTACTTATCATATTATTGTATCACGTATTTTAAGTAATGAACGAAAATGTAATTCAATGTGTTGTTATAGATGGGCGTAGGTAACATGGCCGTAAAAAGATCATCGCCTGAGCCCATAGACAATGGAATAAATCGTGGGCAAATGCAAAAAAAACCTAAAGTACAGAAAAAGAAGAAAAAGCGAGATCCTAATGAACCTCAAAAGTAAGTTTTCTTGTATAAGAATAGGTAACAGATCTTTATAGGGATAGATACAACTTATTGTTATCACAGAGTACCTACTCAAAAAATACCTGTAAAATTTTGTTGTATTAAACAAAGTTAACATTACAGGCCTGTATCGGCGTACGCCTTGTTTTTTCGGGACACTCAAGCTGCAATTAAAGGTCAAAACCCAAATGCAAGCTTTGGTGAAGTGTCCAAAATAGTGGCATCCATGTGGGATGGATTGGACTCTGAACACAAAAGTGTGAGTATTCTATCAATATTTTATTGTTATTTTTCAATAAATTGTAAAATTGCAACATGGCTATAAGAAACATTTTATTACAGGTCTATAAACAAAAAACTGAAGTAGCGAAGAAAGAATATCTGAAAGCACTTGCTGCCTACAGAGCTAGCTTAGTATCTAAGGTAATTTTTTAACTTTATTATTTTCGTAATTGTGATGAAAGACAAAAATTAAGTTTTGCTTCAAAATCAACAGCCAAAACTTGGTTACGGTCGTACGTTATAGTGCTATTCTTTGCTAAATATATCTGGTTGGTAAGTATTTAAATGTTATAATATGTAGGTATGTTACGAACCGAACATAGTAGCATCACTTTTTCGGAACATTTAATTGTCTTCCAAATTCTAATATCACTGACAGGACGGTAATCTGTGACTTGTGACTTTTTGGTTTTCACGATTTTGTGAATGTTTGTAAAACAAACTGTGGAATGGGTTACATAAACCAGCGCGTTTTAGTTCCAGCCACGATCAGTAACAATGTAATTCCAGCTAAAGTAAAGAATGAAAGGGTTGCTGACAGCTGTGCGACGCCAACGATCAAAACTATTAAAATTATGATAACTCTCCAACATTATTTTATCTACATTTCATGTGAACTTGAATTTGTTATCGAAAACTAATTCTGTAGAGTAACGCCATCTACTAACAGTCGACTAAACGTGTAAACTCTTGAAATTCAATGTAGATGGCGCTATTCTTAATATTATTTGACAGTTATTTGTTGAGCTTTTGGTTGGGGCTTTTAGTGCGCCGCGCTGCGCCGTGCAGATTTCTCGTAAAGTTTTATTCTCACTCTTTGATTTCGTCAACCTTTTTGGACCATTTACCTTCTTCACTTAGTATTAAAAACTAAAGTGGACGTCAATGTCGCATCATTTTCATTCAAATTTGGTAAGAATTAATTGTTAGCATCTCGAGAGCTTTTACGATATATATTTTGAGGTTAGGTACTATCAATGAGAGCTTTATTTTGTACACAAAAGTTTAAATGCGTATAACCTAATTGGAAATTGTCGGAAACAATTTAAATATCATCTATATGATTAAAGGCGGAAGATAACTTATTTTGTCTTTTTGAAATGTCAAGCTATTACAATATGTATGTTTTCAAGGTTTTGAAAGTTCTTCAAGATGTAAGAGTAAGGTCTTTGATTTATTGTTTAGAAAACATTATTGAAAGCATACGTCTTCCCACCATACACATATCGGTTTTATTACTTTTATGTTTTATATTATTTACTTGGTTTTATGTTGTTTATTATAAACATACTGTTTTTCAGGGAGGAGAACAGGAGAGCCAACCAATGTATAATCATACCAATAGTGCCAATTCATCGTATGGTAATTATTACCAAGGACAACAATATGGAAATGGCCATTCACCACAAGGGTATGTGCCAAACCCTGCACCACAGGGCTATTCGCCACAAAACTACTCGGGAAGCCAGAATCAAGCCCCTTATCCTGCACAAACGCCACAGGGTTACCCAGCTAACCCTCAACAGTCTCCTCAAAATTATCAGGGCAACATGACTATGGCTCCTCAAACATACCAGGTAAGCAGACATTTTATACTTGGACTTTCAATCAAATCTAGTGTTGTAGTGAATGAAGTGCAAGTGATATCTAATGAAATGTGTTTTTCTATTGGATTATTGCAAATTTAATTTATACCCTAAACCTTGTTAACATTGAGTTCATTTTTTATTAACCTTCTTACCTTTTTTGTGTTAGAAACTAGGAACTCTCCAATTAACTGTCACATTAAATTATTAGGAGTTTACATAGGCACCAGTTTTATTTTACTTTCTTGATAATAACAACTTTTTTTTTAACTTCTGGTATAGATTTACAGTACTGCTTTGTTGAGTTGACAAGCAGAGCACCCAAAGGGATTCACTATTGGCAAAAACGACGAACTTCCATACAAACTTTCTAACTTTCTTGTATTTAACCCAACCACAATGAATGAATTTTTAAAAATCTATCCTTAGGTGTCCCTTGTGCAGTCTGTCTGTGAATTTTTATTAAGGATGGGTTAATTAAGTCCACACTCTAGTAATACTAATATTTAATAGTCCAGTATTTATTAAAACACGTTTTTGTTTTCAGCAGACTGCCCCAGGTCAATCCCCACAAGGGTACCAAGTGAACCCTTCTACTTCACCCCAAGGTTGCCAGCCTAATCTTGCCCAGTCACCGAGGAATTACCAGCCTACACAATCCCCTACCAACTACACTGCTAACTCTGCCTTATCACCTCCTGGATATAGACAAGTGCAGTCTCAGTCGCCTCCAATGGGCTCAGTACATGCTGCAATGCAGTATCATCACTCACAGCAGGTATGTTCTTAACTGCACAAATGTAGCTTGTGTTCTTATTTAAGAAAGTTCATTATCATAATGTTTCAGTGTGTAAAAATCAACATACAAGATTTTTGATTAGAATTTTCAAACAAATACAATCTAGTATTAAAAATGTTTCTTCATTATTTTTAGCACATCCAGCAAACTCATCAACAAATGCAACAGGCGCATCAAGTGCAGCAGTATCAACAGCAGCAACAACAACAACAACAACAACAACAGCAACAACAACAGCAGCAGCAACTTCACCAGCAGCAACAACAACAACAGCAGCAACAACAACAACAGCAGCAACAACAGCAGCAGCAGCAGCCACAGCAACCATCACAACAGCAGAATCAAATTATAAAATCGGAGCAACAGTCTTCTAATAGCAATGGAAACTCGGGTGTTCCACAACAATCATCTGATGTAAAGAACTTTCTCTTAACACGGGTTTATATGTAACATTTTATCCTAATTATTACTTAATAGCAAATTACAAGAGAGACCAACAGGGCCAACATAGTTTTGTAAAGTGACTTTTACTGCAGGCCTGAATAGAAATTCACATGCAATTCTCTTCTAAAATCAAATTATTATCATAAATTCATAGAAAGTATTATCGGTATAGGTTGTTTCACAAAAAGAAAGAAATAATCCACTTTGAATTAACAGAAATATGTGATTACAGCAAAATGAAAACCGAAGTCCACCATCATGCATCCGGCAGGGGTGCACAAACCCAGCTATAGCAAACAGTGAATGGGAAGACGAATACTGCTCCAATGAATGTGTTGTTAGCCACTGCAGGTAATATTATTTATTACTTAACGTATGGAAGGCTACTTGATAGTTTTGGATTATATTACTGACAAAAAATATCAATCTAATTGACCTAAAAAATTTATAAAAATGATGCAACCTATCCCTAAAATTACTCAAAAGCTCCTGGTGGTAACATTTTATTTATTTTCTTCTATAACTTAATTTACTTTGTAACTTCCAGAGACGTCTTCAGTTCGTGGGTGGCCTCCAATAACAGTAACCAAATTCAAAATTTCTCAGCAGTGAAATAAACAACGTAAATATATAGGTACATATCAAATTTAATAAATTCACTCTTGTAATTTGTAATTTCGGAATAAATATTTACTATATAAGAATCCTGAATTTATTGTTTAAGTGTATTATTAATTTTATATTTTGTGATACAATTCTATGATCCATTTGTTATTAACATACATTCATTTGGAGCAGTTTTTAAGATAATATTATGTATTGTACATTTTTACTATTAATTAATTTTGCTAAATTCGGTAGAACTAATAATTTACTTACGTATTAGTAAAATCATTTACATTCGGCGGATGTGGAATATTGGAACGCCAGCAATAATAATATAACTTATTAAAGGAAAAAATATATACTTGTGTATATATTATGAATTACACATTTCTGGTAACACTCATGAGCAGTAAGCAGTACTGTGTTGAATAATTTCCTGTACAATGAATACATAGTATAGATATTCTCGTTATGAATCTCTTAACATGGTATCTTATTTCAACAAAGTACTGCTTTATAATACAAAGCACAGTGTAGGAAAGTGTAAAATATTTTTTTAAACTGCGGAAATATTTCGGTTGTTACCCGAAATATACATATATTAAAGGACTGTTAGATAAGACTATGTTTCATAATACTCTTACATTTAAAATAGATCGATATTATGAATTGAATGCAATAACGGTCATTGATGAGTGCTAAAAATACTTCCATTAATTTCATACTTATTCTAAAATATTAGTGTAAATTAAATAAGTCGCTCAGAATCCAGAAGGCGGTGCATTTTTATTAAATTAAACTTGTTGTTTGTTGATTTGCAGCATTGTTAAATTATTACTTTTAAAATATACCTAGCATTTATTCTTCTTGTAAAATGTTTAAAGGGCAATACTAAAATTCGTTGTTGAAGCTGTAGAACGGACGCTGATTTAGATTCGAAAATTAGCACCTATGTGAAGTTATAATAATGGTTAGTATGGATATTGGCGATAAATTTTGCGATTCTATCGTATTTTTCGTAAACTTAGTAAATACATTATGGTTATAATTAGCAAGTTACATTAAATACTTTATTGCATTGTAAATTTCGAACTCTGAACCTAATAGCAATATTTACCCATTTCTCCTAGGAGTTGCGTTTAGTATCATAGGATTTAGCTGGACCAAAATTTTCTTTATATTCAAAGCGATGATAATATTTTAAGATAAAATATGTTTTATTGTATGTCCAATACCTTATGATATAGTAATGTAATTGTAAATAAACACTCGCAATAATAGAAGTAGACGTAGATACTACATAAGGCATTTTTTTCCTGTTATTTATTTAGTAGTCTCATTAGAACTACCTTATTTAGATAAAAGTTATATTAAAAATGTAAAATATAACAATGTATAAATTGTAATTAGAAAAGTGATTCCATTAAATTTCTTAAACAGCATAAACTGCAATTTGATTATTTTTAAGTTATCCTAATGATTGTCTGTATCCATTGGTACCGAAAATACAAGTGTTATTTTATATCAATTATGAATGTAACACCTTTATTTTAGATTCTCTTGTTTCGTTGGGTCGATTCCCGATTCAGGTAAGCGATTTTTCAAAAATATTTGAAAAAGCCATATAGAGCGTCTGAGACAAAATCTAAAGCAAGGTTTCCGAGATATACATAAGCCATGAAAGGATTATCATAAGTTCAACTTAGATTTTATTAGCACTTACCTGTAGGAACCAATAGCTGGCATCAATACAAACTAGCAATAAATGAGAAAATCTTTCAAACCCTCGCGACATTTTTCTCATTCCTCCGCATCACATGTCCATACCACGAAAACTCATTAAGTACCACAAACTTTTCAGTCTAATGAGGAAAATAAAGGGGGCAGGTTTGCCTGGACCTACAATTACACAATCAAAATTACACAATCAATTTGAATAGGCCACCTGTACGAGAAAATGAAATGTTAAAAAAAAATATGTCTACGATTTATAATAAGACGTCACCGAAATCACCTGGAGGAGCTAATGAAAGAACCAATTCCACTTTCCCTCAAAGGTAAAGTCTTGATATGTGCATCTACCCTCGCCTAAGGAGCGCAAACGTGGTCTTTAACGAAGCGTCTACCATACTCGGGGTCTGCAGCGAGATATGCAACGAAGTAGGTTAGCATACTTCGTTCCGAAACACAAATTGCAAACAAGATAGCCATCAAACTAAAAAGGTGAAAGTAGCTACAGATTTGGTTAAATTAGGTTTCCATACAAGAGAAACCGGGCGGCGGCGGCGGCGGCGACGCAGTGGGCCCAGAAGGGGAGATGTCGTGTGACCGCGTGACGAATTGGATTTCTACTTAGAAAAGGATTGGGGTCTATCAAATAGCAAAAGAAAGAATCAAGGGCGTCGCGTCACCAGCTTTTGTGTTAGGGGGGGGGTAGAAAATTCGAGTAAAAACGCATTTGTAAGGCTGAGGCCAAACGAGCGTAATTTTGTGAGTCGCGTAATTTCGGTTTCATACATTTACAATTTGGTGAAGATCTGATTCTGATCTTCGGAGATATACAATGGAACTCTTCAAAAATAGACGGCAAATCTGCAATGATTGTTGGAATCGCTTGGATGTTTATTGTATATACCTACAACATCATGACGTAACATCACGCCTGTATGCTCTAAGGGGGTACGCAGATATGTACAGTACAACCAGATTTTTACAGTTATGTTAGTTTCCATTTGATTGGGGATAATTAAGTCTATTACCATGATTGTATTGTTAACAACAACTAAAAATGGAAAAAAAAAACTTTTTTGCAAAAAATAAAACCGACTTCAAAAAAGTGAAAATTAACTTTAGCTTCAGAAGTCGGTGGCAAAAAAAACTAAATCAAACAAACAAGTCACCGACTTCTGAAGTTAAAGTTATTTTTTTGTTTATTGAAGTCTGTTTTTTATGAGCCCCAACAGCAAGATCGAAATTATACCCTACCTTCAGTGGCGTAGCTAGAGGCCGCCCCCGCCGGCCGGCCCGCACCGGGTGTCACCCACTTGTGGGTTACACAGGGACACCTGACCGTGAGTGTCACTAGTGCCACCTATAAAAATTCGTAAAACTGTGGCAGATTACCCATCGTCAGGGCTTTAGGCAGGTGGAGGGTGCGAAATCTTGGGTAACTATAGTTTTCGAGCTCGCTTGTCTCGCTCGTACTCCAATCATTGTAGTTGTTTGTATGAACAAAAACAACCCAATTATATTATATCCGAGAATAACCTAAATTATTCGAGCTCGCTCCGCTCGTTCAGATGTCTTAATATCGACGCTGGAAAGCAATTTTGTCGTATCTCGAAAAATGGGATTTTCTTTTTATTGCATTTTTAAATTCAGAAAAAAATACTGCGTCGGACAGTCTGATCCATGTTTTCCTAGGATGTTTTTGTTTTATGATACGACGTGGACTTTTTCTTAACTTTTTTAAGAAAACATACTTCAAAATGCTGTAAGTACCATAAAATCAACTATTTTACAACAACAAATAGATACAACAAAATAGTAATAAGTATTTTTTTCCGATGTCAAGATACATTGTCCTTGTTTATATATAACGAAACATTTACAGCATTATGTGTACGTCCCAAATAATAATTTATTGAGATACAGCAATTTCGCCGCCTCAATATTTTATTCTAGCTAGAGATACTACAATTCTATCGC
This sequence comes from Xestia sexstrigata, assembly GCA_941918905.2. Lineage (NCBI taxonomy): Eukaryota > Metazoa > Arthropoda > Insecta > Lepidoptera > Noctuidae > Xestia > Xestia sexstrigata. The sequence goes on along the minus strand of OW799207.2, from coordinate 11,492,419 downwards.
TCGGGTTTTGAATGTGCTTTAGACTTACTACGTTTCATTCTACACATTTATGATAAATATTGTCCATAAATCATTTATAATAGAGTTGAAATTTGAGTACAATTTAAATTACGCTAAAGAAACCTACCCCCATCCCCGTGTCTTCCCCTGGATACGACGTTTCCCGATTGTATTGCAGTCGATGTGCGAGCGCACAAGCAAGAACACGAGTTCGTCGTCTACGATATTCGGGCGTGTTTTACGTGTACAACTAAAGTGAATCCTACGTAAGTAATGTTATTTAGCCATTTTATTTACTTTATCTATTTATACTTATTATGTTCGGCTGTTGGTATGTATTTTTTAATGTTTGTTCACCGATTTCTCAATCAATTGTGGCCCGATTTCGATTTCTTTTTGTTTTAAAAATTATACTCCAGAATAGATTCTATAGAAATTTGGTCGTGATCGTGATCTGATAATGACATACGTCTTATTAATTAGGTATTTGTAAACTTAATAAATTCAATGGTTATAAATTCCTGGTTGACCGAGCTCAGCGCGGGTGAGTAAATGAGTGTCATTGAGACCATAAAAAACGACCGAGACTTACCGTAGTCGCATAATGATGTTACATCTGACATCTCCCCTTTTTTTAGATGTTAAAATAATCAAATAAGTCCTCCTGCCCTGGATTCAGCGAATGGACTGTACTGACTACAATTCAAAGTGTTCCAACAATTGTTCTTTACGTTCCAGGGTCGCGGTTACCTGTTTAGACTGTTCCGCGACCCCGGCAGGCGTGCGACCTTCTGTGGCAGCCGGCAGATTGTTGACAGCTTTTTTTCGTGGAACACAACGCGCCCGCTAAGTCGACCCTGGGTGGTTGGACGGCGAACTACCCATTATACCCTCTTGTCCCGCAGCATGGCCTCAATGAATGCCGTTCGCGAGAGTTCGCCGCTGAAATCTCACCTTAGCTTTGACATTAGTTATGACTTTCATGTTTGTGTTGCTCACGGTTGTTTTCGTGTTTTATGACTTTTGTTTGCTCAATTTTTTTAAATTTTCTTATGTTATTTTAACTTTACTTTTCAGGTACTTATTAATTTGATTTATCATCGTGAAACTGAATAGTTTATAATAATATAAAGATGGCAAAACGTCGACAATGGAAAGATGAGTTGAAACCACAGCGAGACACTTGCGAAGACGATGAAAAGAAGAAGCGTAAGATTGAGATCATCAGTGACATTCCTATAAATATGGAAAACCAGTCCGATCGGAGAGGTATCTTAGTGAAGCCGCAGGTACGAGTTTCGAATATTATTTACCAGATCAGTCTTCATTTTCGACGAGTCCTCATCACTCAAAATCAGCAGCAATAGGAGTTGTTAAAGATCTCACACCTACTTTTCGGAAACCAAAATATTACATTTCTGAGACGAAGCGGATAATTGAAAACATTCCTTCGGCGCATTTTATAACTCATAGTAATAATAATACAACACAGTTTTCTGAAAGTGCCATTAAAAATGATGATGTTGATGAAAGTGACTTGGAAAATATAGCCCAGATCGTTCAGCCAATCTTGACCCCAACCCCAAGTACAATAGATGAGATTGAAATAAATGATAACTTACAGAATCGTTATGAAGTTTTAGTAACTTGTGAATCTGATCATAGTTTGGAAAGTCCAGAAATGTCTCAGAATCTTAAAACACATACAGTAAAAGAGTCTAATATTACTGATTCTTGTATTGCTCATAATGACGCAGAAAATAATAAATGTGAGATTCTTCATAATAACAACCAATCCATAGATAATCATACACGTGTAAATTCAGTACAAGTTGTACTTGAAACAAATAACAACCTCCTTGATACTCAGAAATATCTAAGTGGAGTTAATGTTACTTCTGAAGTAAATATGAACCTACTTCAAATTGACCAGAACTATCCAAACCAAAATTTTACTGATATAAATAATAAACCTCTTATTGTTGCCCAGTTATCGCCTAATCTAATCAAAACACTTCCTGTAACTGTCAGCCCTGTTGTTGATGCACAACTATCACCAAATAGAATCAGAGTAGTGCCTGAAACAGATCGCAGCCCTTTGCTTGATGCTGATTTGTCACCAAATCTAATCGGAGAAATTCCTGTAACATATGGCAACCCGCCTGTTGACGTTTTAAAATCCAACTACAGTGACGAACCATCATCCCAAGATAGGAAATATAATCGGAAATGTAAAAAAAAACTGAACTTTGACAAAATCTATCTAGATTTTATAGAAGAAGAGGATGCTGATACGTTATTGTTGAACGAAGCATTTCCATCAGAAGATTCTAGTGCATCATATAGCACAGGTGAAACATCTGATGATTCGACATCGAGCAAAAAAGGAAGAAAAAAAACAAAAAAGCTAAAAAAGAAATCGAAATGTAAGAATAGTAAAAAGACTGGGAAAAAAAATAGCAGTAATAACGTTGAAACAAAGGAAGAAAATACTGAACAAGTTTTAAAAACCAGACCAAAAAAAAAGCAGGAAATTAAAAATGATAACAAAATAAAACGAATTTTAGGACAAACCTTTACCAATGAAAAAGGAGAATCTGTTCCATCTAAAACTATGAAACCTAATCCTTGTAAAGATGTTATTTGTAAACGGAATTGTGGAGAAATAACCGAAGAAAGACGCCAACAGCTTTTTACTTATTACTGGAACCTGGGTAGCTCACAACGCCAGAAAGACTGGATCTCACAAAGTGCTATAAAAAAGATGTCAAGTGTTATACGACAGATAAAGGCGAATCATCAAGAAGAAATTTCTCATACGCATATTATATAAATGAAGGCGATGGGAGGAGACAAGTGTGTCAAAAATTTTTAATAAACACGCTTGATATAACGCAAAGGCTTCTGTTGTACACACTAAATAATGCAGTCGAGGGATTTGCAAAATTAGACGAAAGAAAAAAAACGGCGGTGGTAATAAAACTAAAGAAGAAGTAATAAGTCATGCGAAACTATTTATAACATCTTTACCTCTTGTACCCTTGCATTACTGCAGAAAAGATTCGGCTCGCCTTTACTTACCTGATGATTTTAAAAATCTTTCTAATTTGTATCACATTTATTCAAAAAACTGTGCTGATAATGGTGTTAACAAAATGTCTTTCAAAGTTTTTTCAAATTGGTTAAAGACAAATTACAATATAGGATTTCATGTCCCTAAAAAAGACAAATGTATGACATGTATGATTCAGACTTATGATGTCAAAACTGAAGAAGAACTCTTGAACTTTGAAAACCACTTGAGAGAAAAAAATGAGTCCTATAAAAGATTTAAATGCCACCAGAAACTTAATGCTAAAGATCCAAGTGTGATATGTGCAAGTTTTGATATGCAAAAGGTCCTAAATACACCGCATGGTGAAAATATGGCCCTGTATTACTCAAGGAAAATAGCCGTATATAATATGACAATTTATGAAAGCAATACACAGGTAGGCTACTGCAATGTGTGGACCGAGGTTGACGCTCATCGCGGAGCCAATGAAATTTCTACTTGCATCTTTAAATACCTTCAAAAGTTAGATGAACGTCAAAATGTTAAAAGAGTACTGTTGTATTCAGATTCATGTTATGGTCAGAACAAAAATAAAACGATGTTGTGTATGTTAAGATATTTTCTATCAATATCTAAACACATAGACGTAATTCAAATGAATTACTTGATACCTGGACACACTTTTATGCCTGTAGACAGCATGCACGCCACTATTGAACGTGCTGTAAAAAAGACTACTATATGGGCACCGTCTCATTGGCCGATGGCTATCGAGATGGCGCGTAAAAATCCTGCTCCATATATAGTGTCTGTTTTGGAAGGTAAAGACTTTATGGGGTTTGAAGACATTTTGAACAGCACCTCTAAGAAGTATCAAAAGTTACAGATTTCTAAATTATGTATTGCAACATTCAAAAAGTCAAACCCTGACAAAATGATTATTAAATATTCTATGCTACCAGATGCTAAAGCTACAGAGGTCATATTATGTAGTCAGAATGGTTCCAAACCAAAAGATTGCCTATATTCTGCAAAACTACCAGTATCATTGCAAAAATACAACGACTTAAAAAAACTCGTCGACAAGAACGTAATACCCAGGACATACGCCAATGAATTTTTATGTCTAAAACGCGACAAAAAAGTACAAGATGCTATAAATGAGTCTGATCAAGAGGATGAAAATCAGTGAAGGCTGCAGCAAACTGAAATTACTTGCGTTATAATTCTATTGGTATTTTATTAACTTTATTTTTTTTTTTCGAATTGATTGTTTTATTTTGTTTTTCATGTAGGTCTAAGAAACTTGTGCCTAAGAAATTCATAATTAAGTATGTTATTTTAAAATTGTTATATTTGTTAGATATTTCGTCCAAAATATCGCTTAAGATATTTTATTTAGTTGAAAATGTCGCCCTCAGTAAACTTCATTGTTTTTTTTAATTTTGAGACTGATTACATTTTTATTTAAATTCGTTATAATTATTATTAGGGCAAACATTAATTACTAAATAACATTGTTTAAATAAACATACAGCATTTAATTAAACATAATAATTTGTTTTATTTGTATTTATCACAAAAAGCAAGACCTACTTCTAAAAAGAATGTGAAGTACAACGAAATACGAGGACTCACAAATTTACTTCATATTACATACATCATAATCGTTGTCTAAAATTTTAAAGCTATTTTGTTGTGCCTTACATAACAACTACCAACATACAGCAATATTGATGATTCAAATTGAAATACCAATTGCTGTAACTCGCTAAAACTCATGTTATACCAACTTTAGAATACTATCTTTAGTATCATCTAATAAATTTCATTATAAGAAATATGTGTTCCAAAAATTACCTCTCGGTTTCAGCTAGTTTACGAGTTATGAATTTTTTAAATAGTTTTTTGGCTCTGGTGTAAAGTTCCACTTTTCGAGATACTACAAGATTGCTTTCTTGCGTCGATATGTCCTTTGCGTTTATAAGCTTTTCTTTATAAATAATTAGGCACAATTAGCCCTATACTAAAGGGCAAAAGAAAACCTGTTAAGTTCGAGGCAGGTGCTAAAATTTTCATGCTCGCTACGCTCACTATTACATATTATTTTTTTCGATTGATAGTCTTTTCTGTATAAATCGACAACACCCTTGAATGAATAGGTAGACAAACGAAAATCTAACATATCCGAGGAGTGTAAAAATTGTCGAGCTTGTTAAAATAATAATAAAATAATCCTGCCGGTGCCTACCTGTAGGTATACCTACGCTTATTTTCACATCGTTGATTAATAGTAAAATAATGTACCTACTTATTAAAAATATTTGTAAACGTAAATTTTTAAACATATTTTTTTTTACTGTTTTGATTGATTTTTGGGGTGACACCTACAATATCCGCACCAGGTGCCACCGATGCTAGCTACGCCACTGCCTACCTTCCTTGGACAGGTTAGAATTGTTTCAACACTTCCAAGGGGTTACTTGGTCGACTTACAAAGTCAATGCGAAGCGAGCTCGATTTGTTTTGCATCACCTTGCCTTAGCAAAAAAAACCTTGAAAAAATGAAGAAAAAACTTTCATAATGACTTTTACCGTAGCAAACAGAATCATATTTTTTTAGTCAGGAATCATCCCTATTGATTCGATCCTGCATTCAGGAGTCAGTGGAGTCACTTGGTCGAGTTTTAGACAAAGTCAAGACTAGAGAAAGTGGTATCTGAAGAGCGAGCTAAATCTTAACATCATAACTACCTTGAACAGGTTAAAATTGTTTCGACCTACCAGAGTCCAACAGTAACTTTATACACAAGGTTAGATTAAAAAGGAAGTCGGCTGGCCTGCTGGCCTTTAAATTTAATTCTAGTTTTTTGAAAATTATTTCCATTAACAGGTTTTATAATAATGGCAATACAACAATGTCATTACGAGACCATTATGAAGTTGTAGATTACGAACTTTTAACAAAATGACAATGGCATCGTTCAACAATGGGGAAGGCTGGTTAAAGCTGATTGTAGATGGCGCGTCCATAGCTTAGACCCAATCTGACCAATGAGGTCAAACTATTTTGAAATATAAAATGACATTGACAGATTTTCAACCAATGACGGTGTTTGGTTCATGCGGTGCTAGCGCCATTAGTTCCACCAGTTGCCCACCCCATTATGAAATCAATGATAGATCATTGTGACACTATTGTAATAGCAGACTAGGCCCCCACAGATATGTGAACGCGCAATCGTGAAGACTCGAAAACGGGCCAATTGGCTCGTTTTGCCTAGAAAGGATTTTTCAAAATTCACCCCCTAAGGGGGTTAAACGGGGCTCCAAAGTTTGTATGGGGAAACAAGATTAGTTAGACTATTTTATTCGAAACTTCACAGGAGTGCTCCTTTTGATAAATGAGTAGAAACGGGTTTCAGGGTTTTTCAGAATTCAACCCCTAATGGGGTGACAAAGTCTAAAAATCAATGCACAGCCTAAACCGCTGAGTCTAGAGATTCCAAATTTGGCACATATGTTCCTTAAGTGGTCTAGGGGTACACTAAGAAAGGGTTTTTCAAAAATCACCCCCAAAGGGGGTGAAATGAGCCTCTAAAGTTTGTATGGGGAAACAATTGATAAATGAGCAGAAATGAGTTTCAGGTTTTTTCAAAATTCAACCCCCAAGAGGGGGAAATGGGGTGACAAAGTATAAAAATCAATGCACAGCCCAAACCGCTGAGGCTAGAGATTCCAAATTTGGCACATACGTTCCTTATGAGGTTAAGGGGTGCATTAAGAAAGGATTTTTCAAAATGTACCCTCTAAGGGGATGAAACGGGAGTCAAAAGTTTTTATGGGGAAACAAGATTAGGTAAGACTGTTTTATTTGAAACTTCACAGGAGTACTCCTATCGATAAATGAGTTAACATTTGTGTTTCAGGTTTTTTCAGAATTCAACCCCTAAAGGGGGAAATGGGGTAACAAAGTCTGAAAATCAACATTTTTATTGTTTGTATGGTGTATCGGGTCGGGTGTATCACAAAAACAACGATTTTAAGATTTAATGTGGCGGACCTGAAATGCCTTCATTCACTGTTGGGGTGCGATAGGGTTGAAATGTCTAAAAATCAGTATGGGTGTCGATACCGAGATTTCAGGGGTGCAAATTACGAAAATGGCATTTATTTTGAGATCCAGAAGATGACGGTTTCGACTTCTATACAGGGTTATTGTTGATTTATTGTGATGATTGTGATAACGATGGTGGTGATTGTGATAATGATGATGAAGGTGATGATTGTGATTACGATGATAATGATTGTGATTACGATGATGGTGATTGTGATTAAGATAAAAATGATTGTGATTACGATGATTGTGATTACGATGAAAATTATTGAGATTACAATGATGATGATTGTGATAATTATGATAATGATTGTGATAACGATGATGATGATTGTGATAATGATGATGATGATTGTGACAACGACTATGATGATTGTGATGTCGATTGTGATAACGATGATGATGATTGTGATACTGCTGATGATGATTGTGATAACAGTGATGGTGATTGTAATGGTGATGGTTATAATGATTGTGATGGTGATAGTGATGGTGATTGCGATAAAATGATGATAACGATGATAATGATTGTGATTACGATGATGATGATGGTAATTACGATGAAAATGATTGTGATTACGATGATGATGATTGTGATAATTATGATAATCATTGTGATAACGATGATGATGATTGTGATACTGATGATGATGATTGTGATAACAGTGATGGTGATTGTGATGGTGATAGTGATTGTGATAGTAATGGTGATGGTGATAATGACGGTGATGGTGATAGTGATGGTGATTGTGATAATATGATGATAACAATGATAATGATTGTGATTACGATGATGATGATGGTGATTACGATGAAAATGATTATGTTTACGATAATGATGAATGTGATTACGATGAAAATGATTGTGATTACGATGATGATGATTGTGATAATTATGATAATAATTGTGATAACGATGATGATGATTGTGATAATGATGATGATGATTGTGACAACGACGATGATGATTGTGATAACGATGATGATGATTGTGACAACGATGATGACGAATGTGATGACAATTGTGATAACGATGATGATGATTGTGATTACGATGATGATGATTGTGATAACGATGATGGTGATTGTGATAGTGATTGTGATGGTTAAAGCGATGGTGATGGTTATTGTGATGGTGATAGTGATTGTGATTGTGATTGTGATGGTGATTGTGATTCTGATAGTGATGGTGATTGTGATAATGATTGTGATAATGATGGTTGTTGTGATAGTGATGCTGATTGTGATGATTATGAAATTTGGCACATAGATAGTTCATAACCTGGATTAACACGTACCTAGGACACTATTTATCCCTTTAATATGATCCAGAGGGACGGTTACCGAACTTTACGCGGGCGAAGCCGCGGGCAACAGCTAGTGTTTTTATAAACTGTAATTATTTGTAGTGTAGACCCTTTTTGACTAGAATACAACTAACTCTGTGTTTTTCTCTGCAAAAATTAGTTGCCATTTCAAAATCCGATAATTTGAGATAGTTCTTAGGACCTTTTTTAATAAATGTTTCAGAGAGGCAAATTACATTGGGTCCACTAGGTAAGTCACGCATTTCCTGTAACACTAACTCCAATAGTTCCTGTTTAGGTAAAGCACTTGCAATGTTTTGATGGAGTATTCTAAAGTTCTGTGATGTAGGTGTTGAGTTCATAAGTACGAAAAAATGTATCGTTCTTTATAAGTGTCGGAAAATAATATGGCTCATTGAGCTATTACTACTACGTATAGAGAAGAACAAAATCTGTGCTCCATTCAAATGCTGTCAGCTGGCTGCAATTCCCTCAGTCGCTTGCTCGCCTCAGCATTATATATACGGGGTTAGCCACCCCACGCGCGCCCCGCACTGCGCACATATTTTGTTCGCGCTGTCTTCTCTATACGTAGTAGTAATAGCTCAATGGGTATAGTACCTTTTCTATGCTCTTCAGAAGGAAGATGAGAGTTTACGTATTGTTCAGTTCCAATAATATTCCTTTTTCTAAAATAAAAGGTATCATATCTGTATAATAGAATATCATTGTAAAATACACTTTCTATGGCCATTTTTGCTATCTATTGTCACGTAAACGTAATTTGAACTCAAATAAAAAGATAAATATTTAAAAACTTGATTATTTTACCATGTCCCGCTTTCGACGAAAGAATCCCCATCCTTTTCACCCAAAATGTTCCAAATCCCGACTCTGCAAAAAAAAAATCTGGCAACAGGCTTAAAAGCCTTGGAGGCTTGTAGGACATAGGTGGTGTCTGTGCTTCATAAAAATAAATGTCGAGTGGACCGGCAGAAACCATTCCTGAACAAGATAAAATAATATCTACTTCCATTTATAAACATAAAAAGAACTCTGTGATAACTACAATGCATTATGCATTTCAATAACTTGAAATTTTTAAACTTTGATTTTAGTGAAGAGCCCGGGTCGAATTTATATTTTTGTTTTTTGTGTGTCCATTATCGGACCTAATATTTCCATGGATTCGAATCTTTTGGCTCAATCATTGAGAGTGAGACATACTAAGGGAGACGGCATATTTCAGTATAGAAAGACACATGTGAAAAGCAGTTTTGTTTTTAATAGTGCAGTAGCTGCATGAAAAGAGAGACAACTAGGTTTGAAAAGTCAAGTGCTTATTTATTTTGACAACACTTTCAAGTGACGTCATAAGCTCATCCATGCGTGACGGCGCGGCGGTGTTGCTATGTTTTGCGCCGAGTTTTCTGGTGGATCTGAGCCCTAAAATAATTTTTCGACATTCAACCCTTAAGGGAGTTAAATAGGGGATGAAAGTGTGCATGAAAGTCCGTCAGTTTTAAAGTTAGGATCTTAAAATTTCGTGTTTTTGTTTAGGCTAATGATTGAAAATCATATTAAACGTGTCCCAGCGTTTTTAAAATTCCACCCCCAAACGGTTAAAATATGATGAAGTTGTGTATGGAAAGTCATAATTTTCGAAGTAAAAATCACAAAATGTATTATCTAGGCGTATGGTTGGAAGCTAACGCAACGGTGTTGTTAGAATTTCAATCCTGAATCAGATTGAATGACTATTTCATGAAAAAGTCATTCAATCGAGCTAAATGAACTTGAGAGGGTTGTATTGATGATTTTGATGATTAGGTATAATTCTGTAACTACATACGTCTTACAGTCGCGAACAATATTTTAATCAACATACAACCTAGCACTGGCCTGCTTATTGCAAAAAACGTAAGAAAATTTGAATTTCGTGCTCTACCCTGGAGCATGCGCCTTTTTTTTTCGGATTGGTAATCATCAAATCAAACTCATCATCAAACTCCTGCCGCTCTGGGTGGAGCAGGATGGAGTATCAGACTTTTACTGACTAAAGCCCATCCATGTTCCTTCATCGCCCTTTGTGTTCCGGGGCCACGGTATCTCTTTCGAACAGTCCCGCAGCCCCAGCAGGCATCGGCCCTTGCGGACCCCTTCCTTTTGCTGACACTCTTTGAGGCGCGCGTGGAACACGAACGCGCCGTCGACACGGCCTGTCGTCATGAGACGGATGGACGGCGAGCTAGCCCATAGCTCCCCGTCCACAGGCCCGCGCCTACGGTGGCCCCCGACGCCCGGGGAGTCTCCCGTGGCGGCCGGGACGTAAGGTTCTCTCCCTCTCATGTTCCGCCACCTCCTTCTCTAGCATTACTGCTTCGCAGAAGGAGAATAGAATAATCTTTATTTACGTGAAATATGTTACATTGAGGTGTTTTAGATGAATAGGTTCTACTTATTCCGCTTACTATAATTCAGCATGTAAATATAAACTAAGCTTAAATAACGCAATAAGTATTATAGCTGGGCTTAATTAAGGGCTAAAAACTTACATACACACTTGTGCAACAATTACCACTTGATGTTATACAAAAAAAAAAGGAGTGGACGGGCCCCATTGGCGATGCAAAGATTATTACTAGCGCCTCAAGTGTCAAAATTGTGAAGCTGTCTAAGAACGACACTGACAGTTTTCGATACAATTTACGTCACGGAAAAAAATATTTATTAAATATAAATCAGATTTATGTGGTTTCTTGCTGGACGAGACAATTATTATGTTGTCAATAGTCGATGTAATTAAAGCGTCTGCAGAATACACAAAACCAATGCGTTCTGGACAAGAAATAAATACATATTATCAATACTGAGTAAATCTGAGAGGGTTAATTGCTTTAAAGCTGATCTTTCTTCTTTCCATATAGGAAGAAAATTTATTTGAGTGCACTTTTCCAAAGGTTCTTTGTCACAAAGAAGGTCAGCTATACTCCAATCTTCTCAAGGACTATAATTTCTGTACATATTCCACTAATTTAACTTGTGTCGATGAAGTCATGACATGATGATGACTGGTGTTATCAGTTATGTTATAGTCCTCTGAGACGGTACGGTATTGGGAAACAACTTCTGTCTTTTTGAATCTGGAAGAATAAATATAATCACGTTATCAGACGAGAAACTCGCCTTAGCCTAAATAAATAACTTATGTTTTTCTATGTACAATAAAATAATTTATTTATTTATTTATTTGGGGATAAAAAACAGCAGTACAAAAACATGTTATACACTATAGATAAACTTAAAATAATGGCACTTATTGCACTGCCAACACCATTATCCACTGATCACTACTTACATGATTAATGGTTATGCTACGTGAGTTAAAATACAATAATGTTATAAAGTTATAATAAAAGGGGAAAAAAAAAGAAAAAACGAAAATACATTATCAAAATAGAAAGGAAAACAAAATTACGATGATAGTATAGATTCGACTACAAGTACCCTAAATTTGTTAGCAGAAAGGTTAAATATATCTATGCTCTCAAAATGATTGTTAGAAGAATCCACAAGTTGACGCAGAGGAGCGCGAGAACCAGCATTAGAGTGACAGACTTGGCTGAAATTCGTAGTCAATAAACGGTATGGGCGCGCTCGTCTGCGTACTACTGTTCTCGGAACAAGGTAACACACTTTATTCGATATTTCAGAGCAATCATATTTATTATGGATAATACCGTGGAGAAACATTGCTCCAAGTAGCAGCCTTCTAGATTCTAAAGAAATCAGGTTATATTTATTTAACAATGTATCATACGAGGCTTGGCTGTGACTACATCTCCAATGCATGGCTCGCAGGAACTTTCGTTGTACTATTTCGATTGAATCACTATACTTTTTATAGAAGGGGTTCCATATCACAGTTGCAAACTCCAGACATGGCTTAACTAAAGATATAAACAAATATCTATAAGTAGATGGGCGTCTAAAATCTCTACTGTTGCGCATAACAAAACCGTACATTCTAAGCGCGTTGTTGATGATAGTTTCTATGTGCGTGTTAAAATGAAGTTTTGAATCCATTATCACCCCGAGGTCCCACAGTGAACACACTCTATTTAGTTTTGCGTTAGATAAATAATAGTTATTTAAATGTTGTTTTTTATTTTTTGTAAAAGTTATGGCGTTACATTTGGGTAAGTTCAGTAAGAGCTTATTTGTGATACAATAAGTAGAAAGTCGATCTAAGTCACTTTGAAGTAATAAACAATCTTCGATACTTTTTATAGTTTTGTAAATTTTTAAATCATCTGCGTATAGTAGAAAGTTAGAATGTTTGAAACAACCAATTATGTCATTTATAAATATAGTAAACAATAAAGGACCCAAAATTGATCCCTGCGGGACTCCGGAGGTGACTAAAATTAGCTCAGATTGATAGCCATTAATCACAACTTTTTGAGTACGGTTTGTTACGTAAGATGTGAACCAACGCAGCAAATTTCCGCGAATACCATTAAAAGCTATTTTTTCTAATAGCAATTCGTGATCCACCTTGTCAAAAGCCTTCTGGAAGTCCGTGTATACAGCGTCGGTTTGTAGACGATTGTCCATGTTTTCAAAAAGATTACCAACGTAAATGAGTAAATTTGTGTAGGTGGATCGTTGTCGGACAAAACCGTGCTGTTGTTTAATTATGGACCTGTGTAAAGTGGGATATATTTCGTTATAAACTAACCTCTCAAAGAGTTTTGACAAGGTGGACAGAATGGAGATCGGGCGGTAATTTTCCACGTCATGCTTGGATCCCTTTTTAAAGACTGGAGTCAAATGTGCTAGTTTCCATACATCCGGAAAAACACCGTGTTTAATGCATTTGTTGAACAACAAATGCAGAGGATCACACAGTTGATCAGCGACACGTTTGAAAAACGAGGATGGCATACCGTCAGGTCCAGGACCTTTTGTGGAGTCCAGCGATGTGAGCTCACTGTGGATTTTTGAATGGTTTATATAAATATTACTAATAATGTCACTACCGCTATGGAAAGTAGAAGGAGGTACCCAATTATGAATATATATATAAATATATAATATAATATGAATATATATATAATGAAAACATATTAACTGTTTGGAAAATAGTTTAAAGCTTGAAAATGATGAGAACAAACTCTCATTGCTGGTGAAATCGACTTGCCTATTCTTATAACAGTCTCCTATTTTACTTCATAATTTTGTCTTTTGGAAACAAATGAAAACTTATTCTCGAATCTCCGTAAGTACTACATTGAGAAACGCAACAATATTTCGTACTTCTGCTTTTATTAGCAACAGGTTTCTGTATGTAATCGTGATCCATCTGATTATGTCTAAACTTAACCTCACTAACCCCAACTTTAAAGCAAAGTTTCGTTCTTAGACAACTTCTAAATTTCGCCTCTAGAGGCGCGCGCGGATAATCTTTGCATCGCCAATTCCGTCTCGCTCCGGACCATGGATTGACCCAGGGCCGGATGCGAGAGGTCACCGCCGCCGATTGCCGCTTCGAAGACACGGCGGTGCTCCGCCCAAGCGGGGCACACCTTCACAGTGTGCTCCACCGTGTCCTCCGGTCGATCCTCGCATAGAGCATCCACCTTAAGCGCTTATTACACTTCACTGAATTTAGTCGCCTAAATTCAGAACCAACTTAGGAAAAAATTAGCTTCTGATCACACTGTCCTCAAATTGGTTACTGAATCAGTTACCAGTTAAAGCGCGACGAAGTCAGACGTCTCGTGTACGTGGATGGCTCTGGTATTGCCCAAGTTCGTGAAAGTCGATTGAATGACTATTTCATGAAAAAGTCATTCAATCGACGAATGTAGTTACAGAATTATAATTATCATTATAACGACTGAATTATGACGACTAAATTCAGTGAAGTGTATTTGTAGGTAGTCACGCTAATTCTGTAGGTATGCCCAGTCCATTCGCTTTTAAGTCAGTGGGCTCGTGATTTTATAGTTGACTTTGACTAAAAGTGTGGTGTGAACGGGTTGCGCTGCCATGCATCTGTGTCACTGTAATGGGTTCTACACACCGAAGCCGCTGCATTGTCGGCGAATTGCGTTCGCGCACATTCAAGCTGTAGTGTAAAATAAGTTGCACAGGTCGTGCCATAGACAACAAAGACACGTGTTAGAGGGCTTTGGTGTGTAGAATCCTTAGCAACAGCTTAAAGGGGCCTAAGTTGTATCGTATAGAATCCCCTTGAGACCAGAAAAAAAAATGTATTCATGGCAACACTAAACAACATACGTCATCTTTTTCTCTCAAATCGAACCTGTCGACGTCAACGCGTAAAACTACTAGTGTTGTGTGTGTGGACTAAAAAGTTTAAAATACAATCGAGAAACCTGTGTTACAGGTCTCGGCACGTCACTTTAGCGCTGACCAAGTAAAAAATAAAAATGTCTCTCTGAATTGGCTCTCCAGTCGTAGAACATACGCAGATATCCCCTCCACGTTTCGTTCAGCGCTAGAGTTACGTGCCGCGACCTATAATATTGTTTAAAAATAATAATAATAATAATTTTGTTTTTGTATTAATTGATTAACATCTAGAACAACTCTACTTTTTGTTTTTCTCAAAAATTATTGTAAGCCTTTTTTTTTTTTTTTTTTTCCTTTCAATTCACTAAAGTAGGTTGGCTTTAGTGTGTAAGCGCTAATAGCAAAATAACAAAAAAAAAGTGTTGTCCATCAATTTGAATAAAATTAAAAAAAAATGAACACAATGCTGTTTACCACCTATTTTGATGAAAGACATAAAAGTTTGAACGCAGAATGAACGGCATAATAATGTCTTTGCCCAGCTTTGGCACACAAGAGCTAATAAATATTGAAGACCCCATTGCATTCTAGTATTTTGGAAATATCGATTTCCAAATATCGATTCTTTTCTTAGAAGTCCCATCCTTATTGGCCATAGAAAAAAACTAAGGTTCCAACAAACTAGTCTTTTCTTTTTCTAACTTAGAATAGAAAAAAGGAAACTTATTGCTAAAATACAAGTTTTGGTTGTAAATAAAACTTGTAAATTATCATTTCGTGTAAATATTATCATCCTACTAGCTCTTAGTTTAATGTGTCAGTAATGTACATCGAGTAATAGAAGCAGTTTACGATACAGGAAATTTACGAATATAAAATGATGGACGGAAATGATTTAGTTTCTGAACCTTCAAGAAAAGGTATTATTTCACAAGCGTGGACACGGATTTCTCAGGTAATTAATTTTTGGGGTTAATTTAATTGTTAATAATTGAGTTAATGACAGGACACTCTTATAATTTATTTATAATCAAATCAAATCTTTGTAAATTGTCATGACTCGATGCCGCGAATTACAAAAAAAAATTGCTCCCTTCCACAAAGTGGAAATCTTAGGGATGTCAAAGAAATTCAATAGATAATCGTAAATTCTCATTATTCAAAGCCTTGTCTTACAACCTTAGAATAGCTAGTTCACACCCTAAGACCTCTTAGTAAAAGCTAGAGCTCCTCTTAACATTATGCCATCTTTACCAAGATGACACAGGGACCAATAAGAGTTTTATTACATACATTATTTCATATTTAAGTGAATAATACTGCTGAAAAATGATATAGTACTCATGATTACAGGTTTACCAAGGCACACTAGATAGATGGACACCCCACACAAGGTCTCGATGGGTCGGAAGTTTTGTTCTACTACTTTTGTTTATGCTCCGAATATTCACAAAGCAAGTAAGTTGTGCTTATCTAATCTCTGTAGTACTATTTCAACATGAGCCAGCCAACTCATGCTGATAAATGTGATGTCATTGTAATAAGGAAATCCTTATTGTAATTTTTCTTTTTTATCATAAAAATAATTTGCCCATATTTACAAATTCTAGGGTACCACTTGAGTGAATACATAACTAAATTTGTGTTGGACTATCAACATTATTGTTAAGGTGTTAAATGTTAAAATAGGAATACATTTAGGTGTCGCTTAGTATTAGTGAAAACAGGCACAAGTCTGCTAAGTTCATCACCATCATCATTCTCTTGCAAGTTGAGATTCAAATAAATTATTTCATTTCACAAAACAAAGGTTTTGTACTACTATGGCTTATGAAATGTCAGAAACTGGGTGCACAGTTCAAATTGGTTGTATCCTATAGATAAGAACTGGCAAGATAGTCCAAGTCTCCTAATTGCAGCGCCAGTTCACTCCCCAGAATGACCTAAAGAATGCCACTTAGAGTGCAATCAACGTGGTCACCTACTAGGCTCCTCAAACAATACATATAGTAATAGTAATCAAAGTACTGTTGACACTTAACGAAGTATAAGATTAATATAGGTTTTATTTAGATATGTGGCCATGTTAAAAGTAAATTTTCTGTTAAATTCCACTTATTTTGCTATTGATAGAAGACAAAGTTAAGCCCACACTAATGGAATGTATGGCACCTCTTTATTGAGACTGACAATGAGGCCACTTGAAGCTTACATTAGACAATTTATGATTGTGAATCAAATCAACATCTTGATAAAATATTTAAGACTACTGTTACCATGTTATATTCTTATATCGGATTGCTTACACAATATTTTTTTAGCTATAATATTATTTTTATGGTCAAATATTTTAAAGCAAATAAGATTACTTATTAAAGATTGAAGATAAATATGAATCATAAAATCTTCAAATTAATGATATTAAAAAAAAAATATTAAAGCTTATTATTATAATTTATTTTAAAAAGGGTCCCATAAAACATGCAAAATCTTGATTCTAACTGGAATCCAATTCAAAAGCTATGTCTGGGTCTATGTGAAACATTTCATTTGAATGTATTAGTACAGAAAATGTCATAATGATACAAGTACATATTTTCTATATTTTCCAGGGATGGTACATAGTCACATATGCATTGGGTATTTACCATTTAAACTTGTTTATTGCATTCCTGACACCCAAGATTGATCCTGCTATGGACTTTGATGGTAAGATTTTTTATTTTTCAATCTAGTGATTATGGCAGTTTGATTCCAAGTATGAGTTATTTCAACCTCAAATATTTTGCTAACATTGTTGAAGTAAACCTACTTCTTGCAGCAACAAACAGCAAAATAAATGCTTGCTTGTATTTTTTGCTGGGATGGATGGGTTATTATGAATAAATAATAATAGAAATTATTTCAAAACAATCACAATTATTATAACAAATTACTAATTTGACTTATGAGTAATTTTACTGAAAAAAATAATCAAACTGCAGGACGAAAGTAATAAAAATGTCACAAATTCAATAGAACAAATTCATACAACATGTAAAACCAGCACAGGTAGCAGTAATTAATAATTTGGCAATGTTTTAGGTGATGATGATAATGGTCCTGCCCTGCCAACCAGAGCTACTGAAGAATTCAGACCATTTATCCGGAGATTGCCAGAATTTAAATTTTGGCTTTCTGTTACCAAGAGCACATTGGTCGGTTTCTGCTGTACATTCATAGATGCTTTCAATATTCCAGTATTTTGGCCTATATTAGTTATGTATTTTATAACCCTATTCTGTATTACTATGAAGAGACAAATCAAGGTAAGAGTTTTTATAACTCCTTTTTTACTTTTAATCCATACAATAATTATACTCTTGTCAAAGGCGTTGGATTAGTTTTGCATGAAGCGTGGCCTGTCTAACTTCAGTCATTTTATTTTCAAAATAGTGGCCACTCATAAAATGACTATGAATCAATAGCTGGCATCAATATAAATAAGTTTAGTATGAAACAAAACATTCTAAAGCGTCACGTTTCCGAGATTTAGGGCTTGAAGCAGAATATCATTTTATATTTTAATGGTGGCTGTACACTCTCAAAGAGAGCTTTTAAGGCAAGCCGAGCCCGAGAACGTAAATGGGAGTGCTTGCTTTGACCCGGTGTCTCTGTATTTCTCACAACTTTCATCCGGTGTCGGTTTTTGCGCCTGAGTCAAGGGGTCTCGCGTAACAGACTAACTACACTTTAAGCAGCTCAAGTAGGTAGTCCATAGAAACCACCAGTAGTAAGCCCCTAAATTACGAGTGCGTCGCTGTATATTCGCTCGTGTCAATGTGCAGTGTTACGCCTACTGTTTGACAAGACTTGTTGTTTTGTACTCGGAAAATGTGGAACACGAAACAGAATTATTCTTAGAATATGTAATATATTAAATGTTGCCAATAATAAGGGATCCGTAACATACAGTTAAAAAATATTTGCAAAATTATCCAATGCACGAGTTGTGTAAAAACAGAAATACATAAGAAAACAAAAACATCTCTGTTTACGGCATTGGTTTTTTTTTCTTTTTTGATATGCAAAGTACGTAAATAGGTACGCTAGGGAATGGGCAACTACGGTACTTACTTTCACAGTTTTTATGACTTGTGACTGGGACTGTAGCTACATTTAATTTTCATCTTTGTTTCGACAATTCAGAAGTGCCTGTAACTGGCCTACTTGAAATAAATGCTTTGATTTTGATTATTTATTACAACATATGCCACATACAGCAAGATCAATATATTTGTACATTTCTTTGGAATTCACATAAATTTAGAGTTAGGAGGGGCACAAGACTCTCCGAGACATGCTTACGAGACCAGACGCACTCGGTCGAGTGTGTACACCCGCCATTACATTTTATAATATTTAAGAAATGCATTAACTATTAGGTAACTAACATGTTTTTTTTTTCTCCGCAGCATATGATCAAGTACCGGTATCTACCTTTTACTCACAGCAAACCAAAGTACAAAACTGTTGATTCTACAGTTACTGTGAACTGACGAAATACGATTGTGTTTAAACATAAGAACCTTGAAGAGTCTTAGTTAAATTAAATTAAAAACTGTTGTATGCAAATATTTCTAGAAATACAGTTTTTATTGTATGTTTCCTCATGTTTAAGTTATTTCTATTATACGTTAAGTAAATGGTTTGACACTCGCAAACTGTTTTTTACAATTTAACTGAACTAAGATAACAACGTAAAACAGACCCAGAGACCAAGCGTCTCCTCCATGATATTTCTTTAGATGTTACACTCTGGTAACCCATAAAATATAAATTTAAAGTGAAAAAAGGTATGGTGCTACTGATATTCTAATTTGAAAACGGTGTGTGGCTTTCGCACATAGAGCGACTATAGCGAAATACTTGTCACCGACTTCAGGAGTTCTTTTACAAAAGCGCTGCTGTCCGGACTAGGGATGTTACGGAGGTGGTTTTATCGGAACCGAAATCGGGAGTCGGGAGTTTTTAAATTTGTTTTTTGGGAGTCGAACCCGGAATTGGAGTCGGAGATGGTGGCAGATGAAAGATGTGCCCCTATGGCAGGCAATAAAATAAAATAGTACAAACATTAATTACTCAGCCTCTTTAATTTTAATTAAAAAATAATAAACCTATCTATTATGTACTCACAAATAAAAATAATCACATTTTACAGCAAATTAAATCAAATTAATTGACTCCAGAAGTAGCAAATTATATTTCGACCTCCAATTAAAACCACCGTTTTAAAAGTATCGGTACCGGAGGTGTAAGATCAATCGGAAGTTCCGACATATCGGAGTCGGGAGTCTAAGCTCCGTAACATCCCTGAGGCCCTACTCACTATCGCTTCGTCCGTATATTCGGATCTATCCGTCTTTCTCACTCGCACTCATCTGCAGACGTGCGCGAGAGAGACGGATAGATCCGAATGTACGGACGAAACGTTGAGAGTAGGGCCCCTGGTCCGGACACACATGCCATACGTCATGATATTGCTTCTACTTACTCTGACATTTCAGCAACAACTACCAGATGGTGCTTTTGCTCAATATGACGTGTGTAGCGGTATCTCTTCCCGCCCGCATAATTATAAAGATTTATTTATAAGTTATTATTAGGTAGGTAGGAGCTCGTGGCTAAATAATAACAGCCGCTCGGGTCGATCTTTAGGTTAAGCCGTGCTTGCCTAGGTTGGTCTGTGGATGGGTGACCACCCATTACATACCGAGTTTCCTCCGTGCCTCGGAAAGCACGTTAAGCAGTTGGTCTTGGCTGCCATTTGTAGATCTTTGACAGTCGTTACACGTCTAGTGGCCCAAAAAGTCTGACAACCAGTCTTACCAAGGGGTATCGTATTACCCAGTACTAAAAACTGTACATCAAACTAAGTAACTACGCAAAAATTATTGCTGGAAAACGACTTTTTTTTTGGGGTGAAAAATCACGTTTTCCGGTAGGACTCAATGTAACGTAATGTGCTGAGGGATGGATTGAATAGTAGGTACAGGGGTCGTGGAGGTGTTTAAAAATCATATCTTTAAAATATGTATTAAAAAAAAAACTCGTGAAAAGGTTGAAACTTTGACCCCTAATAATTATATCCATATAACTAGAAGGTTTCCAGGTATGGTCTAAAACTTGTGTCCGACCGAAACAGGATTTTCAGCCGAAACCGAAACTGCAGCCTTTAAACTTTAAAGTGTCTAACCTGTTCAAGGCAGTTTTAAAATGTTTGAGCTCGCTTCGCTCGCTCTTGCATACTACTAAATCTGGCTTTTTCTAAAAGTCCACCTGTCCAAAGCAGTGTGTAAAAAATTTTGGCTCTTGCAGCCAACTTCCTCTTGAATCTTTACTTGTCTGTATGTCGGCCTTGTAACTCCTGTATGTAGGGTCGAAACAATTGCAATTCTAACCTGTCCATGGTACGGTGCTAAAACTTTTGAGCTCGTTTTTATATTCTTAAAATTGTCTCCTTATATCAACATCTATGTACTCGCCTACCTATCATCTAATTCTGAAATAAAAGGACTTATGGAAACTTTACATTTTTTTGTAGTTCTTAGACTACCTATTCAAATAACGAATCATTCCCTCTACGTCGATTCCCTTTACGTCGACTCGTGAAACAAATGACATCTGTTTTAAAAAGTTTACGCTTGACCACGAGGTTGGAAAAGTACACTTAGAACAAAAAGTGAAACGCTTTTATTTGCGAATTTATATTTATTTTACACAAATTATACTATTCTATAGACAATAAGGCTATTCTAAATTAATTTATCTAATTAATATCTAATATGTATTGACTAAAATCGTCCTTTTGGGGTCCAAAAGTACTAAGCTTGCATACATTCAAGGGAGTCTACTCCATAATTGAAATAAAGGTTGAACTAATTATTGAAATACCATGTTCAATTTGTACAAGCTTGGAACTTATCTGTTTACTGCACTGTAGATCTTGTGGAAAACGTGCGCGGAAAAGAAAAGAAAAAAAGTCTTTAAAACTCATGAAGTTCCCTATAGTAAGAAATAGTAAATTAATTTACTTCAGATTTACTATTTATTTAATTAATTTACTTCTAGAATGTCCACAATCCCATACTATTCAAGTATTCAATGTTTTCATCAACACAATGTTTTGAGTATGTTACATTTAATTTTACCGTAAAACGTGTCTATTCACCTAAAAAAAAAGTCGTTTCCCAGCAATATTTTTTGTTGTTTTACAGAATACATGGTGGAGGGCTTCGTGAAGGGATATATTAAAGATAGTTGTTTTCTGTTCGCGACACATTGTGCTTAAGTTCTGTACCCTAACAAAAGTACTACATCATCAGCCTACAGTAGTCCTAGTCTACTGCTGGACATGGGCCTCCTCGATTCTCGATTCTCAGCAACTCTCATCCATAATAAATTTAATAACGTTCCCGTGAAAAGAAAGCAATCCGTGTGCTACCTTGGTTTGGTCTTAGAGAGAAATTTTTCATTCATAGATCATATAAAAACTGTAGGTGAAAAAGCTAAAAAGAACTTTTATGCCTTAACGAGAATATCAAAATCTACGTGGGGTCTGTCATTTATAACTTTAAAGACCATTTATGGGGCTACTTACTTGGGGTGTATGTGCTACGGGGCACCTGTCTGGGCCGATAGGGCCACCATAGGAGCGGCACGACGTAAATTGCTTCAAAGCCAGCGTTTGGCTTTGATATTCTTATGCAAAGCGTATAGGACGGTTAGTACTGAAGCCTTACCGGTACTTGCAGGTGTACTTCCAGTTGATCTTGAAGTGCAGCGACGGGCTGCAATGTACTATAACGCACGTGAGACCGCGGACGCAGACTTTTTAACCCTACGTGACCGTGTTAAGATTGCTAGATTATTTAAACCACAGACCGACGTCTGGGAGGAACTTTTGTCTGAATGGCAAGGTAGGTGGGATAATTCCATCAAGGGCCGACACCTCCACCAGTTCTTTCCATCCGTTCGTGAGCGGCTGGCCAGGACATGGTTGGATGTTGATCACTGTGTTGCCCAATTTCTCACCGGTCATGGTAACTTTAAGAGTAAATTATTTTCCTTCAAGCTTGTTGACTCGCCTTTTTGTCAATGTTCCACATCTGACTGCGAATATGAACAATCAGCACATCACATTTTATGGGAGTGCAGTCTTTGGCAGAATGAACGCAACATTATGTTGGATAGTGTACAGGTTACATCCGGAGTTATTTACTATACAGACCTTGTGGAAACTAGAACAAATTTCCGTGCGTTCAAGCGTTTTTGCCATACCTATTATTGGAATCAAATATAACAGCTCACAACTTAGGACCCATTAATGTTAATATTTATCCGTGGTGCTAGGCAACTGGGCCTATCCCAGTTGTAAACGTCCCTTTGTGCCTATTGGCCTTGTTTCGTTCTGTCTCCTGCTGAAATGGAGGGAAGTGGAAATTACGGTTTTTTCCTACTCCTCCACTATACTTTTCTGATTAATTTCGTTGCGGGATCCAAGACAGTTAAATTCATTCTCTGGGACTTCGTCGAGCTTCATTGTCTCGGCGCTTTTCTGGTGGTCGCCACTGTTGATTCTGGCTTTCAGGAGTTACAGTGGTTTGGGAACAGTGTGGTGGGCTTGTCCCAAGAAAAAAAAAAAAAAAAACTCTCATCCATTTGCTACCAGTCACACTCCACTGAGCCAGAAAGGGCTGCCTTACGCTTGCCGATTCGCGGTCTCCATTCAAGAACACGTCTACCCCAACGGTCAACGGTTATATGGCCGGCTCATTATCGACACCTCTGGTTCTCTGACGGATTACCTCGTTCCGGATGCGATTCTTCAGAGAGACTCCAAGTATAGCCTGTTCCATAGCTTGCTGAGGGACCTTGAATAATCCTGCAATTCGTGCAACAATTCAGCCAACAAAAGTACTAGGCTAGCAGGAATTGAAGATGGTATTTCAATCACAGTTTACTATGTGACAAACACAAACAACATAGACAAACACAGACAAATAGTAAGTACCTATACTTACTCAGATACCCGAAATATAAAAATACACAACTCCTTGAACTTATGCTAGCCTAGTACTTTTTGGTGGGTTATCAATGTTTAAAATTCGGATCACCAGATGAGCAAAATAACTTTATTAATTAAAAAGCCGTATTTCGTTTTTAATGTGACTGTACTCCGTGACAGCTATGTTGAGGCGAAACAAAAGAAAGTGCATCAAAACCAAGAAAAATCACGAGTCGACGTAAAGGGACTCGACGCAGAGGGAATGATTCCAAATAACTCTGCAAAAATAATATCTTCTACTTATTTAGTTACCTACCTAGCCTATAGAAAATCTGACCAATCTGAGGTGCTAATCTTTTTATGGTGGCTATTGCATTTTCAGCCCTCTTGCTACAACCTGCCCTTTCGAGGTCGGCGACTTTGAGGCCTGACTCAATACCTTTCTTCAAAAACCCCTGGACCTCGCACTTCCAAGGACCTTCAACGTTCGATCGTACGAACGTTGATTTGCTATTTGCTAAGCTGATATTTATTTCTTGACGTTCATCTCGTAATGACTTGACTTTACTTTTGAAAATGCTCGTCTGGAGGTAAAAAATTTACTAAATAAAAGGTACTTTATTAAATCTCCCGCCAAGCAGCGGTGCCGTGTTACTTTGGCTCTGAACTATACTACAAAATAAAAAAGAATACGGAGTCACTGTTTTAATAAAGGGTTTTCACCTAATCTCTATTAATCTATATCAGCCGTTCCCAAAGTGGGCGATAACGCCCCCTTGTGGGCGCTGCAGGCCTAAAGGAGGGCAGTAAAAGACCCAGAAAAATGCGTTGTGTAGAGGCTCAGGGGTGATTTGTGATTTCATCGAGGACTCTTAGATGCCGACTGAGCTCTCGACTCTCTACTACAACTTGTGAACATCAACTAATATTAATTAGATCTAGATCGAGAGAAGGTTTGTTTTATTTTGAATAAAAGATACTCTGTCTGAATACTATAAAGTTGCGTTTTAATAATCATTCTCATTGGCAGGTGTAGCCCGTAAGAGTTAACTTGAGACCTGAGCGCTGTTTACTACTTCTTTGCGTGTCGGTAGACTCAAATAATACCCGACCAGTATGTTGCCACCTGCACATATCATATATATATTATACCTGTTGTGTACTACAGCACTCGGGTCTCAAGTTAATTCTTGCGGGTTATAGTAAGTCTCGTTTAGAATGAAGGTTTAATCTCCGCTTAAATAGCTCACAATAATTAATTTAATTTAAAGTTATACTTAGTGGTTTCTAGGTAGGTGAAAAAATGGGGGCGCTAAAAATAATTTATTCTCAAAGTGTGCAGTAGACAAAATAAGTTTGGGAACCCCTGATCTATATCATCTTCGTTGTTCTTCCGTAATGCAATCCATTATGGGAAAATTTCAAAACACTGCTCCTACTCGGTTATTCTTTCTAGTGGGTAGGTACCTACCTATACCCAAGAGCCATTGCAAAATCGCTGTTCATAATAGGGCTAACATATACTGATGTAAAAATTAGTCCTATTAAGTACAGGGCTAGTACTATTATCTATTCTGTGGTACAGGGCACTACTGTTCTTCCCCACAAGCCAATTTTCCGCTATTTGCAGAATCTTCCTCCACTGTCATAAATTATTCAGGTAATAGGTAATTCTGGTGCCTAATCAAAGCTGACACAATACATACACGTCCAGGGAACAATGTCCAAAAATAACCACACAGCGATAGGTACCATGGAAGTCATAATAATTTACGGTGCTATCCAGCATGCCCATCTAATTTTAGCAAATTATCATCGTAACCCAGTATCATCCCAGTTTAGTGACAAGAATAGACATTGACAGTTAATAATACCAAACAATTGTTAGGTACATGCAATACCTACATACCCCTGAAATAAAATGTAAAAATAGTCGCTACAGCGATAAAAATAATGTTAGTAGATAGGTACGTATCTAGCTGTTGTTTGGGCAGCAGCCCGATTACTAACTAACTATAGTACTCATTACTTGCGACTGACCCACATTACCTATTTAATAGATTCAGTATCAGTAGTCAAAAATTCATTAAAGGGGATAAGTACTGTTGAAGTTACCTAATATTAAGATCAATGAACTATACAATGCATTGTATTACTGACTTTTTTTAATTTAACCAAGCAAAACTTGTATGACTATTGAATAGAATCCTAAAATCTGCTATAATTAGGAAAGGCGTGAGTTACACAACAAGTAGGAAAGAAAGAGTCAGACTGGTGAGGCACAGATCGTAAGTTCGAACTCAGACTCATAGCTCAGACCGACTAGTACTCTTGAGTAAGGTGAACCTACTTCCCGCTCCTATTCCAAGTGTTACCTGACAGAGAGACTACTACCTATACAGACAGGGTCCATCTGGCGGACAGGAAGGTCCATAATGAAATTGGATTAAAATAATCATAATAATTCTATTCTATTTTTAATGAACAAACATCGTTTATTTTTAAAACAGATGTAACTTGAACCTTTTCCAGTAATACCATTTGAAAGTTTATACCCACAAGGGCCACAAGCCACAAAGCCACAAAATATTAGAAAGTGGGGCAACACTAAGGGACAAGGGCGTTGCCGAGAGGGTTGAATGAGGGTTCGAGTTTCATATTCTGAGGTCAGAGAGGTTAAACCATAGATATCCCCCTGCTCTCCCCCACCCCTCTCAAAACATGCATTGTATTATTTTAAATTTTAGGAACAAATATTTATAATAATAATATTTAAGTACCTCGAGTTATTATAACGTGTAGTTATTTTTAGATTATTGTCTTGTCAGTTTCATTTCTGAAAACAGCCAATCATGTGTACGAGTGTTTTTATATACCTAATCAATTTATTTTGTTGTATTTCCATTATTGTACAACTAATTTATCAAAAGTATATTTATTGCGCTAGCAGAACACTGTAAATTAATAACTGCTATGTTTGCGTAGTTAATCATTTAGTTTATTTTTTTTAACTGGCTTGTTCTCTTGCATGCAAAACGCATTGAAATAAAAATAATTAATAAAAACCGCGCAAATATGGCAGGCTATATTTTAGACACCCCACGTTAGTTTTACTTTTACACACGGTTATGATCATTTGCATCACTAATCAATCGGAAATACGAACATCATTAAAACATTGTACTACACAACAGAAACGCTAAAATGTTTTAAATGTGTTTTTCTAAGTGATATAAGCATGCGAAGGGCTTTATACCGCTTTTCTCCAAATTAAAACAAAATTCTTCTCGACATCCTGTCACAATTTAGTTGTATTACTCTAGCTAATTATATTCTCGCCAGCGTTTAACAAATGTGTTCTGGAATCAATGTGTCTCAAACAGAACTCTCAAATAAGCACCACGTTTTGAAATACAATTTTCTACAATTATTAATTATTTCTTCAAAGATTGTGCCTTTAGCAAAACAATGGCATGAATAAAGCGGTATTCAGACCAAACTCGTGAAGATGTGAGGTGTGACCCACTTCGTGTGACACGCGCGCCGAGGGCCAAGGGCCGATGCCTGCCGGGGCTGCGGGACTGTTCGAAAGCGATACCGTGGCCCCGGAACATAAAGGGCGATGAAGGAACATGGATGGGTTTTAGTCAGTAAAAGTCTGACACTCCCTCCTGCTCCGCCCAGGGGCGGGAGGAGTCATTTGATGAAGTACCATCCGAAAAAAAAAAAAATGTGACCCGCTACCGGTTTTTTAAGCTTGGTACTTTGTGAGATGTGACCCGCTACCGGTTTTTTAGGCTTGGTACTTCAATTAACCAAATGGCCTCGTTCTATGAAATCACCAAACAAAAAGTGAATACGTGGTATTAAG
Source organism: Xestia sexstrigata (assembly GCA_941918905.2). NCBI lineage: Eukaryota > Metazoa > Arthropoda > Insecta > Lepidoptera > Noctuidae > Xestia > Xestia sexstrigata. The sequence continues at coordinate 11,464,702 of OW799207.2, read as the reverse complement.
GTGCAACCACACTGTGGTTGATGAACGACGTTGTGTTTGACAAATCGAGTACAATGTCACTTCACTATCACAACTGGCCCAATGACGGGCAGCTGTGTTGGTGGATTAAAACTCTCTAAAACTGATTTAACTTGTCACTTTACATAGTAATTGTCTTAGTTCCTCTCTCTGTACGGCAATGGATCAGCAATAATTGTAGCAAATAGAGCTACCTCAAAAAAGCCCTTAGAAAGTCAAGAACTCGAGAGTAGCAATTTTTACTGCGACCGATGATCGACGTTGATCGACTGTGGTCTGGTTGCACCCTTATAAAACGTTATTATTTTTTGGGTTCAAAATCTTCGAGAAAATATAAAATTTCCATTTCAAATAATATTTTGAATTTGATTTAAAAAAAAACGAATTAGATAAAAAATTATACAATTAATTATAAAGATTTTACTAAAAAAAAATTGGTTTACGAAAAATTCATAATCCTTTGCTTTTTCTCGAATTTGTTGGTGGTTTATATTGTGTTACATAAACAAACGTGTGCCTGTAATAGTTTATTTAAAGACCGTACTGGCAACTGTTCCTTAAATTGCCAGTGTTACTATTTAATGATATTTTCAAAAGTAATAAAACGCGCTCGATATCCCTGTTTATTTTATTGACCACTCGCCAGATGTTTGCGCATTGTTTTCCAGTGCGCAGTAGTTTCTCTGTCGTGAAATCGGGATTCTGTTTTAGTATTATATCTATTCTGCCATTTTGAAAATAGTGGCGTGTATGGATTAGACCTAGTGTTTTTTATGTGACAAATATGTCCGGGAGCAATGATAAAGTGTCGACTACGCAGCGTATGATTCAAAGTGTTGCTTTCCCTCCCAGTCGCAAGCTCACTGTATCGGAAGTATTCGATGAAAAAAGTGCAAAGCCTCTACCTGAGGTGTTGAAGCAACATTTTATCTTAGAAGGTCGGATCGAGGAAAATGCAGCTTTACGAATCATCCAAGATGGTGCCACCTTATTACGATCAGAAAAAACTATGATCGAGATCGATTCACCGGTGACTGTGTGCGGAGACGTCCATGGCCAGTTTTATGATTTGATGAAATTGTTCGAGGTGGGAGGCTCTCCTTCTTGTACCAAGTATTTATTCTTAGGTGATTATGTCGATCGAGGTTATTTCAGTATAGAATGTGTTCTCTACCTCTGGGCTTTGAAGTTGTGTTACCCGAAGACGTTATTCCTATTACGCGGTAATCATGAATGCCGACACTTGACAGAGTATTTCACTTTCAAACAAGAATGTAAAATCAAATATTCTGAGAAGGTGTACGATGCATGTATGGACGCGTTTGACTGCTTACCTCTTGCTGCTCTTATGAACCAGCAGTTCCTATGTGTGCATGGAGGGCTGTCTCCTGAGATCAACAATTTAGATGATATTCGTAAACTAGATAGATTCAAAGAACCACCTGCATTTGGAGCTATGTGTGACCTGCTTTGGTCTGATCCATTGGAAGACTTTGGGAATGAAAAGAATGCAGAACATTTCTCGCACAACTCTGTCAGAGGTTGTTCATACTTCTATAGCTATGCAGCTTGTTGTGATTTTCTACAAAGAAACAACTTACTTTCCATCATACGTGCTCATGAAGCTCAAGATGCTGGCTACCGGATGTATCGTAAAAGCCAGACTACTGGATTTCCCAGTCTCATTACAATTTTTTCTGCACCTAACTACTTGGATGTCTATAATAACAAGGCTGCTGTTCTGAAGTATGAGAACAATGTAATGAACATTAGACAGTTTAACTGCTCTCCGCACCCATACTGGTTGCCCAACTTCATGGACGTCTTTACCTGGTCCCTTCCATTTGTGGGCGAGAAGGTTACAGAAATGCTGGTCAATGTACTAAACATTTGCTCTGATGATGAATTGATGACTGAAGGAGATGATGCATTGGAGGAAGCAAATCTCAGGAAAGAAGTCATCCGTAACAAGATTCGTGCTATTGGCAAAATGGCTCATGTGTTCTCAGTGCTTCGCGAGGAAAGTGAATCTGTGCTACAGCTCAAAGGGCTTACTCCCACTGGTGCTTTACCATTGGGTGCTCTTTCTGGTGGTAAAACTTCTCTCAAGAATGCCCTGCAGGGCTTCTCTCCAAATCATAAGATTACTTCATTTGCTGAGGCCAAGGGGCTGGATGCCATCAATGAGCGCATGCCTCCTAGGCGTGACGGCCAGCGTACGCCAGATGCACAGGAAAAGAAGGCGCATGTGAACAGCAATGCACATTCGTGAAGTGCTAGCTTCTACTTCTCTTCGATCCTTACATTTTGATCCACAATTATAGTGGTAGTGAAATATGTGTGACGGAGACTCAGCTTTTGGAATGATATTTCACATTCATAATAACTAGGTGGATTTGAAGGGAATTGTCGTAATAAATACAAAATATTTTTAAATTTGGATTTAACTTTTTTTCAATAGTTGAAGTTAAAATTTCTCTTAAGATATTACCTCTCGATATTTAAATAAAATAATATGTCAGATCTGCAGGCAACAAATTTATTTAGTCAATTAAATATTAAGGTATGCACATTTATTTATAATGCGCTGCACTGTTTAATTTTTGGTAATGTAATTTTAAATTTTTCATATGAAAAGACATGATATTGTAATGTAAATTAATTCAGATTGTCTACTTATACTCTACATTGTTATCTACATTAGTGAAAATTAGACATGTCTATAATTTTCAAAGCATAATTAGCTGTGATATTAAGCGACGATCAATGTATTATTTAATAGCAATCTGCTAGTGGAGTACAGGCATGTTCATTGGCTAATCATGCATTGAAATCTGTAAAATAAGTGGAGAAGTTCTCAGCTTGGGCGTGTCTTTATATTCTATTAAGTAATAAAATTAATTATGTACTATAGTGTGCAGCACATGGTGTGTTGTTGCCGTGCGTGTGTGCTGTGTAAATATGCCTTGTGCGTACACACACGTTATTGCAGCTTTAACACTTGAGATAAATATTACTCTCTTTAATATCTTTGCTACAAGTTGTACTTAATTGTATTTTATTGTACAAAATATATTAAAATTACTATCTATGAAATATTACTTAAAATTAATTTATAATAATATATTTGGGTGTATGCTGGCCCCTTGTTGCCTGCATGCAGCTGAACTTGTATGCTGGAACATCACATATTAAAGTTTCTTAGCCATAATGTTTCGGTATATAAGGTGTAGTGGCTGGTCTAATTGCAGATTTTCTTACAGCTTCTATTCCAAATTTCACTTATATAATAATAATAAGGTTTAATGACCTATGCACTGTTGGAAAATCTCTTTTGGTCTGCCAAATAATCATTAATTGATGCAATAAGTTCATATTGTGAATACTAAAAGTGGCTTACATCATTTTCAAAGTCAGTACTAAGTATTTTATCTCAATTCAGTGTGTAGTCCTTCATATGTTCTGTACTTTTAAATAAATTTTACCTATGTAAAAAACTAACAATATATTTAATTTTATTTTGTACTAATCATGGGAAGTGTTGTTTTATCCTTAAAAATATATTAACATTGAGCTCCATAATATTATGGTTTCAATAAGTCCTTCGTAAAAAATATAAAGACACTAAATAGAAATAAGTATTCAGATGAGATTAGGCTAGCGAGTAGGCGCCTCTACGGATCGAAATATTGTGCTAAGGAGAAATCTCATTAGTAGTCGCGTACTTGACTTTCTTCTAGGATTTGAATATTGTAGTAGTAGGTACTACTATTACATAAATCGTGACTCGTTAACATAATCGGACGATGTCTCGCGTACAGTAAGATTTAACAACCGCCCAGGGCAATGTGGACAATAACGATCTTAAACGCGAGCGCGCGAATATCTTAACGCTGTAACCTTGACGATGGAGACCGTTGTTATGCTAAGCATCGTTTGCAGTCATTTACATTAGTTATTTTTATTGGTTTGGTATATGGCAGAACGTTAAAAAAATGTGTAATTTGTTTCGGTAGCCGGTTGTAGTTACTACGTGTAACTAATCACGCTGTAGTGGATTATGATTTAATGAGGCCACGTGCACACTGTGGTACACTTCATAACCGCCCAAGGCACCTAAGATGCTGGCGGGCTGTGCAAGTCAATTCATAATCGATACTTGTGTCATGCTCTTGCCTCATCCTGTCTGACTGGATATTCAAAGAAACGTGTTAGAGCTGTCGACCACCTAATTAAAAAAAATCTTTCAAGGAAACCTGCTGATATTTTTGGTGTAATCTGTTTATGTTCAATAAAATTCGTTGTGGGTAACTAAAACTACGTACTTTTGGCTCCTGAGAAAGGTACCTACCACCGACTAAAAGACCTCTGTGGGTAGGTATGCAGATATAATACAAATAAAATGTCTTCTAATATAAGCAGATTAATCTAACAAATTTAATGGTTACGTATAAAGAGCAATTAGGTTGTTTTCCGAATCCTAAATCCGAAATTATTGATTGGTAGATAATTGACTGGTGTTAGATGATATTATCAGATAAATTGTGCGTTCTCTGAACTTGTGACGATTGGCGTACCTACTAAGGTTAACGTAGCAGTGATTAATTATCAACTGGATCGCTCTGTTTCGTTTTGTAATCGGTGCTTTGGTGTTTTCTAGCTTTAAGCTGTTTACATAAAGAATTCGGCTAGGTCCCGCTAGGTAGAAATAATAATGGAACATAATTTCTCCTGCCTGTATCCCGATTTATTTGGGTTCGGCGGCGCAGCATGTCTTCTTCTATATAGGTACTTCTCTATTCATAATAAATGTCAGATTATATAGGCCCCCATAATGCCCATTTCGTCTAACCCTATGGCACACCTAACTTAATGCCTAAATAAAAACACGGTCGACTCGGCGCCGATAGTTAGAATTCCAACAGTGCAATAATATTTGGGTCGGGTCGGGCTTAATGTTAGTGAAAACGGGCCTAAGACTTCCAATTTACATATGTATTTATTTATACCTTGACCCTTGTATTGTGAAACCAGAAATCGTTGGTGTCTATTCAACAAGTAATACTTATTCTCTACCTATTTGATGGAGGTAACCAAAGCGGGCCAAAGCTTAGAGCTACCACACAAATACTAGATACCTACCTACTTATTTTGAATAAATTTGAAGGCGCTTCTAAGGATACCTAAACTACTGTTACAATAGATTAATTAGAATGTCTGGCCATTGGTTATGGACGATTCATAACCGTCACCAATAATAAATAAATATCCCTGGACATTAACACACAGCGCCATCTAGTGCCACACTAAGCAACGAGGCTTGTGTCGTGCACACCAGATAGTTGATATAAGTACTACATAGATACTTTTTGTTTGTAAATACATACATATTATACATATAAACATCCATGACTCGAAAACAAATGTCCATGCTCATCACAAACATTTGCTCCAACCGGGATTCGAACCCGGGACCCTAAGAACGTATAAGGCAGCCTCACCACCACTGTCCCATTCGGGTCGTCAATACCTATGCTATTATCATTTTATGTGCCCACCTTCGGCCGTATCCGACAAGCTGCCGGAAATAGTAGTGAGAGCTAGATCTTCAAGAACAGTATGCAGTTTGGAACTTTAGACATCCTGTATCTTCGGAAATACAGAAGACAGCACCGAATGTACGCGCCTCACTCCGTAGGCGTTCCGGCATATAAAACTACTCTGTGGTTCCGGTTACAATCTTCGTATGTAGGTACTTCCTGTTGGTAAGAATCTCAAAGTAACAGCTAACAGCAGCAGCAGTAACAGCATCTCTGAGCCAACTGTCTTCAGACAGTTGGCTCAGAGATGCTAACAGGATTAAATCATGCAATTATCATAGAAAAACATTTTTTTCTTAGGATTTATAATTATAAGCTCTCTATTTTCAATTATTTTGCCTTCTAACGTTTTATTAATTGATGAGGAAGTATTGGGAAAAATTTTACTACAGAATTCATAGTTTTCTCCGCTGAGAGTAGCAGACAACTAAACGCATTTATTGTCTAAATCGTTTTACACTTGGCTAAATTCAGCATGCTAACTGATTTAGATCGGCAGTCACGACTCTGATTGTCTAACTAGTAGTAGTCTGAATGTCTTTACACTTGTCTAAATTCAGAGTCTAATTCATTTAGCTAACTGAATTTAGCCAAATGTAAAGGCCGCTTTAGTTCATAGTAAGTTTTCCGAAAATAATAAAATAAAATAGCTATAGCCGTCCTTTTCTCGCACGGCCTTTTAGTAAAAGATAGCAATAGCCTAAATTAAGTTTAGTTTGTGCACAACAGAATCGACAGCAGTGTCCTCTAACACTGCTGTTACTCATTTTTAGGGTTCCTTAGTCCTGACAAGGAACCCTTACCTTGTATTATATGTCCGTCTGTCCGAGGTTTTACTAAGAGACCGTTACTTAGTACTAGAAAGCTATAATTTGTAGGGGAGAGTTTAACAATAATTACACCGACATAGTGGTAAAATAAAATTTTGAAAAAATATTCTT